>CM037929.1:7264973-8683473 GCA_021346845.1 Apeltes quadracus | reverse complement strand
ACAAATCATTTCCCAAACAAAGTGTCTCTGTCAGTCTGAATTCACAGTGGTCTAATCAAAATGAACGGCCAAAGGCTCTGTGTGATTTTGGTCATCATAATAAACCCTTCTCATGTGTAGTTCTGTCTTTGGCCAGTGGTCGGCAGTGCAGTGCATGCAGCGTGAACCGTGTGTGTTGTCATTGTATGTTTTACAGTCTACACGATAAAACAAAAATACGCGTATACCATGGTTTTCGTTATAAGCCAAAAACTAGAAAAAGGAAACGGGCGGCCGTTTTTCGATTGTTGTGTCAATCCCCCCCAAAACAGGAAAAAAAAACAACCAAAGACGTACCAAACGACCAATTTCACCCTCTGCAAATCCCTAAAGTTTTGGCCCATAAAACGAAAGCGCAAGAGCAAAAGCAATATACGGTTTGAAATAATTTAGCACAGTCTGTGATGCAAGCATATACCAGGGTCACATGGTAAGAGAGGTCAATAATGACTATGAACACATAATCATGGGCGTTTGTTAGCCAAAGTGGTTGACTGAACGCAAATTCAGTCAGATGGCTCCTTAATTGCACCACTACCACACGATCCGCCCTGCGTCCAGGTGCTGCTGTTGAGCCTTTCCGCTTTCCGTACAGGAATTTGAAGCCTGCATTACGTCATCTATCCAGCCAGCGGCCGCTTCGTCCAGTAGGAGTGTAGATTCTCTTTTTCTTTTTCTGTGGAGAATTAAAGGGATTTGTGTGTGAGTGAGTGTGTGTGTGTTTGCTGGGCTATTCGGGGTTGTTGAAGGGGAGTGAACTTTCTCTCCTGCCTCAGTATGAACCGTCTGTGAAAGGATTTAAATACCGACGGCGCTCTCAGAAAGCAGATGGACGAACCAGAAGGTGAGCAATGTGTGATGTTTCCAATTCTACACCGACGAGACATCGTTTCCGTCTATCGAAATGTTGTAGTCTTTTCGTCCTTTTCTCGCTGTACTGTTGCGCCTTTTTTTTTAAGCGTATTGTGTTTTTCCGCGGGTTTCGAGCATATGTTGTTTACTCAACCTTCTGACGCTTTTTAACCACGCAATGTTACCCGAGTTTCACGTGAAGAAGACTCGCTCTGATCCTTTTTAAAGTTGCAGATGGTTGTTTCTGCGCGGGATGTGGAGGAGAAATCCAAGACTCGTTTCACATGAAAGTCCTCCACGACACCTGGCACAACGCCTGCTTCCAGTAAGTGCTCCTCTTCATCACTCTTAAAACGCAACGCGCTCCATTTTGCCCGATAACGGAACGCTGTGCTCATAGAGAAGAAGAAGAGAGGGCACAGTTCGCATGGTAAATGGATGCCAGGTGGTTGGTTTCTCCAGTGAAATGACCCTGTGCATAACCCCAGAAGCGTCCGTCTTGTTGCCTCAACATGGGCCTCCTAGATCTTTATCGAACAAATCCCCATTGTTATTTGCCCCTCTGCACAGAATGCCCCCACGTAGGATGTTTTTTTTCTGCTGCCACCGTCGCAGCTGACCACCCTCTGCATGGAAACTCTCCTGGAGGACTTCGGTCCGACGGTCTGACCCTCAGCTTGGGGTTAATGATTGACGATGCCGCGCTGTTCTGAGCTCTGATTTCCACAGGTCGCAGTGAGACGCGGCTGCGTGGGAGGCAGTGAGCCTGTGGCCGGGTGGCGACCGAATGCACCTGCCTCTCCAATGTGTCACTCATTTGGTTTCCCCCTCGATTAACCACTCAACCTTTCCACAGGGAGATGGCACGGCTCATCTTTTAAAAGAAACGGGGCCCCGTTGGGAAAGGTCCAGGTGTCATCCTCAGCGTTAAAGTCCTGACACAGCTGTGTTCGTTGACCGCTGCTCCTCTCCCCCCCCTGTTATACTTGTACGCTCCCTCGCCAACTAAAAGACGGTAGATATTTTTGCGTGCGTGGGTTGAAGCCATGCCTGCAGTGCGGCCGGCCATCTAAATGTGCTAAAGCGGGTATGCGTATCGCCCGTAATCTCTGAGCTTCTCAAGAAAAAAAAAACCGCGGTGCTCCTGTTGTCCACATGTTGCCACATTCCCCTCCTTGTACCTCCACCTCGTGAAACATTCCTTCAAGCTGACGTCAGCCTTGTTCCATTAACCCTGGCGGTGATTTTGAGGCCTGTAGGTAGCGGCGCGCTCCCCTCCGCCGTGCGCTGCATTCCTAGACGGCAATTCAGAGGCGTGAGTCCACTGTCTCAGACACTCGATGCAGAATACTTTTTGGGGTCGTTTTTTTACCACCAGACAAAGCTGGATGTTATCTTGTACTTGTATTAATCGAATAGTTCAGGATTTGGTGATGCAAATTTGAGGTTACTATGACACGCGGTGGAATAACACAATGTCCTCGTGATATGAATGGATAAACCGTAGTCGCAGAGGTTGTTGTGGAGAACATTTGGAGCCCAACCGTCACACACCCACAGATAAGGTCCCATTATAAGTGAAGCGCTCCCTCGTCAGTTCGCCATCGCCATCGCCACTTGAAGTCCCTTTCTTACGCTCTGCACTCGCACTCCAACAAAGGAATACCCTCCAGAAGGAATGCGGATTTAAGGAAATGAGTCATGTTTACTTTGGAGTGTTTATGCAGGCAGGGCCATTGTACTGTTCATTGAAGAGCCACCTGATCGTTCACGCCCCCATTTTCCCGTCGCTGTAAGGGGGACGCAGGTGTTTCTTTTAAGCACCCTCACATCTCTTTATCTGGGTTTATTACAGGGACATAATGGAAAATAGTTGTAGTTTATGAGCCGCTCTTTATTTATAGCAAAGCGGACAAGATGGACTACTTTTGGCAGAAATTGTGTTGGAAATGGAATAACAATATCTCGGTCAATATACATTCTCCAACATGACATTCTGATTTTTTTGATGTGGAAGCCACAGATCTGTTAAAGCTTTGTGACCTCTATATATATATATATATATATATATATATATATATATTTCTCTTAACCTGGTAGTGTTACCATGCAGGCGAAAAAAAAAACGTCATTTAGAAGCCTGGTTGCCATGACACAAACACATATTTTGGGAATTTACCTTTCACTTGGGTTTATACACTAATGATTATACTATAATATCTAAAACCACTGTCTGAGTGTGTACTTTTTGGTAAAACACCACAAAGTGTAATACATTATTTAAATGACATGGTTTCATAAACCGGAATCCATTTGCATGTAATTCTGACATATTTCCCACACAGACAAACGCACAATGTTTACCTCACCAAGCCTTCACCTCTGCTTCTGCTCACTATGTCATAGTGCAATGATTCAGCCTTGAGTCATTATGACTCTGTGTTCTTTCTTTATAAAAACGGAGCTTTTAAACACTCTGTTTTGTTTCCATGTATTATTTGTTAGAAGGCCAATAAACACTCGCTGTAAAAAGACAACTTGTGCCCCCCCCCCTCTCTTCTCTACAATAGATCCAAACATGTGGTCTTCCCTCTGGGAGATGGTTCCTTCTTAACTTCTGCCAGAACACTTTGAACCATCTGCCAGAGTCAATAAGCCTGGATCAACTTAACCCGCGGTGCAGCGAGCTAACGTGACGCACAAGGCTCAGCTGAGAGCCGCGGCCGGGGCTGAGCCGAGATTTATTGAAAATGCCTAAAAACCCGCATTCTAACTCAAAGCAATGTTTCAGACGTCCATCTTCCACAGCGGCAAGAAATGGTTGCATAGCACGCAAGTGTGATCTACTGATCATCATCACCACGGACGTAAGAATGTGAGCAGTTTCAGCGGAAAAAAAACCAGCAGGGCTCTCGCCATCGCTTTGGATGAAATTATAATCCTGGTTTAAGAGAGTTGTTAATCAGGAAGTTGGCGCAGTCGGTTGAGAGTCTGCTTTTGTAGGCACTCCCCAAGGAGACTCGTGCATTGGTCACACCTGCTATGTTGCTTTTGTTTTTGTGCCGGAGACATTGGCCCTGTGGACGGTGTCACACTCCCTTCAGACAGTTGTGACACGTCTGCTTTTGTTGTGAGTCATTCGCCTGCTCCTCTTCACCAGACGTGCTCGTTAGCATCTTTCTCCATTATCCTCCATGAAGCCATCTTGTTTAAAGAGCGCTCATAGCTTTCAGGTGCTATTCAGTCTGAGGGCAACATCAGCATTCCTCACGCTGAACATTTAGTCCTTGAGTAGTGGGGCCAGTTTGGGCCGTATTCATGAGCTATGAAGCAGAACTAAGCTCGTAGTCTCTGTTGGACGTAGACTCTTATCATGTGCTCACTGCCCTAAATCAAAGTCATTTTTAAGCCTGTTTGAATAGGTGCTAGCTTGTTTTTGTCAAAGTAGGAGTGCAGTTATCCCTCAAACCTCTGCTGATTTCCAGCACTTCAACAGGATGCAAAGTATTTGGCAGCCCCGTTGGTCGCGTGCAGACCCTCTCTGCACACACCATCCTCAAAGGCTTTTAAGATACTTTATGTCTTTTTCTCTCACGCTATAACACTGCAGAACATACCAGCAGTCAAGCAAGATCCGGCACATCCCGGGATCAAGCTATTGACTGTTCTGTTCCCGTCGTTACACTCTGAGAGAAGTGCAAGCTCTCAGTCAGGTGACAGAACCTGCACCCAGCTTATGTTCCTGTGCCCTCCGACCCTCCTTCACTTTATTAAATGTCGTGATGTGTAATACGAGAAACGGGTTTCGAGAATAATACAAAAAAAAGGCCTGACGGTGGAGCCACAAAGTACTGGCTGTAATGTGAGGGCAGCGCTGCATGAGGGTCTCCCCGGAAATCAACCGCACACCTTTTGAAATGATCAAGAGGTCTTTGAAATAATACGCCAGGCTTTTTGAAGCTGCGGCCATATTCGCTTGAAAATCGATAGCTCTTAACGTTGTGGAAAGCCTCCGGGTCTTCATCCTCTGTTGATGTACTTTTGTTTTGATGTCTCAGGTGCTCCGTGTGCTGCGACCACCTGACTAACTGGTACTATGAGAAGGAAGGGCAGCTGTACTGTCGCGAGCACTACTGGGAGAAGTTTGGCGAACTCTGTCATGGCTGCTCCCTGCTCATGACTGGACCTGCCATGGTAAGTCTGCCGCACCGGTTTATATCTGATAAAGTCTGACTCATTCCAAAACCAGGGGGGTTACATAACGCAACATTTTATTCAAACTAATTGAAGCCTGATTGACTGTTTTATTTTTTTTTAAAGGGGATCCCAGCCTGTGAAAACAGTTCTTCGCTGTCCTCGCTTACTTTCTTCACTAATCGTTCATAAAATAATAAGTGTAAGAGGCACACTGAGGGTGTGGCGTATACAAGACGTGGGCACATACCAGGCCACCAAGACTCAACAACTAAAAGCCGCTGTGAAGCTCGGGACGGGCAGCGTGTGTTTCGATACTGCATAAGGGCCGACGTGTCAGTGTGTATTAAATGAAATAGTTTTTGACCCGTTTCACCTCTGTGTGAAGGTGCTGTGCTAAATTGCTGAAATACTGTTTTAATGCTAACGTGGTACGCCAACTCTCCTCCTCCCCTGTTCTCCCCCCCTGTTCTCCCCCCACAACTCCCCACTGGTCTTTAAAAGATCTAAAAATACCAGAGGTGTCTGTGCACTTTCCTTCCACTTGAGTTCTTTTGTGGTGCGTAATGAGCATTACAGGCGTCCAGGCCGGATCGCGCAACGCTTCGGTCCAAGAAAGCTTCGGTCAAAACTATTAGTCTTTCAATAATTGCATGATCGTATAACAACAATTGCCAACGATTTCCTCCTGCACTCAATCATAGCACAATGCCAACAGACCGTGTCGATGCGTGTTGCAGTTTCTCCTGACTGCGATTACATTTACAGATGAATGATCCTCTACGTCGGCTGCAGACCTCACTTGTTCTTTCCCTGGTCACAAGTTCTCCACAGTTCACTTCCCAGCAGGACACAGCAGATCTAGTGGGAAGACACTAGGACATGGGGGGGGGGGACGTCCTGTTCAGTGCTCTGGGGTTGAGGTTTCACTCAAAGTCCGCCGCTCGTATCATTATCTGTAGAAATTACATTATATTTTTGACGAGCTGCAACGATAGCGTAACACAATATTTCTGAACTTTTTAAAGAAACTGGCAAAGTGGGATTATACCAATGTGGATCGCAGTGCACCTCGGTACCGCAATGTCCTAATTGTGCACGGTGTCAAGGTAGATTTAAAAATGTAAAAAACGCATAACAATAAGGGTAAAATCTGGCACCAGAGAAACTGGTGTGTGTTACACGAAATCCGTCCACCAGACTCGTGCATTAAATCCCGGCGGCAGCAGGTCACAACTACGCTCACTTGTCTAACATGGAGCCAAGCTGAAATTTTTCGTTTTGCCACCAAGCAACACACACACACACACACACACACACACACACACACACACACACACACAATGGGCTCTTCTATTTAGTATTGGCCTCCTGCTTCAACAGCCAGTGAAGCCAAGTGTTCTTGGCAGAGCTGATTTGGCAGGGCAGCGTCTCGGCCAGAGAGGGAATCTTTGTGGGCCGTCGGCGGCGGAGGGTCACGCTGCGCTGCGGCTGCTCGTTAGTGCGTTCATGTTCTGGGCGCCATTGTTTTTTGTCCTGGCTGTAATCGTTGGTTGCTCGAGTGACGATGGTTGCTGTGTGTTGAAGGCGCTGCTTTTGATGAGTCTGCATTTGCTGCGAGGTTTCTAGCTTCTCCGGGTTTGATTTTGCACGCGGCCGGGATGCGACTGCGGTCCTGGGTTCCGCTCTCGGTTCGGATGCAGTGAGTTCCAGACTCCTGAGCTGTCGCAATAATTTGGCTGACATCTCTTATCTCTCCGAAGAAAATGCCTTCGCCAGCACTGACTCACTGACTGAGAGCTGTGGGAGGCAAATGTGTTTTTTAAAAGTGCTTTAATGCAAGAGAACTAGACAGCGATTGTCTCGACATACTTATTTGAGCCGGGTTTTTAGTATGTAGTGTATTCTCACTTGAATAGTGACAAAATAAACTGTGTGTCATCATGTGGTCCCGGAGACATGGACTTCAATGGAAAGTCCCTCAGAGGCCCCTTTGAGTACCGTCCCAGGTGATGATATCTTTGTCAGACTGTGCACATATTCTGTGCCTACAATAAAAACCTTGATAAAGTCCTGGAACTTCAAACGTATGAATGGTTCACCAACAGAACCATGACTTATTATGAATAGAAAGTGGGACTTTGATTTTCTGAAAATTGGATACATATGTTAATGTCTTTTTTACTAAACACAAATGCCACAGATCATTAAAAACACATCCTGTGTGTATTTACGTCTTTTAACAATGCTGTTTCATCCCTGTGTCTCCACACATTTTCCACTTAGCCACACTTGAAATGTACGCTTCACACTCGAAATCAACATTTTCTGCTCTGATAATATAATTAAAGAACCTAGTTGCCTGTTGCAAAAACACATGATCTCATCTTGCATGAGAGAGCGAGTGCGACGTAAATCATTTATTTCAGAAAGGGAAATCGTGCGGTGTAACTGGGGTGTTTTGAGTGGCTCACACCTGGAGAGCGAGGAGGGTGACATCACAGCAGATTCCAGACGGCGTGAGAGTAAAGCAGGTGTTGCGTCTGTGTCACAGCGGGAGGAGGGCACAGAGACACACTCGGCACAACACACTTCTCACTGTCGAGAGAAGCAGAACTGCAGCCTCACCGTCGGCATCTCACTTACTTACTTACTTACTCATTTTTGAAGATCAGCCCAATTTGTTTGTGGTTCCAGGTGGCCGGAGAACACAAGTATCACTCGGAGTGCTTCGTGTGTCTGAGCTGCAACGTGGTGATCGAGGACAGGGATACCTACGCCTTGGTTGAGCGATCCAGCCTTTACTGGTAAGACATCTGCACAATCCTCTCCAAAGCATTTGACAATATAGACAAACGCAGCTGCTAGTTAACACCTTTTGGAATAGCACTCCACATGCGCATGTTAATTATATGGTGAAGTAGAGGTTGTTACCGCATGTAAACACAACATCCTTTTTGTAGTTTGCTCGTTTTAGGAACCATGTTGTTTAATGGCGGCATGACCGGCGTTTATTCTTCTACCTACCGACCTTTGCACTATTCCTTTTCTTGCATACGATGTATTTCTCAAAGTTTACATTGTGAGTTTATTATTATATATGAGACGGACTCAGAACGTTCAGCCAGTCTTATTAGTAGTCAGTCATCATTGTTCTATGACTCCCATTTCACGTCGTTGTAAAGTAGCTTAACCACCAACACGTGTCCACACACGCAGCGATCCGACACCGACACCCACGCTTTCCTTTTCCCTGTTGTGTTCAGTGGAAAGTGCTACAAGCAGGTGGTTCTTACACCCATGTTGGAGAAGCACTCCCACGACTCGGTGCTGGGCTCCCTGCCACACACTGTGACCCTCATCTCGATGCCCTCTGCGGCCAACGGCAAGAGGGGCTTCTCCGTCACGGTGCAGAGGGACGTCAGCGGCTCGGCCAGCGTTCAGGTCAAAGAGTGAGTGTGACCCGATGGAAGCTTGTTGCTATGCAGGGGCAGCATGATTAACGTGGAACTGATTAGGTTTGTGTAAGTGTGTCACTGCAAAGGATAGCTTTTTTTTTTTTTGTGACCCAGTTGCTTTAACCATTTGTACGTTCTTCCTTCAGTGCTAACACTCATTTCTAGATGTTGGTACTTTTGCTGCAGAGTCCGAGGGATGCTCATCAGTCCGGAGGTGCGAAATGCCATCCATGTTGGGGACAGGATCCTGGAGATTAATGGCCTTCCTGTGGGGACATTGATGCAGGAGGACGTAGGTTTATTTGTCACACGTATCGCTGAAGTCCACGACGTTAGACGTTATGTGAAATATGTGAGAAGAAGCTAATTAGTGTCACTTTAGAGGTCAAGGACATTCCTTGAGTGCAACTATGTGCTTGTTAAACAACAAGGGCTTTGAGTTCCTCCATCATCTATCAATAATAAATACATTCTTTAGCTGGGAGGTGACGGTATGTGGTGTGAACTACAAACAATCAAACAATCTCTTTTCTAAGGTTGCTTACGTTTGCCTGAATGAAGTCATGCTTTTTAATCCGTTTGGAATGTTAATCTGATTCAAGGTCAACTCCTACAAAGTCACTTGACTCCTGTGATCTGATTTCTTTTGACACTAACACTTATAATTACACTTTAATTCCTCAGGGTTGCAATAAACTATGGCTGAATGAAGGTTATAATGTTCTGCATTCACGTGAGTAAATCCGAATCAAACCGAAGGTTTTGTTTCTTTACTTAAGGTGGATGAACTCATTCACCGCACCAGTCAAACGCTGCAGCTCCTCATGGAGTACGACCCAGTCAGGCAGCGTTCGGACCGACTCCGACTGGGGTCGCCGAGAACCCGCCTGGGGGTCTCAGCCACGTCCTGCATCCGCAGGTCCTCGCCGTCTGACGCGGCCCTGGAGAGAGCCGACGTCGTTGATGACGGCACGCTGAAAAGGAGGTCTTTGAGGTACGTTAGAGGAGCCGAAGAACCACACTGCTTCCAGCGTAACGAGATGCGTGCATCGTTACTTAGAATTCTTAATCAACCATAGTTTCTCTATTCCAGGCGCAGTAACAGCACATGTAAGTCTCCAGGGCCAAACTCTCCCAAAGAGATGCCTTTTGTTACTCGAGACATCGGCCGCTCTGAGTCCTTGAGGTCTTACAGTAGCTGCTCTCATCGCATCTTCCGGCCGTGTGACCTCATCCACGGAGAGATCTTGGGGAAAGGCTTCTTCGGGCAGGCTATAAAGGTCAGCCTTTGACTTCTCAGTCGGGTTCTCAACTTCCTCATGGAATGGGCTTCAAGTAAGGCAGACGTTGCTCTCTCCCGCCAACAGGTGACTCACAAAGCCACAGGAGAAGTGATGGTGATGAAGGAGCTGATCCGTTGTGACGAAGAGACACAGAAGACTTTCTTAAAGGAGGTTGGTAATCTGCAGACCAAACAATGTCCTATTCTTCTTTTACTAAAAGCATGTCACATGTTCCCATGATGTCTCATGAGAAATGTATTCGTTTTTTTAAATTTTGTTTTATGGTTGACATTTTTCCACCTGACTTCTGCCTCATCTCCAGGTGAAAGTAATGCGCTGCCTCGAACATCCGCACGTGTTGAAGTTCATCGGCGTGCTGTATAAGGACAAGCGGCTCAATTTGATAACCGAGTACATCGAGGGAGGAACCCTGAAAGACTTCATCAGAGACACGGTGAGTTCAGCGACTCTTCTTCTCTCGCAGTAGAGCACAAAACGGCCACAGAAGAGTCATGTGGGAAGGGGGGCTGACCCGGAGTAAACTCTGCGCTGGTTTGGGGGCTCTCAGATGTCCTATAAGTGTTTCCAGGTGAAACGTTCCCCTCCTCCCACAGCAGACTGTTGTTTAGAAGCAGTTCAGCGTAGCGTACCGGGAGAGGGAGAGTGCTCAAATATGTAGAATGTGGTGGAGGGCCTGTTGAGAGTCAATGTTGTTACCTGTTCCTGTTCCAGCATCTACCTCTTTTTGCCTCTTTTCTGCATTATGGCCTCTAAGGGATCTTCTTTTCATTTCTCTCTCGTTTTTTTTCGGGACCAACAGGATCCGTTTCCATGGGAGCAAAGAGTGAGCTTTGCAAAGAGCATCGCGTCTGGCATGGTGAGTTGGCCTCTTGGGAAGACATTACTACAGGCTGCTATTCTCAGCCACCTTGTTTGTTAATGTGCTACAGAGCACAGGGGGAGGAGCAGCGATGTGAGATGTGTGGCCTCGGGCTGAAAGGTTTTACTTGATAAAAGTGAGTTTTACGCTCTTTGACTTTCTTCTTTTGTTCCAGGCTTACCTCCACTCAATGAGCATCATACACAGAGACCTCAACTCTTACAACTGCCTGGTTAAACTGGTAGGTGACGCCACATCGTACACAACATCTTAAACATCACAATTAAATCAATTCAATTTACAAGAAAGGGGCTTATGTGCGGCGCACATCTACTTCATTGAATTTAAGGCCGACAAGTGGGTTTCTCTTGTTCAGAATGTTGAGGGCTGGAATAGTTTAAAATGTAACCATTCAGCTGCATCTTTCAACAGGACAACACTGTGGTTGTGGCTGACTTTGGACTGTCCCGGCTCGTGCTGGAGGACAAAGTCAAGCCACCACCTGAAAAACCGACCACTAAGAAGAGGATGTTCAGACGCATCGACCGAAAGAAGAGGTACACCGTTGTGGGAAACCCTTACTGGATGGCTCCGGAGATGCTAAATGGTGAGACGCTGAGAAAAGTTATTTACCAACTTGACGGGGGAGATTTTGTTGGTTGTTTTGGCCATTTAATTTAATCCTTTCACTTGATGTTGCTTCAGGTAAACGCTATGACGAGAAGGTGGACATTTTCTCCTTCGGAATTGTTCTCTGTGAGGTGAGAACTTGCCCTTCCTCTATTTTTCACCCCGATTGTCTGCTTTGCTTTTCTGATAACGGCATAGCTTGCGATCGACATGCAGTTCTAAAATCCTTGATCACCTCTCTAACGCGCCCACGTCAGTACATTTCCAGGCCACGTTCAAGTCTCTACAGATCTGAAATTCACTGGTATCCTTTAGACGTCATTGAAAGGAGTCACCATTGCAATTAATCAGCTGCAACAGTGCTGATATTTGATTTCACAAGGCTGTGTCTACTTATTTAGCGTATTAACGCACACCTCCTCATGTCTTGTGATCCAGATCATTGGAAAGGTCTCCGCAGACCCCGAGTGCCTGCCCAGGACTCTGGACTTTGGCCTGAATGTTGGCAAGTTTGTGGAGAAGTTTCTCCCTGAAGACTGTCCGCCAGCTTTCTTCCCGCTGACCGTGTCCTGCTGTGACCTCACCCCAGACAACCGGTGAGCCCCCCGTCAGCGGGAAGCTTCTCTTCATGTCAATACGCCGTGGTAGAGCACTGCTCCTTGATAACCTGAGCGAGGCGAAGTCATGGCATCGTTATTAAGAATATAATGGTATTAGTCGGCCAATCAAATGAGCTGCCGGGGGGGGGGGGAAGACGTGTCGACGTCGACCTGCTCTCACCGGGGCGCGCCTGTGCTGCCAGACTGCTTCCTCGTGTTTTCTCTCAGCCGTGTCAAAAACCTGCCCCCGTGTGCTCTTTTCCTCCAGCCCACCATTCCAGAAGCTGGAGTACTGGATCGAGGCCTTGTTCCTCAACCAGGAGCTGGGGGTCCCCCTGCCAGCCGAACTGGACGACCTGCACCAGAGAGCGAGTGGACTCTACATGGCGAAGGACAGCGCCCCGTCCCAGAGCTCAAATCAGCCATCGACCCCAGCGGCAGCTTCTCCCGACTCCTGCAGCTTGACAGGAAGTGGCCCCTAGGACCCGCGCCTGTCGTCTCTGACCCCCCCCCCCCCCCCCACTCTGAACTGCTGCACTTATACTGCTTGATGTGGATGACAAGAAGAGGGATGTTGCAGCATTAAGGCGGAGTCATTTTGGAACTGGATAACCTGTGGTAGCTGGACCAACCTCCTTGCGGTACGCCTTAACTCTAAGAGTGCCGGTGAACCGCAGCGGAGGTGGAAAGACGCATTTCAAAAGGACTAGAGTTATTTACTATTTAGTTCTCACGTGTGAAGCCCTCACAGGCTTTAATTAAAGTTTACAACGCATAAAGACAAAATGCAACATTCTTCTGTCCTTTGTGCGACAAAAGAGGAAGCTCTTAATAAGACTCTGAGTGTGACGGCAGTTTTGTTTGTCTCTGAAGTGCTTGTGCGCTGTGTGTGAATTGATCAGCCCTTTATCTGGCTCATCGATGCGTCGTTCCGACGACACAGAAACGACACACTGATAGTTTCATCATCCTGAGATTTGGCTCAAGATGGAGACGGACGGTTTTCTACGTTCTTCTGTCAAAAACACACTGAGCAAATATTTGACGAGATGGTTAAGTACTTAAGTACTATGGTTCTGTACTTAAAAGACTAATGATTTTTATTAAATTCCTAGAATGATGAATTAACTTTTTGCGACAGTGACATTTTGTCATCAAACACCTGATGAATGTAAAAAAGAGAAAATCAAGCAGAAGCTCTTAAAGTAGTGATACATGATTGTCAGACAACCCTTCCGCTGTTGACCATAAGAAGTTGCTTTGTACAGAAGAACTGGATTTGTTTCTTAATCCTTGTATATATAATGTACATATCATGCCTCTAATTGAATGCATTTTTCTTATGGGGTCTCTAGATTTCTAGAGATTTTGATAACTATGGTTTTTGCCTTTTTGCTATCATCCTGCAAGGTACTGACGACCAGCTGTAACCACTATTATTTATATCAGTGTAGTGTTTCACAAATAAACCTTGTTGAAGTAGTTTTTTCTCTTATTGTCATTACTTAATTTTGCATGTCAGTAAAAGGGCAGGTGCTGGGTTAATCTAGTGGTTTAATAACCTCAGTTTCTTCCAATCTAGACAAAAGATAAATTGTCCTTTTTTTGTCCCAAAATTGCACTTTCCTGTTCATATTTTGTTGAGTAAATCGATCAGATAAATAAGCGTTATATAGTTAATATTACCTGCAACCTCAAATCAATTTCTATCGACCGTTTATCTGCTTCTTTTAGCACCTTGGAACAGAGCTGTCAATCATCAAATAAAGGTGAGTATTGTTATCTACAAAGAAATCAAATGTATGCTGCGCTGAGCTTTTATCTTAACTTTCTTTTTCGGGTGATTCCAATGACTGACGTGTCTAAGAAAAGCCAACAGAGGGAGATGGTGAGCAAACCTTAAACTGCAGAACATTCCTGCCGCCATTATGCAATATTAGGTTACTCTCCCGCTATCGTTTATTAATTACAATACATTGAGGTGTCGGAGTTTGTGGTTTTATTTCAATACCAGCAGTGAAAATCTGCGTTTATTCAAATACAAGTACTCATTTCAAATACTGAACAGCATTTTGAACATGTTGCATATATGAAGAAAAATAGAATACAAACAGCACAAACACATGAAATAATGGAGCAGCAGTGACCAAAGTTTACCGTTGACGTGGCTTCAGCAATAATCACAAGACAAGATAATGTGCAGTGAACAAACAGGGAAGTAACGGCGCATCGCGGGTAAATACATCTTCCGTGCATGATTATTAAAGATATTTTCTAAAATATGTATTTCACTCAGTAGTTCCACTTTTAAAGATGCAAATATATGACCTCTGGAGACAAACATACAGCAGGTAACCATGTGCATGCACTGGCGTGTGTAAAAGGAACGGCACAGCGTTTGTAATGTTTCTATTCTACTTTTTCTGTCCTAACGCGTCCCGTGCGCAACTCAAATGTCCGAATCTAAACACCCGTCTTCCTCAACCCAACACACACTCTGCGTCCTGCTCTGCAAAGACGCCTTTCTGTGTCGTCCTGAGGACCATGTGTCTCTCGGGTGCATTTCCTGTCACTCCTTAACCTGTGGAAGAAAAACGCGTCCTCTATCATGTCCTTCGATGACCTGAGCGCCCGTCATGCTTTGTGACCGCCGAGGTCTGTCAGTACAAAGGGAAAAATAAATCCATCTGGGTTAAAAAGGAACCAGTACATTCAGAAGCATCATGCCGAGTCGGAGGCCGTCCCTGGTTCTACCTCATTTTCCCTCATCCTGTCCCAGAGGAGGATATTATTAGACCTAGTTTCTTCTCTGCGTCTCCCTCGGCAAAAGCAACAGGTAAATATGAAACCTCCTGTGGAGGACACCGTCTCCACGTGTACACCTAAAATAAAAAGCCTATGAGACTTCATGCCATATCTTCATTGAGAACATATCTGCTGCGAGGGTTTCAAGATGTTAGGACGGTTTCCTCCGTGTTTTTAGTTTGGGCCTCTGTACCAATAGAAAGGACATACAAAAGGACGGCACTCAGTCTTTGGAGCAAACACTGCTCCCCTACTCCTTTTAAATCAGAGGTTCCTCAGGGAGGCTCAAGGGAAAAACAAAGAAATGTCACAAAAGTGCATCGCGGTCCTGCGTCTGAGGACTACGGGACCCGCTCACGCTCCGGGTGTCCCGGCCTGCTGGCCCATGAGCGGGTCGCCGCCCTCCGAGTCGTCCTGGACGGGGGTCGTCTCGGCCTCCGCTGTGATCACGATGGTGTTCTCATCCACCAGCTCACAGGTGGGGTTGGAGAAAGCCGACAGGGGCAGCGTGATCCGCTGCATCTCGCGCTCGTACACCCGCTGCTCGTGCTGCTTCTTTAGGTCCTGACCCCTGGACACAAACGGCACAGATTCGTTATGTCCATCGGTAATGACCCGTCACACGCAGGCAGGCAGACGGTCGTGTCCAGTCTCTTTTTGCTGATGACTCTCGGTATTCGTGCGGCTGATACTACGAGCAGCACTTTATCTGCGGGGCCCACCCAAACTATTGATTCATGATAACATGCTGTGTGTAGATAACAGCGTCTGTTGTAACAAGTGCCAGGTCCGCAGCAAAAGGCAAGCGACAGATGGTGGCAGGGGACAGAGGGCTGATCACCTGGCAATGATCTTCTCCAAGGCAACGAATGCTTTCAGCGAAAATGCAAAACGCTTCCCGCCTGCATGCTTCGCCGACGCATATTGAGTACTTTTTCCGTCACCACCGAGGGTTCTTTACTCGCTGGTGTGGGACATTTAAGCTTATGTAGGTGTGACCAAGTGGCAAACACAAAGAGACCACAAAGAGATGTAGGAAGACTGATCATTGCACAACAACCTCACATACAAGGACGTGCAGTGGAATAGAGTCAATGCATTTGCTCATCACTGCAGAGGATTAATTGTCTTTATTATATGTGTGTGTGTGTGTGTGTGTGTGTTTTGGAGGCCCGCATGGGATCTGTGTCAGTAATCTACCATCTCCTAATGGTTGGGAAGGAGTCTTTTCCCTGGTGGGCAATAGAAATAACATGTGTATACGTTACACACACTTTAGAGGGAAAAGTGTCTCCTTCGTTCACATTCTACGGGGAGTGCCGCTCCACTGCAGGCGAATGCTCGCCAAACAGTGATGACATCACTGACGGGGATGTCATCGCTGTACGCGACATAACATGCTGCTCCCCTTTTATTCACTGAAATAGAAAGCAGAGACTGGAGCACTGCTGATCAGATCTGACCTGTGAGTGCATTTTGTACTGCGCCAAAGGGAATAGCAACAGGGACATTGTTTTTTACATTACATAACTGCAGTAAATGGGAGAGCTTTCCATCCAATTCAACCCTGTCTCTATTTCAAAGATATCAAATAACACGATGCTTAAATGTCCTGTTTCTCCCCACGCTCCGTTGTGGTAGTTGTGTAATAAATCCATTCAAGTCGCCGCCAGGCAGAGCAACAGAGAGACTCACTGGGCAATTTGGCTTTGTGTCTCAGTCACAACGTTAGATCCTCGTCACCAAATTATTCCCAAACTGCACCTGATGATTGGCGATCGTGTCGTGATTATGATACTGACCTCTTATAGAAGTAGCCGAATGTGATGCCCACTCCGAGGATAATTATGATCGCCATCATGAGAATGCCCATGACGTAGCCTGAAAAGTAAAATAGGTAAACATGAAAAAAATGAGGATTCAAACTGAACCACGAGACATTCAGTTCAAAGGGGAAACAACAATAAATTCGAACCATGTTTTCGGTGTAATAACGACATACCGAACATGCCGAGGTCCTTCTTCTTACTGGGTCCTGTGCGCACTGGTTGGCTGATTCCCATCACTGGCTGCACAGCAGCCACTTCTCCCTGAGAGCCCCCCGTCCTGGCCGGTCCAAGGCTCTCAGTTGGGAGAATGGTTTCCGTTGGCTTGAAGGACTCTGCCTCTTCCGCTACAACGGCGGCTTGTTCTGAGGACACAAATCAAGGCAGTGCAAGCGTCAAATAACAGCTGAATGAGTTTTAGTTGGAGATGTTCCGAGTCGTGCTGTTTATTTACTGCCAATGGAAGCCAAATCAGATCGAGCGCCTGGCATTTTGAACTGTTGGTGGTAATGAAAAGTTTGCTGCTATACATGCATCAGTGCATCGATTTTGCGATCAATTAGCCTTAAGGGTCGTACATGCATGTTTATTTTGTTGATATTTTTCATTTTCCAGAAAATGGCATTATCTTACTCTAAAACATAGGAATACAGAACACCTGTATAGTGTGTGGACAATGGTTATATACTGGTTATATACTGTCTGTATAGTTTTCTAATTGCTTGTGGCCCATTAATACTGAAAACAAAACCTCCTGAAGGATTTTGAATGGTGTCACACTTCTTCACCCAAGAAGTTGGATTGTAAATCGGTTTGACGCTTCCATGCATGTTTTTAGAAATATGTGCAAGACACAAACAGGCTCTGCGCGCTTTACTCTTATCCCAGGAGTCAGGGAGGATCTACATCTGCTCTTTAACTCCTCTCCGTTTCCTCCGCACATGTTGTTGTTTTCGAACTCCGGAGTTAAAGGGCGTGATGTCATGAAATGAAGCAGCCAATTAGCCGCTGTCTCTGTGCAAAGGCCTTTTCCCTCTGCCAATGAACTGGGGCCTGGGGCGCGGTCAATGGCTTTCTTCAAACTGAACTTTATGACATAACTGCAGGGCTTTGTTATTGTGTGACTTGCTTTGGTTTCAGAGTCTAGAAGGAAACAAAGGGGCAAAGTAGACAGAACTTCTCTCGGTGGCTTTCCCTGCACAGCCGAACCACTGCCCACTAACACACTAACACGCTTGATGACGGTAATCCATTTCACACATGGTTCATTTGTTGTAAAAGAAAACTTTTTTGGTTAGGTCATAAAAGTGAAGAAATAGACTGCATCTTCTATCCATCTTTTTCTGTGTTGACTAATGATCACATTTGCATAACTACAGAAATGTCCCCTCATTGCTTCTGCCCAGCACAAAGGTTAGGTTGTTAAAATCATGAGAACTTTAGAGCAAGGAGAAGTCATTGCCGCGAGTGTCCAGACAGTACCGTCTGAGAAATATCACAGAGCATTCTGGGAATAGTTTAGTTCACTTTAGTGTTGTTTTGTTATTCATTTGGCATATGCATATTTGTCCTTGCTGGGCGTCTCCTTTTTTTAATTTTGCTAATGGCAGCTATAGTGTCCAAATGGGAACTGTGATTGCTGTATCCAGTGTTTGCTTACCTTTGCATGTGTTAACGGCACAGAATTGTTTCTGGACCGTCCCATCTGGGCCAGCAATGTAGCACCAAGGCCTCTCAGAGGAGTCGGGGTTTCGGCAGTAATTGTGATCTCCCACACCTACAAGAGGAACGGTACAAACAGCACAGGCTTCTCACTGACACCTCCTGGAAATATATATCCAATGTAGTACCCAAACCAGTGAGTAAACCACGGGATTAATTCAACGTGAACACCTACTCATCCCTATACAAGGCGCAGGATGCCATGAGCACAAAGAAAGGAGGTGGCAGCTGCTATTAAAGGCTGTTTACATCTGTGGATGTAACAATCCTGTGTTTCTCCCTCTGCTTTGTGTGTGGCAAGACTGAGGCAACACACGCGTCCACATCTCAACAAAGATGTTTGCTTGACTTGACTTCACTCAAAGAAGGTGTTTACCTGTCTGTGAATCCGGGTGCAATTCATCGTTGTAGTCTCTAGTGGTGTTGGTCCAGTTGAGGCAGGTCAGACCCGAGGAGGAGCTGTGTGCTTCCCCTCTGTACTGCACACCATTTGATCCCACGCAGCCTGGGAATACATCGCAAAAACACGTGAGCGCAGCGCATATGACGGATTGGGCAATCACACTGGACGATCAACAAGATAAATGCACGCGCTTTAAAGTGAATGAGAGTTCACTGAATCCATTTTTCTTCACCACAAGTGGCAGATCCGACACCAAGAAACAGCCCTTCGTGTTTCTTTTTTTTTTTACCTTTTTCGGGTCCGTTGGACGCGCTGCTCCCCACCACGGCCACGCTCACGAGAACCGCGTGCACGCACAGCAACATTTGGAAGAACTGACGGGATGAGTCCACCGACGACATGGCGCGCTGCTTTTTAGAAGAAAAGCTAAAAAAAATGTTTTTTTTTTTTTAAGAATTTTTAAAAGAGGCTGTTGAAGACAACGGAGCCAGTGAGTTAACGTGGGAGAGGAGCCTGTGCTGCGGGGCACACTGCTCGTCCCAGCCCTTGTTTTTGTCAGAGGAACCGAGGCTTTCTTCGTAAACAGCCTTCTGTGGGAGGAGGAGCCGCGCTTTGCAGCACGAGCCTCAAGGTCCTAGAGCCTCGCCTTCTCCAACTCGCGCGCACACGCACGCGCAAACACGTGAAACTAATATATATATAAATATATATACACACACACACACACACACACACACATATACATATATGAGTAAGTTCCGAAGTTACTCAAACAGCTGTCATTGAATTCAACTGAAGAGTCTTATCTAAGTCCCCGCTGCTTCGGCCCAGGCTCAATTTTCCCGTGTCCCAGACTGGTCCCCAACACACCAGAGGCCTGTTGTTTTTTTTTACCACTTTTTGCCTCTGGCCTGGATCCAGGGAACGAGCTGGGGCCGGTGTGCTCATGGCGGAGGGGCTTTGAGTGGTGGAGCGGGCGGCCAACGCCCGAGTCTCTCACTGCTCACTAAGCCGCTTTCCAAATAGATGCCTGCCCAGTTTGCAGGCAATTACTAGAGCAAACACAAAGCATCTGCCCGGCCCCCTCAATCACACTGCAGCCCATTCAGGGTCACATGGGTGCAGGGGCCTCTCCCAGCATGCACTTGGTGTGACCACAAAGTCCATTAATGGAGGAATGGTGTTGTGCTGAGCCTCTGGAGGCCCATTTCCCCCACTGAAAGAAAACAATCAGGTAGGTATGACAAACAAAAAAGATGAATGTCATGGTAAATTATGAAAAAAAACATCATGAGATTAATAGTTTTACTTGATAAAAAGTTGCAAACATGCATGTTGCAAAATGATTACAGCATTTACACGTACACAAGCTTTGTTTCAAGCTTTGAGTAATAATGGTATGAAATACCTTTTAGACATTTTAGGAAGACCTCAATGGTAATCTTTATCATATTGAGATTCTGACTTCGGGGCTGTGAAGCTGCGCAGGGAGCAGCATGACGGTTCTTTCAAATTAAATCTAAATGCATGTTGAATCCACTTCTGGAGAAACACTGAACACATTGTTGTCATCATCTGGATCGACTGGCTTGTAATTCAACAGCAGAACATCATTCCCTCATGCTTGAAATACTGCACGTCCGTCTTTATGCCCGTATACCCCCCCACACACACACACACACACACACACACACACACACACACACACACACAGAAAAATAAACAAAAGTCGACATACCTGTTTGGCCGATTTCCCTGTTGCCACAGTAAGTTAGTGATTCAATGAGCAGCATGTAATTAAGCTTATAGACAACTTACTCTCCATAACAGCAATAATTGAGCCAGATGGTCATTTTCTTCTCAGAAAACTGCTGACTTTGCTTTTAAACTCTCATCTCAAACTTTGTTTTTTAAGGTAGAAGGCATAAGATACAACATCGCCCACAATGTTCTAGCAGAGAAGTTCTATCTTTTCATCAACTTTGTTTTCATACACATTGAAAAGCTGCCAAGTCACGTGACTTTCCAGGCTTCGTCTTGAGGTCAATTTCAAACCCACATTTGTATTTTCAAAGGTCTGAGCCACAAAGCTTTGTCTTAAATGACTCATGAGTCTAGGCAACTGAATTATAGGGGGTCATTTTTGGTGGTTTTCCACCTCTAGCACTGACTAAAAGGGCTGATCATTTATTAAATTGGTTTAGTATTGAATGAGAGCGCTGCAGACGGCGGTAATCCAACCCGGCAAACTGGCCTCATCAGTTTACGCCTAAGCGGGTTTGTTTTGCAAAGACTTCTGATTGTTATTACAGTGGCTGACCTATACACACTACATCATCTGACATACACCAGACATTCCACCCTATGGAAAAAGTCTCAGCAATAAGCCAGGCGGTGGTAAAACATTTAGTGGATGTAGTGGTGGAAGTCTTGACAAGATGATTAAATGTTCGTCTTAAACAACGTGTTGATGTCGGAGTTTTAAAACTTTCATTATCTGCGAGTATCATTCTTGACAAGAACAGCCTGAAACTTCTTCTGGGGCAAATGTTGTTCTTATCAGAGCTCTACCTAACAGCTGTTTGTTATGGCATGCGTCCTGGGGGAATACGTTGCAGGAGCTTTGTGTATGAATCATGCAACGTTCCTCAATGGAAACCATAAGCTGAAACAATGAAAAATAAAAAACTATGTGTAGTACATAGAGCAACAGTTAGTTTACAGTCAATTTGTTGATAAATTGTCTGGCTAGATATTATGCTGAGAATGCAATCATCTCAGACAATGACATATCTCCACCAAAAACAAAGAATGTGAGAATCAAAAGGGCAAAGTGCATTTAATAAGTAACCCAAAACAGCCCACCATTACATGAAGAGAGTGTTTCACCTGAGTGTTTGTTTGAAACTGAACCGTGCAGCTTAAACAAAAGCACAAAGCTATCTGGTGATGCAAGACTGCTCTAGTGTGTGCTCCGTTGCCGAGCAACTGATACCAGATCCAGTGAATCATTTTCAGTCCACGTGGTTAGAAAACGGGACACTCGTCGAGGCAGAAGGCCTTGATTCCCCTGCTGGGCACCACGTTGCACCTCTGGAGCACCATCATCGCATCTGTTTGCTTCTGATGCTGCTGTGATTTGGCAAATAACTTACATCCACAAAGGGCAGGAGCACGACTACGGGAATAGTAAAAAAGCAGACATGCAGGTAGGATCGGGCCGCTGCATCCGTAAGCTTAGAGCCAAAATAAACTAAAGGAAAATGCAAGGTTTTTTGAATTTTATTGAAAGTATCGTAGAAAAAACATGAGTAAAAAGCTTATGAGGTACATGGCGGGTGACGCCCACTGGGTGTCTTCTCTGACTGAGTCAGCTCGTTATGTGCTGTTGTACTGCAGCATCAGCAGTTGTGCTTCTCATTTCAAGACTGAGGCTGCACATGAAGGTGTCATTGCTCACTGCGTGTACAGAGCAAAAGTCTCTCTTCGTAGCTGCAGCTCTCCAGCCACAGCAGCGGTTACGGCCGAGGGGAAGTGGATCCCGTTCAGTCTGAGCCGACGACACGCGTCCTGCACAGCGGTGTGCAGTGCCGAAGGGTCACAAAGGTGTCGTGGATCGGCGGATGCATTTGACAGCCGCAGGAGAAGAGCAGTCCTGGCAAACACGCCGCACAGGGTGCCGTGGAATTGCGGGTCCACGAGCAGCGCCAGCCAGCCCGGGGTCAGCGTCTCAGCTGACGGGAAGCAAAATGCGCCTTGTAACACAAAACTATTTGGAATATACCAGAGCTCGTTTCATATTGATGAAGCCCATCGTTACAATGATGCTTATGTGGTACCTGGACGGAGCTCTTTGCAGACAGCAAGGCTGTCTAGCACCTGTGCAGCATTCTCCTCTGCCCACGCGCTCAGCCTCTGTCCCACAGCAGAGGATTCAGAGGATTTTTCCGCCATCCGCAGCAGGTAGGGCAGCACGTGTGCAGACATCACAGAGGGCTCTGCAAACACGTTGGCCTCATCCTGCTCGTACAGACTGCAGCGCCTGAGTGAGGGAGCAGTAACAACACCTCAGAAACAATCAAGCCAGGCGGCTCTGTTTGTACGAGTGCGTCGATTCAGTGGAGGTCACTAACCCCGTGTCCGAAGCCGCTCTCAGCGCGGCTCTGAGGTCGGGCTGGGGAAGGTGACACAACAGCACCTCCAGTGTGCCAGGGGTATCCCAGCATTCCTCCAGCAGCAGGTCCAGCAGGAGAGGCAAAGCCTGGTTGACCTGCATAAGGTAGACGCTCCTTCGGCTTTCTCCTTTTCTCACATGGTGCAGCATGGAAGCAAACTGGGCCGCTTTCAGCCTCACCTGCTGGTTTTGGTCCTGCAGCAAGTAAAGGCCCGTGTCGATCGACCTAAACCACAGAGATTCAACCGTTTTCATTCCTGGTCATCAGAGGAGATTGTTTGATTGACGGCACGATTTGGCCTCCTTCCCACCTGATCATGATGGTGGGCAGAGATCCGCGGCTCACTAGAGGAACTGCAGCCACACACAGAGCTTCGGCACACGCCATTCTGAGCACTTCAGGCTCGTCTGGGGATCGGTGGCGTTCCAAGATGCTACACCACCGCTGGAAGACGCAAGTCTTTAGACTGATTCACACAAAGACAAGAAGGAAGTCAGAGCTGCTGGTAGGAAATGTCCCAGTACAGTATGTGACTCTGCTGCAGTAAAAAAAAAAAAGCCAATAAAACATGCCAAGACCTTGAGACTGACGTCAGGGAAAGCAGCAGACTGGCCGCATACAGAGCTTGGGATAGAAACTCCGGCCCCCCTCGCTGGTCCCCCAAGTCGCCGAGCAACAGATCCAGACACTCAAGTCGAACTGGCTCCTCCAGCGGGGCCCAATGAGGAGGATGTGGGGGTAAACTGGAATCGCCTGCTGCCCTCACTGCCACCAGGGCTGCGAGGAAGGTCCTGCGGTACTCCACACTGCCGCTCAACAGCGCCTCCCTCAGGTTTGACTGCAGACAAAGAGCATTCATAGAGTCCTTTAATTCTACTTGTCAAATTACCAAAGTGAGCCACTTTGAATACACAAAGTGGCTCACTCCTGATGACTTGTGTGTACAACATCACTGCGTATAAGTCAACAATGCAAGTCATATATTTGGAATATTTGCGTGGTGTCCTCGATGAAACACTAACATTCGACATATTATTACAGTAAAACAAATATCTCATGCATGGAAAAAGGATGCTCTGGTCCAACTAAATTGTGTAATATAATTATTGCAATTAGGCTTTCCCTGAAAAGCTGAAAGCTGTTCAACTGGTTTTTGGAAAGGTTGTTTTCTTCACGTTGAAATCCACGAAGCAGTTTGTGTCTCACCTGCAACACCCTCTGGATCACCTCCTTCAAGCCGGTCTGCTGCGAACCCCGCCCCTCCACCACCCACGTAATCAACGAGAGCCTCAGATCAGTGCTTGATGCGGAGAAGTTGTCCCAGATTTGACATGCGCACTTTAGATCTGCACATAGAAATTGGATGGCTTGTTGATGGAAGGATGACAACCCGAGCTGCAGGGGTGACAGATACGGCATTGGAAAAAAAAGATCTGCTGGAGGATCCTGGCGGCCTTGTAGTTAAAACGTATTAGCGTCCTACATGAACGCACCACTTTCTGCCAAAGCTGGAAGCGTTTTGTTTGGTCAGAATGAGAATTCTTTCCCCTTAGGCCATTTTGTTTACTTTATTATCCCAGACGAGGACATTGGTTCGGTCCAGTGCTGCAGGCATACAGACACCTTAAAGTCCTCAGTAAAAACAATGGCTTAGGACCACAGCACATTCCTTGTGCAACACGTGTTGTGTTTAGTGCAGAATAGATTCCTGCTTCATCGGGACTTTTTCAACAGAGCACAGCCCACTTAAAAGCAGCGAGAAAAGCGCAGACAAAGCCGGCCGCACATACAGAGACATCTATTATAACAAAATGTAAACTCGCCACACTTTGGCAGAAAGGTTGTGATGGTGCATGAATTCAGCACATTTTGTAGAGAGAGAAACATTGACAACAATGTCCTACTTTTAATAAGTCAGCCTGTCAGCATGTTTATCCCCACCTGAAGCTCCCGTTGAGGTGTTTGGATGTCACGCATGAGTGTGTGACTGAGCTCCGTCAGGTAGGTCGCACAGCAGAGTCCCCTCAGTGAGTCTGCCACTGCGAGGTAGGCCGCCCTCACTAGGGGGCAGCGCTGAGCTTCGGTCGCCAGCCACATCGAGGCGTCCATCCTGCTCAGCACCTCGCACAGGTCAGCCGAGGGGTCACTGGGTACATCAGACACAGACAGCGTCTGATGGTTGCACACAGCTGGCCGTTTTTAAAAGCACGAAAGCGTCCGATGAAAGAAGAAACAGCTCTTTCTACTCACCGGACGGTGCAGAGAGCTCTCTCCAAAGTCGCTTTGATCTGCAGCAGCTGCCCGTGGAGCCGGTTGTGGCAGCAGCACTCGTCTGGCCTGGGCAGTTGAGCCGCCAGTTTGACGAGGATGTCCATGTATTCTGATGGGGGAGTCATGGCAACCAAGGCCTTCGAGGCCATCACTCTCACACTGTAAATAGGACTCGCAGAAAGGCGGAGCAGAGGAGGCAGGAATTCTGACAACGTTCTGGTGGAGAAGAAGAAGAGAAGACATTCATGAGTCAAATGATATTCACCAGTATACAATGCTGCAAAATCCGCTCACGGATTAAAAACGGTACAGTATTTTGTTGCTGTTTGTTTGTATAGTATAGTATTTTACTGGTGCTGTCTTGGCTGGGAGCGGTTACCAATTTTCTCTTGACGAGCAAACAATGTGGATACCTTAATATAATGTGATAATAAAAAGATATGTTGTACTGGCTAGCATAGAAACCCCTGCTGCAAAGAATCGCATTAGTAAACCTGAAATAAACAGTACTCGGTTGATTCTTGGACGCCAGGCTGAAGTTGTGCCAACAGAGTGAGGACAGGGAAGAGCGAGGGTTGGAGGTGAAGCTTGGCCTCGTTGGCGGCACCCTGGAGGTCTTCAGCTGCCCCGCTCAGCTCGCCCAGGAGGAAGGGCTGAAGCCCGGGGTAGTGGAAGAAGAAGGCGAGGGGGGACAGGCCGTGCTGCGCGGGGCGACCCTCCTCGCTGGCGGGCCGCTGGCCGAGCATTCGAGAGCACAGAGAACCTGGAAGCAGATTTTCTTTCATTTAATATCAAGGGTATTAATCTGGTCTAAATCAAACAGTGGATTAAAAACAAATAAGAATAATAATTCAATAATCCCAATTTCATCGCAGTCCTTTATGTCGCGGACATGAATGTCATTGTGTCTCACTGTAAAGCTGCAGAGCAGCGTTCCTCATGGCCCAGCAGGGAGAACTGAGCAGAGTGAGGGACAAGATGGCGACAGCAGGAGCGAACTGCAGGACAGCTACTCCTAGACCAGAGCCACGGACCAGGGCCTGCAGCGTGTGAACCGCACACACCTGTACGGCAGAGAGCAAACACGTGACCTGATCCGTCTTGGCCGTTTTAAAGACCGACATTGACGCTGCTGTGTCCACAAACCTGTGGCAGGTCCAGCGTTTGGTCCCAGTCCTCGGGGAGAGGGGTTTGGGCTGTCTCCAGTAAGGTCTGCATGCTGAGGGACAACAGTGGTCTTTTTTTGCTGGCCTCCTCTGCTGACACGACGCAGAGGATGAGCATGGGCAGCCCTGCAGCCCGCCGGGTCACTGAGGTCAAGCGGGGGGAGCGCACAACCTCCAGGCCCTTCAAAGGGAGGAAATGAATCTGTAAACTTGCAGTGCAGGATCTCCATTCAGTACCGAGGAAGAATGCATGGCCGCTCACTTGTTTCAGCATGTGGGCTGGTATATCGCTAAGCTCTGGATCATTGCTGCTCAACAGGGAGGCACAGAACTTGATAAAGCCTGCACCACATCCCTCTACTGCTCCCTGGTGAAGAGAAATGTGTCTTTCAGAAAGGAACACTAGAGTCGGGAGGGGCGGGATGAAGAAGTAAAGCTTCTGAATGGCTTTGAAGAACGTACCCAGTGACGGCATTTGAGTAGAATATTCTTGAACACCTTTGACGCTCTCCTTAGATCCTCTTTTGCTAGGAGGCACTTGCTGGGTTTGGATTCAGAAAGAATTTTCTCAACCAGGGAACCTAAAAGGATTCCCACTTCCTGATGAGCAGACATGAGCGCAAGTCATTTAAAAAGAAGTACACATGCAGCCAACCCGCTAACGAGAGGTTAAATCCAACCTGGTCTTACCTTGAGGGAGACCCAGCAGCAGGTGAGAACCAGGTTGTGCTCCTCAGAAAGCAGGACGCACTCCTCTCTGTCCTCCTGGCCTCCTCTGGACTCTTCGGCTATGAGAGAACTGATGGCATTTCCCATATCACAAAAAGAAGGCGGGGCATCTAGAAAGGGGAGCATGATTTTACCGTTGGCTGAATCTCAAATGGAGCGCACTTCCTCCCCCCTCTCCCCCCTCCCGTGATTTGTGACATCGCTGCATTACCCTTTTCAGAGGCGCAGGCATTGCGGTCTCCGTACAGCACACCCAGCAGCAGCAGAGACAAGTTATCCAGCAGAACCAGTACCTCAAAGGTCAGACTGTGGTCAAGCGCGTCGTAGACACTGTTGGGAGCCTCAAGCAAACACCTCTGGAGCGCACTGAGAACACCTGGAATATGATTTCAAATGAGTGAAGAACTGAGCAGTGTGTCCAGGGCTGGACCTCCTTCGTGGTGGATGTGACAGCTGTAGGTCCAAAGGGCTTACCGTGTATCGGCTTGGTTCTGGCAGCGAGCATCATATCAGCCTTGGCTGTCAGATAATGCTCCTCCAACTCCTTCACCAGGAACTTGACCGTGCAGGAGGTCTTGGGGGTCCTCCCTCTGCTGACAGTGAGGTCACTGCTCAACCTGCCGCCCTCAGGCTGGCCTTGTGATCTGCAAGTAGAACGACTGATTAACCCTTGCAGCTAAAGCATGCACTCTGTATGAAGGTATTTAAGAGGAGAGGCTTACTTCTGGAGGAGGACCTTCATCATCAGTGCTCCCATCTGAGCCTCCTGCACTCGAGGGCTGCACAGGAGCTGCCTCGCCCGCATGAAAAGCACCGCAGAGATGTCATCCGGGAAACTGGGTGGGAAAAACCTCAACAGTAACCCGGCTGAGAGCTCCCGAATCTGCGGAGAAATGTAAATATGACCCCTTTTCTGTGCTCTAAAATTATTCTTCAACTTTAACCTTTGGTTTGAACAGTATAAAAACTCTACCTCGTTAGTAGAATCTTCTAAACAGCGGATGAGGACCAGCTGTTTTGTCCTGGAGACAAAATCCCACTGTCCTCTTTGTCTGGCATAGTCAATAAGAGACCCCATATTTACTGCAAAAATGATTTCACAAAGATGAATTTCAGACCAAAATGATATCAAACAACATAAAAGTAACATTTGACAGGACGTATGCATGTCAAAGCTTCTGGGCCGTTTTCCCATCCCTGGCTTTCCAGTTTACCTGGAGGTTGTCCCTTCCTTTTGTCTGGGCTCCAGGTGTCTGTGCAGGTCTCTAGCACCGCAGAAAGCAACAGCAACGCAGTCTTCTTCCTCTGGTAACTGTGTCCTGGTGCCAGATGGCTGTATGGAAGTTCACTCAACCATTCAACGAAACCTGCATGATGTACACAAAGATTTTGATGATGATGAACAGAAAATTAAAAAAAAGAAGGAAAAGGTTTACTGATGAAAAATATTGAAATCACAAACATTGAAACAAAGGTATTAGGCTACAGGCAAAGGCGCCTCATCTCGTGATCTCCTGATATTACTTCTAATTTGAGGGAGCAGCATGACACACACGTATCCGTACAGTACAACAGTGCGTTTTTGTGAACAGAAAACAGCAGCTGTTGGTCATCTCACCTATTCCCTGCTCCAGGACGTCCTGTGCCGTCCTGGAGCGGGTGGCTTCTCCTTCCTTTTTGCCCTTCTGTCCCCTCACATGTGCCAAGCAACCGTCTCGAATACGAACCAGGAACTTCTTCACTCCCGCCTGAAAATGTTGGCGAAAAGGCGAAGAATCGCTGTTGAGGTTCTGGGGAAGAAACACTCTCATCAAAGCCATCTCCTCCGCGGTCGGAGTGTCTCTGGTCTTCGGGCTGCAGCACAAGAGATTGAGCGCAGCCAGGCGGACTTTGTCATCTGCGGAACCCAGGGCCAGCCGCAGGGTGTCGAGGGTCGAGCTGCCCTGCAGGGCCCAGGGAGAGCCTCCGCTCGCGGCTCTGTAGGAGCTCACGATGCAGGCCCAGGCGTGGAGGTGGCCGGGGGCGAACGGGTCCAGGGAGGCCAACAGCGGGTGCACTGCAGAGGGGAAGACTTGGAACGTGCAGGGCAGCAGGTGCGTTGAGCCGTTGTTCTGCAGAAGGGTCACGTCGGACGTCAGCGCCTCGTGAAGGACGGGCCGCCAACGCCTCGCCCACTCGTCGGCCAGATGGGGCTCGCCGCGCGAGGCGTCGCACAGCTCCCGCCGCTGCTGCTGGATGAGACACTTGTAAAGATCCGATCCGCATGGCGACAGGTGATTGGTTGACAGGCACTTCAGGAGGTGATTGGGCATTTCGGCATATTGACTCAGCACCTGATGGATGGAAATAAACGTTAAGACGTCCGGGCGCTACATCATAACTGCATTAGCGGCGTAATGACCCGTAACAACTCACAACGTCGGTACCCAGATATGGCAGCAGGGCACAAAGGCGATGGTATTTGGCTTTGGCTTCCCACGGTAGTTGGATTATTCGCTGGAGAAGAGTGAAGTAAAGGGTCTTCTCTGTGTCACAAAACTGCTCACAGTCGGTCTTATAGAGGTCCAGCAGGAGACAAAACGCGCCGCGCACAAACTCTGACACTCCTTCCATCTGTCGACGCACAGTGAGACAGACGACACTGAATGATCCTGGCAGTAATGTGTCTCTAAGGTCCACTGTGTGACACGCAGGAGAGTGTTCCTAAACTGTAGTTCTTGTTGATAGGAAATCACTTGTTATATATGTCTGTGGTCTACTTGTTTAGGAAAGAGTTTTGGAGATTCTTAGTACACTATACAATATTGTGCATCATCTAGCGGTCCATGTGAATTTACAAAGTCAAGTATTGTTCTTTTGCTAACCGTTTTTTTTTTATTTGCACTAGTGGAATGTGGTTGATCCTTCTCACCGGGCTTTCTGCATTGGTCCAGATAATGTGAATGAGCTGTCGCTGCAGGCGGCTGTTGTCACCCAGAAGGCGAACGCCCGTCATCTTCAAGATGTCCGCCAGACATTCTTTAACTTTCTTCAGCCACCAGGTTAATGCTGCAACAACGTGTCAGATTCGAGCAGCTGACCTTACTATTCAAGCACATGAATAAAGAACGTGGACATTACTTACCTTCAAATGCAAAGTAGTGACAATCCAGCTTCTCCTCACACAAATCATGGACCAGAGGAAACAATCCTCTCAGGAGTAAACACATCTGAAAAGAGGCAAACAATGGATTTGGCAACGAAAACAAACACAACGGAAGCTGAACGTGGTTCTGACCGCGGCTGTTACTTGTGCGGCGTCCGCCTGTGAACTGAGCAGGATGTTAGCTCGGCAGCATGTCAGGAGGCCCCTGGTCACAGCCAGCCGGGCCACCCCGTCCTTCCCTGTAGGGCAGCACTGTACCTTCAGAGCACCAACACTCAGCAGCCAGGGCTCTGAGAAATAATAATAATAATAATAATAATAATAAAAGCTCATTATTATTCTCTCACCAATCTCTTGTGGCCAAAATTGGCTTTCCTCATGCTAGTCACAGAGCAGTTTTGGGTGGTTACGTACCCAAGTGAGAGACCTGTAGCAGACTCCAGGCAGCAGCTTCTGCGGCCCTGCTCTCGGCTGCAGTGTTGATCAGCATGGCCACAGCAGTGCCTGCCAAAAGACACGTGTCCCGGTTGCAGCACTGCAAGACAGGACACAGTGACTGATAAGACGAAGCAAAGCTAAGACCTGAAGTGGTGTCTTATCTTCTGAATAAGTGACTTTGGACTGATGAGTTAATAACAAACCTTTCCGAGTATAATGCCCATAAGAGCCTGGAGGATCTCCTGCATTGTTGGGCCGCTGGGTTCCTTCGTCCACACTCGTGGAGCAAGTTCACTGGGAAACAGCTGGAATATTTGCAGGCACACCTGCAGAGATCGCAGTGCTCCAGTCGGCAACAAAGATCACACAACAAATCTACGATGAATGCGATGGGCTGATGCACAGGGCACACTGCTCCTTGTGTACCTTGACAGCGATGTAACACAGCGGCCCGTCTCTCAGGGATTCTTGTTGCAACACAACCAGGAATAACTCTGACAATTTCTTCAACAGAGACGGGAAAGACTCTCGCCACACCTCGCGACCAACGACGCTGTCTTCCAGGAACACGCATGCTTTTTTAAAAAAAGAAGGGTCAAAAATACGCTGATGAAAACCTGCATAAGAAATTTCTGACATGGTTATAATATCTCATCTTCAGCCAGCACCAACCTCTCTGCAGATCCTCAAAAGATAATACCTGAAAAGAAGGAGAGGTATGTTATCTGCAGTGCCTTTAGGCAAATATATGACAAACACAAGCCAAGTGAGAGCTCTGTACCTGGTCAGTGTGGACTATGGAGTGCAAGCAGTGATGGGTTTCTCTAAAAACCAAATGGTGGTGCCCCTTAGCCAGATGTTGCAACATCTGGGAAGCAAATTTGGCATTAGGATGAGGCGCGGTCTTGTTTCAAGCACTGTACGGTAAACAGACCGACTGTGAGGCTGACCTGATCCATTTTACGAAAGGCTGTGGAGACGTTGGACACCTGCATCTGCATGGAGACGAGGAGCCTGACAAGAAGCGGGAGGTGGCTCTCCTCTAAAACCTCCAGCTGAGCATCTGAAATGCGTTTCAGCAGCTGGACCGCCTCCTCTAAGAGGCGCTCCTTGCATCGTTTGCTACTGCTCCTATTCACGCACGCACAGCACATTCACATTCAGTCATCGCAACATATTCAAACTGCAATCAAACATGTCGAGGTTACGGGTACCAACCGGGAGGATTCAGACAGTTTGTCGAAGAAGAGCCTGAGTGTGAGGGCGACATCTCCGGCTGCTCGATGCTCGCTGATCACACAGCTTCGAAGACTTGACATCATGTCATCAAGCGACATGACTGCTTTCGTTGACCCTCTACTGTACAGAGATGTAAGAGCACGTTGGCACACCAGTCACGTGACAAAACCCTTATTCTGCTGTTGTCAGACCAGTGGTCATCGTAGAGTTACTGCAGCATGCTGCCCCCTGGGGGCAGATTAGTAGTTTTACACACACAATTCGTTTTTTGGCAGAGGGTATCAGCAGTTAAGACAGATGACAAAAACAACAAAAAATTAAGATCCTCACCTTCTGTTGTGGTACACGGACCCAGTGACCCGTGTCCTCGTGAGCACAGTATTTAAAGTGTGTTCTTGTCATCGTGACTGTACTAACATGTATCTAACGTTACCACTCCGGACCGGATGAGCTCGCTGCAGCGCATTTACACATGGACTTGTTTCTCCCGTCTCCCCAGAGGAAGAGCTTTTCTCGGCTGTGATTGGTTTAAAATCCTCGTTGCCAAGACATCGCCAACAGTTTACAAGTATGTCCACTTGATGGTGATCTGACTTTAACCAAATGGCTAACACGCTTGTTCTATTCCTTTCCCGTGTATTCGTTTCACGCCAGGTCTCCTGTGTTATGCTCTTCATCTCTTTGGTTCACACTCAGGATCTAGTCGGTAAGACTTACTACCGACACGTTACACGCACAATTTACTCCGATTTAATTAAACCACCCAACGGTCACAGGGCATACCGTTAGCTAACGTTAACGCTGCGTAACTAGCCGAAAGCTAACTTAAGCTAACGTCAAGTCGACGTCAGTTGAGGCGTGCCGCGCATTAACATCGTTTTTATGACGCCAAATACCAAAATATCCCCGTTTTTTTTTTTTTTTTACAGTTTTCCAGCCGTCACGTCTGACTGCGACCGGACCCGAGGTCAGGGCGCTTCTGCTGGGACACACGTCGGGCACATTGCTGAGCCTAAGGCCGGGCATTCCGTCCAATACCACAGGTACCGCTCGGAGGGAGAAGCCTCAAACACACTGGGTCCGGGGGTCGGTGGGGGGAGCAAGACCGCCTACAGTCTGTCTTTCTGTAGGCGGTCTTGCTCCAGGGTCCTGGAGGCGTACAAGCTGCCCGCCCTTATCCTTGTCCTTGGCCTTGGTAGTGGCGCAATGTACCACGGAGGAGGTCGGAATGGACCCGATGATGAGTTCAAGTGCATCATAATTGTCTTTTGGCAAATTGCTCTTCTTCAGCCTGGGTGACGGTGGAGTCCGTGTGCAGCGCTGTCTTGCAGCTGTATGCAGACCCATCCACACCAGATAGGGTGGTGTCTTCAGCAAACTCCAGGGACGGTGGACTGGAGGGTCAGTTATTCTTGTATAGCGGCAAGAACTGAGGGGACAGAACGAAGCCCATCGTGGCATTAAGTAAAATACCAGGCTCCACTATTCTAGGCTCCACTCAAGTGGCTAACAAAAAAACAGAAGGCAGGCAGTCTTTTGGGTGACATCTCGTGTTTTTTTTCATTCCCAGGACTCATTGGCGCTCCATCATGTAGTAATGGTGTAACACAGTGGATGCTCACAACGCAGCAAGCGGGAAAGGTGAGAAAAAGCTATCCATACCCTTCCATTTCCATTCTATTTACAGAAATTACAATTAAAAAAAAAAGTGACGTAAAGTGCAGTTGGACAGGGTTTATGCTAACAAAACTTTCCAAGATGAATTTAACATAGCCGATATTGTGTGAGTGTGTGAACATCCATTTTTTCTTTTTAAGTTTCATGTTTGTTTCATTTGGTGCCCCAGAATGCAATTTGGGTTCACCTGACACTAAGAAGAAATCTGCGCCTATGTGGTAAGAATGAGACCGACGCGGACTGCTGTCCCAAGCGGCTGTGCGTCCTGGAGACCCTTCAGGTGTCGGCCTGTGTGGGCGGAACGCCTCGGGCATCGCTGCTGATCCAGGCCAACATACACGCCCTGTTGCTTCCTGCCAATGCTGGATCTGGTGATTCAAATTAAACTTATCTCGTTAGTAATGCACCTTTTTTTACCAAGGATGTCAGGACCGTATTAATCTCCTGTCCCTTTCAGATAATAAAACAATCATTCCAAACCAAGTGTACCAGCCGCTGGGCTCTTGCCCCTGTGACCTCACATTCAAAGCTTGTGATGTTCGCTGCTGCTGTGACAAGGTATTTACATCTTCATCACATGTTCTTCTCACAAGAGATGTATGCTTTTTTTTAAATAGAAAAATCCATTTCCTTCTGTATTAATCGGCGATGTCCTTGGATTTGTATTCCACCCGATCAAGGACTGTTCCATTGAAGAGGTGAAGCTGTTTGTTTCCCAGTGCCTGCCCGGGCCCTTTGGTGGGCAGGTGTCTGCCGCTCCTGGTTATCAGTGCTCTGAGCAGTCCTCTGCAAACTCCCCAGATTGGTTCCCCTTTTTATGTGTCAATTCTCCACCTGAAAACAACCCGTACCTTGGGCTCTTTTACCAGGGAGACACAATGTGAGAAATGATTGAATATACTGTTATCTGGTTTTGTATTGTCTGATCCTTTTATATATTTCTGTGTCATGTTTTTTTTTTTGTCTTCGTTTTCCCTTCAACTTGTACAGCCCATCCAAACCTGGCCCCTCCTTCCAAAGCCCTGTTTTGTCAGCTCCCCTGCCAGTTCGGGCTTATATTCAAGGAAGTCCCATTTTATTATTAAATGACCAGTACTTCACTATTCCACAGGTTGGTTGTGTGTATGTTGTTTTTTTATAATAATATTTTTTCAGATCCCATTTTGCATTCTGACCTGTAACTACTACGGCCTTTTTTATGTCCTTTTTCCACAGAAGGTGCTCGGGCAGTGTGTAAACAATGCTCCTGTAGCATTTCTGGAAAATTTTCAAGTGAATTGTGTAAATATTTTACGCTCCTGTCCAGCTGGACTTCCCTTACAGACACAACCAACCGATTTGAGTATTATATTGAATGATGGACAAGGGGGTTTGTATTACATGCTGAACACACTAAAGCAATGCCTCTGTAAGTATTACAACTTGTTGAATCCACGTGACTTCAATTGATTTTCTCTTTGTCATGTTTTCCAGGTGATGTGGCAGTGGATGTAATTGATGAAGTCGCCGTTGACATGAGTCTGTTTATTTCAAACACAGTCACTAATTTGGGTACAGAGAACAACATATCGTTTAAAAAAAACATCTAGACTAAAAATAAACCTACGTATTGAAACATGTTCATTTTTCTGTAAAGATGATGGGCTGGTTTGTGAGAATGTGACCGTCGCGCTGGATTACACTTTCTACTGGAAAGGAAATGGCATCACAAGTGTTGCACTGACTCGCACTGTTGGGACGATCACTTTAAATACAAGTGGTAAGTTCTCAAACCTTCTGTTCACCAGCCATAGGTGCTGGATAGGTTTGGTATATTTTAGCCTAATTTCTGCTTGTTTGTCTCCTAAACAGTGGCAATAACAACAAGGTATTCCGCCGTGTTTCTAAATGGAGGATTAATGAGTGAACCCAACTCAGGAAACCCAGGTGAGCGCAATATAAACCTATTTAGTTCTGAGAATTGTTTTGGATAACAACCTGTTTGGGAGGAAATAGTTACACTTTGAATGACAGGTTATCAGGTGGGAAGGCCTGTTATTGCTGGAACTCTCGACACTTTGGATGATAATAATAATACAGGCTCAGTGCAGAGGACGTCACTCAATGTTTGGAAACCAGGTGAAACCCATCACACTTCACCTGACTGCTGACTCACTCTATTTGGTGTGGTAATGAATTATGTGTATTTTACTAAAACAAAACATACTTTTCTGATGTGGCTAACAGTGAGTGATGGACTTTGTTCAACTGCCGAGATGAAACCAGTTCTGTTTGGGGAGAATTTCACATCGGGATGTCTGCTGCCTGTCAGCCGACAGAATCTGACCCAGTGTGATCTCCTCAGGTCAGTAGCTCAGCCTGAGGTCACGTTTGAGCCATTGATAGGTATTTGTATTTAAGTAAAATATAATGTATTTGACCTTTTTAGGGAGGCTGTTACTTCTCTCCAAGCTGCTTTGATTACAGCCACCTATGTGGCAAAGAGCGGAAATCCAGATCCTCTAACAATGACAGACTGGGTGAACGTAAGCTGTAAGTAGAAGCTAAGAATTAATTTATGCAGATCTAGTTTTGTAAAGCTCATATATATTTGCGTGATGAGACATTTTGTTAAATGTAACTTTATGTTTGTTATACTTTATTACAAATACCTCTTATTTACATTCTAACTACATGTTACACAAACTTCCAGTTGTGACACTGAACTCGAGCACACCCACGAATGACACCACAAGTTCATGCAGTGGGGTTCCATCCCACCAGCATATCCACGTATTGAGTCTTATCACTGGCATGGTAGAAGGCAGACCTCAAAGGGATATCCATGCAGTGCTAGTCAGGTGTGTATACTCCTTGAAATGCATTGTGTAAAATCTTCCGGGCACCTGTTAACCACTTTATGTTTCACATTTTTTAAGTCTTTGTAAAACATGGATCTTATTTTGGCCACTTGTAGCTTCGCTCTCTCCTCTTGGGCCCTGGATTGTGGAGGTGGGGATGTCTCTCTATGTATGGACCCATTGGAGACCAAGTTGTTCCCCATCACCTCCTCAGTCACTTTTACTGACATTCCCATCAACACGGGACCACCAAAAACCAGGCAAGATGGACCTTTCTACAGAGAGCTGTTAACTCATGGGTCTCTGATTCTAACCTAGAGTGTGACGTTTTATTTTTTTTTACCTCAGGTTTCAGGTCAACTTTACAGATTATGACTGCAACAGAAATGATGTGTGTTGGCCTGAGCTTGCCTTTCCCATGACAAAGTATTACACAGGTGGGCTTAGTCCTTTGTAACCTATCCAGTGCTTATTTGTGTTTTTTTTAGTGGATTCTTTGGCTAAATTGGACCTACAGCTCTAAAATATGAGAATGAGAATGTCAATGAGAATCTCTTTTTGTGTTTAAAAACAAACAGATTCTGACAGTACCACTTCAACTTCTATCTTCCCCAGGTGAGCCATATTCTCAGTCATTGGCTAAGGGCCTCATCTTAGTTTTCTTCTTCATTGCCGCCTCCATCCTTGGGACCCCATGGAGACAGATTCGACAGGCATGGACTTAAACCTTGAGGCTAAGCAAGATTATATATATTTAAATGTCACTTTAATGTAAATGCAACTGTTTTCAGTCATATTTTATATACTGATATCGTTTTGGCAGGTTTCTGATATGTTTATAACATGTAAATGATTGTACTGGTGTGCAATTTTGTAATAAAAATATTTTTCTATGACTTATTTCCCAGGCTTACTCCCACATCATACTTATTATCACTACATCAGCAACATTCTTATTAATAGGTCTGAATGACCCAAAATGTAATCTAACTGGATTGTGCTATTAGTTCTAAGAAAGATTCTAAAAGAAGTATCTTGTTTCCTTGTTCTCCCTCATTTGTACATTTTTCACTTGTGTTGTGAGTGTGCCTCCCACTAAAACTTTTTTTAATAATAAATAATACACAATAATAAAAATACACTGAAGCAATACAGATTTTATTAGTAATACAATCAATTTGTAATAAAAAAAAAACGTGCAGTGTAAAAAATTGGACTGGTCAGTCTAACTACCAAGCAAGAACAATGTAAGCAGTTGACGCATGCTCTGCATGTGTTTACCTCCGCCTTCAGACTGCGTTGAGGGCAGAATCTGAGGAGGCGTAGTGCGCAGACTCCAGGGGGCGATGGGGATTGGTCGAAGGAACATCTATTGCTGTGAAAGTTGAAGGACGGTATTCAACAGTTGGAGATGTGACGTGGATCACTATGGAAAGGACAAGCGAATATCTACTAAATACTTCATAAATTATCAGACGAGTCGCGACTATTGGATTCAACATGTCACCTTAGCGGTCTTAATATCGGTTGAGTCACCAACTTCAGATTAAACCCGGTCGAAACAAGTTTTTCCTCCAAGAACTAAAGACACAGTGCTCACCGGTGGCTAAGCTAGCGTATTAGCTAACAGGAAGAGCCTCAGCTTTATCAATAACGTGATCTACCTGAAGTCAGCGTTATGCACCTCAAACATTGTGTCATCACCGGAGCGAAAATATTAAACGCCCGAACGGGGACAGCGACTGATCGCTCTTGACGTGCACAATTTACGGAAACGGCTTTGTCGTTAGTTAGCTTGCTAACACTAGCCCGTCATCTCACTGTGAGCAGGTATCGTTAGGTTTAACACCCGTAGCTGTCAAGATGAGCTCTCTGCTGCGAGGGGAGGAGATGTGTCTGGCCCAGCTGTTTCTGCAGTCCGGGTCGGCGTACGACTGCATCGTTGAGCTCGGAGAGCTCGGGCTGGTGGAGTTCAGAGACGTGAGTCCCGATTTGAATCTGCTTGAGCAAAGCCATGTCTCACTTTGGAACTTATTGCACAGTTTGCAAACCTCGAAAAGCACACGAAGAACTGTTCTTCAGTTTCCTCTTTTTCGTCGAAGCGTCTATAGAATTTTACATTGAATCGGGCTTGACGTCATTTCTTTTTAGACTACTTTATAGACCAAACAAGTAATCAATTAATGAAGGAAGTAATTACATTACATGTCATGTCATTTAGCTGACGCCTTTATCCAAAGCGATTTACAATGGTGGCTTAATAATCATTGAAGCCTTAATCCCATTGATCATAGTTGTGTTGATCAATGTTACTGTAAAGTACAGTTTACTTAACGTATGATTTGTGATGGTTATGTGGGAAGGCAAATTGGTCATAATGCATTGCTTGCATTGACTTAAAATGTTTCCTAACCCTTTTTCAGCTCAATCCCAGTGTGAACGCATTCCAGCGGAAACATGTCAATGAGATTAAAAAATGTGAAGAGATGGAGAGGATCCTCGGTAAGAATATATTAATGATTTTTATTGATACATTTTATCACTAATGTGTCTACTGTCTATGCATTGAAGTAGTCAAGGCAGGACATCAAATAAGTTTGCCCTTCGAAGGAAGAGTAAAGAAGCAAAGGAGACTAATAAGAAGCCATTGCAGACATTTTCAACAAAGGGAATTGTGAGCACGTGACCCTAGAGTCATGAGAAACATCAGCTGGTTTCAGACAAATCAGCTAAACTAACTAAATTATTAGATGAGTAGAAGGGAATAACCCACTGCTTTTGTTTTTTTTAAAGTCCGGGCCCTATTCTGACACTGTCGAAATGTTAAACTGTCTTTGAAAGTTTGGCCTTTTATTTTTAACAGCATACCTTCTGAAGGAAGTCAAGAAAGCAGACATTTCGCTGCCACAGGGAGATGTGAACCCAGTGGCTCCGTTGCCCAAGCATGTCATGGCTATAATGGTCAGTTATTTTTTGATCTAGCTGAAGAGCTTTTGAATCATTGTTGAGTTAATCCACTGCGTCTCTGTGTTCGTGGCTGTAATCATACTTTATTCTGCTCTTGGTCCGTGTAAAATGTTAAATGCAATTTGATTAGAAGAACTGTTCTCATTGCAGGGCCCATTATCACTGGGTGTTTGTGTATGTGTTCACAGGAGCAGCTGCAGAGGCTAGAAGTAGAGTTAGGCGAGGTCACCAGGAATAAAGAGAAGCTGCAGAGAAACCTGTTGGAGCTGACCGAGTACACACACATGCTGCGCGTCAGCCGCAGCTTTGTACAGAAGACCTCAGAGGTTAGTGGGTTATTCTATAATGAAGTTGTATTCTTTTCACCAACATTCCCATCTTGGTTATTAAAGAGCAAATACATTTTTTGTGATATGGCAATTCAAATTTGGTCTTTTGATTTTCTTCCTTACGCTCCTGGCATCTTGTTTTTACCTTTAGCGAGAGCCCCGACAGGTTCAGTATGAGGAATTTCCCTTCTTAGAAAAAGACACACTGATGGACTACAGCAGCATGCAGAGGCTCGGCGCCAAACTCGGGTGAGTGTCCAAAAGACGCCGGCCTTATCAGCATTACATTGATGTTTGTGTTACATGAGGCGCTATAGGTTTGTCTCGCAGGAAAGAAAAATCCTGTTAAATGTGGAAATGTACGTGTAAGGAAACAATAATGTATTGTCATATTACATATTTAAGTTTTTCTTTGGTGATGCAATTGCATTTCATATTAGTTTAGAAATATACTTTTGAAAGCATCGTAGCTACATTTTGAATCGAAGTGTTTTCTCAAGATCATTGTGATTTTTATCTTTAAATGGTGTTGGGACTGTGAGGCAGATATGTGATATTTCTACTTCCTGTTTCCTTCTCTTGCAGTTTCATTTCTGGTCTTATCAAGAGGACAAAAATCGAGGCCTTTGAGCGGATGCTGTGGAGAGTATGTAAAGGCTACACCATCCTCAGCCATGCTGAGGTCGAGGAGTATTTGGAAGATCCTGATACGGTGAGCTTTTCAAAGCCGACTGTGTTTGATTTGTGCTTGACTCTAGTTACAATGGAACACAACATGGTTAATTTATTGTCATTGCACAATGACATGCAGTAAGCCGATAGTAACAATATCACCACAATTAAATGGTAAGATGGTTGCGACTAGAAAAGATTCTAGTCGCAACGTGTCTGTTCTTTGTAGGCTATCTGCTTGTGCGCGTTGACAGGCACGTGTGGAGGCGTTGAATCAGCTTCAGCGGCGAACACGGAGCGGCTGCCGTGCGCTGCGGTCGATGAGCGAGCCGCTGTCAGAGACGTGTTGCTTTTCATGTTATTTATAAACAACACTGCCTCTTATTCTGTATGTGCAGGCTGAGCCGTCCAGAAGTGTGGTGTTCTTGATCTCATACTGGGGAGATCAAATTGGTCAGAAGGTGAAGAAGATCTGTGACTGGTAATTATTCTACAATACCAATGGCAGGAAGGGTCTTGGAGCCGTTTTTCAGGTTATGCTCGTAATGAATACACCTACTTTTTCCACTCTGTCCACAGCTACCACTGTCACTTATACCCTTATCCCAGTACCAACGAGGAGAGGAATGATGTCGTGGAAGGACTTAGGACTCGTATTCAGGACCTGCACACAGTAGGTCCATTTAATCATTGACCGGAAAAAGTTACTGTTTGAGTCTTTTTGTCATCGTCTTTGTTTAAATATAAGACGGGTGATTTCAAATATGAGCTCTCAAGACACTTTCCCCCTGGTTTTGTGGTTAAAGGATTAAGAAAATGTATGTAAAAAAAGCTTCCCTGATTTATTTTCGGAACAAAAAACCCCAATTGTTTCTTCTTGAGAGCCAATCCCTGCAGTTATTGGGTCATTTGAGTGCATCCTTGGGTGGCGTTAATCCACTGTGACTGAATAATACTCACTCCCTGTAGCACATGATCAACATGAGACCTGAGCGGAACATTGTTTCTCGTTTTTTTTCCCCCTCTTTTTCCTGCACTTTTTTTTTTTTTCAGCCCCTATCCGATCCTCACTGTTTGTCTCACACAAAGCTCTCAAATGCGGATGTTGCATGTGTACAGACTGTAAAGCCCTCCTAGGCAAATTTGTAATTTGCGATTTTGGGCTATACAAAATAAAATGAGTTGAATTGAATTGAAATGGCTCTAAAACCTTAAGCTGTATTTTTCAATGATCAATACATTATATGTACCGTTTAAAAACTGTCCTTGTTTCTTTGTTTGAATATCTGTGTGTGACCACACTGGCCCCCCTGCTGACCTCTGACCTTGTGTAGGTACTTCATAGGACAGAGGACTACCTGAAGCAGGTCCTGATGAAGGCCTCGGAATCGGTCTACACCTGGGTCGTGCAGGTCAAGAAGATGAAGGCCATCTACTATATTCTCAATCTGTGCAGCTTTGATGTCACCAACAAGTGTCTGATTGCGGAGGTTTGGTGTCCTGTCAACGATATTCCCACGCTGAGAAGAGCCCTAGAGGAAGGATCGGTAAGGAAACCCTTAGTAGAGCCCTCTGTTCTTTACTTTGGCTTCAATAACCGGGGAAGTTACTTCATGAACTCGACTGTTGTTGTCATAACAGAAAAGTGCTGACCTAGGCATCGCCTTTCTTTTTTTTGACTAAGTGCGATACTAAAGGGTATCGCACTGGCCGGACGCTTTACTCAGTACTTCACGCCCAACTTCAACTGTTGAGCCACAAGGGTTTTGGTTCTTTTTCTTTCTTGTTTAGTGATTTAATTAATTTGCATGTCCGTGTAGTTCGCGCTGTTCTAAACATTTCTCTCAATGTATTATGACGACGTATTTTAAGTTCAGGCCAACGTGCTGACATTTTGATTTGACATTAATATTTCAGAGAAAAAGCGGAGCGACCGTTCCCTCCTTTGTCAATCGTATCCCCACCAACGACACTCCCCCCACCCAGATAAGGACCAACAAGTTCACGTCTGGCTTCCAGAACATTGTGGACGCTTATGGCGTGGGCACTTACAGAGAGGTTAACCCTGGTGAGTGGGATCCGTTGGTCGCTGTTGACATTGTTCCTGAGATTGAGCGGATGCAACATGCATGTATTGCATAACAGCCTTGGGAGCAAATTCTAGATCCTTTTTATTGTCATTTTGTAATACTCCCTAGTGTCAATTCTTGTTCTATGTTTGTATATCCTGCGGTAAGGCTCTTTCTTCTCCGTCTAATGTCCAGCTCCTTTCACAATCATCACTTTCCCGTTCCTGTTTGCTGTGATGTTTGGGGATCTGGGTCATGGAGTTATCATGGCTCTGTTCGCTCTCTGGATGGTGCTCTACGAGAACAACCGCAAACTTAAAAACACCAGGAATGAGGTGAGCGAGTACTCCTCAGCAAACCCAACACTCATTTGTGTTAGGAACAATGTGCGTTACATGTTATGTGTGTGATCCCACTTATACTTTCAGATCTGGAACACATTCTTCGAGGGCCGTTATATCATCCTGTTGATGGGCCTGTTCTCCATCTACACGGGCCTGATATACAACGACTGCTTCTCAAAGTCCCTTAACATCTTTGGTTCCGGGTGGAACGTGACGGCCATGTTCAGGGCCGAGGTGTGGAAGTGAGTATGTTGTGATGAGGTCATCGTGTAAGCGACCTAATAGACGGGTTTGAAGATTTACAGATGAGAAAAGGTTTCATGTTGACCTAAATCTACCGGTCTCCTTGTGCCGTGTCAGGAATGCTGATATCAGTGGGAACCGTTTTCTCACTTTGGATCCAAATGTGACAGGAGTTTTCAACGGACCATACCCTCTGGGAATTGACCCGGTGAGTGACGAGTATTACAGACTAGTCATCACGACAGTCATTTGTCATATAATACTCTATATACATAGATGTCACTTTTGCCTCTAATAATTTTGATGGTTCCATAGAGCCCTCCGCACACTCTCAATCGCAGTATGAATGTCCCACGGACATCAAATTGTATAGAATTTCCATACAAGTTTGGTATATTTCCATTTCTGACCGTTTAGTCTAAACTTGCTTTGTGTAAACCTTCTGATGCGGCATTTGGCCCTATGATAAGTTCCGACAGCCGTAGCGTTCAATTCAGTTTGTGTTGCATAATACGAAGAAGTATGAAAAGACAATTAATTAGGCAAAAGGGTACAAGAGTGTGATTGTCAGCAATACCTCCTTGGCCTCAGTGTTGAACAGCAGAGAATAATCTGCTGCTCAGCTGCCGCAAAAGCAAATTTAGGATATTTTTTAGATTTAAAAAAACTGCTAATAGTATGATTTGTGTCATCTTTCTTTTGCACAGATTTGGAACTTGGCAACCAACCGCCTTACATTCCTCAACTCCTATAAGATGAAGATGTCAGTGATATTGGGCGTTATGCACATGAGCTTCGGGGTCATCCTCAGCACTTACAATCACTCGTAAGTACTCACTTGTATGTATGAGCTTGTAAATCCCCTAGCATCTGAGGTTACAGTTTTTAATGCCCTCTTTTCTTTTTGTAAACCAAAACAGGCATTTCAGGAAGAAGCACAACCTGTACTTGGTCTTCCTCCCTGAGCTACTATTCCTGCTTTGTCTATTTGGCTACCTGGTGTTCATGATATTCTACAAGTGGCTGGTCTTCACTGCTAAAGACTCCAGAGAGGCTCCAAGCATCCTCATCCACTTCATAAACATGTTCCTCATGCAGGGTGATGGAGTGCAGCCCCTCTATCCAGGGCAGGTGAGAAGCTGCTATAGCGCTATGACTCCGTACGTACGCTGGTCGATCCGTTTATAGACACTGAACTCAATGTTATCCTTAAGCGCTTCCCAGCCGCCCACTGCTTCTTACAATGCTTGGAGCGGGTTACACGCAGAGGCCAAGGTTCACGAATGCACCTGCATGGCATAGTTGAAGGAAGCTAATTTAATCTTTTGTGTAAAGACAGATTAAAGGAAATATGATTTTTATACCATGTTGTCCTGATTCCTCCAGATGGGGCTGCAGGTGTTCCTGGTTGTCGTGGCGGTTCTCTCCGTGCCGGTCTTACTCCTGGGGAAACCCGTCTACCTTAATTGGCTGCACAAAGGAAATCACCGCCCAGGATTGTACAGGGTGAGGATTTGAATCTGTGAATGTTTGCACTATGGGAAACGGGTTCCCAAACTGCTGCTGCCTGACAGAACCGACGCCTCGTTACACTCTGTGTCGGTGCCGTTTGGCGGATTCAAAGTTCTGGACCCAGACAAAAATATTTGACTGACTGTGAGATAAGCACATGCGAGTAGTTCTTGTCTGTGTGTTCTCAGGGATACGAGCGCGTGCGGCGCAACAGTGAGGAGGAGCTCTACCTGATGAGGGCTCAGGATATGGAGGAGGGCGCCGGTCACAGTGATCTCTCCAGCAGCGGAGAGGGCCAGACAGACGAGGTCAGCACGGCGAACGGCCGCACAGTTACCCGTTCACGTTACCCTTCCAGCAACCGCCGTCACATTTAACTGGTTTCCAACTATGGTTCTCAGTGTAGTTTTCCTGCTGTGACAGTTTGACTTTGCAGATGAGTTTCTGCACCAGGCCATCCACACAATAGAGTATTGCCTTGGGTGCGTCTCCAACACGGCGTCCTACTTAAGGCTCTGGGCTCTGAGCCTGGCACACGCCCGTAAGTACAAGTAGTCTGTCCTTTCTTCACACCTACACAAGCACGTACTGAGTCTTTCCCTGAAATGGATAAAGCACATCATTTCTTCTATCCTTTCACAGAGCTATCTGAGGTGCTGTGGACCATGGTGATGCGAGTGGGGTTGCGAGTGGACACCAGTCTCGGGATTTTGTTCCTGGTGCCTGTGTTTGGCCTGTTTGCCGTTCTTACTGTTTCCATTCCTCCTGGTCATGGAGGGGCTGTCTGCATTCCTTCATGCGCTCCGGCTGCACTGGTAAGTTAACCACAACCTCAAAAGTACTTATGTCATTGATGCGGCCACCGTGCTTGAAATGATCTCAATGGGTTTGTATTCATAGCAGCTGCTTTGTTCTTCCTCAGGGTGGAGTTTCAGAATAAATTCTACAGTGGGACTGGAGTGAAGTTTTGCCCCTTTTCTTTCTCTCTGTTGCCCTCCAGCTTTGAGCAATATGGCTTACTGTGAAGGGACTCTCTGATAATAGTGTTGGGCGGTAAACCGAGCCAAAAAGAACATGCTTGTTAAGACACATTGTAGAGACATGCTCAGGAGATTCTGATTCTATGTTATGTAAAGAAATTTATATAGGTATAAATATGGTTAAAACGCAATGCCCTCCCAACAGTGGAAGAAATGCAGACATTAGATTGTACTGTTGAGAAATGTGTGCTTATTACGAATGTAACGCACAGTATTTTATACCAGGAGCAGTTTGCATTAATTTACTAGCGGGTTAAAAAGAGTTCCAATTGAAAGAGGGGCCCATATCCATAAAACCTTCAGTTTTTCCCCTTTCTTTATGTCGATAGTATGGAAAACCAAATATGCCAAACTTGAAATATTTAAGTAAAAGACGTATAAAAAAGACTCGACCAAGGATGAATGTATTTTTGGTTTTGTTGTTTCCACAGGATTTGCTTTTTTAGAAAATGTATACTATGGCATTTCCTGGAAGATCTGGCTCATATGGGTGGTGGACCGCCTTTGTTTGACTTTTTGTTGCACTGAGTGCCTTACAGAAGTACAACCAAATGACAACATACTGTATGGTTTTCTGTTTTCATTTGTGGTATCAAAACAGTGCTGAGGCTCTTGTTAGTATTGCAACGTGCCCTGGTGGGTGTTGATGAGATGTAAATAATTTTACAAAAATATTTTTTAATTTATTTTAAAGTATCAGAATTAAACCTAAATGTTGACGGGCCTATGGTTTTTGCTTGTATGCATTCACAGTGTTGCCTATGCATTTGTCACTTATTGACCCACTTAACATTCCACTCATTTGTTGACTCACCTCTGCTGGCAGGAACCCTTTGAAAAATTATTTACATCAGGGTCAGGCTTTATTGCTTATCTTATTGGGAGAGCATGGAATGATGTACTAATATCAAGCGTTAGTAGTATTTGCTAATTGTATTTAGTTTTTAGTATTGTATGGAATTTATATTGAGATTTTTGAGGAGATAAGGATATTTAGTCATTGCAAGATTGAGATTACATCATTTACTACTGTAAAATGCTGCCACACATGATTTTAAACGGTAGAACATGTATAACTGTTACATAAAGTGTCAGTAAAAAATGTATTTGGGTAACGAATGCTTGATTAGCAAATGTATTCCTGTGTAGTTGACTTCAAAATGTTGGATCAGTTAGTTATAGTTTTCTCTAATGCAGCCTTGCCTTGCCTTTTATGTTAATATCAAGAATCATCTCTTCCTTGACAAACACTCCATGTTCTAATTTTTTAGAAAAAAAACGCATACCAATAATAAATTGCATTTGTTTTCCTGAAAGCCATAATTGTATTCCTTATTGTATTTTGGTTTAGAAAAAAATGTGTCATGGAACATCCGCAACGTTGAATTAAGAGTACTGTGAATAGCTGTTAATTAATATATCCAACGTAAGATATTTGCATGCAGTAAGCACTGCAGGAATAACCAACCGTCATCCAAAGCTCCCAGCAGGCAAAGCGGTTAAGCGCCTAACGTGCGTTGGTTACCATGACAACGTCAAACTAACTGATAGCTGAAAAAAGATGGTCCACGACGACCTACAGGTGGAGTGGATCCGCCAGTGCGTTTCCGCCGGTTTCAACATACCGGACAACGCAAAATGTTTCGACGAGCTACTGGAACGGGGAGATGGAGAGGAAGAAGACAAAATAAGCTATTTTTTAAACCTTGTCCTCGAGGAGAACTGCTCAGCATGTCTCCTGTTCTTCAAAACTACCAGAGAGGAAGAAATTGAAGTCGAAACTCCAGTTGGTGAGTTGGAATAAGGTCTAACGGCGCGGTCGGGAGCCTAATTTGTACGACACACGCATTTCAACCCGCTCACACGCTCACACGCCACAGCTTGTGTTTCTAACGCAGAGCAACTTCCGAGCCGCGTAGGTTCCTCTTCAACCGTAGCGCGCTGCCCCCCCTCCCCGTCGGCCGTAGTGTCCGCCCCCAGTGCCGCACCAGAAGTTGCTTTAAAAGTATAACAATTCTCTATAGCTCTCAATGAAATATATTTAGTAATATGGCTTTTATGGCTCTCCCAGTCAAAAACGTTCCCGGCCCTGGTCTAACGCTAACTTTTAAGGTAAACCACATTTTGTGCAATCAAGGCAATTTTATTTTCTAAAACGTTAATAGCACATTTCCACAAAATCTGGTTCAGACATACATCCTCTAATGCTTGATATATTCTTTAAGTCATAGTAACCTGACTGTTTGAGGTTTGAGTCATGCAACATTATGTTGAATTGGTTAAACAACGTAGCGCATGGACATTATGAATGCATCAACACTTCAACGTGTCTAACCACAGAAAGGACAAGACATGGACACTCTTCGGATCCTGACATGGAGACCAGGATTCAGAGTGGAGCAGAGATCGCTTCAGGAGACTCAGAGGAGATAAATGTGAGATGATATTTTAATCCCATCTCTGATGTAAATTATTTACACATTGTGGTTGTGTATGAAATCTTTTGATTGAGGTCTATTGTTGATGGAGAGAGAAAACATGTCAATATGTGTTTTCAGAAGTTTGACGTTCAAGTGGTCTATCACATTGAGCTGCATGTTGCAGTAAACGAATACCCACAGAGGTTTTTGAAAAACACAGTGTTTTACTTCATCAGGAACCAGAAAGGTGAGGAGACCGACCAGTACCAACACAGGAAAGCATGTTTAAGCCTGCCATTGCACATAAAATAATATTAACCAAGATTTTGTCATTTTTGTTTTAAATAGAGCCGGTTATTGAACCCTTAGACATGAAAGAGGCCTTTAAGCTGTTGCCCCGGCTATTTGATATTGGTATGCATCATGGCCCGCCACTTTTTGTGTTGCAGAACAAACTGGCCAATGTAAGTAAAATAAAAACAGCCAGACAAAATTCATTATCAACCATGCACATCAAAGACATTCGATTTTCTGAATGAAAAATATTTGATAAATATTTTCCCTAATGGTCTCTACAGGTATATATTCCCCTGGTTACTACCCACCAGATGAAGATAACTGGTGCAGGTTATGAAAGCAAGGCAGAGTCTCCTGAGGGGGAAACCAGTGGAGAGAGTGAAGAGAAGGGTCCAGTGAAGTCAAAGGGGCTACTCACGTGCCGTGACGAGTTGCTAAATAGGATGTACAAGTATTTGGGCATGGTCAAGTCAACTATCCAACACCAAGGTTGGATTTATTATTCTTATGTTTTACTAACACCATTTGTTCAGGAATGTATTAATAATTCATCATTCTTATTTAAATTATTGGGGTCGGTACATTGTAAAAAGCAAGCCGTTGATATACTGCTCATGCTCGTTTGTAATGCTCAGTTCATAATAAACAGAACAATCTAACGATCAGCCTCTCTGTCACAGATGGGACATCACTGCTCATCCCTGAGCTAGACCTGGAGGCGGATGTGGATGTACTGCGATCTAATCCAGAGATGGTCGAGAAATTGGAGCAGTGTGTGACAAATTGGCACACTCAGATTACACTTGTTATTGAGCTGCAGCAAAACAAAAAGCCCCAGGTTTGTTAAGGTGGCCGATGTCTGTCTTATTACTGTCAGCTCAAAATGTATTTGTGCTATCCTAAACAAGTCTTCTAGAATGTACATCATGATATCCAAAAGCTCATTTTAATTCATTCATTTCACATTCATTTTTTATTTTCCTCCAGGGCCCTGACCCTTTGGCAGAGATAACCTTTTGGCAGGAACGTGCATCCATCCTGAGTGGTCTGAGTGAGCAACTCAAACAGCCTGTAGTCCGAAAGATCTTGCAGGTGATGACCAAAGCAGATGTAGGCATTGTTCAGACCCTGAAAGGAACAGTTGCTGAACTCACCAAATACCACGTGGAGTCGGATGATAATTTACGCTTCCTCAGGACACTGGAAAGACACTTCATGGTGAGCTTCATTCAAAAAATAAACATTACTGGTCATTATTCACAAAAAACAACACATTTCTCTGTCAAGAGCAATCAGTGTAATTGCCATGAACTGGTGGTGAGAAACACACACTCTAAAAATCTGAATTACATAATGAATGTGCTTTCCTTGCCTTCACTTCTATAAACATGAATGTTTTTGTGTTTTAGAATCTGGCCACGGGAGCACGTTTAAATGCGCTCATGGAGACGATCCCTCCTTTGATGAGTAGCCTGCAGATCATATGGATGATCTCTTGCCATTACAACACAAATGAGCGTATGGTCCCTCTAATGGAGCGTATTGCCTGGCAGCTGTGTCAACGTGTGACTCAGGTCATTGATGTCCACACGCTATTCAAGTATGTGTAGACATCTTTCAATTTTAGATTGGAGCCTTCTTGCTTAACGAAAGTTTAAGGGTTACCATATTTAATAATGTCTATCAGTCAATAGGCAGTCAGAACCCCCTATTTGAACTGGTTATTTAGCTGTTTTAATATAGCTTGGATCATGTATTGTGCCTTGGACAGAGATGAGAGGGAAGTGGCCAAATCCAAGGTGCATGATGGTAAGCAGGTCCTGGACCAGTGGAGGTTGTCCTATTTCCAGGCACGTGCTGAAATTGAGGAATCAGGCAGGAATCAACGCTGGGAATTTGAATCGAAACGGCTCTTTGAGAGGACTGATCACATAGCTTCCGTCTGCCAGGACTTATACAACGTTTTGCAGGTCTGTACACATATAAATCATGAATATTGCTCTCTTACTCTGCTGAATTTCATACAGTACATATTCTCTCTATTTATATAACACACATATATATACTCTGCATTACTATTTGCTTTTTTGCACTTCCTGGTTAGAGGCTAAACTGGTTTCAGTCTCAGTACAGAATGAATGAAGAATGAATTAAAAGCAACCCAGGTTTTTGAAACATTTCTTTCCGACTTTTGCAGATTTTGGAGGAGTTCTATAATAACTTTGGTCCAGAGCTAAAAAGTGTGACGGGTGACCCTAAACGCATTGATGAAGTTTTGAGCAGAGTTGATCGTCTGGTTTTGCCCATTAAAGACGTCAGTTTTAATCCTTTCGAACCCTGTAAGATGAGTAGCTGGAAAATGATCATGCAAGACTTCAACACTACGGTTCAGGTGAGTTTAGGACATCTAAAATACAGAAGTTGTGAACATCTATATATTGCTTTCTATTAGAGCCACTAAGATTGCCACCGTTTATGTGGATTTCCAATTGCTGATGGGAAATGTAGTCCATTGAAGAAATAGGCACTGCCCTTATATTTTGGGAAGCCAATTATGCTTTTGGAAACATTAAGAAGCATAAAACGATACTGACAAGTTTTAGAGCTGCATTGCTAACATAGCTAGAATATTAGTAAATACTGCAGATGGGTTTCACACTACATACCTAACCTATAAGGTTTTAAATGAGGAAATGTTCCCTTTTAACATGGTTGCATCAATTTGCGCAAATGCCATTGCAATATTATTTTGTGCTTTAACCCCTAATTCACTTTTCCCATGTGTCTGCTCAGGCTATTGAAGAAGAGGCTGTCAACTTTGTTGACCAGTCTTTTAAGACACTGCGCTCTTCAGCTGCTGCCCTTGAGATGCTCCTGAAATTCAAAAACATAAAATCAAGAGAGGCCATAAACAACCATTTGAAAAGAAAGTTTAATGACATCCTGATTCAGTATTGCAAAGAGGTACCGTATTGTGAAATCCAGTAAAGGTGCTGGGCAATATTTGACTTTTCCGTTTGCGTGAAATGATGATCAATATCATGTTGAGGATCGTTGGATGCACAGTGGTGTAGTGGTCACAGTGTGTGGGACTCACAGCCTCAATGTACGTGGCCTCTTGATTTAACTGAATATATACAACTAAACAATACTAAATGTATTTACCAGTGGAACTTTGACTTTAGGTATGGTCTATTACAAGCCCTTTGGTAGAATGTCTTCTCTGTTGTAGGTGGACAGCATAAGTGAAATATTTGAGACAAAGAAGGACTGTCCACCACGGAATAGGAACGAGCCTCCTGTGGCAGGAGCCATCAGATGGGCTCATTCTCTTTTCCATCGCATCAAAACCACCATCCTTCCCTTTCTAAAAGTGACAGAGATGTTGGAGAGTGAGCAGTGCAAAGCAGTGAGTTATTTCACTATTGCAAAGGTGTATTATATGTAGTAAATATCACATTTTTGAGCGTTGAAAGCCTTTGTGTGACATGTGCTGCATTCTGCTCAGGCCAAGGAAAAGTACATGGAAATGTCAATGAAGATCAGGGACTATAAGAAGAAGAAGCATGAGACCTGGCTGACTGAGACAGAACGCAACTTGCCGTTGCTGATGAAAAATACCTTGCTGGTCCTGACAACCAGTGTTAATCAAAGCCAGAAAAAACTGGTATGTATCTCTATTTACAAAGTTATACTCACATAGTTACTCCATGTTGAGCAAACAACCTCTCAAACCACATCTCTTCACTTGTTTTGATATTTTAAGGACGTCCTTCCAACTAACAACAGTCTGCAGATGGCTGGGCGATACGTTGTCAACTTCGCTCCAGAGATCAAAGAAATCATTTTGGAAACCAAGCACCTTGTGTCACTTGACTACCATGTGCCTGACCTGGCTCAAAACGTTGCTTTACAAGAGCACAAATTCACCAAGTAATTATAATTGCCCCACAGGGTACCAAACCACAGAATGACCAATTCATGCACTCTCCGGACTGACCTGTTCTAACCTTGGTTTTAGGTATGAGATTGATCTGGACAACGTTGTCAACTGCTACCACTCTGTAATGGACAGCCTGAGTGATGCCCACGTTGTTATGCTGGCAGAACAGATCAAAGCTGTCAAAACAAACATGTATCTGGGATGCAAAAGACTGAACTGGAATTCTTTGGGTATGGTGTAAACAAGCCAAAGTGCCTGTTGTTTAATTCATGCACAATTGTGCAATGGAATCACTATTGTCTGTCAAATCAAAATGAAATAATGAATGTTTGGTTTTAGGCATCTCCGACTTCATCAGTCATGGAATTCAGGCTGTTTCTAAGTTTAAGTTGGTTGTCAGTCAGCTTCAGAAGAATGAGAGGGACATTGAGTCAAAGTTGCAGTCCATAGCGATGGCCAACTTAGTGAAATATCAAGCCCCGGACAAGTCAAAAAACTTACCAAGTAAGATATCATCTAAATATTAATTTTTACGTAAAACGTAACTTTTATTGACGTCATGTAATGTTTTTTCAAGGTGTCAAGGAGTTTTGTGGACATATAGACCAAGAGAGAATCAAAACCGTGAATTTGCTGAGTAAGAAGTATGCAGAAATTGGACGCCACATCACTGATACAGAACAGCTGACAAGGGGAACCGCCAGTGGTAAAGCCAAATGTATGGCAAATTATTACATATACTGGGAACGCAAGGTGCTGGACTCCCTTATGAAGATGGTGCTTAGGTAATTACATGGTTTTAAAGTTGTTGAATTGATCTACTTTATGAGCAGTATAGTACCTGTTTGTACCACCGATTCTCTCTTGTTCACTTTAACATTTAGAAACACCCAGACCTTCAACGCGCTGCTGATGGGAACTACCCCTCTTTTTCAAGTTGATGTCATCCTGTCCGCCCCCAAGATTGTGTTGCAGCCCCAAAGCAATGAAATCTACTGGCTGATAATGCAGTGTATCAAAGACTGTGTAGAGAGCACAAAGGTAAAATCATCATAATTTTCCTATGTACTACTATATTTAAAATATTACTAGTTGTATTGCAACACTCAAGATGTAACTCGATTCTGCCCATGCTGTTGTGTTTCAGCAATTTGTGCGTTGGATGCATGGGACTTGCATTGAATGCCCTCCCCAACACGTGGGTGGTGAGGAAGAGCTGGTAATATTTAGTTTCTGCAGTGACGTGTGGCCGCATCCTGAGGTTAATGAAAGCGCCGCGGCAGTGTCCCAGAACCTCCAGCGGCTGCTGCTCTCCGTGGATCAGTATCTTGTCCGCTGGAAACGCTATAGGTCCCTTTGGGAAAAGAACAAAAGCATCTTCAATGAAAAGTTTGCCTCAAGAAACCCATCCTGTGTCATGTATGATGACAAGCTGCAGTTCTTTTCTCATATAAAACAAGAAGTGATGCTGGAGCCTCTGTTCAAGAATGAGCACATCATCCATCTAAACTTAGAGCCCCTGACGCACACCGTGCAGGAGGCGGCGGAGTCCTGGATCGGGTCACTAGCTGGTCTGCTCCACAAGCCTGCCAAAGTGGATCTCTTCAACCTGAGAGATGAACTCATGGTATTGAATCGTGTTACACTTTTTCATGTGTTTTATAGTTCATTTTCCTTGGACCTTTATGATTATTTCCATGTAACAGCAACTCTCTGGAAAGCTGAAACAAAGCCCAAACACTTTTGATGACCTGAAGTCTGTGCTTGGCACCATATCGGACATCAGGGACATGTCATTAGATGTGGAGATGAAGTTCATCGATATTCAGGAAAGATACAGAACATTGGCCATGTACAAAGTGGAGGTACTGTTTATTTAATGTTAAATGATTGCCCATTGAAAGCATAGGTTTATACTATTCCTCTTGTTGAATGTCTTGTGCTCTGCTTTCCTTGCGGAGGTCGGAGAGGATGAACTGGAGCTGGTGGCCAACATTGACCAAATGTGGAATGATCTGTTTGCAGAATCCAGACAAGTGGATCAAAGTCTGACGGGTGTCAAGAAATCTTTTACTAAGGTAAGACATCAAACCCACACAATGCTACTAAAATATGAAATGAAAGGAATGTTTTTTGGAAAAGTATATTTATATTCTATTACTGTTCTATCCCCTTACTCTCTAAGATTACAATGGAGCAGGTTACGAAGTACAAGCAAGAATTGTCTATCTTTGCTGAAAGTTTCAACAGGGATGGTCCTGGAACTGTGGGAGATGATTTAGAAAAAGGTACTTGTGCACTTTAATCATGCTATCAATTCTTAAATCCAAAGCAATAATCAAATAAAATTACATTTTAAAATATAGCAGAGGAACCAGTATTTCTCTTCCTTTTTTTTGTAGGACTGACTATCATGGAAACATATGAGGCAGACTTTGCCAAGATCGTGGCAGGACGACACGAGCTAGCTAATGCTGAGAAGCTATTGGACCTACCCGTCACTGTTTACCCAGCGGTTGTGAGCATACAGAAGGACATGAACGGCTTGAGACAGATCTACGGCGTCTACAAAGCTCAGAAGGTTGGACACGGTTGCATCTTGGACACACAATTCTGGTCAACTTCACGTTTCAAATATTTCAAATATTTGTCTTTACATCTTTTAGGCCGCAAAGACAGAGTGGTCTCAGACATTGTGGGTGGATTTAAACATTCAGCTGCTACAGGAGGGGGTCGAGGGTTTCATCAGAAGCTTCAGGCAGCTGCCCAAGGATGTGAGAGCGTTACCTGTGGCCTTCTTCCTAGAAGGACGCATGAAGGAGTTCAGAGAGTCTTTGCCTCTTCTGCTGGACCTGAAGAACGAGGCCCTTAGAGACAGGTCAGTCTACACATTGACACCACGACTGGAATAAATCTGACACACAAAACCAAATGAGCATCGGGTATGAAGAATTGAAATTGTGTGTTGTCCAAAAAATGAACCTGTGATTTTGTGTTTCGGGGCCACAGACACTGGAAGGAACTGATGCAAAGAACCGGGACTAGCTTTGAGATGAATCCTGAAAGCTTTACTCTGGAGAACATGTTTGCAATGGAGTTGCAAAAATATGCAAATGTCATAGGTGACATTGTCACCTCTGCTGTGAAAGAGCTCAGTATTGAAAAGGCAAGCAGGAAATCTCTTGATTTGTAATCAGAAAGCAGTGGCATCAGTCAGTGTAATGACAAATACTTGCGTTTCGGTGTGTTTTTTTTCAGGGAGTGAAGGACGTGGTCGATACCTGGGAAAACATGAAGTTCAGTGTGCTGCCCTATTTTAAAGGAACCCAGGAACGTGGTTTTATTCTGGGTGCAGTGGATGAAATCCTGCTGAATGTGGACAACGATGCCATGAACTTACAGAGCATGGCGGGCAGTCGATTTGTTGGACCTTTCCTTGGCACCATACAACAATGGGAAAAAGACCTGTCCCTCATCAGTGAGACCATCGAGGTGAGTGAGACCGTCTCCCATCACCTGTAAGCCTATCCCAAAAAAAATTTTTGATGAAAAAAAATATATATCTTGCACAGGTATTGTTGCTTGTACAAAGAAAATGGATGTACCTGGAGAGCATATTCATCGGCGGAGACATTAGCTCCCAGTTGCCAGACGAAGCCAAGAAATTTTATAATATCGACAAAAAGTTTAAAGAAGTGAGTTCTGTATACATATTAGCCTGTTTAAAACAAACCACTGTGTCACTTGACATCTCACAATAACACTGTGTTTTTATTTTTTCTGTGAAGATAATGAGTGACACAGTGAGGGGTCCAAACATTAAGCGATGCTGCCTGATTCCCAACCGACTAACAGACCTCCAGGCCCTGAGTGATGGTCTAGAGAGGTGCCAGAAGAGTCTAAATGACTACCTGAATGCCAAGCGAAATGCATTTCCCCGCTTCTTCTTCATCTCTGATGATGAACTGCTCAGCATCCTGGGAAGTAACGACCCGTCCTGTGTCCAGGAGCACATGATCAAGGTATCATGCCACTAATGACAAAGTCTGAGAGACAGACCAGAGATAAAGCAAATGATGAGGATCCCTGGTTGCCATATGTGTGAAACATATTCTCTACTTTGCTCCAAAAGATGTACGATAACATAGCATCTCTGAGGTTTGATGTGGACAGCAATGGGCTTAAAGTAGCTGGAGCCATGGTGTCTGCTGAGGGTGAGGTGATGGAGCTGAGGAAGCCCATCCTGGTGGAGGGCAGGGTGGAGGAGTGGATGACGGGAATACTATTGGAGATGAGGAAGACCAATAGACTTCTCACCAAGGAAGCAATCTTCCACTATTGTGCAGACAGGAGCAGGTGTGTGCGAATATTGTGTGAGAAATGATTCCGGTGTCTGTGTGTACAAATGAGCTGCGGTAAATTGGTTATTCCCTTTTCTTATAGGGTGGATTGGATGTTGCTGTACCAGGGCATGGCGGTGCTGGCAGCAAATCAAGTGTGGTGGACATGGGAGGTAGAGGATGTCTTTAAAAATGTGAAAAAGGGGGAGAAGCACGCCCTGAAGGACTATGCTAAGAAAATGCACCAGCAGATCGATGAGCTTGTAAAGCGCATCACACAACCCATGAATAAAAATGACAGGCGAAAGATAAACACTGTGCTCATCATCGACGTCCATGCAAGAGACATTGTAGACAGCTTTCTACTCAACAGGTAAACTTCCCTTTTGCTAGTTTTAACATTTTTCAAAGGTATGACAAGTGGCTTAGATAGTTAAATACCTTTTTAGTAAAAAAAATAAAAAATTCAATTCTTTTCCCCAGTATAATGGATGCACAAGAGTTCGAGTGGGAAAGCCAACTCCGATTCTACTGGGTCCAGAAAAATGACAACCTTTATGTGCACCAGTGCAGTGCGACGTTCTCTTATGGCTACGAGTACATGGGGTTGAATGGGCGATTGGTTATAACCCCACTGACGGACCGCATCTACCTCACCCTTACACAGGTTTGAGAAGCTTTGCACATCAAAAAGGAAGGAGCATGCAAATTGTTTGTTTTAACACCATGTATGTTGGTATGATGTGTTACAGGCTCTCTCCATGTACCTTGGTGGAGCCCCTGCTGGACCAGCTGGTACAGGAAAGACCGAGTCCACCAAGGATCTGGCCAAGGCTTTAGGCCTCTTGTGTGTGGTTACTAACTGCGGTGAGGGCATGGACTACATGGTAAGAAGCTTACACAGCCAACATAAATCGACATAAATATCTTAGTACTTAAACCTGTTCTGTAACCTTTAAGTTCCAGCGGACCTATTTAAATAGGCTTTTACTGAAAAAAGGTTCAATGTTGGGATTTCAATATTAATATGTGCCACAACACCAATGCCCTTGTGTTAATTGCCATCAGTCTAAAAAGTGATGGCCATATGTCTCACTAGTCATTTTTACCATCTGCAGTGTACAAATGTCCCTGTGTTGCGCTCCCTCCCTGCGTCTTCATTAGTCACTAGCGTTCTGCTTGGATTGCTTTCCTCTGTGTGCGCAGGCTGTGGGCAAGATCCTCTCTGGCCTCGCCCAGTGTGGAGCGTGGGGCTGCTTTGATGAGTTCAATCGAATTGATGCCTCAGTGTTGTCGGTTATCTCCTCACAAATCCAGACCATCCGCAATGCTCTCATTCTGCAACTTAAACGGTTTCATGTAAGTCTGATAAAGAACGGATATAATTACATTGAAAATAGTCCAATTTTCAAAATATGAATTCATTAGTATATCACAAAAAAGGCTATTTCTCTCAGTCATGTCGGTGTTTTGCCTGCTTCTTTAGCCTTGACACAGAATGTTTAATGACTATTATCACAACTAAACCTGCTGCTTTTCACCATGAACATCAGTTTGAAGGTCAAGATATCAACCTGGACAGCCGCATTGGGATTTTCATCACCATGAACCCGGGCTATGCAGGACGCACAGAGCTGCCAGAATCAGTCAAAGCCCTCTTCAGGCCTGTGGTGGTCATTGTGCCTGACCTCCAGCAGATTTGTGAGATCATGCTCTTCTCAGAGGGCTTCCTATTGGCCAAGGTGATGGTCACACACAAAGAACAAGTTGCATTGATACCATTTAGCTGATGCCCTCATCTTGAGTGATGTATAATGACCATCGTTAACATAAAATACAGCAATGTCGGGCAATATTTCATTATTTCAGGTCATTAAGAAATACAAGGAGCATTCATACTGTATTACTTTAAAATGTTTTTAACCATACAAAGACAGTTTCTTTGACACAATTTCTCATTAGGATTTAATCTGTATTTAATTCAGGTGCTGGCAAAGAAGATGACAGTCCTGTATAAGCTGGCACGGGAGCAGCTGTCAAAGCAGTCTCATTATGACTTTGGCCTGCGAGCTCTGAAGTCTGTCCTGGTGATGGCAGGAGAGCTGAAGAGAGGCTCACCAGACCTCAGTGAGGTAGAAACACAAGATTCTTCTGTTTTCATTTTCATACACTAAATTAGAAAACTCATGTTTGCTTACATTCATTATGGGACTGACTTGTGATCCCTCGAGGACAGACCAAACCCTGATTGTTATTGGGAACTTGTTTTTGGATGAGGTCTTTTTAGTGTCTACTTTCTATCAAGTAATGTTTCAGGTTCCACAGTTAATATCAGACAGCTATACTTCGGATATTATAGTAATTACCACTTACATGTTTTACTGCTCTATGTTAGTTTATTTGGAGAGGCACTGCAGTCTAGTTTAAAAACGGACTCTATTAAAATCACAGTCACTCCATATCAGAAGACACTTCCTAAGAAGCTTTTCTTTCCTTATTTTCCTCTTCACAGGATGTGGTTTTGATGCGTGCTCTGAGGGACATGAACCTGCCAAAATTCATATTCGAGGACGTGCCCTTGTTCCTCGGGCTGATCTCAGATCTGTTCCCTGGCCTCGACTGCCCTCGTGTTCGCTACCCCGACTTAAATGATGCTGTGGAGGAGATCCTGCAAGAGAACAAATATGTCATGCTCAGTAACCAGGTCTCTCATCTGGGTCTTAGATTTTCTTTTTTTAATGGGCGTTTCTGATGTTTTGAGTTACTGTAGCAAAGCTGTAGTTACACTGTGAGTGTTTTGAAGTTGACATATCTCATTCTTTATGCTTTCTGTGTTTTAAGGTGGATAAAGTGGTGCAGATGTATGAGACGATGATGACGAGACACACTACTATGGTTGTGGGCCCAACTGGTGGCGGGAAATCAGTTGTGATCACCACATTATGCCAAGCTCAGACCAAGTCAGTTTGAATCTATTAAGTTTGCTTCACTTTCCGGATTGTTTGCGTAAACGATAGTAATCATTATTTGATTTCATCATCAGATTGGGATTTCAAACCAAGCTCTATCCCCTAAACCCTAAAGCCATAAGTGTGATTGAACTTTACGGTATTCTTGACCCTGACACTCGAGACTGGACCGATGGGATTTTATCCAACATCTTCCGAGACATCAACCGGCCTACTGACAAAAAAGAGCGAAGGTAAAAAGAAAAAAAAACAACCAAAGGCATTTAATCATTTAATCATTTAGTTGATTAAGCTGTCCAATATGCCAGTGACGTCATTCACTTGTACTATGGACTTTGGCTCACAGGTACATCCTGTTTGATGGGGATGTGGATGCTCTGTGGGTCGAAAATATGAACTCAGTGATGGATGACAACAAACTCCTCACTCTAGCCAATGGAGAACGGATCCGTTTGCAGAATCACTGTGCCCTGCTTTTTGAGGTTTGTCTGAATTTCAGTATAGCTGACAGGAGAATAGATTTCCTTTCACCTGAAGAAAGCCTTTTCAGAGCAATAATGTAAGGAAACTTCCCCATCACAGGTTGGAGATCTGCAGTATGCCTCCCCTGCTACTGTTTCCCGCTGTGGAATGGTTTTTGTTGACCCCAAAAACCTGAGATATACTCCATACTGGCAGAGATGGGTGACCAACAGACCTGACTGGGGTATTCTAGAAAAACACAAACCACCATATGACTACTGTAGTAATTTAATCATATCTCAAGGGTCTTTCTTTTTTTGTTCCTAGGAACAAAAAGTGCTCAATGAACTGTTTGAGAAATATGTGCACAGTTCAATCGACATGATTGTGGATGGTATTGTTGATGGCAAACAGGAACAGAAACTTAAGACTGTTGTTCCTCAGACAGATCTCAACATGGTAGGTTGATCCCATCCATCTAACTCTTGTACCAGTTTTGTTATATTGGAAATTCCTGCATGATGGTTAATGACGTTGCAACTTTGAAACAACCGAGTCCACTCGGAGGAATTAAACATGTGTTGGTTGTGCGTTCAGGTGACTCAGCTGTGCATGACACTGGATGCACTTCTCGAGACCGAGAGCAGCAGGGATGAAGTCCTGGAGTGTTACTTCCTGGAGGCTCTGTACTGTTCACTCGGGGCCACGTTGCTGGAGAACGGTAGGATCAAGTTTGATGAGTTCATCAAAGGACTCTCTGGCTTATCGACAGTGCTTGATGGGAAAGCCCTGGCAGGACCTGGTGAGATCCCAGGTAAAAAGAAATCTTTTGCAACTCGATTTCTTTGGAATTGGCATTTGTTGTCTAAATAACACTGTTTTTTATATTATTTACTGACAGACAAGATGGTGATGTACAATTGTTTATAATAAATGAGATTTTTCGACCTCGCAGACAAGGTTGAAAAATCTCACTATTGCTTCACGTTTTCATGTTCGTTTCAAGTGCCTTCTTATTTGTGGCTGCATACAAACAGGATCCCTCCCAAGTCTGTATGATTTTCATTTTGATGGAACCAAAGAGAAGTGGGTTCCCTGGAGTTCTCTGGTCAACAAATACATCCACAAACCTGAGAAGAAGTTTGCTGATATTCTAGGTAAAGGTCAAGTATGTCAACTGTGACTTGATTTCAACGGTTTTGGCCCTTCTTTATCCTGCATCTTTGTTTTAGTGCCGACTATCGACACTACAAGAGTCAGCTGGATCCTGGAACAGATGGTGAAGATAAAGAGGCCAGTGCTTCTGGTCGGAGAGTCTGGCACTTCCAAGACTGCCACCATTCATAACTTCCTGAAGAATCTGAATGCAAATGAGATGGTAAGTTTACCACACACATTTGTTATCTCACTTTAGAAGATATTCTTTAAATTGGTTCTTTTCTGTGTCTAGATTACCCTGATGATCAACTTCTCATCCAGAACAACTTCAATTGACCTGCAGAGGAACTTGGAGGCCAATGTGGAGAAAAGGACCAATAAGGTTTATGGGCCTCCTATGGGGAAAAGACTGCTGGTCTTTATCGATGACATGAATATGCCAAAGGTACCCACTCCAAACTCCAAACGCAGTCTCACGTCTCCTTCACTATGACAGAGCTTTGATATTTTGCAATATGCTGTATGCTTGTACAGGTGGATTATTATGGCACACAGCAGCCCATCGCACTTCTGAAGCTGTTATTGGACCGAGGAGGCATATACAACAGAGGGAAGGATCTTAACTACAAAATCCTCAAGGACCTTGGTTTTATTGCTGCCATGGGAAAGGCAGGAGGAGGGAGGAACGAGGTCGATCCCCGTTTCATCTCTATCTTCAGTGTCTTTAGCGTCCCCTTCCCTGCAGTGGACTCCCTCCACCTTATCTATTCTTCTATTATCAAAGGCCACACAATTGTGAGTATCTCTTTCCCCACATAAGTCAAAACATATCAGATGCTCAACCATGCACAGCACTCAGATATATGATCAAATATTTTAGGCATTTGAAGATGCCATACAGAAGGTTTGTGATAAAGTCACTTTCTGCACACTGGAACTGTACAACAAGATCGTCAAAGATTTGCCACCCACCCCGTCCAAGTTCCACTACATCTTCAACTTGAGGGACCTGTCAAGAGTTTACAATGGACTGTGCCTCACCAAACCTGACAGGTCTGATCTGGAACATTCACTCTGTTAACTCTCTAGCAAAGTAATCAATGTGCTTGCTTTACCTGAGTACGCTCCTACAGGTTCTTGACAGTTAGCCAATTTGTACGAGCCTGGAGAAATGAGTGCCTGAGAGTCTTCCATGACAGACTCATCGATACAACTGACAAAGCCCTGGTAATAATTATCAATAATAGTAGCAGATGTTTTCTGTATTCTTTGTATTAACTGCAGGGAAAAAAATATATGTTTACAGTTCCTCGTGGTGTAAATACAAATGTATGCTCATCTACTATGTATTGGATAGTATTCTAATCTTATATTTTGCCTCATAAATGTACCCAATGTGTTTGAACGCCAGCTCCAAAGCCACTTAAGGAACCTGATTGAGGAGCATTTCAAGTCAGACGTGGAGGCAATCATGAGGGATCCAATTCTTTTTGGAGACTACAGGACAGCCCTCAGTGAGACTGAACCACGGGTCTATGAGGACATACAGGACTATGATGCTTCAAAGGCCTTGTTTGAGGTATTATTAATCGCAGTGGGTGGTCTCAGTCTGACATGAATTTGGGAATGTTATTGTAGAATAATGCAAGAAATTGTTACACTGCTCCCACATACTGAGAGACCACTGTGTTTTGCATTGTGCAGGAAATTCTAGAGGAATACAATGAGAACAAGTCGAGGATGAACCTGGTACTCTTTGATGATGCTCTGGATCATCTGACCCGCGTGCACCGCGTCATCCGCATTGATCGTGGCCATGCACTGCTCGTCGGTGCGGGCAGCTCCGGCAAGCAGTCTCTCACCAAGCTCGCTGCCTTCGCTGCCGGCTGTGAGGTTGGGAAACACAATGGGTGTGGGCAAAGGCGGATATATTCTCAATGATGAAAGCATGTTGCAGTTAAAGATCTAAGTCATATATGCTATAATTACGGTCAAGGCAGAGCATATATATGCCAAGCAATGGGGAAATGTAAATACAACTAGATCATCTAAATTAGAAATCTAGATCATTTCCATTTATCTCAGTGAAGCATTGGCGTAAGTCATTTAGTCTTCTTCTATAACGCTTACCCATAGAGGGTCGTGGGGGGCTGGAGTCAATCCCAGCTAACCTCGGCCCAGAGACCGGTCACACCCTGTACTGGCCGCCAGTCAATCACAGGGCTCGCACAGCAACAAACAAACATTCACACATGTACGGGCAATTTAGAGTCACCAGTTAAGCTAACTCTAGCTCTTCCAATATGAGTTAAGAGAGGTTAAGCAGCGTTGAACTATACCTTCCTAGTCATCGTTTGAAAAGGGGCTCTGAACTCAAATTTCTATGATGTAAAACATCACACACAAGAATGCTCTATCTTCCAGTCAGGCAGTCTGCTCTTTCCAGGTGTTCCAGATAGCACTCAGCAGAGGATACAGCGAGTCAAACCTCCGCGATGACCTGAAAGCGCTGTACTTGAAGCTGGGCATTGAAAATAAAAAGACAGTGTTCCTCTTTACTGATGCCCATGTTGTTGAGGAAGGTTTCTTGGAACTCATTAACAACATGCTCACCTCAGGTTTGGACATCCCTCCTGCCACACACTACATTTATTTATCTCAAAAGCCACAGCTATAGCTCTGATCATCATCTCCGTAGGGATTGTTCCTGCATTGTTCCCTGATGATGAGAAGGAGTTGGTTCTCAACCAGCTTCGCGATGAGGCTCTTTCGATGGGAGCAGGTCCCTCAAAAGAGAGTTTGTGGAAGTACTTTGTCAACAAGAGTGCCAATAATCTACACATTGTATTAGCCATGTCTCCGGTAGGTGACACCCTGAGGACACGCTGCAGGAACTTCCCAGGTGAAATGCGATGTTAGGGTTCACTTGATTTTGTTATAATTTCTGCTTTTCTTTCAATAACTATGTACTTTTCTTTTAGGACTGATGAACAACACTGTGATAGACTGGTTCTTGCCATGGCCTCCACAGGCATTACTTGCAGTAGCTCAGTCTTTCCTTGGTGTGTAATTGCACTCATCCGTGTATCTTTTAAATGCATACGTTATGTTATTATAACTTTATTTTGAGCCATTTAAGGCTTTTCTTTATTTAATTCTAATGACACTTATAGTAATTATTTTTTGTTTTGTTTTTTCAACAGGTGAAAGTTCAATGATTCCCGCAGCACACTCTGCAGCAGTGATAACTCATGTGTGCTTGGCCCATAGCTCTGTGGGAGACTATAGCATTCTATTCCAGCAAAAACTCAGACGTTACAACTATGTTACTCCAAAGAACTACTTGGACTTCATCAGCACATATTCTAACCTCTTGGAGACAAAGGACCAATTTATTCTGGGTGAGAAAATAGAATTGATTATAACGTCTCTACCTTTGTGTGAGGTGTTAGACTGGTGCCACAGGACTTCTGTGCGTTGAGGATTTGAAAAACGTTGTTTTACTAAGTTGTTCCGACTTGTTCCAGCTCAGTGCAAGCGTCTAGAGGAAGGATTGGATAAACTTCAAGAGGCTACTAAGATGCTGGCTGAGCTGAATGTAAAGCTAGCAGAGCAGAAAGTGGTCCTTGCTGAAAAGTCCATAGCTTGTGAAGCCCTGCTGAATGAAATTGGCACAAACACGGCTATAGGTCAGTGAGTGACTCCATCGCTTAAGGATTATGATTAAGACTCGGTACTGAAAGCTTCTCAAACAAAACACAACATTTACCAAAAACGTATCCATAACATTTTGTTTCCCAGCTGAGGAGAAAAAGACTCTGGCCCAAGACAAAGCCAAAGAGATTGAAGAGCAGAACAAAGTAATAGCTGTGGAGAAGGAAGAAGCTGAAAGTTCTCTGGCTGAGGCCCTTCCGGCGTTAGAGGCAGCCCGGATCGCCCTGCAAGACCTGGAAAAGTCTGATGTCACAGAGATCCGGTAAACTGGATGGTCATTCATTCTGGGTTTGAATAAGCAAACTGAGACTACGCCTTTTTAAACGTAGTACTCAAAACGCACTGTACTATAATGTATGTGTAATATTCTACAATGTTGAATCTTGTTTAATCTCTGATTCATAATCATGAAACCTCATGAAAATGTTCCACATCTGTTATTCAAAGTTTTTAACTCTCTAATCTACATGTTTTGACTGGTTCATGGTACAGATCCTTTGCCAAGCCACCCAAACAGGTGCAGGTGGTTTGTGAATGCATCCTGGTGATGCGTGGCTACAAGGAGATCAATTGGCAGTCAGCCAAGGCGATGATGTCAGAGCCTAACTTCCTGCGCTCGCTGATGGAGATCGACTGTGATTCCATACGTAACAACCAGGTCAGGACTGTTAAAAGTAAGTGGGCTTTATGATCTATGAATATAAATAATGATAATACCAATCAACTGTACAAGACAGCCTTTCTATTTGCCAAGTACGCTCCAATCTTTGTTTTCTCCAAATGGTTAGGCTTCCTAAAGAACCTCCAGACAAGCTTTGAGGAGATGCAAGCCATAAGTAAGGCCGGTTCAGGAATGTTCAAGTTTGTCGAGGCTGTCATGGGTTACTGTGAAGTTTCAAAGGAGATAAAGCCCAAGAGAGAGAAGGTCATTTAAAGTTTACACATACCAACACCTTACTCTATAAGTTGGAACGTAAATCGAATCGGCTGATTTCCAATTTGTTTTTAGGTCGCTCGCCTCGAGAAGAACTTCTTTCAGAGTAAGAAGGAGCTCGAACGCATTCAGAGCGAGCTTAACAATCTCCAGAAGGAGTTGCACGCTCTTGGAGAGAAGTACAAAGCTGCTATTGCAGAAAAGCGGTTGCTACAGGAGGAGGCTGAGCTGATGGAGAGGAGGCTGATAGCTGCTGACAAACTCATCTCTGGCTTGAGCTCTGAGAACAAACGGTGAGGCTCTAAAACATTGAACACATGCGGTCACACAACTTCACCTAATCTAACAAACCCTGCTGAGAGTTGCTTCTTTGCTTCTTTTTAATCTCCGCTTCATCATCCACCTGTTTCCCCAATTAGATGGACACAAGATTTGGAGGAGTTGAAGCAGCGGCGAGTATGTCTCCTGGGCGATTGCCTGATATGCGCCGCTTTCCTCAGCTATGCAGGGGCCTTCAGTTGGGACTTCAGGAATGAAATGGTATACAAAGTATGGGTTAAGGATGTGCAGGACAGAGGCATCCCCTTAAGCCGGCCTTTCAAAGTGGAAAGTCTTCTGACTGATGAGGTAGAAATCAGCAGGTAAGGAGTTTGCTCTCACTACAGATTATACAAGTTTCCTCTTGACAAGACAACATATCATATGATTTTGTCCAATCAAATAATGGGAATTACTCGTTGTGGTAGCAGGCGAGGTGCGTGTTGCCCTTATGTGGATTCGTTTTTATTTTGGCGTCAAACTCACTAGGGCTAATGATGTCTCTAATAAACCCTTATTATACCATCCCTATTATGATGTAATAGGTGGGGCTCAGAGGGATTGCCACCTGATGAACTCTCAGTGCAGAATGGAATCCTCACAAGCAGGGGCACCCGTTTTGCTATGTGTATTGACCCACAACAGCAAGCACTCAACTGGATTAAGAAGAAAGAAGAAAACAATAACCTCAAGGTTAAAACATGTTCCTGTCTTCGCAGGATTTCTTTCTAATCAGCCATGACAACTGACGCACTTGCAAGATAATTATAGGGATTGGTGAATCAGGGACATGAAATGATTGGTAAAAAGGCTCATGAACATGAACATCGATATTTGGCCGGGCGCACAATATGACTCTCCTGTGGAGGAGTCACAGCTGCATAGTAGCCTCCACAGATAAAGTAGGCCACGTAGTAGAATGGAAGCGGCCTGCCGATTATTATCATTATTATTTATGTTGTCCTGTCTTACAATGTGGGCCACGTCACAAAGCACATGCTTGGTGGAGTTCACTACCAAGAGGGCACTGGGTGCTCGGTCATCTATCTGGGTGCTGAGGCCCGGCGGCATAGTTTTACAAAGAGTTACAACACGCTCTTCATCCTCTTCTTCTCGCAGATCTCCTCTTTTAATGATCCAGACTTCCTGAAGAAGCTGGAGATGGCCATTAAATATGGCTTCCCATTCCTCTTTCAAGATGTGGATGAGTACATTGATCCCGTGATTGACGATGTCCTAGAGAAGAACGTAAAAGGAGCAGAAGGCAGACAGGTCCTCATGCTGGGTGACAAGGAGGTGGACTATGATCCCAACTTCAAACTCTTCCTCAACACTAAACTTGCAAACCCCAAGTACTCCCCGTCGGTGTTTGGAAAAGCCATGGTCATTAATTATACTGGTAAGATGTTGGCACGGCACCATGGCTTTGTGTGAAACCATTGAATATCTTATTCTCAATGCTGTGTATGTCTGTGTCCATTCACTGCATGCATATTACTGCATCTATATCACGTGTAGTGACTCTCAAGGGTCTGGAAGACCAGCTGCTCAGTGTTATCATGGGCTTTGAGGAGAAGGAGTTGGAGGAGCAGCGTGAGCGTTTGATTCTAGAGACCAGCGACAACAAGAAACTGCTGAAGAACCTTGGGGACTCCTTGCTCAGAGAGCTGGCCACATCTACAGGGAACATGCTGGACAACACAGAGCTGGTTCATACTTTGGAGGAGACCAAGTCAAAAGCCAGTGAGGTCAGTTTGGCCACAGCCAGCGTCAGTGAACTCATGGTGGGGGGAAAAGCATTTTCATTGAAGGCATTGAGCCTAGAGTTTTGTTTATTTGATGTGGTGATCATCAGGTATTGGTGAAACTACTGCTGGCCGAGAAGACATCTATGGACATTGATGAACTCCGAGACGACTACCGACCTGCCGCCAAGCGCGGGGCCATCCTGTTCTTCGTGCTGACAGAAATGGCTCTGGTGGACAGTATGTACCAGTACTCTCTGGCCTCCTACCTGGAAGTGTTTGACTTTTCACTGCGCAGATCTCTGCCTAACTCTGTCCTCCACAAAAGACTGAGCAACATCATGAACTCTCTGACGGACAGCATTTACCACTATGGCTGCACAGGTAAAACATTAAATTCAATAACGGAATGGATGTAAAAAAATCTAGTGTGTGTGTGTTTACTGTAGTGTTTACTGGTTACTGTGGTAACTAAAATGACGTTGCATCCTTAGGTCTGTTTGAGAGACACAAGCTGCTCTTCTCCTTCAACATGGCCACCAGGATTGAGCAGGCGGAGGGCAGGTCCCCTCAGGAGGAGTTGGAGTTCTTTATTAAGGGTGAGATACCCAAAGGAAGTGTACATTTAAAAAAAAGTTTAAATAGATAATAGTGATCACAAACTTCAAAGCAAATCTGCTTGTTTTTCCACCATGTGTGTAAAGGTAATCTATCCCTGGAAAAGAGCCCTCGTAAAAAGCCCTGTGACTGGCTTTCTGACCACGGCTGGGAGGACATAGTGAAACTAGCAGAGCTCTTTCCTGACAAGTTTGAGTCTCTGCCGGATGACGTGGAGAAAAATCCCCCTGACTGGAAGTCTGTAAGTGACCATGGTGACAGAAACCATTTAGGTATTCTATCAGTTTGACCCGCATTCTCTTTCCCCTCAGTGGTACGACTTAGATGCACCAGAACAGGCTCAATTCCCCATGAAATATGAGGAGGAGCTGTCGGCCTTTCAGAAGCTGCTGCTGCTGCGCTGCTTCCGTGTTGATAGAATCTACAGAGCTGTGACCGACTACATTGCTGTCACCATGGGCGAGAAGTGAGACTGTTTGCATTATTGCAGTTAAAGATAATTGTATGCTGTATAATCCATGTGCAGCATCCCCCCCTCTGTGATGGTGTTCAAGTTGTCCATTCACAGTTATTGGACAATGTTTATAGAATAACTAAATGTTTACACAGATGCCTTTTCTTGTGTTTCTGCTCAGATATGTGCAGCCCCCTGTGATCAACTTTGATGCAATATATGAACAGAGCACACCTTCCTCCCCCATTGTCTTCATCTTGAGTTCCGGTTCTGATCCAGCCACTGACCTCATGAAACTAGCTGAGAGGTCAGGGTTTGGGGACAAGATCAAGTTCCTTGCTATGGGCCAAGGCCAAGAGAAGGTACTGAAGACTTATTTACGCGTGGTCCTGTGTGGAATGAGTGTGGGGAACCGGAAGTAGCCACACTAACAAGGCAAATTTAGGACGTTGAGGGTAAATGGCTTCTGAAATTATGTTAAAGGTGGCCCTGCAGTTGCTGGACAGGGCGGCGTCCCGTGGTCACTGGTTGGTTTTACAGAACTGCCACCTGCTGGTGAAGTGGCTGAAGGACCTGGAGAAGTCCTTAGAGAGGATCACCAAGCCCAATCCCAATTTCCGCTTGTGGCTCACCACAAACCCCATCCGAGATTTCCCCATTGGCATACTGCAAAAGTCCCTAAAGGTGAAACACAACTTCTCTTTTCTTTTAGAAGGGTTTTCTTTACCTTCCTTTGTAGGGTTTCTAAGATCCAGTATTGGGTACAAGAATTTCCGTAAATAGGTGTTGAAGTCGAATGCATTTCCAATACGCCATGTGACACTACTTTAACATTCACATGCAGTGAGAATGCAAGAGAAGGCTTTTTATTTTGTTGAAAAAAGTTTTATATGAGACTGAATGGCTTGTTGAGACTTCTGTTTTCCTCGTTCACATTGTACAATACTACCTACAACAATAACAGCTCAGCCTTTTTTTAATCGTCAGTCTGTTTAAATGTACTTTAATATTGTGTGCAGGTAGTGACAGAGCCTCCCAACGGTATCAAGTTGAACATTAGAGCAACGTACTCTAAAATATCCCAGGAGTCCTTGATGGTATGCCCTCACCCTGCCTACGGCAGCCTGGTTTTTGTGCTGGCCTTCTTCCATGCTGTGGTGCAGGAGAGACGCAAGTACGGCAAGATTGGCTGGAACGTGCCCTACGACTTCAACGACTCTGACTTCTCCGTAAGTGGCACATATCTTATTTTACTATATTTTAGTAGTTTTGTTTGATTTCATATTATCATTTCATACTCTATTTCAATTGACTTTTCAATGTTGTTTTTACTACGACACTGTGTTCAACAGGTGTGTATGGAGATCCTGAAGACCTACCTGACCAAGGCTCACAACCAAGGAACCAATATTCCCTGGGGAAGTCTTAAATACCTTATTGGGGAGGTTAGAGCTAAATCCACTGTGTTTTAATAGATTGCATATCTATAAAGTTGCAGGCTGATGCTGTAGTTAAAGCGTGTGCATTCAATGTTCTGTAGGTGATGTATGGTGGGCGAGCCATAGATAGCTTTGATCGCAGGATCCTGACTACCTACATGGAAGAGTACCTCGGAGACTTCCTCTTCTACACTTTTCGGCAATTCCACTTCTTCTGTAACAAGGACGTAGATTATAAGATCCCCCCAACTGGGCCCAAGAAAGTATACGTCGGTAAGTCAATATTTGAATTGCTTTACACTCATGTGTGTGAATGCCTCATCACGTTTGAATTCATTCACACACACAGAAAACCTCAGAAACACTTGCCCTCCATTCCAAATGGCGGAAAACCAGGGGCAAAAACAGTTTGTGGAACATTTTGTTGGCCGGCTGACAGAGCAAACTATTGACTGCTGGTCGCTGCTAAAAAGTTCATTTTTACCCTCTTATCTTTTACAGATGAGATTGAGCAGCTACCACTTTCAAACACCCCAGAGGTATTGGGTCTTCATTCCAATGCAGAGATAAAATACTACACTATGGCAGCTAAAGACATGTGGACTCACCTGATAGACTTGCAGCCTCAGACAGGTATGCTTTGGCTGCATTCAGCTATCTTGCTTCTCAATTGATTTCAACGGAAGAAATAGTCAGGTCACTTGCCCGCCTATGACATTACGTTGGGCTGTAATATTTGCTTCTTTCAGAAGTAGAAAGTGTTCCATACGGCCTGTTTACTCTCTTGGCCACCGTGCTGCCATGTGTTTCTTCTCTAATAGCCTTTTAACACTCTCGTATGCCTCAGGTGAATCTGGTGGAAGCATCAGAAGGGATGATGTCATCAGCCAGGTGACCCGGGACATTCAGAACAAGCTGCCCAAGTTGTTTGACATGGACGTGATATGTAAAACGTTTGGGGCCGACATTTCGCCAACCGCAGTGGTGCTGCTTCAAGAACTGGAGCGCTTCAACAAGCTGGTGTTCTGCATGCAGCGCTCTCTGGCTGAGATGCAGAGGGTGAGAAGGACAGACAGAGGACAACAACATATTAGGAAAGAAACAGATATGGGTCTCATCTCTGTGCTTCACACAGGTTTATATTTGTTCCGATTGTCTTGTGTCCCCTAGGCCTTGGCTGGTGAGGTGGGCATGAGCAGTGAGTTGGATGAGGTTGCTCGTGCACTTTTTAATGGTCTTATCCCTGCCATTTGGAAGAAATTGGCACCTGACACACTCAAGTCCCTCGGTAACTGGATGAGCCATTTAGAGAGGCGTTATGAACAGTATAGGAACTGGGTGAGGACGGACACATTATCACGGCTAACCTCTCACATGTCGCCCCTATGTTTACTGGTATTAGAAAAGTAGAGAAAGCTTCATGTCTGCGTGTTTTGTGCGCACCAGGTGGATGAGGGAGAGCCTAAGGTCATGTGGCTATCAGGACTCCAAATCCCAGAGTCCTACCTGACTGCACTGGTCCAAGCTGCATGCAGAAAAAATGGTTGGCCTCTAGATCTTTCCACACTGTACACACAGGTGTCGCAGTACCGCAGTGAGGATGAAGTCAGTGACCGACCCGGACAGGGTAATGAATGAACACTCCTCATTTGTAGCGTAATCAGTGATTAGTCATAGAGACTGATGGTGTTTTCCATTGCAGGCTGCTTTGTGTCGGGCCTGTATCTGCAGGGGGCGGACTGGGACATAGAGAAGGGCTGCCTGGTGAAGAGTAAACCAAAGGTTCTACTGGTCGAACTCCCCATTCTCAAAGTCATCCCCATAGAGGCACACCGCCTGAGGCTACGGGTGTGGACCGCCGACCCTCCACACGTAAAACAACTTCAATATTTCAATTTTTGTTTCCTAACTGTCATGTGTATTTTGTACTGCAGAATACCCTACGGACACCAGTGTACACCACGTCCCTGCGGAGGAATGCGATGGGTGTGGGCTTGGTCTTTGAGGCGGACCTGTCCACATCCATTCACGTGTCCCACTGGGTGCTCCAGGGAGTATGTTTATGCCTCAACGCCGACTGAGGGCCTCACTCAGCCAACCGAGCTGGTCAGCTTTCACGCAGTCCGTTCCACCACGTCGATTTATAACATGGATTTCTGCTTCCTGTTACGAGGTTCTTGGTTCGTTTTTGCCGACTTCCTTTTACACTCAACAGCAGCACACACATCTCACTCATCCGTACACTACGTTCACCACTGATGCCACTACTCTTCACACCTCATGCCTTTTTGTAAATATGATTGTTTAAGTTATAATAAAACATTTTCATTTAGCACTTTCGATCCTGACTTGTCTCCCCTCGTCACATATGTTGAGCCAGTTTGTGACAGTTCGCGAAAAAACGTTGCTACGTGTGATTAATGGATAGATCAGATGAAACCAAATAAGTCATGATGGAGGAGTAGACGTTTGACTCGTTTTCTACTACAGGGCTTTCATTATTTTCTCACTAGGTGGCAGCACACAGCAGTAATGGACCCGTCACTCTGGGCGGGCATTTGTCTTCAGCTAACAGTAAGCAAAGGATCAATGAGCTGCAGTGGGTCAGGATCGGTTTGTCCTTAAGGGCTACTATTTGTATCTAAATAAATAGGTTTGCTGTTAATTTGAAATAAACATGCGTTTAATATTTAAGAACTGAGTATTTCTGTTGAGGTTGTAAAAAGACCTGATGCATACAGTGGAAAATATGCCATTGACCAAAGGCTGCTAAGGTTTTCCACCTTAACCGAGTAGCTGTTTCAGCTGTTCTCTGCAGGACAGCCAGTATGCTTCGTTGTAACTGTAACATTTAATAAACGCATCTGGTGCAGGACCACGTAATCGAGGCTGCTGAAGTCAGCACGCCGAAGCAGGTGAAGTTCAGGCAAAGATTGTTTTAGCTGTGGCGGTGAGGTCACAGAAATAAAAGGTTTTTGGTGTGTAACATTCATCATGTATATGATGAATGTTACATGACATGTAGCCTGAAGTGCAGCTGTAATCGGTGATGTGCTGTTTATACTAAACTTAGAGACTGAAATCACAAGACAAATAACCAGCAACGTACATGTAATATTTTATATTCACATTTAAGTACATTTCCTTCAAAGCCTTCAGAGGTGTCTTTAGCTTGAGCGGCTCATAAATTGTGGGCCACTCAGTCACGTTTATGACCAAACATGTGAGCGGAGGAATTATGTTTCACTGTTAAAAAGAGGGAAATCATTTTTAATGAACCCACAAATTATTATGAATGAGCTGGATTGTGCACTGTAAATGAGAAGGAAATCATGGAAGCAGGAGAGAAATAAGAAAACCCATACCAAGCAACTTCTCCCACCTCCGATGTCCAAAGTATTTTCAGCTGCTCATGACTGGAGGGGTTTACGTGAACCCTTATTGATCCAGTTCTTGGTGGCACCATTGGCTACATCGTCAAATACCATCTGTGCCCTGAAACAAAAAACTCCCAGTGCTCATTTCCCAACTCTCCATCGACCCCCCAATACCAAACAGTTTCTGTTTGCTGTGTTTAAGAGCAGGTGGGCTTACTCAGTCTCAATCCAGTACCACTTTCTGTCCGGTGTAAGGGAGGCGATTAGTGCTAGTCTGAAAGCCGCGTCTAAGAGTGTCAAAGTGTTAACAAAACATGAACTCTTATTAACTGAGAACCTCACTAGAACTCGTATACAAGCCACCTGCATAAGTGCTCTTTGCTGCATGATTTTAGCTGGCTGGACCTGCAGCTCAGCCCATGATGGGGCCCTGGAGGTGTAGTCTGCCCCAGCGTGACAGACATCTTGGGCCCTTAGGTTTTGGTTGCGGTTGATGGTTTTTAGTTCTGAGCTGGACAGCTGCGCTGTGGTTACCGGCACTTCAAACCCATGTCCCACATGCACGGTCCGATGGAGGTCACACTAACCTCAACTATGCTGCTGCCACTGAGCCTGCACACTGATGGCTTTGACAGAAACCATGGGACAAAAATATCATGGGTGGATGGAGAGACAGCAGGTTAAAGCGTAGCGGGAACAATGCGGCTTTTATATATAACTTTAATACATCGAATAGTCATGTGTTGGTTGTAATTATTTTTGTATTCAAAAATAACAAGTTTTCCTCACAGAGTTCCCGTGGATCCAGAGGAGCCTCGCAGAATTCATTTTCGAACTAAACAGCGTACAGTGCGCGCGCCGCCGTCTTTGGGCCCCGTGCACGCATTGTCCTGCGCGTGAGAGGGTTGGAACGGGGCAGGGTGAAAACGACCCAGCAGGCTGCGCTTTTAAAAGACCCGGGGAGACTATAAAAGTGGTTTCATGCCCGCAAACAAAAAAAAAAAAAAAGAGAAAGAAGCTGTGCTCGATATGCGCGCAGACGGAGGCAGGCAGAGCAGAGGAAGGAGGACGACACGCACTTTAACAGCCACACACGCAGCGCGCGCTGCTTATTGGCACATGTCGGCTCTCTGTCACAGATAGAGACAGGCGGGAGACAAGTCGAGAGAGTCCCACGCGGTGGGGCTTTTTCTACAGTTCACATAAGACGTGTTAGTCGGGTGAATATTGAACGCTTTTTTACACACACTCCACTCGGTCCACATCGTCGCACGTGCGCTACTTTACAGACTGGGATGCGCGTGTTTTCCGGCCGCGCAGCTGCCGTTTGACACATTTTGTCCCACCGAGCTGAAGTCTGCTGTCTGACGGGGAGGAGGAGGAGGAGGAGGAGGAGGAGGTGGTGGTGGTGGGGGGAATTGGGCTCAGTTGTACTTCTTTCGGAGCGTGCTTTTGATGCCATGGAAATGGGACCGCGCCAACGGGAGAGCGTGTCCGCGCCTTGTGGTCAAAGTTTCCTGTGGACCGCGCTGATCCTCTGGCTCATCGCCGCGTCTGTCGAGGGGACCTGGAAGACGGGACTTTACAAAAGCTACCCGGCCGGCAGCCAGACGGCAGCCTCTCTCACCTCGGTCTATCAGAAAAGGTAAGGGACGCACACAGACCTCTGTACTGAATGTTAGTCCAGGTATGTACACAATAACCCCTTTTTGCCTCGGTCTATTTTTAAACCATCCCAATCTCAGTTCGCATGTCCTCTGCACAGCTACTCCCATCCACATCCATCTACCGGGTCCTATTGTCTTCCTGGCAGTTTGTTTCCTTTTTCCTGTGCTGGCAGCACTATTCTGCTGACTCCGCTCTTCCTTGTTGTCCCCCGTCCACACACCCTCTTCCTCACCCCCCCCCCCCCTCTCTCTCTCTTTCTCCCCCCTCTCTCTCTCTCTTTCTCCCCCCTCTCTCTCTCTCTCTCTCTCTCTCTCTCTGTGTGGGCCCCCCCCCCCCCCTTACACTGGAGATGCAGCAGCAAGTCAGGATGCTCTTCAAACCTGCTGCTGTCCCATCTTGAATAAGTGTGTTAAAGACATTGAACCGGGGGAGGTAAAGACATTGGTGGCTGTATTACAACACGCAAGATTGATGGCATAGCGAGAGTCCATTTAAAGAAAGAACGGGGGGGGGGGGGGGGGGGAAGACGAGATGTTACTTGACTCCCATGAGAGCGATAACCAGCTGTGCTCCCCTCCTGGACAGAGCCGGTGTTTAGCTCGGACACTGGCCAAAGAAGACTGCACGGTTCCCATGTTGCACACACGTTTGTGCGCCGCCGGTGCCGATCGTGGTGTGTGGGCCGAACGGGACCAGGGGCTGAAACCTTCTTTCCGTCTGGTGAGGCCTGTGCCTCAGGGTGTGTCCAGGTGGCTTTCAGCACTCCCGTCCTCGCTCCACTGGCTCGCCTCTCCGCTCAAACCCCCCCCCCCCCCCCCCCCCATCCCCCCCCTGCACCCCCCTTCTCCCTTGTCCCCCATGGCCAGAGGTTTGATGACATGTTTGCTAAACACAAGCAGCTGGGCCTCCGCCGCATCGTGGCGTGTTCTGGGAACTGGAGGTTAGTTTACTGTGGTTGTGCTGCTGTTTGTAAGTGACAAGTGGAGGAATGTCGGGATGGACGGAGGCAAAGCTTCAGAGGCGGAGGGGGTCAGCGGGTTTGAGGGGACGGAAGAAGGGTTCGGTCCACCTGCTGCGCGAAGGCCGCGGCGTCCACAAAGGCGATCAGCAAGCAGTGGGATCGCATGGAGCTGGAGGTCCGCTCACACTAACTGACAGAAACTTAACTTCACTTGCGCTTCAAAGGAAATAGATATCCATCTTAGCAGACAGTAATTCTGTCGAGGGAAAAGCTTAGCTAAGAATGCCCTCCCTTACCCGGCTTGTCTTCACACAGCGATTATCCAAATCAAGGGGGATTAACATCTAAGTAATTTGGCATTTGCTCTGTCGTGGAGCTGATAAAAGTGTCCCCTCGCCCGTATTAACGACTGTACGAGCTCAGTTCACTGAGGGCCGCAAGGTACAGCTGCTTCTTCATTTCTTGTCTGCCTCGCTTCTTTATCCTCCCTCCGGAGGACTTGTCACGGTCTGACAGGCCGTCTGAACCCGGGGCCACTTTCATTCGTCACACATCTTAACTATATCCACGTTTTCTTCAAGCATGGGAATGAAGATGACAGACATTCCAGTAGGTTGAGCCCCGCGCGTCCTAGAGCTGAATGGCTTTGTATTTTAAATAACTTCAAGCAATGTATGTGCTGAGAATTGTTCATTATTGTTAAGGAGGCCTGACCAATTGCACAATTCCAATTTCACAATTGCTTCTGGCTGAACCGCTAATCAGGAGACAGCAAGACCATAGCAGAGTAGTTGGTAGATGCATCATTTAATGAAGTTCAATTTAGATTTTTAAAACTTTTCCAACGGGACTATTTTCTCAGTTCGCTAACATTGAGCCTTTGGTGCGATACAATGAATGTCTTCCGTTGAGAGAAATGTCCTTTGTACTTCTTGCGGGAAACACTTCCTCACAGGTGTCCACATCTGAAAGCTCAGAACCGACAAAGACGGATGGGAGTTTCCCGTGTTCCTCTGAGGCTGCAGGCCTGGCCTTCTGGGCCTCGCTGTGGTGCTTTGATTATAGAAAACACATGGCAACTTTGAACCGACCCCTTTTCTCTATCAATACATCATTCAATACTTCTTCTTAAATTATTGTGGCCACTACTTTTGCATTGGTTGCCCTGCTTCTGTCTGTTCTTACGTGAAGCTGCACAGTAGGACCCCAGCATTGCTGAATGCCCGTCTCTTCATTCATTTCACTCTGAAATGAATTTCAGCTCCTTCTCTATTTGTCATTTTTTTTGCTGCGCCACATATATCATGCACCTCCTCCGTATCCCGTGGGAGCAGCAGTGCTTCATAATTGTCTTTCCTTCCATGTCCCCGTTCCCATCGGAAGCACCCTTGTGTGAGCCTCATGAGAAAATAACCTTTTGTCTCCTCCTCTTCTCCCCTACGTCTGGACCTTTACCGCATCTGTCTTTTGTCCTTTGTTCTCCTCGAGCGGTTTCTCCCCCACCCTCCCCCCGGGCAAAAGAAATGTAGCGAAATTCCTTGAGATTTCTATCTATGCTGCATTGCTAACATTTCTCTGAGTGCTCTTCCTCCCACAGCACACGGATGGATGGGTAGATGGAAAGTGAGTCGCTAGTTCCACCAGTATTTTTGCCTTCATCAGCGACCCTGTCAGTTCACGCGGCTCCCAGCTTCGTCCTCGGCCTGCAGTCCACTGCAGAAAGTGCGCAGGCTTAGATGCAGCCTACATAGTGCACAAGGCCAAATGAGGGCTACTAGGGTGCAGCATGCCGGCTTTTTTCTCGACCAGTTCATAGTCTCTCATTCAGCATTGGCGTTTTTATTTCCCTCCAATGTTTTACTGTCTTGGCGTCCGTGGCGTCGGGGAACAGATGGGCCAAAGCTCTGATTCCTCCGTCCTTTCAAAGATTGAGGATTTCTTTCATAACTCTTGGCTGTGACTGTGAGCAACGGTTGATGATTTATTTAGCTTGGTGCCTGGCGTTCGTCGTGCCATGTGTGCTCAGAGACCTGATACTCGCTCAGGGCCTGCTGGGTGCTTTTGCCAGTGAAGCAGCGTGGTGCTGGTGGGTTTCCTCGTCTAAGAGGAGGGTGTCGACTCTGAAACATTTTAGATTTAAACACCGAGTGATTAAATCCAGGCAATACCCACTGACCCGTTGTGTAGCAGTAACCAAGTGAGGAAAACCCTTCATTGTATTTTCAATGAATGAAGAGGAGCTAATTATGTTGCTTTTTTCATACCGGGAAGTATCTGCATCTGCTCTGCAGTGGAGAGAGTACTGTTCTTGCGACCTTGTACAAATTGTAATCATGTATTGTGTAAATCACGTGCGCACTGCAGGTACTGCAGGTATTGGTTCCCAAGCGATTTGGGAAATTGTAAACAGTTGCTTTTGTTCTTTCATTTACTGAAGCCGCAGCGGTTGGCATTTCCTCTTTGCTAATTGTATAAGTGCAAAGCAAAGAGAGCGAGGGAGACCGTAAAAGCCACCCCCTCTCTCCCCCCCTCTCCCCCCTCTGGACCCCCCTGGTGACAATCTTAGCTGTTCCCAGGTGAAACCTTGTCTCGGCCTGGGAAACTCCGATGGGTCTGGAGGATAAGTGGTGGGGAGGAGTTGGGCTTAGTACCCCCTCCAAGCTCTACCTGACCACAGCTGCTCCTTCAATGTCTGACATTTTCCACTGATGATTAGAGCAATCTTTTTTTCTGGACAAGGGAAAGCAATCATAGGGTAATCATGTGGATATGTGTTCATTTTTGGAGCCTCGCGGCTGATGGATATACTTGAAGGGTGGGCTTGTTTTAAAATAACATACGTGGCAGATCAATTCCCTATACTCGCTTTACTTTGGGAGTTTGGGATTAATTCAAACCGTGTCTTACTTTGCACACCGTTTACCTTTTAATCGTCCGTGGAATAGATTCCCTCCGACTCCGAGTGCACATCGTCTAACCTTCCCTGGAGAACCTTTTTCAAAATGTCATCGTTCTGTTGGCTACAATATTAATACATAAATGCAAAACGTCAAGATGAACCAGTAATCCGGTATAAAGCGTAGCAGAGAACACATCAAAAAGAAACGGCTGCAGTAGTTGCCCCTGCTCGCCGGCTCAGGTCTGCGTGTGCGGCCGACCGCCACATGTGGGGATCCTTAATCGGAGCCGGTGAAGGGCTGCCTCGCATCCTCCGCCATCGGCAGTTTTCCTTTAGCGTAAACCGTCTCGCACACACACACACAAACATATGGTCTCACGTATTGACAAACAGACCTTTGGGAAAGAACACACTCCCACTGTTGGAAGCACGCTGGCAGCAGAACACACAGAGCGCAGCTTTGCGTTACGAGCCACGCGGCCTCTTTGTGGTTTGGAGCCGTGTTTCTGTACATCTAATGGGATGTGGTTATTTGTGCACTTTGTTGTTAATAAAATGATAGCAGCATATGGCAGCTCAAACAGCCTCGGTGGGTTTACATAGAAATAAGCAAAAAAGAGGAGTAATCAACCTCCAGGGCGTCTGTTGATGTGATAATTAGAGGGAGAGAATAAAACTCGGCTCTCCGACTAAACTTTTCTCAGAAACATATTTCGTTGCCCCCACACTATCAGGAACAGACATCTGATCCCATTAGAGGGGGAATTGAACTCTCTGTGAGAATAAATACAAACCGAAAAGCTCTCAAATGAATTACCATTCATTATAATTACCCGATTTTCTGCCTTTATCATGTTGGTGGCTTTGAGTGCTTTACTTCGTGAACATTTAGAATTTTGCTTCCGGAGCCCTAAGAAATAACTTGTAACACTAAACCTGACTCAGGCTGATCTAATAGCTGAGACAGTGGATCTCAAATGGGGCTCTGTGGAGACACATCAGGGTTCACGTGAGATTTACATTATATATATAAAAATAAGCATCTATTGAAAAATCTAAATACTTTTAATAAATATCCAGTAGAATATCGGTGTAAGTTTGTACATTCTTTCTATTCAGTAGGCTGTACAGGCTCTGCTTGATCACAGCAGTTGCCAGCAAGTTTCTCACTAAAATGTTAATAAAAGCACTCAGTTAAATGTACACTATGCAATCTTTAGTGTGGACAGTTTTAATAAGAAAGACACTGATGGCACAACGCCTCGTATTGCATCTCCTTTTTTAACCCCAAAATGCTTTGCGCTGGTTAGGGGTTACTAGGCTGAAAATAATATTCCTATCAATGAAAAACGGTTAAGAACCTGATCTACGATGAAAGTATCAAATCTTAACCTCGGACTGACGTTTCTTAACAGCCGCAGTGACTCCTGATGCCTCCCGAGGCCTCTGTGGAAAGGAAGTGGACTCATTACCCCAAATGAACCGTGTTGAAAACCTTCAATCTCGTTATTGGCCGCCGTTCCCCTCTTTATTCCATCCTGAGGGAATTAAACTCTTCTCAGAGCCAAATGTAAACGGATCTGTTGTGATAGAAGAGACAGACCGGAGTGTAAATACAACCCACAATGCACTGCTGCCTGTCTTGTAACTGATTAAAGCCCTGTAAACACAATAAAGTGGTTTTAAAACAAAAGGATGGGGGAAGGGACGAAACAATCTGAACCCGCAAAAAATCAAAGCTTATTCAATGTGACTGCGTCGGTCCTTTCCCTTTGTGAGCCACCTTTTGTGTGAATGTACTTGTTTGGTTGACAATATCAGAATACTTTCAATCTTCCTTTATTTGCTATTATTTGATATATATTATTGACTTTGAACATGGGATTTTATTCTGTGTCTAGAAACGATAGCAACTGCTCTTTAATTCTGAAATGTCCCTCTATTTCTCCATTCAGGAACTGGTGTCCTCACACGGTCACTAAGACAGTCACTTGCCAGGTGCAGAATGGGACGATCCTGCAGCGGGTCTACCAGACGTGCCGCTGGCCGCAGGGATGCACAGGAGGCAGGTGAGGAGGCGACCGGAACACAACACCTACTGCTGTACCGGCAGCGGGAGCTTTCTTCACAGAACTTTAGTGACCATCTATTCTACCTTAATAAACTAAAATATCTAGTAATACAACCATTTCTGGTCATTAAAAAGGAAATATACAATTTGATAGTATCTAGTCACTCATTGAACAGGTTTTTACCGGCATCTAGCTGTGAGTTTGCAGATTGCAGCCAACTGAAAGTCCTCCCGCGTGTGGGAGAACATTGCTCCATCCAGGGGGAAATGGTTTTGTGCTCCACGTTGAAAACATGCTTGAGCACTGTCATGTTGCAGTTTCCTCCTTCTTCTTCCGTTCTGCCAACGATTAGTGAGTCATCAGTCATGCTGAAGGAAATCAATATGTACAAGGTTCTCAACAATAGATCCGAAGGCAACGCAGCTGCAACACGTGCTGTAAATAACTAACTACTGTTAGAGTTCATCCAACAAGTCCACACATGTTCCTGAGGGTAAACAAGAGGCATTGTGGGACATGATGGGTATGATAACTGTAAACGAGGAGGGATAAATGGTCACTACGCTATAATCAAAGCGGCTGCAAAACCTTGACAAATACAACCAAAAGCGATCGTGTATTTTTAAAGGAACCCAGAAAAGGCGAAACGCTATCTGCATGTATTTAAACTACATATTTTTGCAATATTTGGTGTGAAAGCGGCCCCTTTTTATGCTGGTCTTAAAGTGAGACTAGCCCCTCAGTTACAGTGACCTTATTAGCGGCGTCAGAGAGTTGATGGTAATAACAGAGTGTTTGTACTGACGGACTCGGATATCCAATCCCAAGCACGTTTTGTGTTTAACTTTTTGCCTGAGGTTTGGAGGAATGCCACAGCACCTTGCTGGTCAGTAACTGTAGCTTGAAAATGTCCTTTTTTTCCTTTTTCCGTCTGCCATCGTTTGACAACGCTGCACAAATAATGTCAATCGGATTCAAACGTGCACATTTTTTTGTGTTTAAAGGGCCCATGTTATGGGAAAATCACTTTTTCAGGGATGTGCGGTGTTATTGTGGGTCTCTGGTGCTTCCACACGCATACAAACTTGGAAGAAAATCCATTCATGCTGTTTTGAGTGAGATACAGGTTTCTGAATTGATCCCGTCTTCAGCCGCTGAACGAGCTGTTTTGTTACGTCACAAACCTAGATATTTGAATATTCCCACCCCCTCCAGTCCCGTTTCCCAATCACAGCCCGCCGGCGCGAGTTTATGCGGAAGGTGAGGCACAATTCATGAGGCTTCCAGCATCCACAATCCATCCTGTGTGGATTGCCAAGAAATCCAATTACACTACTTTCATGTGAAAAATGCAACAATTCTTTTTCTTTTTCTTCCCAACAGCTTTCATTACCTGTATGTGTGTGAAGGCTTGAGGACGTTTTGTGTTTGTCTTTGTTTAGCTACAGGACCGTGGTTAGACCTTCCTACAAAGTGGTCTATCGCACTGTGACCTCTCTGGAGTGGAGATGCTGTCCAGGATTCAGCGGCGCTGCATGTGAAGAAGGTAAGTCAACACCAAAGGACTCAGACAGAGCTGCAGCTGATAGAAATGAACAACAGTGGGGGATTTGGAAAGGGAGGGGGGGTGGGGGGGGCAATGTCTAGGATTGAAAAATGGTTTAGTGCTTTTCATCATTCTTTGTCTGCTCAAGCTTACACACGTGTCGCCATCTGCATCCCTGTCTTCCATGTGCATGTGTGCCTCCAATACAAAGTAGTACTTTAAGGGAGAGATTTCCATTAAGTTTACAAAAGGCACCTTCGGTCTTCCACAGGAAGTTAAGAAATCAGATCCTTCTGCTTCTTCGGGGTGAGTCAGATACTTCCACGGTATTAATCATTTTTAATGTGGTCATTGTACTTCATGAGGGTTGATCCAACAGTGTGGTTTTGAGTTTTATGGTGCAGCTGGAACCAAGTCTTCATGCTCTTAAAGTGCACTGCTAGCACTGCTGTTTTCATTTTTCAACTACAGTAGCTGCCCATACACACACACACACACACACACACACACACACACACACACACACACACACACACACACAGACATACACACACTGTCCCAGTGTGCAATGACTTCCCTTGGCACTGCCAACGTGTCTGTGCGGTCTCGGAGAAGGGTGGAGTGTCTGTTTGTGTGGTGACCCGGGACCTGACTGGGTGTAACATAAATGGTCTGGCATTGCGACACAAAGGACAATAAATGTTTACAGTGTTTAAAAGTGGTTTATGGTGCCACTGCGAGGCGAACAAAGAGCAGTTCTCTGCCCGCTGTAGGCCGCTGCATTGAGGCTCCATCTGGACAAATTGAATCGCTTTAAAACTGCCTGAATGTTTTAGAGCTTCAAAGTCAAAGAACACATTGATAACCACGAATTTACTTGACAAAAGCACAGGAACACACAGTCAAACAGGGAGGAAATTATCCAATTAAGTTGTTGCCGGAGGAGATTCCCCTGACGGTTGTCACGGCAGCGGGGGGGTTGTCGAGCCCGCGGGGACGCTGGGATTAACCACTTATCTGAGCGTCGTTCCGGGTGTGTTTTAGATCACAGGCGGCGCTGAGCAGAAGTGACGCGTCCCATTCACGGAGCCTTTACTCCCCGGCAGCGCCGATGCTTTCCACGGCCACCGGCGCTTTGTTCTGCTCCTGCCGCCTTAGCAGAACCTCTTGCCAGCGCAGAACCTAATATCCCGCTGCCGTCCGCCCCATTCACCGCTTTAAGATAAAATAAGTGCTCGCCACACGGGCAAAGCTAGAGCCCGGATCGTGCTTCAATCTGTTGCCATAATGTTGCCACGCTGAACACGTAGTTCAGTGGGGGGTTTTAAATTCAGGTTCCTACTGGCCATTTGTGGCTCAACATGTTCCAGACGGCTTTGACCTTGAGATCGGATGTAATACAAATAGGAGGTACAAAAAGCATGTCTCTTATATAAAAGAACAGAAATCCCTTTTCAAATAATCTGTCTAGGTCAGACATTAAAAAGATATTGCTTCTGAGCTCCTTATTATCTAACAACATATATCTGTAACTCCTTTGGATTTCCAGTGTTGGTTATATACCTTTTACTCCCATCATCCCTTTTCCTCTGCTTGTTTGCATTCACAGACTGTGGAAAATGTCTGTGATCCGCTCATTTATCCGTGCTGCCACGCTTCTACTTCAACCCTCCTCTCATTAGGCCAACCCAAAAGCCTCTGGCCACGCCTCACTCCCAAGGCCAGTCTGCATTACCGCAGATCCCAACAATGTCCGTACCAGCAGCACTCTGGGGCTGCTTTAAGGCCCAACACAGGACAGGAAGTGTTTGGTCCTGATGTGCTCATATTTAAAATGGAGACGAGAGAGTTGTTTTCTCCTGTGTCCCTCTGTTCTCACCCGTTCGCCTTGGTCAACTTATGTAAATCAACAGGTCCAGTCTGAAGAAAAGACATGCGAGAGCGGCAGATGAAAGAACGCCATGCTGACTTCCAGTCACACTGTGAGGCTTTCTGGCATGTCACACTCCAAAAGCAAAACATTACATCACTCTAAGGCTGATAAACAAACTAGCTCGGAGTCCAAGGGCAGTAAGATAACACCACATGAGACACGAACCTTTCACATTCCCTCTCCCCGACCCGAACCTCAGCACTTGGCTGGATTTCCAGCCCCAGTGGTGTAGTTAGGGGATCCTAATTGTTTTCTATGAGGTTTGTGAGATATTGTCTTACTTGCGGACCTGGAACACAATGGTTTTTTATCTGCGATTGAGCTTGAGGGAAAAAAAGGCTAAGTATTTGCAGATGGAGCCACTTTCATAGCTTGCCAGATACAGGGATTTAATGTATGCCTAGTTGGCTTTGGCATGCCAAGTAAGTAAATGCTTGTTTTCAGATTGATATCCTAAGTTGTGATAAGTCAAACACGTACATCAAAATTATACCTCATTTAGAAGCTAACTTTTGATAACAGAATGTAACCCGTAAAACCAACATTATTAGAGCTGCCTCTCAAAACCCCGACCTGTAGAGGTTGTATCAGTACCAACATGGGAGGATGACGGCATGCTCAGCAGTTATGTATATCTGTCATTATTTTGGACTATTATTTTGTATGTTTGTTTTGATGGCAGTAAAAGGGTAGATGTGTTGGCTTTGTCTTGATTCATGACAGGACAGCCCTTAAAAGAAATGTGGGTGCAGCTTATTGCAGGAGGGGGAACGTGGGCTCGCATTAGCACGGCTGTCAAAGCTCTGCCACGGGGGGCCTCCGTCAAGCCCATCACGCAGCCAAGTGGAGGCTGTGATTTTGTTTGATCGCAATTACGGTGTGGCTGGGAGGCGTTGGCGCGCTGTTTACAATAAGCCGCAGAAACGTAATTGCGTTTTCACAGCGCGGCGCGGCTTATCACGCGCCCGCACGCTAAAACCCCGCACTTTAAACATCAGTCGGCTGCAGCTTGCCATCAGCAAAGAGCGACGTGTGGGAGTGCGCGGATGCCGGCGTATGTGTGTCTGTCTGACTGCCAGAGTGAATGTGTGGGTGGAGGATTTGCACAGTGAGGGATGCAGCTGTCTGCCGTGATTAGTTGCTTTAATGGCGGCAGGCTTTAGTAGCTGTGAGTGAAGTTCAGAGGGGAGGGAGCTGAACACTCCTCTTGGACCTCGCTATCAGAGTCCTTGCACAGACGAACGGGGAGTCGGCTCCTCCTCTTTTTTCTCGGTCACATTGTTGGATCTCGCTGTGTTTGCATTAGCAGGTGTAAAATAGTTTATTCTCCTCCCTGCTCCAGTTCTTTCATAAAAGAAACAAAACTGATTTGATGATTTAGCCAAATCCAGAGTATTTATTGCCTCACGAGACGAGATCCTCAGAGACGCATAAATCACACGGAGGCCGAGCGTGGCCAGCGTGCAGAGTCGGCCACAGCAGCTGATATTCATAGTTATGTAAATGGCCAGCGCAGCACAAGTGCCCAGCCCAAATTGGAAGCAGCTGAAGTTGAGGCAATTTAGGACGAGGGCCTCAGATGAGATTAGACACGGGAGAGTCCCAACTCCATGAGGCCTTGCTGCTCTACTCGGGGGGAATTTCATTATAGTAATTAACAAACGACACCACGATGCAGACCAACAGAAAACTAACCAGACCAAAAAGTGGAGGGAAGTTTTCCTCTTCTCCTGCACGGTTTCTTCACATCCGGTTTTCTTCTTGTGTAATGCTGCTGTTGTGTATTAAGTTTTTGAACAAACCTCAAACTACATTTTATTGAAGGGCTCAGGAATTTAAATTGGAATTCTGATATTATGATGTTTTGTTAAAATGTTTCTCTGGGATACTTATCGGATTATAATTATGACTCCATATGCATTCGTGGTCAATGACCGAATGTTCAACCTGATTTATTCATTCTTATTCATTCTTATAGTTTTACATGATTACATGAAGCACGTCTCCTGGTGTTTGTGTTGTTAACTGTACCATGAATGGCACTGAGCTTCAAGCAATGTAGAGCCAGAATTCTGTAGCTGAGACTCTTTAAAGTTTCATACATAAGTTTTATGCATCTGGCTCCTGGACTGGAAATGCCTCTTCAGCTCACTGATTTATTTATTATTTCACAAGAGTTCTCTCGGGAGTGCATTGAAAACTGCTTTTCCTCACATAAAGTGAAGCTGTGCAAAAAAAAAGGTTCTCGGGTGAAAATAGACACACACACAAACACACACACGCGCACACACACATGCCATGCATTTGGAGGATTCTTCTGTCCTAATAAAGCAGAGGCATTTCCCCTCACACAGTATTTTAAGTGGACTTGTGAGCAGACAGGGTGACCCACAAACAGAAAGGCTCTTTACAGCCTGAAGGATCACGCAATCATCAGAGAGACGCTCGCTTCCTGGCCAAGATAAGGCCAAATGAACTTTTATTATGTAGACTGATATAGAAGAGAAAAGGCTTTCAAATCCTCCTCTCTGCTGCAGGTGTGGCTCTTTCTCCTTTCTCTCATCGCTCAGCAACTGATGCCACCAACGCTGCCTTTTAACACATCGCCGTCTCTCAGGCTGAAGAGGAGGGAGGGGGGGGGGGGTGACGGGATGCTGCTACTGTTCAACACCGCTCTACTGAATTGAAGTAGGCTGTGAGAAGATGATGAAGCTTGTTTTGGCATCAGTGCAACGACATTAGCAGCGCGGTTGAATGGTCGACTTTCTTAATGAACCGAATGATCGATTGATTGATTCAGTTAATTTGAGGAAATAACACATGTTCCTCAAACATGCCAGTTATGTGAATCTCTGTAATATCCAGTAATGTCCCCCCACTGCTGCCTCCCCCTCCCCCAAGCTGTGGCTGCAGACAACAGAAACACAATAAAACTGTTGTTTTTAGATGAAATATTATTCTCTTACATTGTATCAGTCAGGCTTTTGTACTCTGCCAGTAGCCATGAAGATGAAGCTGCTCCTTTGTTACGAGTTCACAAACCTGTACAAAGCCACACGAGAGACGCTCAAGTGTTGTGGCTCAGCGGGTGGGGACTTAAAGAAGCCGACCTTTAATCCTCCTCCACTCCCATGTTTACTAAACCACAAACAGACCACCACATCAGACATGTTGCTGTGGCATGTTGTGATGACATCATTTACGACCTCTCGTAACACAGACCTCCCAGACCCCCCTCCTCCCTCCGGCCTGCTCTCAGTTTCCCAGTCTATAAACGCTGCACTCTTGGATAACGTGTAGAATTTAAGTGTCGTGCCCCCGTCTGACTCTCTATTTCGATGCTGGTCTCTGCATATATTTCCATTTGCTCATGTGCTCGTGATTCACCGCTGAGCGGTGAAGAGCAGAGTGGGGCTCATGGTTGTGATTAGTTCTGGACTGAAGACGAGAGCGGAGACGTGGTTTGGACGAACCGCGCGAGCAGTCGGACTAATTAGAGACATTCAAACGAGTCAGAGGACCCGATCGTCCTGATCAAACAAGTAAACCCACTGGAATGGCTAGAAGAGGAAAAGGGAAGAGGACGATCGAACTTGTCAAAAGATAAATTGATGACACATAAATTCTGAAGATAAATACGGTTGGTAATGTGAGAATTTACAGTAAGATCAGTTGTGCAGACAAGAGAGCTGTGAGCCATCCACCACACTAGAAGTGTCACTGTGGCGGTCAGGCAGAATAGTGTTACTGTCTGCCAAAATACCAATAATCCTACAAAGACTCAAGAGTTGTCCTAATTCAATGCAAACTGTCGTATCAACTACAGGCTATCGGGGTACCCAAGACTGAGACTGCAATTGTATATGAATCTATGCAAACTGTCTGCTACTCTTCATAGCACATCTAGACTCTAATGTGCTGCGACTTCAGGCCAGAGTTAATCATGGTTTTAATGTGCAGTGTTTCCAATAGGTTTACATCTAGTAGTAACAGTTCTGCTAAGTTCAAATGTAAAATACCAAAAGCTGATAAAAAAAAAGTAGTGAGTAGTAAACCCCGATGGATATCCAAGATCTGCAGAAATGTGATTGGATACTTTGATTTTCATTATACTGAAATCATCAATATGTCATGGTTTAAAGCCAGCTGTGTATCATTTAACAACTGTGGAACAAAATCAAATAATGACCCTTTTGAAATCAGCGTACTTTGTTTGCCAAAGTGCCAAATTACCGTAATAACACAAGAAGCAGCATTTGGCTACATTTCACACATTGCGCCTTTTTTAATGTCACACGTGGTGTTTATTATCTCATGCTGTTGATGTGCTATTTCAAACAAACTTCTTTAAAACCCGCTGCACGTGTTTCACTTAAAGCCGCCTTCGCCGCCGGAGCGCTGCACAGAAAGTGTTGTTTGGCCTGCATGTTGAGAAAGGGCTCGCATCCCGCGTCTCGGGGGCTTCTCTTCCAATCCACGCACACTTGGACACGTTCATCGGACGTCGCTGCGCAGACGGCACTTTCTTCTCCCCGCCTCTTTGTCCACTTGAAGGCACGGATGTTGTTGAAATCATCCCGGGGGGCACAGAGTGATGTTGAGGAAGTGTGGTTTGCTTCAGTCCAGGAAGAGGCCGTGGCGGCACGCCGGTGTGGCCGGCGAGGCGGTGTCAGGTGCTCGGAGCCAGAGAGGCCCGGCGGGGTGAGCTCATTAACAACAGGACGTACCCCTGAACCTCTAAACCCAGGCCTGCATTCCGTCCGCTCCGCTACCCCCTGGGACTCATCCATGGGGGGGCGGGGGAGGGCGGCGGCTTTAACAGCCCCGCTGTTTAGGTTGGCACCTCGCCACGGCCAGGGCCGAGCTGTGCATGACGGCCCCCCCGCCCCCACCAACGCCTCAATCAGGACCGTGAATCCAGTCAGAGAGGGTTACCGCGTGTTCCTGCTTCCTCGGGTGTTTACGGCTCGCTCACTCGTTCACACAGCCGGAGCCTGGCGGCAAGTGAACAGCAGCACACACGCAGACGCGCTTTGCAAACACCCGCTCTCACAAGCTCATGCATTCATTTATCAAGTGTAAAAATAATGAGCTGAACTTGCTGACGGTCTGTAATCGATACGCTCGGTACAGGGCACAGACACACACTCGCTTTCTCTCTCTCTTTCTGGACGCGGACCCCCTGCGCGCTTTGTATGAGTTGCATGTGTTGCCTATTGACAGACTGGCAGGGCAGTAATTCTCTGCTGCTGCGCCAAAGTGAGAGCTCCACCTACTACTCCGTCTGCGGCTGTCATTGACTCAGCAGGTGAGGAACAGAGGAGGATGTCAATCACGTCTTTTTGTTTTTTATCTTCTCTTAGTCGGCCGTCCTCTTGACTTCCCGAATGACTCGATCTCACCTGATGAAATCGCACGTGGCTCCTTCAGCCCGACTCAATGTATGTTACCGAAAAGATGAAGGTGGACGAAGCAATTCATCAGGAATGTAATTGGGACATTCATCAATGGAATTGATCCGGTAGTTCCAGCTCTCCGGGGAGAAGAAACGTTCTCTACGTCACAGCTACGTCAGCTACGACCACGGGTCCTGTTGCTACTCTGCAACCTCTCACCAGTAAAATAGTGGATCCAGAGGTTCAAGTGTCATTGGTGCTGAAATGTGTGCATGCCTGAGACTCAGGTAGTTTGGATAACAACACCCACAAAATGACATGTGCTTTTTATTTTAGCATTACAGCGCTAAATACAACGAGGAGGAAAAGTAAACGCTTTTGTTTCACTTCAGGCATTCTTTCGATGATTACATACTTTTTATTATTGTCCATTGTGTCTATTACATAAATACTTTACCCTGTATCCATGTGAAAAGTGAAAAATGTGGACAGTGTCAGAAACTACACTTCAGTTCAGGGGATCCGGGACTGAATCACCGGCTGCGCTGAAATGGGCAAAGCAAGCAACCATCTTTGGACACCCCCTCCCCCCCATCGTCACATCCTATTTACAAAAGATGAAAAGAATCATCCTCAGTTAATGCGTTTTATATGAACCCTTCGCTCCGCCTGTGTAAACCTACTCGAGTACACAAAGCCCCATCGAGGCACAGCTACTAAGTCTGCGGCCAGATGGGTCCTCGATCCCGAGACAAAGTGGAGCGGAGAAAGTTTGTTCTGAGATTCGGAGCTCAGCGCTCTCTTCCCTCTGGCCTCACTCAACGAGATGACGGGGGCCGGGGGGGAGCAGATCTATTCCCTCTCTCCGAGATGCAGGAAGAGATGAGCGTGTAAAACGAGACTGGCTGTGCTAATCGGCGGGTGGCGGCGCTCCAGGGCGACACGCTTCCCCGAGCGCTGCCAGGTAGAAAAGGCAAAGCCAGCGAGAGCAGAGAAGAGGATGTGTTTTTCCGCCTCTATTGTTTTCACAGACACAGACACTTGCAAAGAAATGGGATGGCGCTGTTGTGTTACGAAGGGGAAATATCATAAGGCACACGGCGAGTGGGGGACATGCAGGGGTGTTCCTAACTAGAGGGGCCCGTTGGTGTTACTGCCGAGAGGACAAAGAACAGGCCGAAGTAATAACCATGACGAGCATCATTCCTTTACCAGCCGGACCCACAATGCTCCTTTTGAGTTGCCTAATCTGTGCATATTGCAACTGAACTTAAGAAGTCAAGTTAGATTTGAGGCTCCCTGGTCTTTGTGTGCTCTGTCTCACAGTCCATGCACCGCTACACCCTGCGTGTGGTTGGGTAGCCACGGGGACGCCAAAGGGGTGAAAGGGCACAGAAATGAGGGGTGCAGGGGTTTGTGCTTTCCTGCAGAATAATACCCAGTATTGTTCCTTAGGCGACCGCGCTGTATCAAGACCAACAGGACGTTTATTGACTTACGCATTCGCTGTCGGTCTTACATTTCTGAGACTCTTTACAGCTGTTATGCACTGAGCTGACCGAGCGAGTACAATGTGTTCCTTTTTGCGCCTTCGTATCGGTGAATCAAAAGATTGATGAAAGCCGGGAAAGGCAGCATACAAGTGGCTCAACATGTTGGACGATGTCAAACTGAGATAGCAAGGAGAATCGAGGGCACTTTGTAATACATGGTTGTGGTCTAACTGTCCTTTGTTCCCCTGTTTTCTCTCCATCTACACTGAAAACTGCTGGCAGAAATGAAAAGCATCTGGGGCTAAATGGGAGTGACAGTTGAGTGTCATCAGTGGATTAATCCTTTCTCTGCCGATGACTCACTGTGATGGAGGCCGACAGATACTTCCTGCTCAGCGCAGAGACGGCAGAGGGCACGCTGGGAGAGGATTTGCAAACACTGCTCAGTGTCATTCAAGCATCCGAGCCGCTGTTTTCCGCCACGCTGGAATTCCGTTCACCTAGCTGCACCTGAAGCTGAAGCTGCAGGAAGCTTAGCCCGAGATGCCGCCAGTTCACTTTTTGTTCCAAAAGTGCAGATGAGTTTTTCAGGAGGCTCTGAGTGACGACAGAGGCAACTTCTGTCGGGAGGAAGCAGCCGCCCTCCTCCTCCTCCTCCTCCGAGCCGAGAGATGACGGGTGGAGTGCTGATGGCTATCGTCAGCAGGTCGACTCTGATGCTAATGGGTGAATGAAAGTTGGGCTTGAATCGTTGATGAAAAGTGAAGATGTAGAAAGGGAATGGCATAATGCAGTTCAGTTGACTGTGCAGAGGGAAAAGGCAGCTGGTTACTGGCTCAGGACAGCTTCCACAGAGACGTCGTGAAACCGCATCGTTTGATGAACACTATTTAGTCGCCTCATCGCTCCCCGTCGCAAAATCTCTGAACCTGTTTGAGATGTTCTGGTGCACTGTGATTTTTATGCACAGCGTGTTATACAACTTAGGAGTTGTGTGTCACAGTGTGGGCATTTATGACTGGAGTACAACGGCTTCATGAGTGAATCACGATAACTCTTTTTTTAACCCTCTCACAGAAACAGGGCGGGGGACTTGAGTGGTAAAACAGAACAAGACTACTTTCATTTTCCACTTCAGTCGTATTGTCTCACCACAGAGTGATGTAATTTATTCTGAAGCTTTAAACTGAAATCCTACTTTCTATTTATACATAGTTGCCTGCTGAATGGTTTTATGAAGATGGGTGTAGCTTGTAGCTTTCGTGTCTAGCTTCACACTGCAGATAAAAACAGAAACACCCGACTAAGTCAGCAATGAACTTTCCTGTTCAATGAATTGAAACTTAATCTCTTAATAATGACTTTTATGAATCAATTAAAAGGTGTTAAATAGCAGAGGATGGAGGTTGAGTAAGAGGATTAGGAGCTAATGAGAGGTGCCGGTGATGGTTTTTGGCTGACCACTGGAACCCTTAATTAGAAGCCGGTTTGTACTTTCACCTCTCTGTGTTCTACTACTGTGAAGTAGCGCAAAGTCTCTCTCTCTCTCTCTCTCTCTCTCTCTCTCTCTCTCTCTCTCTCTCGTCCTCCAGTTTGTCATATCTTGATATACTGTAATTCCTTTGGGCTTGCAGTCGGACAGAGGGACACATCCATCCATTTTTACTGCAGCCCCAAACGCCTAGGGAGATGAGGTCACCGTTGGCCAAGACCTCCGGGTCTGCTCCACAGCACAACTCACAGTGCCGGATACCAGCGCTGAGCAGGGGAGGACAGACGGGATGTATACACACACACACACACACATGTGTATATACATGTACACACTTGACAGACACGCACTGCAAACATACACCTGGACACGCACACGTTGTGGAGACATATTTTGTTGAGACGAGCCAGATGTTTTATCTCAGCTTGAAAGTGTCAGAGCGCTTTGCTGCGACTGATGGAGGAGTCTTAATCCCCCCGTCCTGTGAACGGGTGCTGTGACGGGCCCCCCCATCCCCCCACCCATCTCCCCCCTCCCCACCCTGTGAACCTTGCGCACACTAGAACCTGTAAGCTCCTAGTTTGACTTCTCCTTTATCTTTACTGGGCAATGGATGTCTATCTTGACCTCACTGACTCAATATGACCACCCGTAGTGATGATGACGATGTAGTTGCTGAGGTAACAGAGTCTGTTTATTTGATTAATACCATGCTGATGATGGCTGTATGTAATCAAAAATGAAATTCATTTTATTCATTATTTCATGATTTTATTCTGTCAACGTGTGGTTCAGTAATGCTGTCACAACCTGAACGTCCTTTAAGTCGTATTCAAGAGTTATGAATCTTAGTTTTAATATGTCAGAAAAGCTGGTACAGGGTACAGGATTTGCTTCTTTGTTTCATAAAATCATGAATTGAATTTTTTTCATTTGAAACAACATTTCCAAAAAAACCTAACCCATTACAATACACGCAGATGGATGTTACTAGAGACTGCCAGTTCCTCACAGTGTTGAGGCAAAGGAAGGCTGCATGTGGCTGGAAGACGTTTTGAATGGCAGCAGGGAGGAGTTTCAAGGGCAGCTTGTGTTCCTTTGCGATGCTGCGCTGAGATAAGAGCAGCATCCGCTTGGTCGACCCCTGCTGGAGCCCCGCGGGGTCACACGACCCCTGTTGACCTGAAACTGTGATCACTCACAGTTCGCCGTGTGAGCCGACGGGAGCGGCATGATGGATGCCTCTGCGCTCTTCCCCTCTCGTTGGGCCCGTTGTTTCTTTGAAGGCGGTGATGGTTCTGCCGTGTTTTGATCTGTTTTTCCTCTGATCCTTTAATCTGCTCGCACTTCCCTGAATTAGAGCCTCTCCTCCTGTGTGCGCTTTCATCGTTCCCACAGTCAGTTCTGTCTGCGGGCTTGTTGTGCTGAAGTGCTTTTCAGAGATAAAAACCCTCATTCTGATGTGTGTAAAAATGCTTTGAATAGAAGAATGCTCTCCTCCCCTTGCTATCTCCTATTTGCTTCTTCGCTCCACTGCTTTTTCACAGCTGTTTTCTCGTCTCAAGCATACGCAGTAATTGCAGAGTGCTCGCAGAGTGTGGGAGAGTTCCTGTGTCAAAGTACTTAGCCCGATAGCGAAGAAGAATGGATGTCATATTAACACCGGAGCTCTCCATCACCTGGCATGTCGGCTTTGAATACGTTTCAGCACGGAGGGTGTGCGTTAGCCCAAAAAGGAGCAAAATATCAGGATTCGTGGCAGAAGTAGGACTCAAATGCAGACCAGGTTTACAAACCGAATGACGTTGTTTAATGACTAAGGTACAAAAATGCCTAGCAGCAAGCCGGAACATCAGAGCTCAGCATCAGGGTCACAGGAGAGCCAAAGATGATAAATAAACCGACGACGAGACAAGGGAGACAAGGGAGGCACCTGGTTTAAATACACTGGGGAGGTGCAAGTGATTGGACACAGGAGGAAACAATCAGGGACACGGCAGACAAAGAAAATACACCAGGGCAGGAAGTGAAGTTAACCCAGAGACCTCAAGAGGCAGGGAAATCATTTATATCTCTCTAAAGTCGTTTCTACACAATATGAAGTTGCCATATTTATAACATGGTAAACCATGCACTACCATGTCTTTTTTTGTTATACACAAGGGCATGATCATTTCATTTTAAACCAAAGGATAAGCGGCAGTGCTTCCAAAATAATGTATGCGAATGTCAATTTCATTATTTGCATGTCTTGCATTTTTCACTAAATTCCAGCGTCTCTGGAAATATAAAACGTATAAATATAACGTTTAGCTTTCATTAAGTGTGTCTTTATAATATGTCATACATAAATAAACAACCCTTCTGCATCATCTTGGACAGAATACTTTTTCATGCTCCTCACATTGAAACGTACCTCGTACCACAACCCTAATTGGAAGAATTAAAGGACTTTCACATCTTCAGACCAATTCCTTTCTGTGAGAAGACAAAGCTGTGTAAATTCCTACTCAACGAGATTCACAGACAGGTGTGTCAACAAACGGCTCCTTCTTTTCCTTCTTTTCGTTTGCACCCGTGCCCAAACCCCTCCAGGACCCCGATCTGAAGGCCGTGTTGTAAAAAAACAGCCGCCATCCCTCTGTCTCTGTGTCTTTGTCCTTCACACTGCTCGGCTGTGCACTGCCCCTCTTCAGCTTATCAGCCCTTTGTAGAGCACACAGAGCACGCATACTTATCTCCAATGGTGCAAAACACTAACATACCCCCCGCATGCTCGACGGTTTACATCTCTTGGAGGAAGCCAGCTGGGTTTGGGTGTTCGGGCCGTTACTACAGACGCGGCAGAGATGGAACATTTATATGCACAAAGACACATGAGACACAAACGGGGCCTTTGTGTGTAATGAGCTCCATCGGTGCTGATGAAACGGGGAGAAGAGAGGTGCGGTGTGCACACCTAATCAACTCTGTTTCATGTCTGCTAATGCATGCTTGCCACGATTATGTTTATCTGCAGGGTGCTGAAATCCTTTGACGTTCGCTTTGTTTATTATCTGAGGGAGTTTCCAAAACATGCAAGTGTTTGTCATGCACCGTGCGTGTCTGTCAATGCACGAATCAGCCTCTGAAATTCCCACACCCAGTCCGTGTCCTCTACTGCCTGCATTGTGTCTGCTCTTGGTGTGGGTTTACTCCCTGAACACCGTCCTGTCAATATCGGAGTATATTTGTGGACATATATTCTGTTTGTCTTCCGTATGCCCAGAGCGTACCTCAGTTTTGACCTTGTTAATCTGTTAATCTCGCTGTTCTATCTCTGACCGAAGACCACAGCTCTTATCCATCTCTGTTTATTTGTTTGGCTTGGGGCCGTTTTAGTAACTAAAATACACACGGTAGTGTCCACTTCCTCCCGAGTTGTCTTAAATCGATTAAAGAAAACTTTTTTCCCCTGCCAGGACAAAGGTCAGACGCTGCACGGATTTGTTGAAGGGTCCTGAGGTCGCTACATATCGGTCTTTATGTTTGTTATGTCTGTCTTCTGTTTGGCTGGATGTAAGTTTAGCCCATGTGAAACCTGCGGTGCAGCACCAGGGATCAGGAGAATCAGGTCCAGATTTTTGCCTGGTCTTTCACATACATTTTCAAAAGTTCAATATACTGCGTAAACTCTATGAGAGCCTTGATTAACATTGACCTCATTTGTGTTTGTGTAACCTCAGCAAGCCCAGGTCCAGCGTACTTGGATTATTGCTAGAGTTTGAAGCCTTACCTCCTGCAGGCCAGCCGTCACTCAGCACAGTGCCGGTTAGCCTTGTACTGGATTAACGCAGGTTTGACCCCCACCAGGTGTGTGCGACCTGCGTCACCGTCTCACGTCTCGGCCGCGGTGTTGTGTTCTCTGGTGCCTCCCCATGCGAGTCCACCTGAGTAGAGACTCACTCTTCCACACACTATCACCCTGACCCCAAAAAGCCCAATCAGCTTTGATCCAAGCCTGCGGCCGCTGGAAGTAAGTGGGGTCTAATCCCTAAAAGCCTTAGAAAACCACAGAGGAATGCCCTGCACACAGCACACCATTCACTCAGGGATTAGACCAGGAGGAGCTCAGCTTCACACAGTCATTTACTCCACTCCCGGTTTGTGTGTGCATATCTATATGTATGCTAATTCTGTACGTACACATGCAGGGGTCAGACAAAATAATCTAGGACCTCAAGGAGACTTTGCCAACGTGCCAGAAAGCCCCAGGTCATTGTAGGTTGAATACAGATTCGTGGCATAATAATGAGTTCTTTAATAATTCTGTTTTGTGTGAGTTTTCATACTCTTGTAAAGCTCCAAAGACCAAGAGGCAAAAATATCTGTGCCAAAGTGCACTGGTCCAAAGTTTGAAGTGGAAGCTGCTTTCAAATTTAGGAGATTTAATGATTTAGTCAATTTGTAAAAGACAATTTAACTTTTTCCAATACTTTTTCACAATATAACAATTAATAACATGTTTTATTTAAAACACACTATTATCACTTATGTCATATAGGTGGTAATAATAATAATTTAACTATCATTCTTCCTTTTTTTAATCAGAACACTAAATCCCTCAATTGCTAATTTTTTAGTTTATAGCTCAGAATGTTTCATTTGGACAGCAGAATCTTGTAAAAAAAATGATTCTACTAAAAGTGATCAGAGAAACGCTCTTCTGAACTGCTTTAGTTTTTACCCTCGTAGGATGAAGCTGAGCGCTACAACCGGCTGCCAGTTTGAGTTTTTGCTGCAGCAAGATCGAATGTGTCCACGAGAAGTCTGCCTGCTGAGAGGAGCCGCAGTAGTAATCAGGTGGATGGTTGCGTCATTCACGTCACAGATGGAGAACATCATGGTCGGTCCCGTGCGTGTGTTTTAAGGTGCAGGGTTCCAAAAATAGACACATGATGTAAGGAGTGACGCTCAGGTTCTGTCGTTGAGGGGATGTGAGGTGAAGACAATGAGGGCGCAGTGGACTCATCGATCCTGAACCCTGACTGGGCCACCGTTTTGGGAGCCTACCCATATGTGACTGTTGGTTTGTAATGTAATGTATGCTCGTTTGAATAGAAATCATCTCATATCACAGGATTTATTCTGCTCTCTTACCTGAGCTTTATGCTTGGTACTCGGCCAGTTTTTTGAGGAATATGAGCCGTCTAAATCCTGGGCTTTGGGACCCTGCTGTTGAGTCAGGCCTGTGTCTGCAGTAATGGACTGCTATGTGACTCAGAGGGGCCCACTACAAAGGCCCTCCTCAAACAAACAGCAAGTTACACACACACACACACACACACACACACACACACACACTGGCGGCTGTGCTTTTATCAGCCCGGCATGCAGGTCTACTTTCCTTTCATGCATGGACGTATATGCTGTCAGGGAACCTATTATGGCCCCTAAATAAATACTCCGAGTGCAGAGCATTTATTATATTGATACATTGCAAGAATCCATAAACAATGAAGGGCTCTGTATGCTCAAAGCATACCAGTCGCCAATGGTGCTTTTAGGTGCAGAGTGGAGTTTACTTGTATACATATTTACAAGAGATGCGCTGAGTTCTGTCTCTCTCTCTATTAGACTGGCTGCTCTCGCACTATGCGTAAGCTGCAACGAGACACGCTACCACTCATAACTCCTTTTATCATCAGATATTGTCTCATATGAGCTGAGAGAGAAGAATCTTATTTTTGTAACCTCACGTTGAGGCGACTACGTAGTAATTGGGGATGCTTGCAAAACGTTCGGCCCAGCGAGCGCCGGCTTTGTGGTGCCGACCAACACTGGATAGCTTGTTTGAAGCTCGACGTTTTGGTTGGTTCCTCGGTCTTTCTAGCATCAAAGGTTTACACGGTTCAACAGAGAGAATTTTCTTTCACCACTGAGTTTATGACATCGTTTCAAAACCCATTGCAGTCTGTCGTTTGACACTGCGATTCCTTCATTTTTTCAGTCAGGCATATTTACAACAACAAGGGGAATGGCTGTCTGTCCTGCATGAAAGCATGTGTTGAAACAGTGGTCTTTAGCCTTTTCTGCACCGGGACAAACCACCAAAAGGGCCCGAAAACCTGCACAGCAATATGATCCAAGCGTATGAAGGCAAAATGGAGATCGGGGTGTAAAATGAGATGTCCCGAAGGCAACTACCAAATCACATGATTTGTTATGGAGGAATAGCCATTGCTCTTTGAGAGAAGCCGAATCCTGAGGATAATTGAATCAATAGCAAGAAAAGATTTGCCACACATATCCACTGCTCTCAGTTCATTTACATTCCTTCAGAATGAGGCACATTTGCTATTGAAGAATAATATCGTCCTAAAGCGAGTTGGAGCGGGTGCAATCGGGAAATCATGTCTTGGCTCAGGACGGCCGTCACTGTCAACAAGTTATTGTTTACACGGGTGGTTAAGGAAAAATAAAGGTTGTTGAGACCTTTTCCTTAGCACGGCTCTCATGTGTCCTCGCACACTTTGCTGGTCCGGCAACAGGCCTCTGAGCCCTAATAAGTGTGCGTTTAGACCGACCTCTACAAATGAACTGCCTTTGACTGGAGGTTTCCCTCAAACACTCAGGGCCAAGTGGTTATTCACCCAGCACTGGGTGTGTATGGCGGAGGACATGGGGCAGGATGTTTGGCTGCAGGTTTGAGGACTGTTCCCTGCTTGGCTGCAGATGTGGGCAGCAGCGTGTAAACGTTCTATTGCCACATGTTCATGTTGCTTAGTTAAGCTTTTGTTTGGATAGTTTTGGTCTTCCAGCTATGCTTTACTTTGAAATAAGTTACTGTAAAAAAGGATTTGAAACAATTCAGCTATTCAGATTTTGTATTCCTGCAGCTTGCAGATGCTTTATTTGACCCTTCAAATAAAGTTTCTGCTTGTGTTTAATGTGCCATTAGACTTTATCGTAGCAATGATGCCGTCGTCTTGGATCACGGCAATTACTGTAGTGAAGTCAAAAGCAATATGCACACTGACCAAATACTTGAGGACCTGAGTTTTATTAAAGCAGAGCATAAGCATAGCATAACGTTGATGTCACAAAGGCCCATGAAGTGCATGCTGTGGGGAGGTCTAATTCTGGTCCCACTTGTGTTTAGAACTTTTGTTTGTGAGCCACTTGCGGCAGTGATTTGGCTGAGAGGAGTTTGAGTACTGCGGCGTGTAGCGAGTGTTTTATGGGGAGAGGTCACAGACAAGACCGACCCCTCCCTGCCGCATTAAAACAAGAGAAGTCTGTAGTTTCATAAAGTCAGTCTTGAGGTTTTGTTTTTCACTGGTTTCCTGGGTGACTGCAGAAAAGACAGAAATTGGGTTGCACATCACTGGATAATATGCAAACCGAGGTCTTTGAAAGCGTCGCCGAGGAAAAGTTTACAAAGCGGCTTTATTTGGGTCAACCAGGCTCCTGAGGGAAGAGCCGGTTTCCATCGGGGGGCTTCTGTGTTATTGCGTCTCTCTCTTAATAAAAGAAAAGGGTGTGTGCTGCACACACACACACTGCTGTCGGCCTCTACTGTTCGCTTTTATTAGACATCTGCTGCTTTCAAAGGAGGAAACATTTCATGAGTTCCGGGCGTATTTGCAGCTTGTCCCAACCACATACGAGCATGTCAGTATTTTTGCATATGTGCCCACCACTTATTTTAGCCACTTTACACTGACCTCAGCATTGTTTGCTTTCACTTGCACAACATTTGCCGTATGGCTAATGTTTTTTGGGATACCAGAGGGGAGAAAAGCAATGAGATTTATTACCTTTTAAATTCAATCAAAATTGAAAAGGCTTTTTTAAGGTTCACTTTCTGTTTTGTGTCTCCCTGTCTCTTTGAAAACAAACTGTCTACACCCCATAACAAGTGGTTAACAAACAGTTCTGCTTAGCTCAGTAATTAGAGGCAAACGGTGATTGTGAAACAATCAAACGTTCCCGTTCCTGTAATAAGGGCGAGAGAGTCGAGGTGGGTCTGTCATGACGAAACCTTCTGGGGAATACAACGAGCAGGAAGCCTGGTGGGAGGCAGGGCATGGAAGGTGAGTCACATGTCCTGTACAGAGAGAGAGGTCAATCTCACTGTCTGCCCCGTGAGGCCGATCTCCTGTCCCCGAATGTCAACGGGAGCACATGTCCTTAAGCCGGACAGACCCCTCTGTCTGCAGACCACGGTTATCCACACGCTGCCGTGTGATTACACATCACTGCCTGCTGTGCAGGCAGGACATGCCGTCCATGCCATCAGCATCAATTCAGGTTTGTGCTGGAAAAACAGAGAGAGTGAGCGAGACGGGGCGTGCGAGTGAGAGGGAAGGTGAGGTAAAGGCAGCTCTGTCTGGGACAAGGAGGCAGGAGGAGAAGCAGGAGAGCCTCCTCCTTCTTGTGAAAGATTAGAGGCTTGTGTGTGCGAGCACATCTGGATGGGCTGAGAGGGCTGATGTGAGGATCGGTAGAGCCAAACTGAACACTGAACTGGCCTCTGCAGCATTTACCTCTGTTTATGCACTGTGGCATTGGTACGAATAGTTTTACACACATGCTTTTACAAATACGAAGTTAACAGCTAAGAGCGGATACTGGCCTTTTTGTTCGAACAACAATTAGTTCAGTAAAAGTAGTTAAACAAACTGCAAGCGTCACAAATAAAAGAAAGACTATTCGTATTCAAGAAAAAATAATTAGAACTCTTTTTGACTCTTTTTAAGTCAAACTGCAAAAAGTTCAAGTTCATAGATCATCTCCTCCGGTGCAGAAACCAGACTGTCGTTGAGTGTTTTTCCCGGTTGGTGGTGACTGACGGAGGTCCGGCCCTGTGGAGGTTGTGGTTAGGGTGTTGTGGTGAGTGTCTGTGCGGCCTTACGCTGCGTCGGGTTACGTGTCTGTGCTGATTGATGGGGTGAGATGTGTGTGTGTGTGTGCACGAGGTGAAAACCTCTCTGACCTTGCACAATCTCACCTCAGGGTCCTGGAGGCTAAAGCTTGGTTTCATTTGCCGCACCCCACCAAGCCTTGTAAACCAGAGCAGATGTAGACCAGCACTTGTTTTCGACTAAAACAAAGTGCAAAGGTGAAGATTCAGTCTCGCTCAGCTTCCCTTTTTCTCTGGGATCAATTATCTGACCATTTGAACTTGTCCCGTGTGTGGGCCGCTCCATTCTCAGGCCGAGAGGTTCGGGAAGCAGAGTGGCAATTCCCGAGGAAGGAAATGATGAAGTGAGTCCCACCCTTTGAGTCAATCACCTAGTAAAAGAGAGCTGCGAGCCTGGGAAAGCTGGCTAAATGCAGGTTTGCACTGTGCTCAGCCCCAAGCCCTGACGAACAGACGTACACCCGTCAGTTGTGATTGATTTGAGTCGTCCATCAGAGGAAAAGAAGCATTTTTCTCCATTTTCCATCTACCCGATACTAGTTGATGAATCAGCTCTGATAGACCAGACAGTAGAGCTCCCAGCGAGGAAGTCATTGGATCAATTGTCAGGCAGTATGGGGATTGCTTTACTTTCAATAATAATGTAGACAAATGTACAGGAATTCATGTGAATGCATTACACCGTGTTCTCATCACAACGCCGGATCCCTCTAATCAGGGCTGTGATGCAGAGCTTCCTCAGGATTAGAGTCAAGACCAGTCTCTCTCAGACGGTGCGGAGACGGAGACAAACAACGTCCCTGGTTGGCTGTCAGCATCTGGACACTAAGGAGGCTGCGGAGCTGAGCTCAGCCAGTTGACCAGACAGAGATGGATCAGGAACTCGCTCTTGTGTGTGTGTGTGTGTGTGTGTGTGTGTCTTTTGATGTTTGCGTTCACAGCTGCTGCCTCTGTACTCACCTCCCTAGAGGAACTACAAACTCAGAAAGGCCTTTAACCAGTGTTAAAGGCCTTTCTGTGTGCAAGCGGCTAAAGAAAAATAAACCTCGGTAGGTAACAGGCTTCGAGGATCCGGCAGCCGGTTCAGCGGAGTGTGAGACGTGTGTTTAAGGGCGCTGGCTGGCAGCGCTAACTGTGCTCTTTGCACTGCAACACTGGTTTATTTTCAATGGGGGAGTATCAATGAAGGAATAACCCAGGCCCATTAATAACACAGCTAGTGTGTGTGCGCGTTTGTGTTTTTCACCCTTGCACCTTTTTCTCTCTCTCTCTCTCTCTCTCTCTCTCTCTCTCTCTCTCTCTCTCTCTCTCTCTCTCTCTCTCTCTCTCTCGCTCTCTCTCGCTCTCTCTCTCTCACACACACACAAAGACAAAGCCCCACATAAGAGCCCATGCACACACACACACACACACACACACACCTACCTCAGCTTGCTGAGCACGAGATGCAGCTGCAGTCATCGTCACAGTTCCTTTGGCTCTCACCCTGGTGGCTCCACCAAAGATCCAAGTGGGTCTTAAAGAGCCAATTATAACAACTTTGGAATAAAGCTCCCATAAGGGTCTTATAACGGCATAATAGTAAGAGAGCAGACTGTGGAATCCCGAGTTAAAGATGCGTCTTCTTCTTCCCTCTGTCTGGCATCAATGTGTGTCTGTTGTCGATTCACAAGGCAGTTTGTTACCACGCTGATCATTACATATATACCCTACATATACATCCCAAGTGATTTTTAACAGATAGAACATCCTAGTATTGGTGGGATATACCATGAATATTTAATTCAAACATACATTTTAGTGGTCTTTTTATCATAACAATGAAGTGACGCTGGGGAAACCCAGCGTGGAAACTCACCAGGATTTGATCCCAACGGGAAACATGTGTGGCAAACGTCGGCCCTTTCTAAGCTTAACCTACAACTACTTCAATAGAAGGCCTGTGTGCTGCAGAGCTCACTTCAGCTTTTGGATGGTTTCAAAGCTCCATAAGAAACTTTAATTTAGATAAAGACAATCTAGATTGCACAATCCTCCCTTCTCTCTCTGTGTGTGTGTGTGTGTGTGTGTGTGTGTGTGTGTGTGTGTGTGTGTGTGTGCGTGTGTGTGTGTGTGAGAGAGAGAGAAAGGGCTGATGTCAGGATGGCCTGCTGAACTCTCAGTGGGGGTATATCTCCAGCGAAGACTTCTGACTCAGCCGTTGATTAGGGAACAGTGCGAAATGGGGCTAAAGGTCAAATATATTGACACATTTCTTTGACCAGTCCCCACTGGGGCAATTAGCCCCCCGAGAACAAAGAGTGGATACAATGGACCGCGACGATCGGGGCGCGGGGAGGGGGGTCATTCAATAACTGAGGTGATGTTATTTCTGTCAAAGTTTCATTCTCCAGAGAGAGAGAGCGACAGAGACAGAGACAGAGAGACAGACAGACAGGTCATACAAGCAGCAGTGTGACTGACTGGTGTGTGCTTCACTCTAAAGGGGGAAGCCTTTAGGGGGGAGAGTTGCATTTCCCGACCAAACTGCCGACCAGCAGAGAAAACGTCCCTGCCTGTACATTTACACTCTCCCACACACACACCTCTCTTTGAGTCTTTGTCTTCCCCATGTGGACTGAAGTGCGCTGTCAGGTCGGTGTGTGTGCTTCAAGCACAAGAGATTTTTCTAGAATTTAGAGCACATGCCTAACATTTCAGACTCGGACCTTAGTTGGTTTAAATACATCTGCCCTTGTAATCCTGTGAGAAATACCCAAAGCAGAGTGCAGAGGTGGAGTGCAGGAGTGGAACTATTGAAGCGGCTTCCTTTTACCCTGAACCATGTGTCGTGAGAACTTTCCGTACTTCTCCTATGCCCCCCCCCCTGTCTGCTTGACAAAACGCTCTCCCATTTCCTTCCCCCCCGTCTGCAGTGGGCAGAGACGGATCATAACATCTGATTGGTACCATAAAGGAAAGTGTATGTGGAGAAGAAGAACATTTCTCTCCTGCTGCATGCTGGTGCTGCAGGTGCTTGGCGTCGACCGCGGCCGCTGGCCACCGAGTGGCAAAGACGGGCTTCCTGGCGGCTAATGAGGTGCTGAACCCGGCCTCTTGTTTCTATCAGGAGCACCTGGGCCGACCAGAGCCAGGCCAGGCCAGGCCAGACAAAGGAGTCAGTCTAGCAATTCCAAAAGGTCCGCCCATTCAAAACATCCAGAACCCAGGGACACTAACTCCCACACTTCATAAAATGAAGACGGAATACGAGCCGAGACTGCCCATTCTCTCTGGACAAGGGAGCTATTGTTTGTCTTTACGCTCCCACTCTGCAAGGCTGTAGGTTGTATACAAAGACACAAGGGAAAAGGAAAGCAGCTTGGCAAAGGTGTTTGTCTCTCGGAAGTGCAACAATGAAAAAAGCAGTCAAACTGTCTGGGGTTTTCCATTTGCATCTCTTCATTAACGCTTGGCATATTGTATTGGATTGTTATCGTCAGCTCTCTCTGGCTTTTTGAGATTGAGAAGTTCACCTGAAGGAAATCGTCCCGCGGACAGAAACGGGAAAGAGTTCATTTCTGGTATCATCCCCATTGATACATCCTCACACAAGCCAGAGTTCAATGGAGTGTCCATCTGTTTGGCATGATGACATAACGATAAACACATGACTCAATGACACCTGCAGCCTTTTAATGGGTATTTGGAAGACAGATTAGTGGGGCTGTTGTAACACTTTTTCTTTTGAATAGAAGATGTTTTTCTGTTCTCCATTACTGCCCCCCGCATTGTTGGAGTTGTCTTGGGAAGCAATTTGTTCCTTTAGCGCATGTCAGTACGGTCAATGTTAGACAACTAAAAACATGGTAACGAAAGAGAGAGATTGTGGTTACGTTCCAAGTAAAAATACAGCAACAATTGCATGTCTGTGGAGCTCCTTGGTAGCCGAGTGGTTGCAACACATGCCCACATTTGGGACCCTTGTTGCACGTTATACTTCTCTCACCCATTTTCTCATTATCCGTCAAATAAAGCAAAAGAAACAGAAAAGAAACTCTTTTTCCTCTTCCTACCTAACAAAAGATTTGCAGAATCTTTCGATAAAGCGGAGAATTTTCAGATGTTGTATTTGCATCACCATTATGCTTTTTTTAAACCCATTTTAATTTCCTAAAACCTAAAGACTAAAGGACGTTTCAATTTTAATGACTAGGAATAGAGAAATCCTCATTTGATCAGTAAAAACGATAGAAACTTTGTTTAATTGACTAATCCCTTGTTCGGACAGGTCAATCAAACAATTAAATGGACAATGACAGCCACATTTGATCGCCGGTTTAGTGGTTATTGGATGACACTTGTGTAACTTCAATGGAAAAAGATCTCTTTTGCAACAGAGGTGACATTTTCCGGCCTTTGTCTATTGTTACAGATGCAAGGAACCAGCTTGCAGCTCAAGAGGCCATCAGGAGACCATCCACGCTACGTCGGCCGCCTGCACGTACAGGAGAGCCGATCTCTAGTAGGAGCATGTCACTACGTTGACTATAACACTAAAATAACAAAGCCATATTGCATGTTAAAGTGTCTGATTCTTTTTTAGATTGTCTCAACTGCAGTCGAATCACAGCTTTGACCGACAGGCTGAGCTCCCTGGAGGCGAAGGTTTGGACGAACTCACCCAGCCCCCAGCTCTGAATCCCTGAAGTACGATACATCAATCCCAATAATCATTGTTAACCCTTGTTTTATGTCTCCCTGAATCAGGTGCAGTTATACACCGCTCCGGCGTCCACAGCACAACGCCGCCCTCAGGGAAAAGGAGCAACTGCCCCGGAGGCCTTATCGCTGATGGGGGCTCTGCCGGCTCAGGGAGCTCCTGGTGAGCAGGGACCTGCAGGTAGGTGTATCAGTCTGTGATGCATGAATATGTTTTTTTTTTTTAAACGTAGTCAGAAATGCCTCCCAGCTTTTCTCAGTCAACAGCATATCTACCTGCTCACCTCTGCTCAGATCCTTTAGCTTCCAGACACAAAAAAAGGGTTCACCAACCCTGCTGCACTGTCACACAACGTTTTTAAAAGTTCTGTAAATGTGTTTTCCCTAGAGGCTCTATCCCTTTATAGCTACTATGTGAAGGTATTTCAAGTGGTGAACATTACAAATTACTCGGATGGTTGAAGTTTTTAAACTACGCTCATTCCCTATTGTCTATAGAAAAAACACTCAGTGGTTTAGGACCCAGCACCTACATCTTGTTGAACGCTAATAGCGGCTAATTTAGCTGGAGCTCATGAGCTTAAACAGCGATGGGCACCTGCCTGCAGAGGTCTAGTATGCTCCGCTCAGCTCTTCTGCCTTCTTGACACGTCACATCACTTGAGGTAATTTGTTCAGACATCCTTCCTCTCGGGGCATCATTTTTTGAGAAATTGATCATTTTCAAAAATCCATTAGCCAAGAGTCAAAATCAATGAATTACTCCCCGAGTTTTGAATTTCTTTTGTTATTGAAAACTATTTAGTATTTGGGAAATTAAATGTTCTATCAGCCCTAACTAAGAGATAAGGATGTTTGTCCCATTCCTCAGTGTATTCCCAACAAGCTCTTCTCCAGGTGGTTTAACACAATATTCTTTTCAAAGAGCTGCCTCTCTGACTTCATTACAGGTCCTCAGGGGGAAAATGGGAGGGACGGGCTTCCTGGCAGAGAAGGTAACCTTCGGCTGCAGTTGCTTCCGCCCATGTAAAACCATTATGGATGAAGACAAGTGAAGGCTTGGAGATTACTCATGGCTGTCTCCTCCTCTTAGGGAAGCCTGGGTCTCGAGGGCTGCCAGGTCCAAGTGGGCCTCGGGGGGAGGCCGGGACAAGGGGCCCTTCTGGAGCTCCTGGGTTCAAGGGATCTTCAGGACCTGCAGGTAGGAGAGGAATGAAAAAAGATGTTGGTGATGTGAGAGAAACAAATGAACCTTGTCTTGGAAGATGCTGAGACACTGATTTGTGTGTGTGTGTGTGTGTGTGTGTGATCGAGAGAGACGCAGGGTGTTGCAAAGCAGTTGTTCTCTTGTCCACCATCTATTATCTATAGAAGAAAACATTTTAGAGGCGAGGAAAACGGCCGAGAAGAAATCAGCTATCTCCAACAGAAGACTGATCTGTGTGTTCCCCTTTGTTTATCTTTCTCTTCAACCACTCAATCAAACCCAGCGACCCTTTAGTGGTAAAGGTTGGAGCATTCCGGCAGACCTCAATGTTTTTAAACTATGTATAAACTTCACCAAACATGTGCTGCTGCTCACCAACCAGAGTCAAATATCTGCTGTATGTACTTAAAGCTCACTGGTTGTGTACAAATAATAGAAAATCTGTTGAGAAACAAGTGAATCCACAGGAAGCTTAGGACACGAATGATTTGGCAGTAACAACATCTACTCCCTCGATGTCATTTCTCTGCTTTGGATTAAGAAGGGAAAGCCTCTCTCCTCTCTAACTAAACATGACCCTGCTCCGTGCCTGCTACTTGTAAAGATGTACATTTAAACTACAAACTCGCTTTCCATGAAGCGCCATGTGACTTCAATCTGAAATGAACATGATCCATACATACACAAATCCCAGGTCCTTATGATTTCCATGTGGCTGTGGTGTTACTGTTTTTTTTCTATCTCCATTACTTCATAAGTGCCCAGAGCAAGAGCTTTGTCTTAAGTTGCATCTTAAGCTCCTTATTTTACTTATTGTGCTGTTTTCTTTTTTACAGGACTTGAACGTGTCCAACCTCATGGACAAATGTTGACAATTGTGATTTTAGGGTCATTGAAAAGCTGGGAGAAAAGTGAACTTGGGGAAAGTAATAAAGCCCGTTATGATATATCCTCAGGAAAGAAATTATGTTGTTTTACAAATTCCTACTAATATTTTGATGTAGCGTCCCCGGCTACTTTAGGGATCACCATCATGTTGCCCAACACTTTAAACTTGCACAACCATACTGCAGATTGCAGTTTGTGTTCCCGCCAAACAAAGCCGGTCATGTTGCAGTGTTTACCAAGACTAAGTGAAAGCGGCCCACAGAAGTGTCAAATCAGAGCTGTGAAAACATCACTTTCCTTAGCCGTAATTAGCGAGCTGTCATTGTCAGTTGCAATAAACAGAGAGGTGATGAGTCTGCGTCCGTCGGAGGGCAGGAGGTGATGTTTATCGCGCAGCATTGCGTCACGCGAGTCCAAACAAAGAGGTCAGATGTATTTGTGGGTGTTCTTTTTTGTCTGAAGGAGGTGGAGGAGGAGGAACACCTCTGGAACCACACATATGGACCCGCTTCAGGCTTCTACTCTCCCTCACACACACATGTCCAATAGCTAATATGTGTACGCAGGAAGCATTTTGTTTTCTATGAACCAGGGCCAGTAACACTTTGTAGAGTTTAGTGATATTGATTTGAGTTTCCGCGTGTCCCTAAATCAGTTCCCAGCCCAGGACCGTTAAAGACCATCCTCCTTGTATCATTTAGTACTTTATCTAATCTGTTTCCTCGCGGGTCATGGCGTATCCTCCTGTAATCACATCACACAGTCGTGCGGTGTGCTCCCTCGTGATCATTTATCTAACTTTGACATACCTCTCCAGCACAGTATGTCCGTCACCACAGTGATGTGTCTGTCATTTCTCTTCTCAGGCCCTCGTGGGCCACAAGGACTCCCAGGGGAAAGGGGTCTTCCAGGCCCGCCTGGCCCTCCAGGGCCCCCTGCTGAGGCCAGTGCCCACATCCCAGATCCAGACCAGAGTAAGACCTCGGACAACTAACAGCATGTCATACAGCATCCGTGACAGAAATTACACACCAAAGACGAGCAAAAGATACCTTTTTTGTATTTGTTAAAAATGTATTTTTTTATAGTTAAGTCAACTCTCCTGCTAACATCGTTCTGCTAGTAGCAGCATAACACAAGCGGTTAGTCTGCTTTCTACCTCCACCACAGGTCATTTATTTTCATTCTTACATTCTGTCTAAAGCAGGGGTGTCAATATCATTTCAGGTTCGGGCCAGATACTGCCCACTTTGATCGAACGCGGGCCAGGCGATTCAAATCACAGAGAGGGGTGGCGGTGACGATCCGACCAGCGGACGATACTGCTGACGGGGGGCAAAACAGATCACTGTAAAAAAAAACACAACTTGCAGAAGCGACTGCGCAAGCGTGGGGGCCTTTCTGTAATTCTCACAATAGCAAAGTCATCCGGCGGGCCGCACTGGACGCCGCAGTGAAACATATGTGGTCTAAAGTAACATCTAACATCAGCACTTTCTCTTTTATTGCTGTTTATCTTATTTCAAAATACACTGCCTGGCCAAAATAAAGTCACCACAGGGATTTAACTAAGCAAATAGGAGCCTCCTATTGGATAATTACTGCATGGGCGATTTATCTTTCAGCTGGCAACAAGTTATTTAACCCCAACCAGTGCAATGAGTTGCTTCTAATTTCTTAAACAACCATGTCGAAAGACACATCCCGTGGTCGTGGAAAAGATGTTAGTCTGCTTGAAAAGGGCCAAATCATTGGCATGCATCAAGCAGAGAAAACATCTAAGGAGATTGCAGAAACTACTAAAATTGGGTTAAGAACTGTCCAACACATTATTAAAAACTGGAAGGATAATGGGGATCCATCGACTTTGAGGAAGAAATGTGGCTAGGAAAAGTGATTGTGATCGGCGATCACTTAAACATTTGGTGAAATCAAATCGAAGAAAAACAACAGTAGAGCTGTGTTTAATAGTGAAAGTAAGAGCATTTCCACACTCACAATGCAAAGGGAACGTAAGGGATTGGGACTGAACGGCTGTGTAGCCTTAAGAAAACCACTAATCAGTGAGGCTAACTGGGAAAAAAGGCTTCATTTTGCTCGGGAGCATAAAGATTGGACTCTGGAGCAATGGAAGAAGGTCATGTGGTCTGAGGTGTCCAGGTTTACCCTGTTCCAGAGTGATGGGCGCATTAGGGTAAGAAGAGAGGCAGATGAAGTGTACAAGCCTGTGGGGGCAGTGCTATGATCTGCGGTTGCTGCAGTCTGTCAGGTCAGCAACAGTATGTGCTCAAAGAATGAGGTCAGCTGACTACCTGAATATACTGAATGACCAGGTTATTTAATGAATGGATTTCTTCCCTGACGGCATCGGGCTCAACTTGTGAAAGGTTGAGGGAGTACGAGACATCCTTTTCACACATGGATTGGCCACCACAGAGTGCAGACCTTCACCCCATTGAGAATCTTTGGGATGTGCTGGAGAAGGCTTTTTGCTACCATCATCAATATCTTGGTGAGAAATGAATGCAAACCTGGATGGAAATAAATCTCGTGACATTGCAGAAGCTTATCGAAACAATGCCACAGTGAATGCGTGCCGTAATCACAGCTAAAGGCAGTCCAACGAAATATTAGAGTGTGTGACCTTTTTTTTGACCAGGCAGTGTAAGTTTACCATGAATAAGCATGAGGGCATGTACACTGATCAAATCCAAGCCTTTGTTCTGCATCTGCCCGGCGATGTTCATGCGCCCCTAGCAGGCTCACAGACATGTTCTCTTTTGCTGGATAATAGCTTTCAGAAGTTTTATGACTACTGATTAACAAAGGAAACAAAGTAAATGAGAAACAGACAGGACGGCGGTAATCCTCTAACGGCTAGTAGCTCCGTATTATCTACCAGCCAGCTAGAGGAGAGTCAGCGAGTATGAAAGGAAGGCCGAGGCACTCCGAGATCCACTCCGAGTCCCGTGCTTTGATCGTTTCCGAGACTGCGAGCCATTTCTTTCGCGTCAAAGTAACAGTGGGAGAGGTTCCGAGCTTCCTTTGGAAAACACTGGCTTATTTGGCTTTTGCTTCTGGATCAGGAGGTTGGAATTCCCTTCAGCAGCCAGAACGTAGTATTGAGGCGCAGCGTTGATGTTTGAACATCCTTCACAAGTTGTTATGTCACCTTAAGTAGAGATAGACAGGGAGGGTTTTTAGATGTCAACTCTGGTTGAGATCTGGCGGCGATGTGCGACGTTCTGGCGGCTGGAAGATGTTTCTGGATGTCAGTTCTTCCCCTCCTCCTCCTCCTCCTCTTCGGGTCTCCTGACTGATCACCCAATGACCGCACACCTTCCCTATTGTCGTTTACCACCATCTTCCTCCTGTAGACTCAGTTAGGTGTAGACGTCCAGTCAGTGTTGTTACACTGTGGATTTGAAATTCCAATGTTTTTAATGGATGAGAAACGCAGATCTACTACTGAAAGGGGCTTTTGGAGGCATTTTAGTGTAGTTTACCAACCTGTTGAAGTCATTATGGTAGTATTTGTGTTTGTTGGAGTATACTGCCCTCTGGAGGTTACCTTTGTTATAATAAAGATCAACTTTGATTCCCTTTGTCGGGGTTCTCAATCAGCCTCTTTCAGTTGGATTACCCTGTGGAATAATTCACTGCAGCAATGCAGCGACTGCTCAGGTGCGGACAGCAGCAAAGCCCTTTCAGACCGAGCGTGAAAACGGCACCACTGAGCTGTGAAAAAACATTAGTTCAAAAGAACTGTGCCTCGCCACAGCGGATTTTTGCAGAGTTGAAAAAAGCTGTGAGCACAAACTATGTTGTGGCTGAAACAAAAAGCCGTCAAACAGCAACATAAAACCAAAGTAAAACGTCACGCACATTCCTCACAAGTTTAAGTCTGCTAAATCCCAAACGCAACTGTGGGAACATTTCATCAGAGACTTCTTCAGAGTCCCTTCTGAAGGAGCACTTTTTCTCAGGCTTCATAAAATGCCTCATCAACTAAAACCGTGGGCTTAAACCTAAATACCACTATCAGCAAAATACATCCATTTCATTGGTGGAGCTTGTTTGAGGTAAAGCGTCACATGAATTACCGCAATCTCACAATATCTCCGTACACATACCCGGGTTTGAGTTCCAACAATTCCCTTAAAGGCTACATGAAACAAACATATTTGATAAATGTTCAATTTATACCCCTGTAAGTAACTACTACAATTTCTTTGAACCCCAGGTCGTGGAAAGGACCTCTTGTTCAGCAACACTTTTCATGACTCCCGAGGGTCTCCTGTTCCAGGACCTCAGGGTCCCCCCGGGCCTGAGGGTGAGTATTCATCCCGCTCCGTATTCTGTTTATTCCCGTACTGCACATAGTAAACTCTTTGTACTGCACTCAACACAACAACACTATGCGCAAAACACAATTAAGACCCAACTCCCCGTCCATCATTGTGGTGCCAACGTGAGTCCTTCTAACTGTTTCTTAGGTCCACCAGGTCCCAGAGGCCCAGCAGGACCTCCTGGCCCATCAGGACAGAATGTAAGCTCCCTCAGTACAGCATAGTGGAGCACTTAGTGAGTTTAGCACCACTGAACAAATGCATCGACGTCATTCACAATTTCTCAACTTCCCGACTCGACACAGGGGAAGTCTGGAGCTCCTGGACCGCAGGGCCCTGTGGGTCCAAAGGGAGAACGTGGGGAGAGAGTGAGCAGCGCCGCAACTTCATGAAAATTCAGCAGGTTTTCCTCATCTACTCACCGTCCTTAAACAACATGCCTTTGTTTTTGTTTTTTTCAGGGCCCTTTAGGTTACCAAGGAGAGAGGGGCTTCAGAGGCGAGTCGGTAAGGTTTCCCCACCATGCTGCCCGTAATGATTGTGGCCCCAGCAAACGGCCGTGTGGGTGGAAACATCAACACGTGTCATAGCTGGTTAGATTACCGTAAACTACGCTAACCAGCAGCGCTGCACATCACACCGACCTGCGACAACACAGTCCCACAGAGAAGAAGCTCATTCTGCTTTCAGTGATGTTTTGAAGTCATATTTTTATTCTGTTTTGAATATTTGTTTCAGGGAGCACCAGGTCCCAAGGGACAGCCAGGAGAGAAGGGCTTGCCGGTAAGAAAGTAGTCAGTGGTAGTTCAAAGTAGTTGTCATGGTGATACAGGTCCAGGGGAGGAGAGTTTTGTATTAAGTTTTAAAGATTCAACAAAAGATGCCTTCGTTGAGCATTCAATAATTCCCTTGTGTCTGTCTAACCCTTTTTTTTCCCTTTTTACATCTTTCTCGTTATACAAGAGCTATCTAAATGTAAGATATCTTTAATTTATGTCATCTTGTGTTCACTTTGCAATGCAATTATTCTATTGTGTGACATAAAGCTCAAGTCTAACCATGACCTACGTCTCAGGTTGTGATCATAATCTTTTTACCATCATTGTATTGCTACGATCCCTTTTTTCTCTCAAGTTCATTTTTTCCTCAGAAAGTGTGTTTCACATTCTCGTTTCTGTTTTGAGGCCATATGATTTTAGCCGTCGCCGTGTGTGATTTTGTGTGTGCAATCGTGTTAATGTGTTTTTGTTTTTGTTGGTCCTCGGGGTGTGCTCTGGACTGCTGTCCCTTGTCACGACTCTGTCGTCTCCACCCTAAAGCTGCCTGACTTCCTCTGCAAGCTTCTGTCCCCATGGCTACCTTTCACAGTCACCTTTTCAGCATCTGACTTTGGCATATACATAAAAATAAAAGATAAGAGACAATGTCAATCTTTTAACAGCACCAGCTCTGACTGAGTGAATTAATGTAGAATATATAGAGTATCAGAAATCCCAAATTCCGCTGTATTTGTACTTTAAGATGTTCACAAAGCAAACGTGTGAAATGTAAATGCCAAATCACTCCATATGTGTTCGGTGGTGGGTCCTGTTGGGTTTAGACGGGTTGTGCTCTGATGTGAGTGGAGAAGATACAGCTATAGTGTTTCATCCCATAATGCAACCTTGCATGATTTCCCCACCAAGTACCACATCAACCTTCTTTCCTGGATGTGAAAGTCAACTACAAAATGCATCTAATGAGGAAAGCAACACATGGCGGTTAAAATGAAATCAGGCAAAGTATCTAAAAAATCTACAGTTTATTTGGGGATTCATTCTCTGATGAAAGAGAGTCTGCCACCATGCCGGTGTCCTTGTTAGGCTTTGAGTTTAGTGTTAACTTTAGTACGCTGCACACAAAGTACTGCAGTGGTTGATGAGAATGTCATTAATTATGACCAGAGAGTGGAGCCAATTCAGAAAGTCAATCAGTACTAAACATCTTGAAGGATGATCGTCAGCATTTCATGGCAAATCCTACCAACTACTCAGCTTAGAGAAGAGATGCATCCAACCAACAAAGTAAACCACACTGCCAGCATTAAAAAAAACATGTCATCAGTTATCGCAGGACTCCAAAACTTTGCCTTTTTTCGCCTAATAAAGAATGTTGTTGGTTTTCTTACTAATGAAGGCATTTCACTCACCTACGCACCAGCAGCTTGGGCTCCCTCCGCATGCCTTGACTCTTTCAGCTCTCTGTGCCTGCTTTACTTCTCTCGTTCGACTCATTTTGTCCCGTCTCAAGGTGCACCTCATTGCCTCATCTTCTATCAAATCAGTTAGATTTTAGTGTAAATCCACACTGCGTTCATTGTGTCCAGCAACATGGGGGTCATTTTTGTGACCGCAGCGTTGGAAGCTGTGGTGCTGTAGAAATAACTGCCTGGCTTAAGTGCTACTCAACAAAAAGAATGCAGACAGCATGATCCAACCTAAATCCTGGGTTAGCGGGACCCAGCTGTGTTATGTCACCAACGAGGTGCCGCTCTGTAACGTGCATGCCGGTGTTGTCCAGCCCAGCATGGCGGAGACTGAGCTCATATGGCGGCATGACCAGAGAATGAGAGACCGATACAGGGAACAGATATGTCTGAGAGCGCTGTGCAGATGTGTGGACTGTTTTAACCTTCTAACTGCTGAATTGTATTGAGAGACATAATGACTTGCATCCTGGCGAGCAGTCCTTTTGCCTGTGCTCCTTACCTTGACGGCTGTATCTATCTTCACAGGGGGACGGCATACATCAGATCAGAGAGGCGCTGAAGATCTTAGCCGAGAGGGTTTTAATCCTTGAGACTATGATCGGTATTCATGGTGAGTAGGGGGCCTGAGGCTAGGTCAGCTTTAGGCGGGGGTCAAAGGTGGTGGGGGGCAGTAAGCCGTCACTGTACCTCACTGCTGGGACAGGGAGTGGGAACAGTCGCGAGCAGCCCCGGGACTCAGGCCGGTGTTTCCAACCCCCTCACACAGTCCCCCCTGTCACTGCTCTCTGATAGGACATTAGCTTGCAGATGTTCCACGACTTGCAGGCAGACCTCGAGCTTCTGGCTCGCAGGGTGACACTACTGGAGGCTATCATCTGGCCAGGTAACGATGAGACATCCTCACCCACAGCTCTGCCAGCCCTCACTCACCTTTTTTTTTACAAGATTTAGAAGGTCCAGATCAAATGATAGTGGCATAGAATTCCAGATAATTTATCCCTAAACTGCTAAAAAAAGCCGATGTGATCTTATGTATGAATTGTTTTTGGTTCTATCAAAGATATTTTAAAGGCCCTGAAACACTATTTACATGATCACATGCCGTTGTGCATTCATCTTTGCTCTTCTTGCGGGTTAATGTCACAAACGTCAAAGCGCCAATATGGATTGAGCATTTGAAAAGAAACCAGATGATCACATGTGATCAAACCACAGGCACAGTCCTGCTGAAGCAGATCGGCTGAGTGTTAAACTCCTAATGAACTCAACGATTTATTTTAATATTGATTGTTATAAATAACATTTCAAATCATGTTTTAGGGGCTATAACCATTTGTATGATAACTGTGTTTCTGTGTGTATCAATTAATGTTTAGTACGTTAGTCTAGCAACAGTGCTGCAATGAGAAGTTAATAAAACAATTAGTCAAATGACAGATAATTCTTTCGAAAACCACTGATTTGTTAAGTTATTTGTCCATTAAAAAATATCCCCTTCAAAAAAAGAAATTTGGGCTTCTCATGTGCTGCATTACGTCCTTGGAATGTAATATATTTCAGAGATTAACTGTTGCTGGTTGTCAAGAAATAAACAGAGAAATTGACAAACACCTGTCACAACAGCCAGATGCCCCTCCTTTACAAAGGAATCAAGCAAAGAAGGACTTCATGAATCCTTTCAACACGAGTTAGTTCATTAATCATTTTGATGTAAAAACTGGGCAACTGGTGTCCAATCAAAATCAGGGCCCACTCGTGACACCTCCAGGTGAACAGCCGGGTCGGAGTAGACTTGGATGATCACTACAGAGCACGCATGTCCTCACACACTGATGGACAGGGAGGCCTCGTTCCAACTGCTGTCTTTTTTCAACAGAGCCTGATGTAGGGTCTGGGGACGGACCGTTTGGCACAGACTCCCCTAGTTTCTACAGAGATAAGCGAGCAGGTGCGCTTCCATATCGACTTGCTTCTCCTCTGTCCACCAACACCAAGGTTCGAGGGAAGTAGCCCCCCCCCCCCCCCCCTCCCTCCCTCCTGCTCACCCTGAGGATCGCGGGCTGGGTTGACTCCCCCCTCCCAAAGGTCTTGTTGACCGTCATCAGATTTAGACCTTATCTGATACCCTCTCTGGGCTTTACTTTCAGATTAAGGATGGGGGACACCTCAGGGAAAAACACCACTGATACTCCACAATGCCCTCCTACATCAGGAACCTGATAACTAGCTCGAACCCCCCCCACCCATCACCATAACCAAACGGGTGTCTGTACGCAACACACCCGACAGCTTTCTGCGGCTTCAAGCCCCAGAACCAAGATGTTTATTGTTTGAGGAAAGGAAAATCTGAATCTTCTTTGGTGCTCCTCGAGCTACGAACAGTTCCTGAAAATGAGGCTGATTTAGAATAATCAATGAAAGGAGAAATCAGATGGGAGAAAAAAAACTGGATTTGCGTTTTTACTGCTTTCACAATGTAACTGCAATCTGAAGAGATTCCACTATTTAAGTATAATGAGCATGTACAGTTTGCAGGAGACAAGTACACAAACAAACCTCTTATTCTAGTATTAATTTTGTTATAATCTTATTCTTTAACTCAATGTTATGTAGTGCACTAAAAGATGAAGGCATCTAGCTAAGATATATGTTGCTAACAGTGATTTGTAGTGTTTCTGGTCTAAGTGTTGTTCCCCCACTCCCACACCTTTCCCCATAGTACACACTGATAAAATGCTTTAATATACAATGGTATATTCACGTTTAATCTTTGCACAATAAGCACACACATTTGGGTTTGATGACATATAAACAGAAACATATGTTAATGTAGTTTTAAACATCTCTGGAATTGGCTGTCCATTCTGAGGAAACATTTTATTACCACGGCTTAAACTGTCCATGAAAACACCTGGTGATTGTTGTTTTTTTCCTGTTACATCAATTTTATTGTGAAACTATTTAATTGTATCTTATTTTGTATGCTGTTGTGTAACCATTTTATATTTCATTCAACTTGTTTTTCAATTTGTTATTGTGATAATCCTGTCTAGAGGAATGGTGTAATAAAAAAATGCACATTGTTTTTTTTATTAACATGTCGGCTTTCTTTATTTGTCTTAACAATAACGGCTTTCATTAAACATTTTCACAGCATAAATAAACAGCTTCTATCTGCTCCGATTGGATACAGGAAGTGTCTCTGAAGGCATCACATGTTCCTCTGTACATGATTTTAGGTACAGTTGTGGCAAAAACAAAACAAATGAAGTATTTCCTTTCCCCATGAATTGATTACAGTAGTAACCCACAGGGAAAATCGAATAAAAAAGCTCAGCAAAACCCAAGCGTAATGTAAGTACAGCTTATTGCACAGTGTTTCAGTGGGAGGTGGTCTTCCCTTTAGATATCACCACGGCCTGTTCTCCAACGCTGTCATCAATGAGCAACGAAATGGCGCCATCCAGCTGTTTTGAGGCAGCTAAGGCCACTACAGCTTTATCTGTGGGGAAGCCCATCTTCTCCAGCTGCTGGAGTCTGAGAGGAAACAATCACTGTACCAAAACTGCACTTAGGAATAATGTGAGGAGTTTTACAAAGTAATGCAAATGCTGTGTATTAAGATGTAACATTATTACTAACCGCAGAGAGGAAACTGATGATTTCGGCACCTCCACTTTTGAATCGGGGTTGTCAGGGGCATCCTGTAATGAGGCCAGAATTCCTGCTTTTAGCATCTGTTCCTCCAGCACGTCTGCCTCGGACAGTGCAGCAGACTGGTTCATTATCCAAGCAGGTACTCCATCCTCCCATGGATGATGGTTCAATTGATCCCTCATCGGGGGGGCAGCGGCCTGATCGTCAGGCGGCGACAGAAAAAGGGACCTGGACCTGTGACAACAGATCAGGTTAAATAAATCTGCCTGCAGGTTGTGAGTGAGGACATTCAGTGAGACTGTTGACGTAAACAAGATGAATTGGACCTCTGTGAGACGGGTAGTCTCAACCTGGCTGAGGAGCGAACATACACCCAATGGGGAATGAAGTCCAAGAGCCTGGCCTCCTCCACCTCCTGAAGTGTCCCAATGAATGGCATGGTATCTGAGAGGTACATTAAGGCTTATAAAAAAAGACACAATATTTCATGCAGTTGGGCCATTTTGACTCAAACTTTCAGTGCATAATCACATTCTATATAAAAGTCTGCGTTTAAAAAGGTTGACAAAACGGATGTTCCACCTTTCTTTGGCTGAGCAATAAGTTCCAATAACGATGTAATAAAAGAATGAAACGCCTACTAGTCTGTGCACACCACCCACACAACCCCCAGGTGAGGTCTAAATGAGCTCCTAAAAACTAAAATATATTTTTGGGGGAAAATATAAAGGACAGGTAAGGATACAGTTGTGTCCGATGAGTATTGCGCAGAAGTGAAGCAGGGCAGGTGTCCCGGGCAGTAGCAGCAGACCGGCCAGCAGAAGAAGCCAGGGCAGAAACCACACGGGCAAACACCTCAGCAGCCTCCTCTTCGCCACCTGACGACACTGCGCTGCGAACAGAGCCAGCTGCACGGCGGAGCAGCCGCAGATCCGACTCGCCCCGGCCCCGCCGACAAAGAGGAGCAGGGCGTAAAGAAGAGGTAACGCGGCCGTTGTCAGGATGGAGAGGAGGAGGAAGGCCACCGTTCCCCAGCGACGCTCCTGACTCGGTCCGACCAGCAGCAGCAGGGCGACGCTGGCCAGCAGAGAGGGCAGCTCGTCGTGACTGAAGGCGTACAGGAGCACATCTGGAGAAGAGGACGGGGGGGGCTCAATGACGCTTTCATTAGATCAGTGAAATATATGAGAGAGCCGTGATATGAGCACACGGTTACCTCTGAGCCTCGGGAAGTCTCCACCCGGACCGATGGTGAGACTCGCGTGGACGCCCGCCGCGTACGTCAGAAGCGCGAGCGCGGTGCAGACACATGTCCCCAGACAAAATCCAGCGCGATCTGATCCGAACCAAAACCATGCTGACAATACACGATGAAGCATCGTTGAGCATACACTGTGGTTTTCTCCACTCACTGGTACTTAAGTGACGTCATTCTGGCAGTAGTTACGGGACCTAAAAAATCCTCCTTCATTCAACTTGTTAAAAGATCTCTGCCCCCCCTTTGTACTCTTATTGTCGGCCTGTGAGTGTAAAATAACTATGCCCTTAATGCACCAGTAATACATGTCCTTAAAATAAAAGATTACATTTAGGGATTTCCATTCACTTCCGCTCACGCCGGCCGGCGTTCTTCTTCTTTAACTTTAATGACAGTTAGTTGTTAAACTAAAGCGCAACGCTGCCACCTACTGGAGAAATGTGTAGCTGCAGCGACAAGGCTGCATTGAAAGCAACATTCAGACTGCAAAGGCTTGTCTTCATAACGAATCACAACGACACGATAATACATTTCAAACATCAGAGGGTTCAAAAGTTTACAAAGGTACCATGGGTGTAGCGAAGCTTTGTTTTTTCATTAATCCATGATGTTATTGGCCTTTCACGTTTAATGGGCCCTGGTCTCATTATTGCCGACCTTTTTCTGTATTGTAAAATAGTATCGTATATCTGATTTAGCTTTTATGAATCAAACATCTAAAGATGTTTTAATATAGTAAACTATTCCCTTAAACGTGTAAGTGATTATTCAAAAGCCGTAGCAGTTCACGCGATGGTTCGTATTCATCGCGAGATTTGCGTTTCCCTCAAAGATCATTTTATTCCCCCGCAGCCAGACCCGTCTAGTCGTCTTCTACAGGCACACTAAAATGGCGTCGGCTCCCGGTGAGTAGATAACTGAAGTAATTTGGTGTATATTTGAAACGATGTACTTAAATACGTAAGTGGTTTGGTCTTTTTAAATTATATTTGGCAAGCACGATAAATATTTTTGGATTACAATACATTTAATTCTAACATCGTTTAGCGTTAATTATGAGGCCTAGTCACGTTAGCTTATCAAGCCGATTAGGTATTTTTAACTTGGTGTAATTTCCATTGTATAAACTGAAGTGATGTTGGATAATGACCGCCATATTTATGAAACATACTTTTAATGCGCGCGGTGCTAGTTCCAGGATGCCTTTGTAATTTTGGAAGCCCCGCTCTGTTGATGAATGGCTACATAATGGCGACCTAACAACGGCTCGGTGTAGCGTGCTGCTAACATTAGCAACGTCGCTAGCATCGCTGCTCGCGCGCGAACAGCTTTACGTTTGAATACTCAGTCGCTTGCTAACACATACGTCGTTTGTTACTTTTCTTTAGCAGATTACAGCACCTACAGCCAGACCACTGCTCAGCAAGGGTAAGAATCGTCAATACAATGCAGTTTTATTTGTTAATTTATCGTAGCCACTAATGGGCTTGTGGTTACGCAGTGTTACAGTGGATTTACGTTAGACCATAACGTTAAACGACGTCCATTTGTGTTTTTACAGGTATGCTGCCTATGCTGCCCAGCCTTCTCAAAGCTATGGCCAATCTGCACAGGTGAGATTTAATAACATGGTTGGGAAAGCAACTACTGAGCTGTAGCCTGCCCTTACGGTTGTTACTGTTCTAGTCTTTTATTATTTATTTTATTTAATACCGAAGTGTAGGTAAAGCTGTTTATTTGACTATCAGATTTAACGTGCCCTTTTTTATTTTTCAGCAAAGCTATGGTCAACAGAATTATGGATCATATGCCCAACCTGCTGCTGCTGAGAGCAGTTACACTCAAGCAACACCAGCTGCTGGAGGCTACACTCAGCCACAGCAACAGTATGGATCTTCATATGCACAGCCAGCAGCAGGTCCGTTATTAAACAGAAAAATGTTCTGCATGGTAACAATACCATTTGTACAATGACTGTGTTGTGTATATAATTGGTGCCAATATAATGTCAAAAGTAAATGCCTAATGGACTATATTGGAATTAACCACCCTTTTTTCCCTTCAGCTTATGGTGTTAGTTTAGAGACTGACCTCTACCCAATCTAAATGTTGTTTTAAAAAAAATTGATTAATCAGTTTATTGTGGAGCATAAACCCAAATATTTGTTTTCCTACAGCTGGCTATCCAGCTGCCCAGTCTACCACTAATACATACTCGCAGTCAACCCAAAGTTATGGAGCCAGTGGTTATGACAGTACTCCTGCTGCCGCTGCTCCAGCTGCTTCCCAGTCTTATGGCTCTCAGCCTGGGTATACTGCGCAGTCTGCCTACCCTGGTTATGGCCAGCAAGCGGCTCCCACTGCACCACAGAGGTATGTACCCCTCAGTTTGAAACCAAATATGTGAATTCTGCAAGGACACCCCCCTCATCTCAGTCAATGCTCTGTCTTTTTGTGACTCTGCATTAGTTACAATGCTAGCAGCCAACCAGCCAGTTACAGCCAAAGTAGCTACTCGCAGCCAGCAACATATGGACAACAGCAATCTGGCTACCAGGCCCAGCAGGCTAGCTACGGTCAGCAGCAAGGATACCAGCAGCCGACCCAGCAGCCAACACAGGCTCCTCCAGCTTATCCTCCTCAGGCTTCTGGTTCTTATGGTCAGCCTCCGGCCAACCAGTACAGTCAGCAAGGCGGACCTCCTAGCTACAACCAGTCAAACCACTACAGTAAGCTCACTCAACCATGCCCGGTGGCTGCTTTTAAATTTCCTTGATGCAAATTATCCTGGTCACTAAAACATGCCGTTATCGATTTGTGCTCGTGTTTTGTAGGTAATTACAGACAGGATGGCCAGGGGGGAGGTTCTGGTTACTCTGGCTCTGAGTCTTCAAGGTACCCAGGGTCAGGGGACAACCGGGGTCCTGGAAGGGACGGCTTTGATCGCGGTGGAATGATGCACCGTGGCCGTGGAGGCATGGGCCGTGGAGGCATGGGGTAAGTGTCTTTCCTTATCACTCAACCTTGCATGTTTTTTTTAACTCTACATGTCCTGTGGCCACTAGGGGCAGGGTTGAGACATGGGTCATCAAGAAAATCAAATCATTATATTGGTGTCATTTAGGCCACTTTTCTCATAATGAGATGTTTGTGATTTATCCGCAAATAATGCACATACACCCTGGGCCTCCCCTATAAAACTTGTATATGTGGCGGGCAAAGTTCATGCCAACAATGGCATTTAATTGAAGCTATTCTCATCCAGTTTCTCACCCCTGCCTCTTATCTAGCCAAAGGTAAGTCTTTTTTTTATCAAACTTGATTTTGATCAGACCTGTGCAGCAACGTGTAAATTTAACTGAAATCCTAGAAAATAATTCTCAGTTAAAGTTTTTGGATAACATCGTGCATACACATCGGGCGTATCTTGTTTATTTTGTTAGGAATGTTTAAACACTGGATCAGAATCACCCTTAAACCATTTTCCTACTGCTGCTTAATTTGCTTTAGGGTGACACACTTGCCAATGCCATTTGCGATTGGATAAATTATGCCAATTTCTTCAAATTATTGTGGTGCTTGAAACACTTAACTAAAATGTATATTGACCGGGAATACTATAAAACATAACCGTAACGAATAATCAGTGTCTTGCAGTAAATTCTGCTGCGCAAAAACATTTTTCCGAGTGTCCCGTTTTGGTCAATCTATTTCCTTTTAATGGTTTTACTGGCGGATACATTCAATGGTACAAGTTTACACTTGGGTTTTACAAGGCTCTAATTGGCAATAATAAATTGTCATCTGACTGGCATAATGAAGTAAAAAAAAAAAATACCGCCACACACGTCATATATTGCGTAGGTTAATGGTGCTGCAAGTCGACCATAACTAGACATTTGAGTCATTTTTCTGCTGGCTGCACACTGGTCATAAAAATAACAGGAATTATCACTGAATGCCACGCTTTCAAATCCTTCGCTTATTTTCAATATCTCAGGATGCGCTAAATAAATTGTCAAACTTTCAGTATGGTAAAAATATTTTGAGTGCAAATATAAATATCCCCCTTACGACACGGCCACTGTTATTTGGCAGACACATACTGGGAGAGTTTTGTGGTGTCACAACGTGACAAAAAGGAAAGTCTAGTGATCCTTTTAAGGTATTGGGAAACGCAGTATATTTGTGGATTCTAACCATATCCTGGGAGTGCTCCAGTGTTTTTCTTGGTGCAGGTGCATTCGGTCGATGGGTTTTGGTCTTGTGGGATCCAGTCCAATCTCCCTTACAAGAACTGGTATTCGGGTGTGTTTTTGTATTGTATGTAGGTGTTTCCCCGGATAGTTAAATCATTACTTAATCAAACAGATCCTGGAAACTTGCTCTTGGTGCGCCAACAACATTTGAGCAGTTGATCAATGTGTGCGTTATTGCATTTTATTACCAAATATATGTACAGTAACATTTTTTGTTAAACTGCTAATCAATTGCCCTGATTTAGAATTTAAACGGTTGCCAAAATAAAGGCCAGTGGTGTGAAGGGGATAGAAGTGGCACTGTACATTAATTTGGCTGTAAATCAAAAATCTGTTAAACTATTTTTGTATTGCCAATATAGATTTTTGAGCAGTTTTCTATTTTAAGGACCTTTTTTGGAGGGGGGGGGAAACCCTTTTTTCCAACATGACCATTCTGTGTTTGGTTCTGCAAGGGTCCTTATGTGGTTTGTACTTTTCTGGTACACCAAACAATTCTTCAAATGGCGTTCTGCTTGACTCCTGGTTTTTGGTGCAGCATATACACGCGCACATTTTAGGTGTAGATTTTCATTATTCAGGACTTTGAACAACAGCCCAGTCTACTTAAGTGTAGGTGAATTAAAGCATTAACAAATTGCATAAAATCCTTAAATATTCAAATATTCTGACTTGGACTAAATCTTTTTCATAGTAATAGTTTGCACAAGTAGATTTCTGTTCTGGGGGGATTGGGCACATGTCAGTTTGAAATGTTTGAAATTGTTTTTGTGGTTTGGAATACAAATGTTTGATCACATTCTTTTGACCACTTTTAACATGCTTTGTCACATTTATACCGTGCAGGTAACAGTGAGAGCCATTTAAACCATCTATTCTCTAAAAAGTATCTGTACTCGGTGCAGAGCCGGGAGCTTAAGCAGCAGGAGGGCGCTAAAACAAAGATTCGGGGGTCTGCTTTTTTCAACAACTGAGGCTGGTGGTTTCTATAAGCATGATGGGTATTTTAATTAACATGAACGTCTTTGTATTTGATTTTAGCATAACCCTGGTAAATGCGTAACTTTGGTAAATTCTGTAAAACGTGTGTTTTTGGTGTTTTTTTGTAATGAACAGTTGTTTAAAAGTGTTTATTTTTTTATTACCTGGTGTATGTGAACACCTCGTCAGCTTGTACAATTTTCAGGTGCATTGTTAATTTTAATTTTAATTTCTACACACTCCGGGGCAGCTGTAACCCTTTCTGTTAAAACAAATTTTACTTGGTATCTGGCTTGTTTCTAGGTACAACTACACAATTAATGAATCTGTACTATTTCTGTGTACACATGTTTGGGTTTTGTCACATTTTCAAAGGCTGTGAAAATATGTAATGTTTTTCATTTTTTTACAAATGTATGCGCTACTCAACTGTCACAGAAGTTGTTCTCGGATAACTAAGCAACGGCACATAGCTAATACTTATCCTCGCCATCAATTGTGTTTAATTTGGCGGGTTTTCTTAGTTGCTGTTGGGCTAGTCAGAATGTTTTGATTACTCCCTCAATCAAGCCACTTTGCTCGAGCCATGGAAGTGGCTGTTAAAGGGAAGTCGCCTTCATATCTGCATTTATTCCCCCATAGCAGCGCTGGAGACAGAGGTGGCTTCAGTAAGCCTGGTGGTAAGTTAACGAGTATTACACTGGTTAGTCCTTTCAAACCCGTAAAACTTTTTGAGCAAATATGCTTCCGAGTATTGATGCGTCTTACGTTGTGGTATGCAAAATTTATTTACGTGAACATATCTGAAGATATGTACTTTTTTTTTTTTTTTTTTTCCCTTCAATGCCTGAGACCATTCTCTGGGTTACACATATAATTCAGTCACTGTTTATGGTACGAGTTTTTGACAGGTTAAAGACAAAATTCCACTCAAATGTGCGGTACTGCTTTTTAACAAATCTCATCAGCTGAATTCCAGGGTTTTTTGAAGATTTTAATGGTCTTTGAGGCTTTTCAAATGAGTTATTTGCCAAAGGGTCTGAGGTGTTTTATTTTTCAATTCAATATATCACTTGTGGGAACTGGTGAACCATAAGGTTGCCAAATTCAACTTCCCCCATATGGCCGGCAGCATCTATAAGGGAGTCTTTGGTAGTGCTCTTCAGGTGTTATTGAACTTGAGATTCAAAAACTGACTTTCCTCAATCTGTTTCTTTCCCCCTCAAATGATGGACTACAGGACCAATGAACAGCGATGAGCGTGAAATGGGTAAGAAGTTCTTAGCGATACTCCATCGTATTGAACACTTTTTCCTGACGTTGTAGTGGTTTTGCATTTACCTTTTTGGTGCAATTGCTGCAGGACGACCTGAAGAGCAGGATGACTCTGAGAACAGCACCATCTACATCACAGGGTTGACTGAGAAGGCTAACCTGGAGGAGATGGCTGAATTCTTCAAACATGTTGGTCCCATCAGGGTATGCATACCTCTTACCTTCAAATAGTGGTGTCAGTGTAACCAAGGTGGGAACTAATGGTGCTTTTTGTGTGTCAAGATCAACCGCAGACTTGGCCAGCCTGCCATTAACATTTACACAGACAAGGACTCTGGGAAGCCAAAGGGAGACGCCACCCTTTCCTACGAGGAGCCCATCTGCGCCAAAGCAGCTGTGGAGCATTTTGATGGTACATTTTATTGGCTGCACAACAGACCTTAATAGAATTCAACAGCTAAACTATTCCTTTTTTAAAGTACTTTTTTTTTGTGACTTGTAGGAAAGGAGTTCCAAAGCCGACGGCTTAAGGTGTCAATGGCACGTCGCAAGCCCATGATGGGTAGCATGAGGGGCGGCATGCCCATGAGAGACGGCATGATGGGTCGTGGAGGTAAAGGGCATCGTGTTTTTTGTATTGTTGGACTTGTGCCTCAACTGTTAAATGTGCTCATCCGAGCACATCAAAGATCTGTGATGGTTAATGTCATCTCTGGTGGGCCTCTGCATCCCAGTGGCTGGAGCTGCAAAAACAGCAAACCGTGTGCATATATTTTTTACATATATTTTTTTTAATGATCAGGTATGATGGGCCGTGGAGGAGAGCGTGGCGGGTTCGTCCCACGTGGCGGTCCTCGTGGAATGGGCAGAGGTGGACCCACAGGAGGGAACATGCAGCAGAGAGCGGGAGATTGGGAGTGCCCTAACCCGTACGTATCTCTTCACAGGGCCGCGGCTTGTTACTGAAGCCCTTTTTGTAACGGGCATTGGTTTCTAACCCGGTTCAATGGTTTGTCCACAGGGGTTGTGGCAACCAGAACTTTGCGTGGCGGATGGAGTGCAACCAGTGCAAAGCCCCCAAACCAGAAGGGTTAGGCGGCGGCCCTCCCTTCCCCCCTGGAGGTGACAGAGGCCGAGGTGGAATGGGAATGCGCGGCGGGCGCGGCATGGACCGCGGTGGGCCAGCTGGGGTCGGCGGCCCAGGTGGTCCTGGGGGCTTCCGTGGAGGTTGGGGAGGCGACCGTGGTGGATTCAGAGGTCGAGGTGGAATGGAAAGGGGAGGTTTCCGTGGAGCTGGGCGTGGAGGACCACCCATGGACCGCATGGGTGGCAGAGGTGGAAGAGGAATGGGCCCGCCAGGGGGCAAGATGGATATGAGGTAAGATGATGACTCCCTGCGACAAGCAGTCAATGCAAACTTGTGACAAATTCAGTGTGAATACCTGAAACCGCATTTTTGTCACAACTGTTGCTTTTATTTTTAGGGACCATCGCCAGGAGCGCAGAGAGCGGCCCTATTGAAGAACTTGTTGAATGTTCCTCTTGTGGAATTTGATTTTTTAAAAATCATTTTTTAATTTATGATTCCATATTTCAATGGTTATAGAGCTGCTTTTAAACATCCTGTGCACTCTGTTCACTCAACTCCTGTTTCCATTTTTTATTTTAGTTTACACCGCATCTCGTATTGTGCATGTTTTTTTGTTGCTTTTTTAAATGTGCTGATTAGATTTGACATTGTGTAGTAAAATGCCTCTCCATTTGTTGACATAATTGCTTCACATTTCCCATAATTGGCAATTGTACGATAACAAGTTTGGGAAATAAAATTTTACTGATTTAAAATTTGATTGACTTAACATTTCTATTCATTTCATGCTGGCTTCCTAAAAATAGAATGTAGAATTGTCTTGCATTACATTTTCAAATTTGTTTTTATGATGTTATGAAAAGTTGTGCATGTGATGGTCGAGACTTTTTCAATTAGAAATAATTTAACTGGTGATTATGTAACTTCCTATATACGCGCGTGTGTATATACTTTTTATTTTTTTAAGCCTAAAGGAGTTCCTTGGTTGTATATAATTTCCAGTGTATTGGCTATAACCGAAGACCAAATACTTTACTTTTTATCTGTCGATGGAGCACATCTGCAACCCCCCCTCCCACTGAGCTCTATTAATAAAACCTTAACACGCAACATGTTGTGATGCAAAATGTTAGTACACCGTGAATCATGTATTATCTTAAGTCATTAAATTAAACCCACCAGATTTAAGTTGGTCCTAAATGACTTCATTATTTAGCTTTCGGTGCCTTGTGCTCCAATCCACTGCAATACTGTAGTTTTACATATCTGCATTTTTTTACCTATTCAGTTTCACTGCGTTTTTAGAGTGAAAAGTTGATTTATGTACTGTTAATAATTCTGTGTATCCTCGGCCCATTTAATGTTTGACATCTGGCACATGACAAATAAAACCATGTGTTCTTTTCGGTTACCACCTTAGATAATCCTGCCTGCAGGAAATAGTATTCCTCGTCTTTCGTACCTTCTGTTTAACGTTCAACAGCTGAAAGCTTTGTTCACTAGTTTCACATTGTTGACATTGAGATACATCAAGGCACATTTCTGTCTTCAGGTACAACGCTCTAAAAGATCTTTTAGAAAACCTACAGCTGACATCTTGACGGACTTCTCATTTACTGCGGCTGGTTGCTTGTGTGGATTAATGGAGTGCCGAACTCTTCTCTCTCGTTCGCTTTTTTTCTCCCCTGAAAGAAAAGCTGATTCATCCAGGCCCAGAAAATGATCTCATCAATCCTTTGCTTGCTCTCTCTCCTCTTCCTTTCTTACCGTCTGCCTCTTTCTTAAACAGACAGATCCCTCTTTTTAAATCAAAACAAGACCTCCTTGCAGAGCAGCTGCACTTACATTCAAACAATCACAAGTTAAGAGTGTCTAACGGTTGCACCAATAGATAGTCAACGGGGATATGAGATGGTAGAAAATACTTTTAAAGGCCCAGTTTTTGAATTCCCAAATTCCAACTAGCATACTATTGAAGGTTTCACCTGATAGTTCTACACACAGAACCTTTGTTCTCCATGTATCAGAATAAGGGCACAAGTTGAGTAGACATTTACAATCCTTCCAAAGAGGAGTTGTATAACATGACAAGTTTGTGTTTGAGTTTGTCTTGAAATCCCTTTCTGATGTGTTCTGGCTGCCAGGCTTTCCATTTGTTTACACTTTGATTAGTGTCTTCAAAGCCCTGAGCAAGTTTACCCTCATGTTTTTCTAAAGCTTAACTTGTCAGTTAAACCTGAAAATCAGGTCTGTTCACCAAAGTGCAGTCGTACTTCGCATTTCATACTTTTGCTCTGTTTGACTCTAGACTGGGCAACACTGTTCGTGCTCTTCATACCTGCTCTATCTGGATGGGACATCTTTAACCTTTAAACCTCCCATTACATTCTTTACGAAACACACAAGAGGTTGGGACAAGGTCCTTAAAGGTTAACCATCACATGCTTAGATCATTGATTAGATCATACCAGCAGAAGCACTGGGCCAAGTTGGCGTCTTGTGACGCTGAAATGAAGCTTTATTGGCCTCTATCACTGTGGGCTATTTGGTAAAGAGGCCACACAGAGGTTTCATTATTTAAGTGACTACTGTAAGGGTGTGTTCACCAAAACAAATGCATTCCAGCTTTTATTTACAGAAAACTTTTCACATGGTGGGAAACCAGTGTGACTGAATCAAAAAATGAAATAAAATTTAAAAAATAAAGTTTAATAACAAATGATGCCATTGAGGGTTTTTTTCCAGCAGTGCGAACAGAACTTGCACGAGGACCGGGTTCGGTGATCATGGGGTTAAGTTCTCCTCCTCGTTGATCCCTCATAATGGGATGTGCCACATGAGTCGCTCTGCTGGTCTAAGCCACAGCAGGTCAACGTATTCAGTGCAAGAGGCGGGCCTATTTGCAGGCAGCGGATGAGCTGCGGACTCCGGTACCGCTCGGTGGTCGTGATTCGTTCAGCAATATCATCGAGGAGCAGCTGACTGACCGCCTCTATCGGACACACGCACGCAGACACGCACAAGGCATGGTGGCACGTGGATTTGTGCGGGCCGGACCCCGGGTGGAGTAACGCGTCGCGGGTGTGTATCGGCGCGGCTGCGCTCTCCCTCTCGCTGCGGGACCGAGAGGCGATGCGCTTTTTACGCGAGACATCCGGAAAACGCATCCATGCGCCACGGCTCGACCTCGTCCCGGTATGCCTCTGACAACACACAGCCTGCTGCAGAGGAGCTCCCGTAAGAAAAGCGCCCGTGCGAATCGGCATGGGTGCGTCAACGCGGCTATTTGGCTTCGTTCTGCGGGCGCCGCTTCGCAGCGCAGTTGTGCAATGAGACAAACGGGAATCATCAAGTAGTCTTCATCGATAGGCCACACTAACTCGACAATATGGCTGATCAGAGCAACATCCAGTCCGCCGCCTCCAAGAGTATTCGGCCTTTTAAATCCAGCGAGGAATACCTGTACGCCATGAAGGAGGACTTGGCTGAATGGCTGAACACCCTCTACGATCTCGACGTCACCGCGGACACCTTCATGGACGGTCTGGGCACCGGCTGCGCCCTGTGTCGGCACGCCAACAACGTGAACCGCGCCGCGCAGGACTTCCAGCTGGAGAACCCGGAGGCTGCTCAGTCCATGAAGATGCCGACTAAAGACGTCGTCTTCCAGTCCCGCAACGTCGTCTGCGGCTCGTTTGTGGCGCGGGACAACGTGTCCAATTTCATCAGCTGGTGCAGACAGGAGCTCTGGATCAAGGACGTCCTCATGTTCGAGACCAACGACCTGGTGGAGAGATGCAACGAGAAGAACTTTGTCCTGTGTCTCCTCGAGGTCGCGCGACGTGGGTCCAAGTTCGGCATGTTGGCCCCCATGTTGATCCAGCTGGAGGAGGAGATCGAGGAGGAGATCCGGGACCAGGAGAGCCTGCGGATCGACGAGGGGGAGCCGGCTGAGCAGAGCCCGCCCAGCAGGTGCTTCAGTCGGAAGGAGAGCGTCCACAGCGTGGAGGACGAAGAGGATGAGCCTGATCCACAGCCGTTCATCTGGCCGCAGAAGAGAGTGTTATGTGACATGCGGAATCTGGATGAGTTGGTGAGTCCAATAGATAATCTTATGTCTGTTAGTGATCAGATTATTAATGATCACGAATAAACATTAGGCTCTGAAAAATGAGACACAACTGCATCATGATTCATGCTCGTCATCGTCATGATGTAATGATCTTGCAGCTCAAATTTCACATAATTCAATTCTGCGCACATAATACAGTTACTGTCTCCCATAAGCTGTGATCAGAAGCTGCGTGGTGTAAAGACGTTTGAGGCAGCTGTATGAGACCGTTCTCAGTCAAACACAGGAAGGTGTCAAAAGTCAAGCACCATCTCTGAAAATATCGCGCCAGTGCGATGAAGAAGGCCGGCGCCTCGACATCGCCTCTGGTGCGAGTGTGTGCGTCTCGACTTTATTTTGTAGGCCCACCTGTAGGGCCAGTGTGTGTTTTTCACACACAAAAAACCCTTGACATTTTACCTGCACACTCGTAGAAATGTCAGCTCCCGCTATACAGCGCTGACGATGATCTTCAGCATCTTCACTTTAGCTTGTCCGTCAGGAATAATCAATACAAAATCCTGCTTCTGCAGCTTCTTTACCAACACTACAAAAAATAGTCCCATTTCAATGTTTGGTCTTAATACAATTCCTGTACTGGGGATTACATAACATCAACCTGTAATGAGGGCCGGCCTGACGCGATCACATTACAGAGGCAAAGGTCTTCTTCTGGTCAAAGATAATGAGCAGCAGGAGCATGTCCAAGGGTTATGAGCAGGCGTTGATATGTTCATTTGGATGAACGGTGGCACCAAATATGTGATGGAGGAGGGGAGGCCGTCACGCCCCTGCTGGTCAGTCAGCCGAGCGGAGCGGACAGAAATAGGAGAGCGTGTGGAAGAGGACGTCCAGACTGTCTGAGTTCCAAAAAACTCTCCCTTATGTGACTGAGCGCCGAGGATTAAACAAGCGGACTGCATTTTTTTTTTTAGGACAAAGAGATCACGCATGTCTCTCCCTGTCTGACACACGGCTCAGCAGTCAGACACATTTGACTTGACTTATTTGGCAAGAGACGTTTCCAGTCACCATGTGTCGGGTGAATACAGCCTCCGTCTCCCTGTCACCCTTGTGAAATTGCTCGCATGTGCACTGAACACAGTTTTGGGTTTTTCACCTGAAAACAATCAACATTAAATCCACATTTTTCTTTAAACACAGCCATTTGATGTTCAAAAATGGATTTGACCTGTTATTCACGATAACATTTGTAATTTCATTTTAAAGACAGTATACATTGTATTTGTCAAGTTCTGCCTTCTCCAATTATGTTGCCAATGAAATGCCATCAATTAATTAGCAGGCCATGAGCCCCCGCAGAGACGGGACGATCAGAAATGCCACAAATGTGCATACAACATTTGGCCGTGTGAATGAACGTGTGTACGTGAACTCGGGACGATCTCATTAAATGTGCGCGCTGCCACAAAGCCCTAATCCAATTAAATCTCAAGCAGAAAATGGGGGCTGTGTCATTTAACATGAAAATTGAGTAATTTAAGACAGTAAAAGTGCAATGATAATAGGATTACATGTAATTATTCTAACGAGTGAAAAGAAGCAGTCGCATTAAAATACACCACCATGTATTCAAAATTAGGATTTTTCTTATGTAGATATGTGCATCGGCTTAGTAGTTTCATGGGAGAGAACTCGCAGGCACAGTGCTCGCAGGTAGACAACCAGCTAGATACAAATGAAATGCATGGACGGACTTATTACGTCTATCTTAACAACCTTCCTGTGAGCAATCCCCACCACCGCGTCTCTCATCATTATCATCATCATCATCATCATCAACAACCGGTGTTATTACTCACATCACTGTGGGACACTTTTCCACTAAATATAAGGGAAGTAACCGGTGCCTCATTTCCTTCTTCATAAATGTAGTCAGTGGCGAATATTTATTTTTCCCACTCGTGGAGATTTTTTCTTAGTAGCAGGCACAGACAGCAGCTTCCCCACACCGGCACACGTCCACATATACGGTATCCTTTGCATTAGGGGATTTTCTTTCATATCACCACTGTATAGGGATTAGGACAGCGACTACAATTGCATCTGTTTTTTCCTATAAATCGCAGGCAGCCTTATGTAAAAGAAAAACACTTTCCATCAGGCCCTGGGCAAATACAACGCTATATGTATTTAAACGACATTTTCATACCCCTTAACGACATAACATACCCCTCTAATTGTTCACAAGTTTCCTGCATGCATAGCGATCTATGCAACACAACATCTGAGCTGACCATGAGAGCTTAAAGCAAAAACCGCCTTCCTTCATCCACAGCTTTCCTTCTTCTTGCTCAGTTATCTAAACTGGTTCATATCTCATTTCACCCCAGGCTTCAACATTCAAGCCTTTCATTTAAGTTCATTTATGTGCAAGCCCCTGATTCCCATCCCCCACCCGCCTCCCCTCCAGACATGATAAAGTGAAGAGCACAACAGTACGTCTTGTTGGTGGCATTGACAGGGGTGAAGGCAACAGACCTCATTGATGGAGACACCAGCAGAGCAAAGGCAGGAAGGAGTAATAAAGATATGAAATGCGTGTATTATGCCGACATCGACCGTTAACCTCATGGTCCAATTCATGCATTCAGGGAATGAAAAAAGGGGAGTGGACGACAGATAGTGTGCCTAGAGTGACTTCACTGTACACACTGTTAAACCTGACTGCAATGGATGTTACTCTGGGAGGGAGAACTACAGTACAGAGGGGAGCCAGAGTGAAGGAGAGAAGTAGGTCATCGTGCTTTGCATTGGGTCGCACTCATACGCTCGGGCCATCCTTCAGTGTTTCTACCTTCTGTATCCAATGCACTTGTGTTTTTAGGGGTTTGGTATTTACATTTTTTTGTTAACTTTTAGACATTGCACAGTAGCAATACACATTTCCCTCCTCTTCCTCAGCATTTTCCATGCAGCAGTGTGTGTCTCTGTGTACCAAGAAAACAGCTTGGTTTATTGCAATGCTTTTGATGCTATCCCTGGATTGTTTGCATGATTATCACATAATTGGGCGTTTGTCCCAACCGGCTGGTTATGGTCCGCCCCTGCCTGCAGCCTCCTCGTACTGGCCTCAGGTAGAGGTGGCAGGATGAGAAAACGTATTCCTACATGCATATTCTGTTTGTCAGGTTGACAGGTGTTGAATACTCCTGAATGGTTTCCTTGAGTAGTTAGTCGATGGAAAAGTCAGTCAATAGACATTTTGACAATATGCTTATTTTCTCTCTTATGTCTGCATTATCAATATGCTGTAGATTTTTCTTTCAACCTTTGGTCAGAGCTAATCTAGCGGTCTCCTCTGTTTCCATTCCAAGTGCCAAGCTAAGCTTATATAAATATTAAACTCAGCCAGGAAGAAATATTTTTCCCAAAAAGATGATCTATTTCTCTTAATTTGTTGTTTGTCTATGATATTATTCAGCTCATTATCCCCGCAGAAGGTTACTGGCATTAACTGACACACCTGATTCTGAGGCTTTTTTCCAATTCTGTTTTTCTGTCTCACCTCGGCTGGTCTGGCCTGTTGAAACAGCAACAGCCTGGCCTGCTCATAGTCTTCAGATACCTGTTTGTTCATGATCTCTCCAGATAGCCCCCCTCGGGCTTCAGGTCGAACCTACTCAGCATTCATTTTGTCCTCAGGTTCCTGCTCCCACCAGGTTTCATAAAAAGATCATTTGACTCAATGGTTGTGCCGTGTGGCTGTTCACAGCGGATGTGTTTATCCGGGCTGTCAGGACAGTGTTTTAATAGGAGGATAGAGTCGTATGTGTAGCTGTTTTCAGTTTGCACTTGCAGGCTTGAGGAATGCTCACAGTGGGCGGTGGAGCAATAGACCCTCAAGTGCAACAACTCTGTCTCCTAACAAGCAGGCGCCCGCAGTGTTTTGTTTTTTCTCCGTACTTATCTGATGGTTAGGTTGTTTTCTCTTCAGGGTAACAAGATAAGCCGTGAGAGAAGAATCGCCCAACACAGTTTGCCACCTTTTTAAGCGTTTTACCTCATAGAAGGACAAGGTATTCTGTCGTAAACCTTCAAACTCATGGTTGAGTAAATTCCCTTGGAGGGAGTTTTAATGATCACTTTTTTTTATCTTTGAAGTTTGGGTGCAGTTATCCTCTGCACAACAATCATAAAAGGAGCCAGTTTCAGCAGGCCAACACACCTATGTTTGACGACTGCTCTTGGAGAACCGTCTGTGTTTAACTGTCTTAGTGTACACTGAAGTAACACCCTTTAACAGCAAGTACATGGGGAGTAGGACAGTATCCTTGTACAGTCCTTTGTTATACCATTTTATGTTAAGCTACAGTATACAGTCAGTCCAAGAGGAATACAAGCAAAGCATCTTACTGTCTCTCCCCCTACCATTTCCTCTCTTCATCCCCAGGGTTTGCTCAGGCTCCAATAGCCTTTCAAATGCTGGCAGAGCAGGAAGGAAAGACATCAAGAGGTTATTGACTCACACTGAGCAGATAGTACATGATCCGAGCTTTAGATAACTTAAAGCAATATCCACTGTTTATGTTGACACACCTAGCTGCTCAACCCAAAGTCAAGGTCACAGAGGTTTCCTGATCACGACAGTGTTTCTCTCTCTTCCCTCAAAATACCTCTGCATTCCTATCTGAAGGTAAATACAGCAGATTCTGTGGATTGTGCTCCGTCACAAACATCTGCAGGTCTTGCTGAGCGCGTCGCCCATGTGAGGAGCGGGGATCCATAATTCATCTTTCCGTTTTTTCCGCATTCTTTCAGCTCCCCTTCCGCATGTTTCCTGCGTGACCTTGTCCCCCTCCTCACCCTTCTCCCCCTTCCACCTCATTCTGATGTGTGTGTGTGTGTGTGTGTGTGTGTGTGTGTGTGTGTGTGTATGTGTGTGTGTGTGTGTGTGTGTATGTGTGTGTGTGTGTGTGTTTTGATTTAAACCCGGTCTTGACACAGTGAAGACATGGGAAGTGTAAACATTTCATGTCAAAGGCTCCACAGAGTAAATATTTCTAATGCCAGGACTGCTATTGATTAGGTTGTTATTTAAACCCTTTATGGTTCATCCTGCTCAGTGTTTGGTATGAGACACAACGTGCGAGTCATTCACCTTCCCTCTGGAGGAAAACGCATGACCTCAGCTGAACAGCTCTGGGGAGGTTTTGGGAGCGAGAGAAAAGCATTACCATTGCAAGAATGAAAAAAAAAAACCCACTACAGTTTGAAAGGATAGGGTAAGGCAATGTGTGCGTCTGTTGCCATAGCGATCTTTCCATTATGTCACTTTTTTCCAAACAGGGCTCGTCCGCCTACTGACAGAATGAAGGACGGAGTGACGGAGCAGAGAGAAAAAAAAGGGAGCAAGCTGATGTAGAAATGTAAGCAAGACAAACAAAGCAAAGATAAATATAGGGCTGGTCAGCGAGTGCATGGGCCCAGAATAAAGTCTGAGAGACAACAAGCCAGATGAGAGGGAAAAGACGGGTTATGTGCTGAGGCTTACCGCTGATCCCACCCTCTTTAATCAGCAGAGGGAAGAGGTGCTGTTTGAGGAAAAATAATAAGGTGCTTCCATAATCTACCCAATACACCATAACATAGGTGTTCATAAACACACACACACACACACACACACACACTGCAACCCATCATCCCTGCTCACAACGAGACATTTCCCTCTAACACTTGCTCAGGCTCCTATCGTAGAGCAGTTATTCCTCTTTCTCTCCACTCTGCCGCTTCACTTTCTCTCCCTCCTTTTCAGTGGAGTGTGCATACGCCTTTGTCTGAGAAAGACGCCAGGAAAAACATCAAAGTTGTCCAATCCTGCGAGAGCCCAGGCCTGTGCAACAAAGATGTGGCTCCACCCTGTAGCCATGTCTGTGCCTAATAATTTCCCCCGACCGCAGCAAAGGCACCGGCTTCGACTCCCTCCATTCAAAACCCAGCTGGCAGCACAGGCCTGCTGACGTCACCACCACCACCACGGTCTCTGAGCTCTTTCTCTTCCCTGCTCCTGATGTCACAGGCAGAAACGATGTCACGTAACAGCCCTGGAGAGGCAGAGAAAGAGCTTCCAACAGCACGTCCGCCTGTGTATTTTTGTGCTTTTGTTACACTTTGCGGCAAAGTCATTTACCAAACCGCTCTGGGGGGAGGAGGGGAGGGGGGGACCAGATGAGGCCGGGCTTTTAATGTGGTGGGAGGGTGGGGCGGGGAACCCGAACACCTCGTGGGTGCTGGAGAAAAAAGTTGGCAGGACGCAGTCACACAGTCATGCAGCCAGACGGCTCATTTCTCACCCCGTGAACCGGAGTCATTGTGTTGTTGACACATAGCGCCCAGAATCCAGCGGCGCTTTGGCCCGCCGTTGCAGATGTGCGTGACTCAAGATGACGTCACGCACGGCTCTGACCTGAAGAATAGGAAATGATCCCTGTCATGTTCCTCTGTGTGTCATGATTGTCCAGTGTGAATGTTTAACGGCTTTGCTTTTGTTCTCCTCAGGTGCGTGAGATTCTGGGACGGTGTTCCTGTCCAGCTCAGTTTCCCATGGTCAAGGTGTCGGAGGGGAAGTACAAAGTGGGAGATTCCAGTGCATTGATCTTCATAAGGGTAGGCCCTCACCTCCGATCACCCAATGATCTGTCACTTCATGTTCAAGTGTACATAACACCAAGAGAAAGAATAAAATAAAAGTTCCTGGTCACGTGCACTTGTTAACTAGTTTATTACAACTTAGGTCTTATCTTAGTAGCCTGAGTGTCCTCACTTCCCTTCTTGCTTTCCTTCAAAACAAAGTGGATTGTCTGACCAAAACTTTTTTTTGCCTCCTTCCTTGTTGCAATGTTGCCAGAATGTTGCCAAGCTTAATGATCCCTTTCTTCATGTGATCACATAGAAGCTACTTTGGTCCACTGCACAGAAGTGAGTGTGAGGCCGTGCAGTAATTGCATGGAACCACACGTGTTGTCATACGGCCTCATGTGTGAGCAGGGTTATGCAGAAACAGACAAACCCCACAGCTTCACGGTTGTGTGTCAAAGGCCAGAGAACCGCACACTGCACATAACAGCATTGTGACTCCTGTCTCTCATGTGAGTGTTTAGAAAGCGGCCCACTCCCCGGTCCCACTGAGGCATAATTAGAGCTTTAGGTCACTTCCTGCGTTTGGGTTCTTATCTTGACTGTAGCTTTTTTTCTGCTGGACTGTTTGTCTCAGTTCCAGTGGACGAGCTGCCACCAAACCCGCTTCAGGCCTCACAGGACTAGGCAGGAAGTTTGGTTTGTACCGCAGATCAATTTCGTCTCACTTACCGGAAAATGACCCGCCCAGATAAATGTGACTTACTGGCTCGTAGTCCGATCATATGTCTTAAAGGTCAATAAGACGTCACTGTGATGAACACTACGTAGTCTATAGTAATGTTTGGCACATGCGCCTCTATCTGGGAAATAGTATTTTCTACATTATTCAAATGTGTCGTGTGCACTAAATCCAGTTGGACTGACTGTAAGGGACTGTAGTATTCTTTTAAGGTTCAATATTGTGTTGCACCTTAAAAGGAAATCCTTCCTACTGGAATTTATATTTATATTTATTTATATTTTCTTTAGGCTTTTTATATTAATGGCAAACCGTTTTAATAACAAAGTTTAGATAATAATTATAAAATAACACATATTAATAGAATAATCATTTTTGCCAGAAGCCTTCAATGCACACATCAGCCCAGGCAAACATAAAATCATTAATATTCCAGCCACACTCATTCATTTGCTTTTCTTTCTTTTATGAAGCACACGAAAGTGTGTGTCCATCATAAACAAAGTCCTAAAACAGGAACAGGGTTGTTCGCATGTGTATATATATTTATATATCCATTATGAGCAATCAGACACACTAAAGGCCTCATTAGAGGCTGCTAAATTAATCCTGCGAGACGAAGCTCTGGTGATGGAGACCTCCCTCCTTTCAGCAAAATTAAAAATACATAACCACACCTCCCTTCTTTTAATTTTCTAACGTGCCAAAGAGTGAGCTGTTTGATCAATGGACGCTCATGTTTTCCTGTTGGAGCAGACATTTTGATTGGATAGAGGTACTTCAATGCGACCGTTTGCAGCGTGTGTGTGTCTGAGCCTTTGACTTGTCAGATTAGCTCTCATCACTCCCTTTCCTGATGCTTAACTGCAGAGGACTGTGATCACACACATGCTGCTTGCGCAGCTACAAGTGCGGCCAACACGCTGCCCTTGTTTTTCTGAAGGGAGGAAACAGGCAGCCGGTTTAAAAGCCACTAAACCCCTTTTCAGCACCGAAAGCTTTGACAAGGATCTCGGGTTGAACGAGGAGATGAGGCGGCTGAAGCTAGCGGGGCAACGCCCCCTAACTTAATAGGACGTCTTTGTCCCGTGGGAGGCCGTCCCCCACAGGGAGGAGATGCCTTCATTCGAGGGGCGCAGCGGCTGAAATGAACCATGTCCTTTATTTCGGAGCACATCAGCAAGATTTAAGAAGGAATTGGTTCAACACGCCCGCGCAATGATGACAAGAAGTCTCTCTGTTCGCCGTTGCCATAGAAACAAGGATTGGGTCTCTGCACTGTGACACCCCCTTAGTGGTTGGGAAATTAGGCAGCAAAGCCACAGATCTAAAGTGGAACACGGTCCCAAATGGCCACTCAGCCTCAACAGACTAATCAGCGGAGCTGCAGAGTTGTGTACAAAGTACAAAATGCAAAAGGAGCTTGTTGCTTGTGTAAAGAGGTGATATAGAAATAAATATGAAATGAAACGCTTTTAAGATGCTTGATCATTCTCATAGTGATGCAATTATCCCACTCAAATGTTTTTGAGGGGAGGTGGTGGTTCCCAGTGGCTTTCACCATCATGACAGCTACTCCTCCACAGTGAGTCCTAACAAATTCATTAAATAGATAGCCATTGGCGATATCCATTTCCATCACTTCACAGCAGCAACTTTATTATAACATGCTGTTGTGTTCAAACCAAAACAAGAGTGAAGAGAGAAGTAACAGATATTTTAGCAAAGGTTGGTCTGCTGTATTGAAAAAGTTGAAATAGAAAGCAAGCAGTTTGTACTGTCAGATGTGATGGAGATCAGCAGATGAGCCGTTTTGACGGATTTGAACAGGCTTGTTTCGGATTGTCGGGGATGGCATTATGGACAACCTGGGCTCAGACCTCTCGCTGCCTGGGAGATGTGATTTGGTAGAAAAAAACTCTGTGTGAGCCGACACTGACCTGGCACACTGCGGCTTGGCCTCCCCGCCCGCTGACACACGGGTACAACAACAACAACAACAACGCGTTGTCGCTGGATCGCACAACCCACGGCTGGGGTACCGATCCGTGGGGCTCGCACATCCGGCAGATTGCCGCGCTTCAGTAAAGGCGGCTTCTGCCTCGAGGGCCTTCGGCCTCATTTTTTTGAACGCGTGTGCTTCAAACAGCAGAGGAGAGTGGGATGTGACGTACTCAACCAACCCCCTCTGTTATGATTACCCAGCCCCCCCGTCCTCTCTGCTCCCCTCCACAGCAACCGTAGTCTGAGCTGAGGGGCACAGAGGACAGCAGGGGTGAGTTACCATGCTAATTCACGCGGGCAATCCAGCTGAGAGGCATGAGATGGGCCCAAAAAGAGGGGGTGGGGTGGGGGGAGGGTCTCTCACAGCACTTTGGTCTCTTTCTAATGCTACCGTACTCTGCTTAATTGCGAGTTGGCATGGCAATGAACTGCCCTCATAATGGCAGCAGCTGGGGGTGGTGTGGGAGAAAGTGGAGAGCGGGGGGGGGGGGGGGGCAGGGGCACAGGCAGGGGTGCTTCTAGATGTTACATAACATCGAAGACCAGTCACCCTTCAGCGAGCTGCCCCACTTGTGGAATTTGCATATCTATTGACCTGTGCAGTGTGTGTGGCAGTGCACTTTGTCAAAAGGTTCAGCCGTTTTATTTGTGCCTTAATGTGTCTGTTACTCTCCGTTCATCTATTGAAGCCCTGCCTTCTCTCTCCCTGCCTCAGGTCCTTCGTACTCATGTGATGGTGCGTGTTGGAGGGGGCTGGGACACATTAGAGCACTATTTGGACAAGCATGACCCGTGTCGCTGTGCTGCTTTTGGTAAGATGCAACAAATAAATCCAATCCGATTCAGGGCAGCAGCAGACTCGGAAATGTCAGGCAGTACTAATAGATACAAAAAAGTATAATAGGTACATGTTAAATACAATTTAAATTATACTGAACAGAAAATGTAGGCTTGCCAAATTGTGCAAGTTTGTAATGGAAAATCGTCACCTGATCCCAAAAACCATCTGTGCAGCAACTCGTCTCAACACAAATATTTATTGTGTTGCTCATAAACCCCAACCATTCAGTGCTTATCCTCACCTTGATTACCAGCATACAGCATTTGGCCTGCTGACACTACGACGACAAGCGGCCGCATCAAAGATCAAAGAGTATTAAGTGATAACAGACTTATGCCTTTTTTGTTCTATAAATGTTCTCCCTAAACGGTGGCATGTTCAGCATCTCTGTGGTCTGTGTTACTGAAGAGCTAGATGACATTGATGTGGTTAACTATGATATGAATCTATTTCTGGTGATCGTACAGGCATCTGACGATATTGTTTATTAGTCCGTCTTCAACACTTGTCATCGATCTTTCTCCACAGCCCACCGCTACCACCAGGCTAAATCCAGTGGCCAGGGAGCCCAGAGCAAGTCCTCCAGCGCCCACTCGTCCCGCTCCACCAGCCCAGGTCCCCACTGGCGGAACGATGGCATCGCACCGCACAAACCCCCCGACAGGCCCGGCCGCTCCCAGAACCCGTCTGCCCCCACCGAGCTGGACTCTGGTCCAGCTCGTCCTCTACTCCCACGGCCGCCGCGAGACCGCTCAGAACCCCGCCACTTTAATCCTCTCAGGTGAGTGTGTGTGTGTGTGTGTGTGTGTGCGGATAAGTATGTTTTCTGGATTAGAAATGAATCGCTCATTAGCCTGAGCAGGTCACGCTCAGTATCTGCTTGTTCTTATGAGCCCTCAGATGAACAGACATACAGAAAGACACAAACACACACAGCCCTGGAAAGGTCCACAACAAATCCACATGCAGCCACAGATTAGGTCAGAGCAGATTTATCTAATCTCAGGTGACATTGCCCTGATAAACCCATCTCACGTTGCCATTTTGCAGCTTTTCCTAGTAATAACAACATGGACAACAACCATCATTTATTTTCCCCACCTAAGGTTTCCCCCACCTTCAAATTACATCCAGTAATTAGACCGTCGACTGCCTTAAGATGTGGTTACTGTGAGCTTTTCTTTTCTGGCCCTGGAGAACTAATCATGGGAAATAGTATGAAGCCAGTGACAAATGAAAGCACACATCCTTTTCACTGACGTGCTTCTGACGTAGCGGCCACGCAGGTGAGTCACAGCCAGAGCAGTGACGTGTTAGAACCACTAATGTGTGGTTTCAGTTGCATTTGGCTCTTTCTGAGTGATAAAAAAGACAAAGAAAACCCTCTGCTTAAGAGCTTCATGAAGCCAGCCAAAGTTTAGTTTCCCCATATGTCAGAGAGAAGGCGCCATTGTTTAACACAATTTGGAGCCGACCTGTGGTTTCCTTTGGCTTGTAGCCAAAGTGTGGCTCATTTTTGTATTGAGGTCTGACGGCTCAGACCAGAAGTCAGGACAACGGCTCATTCTATTAACCCTGCGGGAGTGGAGCATCCTGTTTCAAGTGCGCCACACTAGATGAGGACTAATCTGACAACTATCCCTAGACAACTGTTTACAGCTAACTAGGGAAGTAGGTCAACAGGTGGCCTGGATATTTACAGATCTAATTTCTGTGGATAACCTCTGAAGTCTAGTGTAATCAACATGAATCAAAGGCACAACGTGTGATCTGAATCAAAGTATGTATGTAAAACCTCACTACCAACATTTGAAACACAGCAACATAATGTCATTCACAAATTCACCCACGGATCCCCACGGGTTAGAAAATCTTAACATTTGTCAAATTATTGAAAATAAACATTCTGCTTCTTCTCTGCAGGAATAAGGAGACAAAATTGCCGGTGACAAGACGTCTGTCTGGAGACAGTGATTCCTCAACAGCCTCCTCTAAGGGAGGAGGAGGAGGAGGAGGAGGAGGAGGAGGACGGTTCTCTCTGGGTGGGGCCTTGCGGCGCTCTGGAGACGAGGTAGTCCTGCTGGTCAACCGCAAGGAGGGGAAGCATGTGATTGAGAGACCGGGAGCTGGTGATCAGACCCCGTCCGTGCGTCCCTCACCGCCCCGGGCACGCAGCCAATCGCGGGAACGCACCGCTCTGGCTCCGATACTCAAACCAAACCCGCCACAAGGATCCGCCGACGGATCGCGAACTTCCCGTACAGAGAGGGGCCGATCCCTTGGCAACGAGGGCCCGAGGCGGCTCCACGCTCCACGTTCCCACAGCCAGAGCAGGTTAACGTCCCGTATTCGGCCCAGTGACGCCAGCCCGGGGCCCACTTCCTGCTGCAGGGACCCGCAGGCCCCAGCGTCCGACAGACGAGAGGAACTTCGAGCCAAGCAGCTGCCCCCATCCTCTCCCAGGATGAGCGCTGGGTTCACCAAGAGGCAGTCGTCCTCTTGCTCCACCTCACCCGCAAAAGGGGCCCAGAACATCAACAGCAGCCCCAGCAAGAAGATCATAACTACTCCCAGACCTCCCGCCCCTCGCTCACCCTCTGTAGGAAAAGGCAGACTTCTGCCCCCAGTCACCTCGGGAGGTCGACGTTCGCCTCACTCAACTCCTCGCAACTCTCACCATCACGCTGCCCGCTCCCCTCGGACGTCCCAGGGCTCCTATGGGGGCCCTCGCTCTGCCGGGCGAGGACCCCACAGGGGCTGGTCTGGCTTGGAGCGCCAGCTGCCTGAAGAGGAAGGACTGAGCCTCGGCTTCCAGATGCTGCCAACTCTGGACCCCCAGAGGGAGCAGGACCTGTATCGCAGCTTTGAGGCTGAGTTTCTAGCAAACACACAGCAGTCTGCAGGAGGGTCCATTAGAGCCACGGGAGTAACGCTGCACGGAGCTGTGGTCCATTCAGCGTCAGCACCCATTGATCCCAATGTCACTGACTCGGCCTATTCCTCTTCTAACTCCTCATCCTCATCCCTCAACGTGGGGGCAAAGATTGGAACTCTGCCTGACCTCAGGGAATCCAAGAGAACTAATCCCCGTCCCTTTCCACCCGAGGACCCCTTAAATTTACTTTACGGGCATAATTTTGGAAGTTCACACAACTTTGGTCAAGGAGAGCCTGAGCACTGGAGGGATCGAGGGGGAGGTCTCAAAAAGCTGCCGGCCATCTCTAGCTCCATCGAGGAGAAGGCTCCGCCATCTTCCCTGCCTGGTCTCGGTGACCCAGACAGATTTATGAATCAGGTGCCCACCCAACCTGCTTTCCACTGTGGGAATATGAATGGGGACCATGGCGGTTGTCCCCCCACAGGGGGGCTGACGGCTCAGCAGAGTCAGCTTGGCTGGGGCACAGTGGCCGAAGGAGACGTTCCTCTGGAGAATCACCAGCCGAACTTACCTTACGACCTAGAAAACGGGGATGGCAGCGATGACCTCCCGCCACCAGAGGCATGCCCGTCCCCCGTGCACCTTCCCCCTTCCGAGGACTGCTCCTTCCAGGATTCTTCCAGTGAAAACTCTTCGATGTGCTTCAGCCTGAGCGAATCACGCTCTGAATCCCCCCCACCGTCTTCACCCGTGGCCAACGGGGACAGCAACGTCGAAGGGCTTCAGAATAAGAAAGGGCACAAGAAAGCAGACAGCGTAGACCCAATGTCAAAGCACAAACTGGGAGGCAGAATGAGGCCTCGCACTGACAACAGGCCGGAAAACAGCCCCTCGCGTATCCCCACCCCGGTCAGCTACAGAGACCTGCAGGCTCTCGACACATTCTCCCCGAGCCACACGCCGCCGCTGTCTCCGCAGAGCTCGCGCTCTACTGGTCGACCAGCCACATGCAAGAGCCTGCACCAGGCGTTTGCAGACATGATCCATCCTCAACCGCGTTGCCCAGCCATAGGCAACAAGGATTGCTCCTACCCTGGACAGCCAGGGAGCCTGGACACCGAAGCTTGGATGTAGCACGGATGAAATAGGGACTTGTTGTCATGAACTTTGACTACTGTGTAAAAAAAAAAAAGAAAAGACTTGAGATTGGGCAATGGACTTTTTTCATTACATGTCTAACACCTTCTTTTTCACTTAGTTTCTCCCCTGAAAAACTGCAGTGGGTTCACATTGCTTTTATGTTGCACTCAAGCCAAATTATTTATTACCAAAGGAATGGTTTTTAATATTACTTTTACTGTCATTTTAATGTGCATGGGTGTTTTTTGCCAATCATGAGGTTTTTTCTTGTTTGCAAAGACACTCATGAAATGCTCATGGTTGATACACAGAGATAAAGAGAGAACATATGTGCTGCCATGTGCCCTGCCTAGGGGCATGATGAAGTGCCAGGGATTTAAAGCTGCAACTCAACAGTGTTAACACTAAACCTTTAGTCACATGGAGTAGCTCCCTCTTGTGGTTGGCCACTGCATCTCTGCTTGCCTTGATAGTCAAAATACTGGTGTACTGACCATGATATACAGTATATATCAGTCTCTCCACATTGCTGGTCTTCATATATGACTCTGTATGCTTTAATTTACAATATACTAATAGGTGACATAGATAAGGGTACCCCCATCATTCCTCAGAACATTACATGTACCACCAAATCTCTGTACAGTTGTCTGCTGTTATTAATGAATGATGTCAAACAACCAAGATCGATGTTTGTTTTTAAATGCTTAATGTTCTAAAGGGTTTCAAGATTATGTTCAATGCAGTAAAATGTTTTAACTTTTTTTAAGTGGATTAAGTTTAAAACAAAAGAGTGGTGCAGTGAAGGATGTGTTACTTAGCGTCAATGCCACTGAAACAGAAATTTTGGGCGCCTCTGCTCTAACTAAACTGTACTCTGCTTCATATATACAAAAGTCAAAGGCTGAGGAGAATGAATGTGTTGATACATATTGATTTACTCACTAATATGTGTTGGTATTTTGTATATAAAAAGGCATTGAATACACAGTTTAATGTACATTTTCACTATAATCGGTTTTGTGCTGCCTTAGCTATGCAATGTTGGTGTTGGAAATGCCTTGACAATTCCCTTTGCCTTAAAATGTGGCAGGTTAGTTTTTGAATGTTTTTGCTCAACATTATTAAGATCTATTTAGAAACACTACATTGCCATCAGCGCTGATTATGATATTAGACATTTTGAGTGTGAATGTGGAAATAAGTGAGGGACATTGCCAATTTGAATCATACATTACACTTATTGTTATTGTAGATGTACAATTCATGATGACGATATCATTTATTGCCTCTACCCGTTTTGTAACACAGAGGCCAGATAACCTACTTAGCAGATGAATTTGAAAGGCACAAAACACAAAATGGTGACTCCTAGTGGTTAAAGAAAGACATGTTTTAGTCAAATACAAGGATGGTGTTATTCATGCTACTTGATAGAGCCAATAACATCATATTACGAGGCAAAGTTTGATGGACGAATAATGGATGTTAACTGTCTGAATTTGCGCAACACCGCATGAATAATATTGTACCGTTACTGCATATGAATATTTTCTTGCGAAGCTTTGCACATTTGTCAAGGCAAGGTCCCAGCTCAAGTCCTTCTGGTTTTGGTATTCAACAGGTGTGGACTTAAAATATGTAAAATATATTTGAAAGTGTAAAAGTTGAATTGAGAGAAGTTCATGGCCATTTGTTTTGGATGTGCTACTTACAAGGGTTTTGTACGGCATTGACAAATTAAACGGGCTAGAAAAAAAAGAATGTGCATATGTGTGTGAATACAGTATGAGAATATGTACAGAGTTTGAGTGAATGGGGAACTGATGTGGGTCTAATTTATTTATTTAAGAAATTAAGTCGCATTGGGCTGAAGTGACTTCTGTCTTCCAATAATATCAAATGAGCTGTAAGTGTTTAGAGCAACAGGCCAGAAACAAATATCATGCATTTAAACACGCTTTCCTCAAAAGTATACTGTAATGAGACGGACCCTGTTAGAAATATTGCTACTGGAAAAACTGGTATAAAACAGACAAACTGAACATTTTTGAATGTTTTACGATAAAGAGTATACGTTGGTTATGTGATTTAATGCAGACCCCTCATTGAAATAACGTAGGATGTGTCAGCTTTGTAAGAGCTCCTCCTTGTGTAGCTGTAATTGGGTTTGGCTTATTTGAAGACAGTTACATTTTTATTTTTTTCAAATGGTATAGTTTGAAATGGCCTGCTTATGTAAACTGTTTCTACATTGAATCATTTGGTTATCAATCACAAAAGCGAATGATTTTGCTACTAATCTGCTATTTGTCTTGGATCACTCCTCTCTCACTCTCTATCCCTAATCAGCAGAATCCGAATGTTCATGATTTGACATTTTCTTGTTTGCTAATGTTACTTCACTCAAACTTCCGTTAAATGTACAGATTGCTTGAGATCGTGGAATTTGTTTGTATGAAATAGCAATACTGAAACATTTAACTTTTTTCAAGGTTGAAAAGGCTGTCAAGTTGTTCTTGTAATAAAAATCTTCCTCCTGAAGTTCATGAAACATCTCTGATCACTTTTTCATGTAGAGATTTGGTCAGAGCAGTGTGGATTTAGGCAAAATTGTGTAAAAAGAACTGCACATTTATGATGAAAACATTATGCATGCACAAAGTTTAACTTTAAGAGATGTAATATTTTTTGTGTAATCACCCCAATTTTTTCTAATGTTTGGCCAACTGAAGTAACCCAGATAAAGCAAATGCAGTGGCACAATACATCCTATGTTTAAAAAAAAAAAACCAGTAGATTCAACCTTATGGTCATTTTACCAGCAGTTTGTGAGTATTGTGTTCTACTGAACACAATTTAAGAAATTAATCTCATTTTACAGTCCTGTGTCTAGGTTATATAACTTACTTACCTATACAAATAATTCATTTTGCTTAATTTATTCACAGAATACACTGAGTCTTCATGGACTGATTAGGAAGCCTACCACATCCGAACGCACACGAATACATAACAAAGTCCACAGATTCAATGAAGTGCTTCTTTGAACGCGTTGTTGGGCCGCTGCTGTGGATGAAAGCTGACGCCGCGCAACTGATTGTCGACGTTATTTTTGTGGAAAGACGGAAGTAAATCAAGTGGGAGGGACGAAGGCCCTCACAGCCCTCTGAACGCCTGTCACGGTAAGGTGTTTGTGGAGATTTTCCTCGCCTGTTTCATTGTGTTGCGAGTGTACATTTAACTCCAGAAGGCACGCTAATTCGTCCGGTAAGATTTAAACCAGCCCGAAAGATTAAGAGCTTAACTATGGCGGCGTGGGCTTCCTTAAGCCTGTACTTAGAAGGGCATGTCTCAGCTTTAGGGGCTAGAAAAGTGGCCAGAAGCTAGCCGACACTGACAGACACTCTGCACCGGCGAGATAGCTTCAACACTAGTTCCATTCATCGAACTACTGCAAAGATGCAGGAATGGGCGAATCAATTATGCGTGAGTAATTGATCGAAGGGCGTTGTTAGTGGCCAAACAGTCTGCACTAATATAACCTGCTTAATCGCCACATATTTATTTTTTTTCACCAGGATTATAACACTTTCGAGCGTGTTATGCTAGTGTTAGCTTCAAGCTAGCTTCATGCTAGCGAACCCTTCCCCTACCTTCTGGCTAAGTGAGCAGTCATAACTTTAAGTCATCTGACATTCCTATGAAGTGCTTCCGTTGTTAATCTGAAACCCTTCAATGGCGTGCTGTCAGTTTAGTGTCGTAGTCTCATAGTGGCTGTGTGAACTCTTGCCAAAGGAGTAACGCTACCGTAATCCGCTAGCTGGCGTTATGTCGTCTTGTTAGCTAACATAGCTAAGCTGTCAGTTGTATTAGCTAAAGTTGGCTAATGCTTCGAATTCGAGTAGCTCGGGGCTAACAGCCTGTCTGTTTTTGACAGTTGATGATACATGGAGCTCAATAAATAATTACACTGCTGCATATGAAACTTGTTGTTGACGCAGTACATTGTCACGAACGTTAATGTCAAGTTAACGCTACTAACAGATGGGCTAATTCCCTTCATGTTGACGTTGACTGATAACATCACTCTGAGGGCATCACGGTTCCGGCAACTTTCATAAATTATTAGCATAACGTAATAGCTAATGTTGTGTTTTAGGAGCTCAGTTCAATTTTAAAGAAGGGCAAATTACATCTTCAGCCATAGTTTGTGTTATTTAGATGCCGCCTCTGTCAACCGTTTAATTAGGCAACAACCAGGACAGGCATTGTTTCCATTTTTAGCATTGTGGTAATGAGGGATCATAAACCCGATTAAACCGTATATTTAAAACTAACCAAACAATCCTCGCCTAACTAAAAAAAGCAAACTGAGCAACTACATGCGTTTTAACTTGAGCACTATGGCTAAAATGCTATAGCAGTACGAATTGTTGCCAGACTGGGAGAGGAGCCTCCTCAGAGGTGCTGCTACATAGTTGGTCCCACTCTGCAGCTGACGTGGTAAAGGAGATGTAGTTGGCAACGTGCATGCTGACCAACACGTTTCATGGCTTAAGAGAATATTTAAGTGTCTGTCTTCACAAAGAAATCCATTGTTTTCTTCTGCCAGATGCAAATTCCTTATTTTCCTGTGTTGGCACTCGAGAGTTTCCTGTGATTCCTCGTGATGCTCAAAGTTTCCGTTCGGAAAAAGATTCAGTGAACTCTCTCCCCGTCTATCCTCTGCAGGAGAATCGACAATTTGGATCCAAGATGACGGACTCCAAGTACTTCACCACTACCAAGAAAGGTCTGCTGGCTGTTAGTTAATTCAACAGATAGAATATGTACCTTGTAGTTACATATATGTTGTTGAATTGATATGTGTGCATTAATAGCTAGCAATAGCTAATTGACTGAGCTAGAAATGTTACTTTTTTTTCATCACTGTGCTTGGTACCAACATTAGTGCCAGGAAATGAACATCTCTGGTTATTGTGAATCAGATTAGACCTTTTCCAAGGTGCTTGAGAGTGTGGGTTTTCTGTGTATCTTTCCAATGTTGCTGTGGTTAACGTCTTAAAGGAGATTTGGAGAGATTTATGGTTTACAATGTCGGTGAAACTCTGTTGGTAAACTCAAATATAATCCCCAAATTGACAGCGCCGGAGGCGCAAGTTTTATTTACTTCATGCCGACAAACACCTTAGTTGCGCAATGGGAATATTTTTCTGTTGACGATATGTATACCAGGATTCAAACGTATGCAGAGTTTCATGTAATCAAATTTGAAATGAATTTTTCTCTAAATCATGTACTACGTGTGACTAATCACACTTGTAAAACCAAAACCTCAATTCCAAGTTTTTTTGTTATTTCTATTAATAGTGGATCATATTGAATAATTGCCCGGCCTGCTGTAGCTGTATAATACATCTTAAAATAAACAAACTTTTCACTGGACCAGTTTTGGGTTCTAGGTATTGGAAGAAATGATAATAGAAGCAGCAGCAGCCACAGTGAGCTGAGCTGGTTAGACTTTAGATTCTTTTTTTTAGGTTCTTCACTGTAATCCTAAACTCATTACAGAGCTGCAAAATAAATAAAAAAATCACTAGAGCACTCTCAGGATTGCGGCCCAAAACCACTGACGATCAATACCGCCCACCAGTCTCAGAAACAGCTGGGAAACAAGTCAATGCTGTGGTGCTCTTTTTCCAGTGCCTCCCTCCCATGTGTGTGTGTTTTGATTTGTGTGTTCAGGGGAGATCTTTGAGCTCAAGGCAGAGCTAAACAGCGATAAGAAAGAGAAGAAGAAGGAGGCTGTGAAGAAGGTCATTGCATCCATGACAGTGGGCAAGGATGTCAGGTGAGACAGGGAAAATAATCTCTACAATATCCACACTGAAATAATGGAGTAACAAATCTCCCTCCATTTTGAATCTGTAGTCACTTTACACCTTTCCCCTCCTTTAGTGCTCTTTTCCCAGATGTTGTGAACTGCATGCAGACGGACAACCTGGAACTCAAGAAGCTGGTCTACCTCTACCTGATGAACTATGCAAAGAGTCAGCCGGACATGGCCATCATGGCTGTTAACACATTTGTAAAGGTAATGCCCAGGCTTTCTTCATTTTTAATATGTAAAAATATTTAATTCCCTTCAAATTACATGTCACTTAGCTGACGCTTTTATCCAAATCAACTTTGTGATAAGTGCATTTCAACCATAAGGATACAAACTCGGAACAAGAACCAAGAGAGCAATTTCATCAAATTATCCGATTTACAACTATCTATAGATAAGAGCCAATTTATTGGTGTGTCTTTAGTTTGCGTCGGAAGATGTAAAGGCTCTCTACTTCTCTGTACAGCTGTATAAAAACCTTTCCATCTCATTCTCCATCTCAATTCAATGAGATCATTATTTGAGGTTGATTCAATGATTGAAGTGACGCCTTAAAATACAATTCAATTCTGTACAGAATGTTGATGCAAACAAATGTTAAATAATTAAGAATGTCTAATTTTGTATGACATAAAAATATATCCAAGTTGTGGCCATAACCTATGACTCCTCTGAACCATCTAGGACTGTGAAGATCCTAACCCTCTGATCCGGGCCCTCGCTGTTCGCACCATGGGCTGCATCCGCGTGGACAAGATCACCGAGTACCTTTGTGAGCCACTGAGGAAATGTCTGAAGGACGAAGACCCGTATGTGAGGAAGACGGCCGCTGTGTGTGTAGCAAAGCTCCATGATATCAACGCCCAGTTGGTGGAGGACCAAGGCTTCCTGGACACCCTTAAAGACCTCATCTCTGACTCCAACCCCATGGTACGACTCCTCCAGGAAGCTCACTATCTAGCTATTTCTCTTTATTTATACGGCGTATTTTTCTCCCAGCATTTACCTGTACACTTGTTTTCATCTTTAGGTTGTAGCAAACGCAGTGGCAGCGCTGTCTGAGATAGCGGAGTCTCACCCCAACAGTAATCTACTGGACCTGAACCCTCAGACCATCAACAAGTTGCTGACTGCTTTAAATGAGTGTACAGAGTGGGGACAGATATTCATTCTGGACTGCTTGGCCAATTACACACCTCGTGATGATCGAGAGTCCCAAAGGTAAGAGCAAGCACTGCCGTCATTTTTTTTTTTTTTAGTGATTGCACCCATTTAAACCCTGTGTAATAATGTTTCTCCTTCTCTCCCCAATACCATCAGCATATGTGAGCGTGTGACCCCACGGCTCTCCCACGCCAACTCGGCAGTGGTGTTGTCGGCTGTTAAAGTTTTAATGAAGTTCATGGAGATGCTTCCCAAAGACTTGGACTACTATGGCACCCTGCTTAAGAAGCTCGCCCCTCCACTGGTCACGCTCCTCTCTGCTGAGCCCGAGCTGCAATATGTGGCTCTTAGAAACATCAACCTCATCGTACAGAGACGGTAAATGTGGGGAGATCACCTACCGATGTCTCTTTAGTGTTCTTCATACTAGTAAAACTTGCAGTTGTGGAATGTTGCTTGTAGTGGAATTTCCTTTTACGTAATTGTATGTTTAATTACAGATTGCCAGAAATGATATATTTTTTTCTCATCTCTTTTTAGACCAGAGATTCTGAAACACGAAATGAAGGTTTTCTTTGTAAAGTACAATGACCCAATCTATGTCAAACTGGAGAAGCTGGACATCATGATTCGCCTTGCATCTCAAGCAAACATCGCCCAGGTACTTCATCCGTTGTTGAAAAAGTACAAGAATGCATCCTCTAAAGGTGCTTTTACAAAAGCAAAGCTATTGGTCACAAAATCCCAGCAGTGACCCTGATGCTTGTCTGTCTCTGTAGGTCCTGGCTGAGCTGAAGGAATACGCCACAGAGGTGGATGTGGACTTTGTACGCAAAGCTGTCAGAGCGATTGGCCGCTGTGCCATCAAAGTAGAGGTGGGTGGAGATGAGTTTGTGTGGTCGCCCGATGTTTTGTCGGTCAGTCACCTGTGTCGGCTATAGTCTTCAGGACGGACCCATTAGACTACATGATTGGTTATATTTGTTGGTCCTTTTCACTCACTTGGATCATGACATTGTAAACTATAAAAATCTATCAGTCAAGCACAAGTTTTGTGTTTCTTTTATAATGAAAACAAGGTTGTCCCGGATGACCTAGTTGTGAAGCCTAATTTGTCATTAAACGTGTCCTCATATATAATGCTGTCTTCTCTCTGGAGATCAGGAGCAATTAGATGTGGAGAGTTTTATTAAAGGAGAATAGCTGCACCGTCAAACTACTTTAAAACTAGTTGATTATGCCCGCCATATGCAGACCCTTTTTATGCATTCATTTATACCATTTGCAGACCTAACATGACTGATTTTCTTTTTCTTTACATGAACTAGCAATCAGCCGAGCGCTGCGTCAGCACGCTGCTGGACCTCATTCAAACCAAGGTCAACTATGTGGTGCAGGAGGCCATTGTGGTTATCAAGGACATCTTTCGCAAATACCCCAACAAGTACGTTCCCTCTGCAGCATCGGTGTGGTCGTTTGCAGATCATTTGTTGGCACTTCCCTATCCAGATTCACTCATAACAGTTGGGGAATGCAGTGTTGAGTCTGCACTTTACCTGCTCACCTAAACAGATATGGAAGGCAGTGATCATCACTTTTTACTCGCTGTCCCTGCAGAGTGTTCCTAGTGGACAGCACTTAGAACCTGATCAAACAATGTTGGGCAGATTGCGCTGGTGTGACTTCGGTTGCAGATCCCACGGAGTGGATTCACGTGCCAGACACAAACCCCGCCCACACAGTCAGCGGTAGACGATCTCTCCAAGGGGAGCGGCTTTGGGAGGATTCCAGCTCCGCATGGCCTAAGCCTTTAGCTACCTGAGTCACTACCCACTCAAACATTGACCCTTTCTATTAGACATCAGCTGAATAGTGCCTGCCTCGGCAAAGCGTTTTAATAAAAGTATTATCTAAACTTGATGCCTAAAACAGCGACTAGTTGATAATGTGGACAGACTCGAAGAGCAGACCAGAGGTAGAAGGACTGCATATTGGGTTGATGTTTGTCAGGCTGCCAGAACACAATGCCAAAGAAATGCTAATGTTGTTCTGTGAGCTGGATGGGAAAGATGCTATCACGTTTGAAAGCTGCGGACATTTGGTGGCTGTTTATCAGTCGGCTGTCCCTCCTCATACATGTGTATATATGGTTTTGTTTAATTCTAAATGATGCTCGGTGTGATTTTTCTTTTTTGTCTCAATACATTTGAGTACCCATAATGTTGTTTGTGACTGTGTCCAGGTACGAGAGCGTTATTGCCACGCTGTGTGAGAACCTGGACTCCCTGGACGAGCCGGAGGCGCGTGCCGCCATGATCTGGATCGTGGGAGAGTATGCGGAGCGCATTGACAACGCTGATGAGTTACTGGAGAGCTTTTTGGAGGGCTTCCATGATGAAAGCACTCAGGTGTGTTCAGGAGCGCTTTGGGAACGTTGCGATTTACAGAATGGGAAGTCAGCAAATTTAAGACAAAGGATCAAATAATAAGCCAATAATTGGGTAAATTACTGTTATGCACAGTGCGTTCATGGGAAACCTAATCCCAGAGAGTTAAAAGGAGTTTATTTATTCCTCATGTTATTGAAGATCAGAACACGTCTTTGTCAAAGAGCCTTGTTAAGCTGCAACTTGACACTACCTAAAGTTTTAGGCTAGATTGTATACACGCCAGCGGATTTGTGTGAGCTGTAACGTTCTGTCTGTTCTGTGTCCTCCAGGTGCAGCTACAGCTGCTGACGGCAATCGTCAAGTTGTTCTTGAAAAAGCCCACCGAGACCCAGGAGCTGGTGCAGCAGGTGTTAAGTCTAGCTACCCAGGTGGGAAACAAACCTCTTACTTACTAAACCACTTACTGTGAAGTATCGGAGTTCTCCTTTGTGCTGAATCCTTCCAGGGACACTAGAGTAGCGCATGATGAGTCTGAGCCTTGGGAACGGCCTCAGTGGTTTGAGCTTATTCTGTTATGATACTTGATGATGTTGAATGGTTTTGGGCAGCGACTTAATTTCCATTATGTAAATCAACATTATTCGACCACTATAACGTATTAACGTTGCGTGCTTCATTCACTAAGTCATACGTCTTGTTTGTAATGTTGTATAGATGTGTCTACAGCAAAAAATCTCTGCCACGTACATATGCTGACACAAACATTGCATTGCTCTTCTGTGGCAGAAATCTGCGATGGGGAGCTAAAACTGAGCCTCATTAAAAATAAAAAAAAATAAAAAGTCAGTCATTGCCAAGTACCAGCTCCTTATCGAGGAGGAAATCAGAAACTTAAAAGATTGAAAATATTTAAATTACTCAAATTATTTAAGGGCATCGTATCATATTTTGCAGCTCTAGTAAATGTAGGTCTCTTTTGATTTAGTTGCAAGCCTGACACGTTTCGCTGATGGCTTTCATTGCTCAGACCCTCAGGTTGGGGCCAAACCAAGTCTTGCTTTAAGTATTTACTAAACATTCTTCATTAGTAGTCACTCTCCATCCTGGTTTTTCGCGTCTCACTCTGCAGGACTCTGATAACCCGGACCTCAGGGACCGCGGCTACATCTACTGGCGCCTGCTCTCAACGGACCCCGTGGCTGCCAAGGAGGTGGTTCTGGCTGAGAAGCCCCTGATCTCTGAGGAGACGGATCTGATCGAGCCTACGCTGCTGGAGGAGCTCATCTGCCACATTGGTACTCTGGCCTCTGTCTACCACAAGCCTCCCAGTGCTTTTGTCGAGGGTAGCCGTGGAGTTCAGCACAAGAGACTCACCGGCAGTGCCGGACTGTGAGTCATGCACTTATTTTTTTTTTATATAAGAGGATCTTTCTTTTTTTTTAATTTTTAAAATCTGCTGAGTAACACACTTTCTAGCCGTGTAAAGCCACTCATCTGTTTTTCTCTAGTAAATAATAATTAAATGAAATGCGAGACGTGATATGTTTCTTTATTTTTTTCTTTCTACTAGTGGCGAGAGTGTTGAGAGCCCAGATCCAGGTTCTGCTGCTGGAGTCACTGAGGCACCACCTGCCGTCATCCCATCCCAGGGAGACCTCCTCGGAGATCTGCTTAATCTGGACCTGACCCCTACTACCACCACCGCGCCACCACCACCTGCCTCCTCCGGCATGCAGATGGGGGCTATGGACCTTCTTGGCGGAGGACTGGACAGCCTGGTAGGTCTTCTACACCAGGGATACCCCCCCCCCCCCCCCCCCCCCCCGCCTTCCGTGTCAGCCAGTTTGTCCGCAACAACTACCATATTGTTTGTATTTTTTCTCTTTTCCCCCCTACTTTTTTTTGGTGCTTTTTCTTTTGACTTCTGTTTCCCTTTCTTTGTTCAATGCTGGACCTGCAGATGGGGGATGAGTCTGAGCCGGTAACTACATGGAGGGAGATGATCAACATTATTAGACCATGACAGGCCCCTTCAGAAGATCAATTTGATCCCTGCTGTAGTTCTCATGCGTCTGATGTTTTCAATAATTTACTATTTTTTTTATTGTGATATCTACAGTTGGTATGTCTTTAAATCTGGAGTCCAACTCTTCTCTATTCTCTGGGCTCTGCGTTTTTTTTTTCAATCAGCCTCCCATTCCCCTGCGGACGGACACGCGTCAGTCACCTCGGCTCCCTCATCAGTCCCCATCGCCCCCAGATTACAGCCCCACTGAGGTTGGTCCAGGGGGCCACGCTGGACCAGTAAAGGCCAGCACCAGTCTAGAACCTCCCTCCTGTCCCCCGTTGTACCACTGTGTCCTTCGAGTAGTTCACCCTAGCAGTGCTCTGTACCTTTTATGTGTCCCACTCCATTTAGGTGAGTTTTTTTTTTTTTTTTTTTTTCTGTCACTCTGGAATGACTTTTTTTTTTTGCAGCACCAATCTTTTTTTCACTGCACTCCAAACCTTTTAATCACCACTATAGACACATTTAGAGACTATTTCAATAGCACATCCGCCTGACTACTCTGGGCAGCGAATGGTCCGTTCCACAAGAGTTTCCCCTGTACGGTTGTCTTTCCTTCTCCTTTCACTTGCACAAAGTGCTTCCCCACAGTTGTCATTGACCAAGTGAAGGCATTTCTTGGACCCTCACACCTTCCCACCGTCGTCCAGCGTTAAGTGCCTTAACAGCAGATAACTTTTTATTCCTTTTCTTTTTTTGTCTGTTCCTCCACTATCCAGCTTGGTGGAGACATTGGAGGAAATCCTGCTGTAAGTCATCTGTGATGTTATCAAACTGAATACAGTACACGGCGGTATTGAATGTTATGTTAACGTGTTGCTACGTGGCCCACAGATGGGAGCTGCTTTCGGTGCTGCACCCGCTACGATGCAAACCTCTTTCAACGCCCCTGTAAGTGGCGGTCTGGATGACCTGTTTGATCTCGGAGGTGGAGTTGGAATGCCCATGGGAGCCCTCAACCCCCCTAAAGCAGTGAGTCAAGGCTTAGAGACCCTGGAAAAGGATGTAGCACCAGTGTTTGTGTTGCACAAGACGTATGTGATCATGTCTCTGCTCAGGTCTGGCTTCCAGCCATGAAGGCCAAGGGTTTGGAGATATCGGGCGTCTTTGTCCGCCGTGCTGGGGTCATCCAAATGGAGATGACCCTCACTAACAAAGCGATGAGCGTCATGACTGATTTTGCCATCCAGTTTAACAGAAACAGGTAAGACCGCATACTAAGAAACGTGCTGAGATTTCTATCCGTCAACACGTTTTGTGACTCTCGACCCTTTTCCCTTGTGTGTCCCTCTGAAGCTTCGGTCTCGCTCCGGCTGGTCCCCTTCAGATTCTCACTCCTCTTAGCCCCAACCAGAGTATTGAAGCGGCCCTTCCCCTCAGCACCGTGGGACCTGTCATGAAGATGGATCCTCTGAACAACCTGCAGGTAATACCTAAGCATTGTGTATTTCCCTGGAGTTTGTTATGACTGCTGGTTTATGATTTGTTTCAAAGATATTATAGCGTCCCTGCTTCTGCTTCCATTTTTCCTTCACCATTACCTTTTCAGACATTTAACATTCTCTTTGCTTTGCCATGCTTGCAACTGCTTTATATTCATTGCAGTCTGCTTTCCCAGCTGTTGGCGTAATCCTCCCACACTGCGCATTCAGACCTTTTCTTTAATGATCCTGAAGCCAATCGTTACGCTGGTCTTTATCAGAACTTTGTACTAACTAAACTAAGAGGGAAGACCGACTCAAATGCACGTTGACCGCTCAATCATCTACATGTCTGGTAGATAGTCTGGCTGTATCACAGCGCTGGGTTTTAATGCCTGCAGTGGGGCAACAGCCGTGGACAGTCAAAATGTTTTGATTCTACGCTCGTTCGGCCACCTGGTCCATTCTCTATAACCTAATATTTCAGTAACGTCACCAGGGAAATGCTTCAAATTTGACGTCTACAAGATTAAGTTAGAAATGTGTCCTCACTGTTATTCAGCAATACAATTCTCCTGTTGTCAATAAAACATGAAACGACCATAAAGACGGTTGTGGGTTCTCAGTAAAAAGAGCGGCAGAGGCTGGCTAGTGTTTACTCAGCCAGCGTGGTGCTTTTAACTAGGAACAGAATTGAGGAGTGATGGTGTGCAGCTGGAGGGAGAAGATAAGCGTGACGGGCGGGTGGTCGAGGTGTGGTTCATGATGGGACGCACAGCACATGGCTCCTTAGTTTCTCCTGGCCTCAGTAAGTCTGCTAACAGATCCACCTTGCAGCCTCCATTTACAGCGTGAATGGTTAAGTTGGCTATAAAGAAATGGTACAGTGGTCCCCAAATTTGAGATGGCTGAATAACCGCTTCGGGCACCAGACATTTAAGTAAACCTACTATGTGATCGATTATGAAGTAGCTGCATTACTAGAGGCATGGTTATCAACTCGACTACGCCATCAGTGCACAAAATGCTGTCATCAGCAATGTGCTCTCACTTCGTCACAGCATAGCTGCTTATACAAGCCAGCTGATTGATTACTCTGTATGTCAGTCTACATTTATTACCCAATCCTTTGGCTGGAAGGGGGAGAGACAATTGCTCTGCGGCCTTCCAGAAATGTTTCTACCATGAACCCTGCGCCGTTCAGTGGAAGGATTTAAGTCCCAAAAAAAGGACCATTGATGTGAAAAAAGAGAGCAGAGAGGACGCGGGCTCAGTCATAAGTCTTCAGCAGGTCAACAGTGCTTGTGTAATTCATTTTCTCTTTGTTGTCTTTTTCTTATTTTAGTGTTTTATATTTAACCTCTGTCTACTTTTGTCTCCCTATATTCCAATATGTATTTCATATTCTTTCATTTTTTTTTATTTATTGTAAATGATACCCTCACGTTTTTAGGGGGAACTCTAAACTCTCCACATTACATGCTTCGATCTACGTACTTCATTTTGGTACAAATGCACAAAGCATTACACCCCTTTTGGCTTGTAAGAAGTGTTTGCTGCTTCCTGACCCGGTATGATGGAATATCAGTGAACAGTATTGTGTATACGTGTGTTCTTTTGGGATAGTGGGATTCCCAAAGGACTGCATCCTCGTTGTCTTGTTCAGCTAACGGCACATATACACCACCAGCGTCCATCCTTGAAGGGCACTTGAAGAGTAATTGTCTATGTTCCTCCTACTGTTGTCCCGCCTCCTGGGCTGTAATCACTCTCACAGGTTGCTGTTAAGAACAACATTGACGTGTTCTACTTCAGCTGCCAGTACCCCATCAGCATGCTGTTTGTGGAGGACGGGAAGATGGGTGAGTGTCTCTCCGCTAAACTTCGTCACACACAAGCCCCAAATCCCAGTATGACGTCAAAGGAACGCACACACTCGTCAGTCTCTAATCGTTCCCCTCTGAGCTGCACAGTTGCTCCTGGCTCGCACACCTGGCCAAACTCCTCCATCCCGATTCTAGGTTTCATATCTCGATAACAATATAGCATGTTCTATCATCATAATTAAAATAGTCAACCTTAAATCCATCAAATGGTAAAGGTTGTTTTAACAATCATTGTTTTGTGGTTCCTGTCTGTCCAAAGGACGTAGCAGCCAGTTTCCAGCTTCACTCTCCCATGTATTTTTTTGCACACAATAGATTTTTAATTTTTTTTATATTGTTTTGATGACATCCGCGTTCTGTGGCGCCGTGTTGTCATTTCTTCCGGTGCATCTTCTGTTGTAGTGGCAGGAAACCCGTCTCAGGTGGAATGAAACTACTCGCTACCTTTTCTACAAACCCTAGTTCTCATACTGTGCAGACTTCAGTTAGCGCTTTTGGACTCGTACCATGTTTGTGTCTCTTTTTGTCCACAGAGCGGCAGGTGTTCCTCGCCACATGGAAAGACATTCCTAATGACAACGAGTCCCAGTTTCAGATCAAAGACTGCCATCTCAACTCAGGTGAGGAAGATGAAAGGAGAGCCGAGGGTGCACCACATGAAGGCACCACACAGCTGCTTCATTGTATGTTGAAACCGCCGTCTGAACTCTTCACTAATGGAGTGAAATGCGTTTGATGAGCGGCAGTTCCCCGTTAACGAGTGATCATTTGTTATACACAGCGTGAGAGCAGATGAGAAGGATTCCTAATGACAGCGAGGCAGAATGTGAGGCCGAAAGTTTCAAATTAGCGGCTGTATCTTTTTCTGTGCAGATGGCCGGGGGGTGATCAGTAAAAAAATAAATCTTGCATCGTCAAACTTTAAATGATTGTTTGACTAAAACTGAATACTTGCCCAGACAGTTCGAAACTTGCAATGTTTAACTTGCTTTTCTGATCATGTTCCTAAAATAGATGCCGCCTCCAACAAACTGCAGAGCAGCAACATCTTCACCATAGCCAAGCGCACAGTGGAGGGTCAGGACATGCTGTATCAGTCCATGAAGCTCGCCAACGGCATCTGGGTGCTGGCCGAGCTGAGGGTGCAGGCAGGAAACCCAAACTACACGGTGAGTACTGTGATCCCTGTTGTGCTGCGTTTTTACCATTTACCACCAAAAGTGATGCGTGAAAGGACCATTTAAGCATTTTAGATTAGCATAGAGATATTTAACACGGTAATGTACTTTATGTTGTATGTCTATGCAGTGTTTTGGGGATGTGTTTGTTTTGTAAGTAATTGTTGTTTAGGAAAGGGTTGGTAACTGAAGCATATACACTCCATTACAGTCATACAGGTGTATAGAAAATGCTAAAATCGTCATAAAAACGATCTTCAGAACTATGCTTCAAATTAGACACTTTATATACAGGTAAAAAATAAAATCATTTTTCCCACTGCTTTTTTTAACCCGGCGTGCACTGACTGACCTGCCGTCTCGTATTATTTGACTTTCATAACTAGAGCTTTGGTTATTTTCAGCGGCTGTAATCAAGCAAACCGGAAATGCCTGTTATCAGTTCCCATGGTAGTTATTCACCATGGGAACTGATACACACGTTTTGGTTTGATTGGTATTAGACATCAGTGCCATAATAAATCAAAATGGAGACTGGCTTCACTAATCCGACGGCGTAGGAACTTCTACTTGCCACTCAAGCCCAAACTATGTCTATAATGATGACGTTTGCAAAATAGTCATCCCCAATAGAGACGAATGATGTAAGGGACAGAAAAGGGGAGGGGATCTGTTTAAGTCAGCTGTGTATTACCATTGTCGTTGCGTGTCTCTCCTTGATGGATTGTTTGGCTTAAAAATTCTGCATGACTAGCGTCCCGAACGATGACCTTGATGCGATTCCTCCCACCTCATCACTCAGTCTGCTTTCACTTCATGTTTTTATTTATAGGTTGCACTCGCTGACTATTTTTTTTCTTTGTCTCTAATCAATTTATCAGTCACACAGCTCTCACTCCTTAATTCCTCAGGTTATCTGACCCCTTTAGTTAGTACGTCATTCTGTATGCTGAACTCGTACATGACATTATAAATGTAATGTACTTCTTTCCTTGAGATAAACTACAAGACTAACTGGGAAAAACTCATTTTACATAACTAGTGCATTTATTTGGTTTTCGTGGAGGTGGTTTCATCTTTGTTTCTTTTGTATTCTCCTTGCACAGCCCCACACCCTAATTTCAGAATGTTTAGAAGGCTGCCTCCTTCTAAAAGGTGCAATATAAATAGTTAATTGGAGGGGAGAATAGACTTGTAAGTCCACCGTGTGTTCTCCGGCTGCAACGCCGTCCCTTTGTGCGCCGAAGATGAGCTGCTGACAAACTGCAGCTATTTTTAGAGCTGAAGCTGTTGTTTTATTGTGCTCCTGAAGACCAGACGTAGAAACCACTGCAATCTGTTAGGAGTTCAAACATGCAGCCGCGTTGGATCTGTGCTCGTGGTGTTTTAAGGTTTATCTGGTGCCTTAATGTTCACACAAGTGACCCCTTTCATATTGTTGCTTGATACCTCGTTACTAAATTGACTGTAGCAGCTTCATGTGTCAGCAGCTCTCAATTTCAGACTGACTTGCACTTTATGTATGTGAACAGATGTTTGCTGAATTTCTCTTTGCAGCTCTTGAGCTGGTCATTTTTAGGGTTTTGATCGGAGTTTTCTTCAACACAGAAATGGACTCCAGGTGTGTCGCCCTACACGCAAATATAACCTGCTGACCTTCTACATGAGCAGGAACATTCATATGAGAAAATGTATCACTGTCTTCCTTGAGACGTTGTGTAACATTATTGTACTTGGCTATCTGAGCATCGAGCCTATTATGGGTAGTCGATGGGGACTGCTCTGCTGATGTTGTTTTAAATGATTTCTGCAACAATGCGATGAACTAACATAATTTGTCAGGTAATTGAACTGGATGAACCAGAACAAGACACACTTGTCATTTTATCCTTTGCACGTGTCCTAGTTGATTCTAGCTGCACACACACTGCAAGGATATAGTCGACACATGCGGAAGGAAACGTCTAATGAAAGTCATGATCTAAAATATTAGACTATTCCGATTGAAACAGCGGTTGCTCAGTAGACTAGGTTGTGGTAAAATATTCCAAATGTCGTAAATAAGATATTAACCCCTCATCAAAACATGAATATACCTTGATCGTATCTTTTATGCCCTGCTGTGATGCTGCTTCAGAGAACTGCACAGCCTCACAGCTTTTTATATAGATGGGTTCACAAACAAGCCTAAAATACTGCACTATGTGTTTCTTATTAGAGGATTTTGGTTGAAAAAACTTTCACCATGCATGTATCAAAGCATTGGAAATGGTGTTGTGTTAACACCATCATTACTTTTCTTACCAGCAGGACTAAAGCTGGTTAAATTCATCAGTTTCTGGCTCTCTTGAAAAGCTTCTAAATGGGGCGAGAGTATTTACATTTCCTCCCATCTTTTACCCCCTTCTCACGGGAGAGCCGTGCTAAAACGTTGCCAGCCGCTGCATGCATTAATAAAGGGTCAAAGGCAACACTGTACCACTGCTGCTTTGTGCTATCCAACACACACACACCCACCCACCCACCTTTGGTAGATCTTAGGATCCATAGAGGGAAGGCTGGGCCTGCTGTAAAAATCGTTGAGAGTCACCCACCAGAATGCTTACTTACTGCCCGACCACTGTTATTATAGCCGTGCTGCCAGTCTTGAAGGGGAAACATTGCACTGTTCTCACAATAGGCACCACAATATTTACATTGGATCTCATTTCAGAACTACAGGGCAAAAACAAGCCCACTGTGCACTGTTGATGTGTTGCTGAGATGGGATATGAAATACATGGGGAAATCCAGTTGTATCAACGGCAAATCCTGATGGTGATCTGCTTCTCGTGCAACTTTTTGTTGCCTGTAGTTCCTCATTTACGTTGTCGGCTCTCCTTTTTCTGTCGGCTGGTAAAGAACACTGTCACGCTAAACCAGTTGTAGCATTTCTGCACTTTGTTTCTCCCCCCAAACTTGTTTCCCCCGAACAAATGTGAATCTGAGAAATGACCGTGAGGAAAGCCGAAGGAGCAGCAGTGAGTAAGAGGCTGTGTGTGCGTCGAGGCAGGGCGAATGCTGCACAGCTACCTGGGACTTTTAACGGCTCAATATGTCAGAGGAGAAAGCATTGCTGCTTCTGATTGTGTAGAAATCAATTTGTGAAACATTTTTAAATGTTCAGAATCCCCGTTTCCTGTATTTAAGTGCGGTGCAATGTTTGTGTCCTCGTATAATTATTCTGAAGCTCCGGCGGTCTTGGGTTTGTGGATCTGAGGAAATATCGTCTGCAGTGTGATTGCTGGTGGGGGGAGGAAATGACTCCCTTTGAAACTGTATCAAGTCCTAAACCTGCACCCAGCAGAAACCTCAAAGAGTGGAGAGGATGCCTTTCTGCTCAGGTGGCTTTGTGTCTATACATATATATCCGTCTCTGATGAGACTACTTAAGCATAGTTACAATAAAATAAGTTTAACCAAAAGATGATAATTTGTTTAAAACATGTGGCCTTTTGCGTCTTGTTTTTAATGCGTCTTCATGAACCTTTTTGGGTAAAAACAAAGCTCATTTCTGAAGACGTACATTAAAGATGCTAAAGTCACGATGTTGCATTTGAAGTTTTGTCACGGGTTTGTGATTTTCTTTCCGTTAATTATGTTAAACGGCAATCATTTCTGAAACCTGCGTCTTAAACCCTTTGCTTTAAACGGTAATCCCATACTTAACGATGTCCAACTCTGCTCTCCCTCAGATCTCCCTGAAGTGCCGCGCTCCAGAGGTCTCCCAGAGCGTTTTCCAGAACTACGAGGCGCTGCTGAAGAACTGAGAGCCTCCCCACGTCGACTTTCCCCCGCTCTCGCCCACCTCGCCCACCTACCATATTGCAAACCAATGCAGCGCAAGGGCCCCTTTCTGCCACGCTGTATCCAGCTGTTAATTTGGGACGGTCCATGATAATGGTCCTGTTTGATACACCACTGGATTTTGCAGAGACTCTTGGTTTACTGCCTTGGTTTGCAATATCCTGTTTCTGACACACAAATATTTGGTTTTAGGATGTTACCCTGATACATTTCCTCAATGATCGCTTTCATATTATTGGTCTTCAACTGTGTGATGCCTGGTATTTTTTGGAGACAGATTGCTGTATTCCCGTGAGTGTCTAATTTTAGCGTCTGCAATCAGCATACGAATCATCAGTCGGCATATTTATTTTAGGGTACCTCAAGAAAAAAGCTTTAACTTCCTTCACCCCATACCATGTGTGAAGTGGCCGTTACGGCCCTAGAAAAGACACTCAGATATACTTAAGAACAGCATTACTGGTTTCTGTCCTTTTCTACAGTTTTCTTTGGTGTTTTGTGGAGCTTCAATCCCCAAAGACAGACTGTATGCTGTGTGCACGGAAGCAGTTTTTTGGTGTGCAATTTTCCATCCATTTCTGGACATCTTTCGCAGTGAAGGACCACTGCATCCTGTTTTTCTTAGTCATTCCATAGTGTGTGTGTGTGTGTGTGTGTGTGTGTATAGTAAGCTGAGAGACAGTCCCCCCCTCCATTCGGCGTCAGTGACGTCCATCCGGGCTCGGCTCTCCCGATCCTTCTATCTATCACTTTCTCTCTGTTGATTACCGCGCCCACTTTGGATGAAGGATCACGTCTCAAGCATATGATGCCATGACACTTCTAAGTATACATGTAGGTAGCACACGGTCTACGTTCAGTGTCCCGGTTCTACATACTGACTGGACCACATTAATTGGATTGCTGTTTCCGAGTCATTACACTGAGGGCCTTATTATCGCCTCCCCAGGATGTGTCCGTCCACGCGAACAGCTTGTAGAGATCACAACAGAGGTGGCTGTGTATCCTGAGCACACGGTTGCGTGTGGTGACGGCTTATATATTTGGAATGCTGTAAAATTAAAAATCGTATGTTAACTCATAAGGATTATTAAGATGATTTTGTTAATTGTGTGTACATCAAAATAACTATTAAAAGTCTTGATAAATTCACATAACCAGTGTTCAGTTATTGACGTGAAGGACCGTTTGTTTCACACTGTGCAAAATGTTCCGTGTTTTTGTTTGCTTGGTTGAGTCAAAGTCCATTGCCAATGTCCCATGGAGCCAGCGGCCATTGTTTAAACACACACACACACACACACACACACACTCATTTTATAATCATTGACCTTTTGAGGCGTTCACGTCTCCACTCATGGGCTGCTCTGCGCCGGTGTGACACGATTGGCCGCCCTCACAGCGTTGCATACAAAGTCTGTTGTCGAGTGGCGAGTCTGGAGTTGAATCCACCCCCGGGTGCACCTTAAAGTTGCAGCAGCTCCTCTGGCGGTTTGACCAGACTGTTTTTAAGGTCTGAGCTGCCAGTAAACCAAAATAAGATTTCCACTGCATCTCCCCCGTGGACACTCGTCTCACATCTGCTCCTCTGTGGACGCTAAAGGTCGGCTCTAAGCAGAGAGGAGTGAATAGTCCAAACCTAGGAGTAATCCATAATATTGATCCTGAATGCTTGCCAGTAGGCGGCACCACTGCATCGCTTCCAGGTAAAGACTGTGGAGCTATTGTACACCAAAGACACTATAAATAACTAATTACTGTTTTAATAAGGTTAATTATTTTATCGGAGACTCGTTTGTCTCGCCCCCGATGATGAATCGATTAATATCTGGTACAAATCGAGGCCTTACGCCTGGTCAGTATCGGTGTGTCTGACACATTGGAAGTGAGGACGGGTTGGTTTTGACGCAAAGCTCCTTCACAGCCCCAAAGCACTTCTGATGGCGAGAGGGCCCTGCCTCCCCTCCACCCCCTCCCTGTTTTGGTGGTACGAATGAATTTCAAATTCCAATGCGTTACTTGCCTCATCTTGAGGATGCACTTTGTCTGGTTGGAAACCCTGCCCCAACACCTTTTTATAGGAGACCCTCTATAAAGCTTTTATGAACTCTTTATTCCTAACACTGTCATCCTGCAGGGACCCTCCGAGGTCCCTGCCCTGCCCGAGGTCGTGTCAGTCGGAGATGTGATGTGCAGTCTTGCGCCACTTCTCCGTGACCCTCGCATCGCGATGATGTATACTGGAGGTCCTCTTCTTGTGCCATTTATCTGCAGCGTATGGGAGCCCGTAGCTGTCACACGCCTTGCGCACCACATCATCCCATTGGCTGAGAGGCGCAGGGGAAATTGCAAGTGGTGATGGGCAAAGCGAGAGAGCGCAGTCTTTCGCCAGTTCATGTCTCTCCAACGACACACGCGCAGGGCTCGTTAATAGGCTCCAGCTGCCTTGACAGAAAACGCACGTCTGCGGGCTGCGCGGTTTGCCTCTTCGCTTGCGAACCACGCAGATGTGAATCCATCGCTCTGTCCTCGAGTGGAAAGACGATTATGGGATTGTGTGCAATCTCGGAGCACGTGGGGAGCGTATTTGCAGAGGTGCAGAGGAGAGCATCGATGAAGACACAGAGGGCTCCTGTGCGTTTGGGCAAGGTCAGAGTCTAGCCTGGGTGAGATTATGTCCACGCGGGGACAACAAGGACGGACTTTCACGCTTCCTCACCGGGCGAGAGGTCGCCCGGGGATGTCCCCCGAAAACCAAGAGTTTTTTCTCTGCCGACGCAACGAAAATCCCTCCATCCGCATGAACATGGTTGAGCTTTATTTTTGACAACCCTCACGCTGCATGGCTTCCTTTCTTGTCTCCCTCAGCCCGGAAATAAAGTTTCTCTCGCTGTGCTCGACGTGCGGGTGATTCTACGCTCGGCCCGGATTCTTCTCATCGCGCGCAGCTGAGCCCAGTTAAAGGGTGAATTCGAGGCTGCAGGTTTAAGACGGGGTGCGAGGGGGGAGGAGGGAGAGGAGGAGGGCTTGAATTCCAACAGAGCGACAGCATCACAACAGCAGCAGCAGCCAGCTGTGTTTGCGGACGGTCACATCTGTCGCCGGTTTGTCGTCGCTGTCCATGGTGCTGAACTCGTGCTCCAGGAATGGTGGAGACGCTGAGTATCGCAGTCATCGGTGCTCCCGGAGTGGGGAAAACTTCTATAATCCGCCAGTTCATCTATAACGATTTCTCGGAGGTGTACACGCCCACCAGGACCAGATACGTGTACAGACCCTCCGTCATCCTGAACGGGAACATGTATGAGCTGAAGATTTTGGATGTCCCGCCAATCTCTTCCTTTCCGTCCAGCTCCAGCCAGGTACAAGGCGTCTGTCTGAGTACTTAGATTGAACTTTATTGGGGAAGGATTCATACAGGCTTTGTTGATCCATCTTCAGATTGCCTGAGTTTTAAATGTCTTCTTAATGTCCCATCTGTTTTCACACAGCTGATACTCCAAGGCAGAAACACCAATTTTATTTATCCCTCAGAAGTCCCCGGTCTACTAGTTGCTATGGAGACTCGACTGATTTAAAGCCTTAGAGAGCTTCACTTTACCATTGTGAACTAACGCTCTCACCGTCCGCCCTGCGAGGAAAGAATGTCAGCTTGAATGTTGTTTTTATCTCATCGGTGGCAGATACATTCAGATGAGTTGAGGACAGTATGGCGCTGTTAGTGGTGGCTGTTGGGGTGAATCTTTCTAAAACACGCAGCAAACGCTAGCAGGACTGTGCTGCAGGCGTCATCACAGCACCTGGTTAGACTCCCAATTTAAAAACGGAACAGGTTGCCCTTTTATTCACGGCCACAGGTCACATGCATCTGATTGCACGTTTGTGTCCTGTAGCTCCAAATGCCAAAGGTTTTAAGCCACTTCAACTCTTCTTCATTGTCAAGAATTTGGAACATTGAGAAATTCTCTCAAGCTTTTGTCTCTTGAAGTTTAGTTTTTAAGTTTAAGGAAAGGCTCGTTTCTGTCGTAAAACAATACCCATTCAAATTAAAATTGAGTGTTTGCTTCACTTCAAATGAATGTTACAACATTCATTATTTTTTGCACAAGTAAGAAACTAATTTTATGTTCTATGTGCTTCACTTTACAGATTGATGACAATAAAGTACTGTGTATTGTATCGGTCTGTATCTCATTGTATCATAAAATGACGCATGCTGTAATTGTTTTTTTTTGTGTTTTTTTTTGTCTTGCCTTGAAAAAATCCCTTCCAAAGCATTTTATATGTCAATGGTGGATACTTCCACTGTCCTTCTGTGTCCTGATGTATTTTAAAATATGGTGAAACACAAAATTATTGACAGAGCAGGTGCGAGTGAGAAAATGAGATCCGCCCAAAGAAATGACAAAAAGAAGCTGTTTGAACGAGAAGCCTCTCAAGGTTCCTCTTTGCTGCGCCCTCGGAAAGCCCAGTTGTATGGTAGAAAACGTCAGAGTCCAGCATGACAGGCTAATTGTTTCTTGCCTGCAGAGATTATCTGTGAAAACATTCTGATTGAGTTTGTTCCTTCTTCTGCTACGTGGTGCTTAATCAGTGAACACATTGGACAGTTGAGCAGAAAGAAGATGAGTCTGTTTATGTGGGAGTGTGAGGCCTAAAGTTTGAGTCACCCAGCTTTCATCATTCAACATCATGCTGTGTGAACATGTCATGCTCATTTCAAGCGCCACTAGCACACGCCTGTTGGCCGGGCCCGCACTGTTCAGGCAGAGAAAACCATTCGCTCAATGCTGCCACAACAATTCTTTCAGACCGACGTTACTTATTCGCTGAGGAACGACCCTGCCTGCCTGCGTCCTCACCCCTCCTCCCGTCGTGTTCCGCTTGTTCTGACGCCACACTTTTGCTTCCTCCGGTGACGTCCTTTATTCACAGCGAGAGCAGTGATGAGACGCGGGGCTTTTTTTGGACTCGCTGCCCTGCTGTGTACTCGCCCCGTGAGCAGTGAAATGTAACCTGGCTCACGAGAAGTGGACAAAGGCACAAAGAGAGCTGATTGAAATGTACTTGGAGTACAGAACAGATAAAAAAAATAAATAATGCCATAAGTACCCCGCATGAATACTGCTGGGAATAAAAGACCAACAGAGGGGGGTAGTAGGAATTTGCTGCAGTCATTTAGAAAGGTTTCACAGAGTTTAATGGACGGTGTAAGTAAGTCTTCTCAAATGAGCTTTTAAAGGAAGGAAGAAGCTGCAGAATGGAGTCGGTACGCCTTCATGCTTATGTAGCGTGACAATTTCTCATCAGTTCAGATTATGTTTGAGAGCAGTGACGTTCTGGCAGGGTGTTTGTGACCCCATTCCAACCAGATTGCAGACAGACATTTTTGTACTTTGCTGTGTTAAGACAGGCAAGATTTATTTTCTTTAAGCGCAAGGCTGGGTTGTGGTGTAATGATTTGTTTTTGCTATGCGGTGTGTCTGTCTGCTGCTGATAGTATTGCTTTTAAAAAGCATCTGTCACAGTGTGTAAATAGGATGTGACGACAGATGGATTTAAGACAGACAGCGGATTCGGAAACGATTTTTTTTGCATTCTTTTTTTAAAATTAATTGTTCAAGCCATAATGTGTCTCCATGACTTCCTCCCACGCAAATCGCTCCCTCTCCGTCTTCGGCTCTTTCTGGAAATGTTCTCGGTTATCTCTGCCGATGCTCTCTGTCACAACAGGGTGGACATTACTGCTTTTTATTTCACACATGGGAGACAAATGTTGTGTGCATCGTGACAGCTATGAGGGTACAAACAGTGTTTGTGTGTCGAATGCTGAAATTAAATTAACTAATACAACATATACAAATTAAACAATGTACTGTATATTTAGTATATTTAGTAATTCTCTGTTCTTGGAATAGAGACATTTAAATTATTCTAAAAAACATACAACTCATGGTCATCTTGTTATATAAAAGCATCCTGAAATCATTGAAGATTATAAAATACATAGTTGCAGAGTGTTGTTGCTACTGGCAGGAGATGGTCACTATAGTGTAACAAATGGAAATGGGTAAAACAGGGAACTTTGCTCTCTCCAAAGGTAAGACAATTTCAGTCGGGGTCTAGTAGGAGCCCCTCTGGACCCCCGCTAAGTCATTCTCATTTTGTTTTCTTTGTTCCCTACATAAAACAAAGCGATCATTGCTCCAAGAAGAAATCATGCGGAGCCTAACGTTTGTGGTTCTTGTGTACAAAATAAAGAATCACAAACCGTTAGGCCAGCAAAGGCCATTTTTTTCTCTCCACATCATCTTCAACAAGCTGGATTAATCAAAAGAGCAGGAACACGACTTGAATGGCCTGCCATGGGTCACCGCTGAGTAATGGGAGTTTCATCGCTGGGGAATGTGATGACTTTTAATTGCACATCTGCGTGCATGGCCTGCGTGTGACTGCTCAGCACCCTTCCCCCAACCCTTCCCCTCCTCTGCTTTAGTATTGATCCATGAACCCTGCTCATTATCGTTAAGCTGCCTCCCCTGATATCAGGAGCGGCGACAGCTTAGTAGTGGCTCGCTAAAAACAGTGGCCTGCGGTTGTCAGGGCAACACGTCGTGTTTGGCTCTTGAGGAGCGCAGAATGAGCTGCTCTCTTTGTGCCCCGCGTTGAGAAGACCGACTGGAGGGTCCAGGAAGTGTGGCGGCGCACTTTACATTCACGCTTCTACCAGCACACGCAAATAAACATGCCCACACATGCATTTTAAGTGACAGTGTATCAGCCGTGCTGCGCATCGCTGAGCTTCTTTATTTTGCCTTCATTGTTTAGATGCACAGATGTGATGGTGCTATTTTTAGCCCTTCCTCCAAATTTAAAACAGCACTTGGAAGAGAAAGACATTTTGAGATGAGAACACATGCTGCTATTTTTATCAGTGGCTGCAACTCAACTCATTGTGGTGATCTCACCACATCAATTGGTTCAATTATCAGAGGAAATGTTATGACTATTACAACAGGAAAGGTGCTCAATATGACTTTAAATTGTATGGGATAATCTAATGTAAAAAAAATATATTACAGTTAAATACATCCTTTCCCTGTTTCAGAAAAGATATTAATATTGTTGAGCTACAGAGAACAATTACATTTATACTAGTTTTCACTGCAAAGTTCCCCTTATTCTCTTTCTGATGTTCAAGGCCCATATTTGTCTCATCAGCCTCATTATGTCTCTTCTGAAAGGCTGTTTCTTCCTCCTGCTCATCCAGACACAAACCCTCATCTAAATTATTCCTAGCTGACAACGATGTGTCAGCATTTTCACCATTTGAAGTAACGCTGATCATCGTCTTCCCCCTCACCTTCTCCTCGCAAATTATCATTTAACCTTGTTTGTACCGATAGCTTGTACAGTACGTTGATTTTTAAAAGCCTATTTTCTTCAGCCTAGAAATGTAATTCTGTATTTTTTTTGTATTACTATTTCTGTTTGCACTAATTGTTGCAAGAGGTAGAAGAACATGAATGATTCACCACATAAAGCATCAATGTAACGATCAGGTGCATCAGATAGAAAACACAAAGCCAAGCACACTGCGTGAGGCACGACCGCGTTGAACATCCTGCTGCTTCATCCGTGGTCATTTGTGGGATTATCTTTATGTTTAAGGAAAAATATATTTCTATATTTCTTCATGATATTTTACTCAATTAGACACCAATACAGATTCATGAGGTGAAACTAAGTAAGAACTGATAAATGCAGTAATTCTAGTTCTTCAAAGTGATAGAAATAGATGAACATTTTGAGTCATAAACATGCGTTTTTTCCTAACAAGAAGCACATGAGTGCATTCGTCCAGTTGCTGCTGCTTGCTTGGCAATTTGTCAGAGATAAGAGGTTCCTGCTCCCAGAATAGCTCTTTTCCTTCCAATCTTTATCCTAAGCTAGGCAAACTGTGTGCATGTGTATTCACCCATATCAAACTGAAGTTAAAATAGAAGACAAAAAAAGCGTGTATAAAGGGACATACTATGGTGCAGTATGACTATAAACATTTGCTCATTGTGAACATACAAAAGTCTGAAAGCATTTGAAATATAACAGCACCTGTAGTTGGTGTTAAAATGGTGCTAACAGTCGGTCAGTGAGGTGGGTTGGGTTTCCTTGGTGGAAGTTCGGGATGAGATGATTCTCTGATCACTCTGGACTTTAATTCTGTCTCTCTTCTTCTCCTGAGATATGTCCAACCATCGTTGTGTCATCAGCGAAATGATGACGGTGTTGATGGAACGGGTGGGGCCAGGGCTGGTCAGTGTGGGGTGGAGGTGAATCGGTTTTAGACGGTGCTGAACGCCCTGCCACAGCAGCCTTGGATCATGTTACTGGAATAGTCCCTTATCCCCCTCTCACTGCAGCATCCTTGATGCTTCTTTTCAGAGGGTTTTTAAGGACAGTTCTGATGTCTTTTATAATTCAGGACCTTTTTGATTTTGGGAAACTGTGGATGGATGAGTCAACTCATTTCTTCATGTAAAAGAGAGCAGTTGATGTATAATCCTCCAAACATATTCCAGTGACTGTGAGGAAGCGCCTTCAGGCCAGGCCGTAATTGTCTTTGTGATGGGTTGAGTTTTTCACCTAATGGGGGTATTTGCTGCAGTCAAGAGTGGGGATTAGTGATGTGACCGGCCTAGCGGCAGCGCTGCTGGGTTGGAACCATTCTCCCTGTATCCACTGATAGCCTGTATATATTTAATTAAACTGTGAATAGAACAGCCGCGAAGGGTCCGTTATTCATCTTTTGCCATTCCTCACAGGGCTGCGTTTGTTTTTGCATTCCCTCGGCAGAACTTTTGTTCCCTCTACGTAAAGTTATTTTACTTTCCTCCCCCTCTTCTATCAGATCAAATGCTTCTAAATCCATTGCATGCTGAGGGAGGCAGGGAGGCGGGTGGTGGGTTGGTGAGAGCTCTGGGAGACACCGCGTGAGAAGAAGAATGGGTCACTATGTTCCGCAGTGAGGTGCAAATGTACCCACTTATGCTTTAAGTACAGGTTTAAACTCATCACCGTCAAACATTGTCGCGAACCCAACAATCAGTTAACAGTCTGAATGAATTTGTCCTCTTCAGCAACAAAGGCTGCGTGTTCGCTTATCTTTTTTTCTGAGCTGTAAAGTCATGTCCTTGAGCGCGTGTAGTAAAGACACCATGTTTTATGACTGGCTTCTACGATGTGGGACTCATGCCAGTTCTACGACATCATTGACTCTCTGCTCTGTTTGACGGAGGCAGGCGACCTCGCTGATGATAATTACAGAAACACTTAGGCCCCATACTGTTCTGCTAGCTGCTCTCTGCTGTTGTTGCATTCAATAGTGCATTATACACTGGCGGATGTGTGAGGTCGCAGTGAGGCGCTGCAGTTTCTTTCAGCTACGTGGTAACAACAATATTGGAGCATGTTCATTGACTCTCATTGTGTAATTTAAACTGAACTAAATGTGATGTTTAATATGCAACATTTACAATGTTCTTCATCGCAGTTTAGCTTGCTAGGTTAACATGTACTGATTAGCACTTAGCTTAGGTATTTGGGTCAAAACCCAAAGTGTTTGACAAAATAGATTTTGACCTGATGGTGACAGTAAAAGTCAAAGGCCTGAGCAACAAATCATCTCCAGGTCGCACCTGTGTGTGAGTTTATTGATTCCCGTTTGTCTCTCTGTGTTCGTCTGGCAGGAGTGGCTGGATTTGCGTTGCAGAGGTGTTCGCAATGCCAACGCCTACATCCTGGTGTATGACATCTGCTGCGTGGAGAGCTTTGAATACGTCAAGATGATCAGGCAGCAAATAGTGGAGCACAGGTATGTTCAACTGAACTGAGCGTGTGACACGATGACCTATAGCGGTTTGATGTCTTAACGATTTTCCCTGATCGTCCGTCTGGAGACGCCATGTCCTCTCATAGCTTCACACAACACTATTCAGTGACGTGCTTTTGACAGTCTGATTCGTGGTAATACATCTTAATTCAGCACACTCATCTCTGCATCCTGTAAGTAAGTCATGACATTTCATTCTGGCATTACTGCATGCAAGATGCCCGAGATGTCACTAACGATTACTCATCTTCGTTTTAGAGATAATTCAGTTTTTGTTGGAAAACAGCAAAAGACCAAGCATCAGGGAAAGACTTCAGACTTATACAATAGCAAAAATGGACCCAACACTAGTAAATAAAAAGGTGTCATCATGGTCGCTGTTGGTTTACCCGAATGTATAATTAACGTATTCAAAGATATGCTGCAATGCTGTAAATAACCAAACTGTGACTGTTCCCAAACACCTTCATGTGGCTGCAAAAGTGCAGTGGTGTGTAGATATATGGACTATGGCAGATCGCCATTATAACCAGCGGCTGGAGAAGGAGAGTCAATCAAAAGTAATCATCGGAAGCAAAGGCAAGCGCACAGAAGGAGGAGATAAAACATTAACTGGAATAATGAATAATGGATTTATAACACAGTGGGAGGTGGCTGTACTGTGGAGGTCAAGTAAAAAGATCAATTATTTTTTATTTTAGTATTCTTAAAATATCTTTTTACTGGCAAAGGAGAAGCCCTCCGCTCAGAATATGGCACTGTTGGGTCTGTCACTTCTGCATAATTTCCCCCAAATTTCCCACGCAGCCGGAAGCACTGATTCACACAGTACATCTCGTTCTGCTAAAAGACTTGATAGCCGTGCAAGGAGATATTTTAAATCTGTTACATGAGTACGTCCTGTGAAAAGGAATAAAGTGAGATGATTACTGCAATGTCACAATCTCACAAAACCTCCAGCTGCGTGACTTGTAAAATGGTACCGCACATTTCTCTGTCTTTCCCCTGCGTCGAGCTGCATGTGCCTCCGGAGAGGTAGAGCTATGCTGTATGCAGAAGAAGGAAAAAACAATCGTTAAAGGTCTCGGCTTTGCTGACTTTGGCACTCAACCAAACGGAAAGCCAAAGTGAAAATCAATGTCAGATGTAAGAAATCTGATTAATGATCCTTTTTTCCTTCATCGTATTTTCTCTACAGTCTAATCCAGGATTACTCTGGGAGCTTCTTTTTATCAACAAAGCTGTAGCAAATGTTCTCTCCTTTTTCATCACACCGTCAGCCTGCATTTCCAAACCACCACCATCCAGGCTACTGAAAACGTTTGGACTTTATGACGTCCACCCAGATGTTACTGTTTTAATTAACACCGTAGCATAACACATGCAAGTTCCATGTCACTAATGTGTTTCTACATCTGGCTTGCCCTGTATTTTCACAACGCACAAGGCTGTAAAGCACTTGCTGCAGTGTGTGGTGGGAGGCCCTTTGAGCATGTCTGCTCTAATCCTCCAGTCCACCCCCGCACACCTCGCAAGGAAGAGAAAAAACTGCAGACATCTTACACATGCCCAGCCAACGGCTGTGACGAATACCCAAATGATAACAATGCTTTTTTTAAACCAACCTTTCTATCCTTTTTTTTGTTTTACCTCGTCCACGTTCCTGCAGGGAAAGCAGCAACAGCGAGGTGCCAATCCTGGTGGTTGGCAACAAGAGAGATCTGCAGCGGCAGCGATTCATGCCTCGCAGGGCGGTCTCAGTCCTGGTGAAGAAGACCTGGAAGTGCGGTTATGTGGAGTGCTCAGCCAAGTTTAACTGGCACGTAGTGCTGCTCTTCAAAGAGCTGCTGGGCATCGCCGTGGCTCGGGGAACCCGCCAGAACCACACCTCCATCCGTCTGCAGGGGGCGCTACAGAGGAATCGCTGTGCCATCATGTGACCCCTAGAGCTCTCTCCACCCCTCTCACGCTGCACTGGAGAATAAAACGACTTTTTATCTAAATGGCTGGAAAAATACCCTGTGGCCTCCTGCTTTACTGAGCTGATTTTTCATAATGAGGTTTATTAGTCTCTTGCGCTGTAAAAGACCCTCAAATTTCACTCATGGTCATCCAAACACTTCCTGGTTAGATTGTGCCAAATGTGTAAAGGAAAAGAGAGAAGCAGGTGGGAACGCAGTGGAAACTAATGGTACAAGCATAGCACAGTAATGCTTGCTTTCCAAATTACACAGCAGGTCTGGTTGAGCGTTGCCTGGAGGCCGGAGCTGGGCCCGACGGGGTGAAGGCTGTGTTTGTAAGGCTCAAAACCGAGAGGCAGCAATAGTGAGTCTTCCTTCTGAATTTGTAATATTTCAACAAGGTCAACAAGCAAAAAAATAGCTAATGCTTTACTTCTGAAGGGATTATCCCACAGTGTACAGTCATGATTAGATGGTATTTCATTTTTTTCTCCTGTCCCGGTTTCAAACTTAGCCTTCGGTCAAAACTGTTTGTTCTGAACTAATTGAGGATTTAAGGTCGTCTTGGAGCATAAACTGCCGCAGTCCCTATCACGATGTACAGTGGGGCTTTAATCGTTTCCCTCCCCTCAGTGTATGTTTCTGAAGTTAAATTCAGGCCCCTGCCGACCTACATGAGGCTGCAGAGGTTGAAAAAAAGAGTGTAGTGTTTGTATGTGCGTGCGAGTCCACAAGGGAGGGAGACGGGGAGAGACAGGGGGAGAAAAAGAGAGACACGGTGAGACAGAGGGAGACAGAGGAAGGAAAGATTGACAGCTGACATTCAGGCAAGCACAGGACAGACACAGCAAGATAAGAGATCGATGTAGAAACTGGATTAGGAAGGAGCAATATAATCTGACAGTGATGTCCTGACTGACCATATGTACCACCGTATTATGTAAAAAAACCTCCCCTCTCAGATATCCTGCAGAAATAAGGAGGCAGAGCTTTATGGCTTCCACAAAACCCCCCGCAAGCACATCCCACACAGGAACCTGAATAAAGCTTTCACACCAGCATCTGAATACCATCCCACTGGTTACGTTGTCAAATGAACAGCTAATTATTCATGTTATTAGGCCCAGTTAGTCTGTGGACACGGCTGCACTGAAGGTAGGCAGACCTGTTGTACATAAGAGTGATTCATGGAGTTGTTGATGTGCATGCTTTTGTTGGTAGAGCCAACTGGTCAGGGTTTAATTGCACTGGTGTGAAAATTTGATATTGTGTTTAAGTTTTGTAATACATGGTGTTCTGATGCTGTAATGAGCAGCTGCTCGGAGTGAATGTCGTTGTTTTTCACTGGCATGTGATAGCATAAGCTCATGATTCCCTCCGAGATGTAGTGTTGAACCCTTCGGGGCAGATGACGGTGTTTTAGTTTATTTTTTCTAGTAAAAAAAAAAGAAAGAAGTATGTAGCAGCAACTGTGTGTAGCATGAGTTCATCGGTTTGTCTGTGTGTATGTTTCCAAATAAAAAGGGCTACCGTTTTTTATCAGAAATATTACTTTTATTCATTTTTACTGTGTTGGTACTCTGTGTAATCCTGTTTTTTAATATATTAAATGCATTTGAGAACAGCAACCTTACCCGACTTTACAGTCCTGTACTACAATTTCATTGCATTGAGACCATTTTGACAACACTGCCGCCCTGTGGTGAAGCGATGTTATCTGAAGCCAAATCAGAGGCACAGATCAATCAGGCACATTGTACCCGTTGAAGTAATCAGATTTCTGTTTAAAATTAATTGCTTGTTGTAACAACACAAGATGACCATCTGGGAATCTTCCCAATAGTAATACATAATCTATTAATCATGTTCAGTGGCAGAGGGATAAAAAACTATTTAATAATTACCTGAATAATAATCTCGGCACTGTCCATGGTACTGTATTGCACGAGCTGCCTGATTGATGGTTAGCTGATATCCTTCCTTGTATAATCTTGTTCCTCTTGTGGAAAACATGACCACATTGACCTACTATGGAATTCTGGCAAACAAATGCGCCATTGTTAATCCCAATAATCCTGTGTATTGTCCAGGTACCCTGCTGCCTCCAAATTCTAGTCAGTTAGTGGTCATTTTGATTCAACTAAATGAGATGCTCCACAACAGAAAGAGAAATATGGTTATTCTTAGATGTGTTTTATTTTAAATTTAGAGTTAAGATTAAGTAATAACAATAGCTTTTGGGCGTTGGAGACATTTAGGGATCTCGGTCAACTGGCCAGTTTCCTGCTCAGCCTGTTTGATGATGCAGCCTGGTTGGTAATGAAGACATGGATCCCACTGAACAGCACATGGGAGACATTTGAGCCCCAGGTGGTTTGTTTAAAGCCTAAAATATGGGGGGCCGTTTAGGACTTACCTACTGAGACTCTCTCACGCTTACTAATGAAACACTCATGCCATCTCACTACTGTGTGCGTGGGAGCATCTCACTAGCACACCGGAAGGCGGAAGCAAAGAGGGCTGAATTTGAACAGCGCAAAACGGCAATCTTCCACGTCTTCATTACCCACAAGGCTGCATCGTCAAACAGGCCGAGCAGGAAACTGGCCAGTTGACCCAGATCCCTAAATGTCTCCAACGCCCGAAAGCTATTGTTATTTCTTAATCTTAACTCTTAACACGCACACTGGTGAGATGACATGAGTGTTTCATCATTGGTGTGCGTGAGAGTGTCTCAGTAGTTGAGTCATAAACGGACCCTCATAGTATGACCTCCAATATCACCCAAAATACTGAATTACGGTTTCCTCACTTTAAACTATACGATTGAGATTAAGACGAATGATGACAAGATGATAATTGCGCGTTTTAACATTTTAGCATCAACTCACCTGTAGACCTGACAGGTATCACGTGGGTTTTGTTGTGTGTGTTTCTTTGAAATCACCTGCCAAACCTCATGTTAAATGTTTGGATAACAACATCATGTGGTGCGGGTCTGAATCATAGACCGGAGTTGATAGAGCTGCTTTCCAGTCACATCCACACGTCATGAATGGTCGTGTTAGCTGCCACCCAATATTACTGCTATCAACTGTTTGTCACTGCCGATATAGAAAATAATTGCTGATTTTGGGACATCCCTTTCAGATCAAATGTAGGCAATTTGGGGAATTCCCTTTCTATGCACTCCAGCTCTGTGCGCTGAATGCTCCGCAGTCTGCATCGGCAAAGTGTCTCGGCATCACTTCTCCTTCCTTCCATTCCGGCGTCATGTGAGAGGCTTTCTCGGTGGTTTCTGTCGACCTCGCGTTGACCCAGCGCACTCGTCAGCGCCGACGTCCTCGCCCCGGGTGTGGTGGTACGTGTCCCTGCCCCCGCTGTCCCCGCTTCATGCTGCATCCTTCGGCGGAGGATGAGCGAGCAAGGGAAGGGTTCGGCATCTGCCTCCGCGGCGGCCACGACTCCGGGGTCGGATACTTACAAAGGCTGGCTGTTTAAATGGACCAACTATTTGAAAGGATACCAGCGGCGATGGTTTGTCCTCAGCAACGGCCTGCTTTCATATTACAGGTACATATCTTAAGACGCACTGTCCGATGTTTGTCAAACTAACACGCCAACCGGGCGCTCAGCGAGTCGTTGTCCTGAGTGTCGGCGCGTCGCAGCTGGCCGCCTCAGCTGGCTAGCATCAGGCTAAAGCTAGCTGTCAAACGGACAAAGTCAGCTGTCCCTTTACTTCACGTCGGCAGCGACACACGCCGTCGGTGTTTTTTTTGGAATGACTGGTTGTCACGGAAAGGCAGCTTGACTTGAAGACACAATTAAGCACAGAGCGGCAAAAAGCAGCGAGGACTCGCAACTCGTTGAAGTGTCTATACTTGTGGCTGCGGTCGGCACAGACGTCGCGGCTAGCGGACTAAGCTAACCAGCTAGCATCAGCCGTTGACAGCTCGGCGAAGCTTACGCTGCAACACGTGCAACACCAGTTAGATAATTCCTCTCGATCACTTTTCATGTGACGGTCAAAAATTTGATTTATTGTGGGCATTTTATTTTGTTAATTGATTAATCCACCCATCCCGTTACTCGACTGAGCCACTTATCATGACTGTAACGACATGCACGCAGGAGAGGTTCTCCATCATCACGATGTTTCTGTCACCGAGTTGCTAGCTGTGAGCTAACGTTAGCTATAACTATAGCACTACACCTGTGGCTCAGGTGCGTCCTGCGGGAGAGTCATGTTTCCACAAGTGTAGAGCAACTGTAGGGTATAAAGGATCAACTAATCACTTCGTCTCAACATAGAAGGTCCTGTAGGCTATACATTGTGCAGGTCTGATTTATTAATTGACAGCAAAAGTTATATGAGCAAATTGAATCGGATATTGTTGATTGAAAAAACAATATATTCATTGACAGTCTGAGAGTAATAAAACCTTACCAGCGGGTGAATTAACTGTAACCTGTGAGTATTTAGTCCAAACTCTGGGCGGCATTTTCTGCTCTTTTTCCTGAGCTGAAGACGAGCTGAGAGGCCTACACATCATTGCTTCCTTGCATGTTCAACTGTCACTTTTGCTCTTAACCTGAGTGCTTTTCTTTATATACAATGACTTAACTGTATGGTATTCCTGGTTACACGGCCCACTGTGCGTTCACTTTACTTTAACACTCATTCCCATTCACAAGCCACCTGTGTGTGGCCCATGTAAAAAGAGAGATGGCTGTCTGTAAAGTTTAAGGACCCTGAAAATCAACGCTTGCAGTAATGAACATCATAAATTTCACACTAAGCCGGTTCCTCGCGGTTCATTGTCTTTTCAAATATCGAGAGCATAATCCACTATGAAGAAGGGAGGTATTCTCTTCTGCAAAGCGAAGACTGATCGGTTGTGGGGTTTTATTGTGAACTGACTGCAAGGCAACATTTGGACTAATTATGCTTCCTTGCATTTCAAACATTCACACAGTAAATGTCATCCTTAAACAGGAATATGGAACATGCTTTACTGATTGTACACGTAGAACAATTGGATCAGAATCCCTTTCTTCCCATGCTGCGGTCCAGACACAATGCTCTTTTGTCTTTTATTGTCAGCAGTGCTATTTGACACGTAGGTATAAGTAGCCGAAGCCTCCTCCTGCCAGAGGTAGACGTGAAAGGAAAGATGCCTGTTGCCGCTACGCTCTATTAATAGTCCGTTACGTGTAGAAGGCTGTTTTCCCTGAAGTTAAGGTAGCCCGACGACATCTGAGAAGTTATTTCCTTCATCGATGTCTTCCTGGCTAAAGACTGCAGGCTTTGTGTGCTTCTATTTGTGCATCTTCGGGCCGGCTGCCTCCACTTCTATCGGGAGGGAAGTGGAAGAGTAACAGCCAGACCAAGGTGACAGCATGTTAATTAAACTGTCATCTTTGTATGCCAAGTGATTATTACGTTCTGCAGAACATTGTTTGTCTCGCACTACAATTATAACAAAAAAAGATGCAGAAAAAAAAATATTTTTATCAATTGAATTTGTGTGTATGTATGTGTGTGTGTGTGTGTGTGTGTGTGTGTGTGTGTGTGTGTGTGTGTGTGTGTGTGTGTGTGTGTGTGTATGTGTGTCTTCTGAATGTATTATAATGATTGCCACTCACTGATATAACAACATTTATATTCAGGAGTATTTCTGTGGTCTCAGTAATTAAAACGTTGTAAGATAAATGTAGCTTCCTTTTTATAAAATGATTTAGAACTATCCCTTTAAATAAGTGTATGTAGTATACATTATAGGTTCTGATGATAATTCAAATCATTTTATTTTGTTTAGCCCAACATTACTAATTAAAAATGACAGGGCTTTACAGTCTGTACACATGAAAAACACTCCTTCAACGGGGAGAATAAAGGAAGAAGCCTTCCTTCTACCGGGATGGACAGAATACAGTGGATGTCCAGAATGAACAACGTAAAATATGTAAAGACATTCCATAATCTATTAAACTCTGGCATTGGATGAACATTTTTAAAGTCCAATAAATCCAATGTCACATTCACTGAGTAGTTGTTTGAATTGAATTTGTATTACTGATAGATCAATAGCGACTGACATAGAGGTTTAGCCTCTAATAACCTGTCTGCTGATGTTTAAGCACAGGCTTAGTTCTCCAACTTCTTGATGACAAGCCAAAGGGCAATGGATGTTATAATTGCCTTTATTCTGCGTGCAGACGGACACGCTCAGCAGTTGAGCCGGCTAAAGTGTAACGAGTTTAACAGAGATTCAACTTTGCACTCTTATTTATTACTTTTGGCCCCAACATTGCAAGGCTGGCGGTTTATTTATACCACGTCAGCCTTGTGTCTCATCCGTTTTAGTTTATGTAATCCCAAATTGCCTCAACGAGCGATTCTCAACAGGACATGTGACAAGATCTCTGTCCTCAGTCATCCTCCTCCTCCGAACTCATTTCATTTTGAATATCTTAATCTTAATACGTTCAGCACTACTTATGCACCTCTTTGCGAATCCGGCTTTGTGTTTTAGGAAAAATTACGGGGCATTAAAGCTTTGAGTGCAATTGGAGCTGCCATATCAGTAGTTCAGCCTTGACTTCAACAGGCCTGCCATGTCTTATTCTCAGCCGCAGGACGGTAACTAGATCGTATCAGTTTAAGTGCTTAGAGGGGGTTCGCCGATATTCATGTCCCTTTGGAACGTCGGGTCATTGTGTTACTGCGCACTCGGCTCCTGGCTGCAAAGAGGCGTCGTGGGAGACGGGTGAACCGGCTAACCTTGTTCCCAGCTGCAGGGAACGGAGCCTGGCCTGAACTCTGTCAGAGCGGCGCATCAGAAGAATGACTGGAGCGAGAGATATGGATGCCGGGATCTAATCTTGTTAATAAGCTCTCAGTTAGTCTTAGCAGTGTGTGTGTGTGTGTGTGTGTGTGTGTGTGTGTTTCTATGGAAAAGCGAGAGCAGCAGGGTGACCTTAAAGGGAGCAGGGAGTCTGGCCACATTCACACCGTCTCATTGTTGCAGTCTTTCAGCAGGTCATGTCACGCTGCCCAGGCTGCAGTATCATTTCTTTGTTTTTTATTCTTGTCTCACGTTTCCTCTCGGTCTTCTTCCACCACATGTTTCCCCAGCGTTTCTCTGTCTCTCTCTCTTTGTGTTGTGATATTTCAGTCCCCAGTCACAACAAAACCTTCTGTCTAATCCACGTTCTCATTCTCTGGGTACTATGTCCTATTTCCTCTGCCTATCTGTGTGTGTCGCTCCATGCTTCAGGCCGTCTGCTCTGTGTCGTTCACCGGTTTGTCACCTGTTTGTTCTGTCATTACATGCTCCAGATCGGTGGATTTGTGTTTTGCGAGGATATGTGCACGAGGGACTGACAGGTAAAGCTTCAGCCATTCAGCTTCTGACTCAGGTGGGAGAGGCAGTGAGCGCTCATCGAGGACGGGAGGACGGACGTTGGCCCCCACCGACGGACGCATCCACCTGACTGCATGGCTGCATGCTTCCAGGCGGCTGTTTAAAGTGCAGACGGGCAATCGTGGGACACTTCGGGGAGGGAGGAGGCGGGGGTCGAGGACCTGTGTGTTCAATCTGAAACAACCACCGCAGCATGTGTTTTTGCTGATTACTCGCTGCTCTTGGGTTAATCAGCAGAATCAGCTGTCTGTGGATGGAGGCCTGCACACGCTCAGCCCGCCGTGGGGCAAACTGTTCCAGCCCGGCTCTGCAGCTTAGCTCGACAGAAAGAACAATCTGTAATGTTCAGCTTGGATTTTCTATTTTTCAGTTTGCCATATTAGTTGTTGTAATTATGAAGTATAAAAACGTCACATGATTTTGCTGATGAATACATTCTACAGCACATTCAGATTTTAGATAATGTACAGCATCAACATTTTTGCAGCCGTTGTGTTATTGGAAGATGTTTTTGGAAACTTCCGTTGTGTCTTTGTCTTGCACAGTGCGTCTGCAGACCTTCAACACTCTTGCTCTTTGTTCTAATCTGTCGCTCTGATGCTTTGGCTCTGTTCCCCGCTATCTCCCTCAGTTTTTAACAGCTCTCGCATTCTGTTCCCTCTTTGTTCACGCTGTTATTCGTTGTTTGGTTTTGCTCGCTACAGAGGCTTGGAGGCAGACAATGGCCTTGTTATCTCTACTACTGTGGCCCACTGACTGTGCCACAGTTGGTGTTAGAGGAGGCTTTACAGAATACCCGCAATTCAGCTTGCTTGCAGCAGGGAAGGCAGGCCACACTGAGTGAATATGTAACCATCCACTTTTTTTAACAGTAGTTAATACAAGTCCAGGTTTCATAAATGGACGATTGTGCTGAAGAGACTGTGCATGTGAAAAGTTATCCCACTGCTGCTCGGCTTTTACAGGGAAACCTTAAAGTACCTGTGGCATTTTTCTGTCCCTACTTGCCTCCCTGCTTCTGCATATTTGCTGTAGGATTGTAGATTGAACTACCCCGCCTGCGATAGGCAACTGTCACAAAAGTCCTTCCTCTCTTACTTTTATTCTCTCTCTGTCTCTTTCCCTGCCTGCTATTGTGTGGCAGGACGCAGGCAGAGATGGCGCATACGTGCCGCGGAACAATCAATTTGGCCACGGCACACATCGACACGGAGGACGCCTGCAACATCGTGCTGAGCAGCGGGGGTCGCACCTACCACCTGAAGGCCAGCACGGAAGTGGAGCGGCAGAGATGGGTCACGGCGCTGGAGCTGGCGAAAGCCAAAGCCATCCGCGTGATGAGCGATCAGTCTGGTAGGAGTATCTGGCGAGAGTTTATAACCTATTTAACGCTATCTAATTCTAATCTGCGCGGAATGCGTTTTGCCGTCTAATCGTGTATAACACACCCACGCAAGGCACTGATGCGAGACGTTCACGTTCTGAATTTAACCTTGATGAATAGAAGTTGGGCAGATACAGTCTTGGGCAAACATGCCAGAGGGCAAACAAGGGAGTTCCAAGATCCGAGGGGAAAGGAGTGTTCAGCACTAGTCTGGCCTGTTGAGCGTGGTCCTCGGGCCTGCCAGGATATTTGGATTTATTTCATACTCCGCTCAGCAGATGTTGCATCTTCCACCCTCTTTCTTTCATGTAGTTCAGATTTTATCCAGAGCCAGGGGAGGGCAGCTTTCATTCGGTCTGACAACAGATGCCTCTCCTTTACAAGGGGAATTAGGTGTAGCAAAGGAAAGCACTTTTAACCCCAGCATTTTCCCAGCACTTCCCCGCCCCAGTCTTCTGCAGACTGGTTCTATACGGAGACTACGATGCTATATATTCCTCTGGCCTCAATTTCAAAGCCAGATCACTAAATATAAACTGTGGGATAATGGGAAGTGTTTCTAGCTCAGCACTGCCAGTAAGACAGTAATGTTGCTTTATTTTTATTTTGACTGCAAGGGCCAAATATGGTGTTGGAAATACCCAGAAATATAACTGTTATTCTCTGTGTAAACATTGGCTGGCGCTGCACTAATCTCATGGGCTCAACTGTAGAGGTGTAATCACTGTAGTTTTGTTGATTCCCACAGGGGCAAATGGGCTTTTGTTGACATTCTGCAAAGGGTATGTTTGGTTATTGGTGGAAGCAGTGGAATGGACTTGTGTTACGTTAAGGCATGGCAAGGCAGAATAAGCAGATCCTATTCTACAAACAAGGTTACATAACGCACATCAAGTGTAACGTATAGTAACCAGGACTTCAACCAGGGTCCTGTTGGGAAAGACAGCCAAGTAGCTTACAGTATTACCCTGGGCTCCTTTTACAAAGGCTGTTGAATTAATTGTGTGTGTGTGTATATCATTTTTTGCCCCATGATCTGTTGTTAAGCTCAACTACAGTAGGATGATGCTACAGTACATCCACTACAACATTACATATATTTTGTTATTTTACATATTGTCTGTTGTGTTGAACAAACCTTTCACCAAAAGAAATTTTGATGAGGTAAAGAATATACAGAAAGATGATTTTTTTGTTCCCCTGTGTGGTCAATTCAAGCATTCAGAATCTGGATTTAGAAGGTACAAATGCCCCTTTATTCTACTGTATCGGTTTGAAATGTAGTAAAGTGCAGCAGCTTTTTCCAAATACAGTTTTGATAACAGGCAACCTGAGACCAATTTACTACGATAGCAACTGGAACAACAACTCCTGCTTCTGCCCATGTAAGATACAGTAGAGTCTGAGGCCATTTGTCAAACAGAAACAGGTTCACTGTTGCCTTTAAGACCCCTTGTATATTTTAACACTTTTAACAGTTTGTATTTTGTGAAAGCTTTGGCTCACCAACTACTTTGAAAGAATGAATGAGTGTTTGTCTGTTTGTGGGAGGAAGATTTAAGAGAGTGTGAGCAAAAGGACACTTTGTGAGATGCACTTCAGAGGAAAGGTTCATACTACAGTCCATGACTCATTTTTCCATAGCTTCTCTTTCTGTTCACAGTGTTACACAAGATGCATCAGTGTCTTCATTAACCTGCCTTCACCTCTGTCAGTAGAACTGCTCTTGATGTCCTCTGCACACAGGAAAAGCTGATCTATATCTGGGTTTCATCTAAGCTCGAGAAGCATGTTGTAAAATTTCAAACCAAATAATGCATTCCAAGAATCCTCTATCAGCTCCAATCTCAAGTAGCTCTTTGTCTATGAACGACTGACCTAAATCTTCAGTCATTTTTTACATTTTTCATTAGTACTGGTGTCACATCTGCAGTCTTCCCATTTTTCAAGCCTTCTCTCGTAAATTGCCTGTCCGTCCATGAGCGCATCTTCTAATTGATGTTTAGATTGGATTTATAACAGTTTAAGGGCGGTGCCTGCGGTTTGGGGCAAATTGCCAGCAGGCGGCAGTGTTTACCTTCACGTCAACATGACTTCTCTCATTTCTTTTCCTCCCTTGTTCCTGCCCCTGTTTGTGAGCTCACAGCCCCCTGAATCCCTGGTTCCAGTGCTGGCTGTGCAGTCTTGAAATTTGCTCCGATGAGACGAGTGAGAATTTTCTTGGATGGAGATTTACTTTGTAGAAACTGGAAAGGTTTAGTGGGAGAATTAAGAAATTAATACAAGTTCTGGAAGCAGTCATCCAGTTGGTGGGCTCTCTGGATGCGGCTGAATTCCAGTGAAATGCTGTAACCATCTGAACTGACTGGCAATGTGTGGGGGAACCCCGAGGCAATTGATTTATTTCTAGCGGCTCAGTTAATTGTTTCCTTGTATATTTACATTTATCCTCTTGCTTGTGTTTTATTTACCTCTGATTCTTTTCCTGTACCTTTCTTTCTTTGCATCAATAGATATAGTCCTGTCCATGGTCCTGAAACACAATATCAGCTTTAGAATAGGCTCTTCAAACAAGCTTCCTTTGTCGTCGTGCACCCCCCCCTCCCTGCTCCTCACAGTCTCACTGCTTTCCCACCCGTGCACTCGCCCCGGCACTAGCTCTTCCTCTTTCTCTCAGTCACCCTCTCACTCGCGGTCTGGTTTTCCCGCCCCCCTCTGCTCCTTTCTGTCTTCTGCTCCCTCTCTTTTCACTCAGCGGGGCATTTAGTTCTGAATGGAATGACCTACTGCTTTTCTCCAACTCTTCCCCTTTCAATCTTTTCTTTGCTCAAAACATTGCCATTGTCCTGCAAGTCTGGAGGGATAAACAGAGACGGCATAAGGCGCAGTTTTCGTCTCGTAAGTATCCGGCTTTTCTGCGGTTTACATTATGCTCAGGAATGTGAGTGCATGTTTGTGTGCATACATGTGAATCTGCTTTGAATAATTCGATGCAGCTGTGATTACATGCTGTGGATCAAATGCCATATGGTGAATGTTGGCAGAATTATAGTTGCTATATCAAGGATGTCAGTGATTTTGAACAATGGGCATACAGGGGATTTCTGTCCCGCAGCCCATTCAGGTGGTAAACTGGTTTGAAAAAAAAGCAACAACTAATAATTAACAATGAAAGTAAATAACTAACATGTGAAAATGTTTCTCCGTAAACATTGAGCATTGAACAGCGTATGAAATGGACGAGTCTCTCTTTGCAGGGCGGGAGACTCGGGGTGTTGGACCTAGTTAAGGCTGTTATAGCACCCCTCTACATTTATAGATAATGCTTCGATGACTGATCTATAAAACTATGCTGAGATTCACACCTTCTGTATTACACTAAACACAGCTAAATGCATGTTTTAAAGTGTATTCTATCACCTGCACTTCTTACTGAGCTTGGTAAAAGACATGAAATGCCAGATGGCATGCAGTTTGTTCTGCTGCCGGATGGCTGTGTATCCGATCACTTGTTTGTGCCTGATGTAAAAGGCTCCGGTTGATTTGCTTGATCAGCTCAGTAAGAAGAAAGAGATGGAGACAGATTTAGCCATGTTACAAAAGTGATTCTCTCCAGACATATTCAAGTTCTCTCTCCCCTTTCTGTCTCTGAATGCAACACCCAAACCAACCACAAGTGTCCTTGTGAATTCAAACCCTGGCTGTTTCATAATGGATTCAAACTCTCTGAACTCAATTCCTCCTTAAGCTGGCCATTTTCGCCTTCATTGATCTTGGGGTTAAATGCCACCTCCTTCCTCACCGACTGATCTGATTTTCTCTTTGAAATTCCATTCTGTCAATGTTGTTATTTGCAATATAGTCTACTCATTAAAAAGTCATCAAGCCCATTGTCTTTGTCCCCTCTTACTATTTGCTGGGCATTTTCTCTACTATAAATACATTTATTCCTCCTCTCCATTTTTTTACTTGTGTCATTGTATTTTAAAACCACTAGGTATGTTTAATGGACTCTAAAAAGTCCCACCAATAGGTGAGTGATGTTTGGATCGAATAGGGATCATTCACGAAACCTAGACAATCTCAGCCAGTGACGGACTCACAACGCCACAAAGGCGACTGGACATAAGCTCTCCTCAGGTTGGAGATAAGAAGGTAGACAACTGTGAGTCTCAAATCTTTGAAAGACAAAGTATTACACTGACTGACTTGCACCTTTCGATTGTGTGTTTTATTTATTTGGTATGCAACACTAATCTGACCCTACATCTGTTTTAATGTCTGAATAATCACAGTAGGAAAATGACACACACTAGCACAACAATAACTCTTTCAAAATGTTTCATTTTAGTAAAATTTTCTCCAAAGTCTGAAACTATGCTTTAATCAGCCAATGTTCAAAATGCTGCTCAGCTCTGCAGCTTTCATTAGCGACCATGGCAACAATAAGTTGAGGTGGTTTCCTGGAAGCCCAGAGGTGTAACAACAAGCATTGCTGATAACTTTAAGCTGTTTAAGAGATTTGGGATTTGGGATGAGGGATATCTATATAGAAGACCCTTGAAGTATATTATTTCAGTAGTAGAGGCAATTAAAATTAAAGCAATTCTGATTCTGATATAGTCTGATCTTTTATTATAGCTTGCACAAAATCTAGAATTTGTAACAAATATGGTTGGAATGCGTCTAGTTGTCTGTTCATGATGATGTGATTCAGCTGGAAGTGGTGAGCGATACGAACTGCACGCACTGCTCTACCTAGAATTGGTGTAGTGTCATTTGTGTTCATAGAAACCAGGAGCTAACTTGAGGAGAGAAGAATTATTCGATGTGCCGGAGGTCCCCTTGAATCAGGGTACGGTGGTGTCATGCACACAGGAAAGTTAACCTTCACCTTCTTTGGAAAGACATAGAGTGATCATAGTATAGAGAGATCATTAGTATGAATAGTGATATAATGCTTCAGTGACACGGACCCATCTGCCGGAGGTCAGATTCAAAGTCAGCGGCTGGCGATCCACTTGTCATGTCAATCAATCAATTCATTTGACTGACGGATGTTTTGTTTGACCTTTCGCCCTTCTAGAAGCACCACTCAGTCAATATGTTTATACGTAATCTGAAATCTTTTTATCCCCATATCTCATCCTACATAATCTCCTCGTAGTGTCCTTTTGAAGTGACATAATCCTTACTTAATACTATCTCTGCCATTTCCCTTTCCCAAAGTAGTAAGCCTTTACTGTGTGGCTGCTAAAAGCAGCAGTGCATTCCGGTCCTAGTTGTGTTGATGACTGCTGGCTGCAGAGTCCTATCTCCTCTCTGCTTCACTCTCTCTCTCCCTCTCTCTCCCTCCCTCCCTCCTTCCCTCACCAATCTGCACTCTACTGAGAGAAGCATGTGGAGGAGAATTGTAAATGTGCCGAGCTCTGTGAATGTGTGCATCCTGTGTGTGTGCGTGAGTTTCCGGAAGCGAGGGAAGCAGCGATGCACGAGAGGAGATAGGAATCGCACGAGGGAGCGCCTGCATCGCTCCCCTGTCTGTGATCCGTATGTAGGTGTGTGACTCTGCATGTGTGTGCGTTCACGCTGCAACGCTGAACAGGGAAAGTCGCTGCCTGTGCCCCCTCCTCGATGGGATTATGTAGAGGCCAAGGGCAGCGTTGCGTCTCAGGGAGCGTGGACTGGGATCAGGCCTGCAGAGAGTGGGATGAAGGGCCGAGGCTGCTGGGAGGCGGCGAAGGTCCGCTCCCTCTGCAACTCGGGCTGCCTGAGTAAAGTCAACCAGGGTCAGTACAGCTACGGCTAAACATTAGCAAAGGAGCCGTCACACTCCGCTCCATCCGATCCACGACGGAACATTCCTCATCCTGCTGTCTCCTCTTCGTCGAGAGGTACTCGTCATCCCTCCATCCGTCATCCTCTCTCTGTTGGAGTCTGTCGTCTGTTGCCACGGAGGCTCACATCACTGCAGCCTCCCTCAAAAATGCAGCGCTTCATGCTGTAAAACGAGCAGCGTGTCCTCTCGCCTGCACTCCTCCCTGCATGCCCCCCTCCCCCCCGCTCCGCTTGCCCTCTTTCCCCCGTTCTGCTCTCTCGCTCACACTCATTTCCTCTCTCTTGCTCCACCGCACATTTGCATAAGTCGGAGTCGGCTAGGCCCATGCGTGTTGTGTTACGTTACATCTGTGTTTGCGCATTGTGCGCATAGTTCATTAAACCATCCGAAAGTGTGAATGTGGCTTGCTGTATTTCCCTTGTGAATTCCCAGTGTGAATGGGAGAATGGGACAAGCAGAGTGGTGAAAGCAGTAAGGGTGATGGGTTAATAGGATTTGTCCCACAAGCACTACTTTCATAACATGTTATGAGACTGTGGAGAACTGTGCACAATTCTGCTCATGGCATGTTGATACAATCCTATACAGGCTACGTCATGGTGTTTATATATGTGTGTACCACGTGTGGGTGTGTACTTTTGAAGGATTGAATGGGTCTTCTCACATTTCCCACCTCTCTCACTTCATCAGTTTTGTTGCCCATGGCAGAGTTGGACTGTTGACTTGAACAGCTGTGCTCTTCAGCCTCCGGTGCTCGAGTCTCCCCACCCTGTCTGTTTGTTAACTGAAATTAGTTTGGCATTGGTGGTAAAGGACATATTGTTGTAAGTCTTCTCCAGTCGGCTTCTGCTCACTCTGCGCAATATAGATGTTGGTATGTGATTAAGTTACAAGGAGAAAATAAGTCAGAACCAACATTGTTACTCTGGAAATCGATCTAATCATCTAAGGACATTAGACTGTAATACTAGCTGGTCTCTTACAGCGTCACCACATAGCGTGATGGATAAAAAGCCTTCCTAAGGTCATCCTGCGCGTGTATCAGTGGTAATATAAAATATAGGTGCTGGATACTTTCATGGCGCTTTAACTGGCAGCGCAGGTACCGGGACAAGTAGCATGAAGGACGGGGATCTAGCTGTGTCTCCGTCTTACTGACCCTCTTTATCAGGGCGATTAAGAAAAGACCGTCACACTCATCCAAATGTACTTTCAGTTGCACAAACTGTCAAATACCTCTTATGACTTGTTTGAAACTTTACAATTGTTGTTGCAGCGCTTAGTAGGAGGAGACAGTGTGGATGCAATACTAATATTTTTTAATATTTTATGCATTTTATAAGAATATTGCAAGTGCATAAAATATGTCTATAGATGAAACATTCATTCATTAATATCTGTATTGGCTGGTGAATTAAATTCTTCAAATAAGGTGAAGAATAATGTTTAATATCAATGATGTGTTATTTTTTTTTTACTGCACGTGTAAGTTCATGAGCGACTTCTTTGAAATTGCTGCACACACTCGCACAGAGACGCACAGCACACACCCCGTTAGATGCTGTATCTCCTCCAATGAGAAGTATCCTTAAAATGCATTGCATTTTCCTCTTCTTCTTTTGTTTCACATGAACCAGGGCAGCGGACACAGAGGCTCTCCTCCTCGCACAGCCCGAGCAGCTGTCTGCATGCATGTAAATGAAGAATTGAGGCGTGAGCATGCATACAAATACTCCATGTTTACCCGTCTCGCGTACGTGGGTTTCAATTAAGCTTTTGACCTTCCGATGATTTAAAATCTCCCATTCTGTAGATATATTGTAAATCACGCAATGAAGCGATCCCTGCTGCTTCAGATGGTAAACATAGACTCCACCGTTTGTCTCTTTTCATTAGTGCAGTTATTTCCTGTTAAATCCTGTCCTGTGACCAGACCTGTGTCGATCAGCTCAGTCAGCATTCTTAGGTTGTGCAGCCGGATTCTTAATGACCTCAACCTTCAGACTGTAGTTATGCAGTAAGCGAGAGCTGTTTGCCCCCCGTAGGTTTGCTGCACCATTTGGGAATTGATAAAATGTAGACAGCAGGCCAGACTATAAATCTACAGCTTGGTTGTCATCAGTCCAATGTTTTTGTTTGCGTCTACTCCTCCACATTATGAAATGTTACTGAATCGAAACACGTTTGCCGAGTTGCTGCGGTTCGCTTTTAATCGTTTCTTTTGTTTGCCGCTCATTGAGAGTGTTCGATTGGATGCACCGGCAGAGCGGTGCTGCAGAGCTCTGGGGACAGTGATGAGTTTCACCGCACAGTCTCTCATTTGCTCGTGGAGAGCTGAGCGCCGTGTACTGGGTTTAACCTGCCGTCCCCTCTTTTCGCCTCCTTGTGATGTATCTCACGGGACGCATAGGGCCAGTTGGTAATTACCGGCGAGCAACACAGTCTCCTCCCCCGGGACGCATCGCTGCTCTTAATCTACCTCCTTCTCTCTTCTCACACTCTCTTTCTCCGTCCACATTCAAAGATTCAACATTTTAAGTGATGCGAAGAGGTGACATAGTTTATGGCGGGCTTTAGTCAATGTTTGAACCGTTCTTGAGTTGTCATGTTTAGCTACGAGTTAAAATGTTTACAGTGAGGCTAAAATATCTTTCAGTGTTTCCCCTACCATTACATCACTGCCGGCGTGGCCTGTGGGCACGAGTGTATCTTTAGATACGATAAAGACAATAGAGAGTGTACACATCATGTCTTTTCACTCAACACTAATGCATAAATACGAGAAAAAGAGGACCCAGAGGAACCATTAGTTGATGGCCAACCCCGTGTTCTGGATAGAAGACATGCATTTATTATATTGTTATATGGTTTCGTAGTTGTAGGAATTATTATTAGGAGTCTAGGGATTATTACTGTTGTCTTAGACTAGGTTTATAAATGATGCAAAATGATCTTGGTGTTTGAATCAGCATTCATCCTTAAACAATGTAGTATTTGCATGCCAACAATTTAGTAATGAAATACATGATTTAGTGAAGTCTGATTTCCGCAAATAGTTTAGCACAAAAAACTGCATGAAGTTGACTCTGAACGGTAGAAAACCTGTAATAACCAACTTTATAAAAGCAAGTTCTCTGCTGAAAAACTCCTTAACTCTTTCTGACACTCGGATCAGGCCCTAATATGTTCAAATGCCATCGTTAATCCAGAAAGGCAGGACATTTGTCCCATGTGCTCGGCTGCTTGACGTCTGCCACGGGGAGACGTCTCGGCAGCCGGAGGGCCGGCTCCACTGATCTGACAGCCTGTCCTCAGGGACGAGCAGGGAGACGAGCGGGGAGACGAGCCTGACAGCGGTGCGGCGAGGAGACCACCGCTCTCCCAATTGCAGTCTCCCACATCTTATTCTCCTGCTTCCTCTCTTTCCCTCGCCACTCGCCCTTTTGCACCCGACACAAAGAGGAGGGAGTGAAGGGAGACAAAGCCCCAGCATGCTCATGCTGAGGACCGGTGGAACATGGGTGCGTGTTTATGTGTTGAACAATCCTGATTTGATGAGTTTCGACCTGTTAAATGGTACCCAACTTGCCTCGGAGCAAGCAAACAGATATTTGCTTAAATTGACTCATCAGAAGCGGCATGGTGGGAACTGGGAACAGACGTGCATACACGTCTATGCAGGGTGTCCTCTGAGCCGGTGTCCAGTGTGGGACGGGGGGAGGTGGACCGCCCACTTGAGGCTTGACTGGTGTGGCTTGACGCCTCGCGGCGTCGACTCTGCTACGGAGAAGCATCCATCCAAATGTGTGGTCGGGAAGGAGGAGGTTGGAAATGGGGGAGCGGGAGGCGAGTGAGTGACGGATGCACAGAACGCATAGCCCACCTATTTGTTCACACAGGTTTATCTTAAAACGCTGTCCTCACTTTTTATTCTTGAGTGACATTTCGATAGAATTCAACGGTTTTCATCTCCAGTAATCAAACTTGTCCGGTAGTGCTCGACTTTTTTTTATCGATGTTACTACTCCAACAAATGTTTAAGTGGCATTGCTTACAGATACAGAACCCATTTGTAAAATGAGCAAGGCTTCATCTATGTACATGAGTAGTCAAAGTTGGCAACCGTAACGACCCGTTTCTTCAGGCTTCTCCAAGAGCCTCTCGAAGCCACTCCCCCCAAAATGATCATCCTGAGCATAAACTGAGCTGGTTTATTACAGAATTATCTCATTCCCAAACAAGGTCCCATATCCAATGTCCACATGTCCACAGGTCCCAACACAGACAGTGAAAGTGGGGAGACTTTGCTTGTCTATTAAGATAAGACAAGATATACTTCATTGTCCCTATGCAAGCTTGTTTTGGGCTCCTATTATTTATTACATAATATAAACTCATTTAAAACTTTGAAAATTTTGCTCCAACTACATTCAGATGCATATACCAATATGATCTCTTTTCCACAAGCAGCTTTTATTGTATCTTCTGATCACCTTTAAGAGAGGGAAATATGAAAATCCCCCTCTGTGTCCCGGGGCACGTACGTATGGGCTCACAAATTTCGAACTCAATCAACCGGCCAACTAACTTATCAGTTTAAAGCTGCTCCGTCATAGTCACACGCTATCAATTTGAGGCTTATTTCATTATCCTATTTGACAGTCTGTTCTCACCTCCTCCACTGTGGCAGTCCCTTCTAATGGCCGAACAGTTGTGTCTCTCTGGAAGCCTCTTCAAGTTGTCTGCATATAATCTCTGACATTTTAGCTCCGTTTGTGTGCTACTTGTTCCCGGCTGAACTTTTGAATTAAAATGGATGCCTGGGAATGCAAACATGGTGAGAGATGGTCTTCTTTGCTTCTCTTTGTCCCCTTCGCTCACACTCACCTAATTTCTTTCCTCCCTCTTGTCTTTCTCTTCCATTTGTCAAATCAAAAATGTTGCTCAGTTGAAGATACAGTAGAAGAGAAGATAATTCGCTCCTCCACTGGCCCAAAGGTCTTTAAAAGTTCAAATGATCTCAGTCTATTGCTGTTACAGAATGTAATTCTGACACCGTTAGACTGCCAGCACCCTTCAGGCGCAGCTCCATGTTGTTCTTGCATGGTGTACTGTAAATAGTCCTGGCAGGGGTGATAGTCCCGTCCACTGCGAGGTCACAGCCAGCTGCCTTGTAGCTAGAAGGAAGTGTTGCTGTCGTGCTGCTTCTCCCCAAGACTGTGGCAGTCGCTCCCATCAGCCCTTCAACAGCAACAATTCCCACTACGTGGTAGCGTGTAGAAGGCAGCTGAGCAGCGTGTCCTGGACTTTGAAATAACGTGTGGAGAGAATCTAACTCTGCTCTTCAACTTTCAAATACATTGTCCTACTTGTCCTCGTGTTTTTTCTTTCTTCTTCTAGCAGTAGTTAGCATTATTCACTCCTCTGGTGGGATTGTTGGGATGTTACTGCTTTTCAGCAGGCAGTACAGTATCCACGGTAACTATGCTGACATTGAAATTGACATTGCCTTGTTTTGCCTGCTGGAAACAATAATACACCCCTACATATATTTCATGTCGGTGTAAAGTTAGATTTAATAATGTGGTGTACAAATATCTTCTTTTTTTCAAAAAGTTCATGAGTTGTTTCATCATTAGTGGGTATGTTCCTTTTAATCGCCACCACGTTGTTTATGGACCTCGGCATCACTTTTATATGTCTTTCTGTTAATGTGCATTCGTGTGTGTACTGAAAGGCTGACGCTGCAAACCCATTCTATGTTCTGTTTAAACTTGAGTAACCTCTCTTTAGTGACAACATGGGGAAAAAATAAATTAAACAACACCACCACTACCTACACCACTGAAAAATGTGGTGGTTGGATATTTGTTTGCCATGTTAGCTTTGGGAGTAGTCTTAAACGGGAAGTCTATCATAAAAGAGTTACTGAACGTATTTGGGGATTGTGCAGCTATGCAGTTACATTTGTTTCCTAAAATTACCATAGAAAAACAAATAATCTTTTTTGTCTTCTTTTTGTGTGATTGGTGCAAGTCCTGATAATCCCTTCACGTTCAAGATGGTGTGTGTGACCTCTCACCTCCACCTTCCAGATGACTCGGGGGACGAGGAGCCCACATCCCAGTCGGGCCGCAGCGAGCTCCAGGGCACTTTGAAGATACTGGTCAGCAAGCTCGACGACCTCAGCACGTGTAACGACCTCATCGCGAAGCACGGGGCGGCCCTGCAGCGTTCGCTGAGCGAGCTCGAGGGCCTGAAAGTGCCCGTGGAGGGCGGGGAGAAGATCAAGGCGGTCAACGAGCGAGCCACCCTCTTCCGCATCACTTCCAATGCTATGATCAATGTAAGTAGATGCAGCAGACCACAGCTGAGTGTCCTGCTTCCTGCACGACCGATGTGACAGGAAGTCTGGTCGTTCATAGCGTCCCTGTTAGTGACATCAATCTACAATGTGGCCTTTTAAACAGGAGTGTGATGCAGATTCAGTGTCCGACTTAGTGTTTACATGATGATAAGAACCTATGAGGTGATGGTGGGACTCAGTCAAAACTCCTTAATAGACATTTTTATTTACAAACTACGGGAAACTATCCTTATATTTATAAAGAAACTGTAAGAGATTTTCTTTTGTGTCTGATGTCATAGATGTCACAGCGTCTTATTAGTAAATGTTCAGAGAGAGGTTGAGGTGCAGATACTGAATATGATAGTGTGGAGGGGGGGAGGAGGGGGCGGGAGACAGGAATAACCTCCCTCCCCCCGGTGAGGAATGTCAGATCCTTCTGGACCACAGTTAAACGGACAGACCTGCTCTGACAAAACCATCCAATCACATAAGGTTGGTCTCTTTCTCCTGCTTCTCTCAATGGCAACATCTGTTTGCTCTTTGCTTATTTACTATTGTTCAGTGAATAGTCTGGCTGTGTCAAAAAAAGATTTAGTTGTGGTTAAACTGAACATATTTTTACTTCAAAATTAGGTTTAAAATCAGGCAGTGTGACATTACTACTTCTGGTATGCTTAAGTGTGTTCTAATACAGCTTATTGGGGTACTTTAGCCAATTTAGTACTTTAGAACAATTTCACCTAAACTATGTGAAAACGACAAGCTCCTTGTTTCTCATCCGTTTTACTTATGAATTGATTTGTTAAATTGAAAGATACTGCACAAGCAATACAATCAATCCTCTTGGATTGCCTGACTCATTAAAAGGTCCTTAGGTCAGCCAGGAATGTGCTTCTAATGAGGAAGAAATGCTGCCACAAAGTCCCTGTAGTGATTTTGTGTAAATGGTTCTCTTCAAACAGAAGGCAGTGAAGGACGTGGGTATTTCCGCAGCCACATTTTTAGTCATTGTGGAGGCAATTACTTGGATGTCACTGTGGTTTTCAAAGAAAACAGTCTGTATGTGTGAAGAGGGAGTAAGTGAGGAGGGGTTGAGGGAAGAAGGAGGCCATAACGGCAAGACGTAACTGCATGTAGTCTGTGATCCGACCCTGGCCCTGGGATGGGGTTACATTAGTGCATTGAGTGTAACACTGAATCCAGGCACGCCCATTTGTGTGTGCGTGCTTTTACACACCTACCAAGACCATAGAAAACGTTACTCAAGTTCAATGACGTCTTTGGTACCCAAGTCGTTCAATTTTAGCCTTTATTAACCCAGCTTTTCCCCAAAGGAAGTCACATGCAGTCTGCGTGTGGACTTGAGACTCAGCATATAAAAGTGGAACTATGTTGATTTTTAGCGCGTGTTGAGTTTCATGCCAATGTGTGAGGAAGTGAGGAAGTGAGCCTCAATGTCACATGCACTGGTAACATTTAAACTGAGTGCCAGAGTTGATCTGTAGACACTTCATGCAGGCCTGCTGGAGGTAAGAGTTAATTGGATGTTTTTACTTGTGCATTGTCCATGCATTGTTTTGAGCAAACAAGATTGTACTTTACAACTTTTGTAAAGGGTAGGACAATTATAGTACTTCAACTAAGCTGTTTAAAAATTGTCTATGATATTGTATTTTTACTTTTGGAGTAATATAATTCATTCAATTTTCAATTAGTATTAATGGAGAAAACTTTTCATTTTAGTTTAAGAGGTTAATGCATTTTTACTAAGTACATGACTGTGTGAATTGATTAAACCAGTTACTGTGGGTCAGAAAATCCAAATCCAAACTTGATTTGGGAACAAATCAATTAAGAAGTTTCAAATGTTGGATTCCATGTGGGAATTGAAAGGGACGAGGTCAGCCTTCTGACAGAAGGCTGGGAGGTTTTAATTGACCTCTCTCGGCCTACTCTGTCAGATACATGCTGATGTGTTATATAGGAAGAACGAAAAGTAAAGTCAGCAGTAAATACTGGGCTAGAAACAACGATGCCCCCCATGGACGCTGACGCACTCTGCTATGCAATCAGATTTCACCCTCTAGCTGGTGATGCTGTGAGGCACGTGAGGGAGACGCAGTAAATGGCTAATTAACAGGATTGTTTGAAACAATCCTCTTATTGCTGACAGCCAAAAAAAAGTCCTGATAACGTTTTTTCTCAGTTTATTATTTGTTTCCACAAATTGAAATAGGTTTTCATTCCACAGTTTCATGAACGTGCGAACAAATCTCCATTCAATGCAAACACCCGAGGCGATTATCATCATTTCAAGCGGAAAGTAACTCTCTGTTTGTTCCGTTCTGTTCTGCATGCGCTCCCCCAGGCGTGTCGAGACTTTTTGGAACTAGCGGAGAGTCACAGCAGGAGGTGGCAGCGGGCTCTGCAGTATGAGCGGGAGCAGCGTGCCCACTTAGAGGAGACCATTGAGCAGCTGGCCAAGCAGCACAACAGCCTGGAGCGAGCGTGGAGAGAAGCACCCACACTCGCTTCCACCACAGCCAGAGCCCCGAGCACCAGCAAGGGTGAGACTTCCTTACATTCCTCAGTCACCTGGCCGGGCCTCAGTACGGTCCTCACTATACTGAGAGACATGTTTGACCTCAGGCGCAATCTTATAAACATTCGTCATGCTGCGTCATTTCTTTTAAGGTTTTGATTATCCGTAATGTAGAGACGGGATTTAACGTCACAAAGGACTTTAGGTGTATGTATCTATTCTCCCATATTTTCATAAATGTTGACAAGTTGTTCAAGTTGCGTTAACTTAATCATACATAAACCTTGTAGGCAGAACTGGAAATGAAACTGTAATGGCTCATGTTGGTCATTTGGAAAGCATTGAAAAACTACCGTTGTTGTTCTTTTAAGTGGCTGGACTGTTTAGCTCATGTTCATTACTACAGTAAGTATTTTGCCATGGATACAGTATAATGTCTCGCTTTTATAGTTGGAGTGTTGAGCCCATGTTTTGTGTTCTTGGACAAAGATTCAGTTCAATCTTTATTAAATATTCTTTAATATAGAATATTGCATTATTAAGCAGAAGCTGATCTTGGAAGCTAAAGTTAATAAAAACAACTATTGTCTTGTAATGCAGTAGATTCTGTTTATATTAGTTGTTGTTCAATGACTAAAGGTCATAGTTTACTCTCATTTTTTAATAGAATCACTTTTAGAAAGTACTGAATTGAATGCAGGATACTGAATACTAGAAGCAAACCCTAAGTAGCCTGCATCTCAGGCTAGTTAACCAGCAGGAACATTGCCAATTTAGCGCAGCTAATTTCTCCGTGGCTAATCACCACGGGTATGTGATTACACACCGCTGAACTCTGTAGGACACAAACCCTCCAGCCTGTGATGCTCTGCTCCTGTTTGCTGCCACCATTTACTCACAAACGTGTATTTCCTGATAGGGAGGAGTGAGAGGCTGCACAAAGAAGAGGCGAGTGATGAAGATGAGGATACTGAGTACTTTGATGCAATGGAGGATTCCCCTGCATTTATCACAGTGACTGCCGCTGACAACACAGAGCACAGGTCGGTCACTCAGGGTTAATGGTTGGTATTCTGCAAATCAGCGGAAAGACAGGAATGCAAGTTCAATTGAGTTTTAATATTTTCTGTGTCTGTTAAATGTGTTCATTTGCAGTTGAATAGAGCACATTGAGGAAGGTCTACCAGTGTCAGAACTGGTTTATGGCTTATTTGGCTCAAGGTTTATTTGTTTGTTACATTGGCAGCTCCACTTGTCTTTGAGGAGGTCGTGCTTTCTGTTACGGTTCTTTTACAGTTGCAAGTGTTCTTCCCCTCATTATTGTCCCTGCTCCTCATTATTGTCCCTGCTCCTCATTATTGTCCCTGCTCATCAATATGAATTAGCACCATTTAGAATGATGGAAACACTTACTCAGCGTCTTTATCTCGTGTGTGTGTATGTGTGTGTGTGTTTTTGTGGGAGTGGAGTGGAGTGGGGAAAAGACAAAGCGGGGGACATTGAAGGAGTTTTTCTGTCCACTACTCATTGTAGAAAATATGTTCATTCTCTTCCAGGCGTTCTCAAAGTAATTTGAGTGGAGCAAGCGGAGGTCAGTCCACTGACTGGAACCAGGACGATTATGTAAGTTTCTGTCCTCTTGACGGATGGGACGAATAGGACGGACATTTGTGGACACTGCTGACTGCTGTTCTTAATATAGATTCATTTGTGCTGTTTGAAAGCTCACAGCTCATTGATTTAATTATATAACTGCCGTCACTTGTGGTTCTTACAGTCCCCATTTCCTATCTTACAGGCCAATGCTCACACATACACACACACACACACACGCACACAGACACACACACACTCACACCCTCAACTCACACAGACACACACACACTCACACATAGCCTCTTTCTGTGTGTCTGTGTGTCCCCCGCAGTGTCATCACCCCTTTGTTGTGCCAAATATGCACAGCTGCTTCATTCTACAAAATGTTAATTACCTGTCAAACATCTGCACTTCTTTCCCCTAAACTCTCCATCGTTGCGTAACGCACATCTGCGTCCTCTCTTTCCTCTCCTCCTGTCTCTTACACACTCTGTCACTCTGACTCCTCGGTTTTTTGATGTGCTGCCAACTTCAGGATGAAGCTGAACAGACTCCTCAAACTTGGACACATAAATATGCTTTAACCACAAAGTTTAAAGGCTATCATTTCGTGCTCCCCAATAACAGATGTCTCCAAGCTGTAATGACGTGTCGGGGAAGAAGCTGCAGCCTCGCAGACAGAGGCGCACGCGGGTCCCAGACAAGCCCAACTACTCCCTCAATCTGTGGAGCATCATGAAGAACTGTATCGGCAAGGAGCTCTCCAAAATCCCCATGCCTGTAAGTGCGTTACGCATGGCCCTCCTTCTTGCTGTCTTGTTGACACGACATTCCGCGTGCCTCACGGCTTCCTGATCCGCCCATTCAGGTGAACTTCAACGAGCCCCTGTCGATGCTGCAGCGCCTCACCGAGGACCTGGAGTATCACGAGCTCCTGGACAAGGCGGCGCGCTGCGACTCCTCCCTGGAGCAGATGTGCCTAGTCGCTGCCTTCTCCATCTCGTCATACTCCACCACTGTGCACCGGACAGCCAAGCCCTTCAACCCCCTCCTGGGTGAGACCTACGAGCTCGACCGAAGGGAGGAGTTCGGCTACCGCTCGCTGTGTGAGCAGGTAACAGCGTGGCCCCTGATGCCAGCCGGTGCTCTCCAAACAATTGCTGTTTGCTGCTTTTGTTGATGCCTTTATGTCTATGTTGTTTTTCTAAGGTGAGCCATCACCCCCCTGCGGCTGCGCATCATGTGATTTCCCAACGAGGCTGGACCCTCTGGCAGGAAATCACCATCGCCAGCAAGTTCCGGGGCAAATACCTCTCCATAATGCCTCTGGGTAAGACCGCTCATTTTCAGTGGGGAAGTGAACAAGGTGTGTGTTTTATTTAAAAGTTCCACCATGCAAGTGAGGCAGGCACACCAGGTGGAGTTTAGTTAAGAAGGACTAACACTTAGCAGTACAGAGCGTAGTACATGACTGTGGCGCCTCCCACACAATTTGGAGTAAAACCGTGTGGGAATGAATCAAGTGGGTTTTACGAGCGGTTTGACACACACATAAAGTATGCATATAAAGGGAGCTCTCTATTACACTGCGATGGCAGAGAGCAGGCTTCTGGTGGCTCAGATAAATAGGGGGTTTGATGGATGCAAGTTAAGCCGGGGGATGCACTGGGATTGGTTTGACTTTTCTATTTTTCTGTTATATGCCTGCTGGGAGGTTCCATGGATCAGATAAAGTGGAAGCGTTGTTCTTCATCTTCCTTTATGTCACGCTGTAGAGTAGTAACATATAAACTGATTTTTACAATCACAGAATATACATTATCCAGATAGACAATGTAGTTACAGAGTAATTGGGACTGGCACATTATTAGGAATGTAGAATTTAAGGCTGGAGGTATTGTATCATCCATCTAGTCTATTTGTGTCAATATTTTGTGATATAAGTAGGATGAATAATAATAACACTGAGTCTTAATCCAGATTGATTGCCCTTTTTGGAGCACAGGCCGAAAAATAGGCTAGGGGCCCTGAGTGTAAATGTTTATTAAAAGACTCTGGAAGAAATTGTGACAGATAATTTGTTGACTTAAATTAAATCTCCTGCGGGTCCAGGTGTTTAGGAATGACTGTGTTAGACCATGACTTTGAATTCCAAAAGCAAACCCACAACACACAACACAACACAACACAACACAATCTAAGATCGGCTGCAGCAGATTGGTAACAAATCAGCTGTGGTAATTATTTTCTCTTTATGCATTTTGCCCCTGTCCCTCCCCAGGTGCCATTCACCTGCAGTTCCACTCTAGTGGGAACCAATACGTGTGGCGAAAGGTCACCTCCACTGTGCACAACATCATTGTGGGAAAGCTGTGGATTGACCAGGTGTGTTTCATCCACAGCTGCAAACCCACAACCCTGATTTAACGCCTCTGACAGTGCAGAGCAGCCTTTAGGTGATAATCAACTTGTGCAGTGCAGTGTGATATGAAGCAGCAGAGCAGAGTGCTGTGAAGAAGCACAAAAATAGGAATACAATCTCCAGGGATTGATCTTGCGTGTCTTCTGCTATAAGAGCGTTGATCTCTAATAACACTAAAATAACAGCCTTTCCTTTCTCTGAGATGGCCCAGTTATGGACGGGGAGGGGCGAGCGTCTCAGTCTGTTAGAAGTTGTCTGCTCATTGGCAAATATGCTGTCATGCCAAACTATTCTTCTTCCTTTTTCCCAATCTCTTTTCGTAGCTCGAGTGGTTAAATGATAACATGAACCTGAAACTTGAAACCTAGAGATTAGAAAAGTACAGTCTAATCAGTGTCAAAAACTCCACATGGTACCTTTTAAAGAAGCTGATTACCTTTAAAAAATCTCTAATTATCTCTCTGCCGTAAACACCTTAATCATGTTGATATGTTATAAATTTTCTGTGCATTTTCCTCTCTCGCTGTGTGTCTGTTTGTGTCCTTACTCGTGCAGTCAGGGGACATTGAGATTGTGAACCACAAGACCAAGGAGACCTGTCAACTCAAGTTCTCTCCCTACAGTTATTTTTCTAGGGACGTTCCACGCAAGGTAAACGCTATGTCCCCGACCTTGGCACGACATCACACGTTGCATACATTAATTTGTCCGATGCTGCCTCCTGCTGGACACTACCAACAAATATATTATGTAATGGAAAAAAAAAAGCTTTCAGTGAGGAAACAGGCAGTGCACCAGTTATCTAAAAATGGGGGACCATGCTGCCCTCCTTGGTACCTGTGATCAGCGAGTGGAAACCTACCTATGTGATTGTGTACTTAAGTGTTTAAAGTTTCCCTATAGTCAGTTTTCTTACTTTCTTCTCCTTCCAGGTGACCGGTGTGGTGGCAGACAGCGGGGGGCAGGCTCACTACGTCCTCTCTGGTACTTGGGATGATAAAATTGAGAGTGCAAAGGTCGTTCACAGCAGCCGAGGGGGCAGCGGCTCGGAGGGCAAGCAGAAGACGGTTTATCAGACTTTGTCTCCCAAGCTGCTGTGGAAGAAATACCCCCTCCCGTGAGTTCCATGTGCCGTATACGGCACGGCATGGCAACGTATGAGTAGTTGCACAACAGCTGCCCTGTTCAGTTGCGTAATGCCTGTCAACTTCTTCTTGATCTCTTAGGGAGAACGCGGAGAACATGTACTACTTCTCAGAACTGGCACTGACCCTGAACGAGCAGGAGGACGGAGTGGGACTGACCGACAGCCGCCTGAGACCAGACCAGAAGCTGATGGAGGAAGGGAGGTGGGACGAGGCAAACTCAGAAAAACAGAGGCTAGAGGAGAAACAACGAGCCGTGAGAAGGAGGAGGGAAGCAGAGGCCTCAGACGCTGTAGATGAAGGTATGCACAGGAGAACAGGAGGTGTGGCATGTGTGAGGGAATGACAGAGTGGGAGTGATGACAAAGGAATGATGAAGGATGAGCAGAGGGCTTTGAAGGGAGATTCAGATGCATGCAGTTATTTTAAACAGTTCGTTTTCAGAATGTGGGCCAAGTTTGGATAGATTCTTTTCCCTAAATGCAATAACTAAATGTGTTTTGTGTTTATTGCAAAGGCAAACATTATCGTAGTATCAAGAGCTATGCTGCAACTTATTTAAATATAATTTTTAGATAATAGATCATTATTATTTGTATACTGTCTTACTTTATATAAATAGTGCTTTATGGTTTGGATTCAGGAAGTCAAACTTATCCCAGTAAGAACAACACACTTAGTGCACTTCAGCAGAACTGAACACAAAAGATCAGTTGTGGTAGAAGCCGTTCTAAACTTTTTATCCTGTGGCATTCGTGCATGTGCGTTTGTGTGCGTTTGTTTGTTTGCGTCTGTGGGTGTAGTGCCAAGGCTATATTGTATTTGATGTACCCATGACTTGTCTTTCTTTTCCTCCCTCTATTGGTGGTCAGAGTGTGATTATGACTCTGGTGAGTGGGGGCGGCCCTGTGCCCCTCTGATGTGTATCACTCACACACAAATTCACGAATACACACACATGCAGACACACACACGTGTGAACCTACATGCACGCACACACATACACACTCTCCTCTGTGTCCTGTGTATAGTCTGACTCTGTGAGGAACTGCATGATACCCCTCTCATGGCAGCTTGAGATAATTACAAAGGAACATTCATTAAGAAAGTTAATATGTTAAATGAAATCACAGCCAGTATTCTTAACGTGGTGAAGCCACGTCAGCACGTGATTTAGTTACACTGCGATTGATTGCTCCACCTACATATGTGTGAAGGCAAATTGATCGCAAAGCAAATTGCCTGCAAGTGTGGCTTCTCCACTAGAGAGAGATTTAAACGACTGATGGATTGAGTAACACGTGTGCCTCTTCCCGCAGGGAAAGAATACGAAGGCTACCAGCCATTGTGGTTTCACCAGAGGAGGGACTCTGTCACAGGAGATACAAACTTTGTATACAAGGGAGGCTACTGGGAGGCAAAGGAGAGACAGGACTGGAGCATGTGTCCTAACATTTTCTAACACAAGAACTCCCCCAGAATCACACGTAACCTCATCGGACTGGGAAGCGCTTTGCCTCCGGTCCTTCAGCAACGGACCTGTGGTGAGAATGTGTTTGTTTCACACACTCTCAGATTACCTCCAAATGTACACTCTGTTTTAACTACGGGGGAAAAGAAACAGCAGTGCAATAATGTGTAGATGGGATATTTTGTTGGAGTTGTGGTGTTACACAACAAAAGGCACTTGCACATTGCTGAAATCAGGCACACAGTTTTTACCGATTGGACAGAAACCAGAGCATCTCTCGATTACACACTGACAACTAACAGGGACAAAAGCATTAACACACACATATACTGAACACTGTTGAATACACAGAATTTCAGGGGTTACTTTGAAAAGGGTCTTCATACTTTGTTTAATTCAGCACAGTTGAGTTGATGCCAGACTTAATAAATCTTACAATTCTTGCCTCATTTTCTTTACGTGAATAATTTCATGCTCTATTTTTTCCAACTAAAGCCAAAAGTCGTATTGAAATGTATGCCTTTCAATTTTTATCAGTGCGGGCAGATAAAATATTTTAAAAATATTGATTAGATAAAGATGATATTGATACAAATACAAATGTCTGTGCAAGATATGATTGGCTTTGAGCTGAAAACTGTCAGAGAAAAAAATATAGGCACATAAAGTTTGACATAAATATAATTAATACACATTTTGGAAAAGGGACACAATGATGGAAATAAATCAATAAAACTGTCTATCATGAAAATAAGCACGACAAAAAAAAAAAGAATAATAACGAGCTCTGTTTTAAAAATGTATTGAATTACTTCACAGTTTAATTGTCATCTTAAATATTTTATCTGTGTGAATCAATATGATTGTTATTTATAATAATTTAGGGAAAACAGTCTTATACAGCTGATGTTGTTCTATTCAGAGAGATAATATGGCTGATTTAATATGTTGCATCCGAAGTGCAGCTCAGTCATATAAATATGATTCAGTCATCTTCCATTTGTGATTCTGATTATTGATATTTTACAATAGGCCTAGTGAGTGGAAACACATTAGCGCATCTACAGTAACACATAGAATATCCACATCACTCCAAACTCCATGAAATAACTGAACTAGCCATTTTCACTGTGGTAGATCCTACATAAAGTACATATCTCTGTGTCGATGTTCATGTACTTTACCTTGTCCTCTGGTGCTCTCCAATAACAACACTTACCGTAACCTTGGTGACCGTTTATAGACACATCTTTTTCTCAGTGATCATTCTGCGTCTGCACCAAAGACATTCAGTGATTGGTTTCTATAGCGTGCTCCACAAAATCCATCCCTCACTAGTTTGAAGCTCAGACGTCTCCAGGAGGACTGCTGCACGTGAGGTTGGAGCGGCATCTCTGAGGGGGCCGCAGGGGCTTCACCCGACATGAGGTCAAAGGTTATAGAAGCACACAGGGCTGGTTCCTGTAGCACACCTCTGAAATGTTCTCCTCCCCAGCTGGCGCTCCAGCTTCAACACGTCCATTCCCTCAGAGTTTGTGCACATGCTGATCTGCGATCAGCTCACAAAGGCGCCCCGCAGTCTTTTGCCTTCAGTCGACTGAACAGGGGATCGAGTCCCCTGACCTGTGCACTACATGTATACGGAGAAGAGTTTTAAACAACAGTTAGTATTTTTTGGTAATTATTATTAGGAATGTAGAATTTAAGGCTGGAGGTATTGTATCTACCATCTAGTCTATTTGTGTGAATATTTTGTGATATAAGTAAAAGATTGTAGGATGAAGAATAATTACACTGAGTCTTAAGTTATGCAGACACATGTCCAAATATGAAAACAAATTACTGAGCCGGAAGGATTTCCAGTAATATCTTTTAATCCAGATTGATTCTGAGAGGATGGATGTTAACTCTTGTGCAACCTCAGTTTGGCTGCATATTTCTTTTTTATATTTTCAAAAACTGTTAAAACAATTAAAATATTTTTATGATATGAGAACATTGGTAACCAAGGTTGCGTAATGCTTTCAGAGATCAACACATCTGGCAGTTCACTGAATATTCCTGTTCCACTTATGCAAAATCATTAGTTTTTCATGAGCACATTTTACCCTCTCCTTAAATCTTATGTCCGGAATTGCAGGCTTGAAGAATAATTCAACAGTTTGGGAAAAACCCTTAATTAACTTTTTTTTTAAATGATAGTTATATGACACTGTCAAAGGTGGTACATTTTTGCAGGAAAAAAATCCAAAATATGTAACTGTTTGTTATTGTTCTTGTACAGTTGGATCTGTGTCATCATCACTCAGTACTTGACTCCTCCCCACATCTCACATGACGCAGTGACATGTGGGGGTTTGGCTCACAGCTGTTGCTGCTTAAACAAAACAGTTGCATGCTTAATGAAGAACCAACACAAAAACCAAAGTGTATGTGGATAGTGTACTGGAGACAACATTATTAAATAACCTCATTACTTAGCCTCCATATCTCGGGGGAGTTCTCATGTAAACCCCCCTCTCTTTGTTTCTCTCATTTCACTTTAGTGGGATTTTTCCCCCTTACTTTCTAATTTGGTGATTTCTATCGTCTCATGGGTGCCATTATTCTTATGTTGGTGTTTTTTGAAATAGTTTGTTTTCATAGTGAGTTTGCTTTGTGTGCATGCAAGGCACACATTTCCTTCTCAGTCAATGCTGCTCAGTTATGAAGCAGAAGAAATCTAATACAAGTGGGGAGAGTTTCTTGCCTTGTCCAAACCCGGTTTCCCCTCGGACTGTGATTCATGGCGTTCTTGTGAGAGAAGATAATGTCAATAATCTGTGTGATGATGATGACGATGATGATGATGATGATGATGATGATGATACGAGCTATGAGACGCATCACAACCGTGGCCTGGTACTAGAGGTCGAAGGATATTGACCTGCCTTGACTGCTATGTAGGTATTTTCAGGTGAAACTGCGGATTCAAGACTTCTTTTTTTATCTTCTCCCTTAATTTGTACTCCTATAACATTGTCTGTTAATGACAAAGATACAATAATGAAAAAAAGAAGATAATAAAGTTGCGATTGTTGAAGCTGGGTATCCGTCTGCTTTATTTTTTAACGGCTGAAAGATGGGATGGTGTAAAATGAGATATTTGAGATTTGATGACAGTTTCAGTACAGAAAAGTGTTAATATGTGAATAAATTCACCAAAGATGCAGCGATGCCTTTTGACTTAGTAGGAAGCTTCACAATGCAGTGCAGTACAATTTTATATTTCGCAAATAATTCTAAATACAGGGAATTACAAAAACCCAGTTCACAGCTGTTCACAAGTGTTAAATCAACATTCCTGACTAATAATTTGCAGCATCTTCTAAAGTGCATTACTCTATCAACCCAGATGTGGTTGAACGTCAAAGGCCCAATTTTAAGGCCTGTAAATATATACAACTAGTTAAAATGTTTAGACAATTTTACACAATGTAATTTAAACCTCAACAGCCCTGCACACACTTCTGGGCAAAGTATGGTGCTAATGTTGCCACTGCATTGCTAGTTCACCACGCTGCGCTGACTGCAAGCTGTTTGACCGTTTCCATGGCAACCCACTGCAGCCCCTGTCAATCAAGTCTCAGTGCGCCAGCTGTGAGCTTCACTTGTGCTTCAGAAGGCTGGAAGTCAGCGCCTCCTCGTTTGTCGCCTGATAATAAGTAAGTAAAATGCATTTTTCTTCAGGCGGCACAATGACGGTGAGACTGTTTTAGTTTCAGATAGAGCATCTCAGATTAGCTCTGTGCAGTTTTATAATCTGAAATCAACTTAACGAATTAATCTGAAAGGCTCAACAAAGTGACTATTCTCAGTAGCTAGTGCTAAGAACACAACAATAGTATTAGCGTTTCTCTATTTCAGTCATAGAATGCATAAACGCTTTAATCCCTCAATTGCCACTATTAGGTTCAGGGGCTTTAATAGCTCCTGCACTTAATGTTTATTGTGGGGATTGGGAGCGATAGGGAGGCACAGGAATGTACAGACGTCTTTGTGAAGGGAAGTCAGTTTGGCTAACAAGCTAAATTGTCTTGGTTTCCTGGACAACAGAGCAACAAATCCCCCAGTCATCATGGCAGCCCAGTGAGCCTCAACCAGTGGGAGATAGAACTGGGGATGTTTTCTTTGCTGAGCGTCTGAACATTCGTCTTCAGCTACAGGACATGGCCGACCGAGGCCACGACGGAGGTGCAGACGTCACAGATGAGCTTCTCTACACAGGTTTCATTAGTACTGCATCTTTATTATGTACACCTCTCCACTCTAGGGAACAACATCACCTCATGTTGACCTTTTGTCTGCACTGGTAGATGTCAACAATAGCAGAAAAGACCCCTGTGACCTTCTGCTAGATGCTATTGATGCTCAGCTTGGTCAGCTGCAGGTCTGTGATCTCCATTCTGTCTGCATGTGTAATCTGGAATAAAGGTTTTAAGAGTCATTTAAATATTTAGGTCCAGCCCAGGAAATGTCAGAGCATTTCCAGAGAGATCGGTGGCAATGATGCAGGTAACTCAGGTCATAACTCACAATTTAAGATATTGTTCCTTTTTTACGTATGATTATCTGTGTTTACATTTTGTTCCCTAGATTCCCTCATTTGGAGTCAATCCCTGAGCAAAGACACGGGGTTTGGGAGTACAACTCAAACAAATGACACTCCCTTGTCTTGTCTAGATTTGATACTCACTCCAAAGACTGACCACAAATCAGGTATTATAGTATTATATCAGTATTATAACACTTTTTAATGACAGTTTCCTCTGAATGTCTGTTCTTTTTTGATGACTCTTTTTCTGGAATGCTGCTATGACATTTCAAAGGCAAACTTTAAAAATATGTATCACACTTTACTGACATTTTTATGACGTAGTATAATACAAGATATACAATACACAAGACTTACTGCTCTCTGACCTTTGCTTGATTCTATAATATCGCAATTTTTCCTTTCATACTATGAACTATTTCTTGAATTTATTTTTTCTTATTTAAATAGTCAACATATGATTTTGCACTTAAAAGTGTACATGAAAGAAAATAATTTTTCCACCAAACCTCACTATTAACAATTTAATTCTACAATAATACTTGTGAGGTTTTAGCGGGCTGCACTTTTAAAAGCTGAGCCTCATGTAAACATGTGGCCTTCCTGGTTCAACAGGACCACCAAACCAAGCTTTTTCCTCAAACAAAAGCCCTCCATCTCTCTCCTCCATTCCTCCCCCAGAAAGCAGAACACGTTTCCGAGGAGATTCTGTAACTCATGAAGAAACTCAACAGAAATTAGACCGAAGAATAAGAGACAAAGAGGGGATCGTGACTCCGAGGGAGCAGGTCATGTGGAGACTCAGCAGGCTGCTGGGAGACGCGTGTAATGAGGGAGGTTTGGCCCGAGAGTCCCACCCTCCTTCAGACAGCATCTGCACCGAGGACTTCGTCCGACGCTTCAGAGACGAAATGGTGGAATCGGAATTGCCAGCGAGCGATATGAAGCGAATCGACAAAGAGGAAGTGACACCTGGCGTTGACGATTGGCTCAGTGAACAAAAAGGACGCAGTATTTTTAATGTCAGAACATCATCCAGCTGTGGAGTAAATACATCATGGAGGGAGACAGCTGGAGCTGAAGAGAGATGCAGCAGTGAGTACAATCTTTACTCAAATCTTTAAGTATTTCTTGTTATAAAAACTACTACTAAATAAGAGCAAACGGTGGTCAGTATGGGAAAAGCAAGGTGCAGGAGGCTCGGTGTTTGTGAGCAGCTTGTATCTCTTGTAGGAGAACCTGTTTGGAGCTTTGACACCACGTCCACTCACAGTGACCTTGACTCAATCAGCACAGAGCAAGCGGAGCAGCCAGGTGAGAGACTTCCGCAAATATGGAGGAAAGCAAGAATCATTTTTTACAAACTTAAAATGTAGGATAACATCATGACAAGGTAGGAAAAAAATTAAATTCAATTAGAGCTGACCTGATTTGTGTGACACCCTCAGGACGGCGCTCTCTCATTCAGTCAGGTGACAGCTGCACTGACAGGGACTTTGACACACACACAAACGAAGGATGGGGACCTCGATTTACATCAGGTGAAGCACGACGGCGTAATCCGTTACGTGAGGAAATTCTAAATAAAATCTCTAAATTTAATAGAATTTCTCTTCCTTCGTTTACAAAGGCCAAAGATCCTCCAATGAAAATGTCCCAAACAGGAGTCCTAAAGCTCGGCTCAAAAGGAGACAGACTTACAGGTGAGTCATGCAGAAGGATATTTAAAAACATAATTATAATTTGGGGCTTTTTTTAAAGTTGTGTACACAATTTAAAATATTGTTCTGACGAGTCCATTGTGCATGTTTTTGTATCCCAGACTTGTGTGTTCTTCTGGTGATGGTGATAAGGACGCCGATGAAGAAGTAAATCACTGGAGGAGGCAAAGAACACCAGAGAAGATGCAGTCTGATTGGGCCAAGATGAAAGAGCGGCTCTCTACACTCAGACAAGTGGGAATTAAACTGCCAGTTCATATTCAGGATGATTTGAGAAATGTTTTACATCAATTGTATAAATGATGTGTGTGACATCACTGGAACTATGTGTCTGGTTAAGAAATGCGAGAAAGAGGAGATGACGCTACAGAAGAAGAAGGCTCAGATAAAAGAAGTTGATCTCGTCCTCTCTGAACTTCAACAAAGAAGAAAGGTAATGCAGAGTTCCTTTTGTAAGCATAGAAGTCTGTACTCACAGTGTTTGGTGCGTGTCCCAGCATGCCTTGCAGGAATTAAAGCGACTGACTGTAGAGACGGCAAAGATGGAGAAGCAGAAGAGGACTCTGATGTTTTTTCTAACAGATAGCCGGGCAGGAGAGGACTCTATTAGGTATGAATCAAACTCAAACTGTCTGCATTAAACAAAGCTGGAAACATCACACTGCATCAACACGAGCCGGTGCTGCACACGGGACACTAACGCAGGAACCGATGTGTTTTAGCTGCCAGCCCAATGAGCCCTGCCCTCTCAAGGTAACAGCATGACATAAAACCACATTCTTTTTTTTAATACGTCGCATTTTTTCCCTCATGGCTTCTCTTTTTTTTCATCCTGCACTGTTCCACCAACAGGCCGAAGCCGTCACTTCAGCGCTGCAGAGGGAGGAGACAAAGGGGCAGCTGGATGAAGGCGAAACAGAAGCGTTTGCTGAACAGCGACGTGAGAGAGAGACACGAGCGTCCATACAAGTGGTACTGTGCTACGGCCCGTTTGTTAGTAGAATGACAATTATAAGACCAAAATATATTTGATGTATTATAAAATTATAACTACACCCTTATCTTTGGTTGGGTGTCAGATTTGTTTTTGTAGTTGATGAAATAGCAATTAAATATATAAAGACGTTTACTTAGTTTACTGTGTTAATAATGTCAACAAACATTCACAAGTCCTGTTACATTTTTTCCCGTTTTGTGTTTAAACTAGTTAAGTACGGTGAACATTTTGGTGTAGAAGATTGTCCGTGGCGATTGTTTGGGTGAAACTGTTGGAAGAAGGGCTTTGCTTTGGTGTGACAGATTTGCTGTTTGTGTTTGAAAGTATGTGGCTGTGTGTTTTTGGGTGATCTCGGAGGTTCAGAGGTTGGAGGAGACTCGCCAGGAGCTGCAGACGGATCACAGAAGCTGACAGCTCACTGAGGAACACTTGTGCTTCTCTGGAGGAAAAACTCCAGCAGAAAGCAGCAGAGATCCAGGTGTCACCTAAGGACATCAAATTCTAATTTCTAAAAGTCTAAAATCTAATATTTCTCTGTGAAGCAAATGGCTTGATCAAGCTATCCTCACTTGTGTTTCCGTATCTCCTTCCATCAGGCAGTAGGGTGTCAACTGGGAGAATGCAAAATCAGAGTGGGCACTCAGGACAAGATGTTGGCCCAAAAGGAGCTACAGATGTTGGATTTGCATGTGGAACGGGGAGCCTTACAGGCAGAGAGAGATGACCTGAGGGGGGAGCTACAACACATGCACATCCTGGAGGAGGCTCATGAGAGAGCCCACGGGGCGATGGTAGGTGCTGTGGCTTTTACGTTTACACGCCATGTTTTCTATAAGGTAACATTAGGTGGCGCTCCTGTGTTTTTAATTCAGGAGGCAGCGTTGAAACAGCAAAAGAAAGAATTGATCTTGGCTCATGAGCACCAGATCCAAAAGGTGAGCAACATGTCAGCAAACTAAAGTTCCAATGAAACAGTCACAGTAAGATCTGTGATTCAGTAATCCCTCTCAGGTTAACGAGCAGACTGGAGAGGAAAAGGTAAACATGTTGAAAGAAGAAGCTCTGTTTTTCACACACATTGAGTCATTGAAAAGCTCCATTCAGGTGAGCGCGTTTCCCTGAAAAAGACATCCACTTCCTACTGTAATCTACTTGGTTCTTTCCAAAGTCTCTCAGGCACTGGTGGGCAATAAAACGTTGATGAAACAATCATGAAACGTGGTTTGATGATTGTTGCCCTATACAACATATAGATAAGCTGCAGTGAGTAAAAGCACTGCAAAGGGTTACTTTTCATGTGATCCTTTCCTATTCTGACAGCTTACAGAAGAAGAGACGAAGAAGATGCTGACGGCTTCTCAGCAGCAGCAGAACCACGAGGAGCAGCTCAACGCCCTGGAAAAGGTACTCTGATAATCCGCCTACTAATTTATACCATATATTTCAACACAATTGCATTTTATGCACCGTATGCTTCCATTCAGTTGCACTAAGCAATAAGAGGAGCAAGTGGGAGGCAGAGGAAGTGGGAGCAGTGCAGGTGCATTGTGGGAAATTAGAAGAGCAGAACAGAGGGAGCCTGGGAAGCATGCGGAGTGAGATCCAGCGAGAGTAAACCGCTGGCTACTCAACATAAAGGGACCATTAGTCTAAAATGGATCAGAAATGTATTCTGATTTCATCTTCTTGCTACGGTATTTCTTATCTGGAAGAGAGTGCAACATATGGAGGATTAAAGTCTTTGCTGGTTTTGCAGATCATTTAGGGAGCAGCCGGGCTGCAGAACTTGCAGAGACAAACGGCCCGGTTGTAGAAAGAGATGACCTGCAGGCAAACCTCTGACATGCTGCATGTGGTCGCAGGAGAGTCACAGGGCATTGCTGAGACTCGAGCGGACTGTTCAGGTGGCAGAGAAGGAGGCTGACAAGCTGAGAAGGATGCGAGAGGATAGCGAGGGAAGCCAAGAACGGCACTGGGCCCAGCAGCTGGGAGCAGAGTGCCGTCATCTACGCCTCCTGGTGGAGCAGAGTGGAGCCCAGCAAAGTGCTGTGCGAATCGCTCACAGGTAGAATTCCAGCCCTGGTTTATATGAGTGTGTGGTTCGGAAAGAGGTGGATATTTCGTAGGCAACAAGATTCTAATTCTGATTCCTTGAACAGTCCTACAGCCGCAGAGGCTCTTACACACCTGAGGACACTAAGGGAGCAGCTAAAGCATTGGATCAACCATCTACAGCAGGAGCTTGATTCAGAGAAAGAAACCACAGAGCAGCTGAGAAAAGACATGGTATAGTTTCTGCTGTGCCTGCTTTTAAATACAGAACATTACATGTACAGTACATAACTACAAGTCCCCTTTTTTGTCTAGGAGAGACAATTAGGCGTCCAGAGGCAGCAGCTCAGGATGGACAAGGACCGAGCCTTGGATTCTCTAACGAAGCGTCTCATTCAGGTAGCAACTTGCAGACTTTTTATGGCGCATGCCGGTCAGCATAGAAACAGAAACCTGGTCATGCAATGTCGTCCACGCTGCAGGAGCACATTGAGGAGTTAAGCACTCTGAACTGGGCTCATCCGTGTGAAGCTGAGGATGGAGGGATGGTGGCATCTCTTCGCAAGCAGCTGAGGGCCAAAGACCTGGAGCTCAGGCAGCTTCAGAGGAGCATGGGTCAGTGGAAGGAAAGGACGGCCGCTCGTCTGGCCTGCAAGTTTGAAGACGAGTTGACAACTGAATTAGAGAGGTACCACTCCAACAAACCAAAATCAAAGTAAAAGCGAAGGCCCCTTGCTTTGTTTTTGGGTTTCAGGCCACACTTGGAGATGTGAAACTGGTTTTGTCTGCCCACAAAAAGGGCCAAGGGCCCCAATATATTTTTAATAGATTAGAAATATTATACAAATTCTGTTGCTCTGTATTTAGGTTTTAATCTCATTTTTGCTTTCCCACAGGTGCAAGACCAGGTTGTTAAAGGGCAGGTAACTTTCTAATGACCTACAAACCAGCATGACGTCCTACATGTGTGTGTTTATTGTAACAACTATCAAATGCAGCAGTTTGTTTTGCCGGAACCCATCAGAGCCCCGAGAGGAGAGCCAGAGAGATCCCATGAAGCCTGAAACAGAGGTGACACACAGTGCAGCTTCATTTAGGCTCCTACGTTACCTGCAGAGCCGAGTCAAGCAGCTGCGTGTAGAAACACAGGCCTGCAGCTGGAGCCCATCGCCGCTGGAAAGCATCCCTTTGGATCTGTCAGGATCTTTTACTGCAACAGTGAGTGCATTGTTTAATAACGCACGGTGCATTTACAAATGCAAACCCAAACTCATCCCCACAGACCACCTGCTGCTCCTCTGGGATACATTCAGCACTGCAGAACCGGATATAAAACCCTCAAGTCATTACTGTTATATCATAATAATAATATCGATGGACTTGCATGTTATATTATTGATCCACAACAAAGTACTGGTGTCTCCTTTATAGATCACTTGAGGGCAAGATGGTGCTGGGATTCAGCGTACACGTCGATCAGCACAGGCATAAGTTAGGAAACCTCACCGTGTGCACACGATGTATATATCACACCAGTGATATATTGTAATGCATTTCTAGCTGTCTTTTGCTGCCAAGGAAATAAAGTTTGCAGATTAGCACACAGGTGAACAGTGAAAATGTCATAACTGAAGATCTGGGCACTTAACTTACATTTTGTGTTGAGACTCAAGTTTTTATGACTTAAGGTTACAATAAACTGAATGAGTAACTGATGATCATGTGAGTAATGTCAGAACATCTTGGAAAACTGTTCTTTGTGCAAATCTTTAGTACTATCATAAATGTTAAAGTTGTAAAACTGACAACGGTTTTTTAAAATGGCTTCCCTGCAATCAGACGAGTCTGTAATTTTCCATTTGTTAGCCATGTTCGGACGTCTCAGCAGGCTGTTGAAAATGAAAATGTAGTCCCTGTTTAATTGACAACTAATTTTCAGTCGTATTTTGGGAGCTCACCGCAACTGAACCGTCTCAGATTTTTTTTATATATATATATATAAAAATTACTCTAAATATAATTTTTGAATGAATGTACGGGTACATCCTGGGACTCTCATGCTCTTCCAATAGATCAGGAGTCTCTACATGGACAATGTTAAATCAAATAAAAACCCATAACTCTGACTGGTTTCAAAGTGATAGTGTTTATACAAAAATACAATCAAATGGTACATTGTCATGACATCGTAACAAATCTCTCATGGCTCAAAAATGGCGTACTTACAAAGCACTAAACATAATCTGTCTACCACAACAAGTACAACAGCAAGCAGGAAGTCATGCTGCGAGCAGATGTGAACGATAAACACAGGAGCAGGACTTTGGCTCCTGTTAACGATGCGCACAAGCTGGAAATAAAACTTGTACAAAACGCAAATGCTACACATTGATGTTTAACAAAATATTTACAGCACATCAGCCTGTTGTTGGCCAGGCTTCACTAGAATAATGTTGAATACCCAAGAAGTAAATTCTGCTAATTGGTACAAAATTGGTCAATTAAGGCCGTCTGCCTTAGTTGACCAATACCAAGGTACCAAGGTCTTGAGATCGTGAGAGTTGTCTTTAACAAATTCACATAAGTAAAGCCGATTAATCAGGTTAACATTTTTGTAACAGGTTACATATAGTTGAATAGAATTATGGCCAAAGAATTGTCACTGAAGCAGAAAACGGGTTGCACAAACTGTCCAAATAGCACCATATTCACATTAAGCCAACATGTCTTTTCAAACTGGCCAACCTCAAACGGTTCTGAGTGAGTCCTTCATACTATTTCAAGTCTTTAACTTTGGCGTGGCGTTTCAACTCGTCAAGCACTACTCCATTTCCATGTCCTCCTCACCTGAGCTGTGGGCCGCAGCAAAGACGTACAGAGAAGGCTGTGCGTCTGCAGGAGGGCTAGAGGAGCGCAGGGCGCTGGGAGGGGTGGGCGATGAACACGGGGTTGGCGGTTGCTGTGATACTATCTGCTGTATACGCTGTCTCTGTACTGTGCCCTTTCGCTTGCGACAGAGATCGTCAGGTGGTCGCCACAACACCAGCTCCATGCAGGAATGGCTCCTAAAAAAAGGAACGCGCAAGAGCGAGGTGAGACTAAAATAAACCGTGTTGGGAAAAAATGTTTTTAGTGCTTTTCAAACAGGAGTCACAGGGTTCAGGTTACTTTGTGGATGGTTCGACATTTTAATGACCAAATTAGGAGAACATACACAGACTGGGCTACTGTGTGCGGTAGGATGTCGCTGAGGCCGCGCTGCAGCCCCTCCTTCAAACTGTCAGACATCACCAACACCGGCCTCCTCGGGCCCGGCTCTACATCCAGATCTTCATCCTCATCGTCATCTTCCAGTGTTATTCTGAAATAAAGGGTACAGTGTGCGCCGATGTCACCTTTTAATCTGATAAAGAAAATCTCAACCCCACTGAAAGGTACAAGCCCACTGTAACCCAACAGTAATAATAGTTTTGTGACGCAGCAATGATACAGCCAGAAAAAAAATCTTATTAAATAATCACATATAGTGTATGTTTATCTCCTTAATATAAAATCAAAGTACTGAACAACATGCTCACTGGAAGTAGTATTTTGGGGCATACAGTGTCAGTTTGAGGTCTAATTCTATCAGTGAAGTACTCAGATAGTCATAGACTATCTGTTTATTTAGTTTGATTTAAATGTATTTGTCTTTCGGGAAAATGTTGATAAACCAACTATCGGCTAATTTCACAAATTTCATTTGTTTTTACAATTTCTTTATACAATTTGGTTAATTTAGCTTCTCCTCTCCTTTGTGCAGTCAGCCACCGCCCTTTGACCAACTACTACCAGTACTCTCTGGGTGTGCTTGCTCTTTGAGGCAAGAAAAAGGCAGGAATTCATCCCAAGTCTCATGATATAATATGTCAATAGATGGTGGAGGGAGACTGTATGAAAACATTTGGTTTAGTTTCTTTTGAACAGGTAAATTCCATCTATTCCATCCATTTATTATCTAGAGCGAAGGTCTCAAACTCAAAACAGGTTCGGGCCAGACGCAGCCCACTTCGACCGGACGCGGCCCTGACCATTACAGGTCGACGGGGTGGCGCGCTAATGGTACGGCTGGTACGAGAGTACCGCTGACAGTACGCCAAAGTCGGCCGTACCCCCCCCGAAGACCGCACCGGACGCCCCGGTGGGCCAAAAGTGGCCCGCGGGCCGCAGTTTGAGACCCCTGATCTAGAGGGTCGCCTAACAGGCCATTGCCAGAATGAAGGTTCATGGTGGTAAACTGGTGTTGCCTTAGCCTCAGTTCTGTTAACACCACCACAATATAAATATTTTTTTTGTGTGCGTCACATTAAACTCTTACTAAACCTTTGAAATACACATCTGTTGTTCATCTGTCTGGCCCTAGATACAAATGCCATGCCCGGAATGGCACTTCAGTGTGTGAAGAACGGCGGTTGTCACGTGCAGAACGCCGCTGAGCTCAACACATTTTTTAAACATGCAGTACACACAGCATAATGCCTACCTGTCTTCGATCTCCTGCAGTTTCCTCTGAGCTGTCTCTACCTCCATGCAGGAGGTCTCTACCTCAGGGCGGGGCAGAGCCGAGGAGGACTGCTGCAAAGTCAAGTTCCGAGATGGAGGACGGGGATTTAGAACAGCAGGCGCAGGAGGACCGCCTTTAGCTGCGGGCCAGTCACGACGAGCGCCGGTGCTCGAGTTCTCCGGAATGCCGACTTCTGCCTCCAACATTAACCGCCTCCTTTTCGCAGTGCATCCCCTGTGAAAACAATCACAAATCTCATACGTGACTAATCCAAGTGTGGTCAAATGTTAAGGGAGGCTGCTTTTCCCGTGCATCTCTCACTTACTCGTCTTCAACTCTCCTCCTGTGCTTCCTGAGGGATCTCGTCTCCCAACTGCTTTGGAAAAGAGGAGCAAATATGTCAAAACACATAAAAGCGGGTTTGAAGGTTGTGTAAAGGAAATTTGCGATCCCCACATCATCCACGACATACTTGTTGGATAGAGTTTCTCTCTGTAGGTGACCAGAGGTGCTTGCGGATCCGAGTTCCAATTCAGGAAGGCTGGTGGGGCCTGAAAATGAATACATGGCTGGCAGACACCCCGGTTCACTGGTTGTGGGAGTAGGACGATGCACGATGATCAAGTCGGTGAAACGATTTGAAGAGATGCACGGGAACACACATGTATCCGATCTGGAAGATAAGTATTGATAACAATCAAAAAAAAAAGTTATTCCTGCGAGCTCACGTTATATTAAGCACAAATAGTTAGAACTTGTCTACAGGAGAACACTCCGGCAAAGCGTGCACATAACGGTTAACGCAACGTTACTTTAATAAAAACACAGTACCAGCTTCATACATGCACTGAATCATTTGAATAAGCAAACAAGCCATGCGACGTCGTAGTGTCAACACACTGACTGGTGCAGCTGTCCTTACCCTTCGTGTTGTGTTGTTAGCTCATTTAGTCTCCGTCAGTCCATGTTGTTTTTATCTGAAATAATCCCATTAGCAAACAGCAACGCCACGCGCAAGTCTTAAAAGTGTCAATACCGACGCAAGCAGCATCAAAGCGCATGTACCGTGAACTGCGTGGTTGCTAGGAAGGGTTCAACTCAGCTAGCTAACTTACGCGTCGCGTTAGAAGAATCGCCGAGGTTCTCGAAAGTGCGGATGATAGGAGCGGGGTATTGTGGGAATTGTAGTTACCGTTTCTAACGAGAAGCGACTTGCCCACAAGTGTTTGTGCCGACCACTCAGTCATATTCAGAAGCAATGCTAACGAAGTTTAGGTTTTTATTGAAGCCGTAGCACCAGTTTTTGTAACTCAGGCTAACGTCAGTTAGGAGGTCAGCTTTCATTCCGGCTCACGTGATGTACTAAAGACGATGTGTGCGAAGTGAAATAGACACCCACCCTCTTGCTCTGTTGGTTCCTATTACCAAAGAGCATATACGACTGCAAGAGAGTTCCCCCATACCGTCATGTCTATGACCCAGCCAATGACTTATGGCTCCTGTTTTCTTTTGCTTTGTCATCGCAAATGGAAAGTCATGTGACAGGGAAACGCTAGAAGTTGTTGTCGCCACCTCTGGCTTTCATACCTACTTCATACCTACTCAACTCTAGTTCTTCACTCACGAATTACTCTCTAAGGAGGTAAGACACTGCCGTTGAATGCAAAATGTTAAAATGCTTAAAAGCAAATGACTAAACTGCTGTTATAAAATCATAGTTTTTTGCGACCCAAAATCGCTAAATATAGTTATTGTTATGTGTAATCCTCTTTTATATTGTTATTTAGATATTGGTCTTAGGTATATGTAACTATAAAACTAAAAAAAGTTTCATGACCTCTCAATTTTATAGCTGCGCTTTTGTTACTTTCACCTTTCCTTTTAGGGATATTCATTTATATATATATACAGATACTGTGGTGTATGTGTGTGTGTGTGCGTATATATATATATATATATATATATATATATATATATATATAATTTATTGATTTATTTTCATACTTTGCATTACCAAATAATAGGTTGCCAAGAATGCTGTCTTTGGTCACAATCGTAGGCCTACTGGCTTTTGCCTCTGGTAAACCATGTGGTAAGTTTTTTTTTTTTTTTTTTAATTGTTTTGTATAAATCCAGTAATCAACAATCATAACGACCGACAGCTCTCATCTGTTTCAACACTGGAAATTACATGGACTCACTAGTCTGCATCATTTTTATAATTATTTACATCAGGTCTCGGAATGGAAAAAAATGTGATTGTCAAATGACAGATAAGGCTGGCATCTTTCAAGTCGTATGTTATATCCAAGAGAGACATTGAGATCTATAAAACCTGAACCTGTTTTATAGAAACGCAGCATTGAAACGTCAGTCCTTGTTTCCTCTTACTACTGCTGATACTGCAGTTCTGGTTTTGCAATGTTCCAAAAGTTCATGTTGATTTCAGTTGAGTTACTGAATAAACCGTTTTATGTCTTTGGTCAAAAAGTAACATTTTTTCTTTTAATATTCTTTTCCAGCAACTGAAGGCTCCAACAGTGAGTTTCACCTTTCGCTCAATAAGAATCTCCTTCGCTCTCTGGAGACACAGGAAGGACTCCCCAATCCCAGTGTCCACTTGGCATTACGTCTTTCTGATTACCACAACCTTCCCAAGGAGAGTGAACACCTGAATAGCCTGAAAAATCGTTTGCACAATGACATTCAAAGGTATTGCACGGTTTGATGAAAACAAATCCCATTTTAAATATGTATGTCCACTTAACTGATCTTTTTCTTTTCGTTCTCACCTGAACCTGAGTGCCCCGTGTCTTTCTCAGTTCTCTCTCTAACAGCCAGCCCGTCGTCGGCCTCTTAGCACTGTACACTTTGGCTTTGAAGTCCTCCTGCTATGACTTAAACACAGTGACCTTCACAGTTAGTGAGATGAGTGAGACGCTGCTGACACACCTAAAGAAGCAGATGGATGACGAAAAAGACAATATTGCGTGTAAGTTTAACTTTGACCTTTTGGAGACCAAAGGGTTTGTCGTAAAAGGTTTTCACCATTGTGTTGTGCTACAAAATGAGTTAAATGTTTTTTTAATTTGATTTTAATTTATTTGTCTGAAATAAGATTCAGGAAAATGTCAATAAAGCCTTGACTAATTTCACCTTTTTTTTTTTTTTTTTTTTTTACATTTGTTTTTACAATTCTTTATATAATTTGGTTAATTTAGCTTCTCCTCTCCTTTGTGCAGTCAGCCACCGCCCTTTGACCAACTACTACCAGTACTCTCTGGGTGTGCTTGCTCTTTGCGTCAGCGGCATCAGGGTCAACAACCATGTCAGCAACAAGCTCATCAAGGCAGTAGAAATGGAACACTTCAAACATGGAGACTCTGAGAGTATCGGTGAGTGTAACCTGCCCAAATGTTTTCTTTTAGCTGTTAAAATGTTTATCAAATATATGCCGTGAAAGGCAGGAATTCATCCTAAGTCTCATGATATAATATGTCAATAGATGGTGGAGGGAGACGGTATGAAAACATTTGGTTTAGTTTCTTTTGAACAGGTAAATTCCATCAAGTTGAGATTTATTATCCAGAGCAAAGGTCTCAAACTCAAATCAGGTTCGGGCCAGACGCAGCCCACTTCGACCGGACGCGGCCCTGACCATTACAGTCGACGGGGTGGCGCGCTAATGGTACGGCCTGCGCGGGAGTGCCGCTGACGGTACGCCAAAGTCAGCCGTACCCCCCCGCAGGCCCAAAAGTGCCCATTGCCAGAATGAAGGTTCATGGTGGTAAACTGGTGTTGCCTTAGCCTCAGTTCTGTTAACACCACCACATTGTATTTATATGAGAAGAATCCAGCAAATTGTTTTGTTTTTTGTGTGCGTCACATTAAACTCTTACTAAATCTGTTGTCCAACTGTCTGGCCCTAGATACAAATGCCATGGCCGGAATGGCACTTCAGTGTGTGAAGAACGGCGGTTCTCACGTGCAGAACGCTGCTGAGCTCGACACAGCACTCAGCCACATCAAGCAGAAGCTCTTGGCCTCCCGTCGGGCCGACGGTCACATCGGCAATAAGTTCAGCACTGGCCTCGCAGTGCAGGTAGGAATCTTTTTCCTTGCATTCTGTCCAGCGTCCTTTTTTCCCTGCATGATCCATTACAGAACAACATCTTTTGCGCTTGAAGACACTTATTTGTTACATCCAAGGCATTGATAGCAATGGGCAGCCGAGTTGCAGAGTGCGCTGCCTCAATGGAGGCCATGAGGACGGACGCCAGAAGCAACACGTACAACAACCCCATGGCCCTATCTCAGATCCTTCCAGCTCTCCAGCAGAAATCCTACCTGACGATTAAAAGCAAAGAGTGCCTCAATGAGGACGGTATGTGCAGCGTTAAGTCTACTCCCTGTGGTCACCGTGATCCCTGATTGTTGTCTGTATTGTCACTGTCTGTGTCATGGTGGTCTCACAGACACTCTGGTGGTGGAGCCCATAGAGCCTGTGGTGGATTTATCAAGCAAGTCCACAGTGACTGTGATGGTGGAGGTGGTGGCGTCCAGCGGAGCAGCTGCGGTTTACTCCGTGGATGTGCCAAAGGGAGACTCTCTGTTGGAGGCCCTTGAAATTCTCAAGGGCAAGAATGTTGGCTTCACGTGAGTTCCCATAGTGTTATTTTCCTTTTTTAATACAGTATGATCGCCCACATTTAGTACACCCTGATGCTGTTTGCCAGGTTCGAGAAGGAGTCCAGCCTGTGGGGTAACTTCTTAAGTGTGGTAAACGGAGAGCAGGCTAGACAGAGCGACCGCAGATACTGGCACCTCTCCTCTGATGGCACTGCACTCATTGAGGGTGAGGGCACGCACACACACACACACACACACTCACTCACATACACACATTGTGTAATGACTCATTTCATTCAACGCCATTTTTTTGATCCATTGCTTTAATTTTACGATAGCATTACCAATGCTTTTTTTTCTCCCCCAGGTGTCAACGATTTCAAGATTGAGGCTGTGCAAAAAATAACCATTAAAAACACAAGCTACTAGCCAGTCATTGCTGATGCATCAGTGATGCAGTCAATGGATCCAAAGCAGTTATATCTCTTAAATCAAATCATCACGTAATTTAGAATTAATCAAACTCACGTTGCTCCTTTGAATATTCAAACATGAGTATGTTTGTAATTGTAACGTTTTTTTGCGCATGCATTGTTAAGTGAGTGTAAAATGTTTTGTGATTGTAGTTTTAAACAAATAAAGAAAATGTAATAGCTTTTATAAGTCTGAGTTTTGTTACAAACAAAATATGAATTACAAGAAAGTGACAGTTGGTTCTTTTTTTGGTTTGTTATAAAAACTATGCAATTTCAAAGTACTTTTTTCTGTATATGTGTGTTAAGCACATTTTATGATTATTTATAACTTTATTATGAATATTAATTGGTAATGGCACACTAACAGTAATGTAAGATTCGCTTCATTTGAGATGCGCACATACATAACTACATCATGCACCAATGTCACCAAAGTCACAGGGAGCCGTGAAATTATAGGAAATGCTACACCTTTAAATATTCTCTAATAATCGTATATGAAAAGTAACACATTAGGTTTCATACTTTTCTCGATAAACATAAATAACGGAACTGATCTCATTCGTCCCGGGGACGATTTAGGGATACGAACAAGTATTTCCGGTTTACACGTGTAGTAAATGTATTTAGACATCTTTCTCTTGAAAAAAAAATGTTTTTGTATAATGTATGTTGTTTTTCGTACGTTCTGTGCAAACGGGGTTGTTAAGGTTTGTGAAAGCATTTTCATGCGAAGGCACAGAACTCACACCGGAAGTAGTTTGTTGTTGCTGTTTGTAGCGCGTGGACACAATATTCTCATGAATTAAGTTCAGTTAAGCCTGCGTCCAATGTGTAGATTGGTAGGGTGAGCGCTCTGGGACCAATTTCGCCGATATATTGGGGTAAATCGGTGGCACATTTAAGCGTAAATCGATTCTTGGTAACCAACGTAGCCTGTATACAGACATCACGTGGCGCGCTTTAGTTTTCTGCACGCCTGTCATCATGTCTGCCATCTACCGATGCGTTCTGTTCGGTCGTGTTTCCACTTTAAAAACTAGTTGGATACAGGTGATGCGATTTGGGTGTAATCTACATCCTCTACAGAGGAGGACACCCGACGTCCTCCGGCGAGTCGGAAACACAGCCGCAGGACGGAAAACAACTCACTTAAGTGACGTCACCATGGCTCGTAATCAACGGGACCGGTCAAGTTCATCTCAGGATGCAGCAGTTCGAGTGAAGAGGGTTTCTATCGAGGGCAACATTGGTACATTGGTGACATTTTATGAGCATTGTTTAAAAAAATAAGATCTTCTTTTGTCCCAACCTAATAGTATGGTAATATGGGTCTCTCGGGTTTATGTCCTCTCTCTCATCAGCTGTCGGAAAGTCGACCTTTGCGAGGCTCATGCAGTCAGCCTCTACGGACTGGGAGCTGGTGGCCGAACCTGTCAGCAAGTGGCAGAACATTGACTGTGGGACCTCGAAGGTGTGTGTGTGTGTGTGTGTGTGTGTTTGGACGCTTTCTGACCGTAACTATCTTTTCCCCAACAAAACAAAGAGCAGCCAAACTGACCATCTCCCCTCGTGTGTTTGCCAGGGCACAGACACGTCCCCCCAGTCGACGGTTAGCAACCTTCTGCAGATGATGTACCAGGACCCTGAGCGCTGGTCGTACACGTTTCAGACATATTCCTGCATGAGCCGTCTGAGGACGCAGCTGCAGCCTCCTCCGGCGCGCCTGCTGCGCTCAGAGGGAACACCTGTCCAGGTGTATGAGCGCTCCATCTACAGCGACAGGTGGGTGAACGCGTCAGGATGAAGAAATTAATTCAGTGGGACTAGTTTGGAGAAGACCCCGTGTGACCCATGAGCTCTATGAGTTAAGATTAAGATTATGCTCCAGTCTTGGCATCATATGGATATTTCTTTTATGAATTAATTCACTTTTATAAAATGTATTTGGTTAAATGAAACTTGACCTCTGTGTCTTGTCAGATACATCTTTGCCCTGAATATGTTTGAGCTTGGTTGTATCAACTCGACAGAGTGGGCAGTCTACCAGGACTGGCACTCCCTGCTGGTGGAACAGTTCGGACACCAGGTGGCGCTGGAGGGCATTATCTACCTCAGAGCTCCGCCAAAGGTAACAACAACAATCTAGCGACACACGTTTTGCAGCGCATCCTATTTTTCCTCTTGTATAATTGTCACTGGTCTATATGTTTGTCTTGTTGTGACTATAAAGCAATATCACAAAACCACACGATTCACATTTAATTAATTTCCCCTTAGAAAGAGCCACTCATGCATTGTACCATTGTTGTTTACCAGAAATGCATGGAGCGTCTGCAGTGCCGGGGCAGGGCGGAGGAGACCGGAGTGAAACTGGAGTATCTGGATAAGCTGCATGTTCAACATGAGAGGTGGCTTGTTGAGAAGACCACTGAGTGAGTGTTTCTTGTTCTCTTCAGACATCTATGTTGTGAATATTTTAAGTGACTACTGAAATGTAAAACAAAAATAGTATTGTATAAGTATAAGAATAAGTATAGACAAACTTACAAAGTTATTTTTGTTACCACATGATGTGCGCTGAATAAATATGTGAGGATAGTATTATATTTTATTCTTTGCACTATGTTGTCTTGTTGTCCATTGCGTCTGTTTTCATGCACCAACCACCAACCGCCAAGTCAAATTCCTTGTATGTCTGACATAGTATGGCAATAATTGTTTTCTGATTCTGCTATCAGACTTGAAGTTATTTGGTATTTGGCTGTTCGACCAGTGAACGATCCGACCAGAGTCTTGTTTGAAAAAGGAAATAAATTCCCCCAAATCACCAACACCGGTGGTGGTGCAGCTACTGTATCACAGGGCCGCAGCTGTCTGCTGCTCGGCTGTGACCAGATGACGCTCAGCAGTGTGGGGTCGGTGTAATAAAGCTCAACACGCTCTTTTCAGATTACATTTTGAGAAGTTAAAACACATACCTGTGTTGGAGCTGGATGCCAGTGAGGAGTTTCAGAGTGACCCAGACGTGCAGAAGGAATTCATAAGAAAGGTGTGTTTATTTATTGTATATTCATATAATAGCTGCCACAAGGCTAAACCACACGGGGGCCTCGTCCTGATGTTGGAGATGTTCACAGTCTTTGGTCCAAGGAGGATCATTTAGGTAGTGTGATCTAATGTTTGATGTGTTTTGTGTCCTTGATCTATAGCTATCCTAAAATACCTTCTTCTTCACAGATTAAAAACTTCTTCAACGCTTTATGAGAAGAAAAGATGTCAGCTGCCATCCACAGTGGGAAACCCATGAGAGGAGTCCGGCCTCAGCTGTGTTAACCTACACATGTGAGCCTCTCATAAAGGGAAGGAAATCTGAAATAGTATTGAAGGTTTTTTCTCTTTGGTGATTTGCAGGACTACACAAAACACACCTATTTATTTTCTCTCTGTATAAATGTGCTGCATCTAAAGAAACTGTTAATTTGTTACATTTTATTCTGCTTTTGTTTGCACGCACGCGCACACTTGCTGTCTGTGCTGTCACTTCTTCAGCTCATTTTTAACACAATATTGACTGACAATTGAAAAGGAAATAAAATAAGTATTGTAAAGTTCTTGTCTGTTAACAAATAAAACATCTATTCTTATTGTAGCAATGTATTTTCCCATTTGAGCATCAACTAAATAACATCTTTTATTATGTTCTTTATGTGTGAGGTTTGTCATTGTTACTAAGCAGAGACGTGCTAGCGGCTGTCCAGCATTGAACGTGTTATTTGGGAATCGGTTCTCTTACTATTCAAAAGGATTCGGCTCTCCGAGTTAATATAAGAGGCCGGGCCGTATGACAGGACAATGACCTTGGCTAAATGTTTTCTTTTTCTCCCCCTCCGGTGTGCTGTGATGATCAGAGGGGCTGTTCAGAGGCCTGGGGTGATCAGGGTCATCAAAGGGCAGCTGTCCACTATAAAGGGGGCTGTCTGCAGCTCCGTCTGCACATAGCATCATTTCACCCCGAGACCAGCGGGAGGAAGGACGCGCTTCTTTGACTCTCTCTCATTATATCCGCAGTAGGTTTTGTTGGTTTCAGTTAAAATGGAAGCCAGAGCCCTGCCAGTTTTCTGCACATTCCTCTTCTGTTCTTTTGGAGGGGTTTTCTGCACACATGGGCACAGGTATCTTACAGACCACAAGTCCAGCTTGGATTTCAGAAATCTCTCATTCAGTGATCGCAGCAGATATCCTCTATACATGATGCAGCTGTACCGCACCTTCAGGAGTGCCGATTTCTCACCTCCATCAGGTGTCAACACCGCGTCAATGCCAGGTCCAAACTCATCGTCGCACAGCTCTGATTCCGTCCTTAGTCTGATGGGGAAAGGTGAGTCCTTTTTTTCACAATGGTTACCTCCATCACTCTGTTTACAGCACCTTACAAACTGTTAGTTTCTTCTTGTGTGCTCTGTTCTCCTGCAGCTCTCTAGTTGGTGCATTATCTGTATTGTCAGACACTCCCTTTTTACAACCCAACCAGTGTCAAACTGCTATTTGACTTTAAAGGCTCTGTCTGTTTTTTGTGTGGGAAGGTGTGTATATTAGCCCTCAGACGTCCTTGCCCAGCGGGGTTCAATACACATCCTGTCCTGTTCACCCTCCCACTCCAGTGTTTTGACATTTGTTCAGGGGTCTGGTTGGCCCTGCAGCCTGTGGACTGACGAGTGCGACTCTTGAGTTGCGATTTACATGTCATGTCTCCTTTTTTAGGTTGCTATCAAGTTGGTGAAAGGTGGACGGTCACGTTTGACATGTCATCCATCTCTACCAGTGAGCTCGTCCAGCTGGCAGAACTTCGCATCAGACTGCCTGCTTTCTCTGGCTCTAAGCGCGCCACTGTGGATTTATATCACTCTCCAAAGCAGAGTTGTGACCCGGAGAGCACATCATGCGAGGATGAGCAGCTTTTCTTGGGCAGCTTCGGCACATCCGCCAGCACCACAAAGAAAGGTTGGAGGGTGTTTAATGTGACCGCTCTGTTAAAATACTGGCTGTACCAGGGAGACAGAGGGGCCGGCCAGGAGGCCTCGGAAGAACCTGGGGCAGACCACGGCAGTGGGGTTGGGGATGGAGGTGAGGTCACTGACAAGTCCCTCTTCAAAACTATGGGACTGAGGCAAAGAAAAATAGACCATCCAACCACCAACAGGGTCATGATGGTGATCTTCTCCAAGCATAACTCGCCCCAGGAAGGCCACACGGCCTACAGTCTCATTCACACTGTGGAAAACTCCAAGTACGTGACGATGGACAGAGCCAGCAGTGACAGACAAAGCCGTCGTCACAAAAGGAACCGAATGGAGAGGATGAGAGTGGCGGCAGGAGCTTCACCTACTCCTGCAGCAGCAGCAGCAGCAGCAGCAGAGCCGGCCCAGAGGCCTCTGTGTCGGAAGGTGGACATGTGGGTGGACTTTGAACACATCGGCTGGGATGAGTGGATTGTGCACCCGAAGCGCTACAATGCATTTCGCTGTGAGGGAGAGTGTCCTACACCACTGGATGACTCCTTCAACCCTACCAACCATGCATACATGCAGGTGAGAGGACCGCCTGATTCCCTCTTTCTCATTTTAAATAATATCGTTTGGTATAGTCACTGCTTTACTGTCGCGGCCTGTGGACTGGTAGCTGCAGAGGTGCAAGTTCACCTCCTGGGAACTGTCGAGTTGAACTTTGAGCAGGGCATTGAACATCCAAAAAGCCCCGGGGAAGTTGCATCCCTCAAACATCTTTACAGGTGTTTGCCCAAGGGTTTTATGTGAACATTTGTATTTTGGAGTTTGTATTTAGGGCTCTCTGAATGAAAAAGAAAATAAATCCAAATCCCTTGGGATTTATTAAGAAATGTCATTCTTCTCATTCATTACAATTACTCCTATTTTTCAGAGCCTCTTGCAATATCACCATCCAGAGCGGGTGTCCTGCCCGTACTGCGTGCCGACGCGCCTCAGCCCGCTCTCCATGCTGTACTACGAGAACGACGATCTGGCCCTGCGGCATCACGAGGACATGATCGTTGAAGAGTGTGGATGTCACTGAAGGCCGACACGTCCCCGCTTCCACTGCTGTTGACGGAGCATAATCGTGAACTTTAACTCGACCGCTTCCCTGTCTTCGCTGTCTAATGACGGCACATGGCTGTTGAATTTGAATGACAATACATTTCATCCATACTGGGTGGTTCACAATAGTCTATATCTTTAGTATGATAAGCAAATGTTATATGTTGTATCTATTTATACATTATAATGTATGTTTTGTACATAAAATATGAAAGCATAAATTAAAACATTATTTTGACATGCTTGTGATGATTTATGTTTTTGCCCCACTGTGGAATTTGAGATGTTTGAATGTAGTTTTCGAGTATTGGATTAGTTTTCTTTTACATTTATAAACCCTGAAACCATTTATTTAATCTTTAAAGGCATTCAAATCTCACAGAGAACATTTAAAAGAGGGGAACTTGCTCATACATTAGGCTTGTAAATACTCACCCACATCGGAATCTCGCTTGTCCTCTGTGGCTTGTGACCAGCTAACATTTTAGTGTATTTGTCTTCACCTCCAATCCACATCCTCGGGTCTTTTACGGCGCTCTCATCATCACAGGTCATTAGTGTCCTTTCTTGCCAGGCTTCTTTTGTGGATTGTGATCAAACAGGCAGGTCGAGTGGAACGACATAGAAGTATACTGACGGATGGGCCAATGGGGGAGAGAAAAGCAGTAGCACTTGTTTATGTTGGGGAGGGGGCAGGGGTGGCAGGAAGCCGAGGTGACAAGGAGAGATTTAGACCCCAAACAAACCGAGAGCAATGAGGGAACGGAGAGAGTCCACGTCTGGATGGTGAAGCTACTGTGGAGGAAGGACAGGACGGACTGGAACTGTGGATTGAAACCATTCAATCCACAACACCACCCAAATAAAACCAGTTCTCTCACTTTATTTCAGCTGATCTCCTACAATAGTCAGGCCGGTGATGACGCAAGAGAGCGACATGCTTACGCCACCACAAGTCACATAAAAACGGCAAAGCATCCACATTATTGTGTACACTTGCAAGTTATGCAATTACCATATTTAGTGCAGAATAATTCTTTGATAATTAATTTGATGTGTTAACGTGACTCTTTGACAAGTGTCCAGAGAAACACATCATACTGTGTATGAACATGATGTCATCACCTCCGAATGATGTGTCGGTTTTTACACATCCGTCTCCATCCTGAACAAACCTTTATGTTCTAAACACTCCGTGGTCGAGCTGAAACTAATGTCATGCTCTTAACTTAGTTGTATCTTAGTAATCATTTAGTCAGTAGAGTATGGACCAAATTGTCTATGGTAATATTATTTCTCAGGCTATTATGACGTATGAGAGAGGAAAGATAGACCGCAAAGAGAGTCCACGTGTAACAAACTGTCACAAGTTTAATTCAAAACCGGGCCTCCGCAGTCAGGATGAGGTGCAGTAATGTCTCATTTCCATTATTTATACCACTTATACAATACTCGCATCAGAGGGAACGCCTGGTAAGCTACTCCAAAATGGACCTAACTTGGGCACAGTGGAGCAAAAAGGTGCCAAAAACAGGGGTGGAACGGGAATGTGGATGGTGACATGACCCCATCCGGCTCTTGGGAAGGAGAGAGCGTCTCCCAGCTCTGTGCATTTGTATATTGACCTCTCCTTCTACACCCCACGGACCGAGGTTATCAGTGGCCAGTGAGCTTCTAGAGGAATTCCTCTGATATGACTTCAGGGGAGAAAAGGAAGAGCTGAAGTATGTGGAGCAACATGAAGATTTATCATTCACATATTTCAAAATGTATATTTGCTTTTAAAAAAGGAAACGTATGAAGATTTTCTTTTTGTTATCTATATCAAAATGACTAGAGCGTTTTGCTTTACAGTTAAATATAATTGTGTATTCAGAGTAGTATTTTTCTGCATTCCTACAGGTAAATTATTCAGTTACCTTAAGGTTTTATTTTTTCAGCGTTATAGCTGAGTATAAAATCACAGAAATAGCATTCACAGAGATGACAGGATAAAATATCAAACTAATGACAAAAGGGGAGTTTGCTTTAATGGTTTGTCACCCGACAAACTGTGTGAAAATCTGCAATGACGTTTTCTTCTGGGAAAGTGGATTAAATTACAACAGATAATTTGCCAAAAAAATGTTGACGAGTGTAGATGAGATTAATTAAACTTTCATGGATATGCATTTTAAAATGGCTCTGAATCCATCTCTTAATGCAGCTGCATCCCTCTGATGTTGGTCTGAGGTGTAAACAAACCTGTGTGGCTGCGGTCTGTTGCAGTGATATTGCTGTTTGGTATTTCTCCCTTATGGTTCTTTTCATCGTTGTCCTTGGAGAGAGGAATGGTCACTCCCAGAATTTTAGGTAGACCACATGGAGGAGTCTTTGCCACTGGAGAGCTGCGACACCCCAGCAGGAACTTTCGGTCGTAGATGATCCTGGTACCTTTAGTGTGAAGAGGAAGTCAAGAGAAGGATGATGATGAGACATGGAACAGTGACTCAGTTCAGACAGGGTACTTACATCGCAAATGCATTGCTGGTTCAGTCATCCAAAAAACATATTAATGCACGTGTGTCTATCACATTTCAACATGACACACCACTGCTGCAACAGCTATATTGCCACATTGATAATGATACTTACATTTAATGGTCTACGTTTAATTCCATCAAACTTAACCCTAATACCACCATACCATGGTCAGTTCTTTGATGTAAGGTTCTTGAGTGTCCTAGACATATGTCCTCAGTAATTTACACTGGACTGTTTACATGAAGGGACCATATGTATTATTTAATGCCCACCCATATATTGCACCAACAATGCATATAAATCAAACCGTGTTAGTATGTGATGCATGTTTAGTAGCCAAATAGCAGTGGTAAAAGTTTAACTGAAATGCATCCTCAAATCGTTAAAGCCTAAATTGGATTACTTGTAAATCGTCTGTGCATTCATACGTAACATAAACACATGACAACACATGACAGATGAGAACCGATATAAAAATGGAAAAGTATGACTGCCAATACTATGTTTCTCACGATGTGATGTGTTACCGAGGAAACGAAGCGTGACGTCTCCGTTAAACGTCGGACTGAACGTGGACCACGGGCCCACAATGGAAAGCGCCAATCACAGCGTTAGCTGTCGGTGACGTAAGATCAACACACGCGTCATTAGCAGCAGAGGACAGGTGGGCGTGGCTAACAGTCAAGGATCGGCTGACAAAGCCTACAAACCACCCGGTAAACACATCTCGTTGAACTACAAAGCAGCGACATACACGTTTTATAGCACCTACCCGCCTTGGCTCCCTATTGCCGTGCAGCCTCACGGTCAAATACCCTTGCATGCTAACGTAAGCAGCTAGCTTGAGCAGAGCTAGCAGCTCGTTCCGCACAGCGTCATTTGACGGCGACCGAGCTCATGGAGTTCTCACGAGCGTGTCCTGCTCTCACCGACAATACGGCCGTTTATTGATACGATTATAAATCAAATATGACGGCGAGGGGCGGCATGTCTCCTCGGCACACACGGGTCAATATAATGTAAAACAACTGTACGCACCACCCGGGGTCGTGCTGAACAAGGTGCCTCCGGGAGTAGTGGAGTAGTCGAGCGGCATGTGCGCCGCGTCGTTGATGGTCACCCTCCTGGTGGACGGGATGGCCTTGGCGGTGGTCTCCTGGAAGTCAGTGGACATGTTGTCTAAGCTATTATACTAACAAACTGGCTGAATAAACGATGGGAGACAGGTAAACAAGTATTGGTTTCACAAAGCCACAAATCAACACTGATTTCGGATAAAAAAGACCTCCTTTCATAAATGCAAATTATGAAATGTATTAGCTAAATTCGTCACATTACGATGCAGCCTGTCTTACACGCAAAGTGTCTAGGTTGAGCCTTTAAAAGGATCTCAGCACACGTTTTCTCGGCTGCCATGCACCCTACATGCATACAAATCAACACGCGGAGGAAAAGCCTGACAAAATAAAGCTCCTGCGCTCCCTGCTGGCATTTAATGCCCGTGCAGCGGCTGTACAACTCTTATGATATTGTAATAGATCCATGATTTCATCTACATTGTGATTTGAGAAGAGACATTATCCCAAAGTGTCAGTTTGACTTAACCTGGGCCATACACAAGCGATTACTGTTTATCTTTTTTTTTTTCGTGGAAGTTTACTAAGAGTTTTTTTTTTTAATCTTCATAACAGCAGTATTGACAGGATGATTCCGGAATTCAATACGTTTAAAATATTTAGTTTGTTCAAAAACCGAAATGATCATTGCATTACATTACATGCCATTTAGCTGAGACTTTTATCCAAAGCGACTTACATCATCAGCAGCAGCAGTTGAGTGCATGTGATTCACGTGCAAGTGTCTCACACAAAAGTACACACGCTATACACAAAGACATTTCATTTCTTTATTTATTTTGTAAATGTTGAGCTGGTGTACAGAGTAAATTGTCAATAGATGTCCTCGGATTGATTGGATTAAAAGGCTTTTACATGTATATTTTAAATTCATGTTTGACTCTTCATAACAATAAAAAAAAGCAAATAAAACAGGTTAAAATACCCACAAGACCCATACTGTATCCCCAGGTTGCAGGCATTACCCAGAACTCAACAGTCTCTTGGTAGCTACAGCTGTGTGATGCTAAAAGTACATCCATAACATAACTAATCCCACTTGACAAGTAAGGGTGCATAGCATTCTAAGTAAATATATATATATATTTTTTCATATATTTCATATATATATATATATATCTTCATATATATATAGCCTTTTATTTTAAAAACATGTTCTGTGCATGTGCGCAGTTGCATTCCTTAGTATTGAGTAATATGCTATTGCGTTAATAATGTCTTTAATCCATTCTACAGGAATATACATGTGTTCTCTAGTTTTTGCAACAGTTAATATTTTTGCATGAACTTGTGGCATGGCATCATCTCAGGGCTTTACGTTGTTCATTGTTGTGACGCAACCACTCCTTCCTCTGCTTGCATTTCGTTGGACTCCTCCTTTCAAATCGCATTCAAACTGTCAGCGCGTGGAAGCCTTTGAATTGGTTCAGTCTAATATTAGTCAACGGGGCAGATAAATATATTAGGGTTGTGTTGAGGAAAAATGCTTTTCATCTTGAATAACCATTCACCGGAGCCATTAAGCCTCCACACAGTTGTTCCTTCTTACTTCAAAGTGCTCCCTCTTATTGTCTTTTCATCCGACTCCAGCCATCAGCAGTGGAACGGCCTGTTTCAGAAACCAACCCAAGCGTATACCAGAACTATGAGCCCTTAGAGAGCAAATAACATAGTAGTAAAAACAATTACACTGCTGTGTGAATTATTTTCTGACATCCAACCTTTTCTGGTTATTAAAAATAATTAAGTAGAAATAATACTTGTTGAAGGGATATTTGTTAAAATGCCCAAAACCCATGCATTTGAGGCTTCTTTGTCCTTTTAAATGATTTCTATTCATGTTTCTAATGAGTGTTGATGATCAACAGCATGAATTTAATGGAATCACCTACTAAAGTTAAGAGCCACCACAGATGACTACTTTAGAACAAGACTTCCAGTAGATCAAGACTTTACATTCATCATCCCTGGCTGTGAAACCGTACTAAAACAAACACATATTGATGGGTGATCACTGCGTTCCTGTCACATATTTTTCCACTGATGAACACATGCACACACTTACTCTCAATAGTTTTAGATTCATTTCTTGATAATGTTTAAAAGCAAGATTAAACACCTACATTCCCTGATGAGTACATGAGGCATACCATTATTTGCCTGATCTTGGTCTAAAATGTAATATCATATTTTTTTCCAGACAAGGCAAAGTGATGAGATGTGGGTTGCTAATGTACTGACATCATTTCTGAGTGGAGCGAGGAGGAGCTTAAAGCTGTGATTAACAGCCCGAGCTGGAAGAATATGACCTATGATCCTACATTTTTCTCTCTCTTTCTCTCTCCCAAACACACAATCAAACACATTCACACAAACAATCTTTTCCTTTTGTAAGCAATTATTGCTTCTTCTGAAGTAAAGTTAAAACAGTAAATAATGACAAATAACAACAAAACCCAGAAGAAAGGAGTGAAACAAGATACAGGCTTCCGGAAGGGTCAGGCTCACAGTTGCGGGTCAGTATTACAGTTTCTCATCACAGTGATTGGTGACTGACTGTCTTTTCTACCCTCCAAACAATTTCCAAGCAGACTAACACCTGAGCTCAACACGTCCTCGACCCTTGACCCTTTACCCGGTCACACCAGTGCTACATTATCACCAGCGCTTCAGTTACTGCACTCTCACGAAGTGACATCGTCTGGTGGTGGCGAGACCGTCTGTAACTGCACCGTGTGTGCGGTGGTGTCATGTACTGCACTTTGAGGTCAAACAGGCACTGCTACGAGCCGACGGCAATGTGCTGCCCCCTGATGGAGGTGGACGGGGCTGCTACATCTACTCTGAGAGGCCGACTGGAGGGGCGAGGATAGGGTCGAGAAGCAGGAGGTGGGGCGAGATTTAAGGAGCGAGTGTTGGGGGTAGAGCTCAGACAGACATCTGATTAACTGGAACCTAAAGTTTAATCGGACATGAAAAGGCAGAGGAGTGATGACATGGAGAAGGTTTCTGGACATTGTGTCACTCGTCATGTTTATCTTTGTCACTTTCTCCGAAGGGCAAACCAAAAGGAGAAAGGTCAGAGAGGCAGATTCAATGTAGAAACCCACAGTACAGTAACACCAACATCATGTCCTCCCTCTGCTGTGTGACATGACAAAAGCAAAGGCTGAAAGCACAGAGAAACAAAGAACCTGACACACAAAAATCCAACATTTAAAAGCAGGCAGAGTGACCCAACAATTGCATGTTCTACCCACAAAGACATATAGAATAATATATAGGTTCAGACCGAGTGAACCAAGCCAGAAAATGTACCTGAAAAAGCAGCGTCAGTGGCATGGCGTAGGGATTTCATAACACAAACAACACACGTAACACACAGGCCCGTAGAGCATTTGAGTGCATACAATATTATGTACAACACTGATAGCCTTGGGGGATAATTGTAGCTTTTCTGGACTTTGAGAGGTTTGGAACTAGTTTGTGATGCTCCTAGCCGGAAGAGTGTGGCAGAGAGGAGGAGCAGTAACCTGTTGCTTAGAGATTATGTAATTCGGAGTATTTTCTTCTCGTCTTTTTATTAAGTTTTACTGATAACATTTTCCCTCTTTAGTTTGGGAGAAACGAGCCAGTCCTTTACATTGCATGCCTGTCCCATACGACTGTATGTCCTTTCCACCCCCCCCACACCCTTTGACCCACCCTTATATTCCCTCAGTTTTTGTAGTTAAAGACAGGCCATGCGGCAGCAGTCACTCATGCTGATACAGATAACAGGAAGCACGTTTTGGTTGCTAGTTTTTTTTTCGCTGTTGTTTTTATTTGTTTTTATATGAAATCATGCTTCTAGCGTATTAGGTTTTTTTTCCCCACGGTTTCTTTAAAAAAAAAAAAGTTAATAAAAACTAATCGACATCCTTCTGTTCCGGTGCGTGCTGATAGTAGGCATAGCCGTTATGGTTGTCATGACGTTGCCGTTTATTTCTGTCTGTCTGCCTTTTCTTGTGTTCCTTCTCCTGTCAGCTGCTGCTGGTCATGTGTCCATGTAGGATGGTTTTGGTGAAGTGGTTGAATCCTGTGGAGGAACGGAAATGCGCTGATTTAGCGAAAACTCATCAACAATCCACAGAGCAGGTCACATGCAAGCAGCAGTGAGTCAATGCAAATTTGGCAACCTTCAAGCTCAGACAGTACTTTATCTAAAGTACTCTGATAGGTCTTTGCACCACTACAACAGTGAAACAGCACATTACTTTTGCAGAAGCATTCTAGACAAAAAATGGTTGGCAAAAGTGGTTGAAAATACAGTTGTAAGTCGCTTGATGTATCAGTAATCTCAGGAATGTCAAGGCCTTTTGGTTAGAAAGGGCTGGTCACACACACACACACACACACACACACACACACACACACACACACACACACACACACACACTGCGCTGTCTCCAGATAGCAATACCCAGGACAGCTGGCCTTACAGCTTTGACTTTGAGAGCTGTCTCTTTGTTAGTCAGTTGCTTTGAGTGCACACTGTGCCAACCCTTTTTCCAGCTAGTCACAGCATGCAAGAAAGAATAAAGTGACCGTATTTCGCATTTAACACTGACTGAAACTCTAAATATCGTAATCCATTGTATATTAGAAAGACCTAAAACTACTGTCTCTGAACATTTTGAGAATTTTATTGTATTTATTTAATGAATGACTGAATTGTGAACGTTTGTTAAACTTAGTTTAATTGGTCCAGCATCACATTACATGTCATTGGGTGTTAAATTAAAGGTACATTCCGTTGCATTTAACCCAGGGAGACTGGATTAAATGGTCTAGCCCATGGGTCAGACGAGGCGCCGTGGGTCAGTCCCGTACCTGCAGGGACGCAGCACTGTGACTGCCTCACTGCTTAACTCTCCGCAGACTGGCACATTTCACTATCTGAGCACCCTTCTTCACATCCACAGTATCGGGCTACATCGAGGGTGGGGGAGGGCGGCGGGGGGGGTTGGCAGCAGAGGAGGCGTGAGGATTGAGACGAGGTGGAATGATAGATGTCGAACGAGAGGTTGAGGGAACATTAGTAAGGGAGGGTAAAAAAAAGGAGACGGGGAAAAAAAGAGAAATACAGGGAAGGGAAACAAAAATGGATAAACAGATGAGGGAAATATAGCCACAATGAAAGAAACAACGAACAAACAGGACAAAAAGAACAGATATGAGATGAAAAGTGAGGAACAAATAGGTGACAGGAGGGCGGGGGGGTTGGGAGGGAAGAGGGGGGGAGAAAGAAATTATGCATAAACAGTCAAGCAAAGACAGAAAAGATGGGTGGCAGTTGGAAAGACAGTTGAACATGAGATCGCATCAGAGGCATTGACAGTCTTTGGGATTCAAAGAAGGCCGAGGTTAACTAATACTTGCAAAAATATTTGGATATTTCTGATTTGTTAATATTGAGGACGGGATTTGACCACAGAGGCTATACACAGTGACTTCCTAATATTTTGAAGTGTCTCAAAGTTTTAAATGTCAATCCTCTGCTGCTTCTTGGTGGGAAGTAAACAAAATGTAATATATAGAAGATAATATTTGACCACGCTCTGATTCAGAGTGTTGCAGGTTTAAGTGATACAGAACACAGCAACAGTTGAAGGACTATCAACTTTAATGAAGGAAGAAAAGACAAGAGTCAACCATTGAGATAACTCCCATAAATATGTAGCCACTCACAAGGAGCCACACTCATTTAATTAAGTCAACAATATGCATGAAGCAAACAATGATAAGTTTAGTTGCGGCTTAGTGATTAAAATGATGATGCTCTGAATGGGCCGGTGAACTGTGAGCAATAACAGCACAGAACAAAGATCACTCATACTGCATAATAATATTCAGGTGGAGATTAATGTAACAGCAGGACAGCAACCAATTAACCAACCGAACTTTGCACTCAGGGCTTGCTTGTGATTTAGGACCGACACAATAAATCAGCGCTACTGCTTCTCAGACGGTGTTCTCAGCCTGTCGTACTGCAGCTCCTGCAGATTTAGCTACTCAAGGACTGCTGGGAATAAGCACATAGCGCCCTGTTCACCATAAACTAGCTGCTACATGGGTTTGAACTAAACAGGCCCGGGTGAGATGGTCAGCTGTCTGCAGATCAGAAGCCCACCTTGCTGCTTTCCCGGCCCAGGATGGCGTAGCTCATGAACTGCTCAGCATCAACCTCCAGCTCGTTGGCATCCTGCAGAGAACCCTCCAGGCTGCCCTCCTGAACACCCTCCTCACCTGAACCCTTCCCTCTGCGCACAACCTTACGCACAATCTATCACGTACACACATTAAAAAAAAGAGGGTGGGAGAGAGTATGGTTGGAGGCAGAGGGTGGGAATAAGGCAGTGATAAGACAGTGGTGAAAATATATGAGAAATAACATGGGGTCCGTGTATCCACAGCAATGTCATATGTGAATAACTTTATAATGGTTTTTAATGTCATAAAGACTACGTCAAACGACTATGAAACTGTCTTAAGTGAAAACAATCATCAGACCCCAGTTTACGGACATCTTGAGATGGCTGACCTTTTTTGTGACGATGTTACCGTGTTCATCGGTAAACTGTTCTTCGCTCACATGCTCTCCAGGAACATCTTCCACTTCATCGCCCTGCGGACAGAAAAAAAGATATTATAGTCTAAAAGTTAGATAACCTGCGTAAATGATGGGGCTTATGCAGGTTAAACCACTGCAGTGGCATTACTAAGCAGACCAACAACAAATATGTGAAGGGGTTGCTGAAGTGTTGTTTGTGGAACACGTGAATCCAGCTTCTAAGTTGATCAGGGTCGTGAGGGTAATAATTCGCAGCGTGTCTACAGAGCAGCTCATAAGCTCAAAGGACGGCGAGGACAACGTGCCAACACACGTGTTGACATGAACAGAGTCTGTGACTCAGAAGGAAGAGTCCATAAGGCTTTTAAACTAAATTAAATTAGGTTAAAAAAGGCTTAAATTCAAATAATGTTTTGTCAGTGCCACAAGTTAATCCTCACTGCCACAACCCTGTCAAATAATTTACTCATATCAACACAACCAAACGCACTGTTTCCATCACTCTTGAACCAAAGTGTATTTCGTCCATCGCTTCCCTGCCAGTGAATCCTGTCTGCAAATTTCTGCTCGACCGTCCTCGGCCCCTTTCTCTGTACCTTGAGGATGACTCTGCGGCGGACCACTCTGGTGGTGACGTTCTCCTCTTCGTCAGCCACTCCCTCGACCTCGCCAAGCTCATAGTCGAGCTGACGGTGTATGTAGGTGAGCACGGAGCGCACGGAGCCGCTGGCTATGTGGAGGACATTCTGACAGCTGATGACCAGGAACGCCAGCAGCACGAAGCTGAAGAGCAGCTCGGTGACCAGGGCCCACATCGGACCAGCAAATCAACACAGCACCACCCGACAGCAGACTCCCTCAGCTCCTCTTCCCAATGCAGCGCCTCTCTCGGCTCACCGAAAAAGGCAACGGCTGCAGCCTGTTGCTTTCTGTCGCTGGTTCAGTTTGTTTCTTTGTCTTTCAGTTCATGTCGGTCTTCCTTTAGCTGGAGCAGTGAGCCCTTTCCTGTCTTTCCCACCGTCACGTCAGAACTACCCACTCAATGACATAAATTCCAAGCTAGAGCAACCTTGGGAGGCTTCTATTCCCACCTCTCTCTCTCTCTCTCTCTCTCTCTCTCTCTCTCTCTCTCTCTCTCTCTCTCTCTCTTTCTGACCATGTGATCCCTGGTCTTTAAATACCTATGGCTTGTCCAGTGAAGCTCTTTGTGTGGTAAGACCACTAAGAAACCGGTCCCCTTGACCTCACGTCCACACAGCCTAGTAGAAAGACTAAAGCAAACAGTGTCTTTATGCAGACACAATTATGCAGTATTGCATTACACTCCATCCAAGTGTTAAAAGCTTCAGTGTGACGGAGCCAAGCTAGGGCTCCTTTGTCACCAGTGGAAACCACAGACAAAATGTAGCTCACACAGGCTCTAAAAGCAACTTTCTACTCCTGCTCCCTTATAGTTTCATGGTCTTTACAGTGTACTGTAGTGGTGTTGTGCATGTAGAAATCATTGGGGTGGGGGCCGGAGAGGAGGAGGGGGGGGGGGGGGGCGCGGGTAACATGAGCGGGACTGTGAGAATGCTTGCTATATCTGGCCGGACTGTTTATGCCCATCTTGGGCCTCAGAGTCTCATTGTGGGTGTGAGAAAATGTTGGATGAATGTTTCTAGGATATAGCGTGGATGATATAAAGCAGATTTCTTCAATGTGGAAAGAAATCAGCTGGGCAGTTAAAGCCTTTGCAGCAAGTGCACTTTATAAAAAGTGTGATATCTCTACAACGGATTGGTTGTCATAAAGGATAAACACCCCTCTTATTTTGCAAGGGAGGAGTGACACACTCACCTGGCCCTTCAGGCGCACATCGTCCCAAGCTGTCGGCTCTGGTGCCCTGTGCGGGAAGCCCAAACCCTTCTCAAAAGGCTGGGTACCTCGGAAGTGCCCCCGCAACATCTCCGAGTGCCCTGTGTCCCTCACAGGCTGAAGCAGGGCCTCCTGGGACAGTCGGGACAGGTCTCCATCCACGGCGTTACATACGGATGATATCATGGTGTCCATGGCCTGCCTGGGTTTGGGCTGACTGCCCACCCAGGCCTGTGTAGGGTCAGTGACAGGGATCCACCCCGGGCCTGTCTGCTCCTGCAGGTAGGAAAGGAAAGAGCCTCCGCCCCCTCCGTTTCCACCACTGCTGGACCTGTAAGGAGAGGGCACATCAATGCTGGGGTAAATGTCCTTCACATGCTTACTCCAGGGAAAGTAACTCATCGTGTGTATCAAATCCCTAAGAAAAAAACACTCCAGTTCACAAGCGACGTCAGCCGTGAAGAAAGGGTCTCACTTACCTGTCTCCATTCCGGTCTGCTACACAGCTCAGACCAGGTGACTCACTCAGTCGAGCATACACCCTTTGCTGTCCTGCAACAAGAGAAAGCCCTTCCTCTGAGCCCGTCCCTCCTCCTCCTCCTCCTCCTCCTCCTCCAGCTCCTTCTCCACCAGCCGCCGCACTGGTGACCGCTGATACCTCCGAACTCGCACGTGACCCCTGACAACTGTTCAGCCTGTTAAGATTGATCCCGGCGATGGTGCCCCCGAGCGAGGCTGGTGTCGCAGTGCTGAGTGAGTCAACACCCATCTCTGAATCGTCTTCGGGAAGCTCAATGGAACCACTCAGCACCCCACCCCCTCCGCTGGCTGCGCTGGCCTGACTGGCCGGCCGACCCAGACTTCCGTACGGCAGCCCCAGAAGACCTTCTGAATCGTCAGCATTGCTGCACTCAAGCGAGGAGTCCTCCACGGGTACCAGGGATGGGCTGTTGCCTGAGGGCCACACCTGAACATCAGACATCTCCATGAGGGTGTCTTCCTCTGTGGTGGCAATGGGAGCACAGTCCAGACTGGAGACTTCCTGCCAGTAAGGCTCAGCGCCCAGCGGGGAGGGCAGGCTGTACTGCATGGAGGCCGGTGAGAGAAGCTCTTCCTGCGCGAGCCCATAACCTGGAGCGAGACAGAGAGAGGCACACTGACACCCGGGCCCCCTCGCCTCGCTCCCCACCTCACCCCCACAGCACCGGGACCTTGGGAGGGGGTAAGTGCCCCTGCCCAGGAGCTGGGCATCTAGGGGGGAGAGTAGAGGAGGCTGAAGGGACAAATGGGGAAGGAGAGAGGGGAGGACCAAGACAATAGGAGCTGGAATAAAAGGGGCGAGGAGCTTAAGACAAGAGAGCAAGGGCAGCTTTAAGAAGAGGGTTTGTCAAGCTTGATCAGCCTGTGAGAGCAGCGGCGGCAGCAGCAGCAGACACAGCCGGACGGACTGAGTGACGACTGACACTTTTGTTTGGACCCAGAAGTGACTGATGCTGCTCTGCCGGCTGCCACCTGCAGGGAGACGGACAGGAATTACTGCCTCTGCCCCCAACCTGGGGCCGGGACACACACCTGTCCGGCAGGGACACACACTTAGTCACACGTACACATGCCACCAACACACTTGCTCACACTCACGCCTCATACCGTCACTCGCAAACCACTCACACTCAGATATGCATGCATTCAAACCCACTCAAAGAACAGGCAGGTTAATATTGTTTTCAGGCTGGATAGCATGCACGCAGGCAATCTCAAGCTCTCTTCGCACACACTCACGCTCACACACACCAGCTCAATGCACACAGACGCTTTCTCATTGACTTCAATATTTATATATTTACATAAAAATATAGTACTGGTGATATTTATGGAAGCACATATACAGTATTCTTGGTTTTTCCTTTTGCTGCTGTCTCAAATGTAGACTTTAATGAATATCTTAAGTCCAATTATATAAATGACTGCACATTGTTAATGCGCTGTGGACTCAGGTCACTCCTTCAACTGTTTGAAAAACCTTTGTAACTCTTTTGTAAAGGCAGACCTGGCATGATTGAGCACAATTTCACGGCGACAGAAATATCTCTGAATGATATAATGACATTATAATGCACAAAAAGAAAGAGAATGCCCTTTTACTGTACATAGAATGGGCCTTCTATCCATCTTGATCAGACGGAATGAATTTCTCTGTTAATGAACAACTACCATGGAAAATAGGTGAATAGTTTAAGTAAAACCTTCAATGGATGGCAATGTAGGTAAAACAAAGTGTGAGCGGCATATGACGGACACTCTAAAGGGTGTTATCAAGAAGTCCATTCCCCAGAGGATGAAAGAGGATATGTAATGCAGAGCACACAGTATGTATATGAGAGCAAGAATAGTAGGTGGTTCACCTTCTGCATGAGAGAGAGAGAGACTCTGTGTGTGTGTGTGTGTGTGTGTGTGTGTGTGTGTGTGTGTGTGAGTACAGTATAGTGATGAGGAAGCGTTGCAGAGCCGCAGGATGTAACTTGATTCGTGGTTGGCAGTGCTGCTGTTGAGTACTGCTGAGAGTGCAGGATATATTTGTGACACCAAGCGGCCAGAAGGACCTCTTGTCCTACTTTTCCTTTCTCTCTCAGCGGCTGTCAGTTTTCATAAATATATATATATATATATATATATATATATATATATATATATATATATATATATATATTTATATACATTTGTTTTTTGTAGTATGCTTTGTCAGTTGTTGATGAAATATTTGGTGGTTCTACCTTAACAATGAAGATGATGCTGTGCCTATTCTCTACAATTCGAGGTAGTGGTTGAACCACATCCTTCAATTAAATGAGGTGCAGGATCAGGTGTCTTTGACATGTGGTGATAGTCTGTGACATAATGACACTATTTCAAGACCTGAAGTCAGTCTCACTGTCTTTTTTTCTTGACACCAAACAAACTACACCATGTAAGTTTTTAGTTCGTCATAAATGAGTTAATGAAATTGTTTATCAGCCCTCTCTCTTCATGTTAGAAGACAAAGGAATGTTTGTGAAAGAAAGATGCAAAATAAAAAAAGGAATGTGGAAGTGTGACATTTTAAAAGTTATTGCCTGACCCCGCTGACAGGAAAAGACACGAATACAGAAAAACAAATCAGCAAAGCTCACATCTAAACACATCGAAGGGAAATATACTAATTTTGTCCATACTCTCAAACACTGATACACGGTCGAATGTATATGGAGAACAAAAGACACTGAAATGTATCCACAATATATAACTCACGCAAATACACTCACACAACATAAAACAATGAGGACGATTACATCTAGTGGAGGAACAACATCAAACTGACCCCCATAGGACACTCACAAAGACATTAGAACACATATAGTTATTTTATATATGCTGTCATATGGACAAAATCTACATTGAATCAGTGACCTACAAAACAACCACAACATTCATACATGAACAGAACAGACGCAAGTCACAGTTCACAAAAAAGGTCTCAGGCCTTTTTTACCCCTTTGGGACGGATCACAGAGGACGAAGGGACGGACGGTCCATTCTCGGTACGCATGCCATGCAAGAACTCGTCTGTCAAGCAGCGTTAAGGGCCAGTGCGGCGTTTGATACATCATCTCTAAGCATCCAGTGCTGTACTCCGGTCCCTCATCCCAGTGTCTCCATGCAAACACAGGGGGGAGATGAGCGATGACAGTCGGCCTCATGCACATGCAGACAGGCAGGAAGGCAGGGAGAGAAGGGATGGGTAAAGGAGAAAAGAAGGGCAGCGAGAGAGGTAGAGGAATATAAAATAGGATGATGGTCACAGACAGAAAGCAAGAGAGAGCGAGGGTCACCTCCCCCCTCCCAGTGGGTGTTGACCAAACAGTCTGTGTGAGGGGTATCGGTCACAGAGCGGACACTTAAAAAGGTGGGGTTATCAAGAGCACAGAAAAAAGAAAATGCACGACTAGTCGCAAAAAAAAAGAAGAAAAAAGATAAAGATGTGGATCAGAGGTCAACATGAAGTTGGCATGAGGTCAGAGTTCGGAGAGGAGTGAGAAGGAGGAAGAGTAGGACGGCTAGGCTGCAGATGACATGTCCAGAGAAACATAGAGAGAGGGACAGATTCACAGGAAATGAAAACAGGGCTTCCAAAAGGACATCCAACATCAGCCCTAAAGAGATTCAAACTTCTCCCCATGCAGCCACAGGCAGAGAGAATTTAAATTTCCTCTTACAAATGTCTAAAACATGAGGTTTCGTCTACCACAAGCTACTGTATATCTTCCCTAACCTGGAAATGATCTCGAGCAAACCTTGGGAATGTGGCTACCTAAAACAGAGGAGCACTAGAACTGTGTAGGAACACGCATGTTTAAAATCAAACGGACCCCAAAAAGAGGGGAAGGAAGATAGACATTGCTCTCCTCTGTCGTGAATACTTTAATAGACTACTTCAATATTAATCCTAACTGGTTCATAGAGGACTGAACTTGACTTAAAGGAGTAGTTCAATATTCAGGACAAATTGATTATTTGCTTTTGTTGCAGAGTCTTTGGTGAAAAGCAACTCTCTTACAGTACAGTAAATATGAAGATAGCGCTGGCATCCGTTTAGCTGAACTCTGCATAGAGTATAAAAACAGCTGGCCTGACTCTCTCCAAAGTTAAAACATCCACATACCGGCACGTCGTAGTACACAAATGAACACGATTACTACTTGCCACGGAACTATCTAAAACCACGATCAAAACAGCAAAAACAGCGTCTTTAGCAAGAGAAACACAGTTCTAAAAATGTCAAATTCTTGGTTTATTATTGACAAATAAATGAATCTTTGAAAACAATAATTAATAACTAAATCAAATGCTTAATGAAGTTAAGGATTTGTATTGTATTTATATACAGTGTGTATTTTGTCCTTTACTGTCTACCACATTATCTCTTTTAAAGATGAGGCCTGATGGTTATTTTCAATTCAACTGACCATTTTGTTCCGGCACTCATTTTATTTAATGCTTAAAAGATCAGTTCTGAACTTGGTCACATGGCCGTCAGGACGCACTTAATAAGTAAATTATAAAACTTTGGAAACCCATCACTGTGATCATTGCGAGATTGGCAGAAGACACAATATCCAGGTATTCAAAGTGCCGCCAGGTTTTTCTGCAGAACGTCAAAGCGGGATCGGCCTTTGGGAGGCAGGTAGCCAGACGGATACACAAGACAGATACATGTTTATCAGATTCACTGCAGCTGTGATCTGAACATCTCCCTTTTCACTCTTTGACCCTCATGGTCGTATCTCGATGCATTGTTACATCTCTGAGTATTGCTCCAGTTTTCACGGAACAGGACCTGTCACCTGCGAGACTTACTCATCGTCTGCACTGGATACAGAGAGGAGGAGTCGTTACAGTAAAACGGGGAGCTCACCAGTCCGGGGGTGAAAATGGAGTCAATAAGATGTACGGTATGCATGTGTGAGGGGAACCATGAGGAGAAGGAGTAAAAGACTGAGGACTGACTATTAGTAAGGAAGTCAGTTAAGCTAGGTTCCACTTATAGTATGATCGACGTGGACTAATCATGTACGACGATATGTTGTTTTATAGACAAAATATCACATTAAAGAATGATCCCTCTAACTTTTTAAAAGGGCGGAACAATCGTAATTGTGGGAAAATACGGACTGATCTAATTCTTTGACAAGATAACAAAAAAAGAACCACAATGTTGACAGTAATAAAATTATTTAAGCGATATAATGTTTAACTAATAATTATATTTATTTAGTGGTTTTGCTCAAAGGCTATTCCCTGATGGGATGCTTTAACACCCCAATGAGTCTTCATTTAAATCATTCTTTTTTGTGTACTTAACTTTACTTCCCACCACATTGAAGGAATACATGGAAAAATGTTTAAACAACCAAAAGCCCAACACAGGTTGCAGCACAGTAGGAGTGTCCTGAGTCCCTCTGCATGTTGCCTGGGCAAAGTCCTGCACAAGTGTGATGTCTGTGGCCACTTCCATACACAACAGCATCACCAGAATAAACAATAAAGATATGACAACAACGGAGATACTTCGGAGGGAAACACACTTCCTTATACATATTAGTGAGGGGGGGGGGGGGGGGGGGGGGGGGAGTAGGATCGTTTATTGGAAACATGTCTAAGGGTCAAGGCAAAGGGCTCATGGGTAAGGGGCTGCAATGTGGCATTTGGGGAGGGGACTTACCATTGGTCATACCAGGGGAGACGTTGTCTCTATTGTTTCGACGTCTGGTGAAATCGCGAGCGCCTTGCCTTGCAGGCTGAGGCGGCTGGCCCTCCAACATGGTGACGATGTCCATACGGTCAATGCTTTTCAGGGCTGCGTACAAGCTCTCCACTGCAGGGAAGACGTGTGAGGGACAGACACAAGCGGAAAAGCAGGAAGAAAAAGAGGGGACAGGGAGGTTCCCGAGACAAACGGCAAAAGAATTACAACAAGAATCTGACTTTGACGAGGTTACAGAGACATAATTTAACGGTATAAGTGGACGACAGAAATTCACAACAACCCCAGATCTTGCATACTCACTCTTGGCCCTCTTGCCCTCGCGGGTGGCCCAGAGGTTGAGCAGCGCAGAGCTCTGCTCCAGCAGCGAGTTAGGATTCTCCACACGTATCTTGTTAATGTCATCCACGCTGAGCTGGAGCTCGCGTGCCAACTCTGTGAAGAAAATGACAACGCAGCGATCCCGCAAGTGGAGGAGATATTCACATCATTTCAGCAGTTTCGGGTTGTCATAGTTTACGCAGCCTGGAAATGATCCTCTCAGTTGCTCCGTCCAAAAGAGACAGAACAAACAACTATGGCTCATGGCAGGAAACGGGAACTAGTGTTAGAAGTGTTAGACCTTAATCAGCAGAGAGCTGGGCAACCATTTCAGACATGTACGGTAAACATGGATGGTTTACAGCAAATAAAAGCACATTTAATATATTCTCGTTCACTCACCAGCCCAGCTCAGTCCCAACTGCTCTGCAATCACAGCCATCTTCAGCTCTGTCCTCTCCATGGCACTCATTGACGCTGCAAAAACCAGACTGATATTTAACATCCTCAAACCATTGCCCCTTTATTGCAACACTTATGCTGTATATGTAATATAATGTAATAAAAGCCTAATTAAAATTACAATGAAAAACAGAATTGCCCTCATGCTGACTATTACATCATAACAAGAAAATAAGCACGGACAATGATTTCAAAGTGGAGGGGTAAGTGCCTCATACCCATAGCGGGTTCGTTGAGGGCGCTGTATCTTTCTCTTAAAGCCAGCGGGGTCAGAGTTCGCCTGCGGTCTTCACTTCCAGCAATCTGCCAGTCAAAAGCAGGCAACTTTTTAGTCTGACCTATCGGGGAAAAATGACTCTAATTGCATATAATGGATGTCCCTTGACTCTCCAAGGGGCTTTACCTTGATACATGGAGGCATGGTGATGTTGAGGTTACAGAGCACATGTTGGTTGTCCTCATATTTGGTGGACTTGCGCAGGAAAGACAGAAATCCAGTGTGTTCTTTACTGCTGTCTCTCACCTTACACACACAGACACAAGCACAGCGGTGAAAACCTATCCACACGTGTACCGTGGAGACGGAGAACGACGAACGGCGATACCTTAACAGAGACGGGAAGTCGATTATCTCTGAAGGCCTGAAAGCTGAAGCATCGAGGCTGCTGGGTGGCTTTCCGAACGGGGAGCAGATTCCCTGAACACTCCAGGTGAAGCGGCATTCCCTCCATCACCTTCGAGACAACACACAGTCATCAGCATACAGTGTACTCGCAATGTACCACGTCAGTAGAAGGCACTCGTCTCTAGACTGACCTCTATATCTCGGCTGCGGGCCACCTCCGTAAAGTTCTCGTGCTGTTCCAGGGTTTTATCCATCTTATCGTCGGTCATGCAGTAGCAGCGCAGGCGGCCCTCCCGCAGCTCATTCATCTTCGCAAACACCACAAACTTGGCCATGTAGGGTACCGCTGACAGCTCTCTGTAGAGCAGGTTGGCGAAGGAGACGGCCTCCGCTGTACGAGGACAGTCTGCGAGCCAGAATCTGATAGGAAACAGTGACGTGTCATCACAGAACTGAACATACAAGCTTAGTTGCTTGCCATATTGATGTTGGATGGAAAAGAGTGACATTAAACCTTATGGTATAATGGCAATGGAGAAAGTGTATGTTGCCACCAGAGCTTACCGTGCTGAAACATTGGTGGTGAAACTGGCGCTGTCTTTAGCATACATGAGCTTGGTGGTGCCAGTAATGTCTTCCCATTGAGCCGGGGCTGTGCCGCCTGGAAGCGATACAGAAAGAGAAAAGGGCAAACCGGTTAATCCGGCATTGGCAAAGGTCAGTCTCACAGTGTTTGTGCAATACCAGAACAGATACTTTATACATCCAGCCACGGCACTGAGGATACTGGAGAATTCTGCGACGGTCGACACAAACATACACCCGCACAACTCCCGGCCATGGCACGCAGTACCTATGACGGAGCAGAGCAGACGCAGACTGGTGGTGTCGCCCTCCCCAGAGTCTCGGGGGCTGTCCCTCCAGGACGGTGGGAGGGGTATGCACAGGCCGATGGGCCGGTGAAACTTGCGCCGCCGAGGCTCCACCGTTACCACAGGGCTAAAGTTTGCCTGGTTACCCAGCAGCTTGGCAACCAGCTCATCTGGAACTGGCTGAGCCTGAGGTTGAGAGTGAATGATGGAGGGAGAGGGTACGTAACACAGACACAGGTTTGATGATGTGGTTTGAAAAAAGGATCATTAAGACACAAAAGAGAGAAAACACATGATTGAGATACAAAAAAGGTTATGGGATGCAGGTAGAATGAGATGATGGAGGATTGGGTGATGGGGCATTGGATGAGAAAAAAAGGGTAAAAGAAAGGACAACCGAATAGGAGAAAATTAAAAGTGAAGAGAAAAAGAGAGAGAGAAGTCCACAGTGAATAAAGTAGCTTATGGTTTATATAACACATTTGAAAAGATCATTGCAGCACAAATTTGTCGGACGTACCTTGTTTTATTGTAAAATGTAACAATTGCATTAACATGAAGCTTTTACAATCATTATTACAAAATTAATGTCAAAGAAAAAGGCACTGGGGTTCTTCACAAGGCCGTTCATGATGTTATTACTACAAGAACATTTAAGTTAAATAGATTTGTTATTTTCATTTTAGACGTTACGGTTTGTGTGCTGACATGCTAGTTCACACTACATCTTTTGCTTGTAATAAATTCATTCATCTGTTTTTGTAGGACAGCTGTTGAACCGAAACAGGCAGCATAAGGTCTATCAATAAGGTCCATCTACCTTTCATTTGGTTTGCTGAAACCGATTCTGACATTGGAATTATATTTCCAGTTTATAATCCAATTTCATAAATTGTTACCTACATATTAATAAAGGATTTACAATTAAATTAAAACTGTGTCAAATAAAGAAATTAATGCAATTGCCTTCTTGAACATATGATACAATCTACACCCTGGAAAAAATGTTGGTGTTTTGTAAGTCAAATTAAATCACATGCATGAAATCGAAAGTCAGCGGAACTGAGAGAATGGTGCATACTTATAACAAACATATCTTCTGCAGATAACCACGAAGGAGGAAAAGATTAGAAACAATTATAAAGCATTGTAACATCTGCAAACTGCTGATGGGTACAAATGAAATGCTACACGATGGCCAAAACGAATCAAAGTGATCGGATTGTTGTAATCGTTGTGTTGTAATGTGCCAATAAACCATGTAAAATTGTCCACTTGCCTATGTTCTGATTTTGATGCTACAACTAACACTTTACTGCTGACACTTGATTTGAAATGAAACTAGATGCTAAGTGGAGCCGTATCCGCTAAAAGCCTGAACAGACTTGAACAAGGTAATCATTGTAAAAGGTTTAAAGATCAGGCGCTCAACGTTTCCCCTTTTTATATGCAAGAAATAACTTCAGTTAATCTGCAAAGCATATTTCCAAGTCAATGATACTAAAACCACTGAAAAATTTAAAAACATTGAACATCCTCGCTATGTAAGATTGCAGAAGAGTTCCCATCGCGTATCCTTTGATTTATTATATCTGAAATGAATTAGTTACATATAGTGAACACAGGACTTTGCCAGTGATATAAATACATTAGTGAGAAAGACATCAAGGTAAAACAGACAATAACATATTAGCTCTAAATGAGTAGTTAACAGTTTTATAAAGTGCATGCACTACGTCAAATAAAAAGGTCCTCTAAAATTGTATAAAAGCAAATTAAAACAAACAAAACAACGGAAAACTCATATGATCGGGTCATTCCAAGATCAATCAAAGTACATTGAACATGCTTTTTTTGTCAGGCAACACAGGCATTAACAGTTCTGTCTTTCTTCTCCTTCCTTCTCCTTATCGTCCCATCTCACCTGCAGCCCCAGGCGGACTCGTTTGGTGACTGCCGTCTCAGGGAACGTGGCCTGGACCAATGGCACCAGTTTACTTGACAGCAAACCTCCTTCTGGCCCAATAAGGTCGCTTTCTTGCTGGACTCGTGATACAACGGCAAAGTAAAGAGGGAAGTCCGTGGAGATGATGCGTCGGATCCGCTTCTTCACAAGCTCCTCTTGACTTTCTAATTCTAAGGAGGTAGGAGAGGAAATAATTCTTAGGAAGCGATAACACCCAGCGACCGGTAACCTGATCGTCACCCAACTACACAGCATTCATCCAAAGAATTGTCAGCCAGAGGCCGAGCATATGAACCCATATGAACCCTTACCCTCATCCATCCCGTTGAGGATTGTTTCCAGCACCTCGTCTCCATAGCGATTGCGATGCTCTTTCCAGACGGAGCCATTCTCGCTCCGCAGCACCACCAGCTCCCGATCCCCACGACCCAGAGCAGCAAAGTGGGGGATCTCCACAATCACCGGTCTGTCACACATCACACGTGGAATCACACGTGAACAAATGACGCACTGAAGGCCGTGGCTATTTCCAGTTTCAGGTGCTTCCTCACCCCAGGAACTGCATCCCGGCCGGCCCCAGGGAGATGATCCTGCTGGCCAGCCCCTCCCCCTCCACCAGCGGAGGGGGGCTGGTCAGCTTCTGCGGCTTCACCAGGCGGCAGGTGATGCGGGTGGGGGCCGCACAGGTCCGCGGAGGTATGATGACGCGCAGACCGTTGTGCCTGCTGCCTCGCATTGAGCCGCCTCGAGCGTCTACCATGAAACTGACCAGGAACCTGTTATTGGGCCGAAAGTTGTCTTCAGTGCTCACATCAGATATTAAACCCTGATTCAGTGCAATGAAATGTTCTGCTGACCCTGTGTGTATGGGACTGGCGACCGGGCTGACATTGTCTGACGTCTCAGTCGCCGGGCTGCTGGGGATCAATGAGTCATCATCATATTCTTTGGGCAGTGGAAGCGGCGTGTGCTGCAACGACAGATCAAAAGACAAAATGTTCCTGACGTTTGCGAAGGCAAATCTTTTTAGCATAATGTTTTAATATTGCTTGCACCATCAACTGTTCTACGGATGATATCGAGAGGGAGAGGAACTATTTTTACAGTGGAAATGATGAACACACGTCATGAACCTGAAAGACCTTTGAGGACAGATTCTCATTTGCATAATCATGTAACAGCAAGGGTGAAACTCCAATAACTGCATCATTTTAAAGTTTTAATCAAAGCGCTGTCAACTGCATGTCCATTACACACAAGCCTTCATAGTGATCAAATGTATTTCATTAAACATTAAGGTTCATTTATGACCTTGGAAAAAGCATATTGACTAAAATCCTCAACCCTTAACTCAGAGTTCACTTTTAAGCTTTCAACTGCATCTCCCAGACTTACTCAGCAGATGGATGCTGCTTAAAGGAAGTGAGGAAGGTCTAATGAAAGATATTATAAAGTTGCATTCTAACCAATGAAGGATCGTGTCTTTCTCACTATTATTATTATCTCACTTCAAACTGAACTTAAGGTGTAACGTGTCTATTTTTTTATGCCGATGAAATATTAAAACTACAGCGTATCATTTAACTGTGATTGATTTTAGGTGACCCTTTCTTGTTAGGTGTCTACAGTACGCTTTGAAGCCATCCGTGTCCACGGCAGTACTTCACTTTGCTCTTTGTGATAATGCTGATGTTTGTTTCTCCACACTTGGGGCAAGCCGACCGCTGTCCAATGTATTTAATACATTGACAATGGAAAAAACCTACAATCCAACTTCAACACACCCAAACCAGCCCTTTATTGGCTGAAGTACACCGTCAGTATGGTACCTGGTCCATGGCGTGCTCTTTCAGGATAACGGTCTCCGGAGAGACTCTGGGGATCCTGGGAATGGCCGGTGAGTAATTCCTGGTGCATGGAAGGAGAAAAAAAAACACAAGTTAGATCCAGAAAAGGCTTTACATCTCCTCCCAAGTGCTCATCCCTGGTGTCTAGTGGGTGTCTATGGTGCATCCCCTTCTATCCATCGACCTATTAGCTTGTGACTAGCAGCTTGGCTCTCTGCCGTTTCCCCGCCCAGACCCCCTTACGCTGTGCCCAGCCCTCTCTCGTACTCCAGAGATTTCTTTGGGGAGAGGAAATCGTCATCATGGTCTTTCAAGTCATCCATCTTCATGTACCTGGCCCCTTCTGTCCCCAAGAGCTCCTCTCCTTCAGAGAACAACATGGCAAAGAGAGAAAATAGACCATGGTCAGGTTGGTGAGACAGCCCAAGAGAAAGAGAGAAAGAAGAGAACACGATTGTCAACCAGCGGTTAGAAGGGTTAGACATTAGGAGATGGCTCTGTGATTCAGGCGTTAAGACTAGCGAGGTGAGACCGTAGAGACGATACTCTGTTCTGTGCCATTTGACCCAACACCAGTAACACTTAAAAATCAGGTAGAAGGATCGATACAGCAGGTCACCAGGTCAACCCTTTTCATTAAGAACCACTAAAACACTACTACAATGAAATAAGAGAGCACATCCTACAAATGTAGTTTACAATTCAGTTTAAAAAAAAAACAGCATTATAGATGTGGAGTGCACTTTCTCTGTGGAGAGCATGCAGCAACATTCAATCCAAAAAGGTTGTTTAATAAACAGCTATGGAAGCAACTGGAAGATTCAGACATCAACTGTCTCAGAGAGCAATGCATGAAAAGTTCTGCTTTAGAATGCAATCAGAAATAAGCCCACTGCAACTCATACAACGGTCAAAGTACAAGCTGTTGTCCTATAGACAGACGGTACATCTTCATGTGAATAGAGGTGGGATACTTACCCGCTAAAACACGCAGTAATTTTCAAGACTTAAGCAGAACGGAGTCTCCCATGTGTATTTACTTGTGAGCACAGCTTGTGTGAGTCGGCGCTCTGTCAGAGGTTGTGGGCCACAGAGACGTGGCAGGTGTCATTACACATTTTTCATTTCTTACGGGTTAATGTGAGTCAGTTTATGTTCTATACTATTTGTATGTGTGAGGAAATTCTGCTGTGCATGTTTGCAGAGCGTTACGGGTGAAAGCACCAGGTAACCTGCCGAAATCCTTTCACCTTCTCCTAAATGACATGCCTCTTTAAGACAACATCTCTGCTGCTTTCTATTTCTAGAGCTTAGGTGACAATCTGAGGGACTAAAAATAAAAATACATCATGTCGGGTGTAAACGTCAGGCATTTCGATTCAAACCTGCACTACATGTTTTTTTGGGGGGCAGAAACAAGCTCTGAGATAAAATATCACTCAAAGATTAAAGTTACAGTCCGCAAAACCAAAACAATGAATTAAAACCCTCCATAAGCCACCGTACAGCTGGAGGTTTATCACATCAAGCGACTCCTTTCAGAGAGATATAGTTACATGAACAACAATATTGAGGATAGAGTTTTGCAACGTTCTGTTCCCGGCTAACAGATACAGGAGCAATGCCGGAAACAGATTTAAATCCATACACAGCTGAGGACACACGTTTCAAAGCGACGAGAGCGCTGCTTAATTTCTAACTGATAATGTGCACAGAGAGATTTTTAAATATTTTATTACAGATTAAATGTCATTCTTTAAAGATAGTGCATCCGATACCCATGGCTGTGACGTGTAGATTATAACTGCTCACATAACATGGAGGGAAAAAAACAACCTGTGCAGTTAGAGAATGAGAATGTTATTGAACGGACACATTCAGGTTACAGACATGGATGCTATGTGTGCATGCCAATGAGAAACCAGAGCCACCATCACAGTGAGCGCCACTACAGAGGGAACGAGAGAGAGAGAGAGAGAGAGAAAGAGAGAGAGAGAGAGAGAGAGAGAGAGAGAGAGAGAGAGAGAGAGAGAGAGGTAAAGACGCAAAGATTGAGAGGGTGAGCTTGAAATGGAGCCACGCACTTTAAAACATCGACCTATGAATGCCGCAAGAAGAAAGAAAGAGACATTCATACCTAATGTTAGCTGTGCAATTCCTAAAAAAGGGCAAAAAAATTAGGAAAAATGAATATTTATGTAAACATCATAAAATCCGCCGCATAGGAAGGAGGTAATGTTTTAATAACATCAACATGGACGATTAAACATTGTTTCCGACTGTTTTATGTGATTAATAATAAATCCCGTCTCTACCTTCATCCTCAGACACGTCCAGTATTTCATCCACTGTTTCTGGGAAACTCATGCGATGTTTTTCAGTGGTCGTCTGCACAGAAGATAAAACATTAAAGATACAAGAGTGAGTTCAAACCTCTATTCCCATATGATTAGCTTGGCCACTTATAACCAGTGAAGCATTTCTAAACTTCTCACCATGGAAACCGTCTCTTCAGTGACGAGCTTGAGGACGTCGATGACAGAGATGTAGCCCAGCCTCTTAGCGATGGAAAGAGCTGAAGAACCATTCTAACAGACAGAAAGGAGCAGTTTAAACAGATCTCAAAACAACATTGAATTGCATTTTTTTGAAGAAGACGAGATGAGAGTTTCTGCTCACTGTTGTAGTCTCGTTGGGCAGAGCTCCATGCTTCAGCAACAGCGTCACAATATCTGTGTGTCCCTGCTGGGCCGCCTGGTGCAAAGGAGTGTAACTAAGCTGGAAGAGAAATAAAACGTCTTTTATCTAAATCAGAACAATGGATAATTGTCATAACCCTAACCCCTTTAAGACTTAAAACTAAATTAAGAAATCAGCTAATTAATGTATAATGAAGACAATTCTGAATTGCTGCATATATCATTATATGAAATATAAAAATAAGGCCTCAGGTTAAACACCCTGAACCTTAACTGTGTAATGCTCTGTAACTGTATTTCCTGGTGAATGAATCAGAGACAGTAGACACACTACAACTGTGTGACTCATGAACTGACTGATTGTAGTTTTATCTAAATCCAGAGGGAGGCACTCACCCGTGTTTTACTGTTGACATCGACCTGCTGCTGCAGAAGGAACTTCACCATCTTGATGTTGCCATAGTGACACGCTACATGGAGGGGGGTGTAACCCATCTGAAAGAAAAAAAGTTTTAAGCAAAGATCCAGACGCATAACTTTAACGTCTTAATGAACTTTTGATTTTAATACATTATGTTAACTGTATTCTATTAAGTGTTCAACGGTTCACGATTAATACATTAGTTCCAGTCAAATCATTATTTGTTTTATCAGTGCATTTGAGTGATTCAATTTTACTACTGCAACACATTTGTAATACATTTTTGTGTGTACTGTTAGTCTGCAGATTCAGAACAATAATACAAAAAGTGATCAACAAATATTTTTTTCGTGGACAAAATTCATTCCTTTGTAAAATTCACAGCTAGTATGTATTGGAGTATTTCTTCCGCCGCTGGCCAAAATAAATACTGCTTCTATCCTTGTCAAGACTGTTTTAAATAGCTGTTAAGCTTTGATTTGGGGTGCTTTTGTACTGACCGCTTTATTTATTCTGCACATGAATCAAACCCCTTACAAGCAATTTTCATCACACAAAATTCCAAGTCAAAATAAAGTTGTAGCGCACTAAATAATGGAGTCTTACTCGCGTGGCAGCGTAGACTGAAGCTCCTTGCTTCACCAAGATATCGGCGATGCCAACATGTCCTTCCTGCCCTACCAGATGGAGCGGGGTTAATCCACTCTGGTGGCAAAAAGATGTAAAAGAAAAAAGTCAGACACAGAACAGATCAACCCAGTTACACATTAGTTCAAGATATGATCCAAGTTGACACCCTTTCAGATGTCAGTCAGTCTTTCATCATCTGTGCGGTTCTCACCTTGTTCCCAAGGTTGACGTTGGCCTGTTTGGAGATGAGCAGGGAGACCATGTCGGGCCTTCCCTCCTGCGAGGCCAGGTGGAGCGGTGTGACTCCCTGCAGTGACTCAGCATTGGCTGAAGCTCCGTACTGCAGCAGGCTGTTAGCCACCTCCACCTGGTTCTGCTTTGATGCTATGTGGAGGGCAGTGTAGCCATTCTGGAGCACAGAAATGAGATGTGTTTGGGTCTGATACTGGGCCTTTCAGCATGAATTATGCATGGGCGTGCGTGTGTTTGTGTATCCCTTTATTTTTTTATTTACCCTAGCTGCACTATGCGGAGACCCGCCCTTGCTGACCAGCAAGTTGACAACATCCAGGTTGTTGTGATGTACAGCAACATGCAGTGGAGTCAGACCATTCTGCAAAAACAGAATCAAAAGTTACTCAGACTCTGGAAGATGAAACAGTGCTTTTATTCATCTTTACTCAACTCTCTTCCAACGATACAGCCAACCTCCTTGTGTGTATCTTACCTTCCCAGCAGCATTCGGATTGGCCCCTCTCTCCAGCAGAAGCTCCGCTACGTCCACCTTGCCGTACTTGGAGGCCACATGGAGCGGAGTGAACCCTTTCTACAGTGGCACCAATGAGGAAGTGGACACAATATTAGGTTGGGGAACACGCTTATTGGAGCAGTTTTGAGGCAGCCAAACAATTAGCAAGAAAGGTTAAGCAGGCAGGTGTCACCTTGGTCATCTTGGTCTGCTGAGCCTCCATGTCCAGGAGGATGCGTACGGTCTGTGCGTGACCTTCCCGAGCAGCGATGTGTAGGGGCGTGTGGCCTGCTGTCGTGGTGGAGTTGGGGTTTGCTTTGTGCTCCAGCAGCAGCTTCACTAGCTCCTTGTGGCCCATCCGAGCAGCGCAATGCAGAGGTGTTTGGTCATCCTGGCCAACAAGAGGCAGGAAATGATCAAATATAAAGTACTGCATTAAACCTGAGCATTTAAATGCCTTCTCTAATGTCTTAATCCTCCTGTTTCTGTGGTGGTTAAAATGAAAATGAAAATATGAAAGCTCTTCTCTTATATTTAATCATAAGAGGAATATAAACGCATGATAACACAGCATGTTTGTGCTGTGGTATGTGAAATCTCTACCTTAGCCTTAGCGTCCACAGGTGCTGCGTTCTTCAGTAAAAACTCTGCCACCTCATTGTGTCCCGCCCGAGACGCCATATGAAGAGGGGTCTCCACTTTCTACTCATGCAGAGAAGGACAAACCGCCCACTCAGATGCTTCACTATCAGAACAACAACTTCATCAATGCACAGGTGAGTCGGTTTTCTGCACTGCTCTTCGGATTCCAGAATGAAACTCACCACATTGGAGGCGCTGGGCGAAGCCCCTTTCTGCAGCAGGATCTTCACAATGTTGAGATGACCCATGAATGATGCCACATGCAAAGGGGTCAGGCCGGACTGTTCAGGAGAGGAATAGAATATTAACAAATGGTCTTGCATACGGAATATCTTTTCATTTTTACGCTGCAATCTTGATAACGGTTCAAACTATTAATAGAATCGTCCTGGATAATTAAAAGATGAATAAGAAAGAGAAAGTATTGCTAGATGTTATATTTAACTCCTCTTTCCAATTATCTCACCTCAGTCACAGCCTCTATTGATGCAGAGTGTTTAAGCAGGAGATCCATCACGCGCATGTGGTTCTTTTTACAAGCAATGTGCAGAGGAGTAAAGCCATTCTGCAAAAACGGAAGGAAAAAAGGATGATTATCATCACGAGGGAGATTAAAAGTAACCATTCCTTTATCTAGATTGATAAACTGAATATATGCTTGTCACTGACCAATGCCCGAGAGTTGGGTTTGGCCCCTTTGTCCAGCAGTACTTTGGCCATCCGCTGGTGGCCACAGTGTGCTGCCACATGCAATGGGGTAAGGTGGTCCAGTGTGATATCGTCTATCTCTGCATTGTACTGCAGAAGTTGCTTGACACAGTCCATGTGGTCCCCCTGTGCTGACATGTGGATTGGAGACAGGCCATTCTGCAAAAAACATAAACAAAAAAAACGTGATGATTATCTAAGCCCTTTAAGAGTGACCTATGGCTGTGTTCGGCTGACCGACCACATAGTTTTACTTTCATTCAGCCCTTTTAAATTTAGAGTACACAAAGTACAAAACAACTCAGCGATTTGTGTTCATTACCAAACCAGATGAGGTTCAGTTCAAGTGAATCATTTCTGTCTATCGATGTGGATTACCTTGGTCTTTGCCTGGATGGGGGCTCCATGGTCCAGTAGGATCTCTATAATCCTGACATGACCATTTCTGGCTGCACAGTGCAGAGGAGTCAGCTCATCCTGGAGAGAGACGATCGTTAATGATTGACTTAATGATGCGTCAAATAAGAATCAGAAGAGGAATGAAAGATTATTATGAAGCCGTAAGATGGAAGTCTGCTGCACCTTGGTCTTGGCATCAATCTGAGCCCCTCGGTCCAGCAGGAGTCGGACCATGATCACGTTCCCCCGTCTGGCTGCAATGTGCAGAGGAGTGATTCCGTTCTGCAGAGACAAACAGCTGCACTTAGATGGGCTCACACAAGGATAACAGACAGCAAGGACAGAGATTAACCTTCCAACATCAATTATTCCCTACCTTTGGGGTGAAGTTGACATTGGCTCCTCTATTGAGCAGCAGTTGAGCCACATTTAGGTTTTCATAGTGTGCGGCAATGTGGAGGGGTGTGAATCCTGTCTGTAGGGACACATAAGGGTAAGTGCTATTTTGTACATGTACTGCACATGTGTCCATATCTGCAGCCATACACTCCCGATCCCACACTCACACTCACAAACACACACGTGCACGCACGCATACCTTGCTGAGTACATCAGGATTGGGGTCATTCTGCAGAAGCACTGCGGCGGTGCGCGTATCGTCGTTGCGAGCTGCAATGTGCAGAGCGGGGAGGCGGACCTTTCCCTTGGTGCCGTAGTTGATGAGCAGTGCTACAACATTCTCATGTCCCTGTTGAAGAGCCACGGCGAGAGGAGTGAATCCATCCTGCAGCACGCGGGCACACAGGAAAGAGTTAGAGGGCTGGTGGATTCATGGAGACAAAATGAGACAGGTTGAAGAGAGAGGCTTAGCAAACGAATGGAAACGTCGCTGTCTGGATCCGCACAGATGGGGCTGAGTAATCTGGGAGATCACTCTTTGAAAATGTCTCTCGGCTCCTGAGACTTTAGTACCTCAGTTGGAATGCTCTGATTCGCTCCGTTCTCCAGAAGAAACTTCACAACCTCTAGATGGTTTTCTTGTGCGGCCATGTAGAGTGGAGTGAAACCTTTCTGTCTCCGAAAGATGAAAGACACACACACACACACACACACACACACACACAGCACAGGAGGCACAAGCACAGCCAAAGAAAGACAGGAAGACGGCAACAGTCAGATGCATGCGGAAGCATGTACAGAGAGAAGAAACACTAAAATACAGATAAATATGGACAAAAAGACATAATAGCACTTATGGAATAGCTGGAATAGTTACTGCGATGGTTTCACAGTGAAGACACACAGGTACTGAGGAGCAGCCTCAGTGCGGTGACAGCAGCACCGAGTCTCACCTGGGACTGGGCGTTGACATTGGCCCTGTAGTTAACCAGCTCGGTGACCACCTGCTCCTGCCCTGCCAGCGCTGCGATGTGCAGGGCCGTGTTCCCTTTCTGTTTCAACACAGATACGCGAGAACGAGAGGACGCAGTCATAACGTGCACTGACAATGCATCCGTGCGGGGAAATCACAAGTGTGTATTCAACGCAAGTTTTGTATGGAGACAAATGCTTCCATTTGAATTCTGACAATGGAATGGAATGGAATTTACATGGGATTCAGCAGTCAAACAAATAATACAGAGGATGAGATGGTTTTTACCTTTGTGGTGGTCTCCAGTACGATACCATTGTGGAGGAGCTCCAACACCATTTTAACGTGGCCTTCTTTGGAGGCCAGGTGCAACCCATTGAGCCCATTCTAAGTGAGAGAGCAGAGCAGACCTCACACTGAAAACTCCCAAACTAACTGGAAACACAGATATTTCCTAATAAAGATAACCACACAAACACATGTAGGCCATGCCAAGTGTTTTTTGTATCACAGTGCCAGAAGCAAAACACAACCAAAGCAAGCAAATACTTACACTGGACACCAAGCATGCAGTGCGCTCAGAATCAGAGTGGTCATTCGCTAAAACAACGACTACAGGGATGAAAATCAGGATGTGAACATTTCCATTTGATTAATGATGGTGAGGAGGACGGGATGGGGATGGAAGGCCGCTGGTCTCGAGGCTGGGAAGAATACGAGCCGTGTGGGATAGGTCTGACCTCACACAGCCTTCCTTCAGCCGCACAGGACATGTGAGGTTGGACCTTTCACACACCACTGATATTATTCCTCTGAGTGGGGAGACCACAGCACACCATCACTCTACTGCAGACAGAGGAGAGAGGGGGACGAGGGCCGAAGGCCAAAAGCAAGTAAAAACAAAAAAAGGGAGGGGAATTAGAAAAACCGCACACAAACAGAGAAGGAGGATAGAGGGAAAGTTGTTAGGTTGAGAGGGGTGGAAGAGGAGGGAAAATACAAGACGGGGTGAGCAGGAGTGCGGCAGTGTGCTGGTGAGAGGTGTCCACTCAGACAAGGAAACGAGGCCTCCACCTGGCAGGACTCCTATCAGACTGCGCATACAGCATCAGGACCGACAGGCACTGTGTAGCCTCGGCGTGTTAAATATTACTGCATTGACCACGGACAACAATAAAGCTATGCGCACAATGATGACAGTGTAAAAATATGCTGCATTATAAAGTAATGCCACACAAATTTGCTTTAGGGGCAAAACTATAAAGCAACGTTAAGGAAAAGGTGTCTCCTAATTCAAGTGAAGCAAGAATGGTGTAGATCATCACTTTAACTCAAACACAGGGGACAGTGAAAAAAACACAATTTCAACAAACATAAAATCATGAAATTGTGTAATTCAGGAGAATTAGTCCTGCAGGTCCAAATGTTCAACTATGAGGCTGTAAATCACGCATGTAATTACATTTCTAATCCCTGGGGTTTTCCCATCATCATAGTGGAAGAGTTTGCAAGTAACAGTTCTGTGTTACCTTACACACTATGAATCAGTTGTTCAGTGGGGATTTTTAGGGAGCCTAAAATGAGTTAATCAGTCATCTTGTATACTGCTCATCCTTAGGGGGGTCACGGGATGGTTGGGCTCACTCCAAGTTTACATCGAGCGAGAGGCGGCTTACACCCTGCACTGGAAATAGCCTCACAGAAATCAGGACAGGAGCCCTACAAGCAGTAATTAAAAAAATGTTGTGGACAGCATAAGTGAATGGAAGGGGAAACGTGACTGTGTAGGATTAATGAGCCGGAGGAATCCTTCCCGCACAGGCACAAGCTCTTTTGACCAAGTTACAGTCGCCTGAAGGCAGATATCCTAGACTGGATAGCGCTGCCTCTTCCTGGACACTGTGGGAACAGCCGTCAGAATAAAGGAGGCACGACGGAAGGGCCAAGGCGAAGGAAAAGGCCCGGCATCATTTATCCCCTTCCCTGGACACCCTGTAAATTACACCTGCCACCTCCAGGCGCCAGTAAACAGTCTAGTTGAGCATGCACACACAGTAGTGCACAGGCGCATACCAGTGATCACGTCGGGCACATGCACATCGGACACATTTATATTATAGTACAAGATATGCTGGTATACATGGACAATATGTGAAAAGAACATTATGCAAAGCCTGTTTGAATTACATCTGAAATAAACTATACTTCTGTTATAAAACTGAGAGTAAATGTCTAAATACTGCCATTTTTTATGTAATCATGTAAATAGCGCAATTGAACTAGCTTTTTTTCATTAAAAAACAGTTTATTTGTTGTGTGAATGACAGTTTGTTTGTTGTGCAAATCTGCAGCTCTCTCACCTGGTTGGCTGTATTTATATCAATGCCATTTTTTATATGGTCCAGGGCTTTGTCCAGGTTTCCAGAACGGGCCGCTCGGAGAAAACTGTTGCCAGCATCTGCCTGCAAACGTAACAGACGAAGGAAAAAGGAGGAGGGGGTGAGGTGTGTGGTTCGGCGGGGTAGGTGGGGTGGGGGGAGAGTGGGGGAGGGGGGGACGGGGGGGGGGAGTAGAGAAGCAGAGAGGGGAAACGGGGAGCGAGACAGAGTTTGGTTAATATTTAATTCAAAGGGAATCTCAAGGTGTGAAACCTGATCGTTTCTCTCACGTCACTCTGCCGTCTTGGGGTTTCTAACAGTGCAATTCGACAATCGGCACCCGCGCCTTGAAATGTGTGTGTTAAGGGTGTGCTGGACAGGCAGGGGAGAGTAGTGGAGTACACAAACCACATGGGCTCAACAAAACATCCCAAAAGTCAGCTGTCCTCAGGCAAAAGGGTAATATTCAAAATGCTGACCACTACTGGAACGGCTGTTATGCCCAGCAGACTGTTGTCTCTCTGTATGCAATCTGAGCGTAGGTGTGCGTGTGTGCGTGCGTTTGTGTGTGTGTTTGTGTGTCTTAATGAAAGAGAGCGAAAGGGACACAAGTTGAATGAAGAAAGGAGTCGGAGACTGTAGGAGCGAGAGAGGCTCACGGGCCGGCACATGGCACGTCTTGGGTTTGTGCCTGTGATTTGCTTGAGTTCGGGGTTTCGTGCTTCCTCCCTGGCGGGGAGGGAAACAGGATCACTCGTGCGTCACACAGGAGAGAGCGAGGGAGGGAGAACCACAAGTAGAAGCTCGACTGCGGCAAACCCTGCACTTCTTTCATTTAATTTACATAATCTCCCCTCTCCCGTTGTCCATCCCCTTCCTTCATCACTCCCTCTAACCAGCTATCCCAACACTGCTGATCGGAAAACCCTTCAGCCGTCCAATAACTGTATGTTTTAACCCAGAGAATCGATTCAGTATAAAATTGCTTGCTGATCCAAAAGAAAACCACCACATACTGCTCTCACACGCACACACCAAAGAACTACCTTTGACAAAGATGGAGTGATCATTAGTTAAAAAAAAGAGAGAAAGGACTTGCATACCTGAAGTTGAGGCATAGCAACAAATGACACAACACAACCTCAGCATGACACCAACGGCACAGCGCTGTGCAAAGAAAGAGGTCACTTTAAGAGAAGAAAGGGGCAGGAAAACAAACACTTTGAAAAGAAAGCTGTTACAAGCTGACTGAAGAAGGAAACAACTAATTCCCACCAAATCTGGTGGACGGATGACGTGTATGAAAGGACAAAGTTTCTACTTGACAGAAGAACTTCCTGCAGCATGATGTCTGTTTTGCTCAAAGACAATTCAAACAGCATACTGATGCGGTACAAAGAGTAAGAGTAACTTGTCGACCAACAAAACTGTCCATATATTTAGAATTACTCTGCTATAATGATAGAAGTCATTCAACATACGTTTAAAAGTCTCTAGCTTGGTTTGTTCAGTTTCTCAGTGTCTCAGTTGTTTCTACTCACAATTGCCAGGCCAGCTTGGTAGGACATGTGCTCCCTCTTCTTACCCTCTCATTCACTTCCCCTTTGAAAAGAAACTCCCAAACCTCCTTCTTCTAGACTGCTGCAGAGCAACATACTGAACCCAGTACACCTGCCGACCTGTGCACACACTCACACACACATACACACATTTGCATCTAGTGCAGGTTTTATGTCAGACTATTGTCAATTCTTTTTAGAAAAGTTGAATGAATCTCATTCATTAATGCATCTTAGAATGGATCATTGAAACCTAGAGGTAGTAAACTCTATAAGGAAAATACATTTAAGTTTACACAGGAAGAGTTGACTATTTTTACCGTTTTATACAACTTTACCTAATGCAGCGGCGTGCAGATAGTTTGACGACTCTGCCATGGTGACGTAGGAATTTCCTTTTCGTCAAAGTAAGAGCAAATAAAGCTGACTGAAAGGCACATACAAACTAACACAATATGCATGCTTCCACAGAAAATGGTTGCTCGGTAAAACCATGGTGACCCTGAGCGAGGCTCATCGGGTGGATTCCCCCTCCCCCGGCCCTCAGAAAGAACTTAGAGAAGTCTGCAAGACCACGCTGACTCACACAAGCGCCTCCAAAGACTCAAGCTGGATTATTCTCTCCTGCCTGAGTTCTGCTTGCGTCATGAAGTGAGTGTGTGGTGTGGGGAGATAAGGACGCAGGGGAACCACACCCATTCACTGAATCAGACACAAACAGGTACAGTGCTCACACATTTATAACGCGTGTCTAACTCTCCTTAAGTTAGAGTTGAGAGAGCACAAGGCTTCTCGTCACAATGCTCAAAATTACCACGTCAAATTATTTCCTATCTCGTCACAGAAAACCCCAAACTCTCCTCTCCCGTCTTTTATCTCGGCTTTTCTGTCCTGTTGCCTTCCTTCCCTTCGCTGTCGCTTTGCTTCTTACAACCCCCCCCCCCCCCCCCCCCCCCCCCCCCCTCCACCCTCCTCCTTCCTTGCCTCATCTGCTGGTGCTGCAGCAGACAGAGTGACATCATCGCCCCCCCCCCCCCCCCCGCACTGGTGGACTGCAGTGTTCAAAAACCTCAATGTATGCATGTGTGTGTGTGTGTTCACGAAAAGGCACATCTGAGATCAACATCCCAACCAGCCGAGATCCTCTGCAGGGGCCGACTGACTGCACCTGAAAACTAATCATTGTCAGAGATTGATTGAGTGTGTGTGTTTGTGGTAAGCTTCTAAATGGGGCATGCAAATGTGTGTTTGGGATGCTATCGCTCGATCTAAAGTATAAACAAGGATAAACTGTATCCCTTCTTCTGTAGTACAGCCGGTGTAATAATGTAAGTACCTACAGAGCCGGGATTTAACTGTTTGGTTTAGGAAGGATGCAGTCTACTGCCCCACTGTTCCGAGTGCGTTGCATTATTTATAAAGCGTTATATATATATATACTATTATATATACTATACATACTAATACTATTTCCTTTAAAAAGCCTGTTTCTGCTTAATCTATGTGTAACAAAAATTCATATAGCTTTTGAATACATGAGCTTGTCATGTCCTTTCTAACAGACTACAAGATTATAGTGTTAATGCAATCCAGAGACAAACCCTCAAGCTTTTCCACTGACTGTCAAAGGGATCATCTCTCCACCAAACATCCAAAGGAATTTTACTTGGTCATAAAACTATTATGTGCTTAAGATAATCAAAGCATTTCTACTAAAATGAACATGAACCACACAGCCTCTCTCACTGAAACGAATAACCCACAAAAACATGGATTTGACGTAGAAAAACATAGAAATCATAAATAATGTAAGTGCCACCAAAGGTTTTTCTATACAGCCAGCAGGAAGCTGAAAACAAGGTGCCCATGTATGTTTGGAATGTCTCAAGTACTGCTTCACTTTCACTATTATTTCATGAACTTTAAAAAACCTAAACTGCGCAAGCACTTATTAACTCAATATGTCGCTGTACTTAAAGAAACGCTACGATTGGGCGGTTTCCGTGCATATTTGAGGAACACTGAACGACGGATATGAAAATGACTGCAGAGTGCTTAAACAGCCATTTCATCACCCCCTTTTTCTGCTGATGTGCATTTGTTCTAGAAATTGATTTTCTTTTTCCAGGCCTCCGTCTGAGCCGTCATCCCTCAGGCGGCCCTGAGAGCTCGAGCAGGCAGAAGGCCGTTTCCGGCTGCAGAGACGTAGTAAGTGAGACCGATGGGACTGTTGCACATTTGCAAGCAGCAAGCGAGCTGGTCACTTGGACGAAGCTTTTACATTCAACACCCGACTCAGCACCGTCTGTCTGCACGTAGATCTGCCTGTCGATCTTCTATTCCCTGTATGCGGTTAAGCGTCCCGTCCCACTTTTGCTATTTACTTTCTCACACTCCCAGACTCCCCCTGTCCATCTCCCAGGGTTTGTCCCTCTATCTGGCCCTGCTGCTGCCTCTGCGCCTGTAGATGAGATTGTCATGGTTAGCATGAGCTTTTGTAATGGTGACAAAGACGATGAAAGCCATAGGCAGGAGAGAGAGTCTGGAACCTATGGAGGAGAGGATCAAGATGCGGTAAAACTTCCTGTGTTTTTACAAAATATATCTGTCTGGAGGAACAGAGACAATATAATTTAACCAGGTCGTGGACTGATTAGAAACCTAGAAACTTTTAATTCAGTACTATAGAAGTAAAGAGTCACTTTGTAAAAAAAAGTAACATTTACTGAAGTGTCAATTCATCCTACTTCAACCTACATTTTAGAGTGAAATATTGTGCTTTTTGTTATTTGAAACACAGTGACTATAACGATTTGGATAAGTTCACAAGATATGTTTGAGGAACGTTTCCAAAAGTAGTTGAAACTGCACCAAGCTATGAAATGAAAACACCGTTTCCATGTTGAAGCATCAACAATAACGCGTGAGGCCGACAGTGTAACACTGTGAAACGCTTCTCTCTGCATGATGAGTAACCTTGCTTGCGATACTTCTGTACATTTACAGACAAGGTTGAATGCAGGACGCATTTCTAAATTGTTGTATTTATACTTTTACTTCGGTAGGGGATATAAATACTTCCTCTGCTACTTCTCACTGTTATTCTCAGTTACAAAATTGAAAAAACAATCGCTACAGCCAATAATCATCAGACAGACGTGACACAATGTAAACACAATTAGCACGTTCCTTTAACTTGCATCCTCCCCTGTATTTCCCCGGGTAAACAGAAATTGACCGAAATTGTCACTTGTAAGCATTAAGGCAGCAGGCGATTAAACAGTCTGTAGTCCAGTGAAGCCACACTGAAAGAATCTCATTAATCAGTTTACTTACCACAGCTAATCCTGGATGACCTCATACAGTCTGAACATCAAACAGGGGAAGTCAAAAACAAGATTAGGGAGGAAAAACAGAAAGGGATACACACCCACACACTTACGCACTTACACTAATCTCAGCTGCACATGCATTGCAACCGTCAAAGGAATCAAGCTCCCGCCCATGTCGCTGGGGGAGGCTGAGTTAAATAATTTGATAAGGACAGGTTTTGTCTGGGGCTTTTACTGCTCCATCACTTCTTTTGACCTACGATCACAGCAATTTAGTCTGTAGTTCACAAGCGACGGATCATTTGTTTACATCTCCATGATCTGCATCTCTCTCTCTCTCTCTCTCCGCCTCTCATTTTCCACCAAACTGATAAACAAGAACAAGCCTTGAAAGCAAAGTCAGGGAGAAGTGTACCGAACAAGTTTGTGTGCAGCGATGGAGAGAACAGCGATGGTCCTTAGCAAACACAGAGAGAAGCATGTGCTGAACAAAAAAAAAAGAGCACAGAATGGACAAAGCACATATCAGATCAGTCACCACCAAAAGGATTGCCCCATGCCTTTCTGGTGTGAACGGAGGATTCTCTACGAGATGAAAACGTTGTAAATAAAAAAGGCGGCGTTGCATTAAGAGTCGCAGAGACGCAAACAGGTGGAAAAGGATGGAACGAAAAGGACAGAGGAGACAGTGACCGGAAAAGAGATGAAGTTAGAAGAAGAGGAGGTGGTACTCACTCCAAAAGTGACGGTCTTGACTGGCATGCCTGTTGGCCCTCCACTCTTTCTTACGTTTTCTGTGCCTCTGAAACGCACAGCTGTCTTTTCGGTTGCCCCCTCCAAGTGCTGCGATACAGGGCACGCAAGACCCCCGTCCGACGGAAACACAAACACACATACATACAAGCGCGCACGCCTGGACACTCACACACACTTGGGTAAGTGGGTGGAGAGACCGAGGCGGGCGGGGGTTGAGAGGACAGGGATGGGGGGGGGCCCGAGGGGTTTATCTCTAGAGGAATGCTGCCAGTATCTAAAGACGCACATTTCACACACCGCCAAAAAACAAATGGGTGCCCCACACACTCTCTTCCCCCATGCAACGTTTCCATTGCGCAAGCTTTACACTCTAGTTATACTTTAATGCACTTTCCCCTCTTCCCTCTCCCGTCTCCATCTCTGTTTTAGCTTTCTTCATTGCTCCATCACACGCCACGTTCTGCTCTCCACCTCATCCGTCCTCTCCACCTTTCAGGTTCCGTTGCACCAAACACTCTGCGTCACCCAAACTTTATCCCTCCATTCTCCCGTCCCTTCTTCCCCACACGTCACGCCCATCTTTGTGTCTCCTGTATGTTCAGTGACAGCCAGACAATCGTCTCGTTCACGGACCGGGCGTTATGAGAATTGGTAGAGTTGCTGTGGAGAATGGGTGTGATTTCTTCTCAAAGTGGGACTGTTTGAGTCTGCGAGGTGACTTACAGTGACAAAGCGCTTGGCGGGGGGTGGGGAGGGAGGGGGGGGTTGCTGCTACCGCCCTGTGACAATGGGCCAGACACACGGGGTGGGGGCAGCGCGGAGGGGCCAGCCCCTCAAAAGGCTCTGCCTCTTCTAATAAAGCGTCTGTCATTCCCTGGTTGAAAAGGCCTTCTTTTCTCTACGGCTCCCCTCCTCTCTGCCTCTCCTGGCTAAATGCTGGGAAAAGCACATCGCTGCCAAAAACCACGCAGAGAGATAAATGCTGGTAGGAGAGGAAAAGGAGGGGACAGTGTTGAAAGAAGGCTACGCACTCCTCAGCGCCACTGGACCGTGACCTGTGCAAAAAAACATCACGTGGGATGTCGCTCCTGTCCACAGTGTAGGGTTGGAAAAGTGATGAGCTGGGGACTATAGCCAATAATGTCCATGGAGAAATGACTAATTGTCCCGTGGTCTTTGACGAAAGAGGCTGCAACTGTTCCCGTTTGACATTGAACACCTTTGGCTCAACCTGCAAAATATAACCCAATAACCCAATAACCCAATATAACCCAACGCATCTCCACAAAATAATCTGTCGGGTTTTTGATAAGAGCTCCGTAAGCGACGACAGAGGATTCCTCTGGAGGTGTCGAACCTTATGGACTTCCATAAGCTCCGTTCAAAATGGGTTTTGCTTATAGCTATTTGTCTTTCAGCTTGAGTGTGCAGAACGATGTACAGTATGTATGAGCATGATCTTGTGACTTGGCCACTTGTTGGGAAGCCTATCGTGGTCTAACATACTTGTTACAAAAGCGGCAAGCCTCAATGCACTTTTTAGTGAAAAACTCGTTTCCACTAGATTACAAAAAGTGAAACCTTTAAAATAAGGTAGAAGGGGTTGATTTAAATTAACTTTCTAGGGAAAACACAAAGACAAAAAGATAGAACATATTGGTTGTTTACGATGTCTGAAATGGATCTTTAACTCCTTTTCTTGAAACAGGATTAATTTAAGGCGTGGCCTCTGCACCTCAGTGCCGAGCCCCTCTTGTTGGCAGGATAAAAGGTTACAGCTTTCCCCGTGTGATACCTGTGCTGTTTCATCGGCCGTGTCGTAATTTGTTGTTGAGATATTTTGATTACAGGTGAGGCAGCCTGAATGACAGCATGTGTGGTACCACCGAACCAAGAAACTGCTGCACCGGCTGGCTGGAGTAAAGGATTTTACCACCGTTGCTGTTCAGAGGAGGCAAAGATAACTGGAAGATATATCACATGCATGTCACCGCGCTGTGTAAGGACCTCCAGAATAATTGTCTAGAGACGGTTTCGTATTTATATTCATAGCTATTGCGTCTTCCAAAGAGAACCATAGTAAACATGTTTTACACTGTGTGCTTCTACGATAATGACGGCATGAGGCTCTGCAGTATTGGCCTGCAGCCGCTTTACAAAGGGTATGGGCGGGGTCCGGTTGATTTCTGCAACCCTGGCACAAAACTCATAGATTAATGCACACACACACACACACAATTCCAGACGTTCAACTCCTTGTCTAGTGCTTCAGCTTCTCCTTAAAAGCTAGACTGGCCTGACCCTTGAACTGACAGAGGAGCATTAGCGGCAGGTGTTAAAAGGAAGGCAGGTTACACGTCACATGTCGTGGCACAGCGACTGGCTCACCCGTGTATAGATACCATCACATACTTTACACATAATACACTCTGAACGAAGGCGCATGTTCATCAACGTGACAAAACAAGAATGACCTGTTAAAGACAAAAACAGGGAGTTAGAAATACTCCGATGAGGGAGGAGTGCAGAAAAGACGAAGGCAAGATGATCAGCAATCCGTCAACACAGAGCCAGCATGTATTACATCTTCCTAAGTGGAGGGGTGCAGTAGAGGAGGAAATACAGACTGAGAGGGAAAGAGGATCCTCATGTCTCCCTCTCTTTAGTGTTAAAGCCCGCAGAGATCAAGGACTCCATCATTTTAAAAACAAAGGCTATAACCATCATTCATAACCAAGCGCGGGTCAGCATCCCAAACAATCTGAGCAGCCAGAACGTAATTCAATCTGTTTGATCAATGGACTTAGAGCTGAAGAGGCGTACGTTTCAGTCTCTATCCAGACTCAATGTCTTGAAACTATGAGATACAAACTCCACGAGGAATTCACCTGCCACTGACGATGTGACTTCGTTAAAGTTGGATATTATTTATGCTACATTCTCACAGTCCCACCTGAATGTAGCAGATCTCTGTCCTCTGAGGGAGACGAGCACTTCAGCTTGTCATTGATTCACTGACAATTATCGGATGAAAATGCCTGATGAATTCAATATGGGATGATGCTCAAAGGAACACCAGTAAATAGATAGATAGATAGATAGATATGATTCGGTTATTTCCGTATCGCCTCATTGCTTTACAAGACACCAAAAATACAGTTGCAGTGGACTCCCAAATTTCATTACAAACATTTTCTAGCACAGAAACAGGAAAGTTGGAACTCCTTAATTAGATTTGAGGTCTACTTTTCATTGAATTATTGAGCAAATCCCACATTTGAAATGAAAATAATGGAACTTTATCCATTTACAACAATTCTTAAGAGGATGATCATTTGTGAGACAAATTTGCAGAATAGAAAGACACCGGTTGTGATTTTAATTCAAGTAAATGTATGAGCAAAAACACCTTTTGGTGGTTGGTTTCAAAAACGTAAAAACTATAGTTTGCGGCTGCAATGAAAATTAGAGCCGAAACTAAATTTGTCTTAGGCCAATTTTATTTTTATTTTTAATTTCAGAAAAAAATTCAATCAAATTCTGATTAGTCCTTTTTAACATTACATTTCGGTAATCACTAACTAAATTAGATCAGTAGGGACTGCCACATTTTACTGTTGAAAGATAAACTTTTCAAACATTATATTACAAGTAAATAAAAGTTTTTAACATAGTATTATCAACAACACATAAGCAACACACTTTAAAACTCTGGTATAAAAAAACTTTATTCAAAATGTTTCAAATGTTAGAATTAATAGATTTCATTTAACCATGCTGTACAAACTCTACCTTACTATAATAAATACTGAGTTAAAGGGTTAGGTTGGGTGGGAAACGTGCTGACATAGCGCACTGCTCCAACGATGAGACCCTAACCCTAATCCCTAATTCAATTATGTTTATTTGGTTGTATTTTCCTAACAATTATTGTGGTGTCCTTCTGCGTTATATTGTTGAAAGTTCACTTGATTTTAAATTTACATTCGTCTTAGACAACAAAATCATTTCAATTTATACAGAGACAACAGCAAACATTGGTTTGGGCTTCCCTCGGTGCAGCACCAGCTTAATATCTGACCATAAAGAGCGCAAGCGTTGAGGAAACAGGCCGGGAATGAAAAGATGATAGAGATGGAAAAAGCATCTCTGGCACGGAGGCAACTGCGCTGGTCGATGTGCCTGCAGTGCTTCACTGAACTCGGGCCTCAGTGGATGCTTGTAAAGTATCTTCTTCCACAGTCTGGATGAAAGTGTGATGGCATCTTCATCTGCTCAGCATTGCTGAGTCAGACCCCCGTTTATTTCTCACCTTTACTCACCCTCTGATACACACATCTTTCTTCCCAGAGTTCTACCTACACAAAGATAGACCTGCGCAGTCTTCGACGTAAAGTCAGCTCCTTATTTTCAAATGAATACATTTTTGATACTGCTTTCAAATAAAGTGCAATATCTAATGCTTCAAGGGCCAGATGCTGAGCTGCCAAATGCATCTGAGATTGACATGTTTATAAATATTAAATATGAAGTAAGATCTTCTCATTCGTAACTGCAACTGCAGTTAAAATAAAAATAAGTAAATTACCGCACTAACTCCTTCTGCTCACTTAATGCTGTCTGACAAATAGATATTCAAACACAACAAATACACTCAAATCCAGATGCACTCACCACACACACTCATGTAGACTTACATACTCACAGAGCAGTTCATGCAGATGCATAACACACTCGCTCGCTCCCTCTTCAAGCACATATGCAGCTCCCAGCAACCTTCATTATTCTGCCGGACAATTCAAGCAGCGGGACGTTCAAACCGAGCAACACGTGAGGAAGCGGTACACGTAAGTGGTGTTCTTGTTTTTATGAAGTAGGCGTGAAAAGCTGGTTGTTGTAATCTAAAAACATCTGCTTGAGTCAGAAGTTGGAAGAACAGATGGTATGCAACACAATTCCAGCCTGATGGGGCCTGAAGAAGGTCCTTTTGCATTCCTCATAAAGATTCAGGTAGAGAGGAGCTGGAAGCATGTACACAATTAACATCTAATTGTTGCCATACATTAATTATAATGCAAAATGATCATTTTGTCGTTGTTTTATGCGCCCACCACTCTGCAGCAGAATCCTTTTGTATCCCTGACTTCAAATCCCACTGCCTTTTTAAGAGGTTGAACTCAGGCTGAACTCAATAGTTACTCTGATCCAGTAGAGTTCTCTCTTTAATCCACAGTACATGTTATTAATAATAGCGTCGCAGACCGCCGGTATGAACGTCTTTTCTTTGTGGTTTAGTTGTGGGCTGCATAGAAATACTATTATGTGACATTCTGGGGTGCGTAATGCCAAAGGTAACTTGCGTATGACTTTGAAATTAGAGAGCAAACGAACGATTTATTCGACAAAGTAAATCTGTAGCTCCCTATAGGCATTGCAGTACAACAATGACATAATATTACGGGAAGCAGTTATATATGACTTTTTCTGTTCTGTTGAGTTAAAATCAGAATTAAAAAAAGACTGAGTAGATCATTCTCGGCTGTAGTCATCTTAGACAGCGTAGCAGGTCTTCATCACTGCTAGGGCCGACCAGCTGGAAATTTGTGGATGACTTGGAACACTCCCAATTCTTTATTCCAACTGTATACACATTTTGGCAATCTCAGCAGAGAGTGGGCATAAATTATTGTCCATCGCAGAAAGGATTTTTCTACAGCTTTCAGACTTTACGACCAGCACTTCTTTTGGAGTATACTCCAACCTTTACCATGCGCATTCACCTCAAACACATGCACATGCATGCATTCATGCTCATTGGTTGTCTCTCAGATTCTCTCACTCTATTTTTCTTTCCACCAAAATAAAAGCTGAAACTGATGATAAATAAGTTGTCCAAAACGTAATACTTTTGGTAGAAAAAGAAAATCACTGATAACATTTAAAAAGGTCCACCAAAGCATAACGCATTTGTGGGTAAAGTCAAAAACACTATGAATTAAAGGAAAATAATACTAATAACATATATTTAAATTGTAAATGTTTAGAACGGGTCAGAGGTGAAATACAGTTTAATCATTCCCTGAATCTTCGTGTGCAACAAGCTAAACATGGAGGAAGAAGTTCAATATAACTGCATATTGCTTTCAAAACAACTGGTCCATAACACATTTCATGATTGATTAGTAGACCCATGTTAGGATCAGGCATAGCCATTTTTACTAGGGTGAAACGTCTTGTACAGAGTTGTAAAATGTGCTAGATTGCAGCTATAGTGTCAGTTTTCAGTCACAGTTTATAAAGAACATGTTAAAAGTTTGAATTTTCTAGTTTAAAAATAATGTCTAGAGATTTTTCAACCCAGTATACTGAACCGTTTCTGTAGGTGCTTTCTTCATTTATAAAGCCATTTAGGTTATAGTTGATTTTAATGGCTGCATTGAAAGTATTCTTTGTAGGCCAGATTATTCCCAGGAGTCTATTGCAAAAAGCAAGAAAAGATCGGTTCTTAATGGGTCAGCAAAACGAGGAGAATCCTGCTCTCGTGTCTATTTCTTATAGTTGGTATCTGGCCAGCTGAGCATTATTACACGGCTTCTGCAGTTCTGCACAATAGCGCTAAAGCTCCCTCTGCCTTTAATCTGAATTATGTGAAGCTGGTATCAATAACCCTGGGACAAAAATGAGTTACAATATTTGAATAGGCCATGGCCTTTCACATGTAAATGAAACTCTGCCCCCCTAGCCGAAACAAATTACAGCCAACTGCTGGTGGCTGGACATGAATGGGCTTCCTAATGTAGTCTGCACCTACAGTGGGCCGGGGAGCAGCTGGGGAATAGAAACTGAGACGGGCGAGAATTTATTTGACAGTGTAGAGTTGGACAATCTGCTTTTTTTTTTTTTTTTTTTTTTTTAAATGAGTCTGCCATGCAGTCGCAGTGTGACGAATGCGGCTTGGCTCCCTGAGCATCTGTCTCTAAGGACACACGGCGGGGTAATTAGAGCTGTGGGATGATAAGGGATATTATTTAGTCCCACTAAGTATTACTAGGTGGCAATAGGGATGGGGCCTTTACACAGACCTTTGACATCTTCCAATTCTCTGTTACAGGAGGGGTTGGGGTGGGACAAGCCATTAGATTTGGGTGAAAATGTAATCCGCCCATCATAATAGATGTTAGAGACAGACTTTTATTTTCTTTGCGTTGAACCATATTCGACCAGTTATGAATATAAAGGAATTGACCCTGTCGAAAATCTCTTTTATAATTGTGGTCAACGCTAAAAATGATTTTTGGACACTATGTTTTGTCGCATTGTTGGTTACCCACTCAGACAAATAGACAACAAGACTGACTAGTATCATCAGAAGCAGTGCGTCTTTTTTCCGTCAAGATGCAGCGGCGGGGCAGGAAAGGAGCACCGTATCAATCGGTTTCACTTGTTTAGGGATGTGGATCACGGGGCTTGTAGTTTTCCACTGCAGTGTTGTCTACGGGCCAGTTAGGGGAGTATCTCTTGTTAGGGTGATGTATCACTGCGCCGCTCTCAGTGTCTGTTCTGTGGGACATGCAAGGTGTTCGTCCCAAGTCCCACTTGGTTTTGACTGGAAACCTGAAGAACATAAAATTGGCCCTACAGTCTCAACAAAAAAGATACAAAAGATCTTCTTAAACTCATTCACAGGAAAGGTGAAAGAAAAATACAATTCCAGATGCACCTTCATTCATGAGCGTCACCGAGGGAAAGACTCGCTCCATATTGGTGTGGGTGGGCCAATGTCCGGGGAAAACTATGTGTTACTTTGGTTCTGTGTTAGTTGTGTTCCCCTTGGGTGCTTCCGTCCTATGTCAACACGTTTTACCATGTCAGCTGAAAGCAGCTTAGTAGAGTTTGATTAAAATGTGAAGCCAATAATTGGGGTCAATATGGAGATTGGGAGAGTAGGTTTGGGAATTTGACGTGAGAGAAAGGGGGAGGTGGGATTTGAGGGGAAATCATCACGGGCAAAGGTCGTCTGGAAGAGGTTTCCCAGCAGCTTTATTGCACTTAGATGATCTTTCCTCCAGAGAGTGGAAATGGACTAAAGATCATTTAGTAGATCGGTGCAATAAAACCTTTGGCAAACGTGTCCCTGACTGCTTTAAAATCTGACAAAACACAGGCAGGGCATTAGACAAATACACAAGAGCCACAATACACAAATACAGCACTGACACATCAAAGGAAGCGGCAAAGACAAGCCCAACCACAACGTGGACAGCAGATACACCACAAAGGACAACACACAAACACACACCGGAGCGCAGACACAACATAGACGGCGAAACAGCCCGACATTCCAACCAAATTCTGATCCACAGTCTGAGGCCATGCACCGACGCAAATAAAGCAGGCACACAAACACACTGATAACATTGAAGAGGCTGTGCCCCAAAACACAAACACTTTCTCTATTTCCCTGCCTTTCGCTCTCTCTCACACACACACGCACACACACACACACACACACACACACACAAACACTGCACACAGAGGAACAAATGACACAAGCATATTCTATAAATCTGAAGAACCCACAGGAAAAATACTTCTTACTTTTCTATTATCACTAGTATGAACCTGTGTTGTGTGTAGTATTTTGTGTAGAAGCATACGTAGACGTGATAAAAGCTTGTCGATAGGTAATTAGTCAATCTATATTTTGCCCGTGGACTCTTGCCATGTAATATGCTGCTTGAGAACATTAAATTCAGAGAAAGAACAGACACTGATGTGAATATAGAAACAGATACACACTAACGTGTTATATCGATATGTGAGACCAAAAGAAAAGAACAGTCAAATGAAGAAAAAACCAAAACCAGCAAGTTAGTACAATACTTCAAAGGAAGGACGAAAAAAAAAAAAAAGCACTAGTGTGATCCCACAACACCTGACTGCATCAAATCACAGCACAACAGCCACACTAGAAAGTCAAAGGAACCAGACCTACGATACCATTAGCAACACACATCAAAAACAAGAGAGATAAAGATAAAAACAACAGCGGAGCAACAACAGTGACACAAACTTTAAGAGACAGATACAAGATGGTCATAAATACATAGTATATATATATATATAGAAATATACATATAGATATATATAAATAGGAAAAGCCAGATATACGTGTTGCAGATATTTACTTCATCATCATAGTGCCACACTCCTTGGCCATCCGGCATCTCAGAGCTCACACTACTGTCCTGATCGATTAGCCAGCGGTGCACGGCGTGGGCCTAAAAGGACATACGACATAAAGACAGAGCCCAGTTAATGGCAACAGTCAGCAGCAGAGAGACGGAGAGACAGGAGAGCAGAGGGGAGGTGGAGGTGGATGTGGGGAGGGGAGGGGGAGAGAGGAGGAGTAGAGCGGACAGAAAACAATGGCCAGAGAATGAGAAGGATTCAAAGAGGAACAGGTGAACATTTTATCCAGACACAGGTAGAAAAAACGAGGTGGAGGAAGGGAGGGAGGGACAGGAGGAAGAGAGCAGGAAGAGGAACCCCCCCATCCCACCCTATCCCAGCCCACCTTACTTGCTCGAATCACCCCCCCCCCAAAAAAAACCCTCTCCCTGTGGGAAACGGGTCAGGTTAGGATGATTGGTATGCGTGTGAAAGCACGATATGTCACGACACAAGGAGATCACACATACGGTGATGCCGCTGGTGGCGATGGAGGGCCGGCGTTGATGCTTCGTGCTTCACAGATGGATCAGCTGCCACCTACACAATGGAGGGGGTCGGGACTCCTTTACAGTAACGCGTGTGAAAGTACCACCCGACACAAAATATAGTGTACTTACCCGGAATTCACATAACTGTGTCACCACAGTTGGTGCAGTACCAAAGACATGATATAACATATCTGTAACATACCAACACAGAGAAAAACATACTGTGAAGGGCGAGTCCGGCCTCTGACTGGGACACACAGACAGACAAACCTTACCACAAGATGTATACACACTAGAATGGTTCAGACAAACACACTGTAACCAGCTCTAGTCCCGGTCACCCTGAAACGCTCTCTCAGACACACACACACACACACACACACAAAAACCCCATCTGTTACTCCTGACTGTTGTTGCGTCAGCACCAAAAACAACCGAGCGCAGCTCCTTCTTTGACGCTCGCGGCTCCTTTGCGGCAGAATTACTTGTCGAGATTTACACCGAGGGAGAAATGGCAGAATGCAGGGAATTAATTATCCTGTCATGGCTGCTACTGTACATTTACAATTTACGTTACTGCCAGCAATTCCACGGTACCGAGTTGTTTTTTTTAAGATGCAGTGAAGCAGGCTGTCATATCATGACACTGCAAAATAACATTTATTTTAGACTGAAGGGCCATTTAGCAGGCAACTGTTGACCAAAGGAAAAACTGTAGATTCCTCTTTAACACAAAAACAGGGATGCAACCATTCACACCCACATGTTTATGTAATGCTGTACTTTTAGGAACCCTTAATGTGCTTTTGAGGGAGGAATAATCCCTCATCTTTCAACGCTTGTGAGAACAAGTGATCCCCATAAGGGCAGAAACAGATACACAGACAAGGACCTCTGTGTCAGGTGCTGTGTATGTAAAGACAGACGCATTCGCTGCTACACACATAGCAGGGAAGTGGAGGACAACGCACACAAACAGTCACCTCAAGGGTACAGCGCATCAGGAGGCTACAACAGAGGCCTCTGTTGGGACATCTGGAAATAGACAGAACAAGCAGAAGGGGCAACTACAGTGTATAGAAAGTACTATGTTTCTTTACTTAACTTTTTTTTTAATTTCTAAGCACAATCACTTTGAGTGACTTTTGCAGTATTTGCAGTATCAAACGCTGAGCAACACTGTCTGTGCATGTCGGGGGGAGCGAGTGTGTCTATGTGCACGCGATGCACAGAGCGTGTCAGCTTTAAAGAATAATTGGATTAAGTAGCAGACGGCTACTGGTGACGGGGAGAGCGCGGCGAAGGGGTGGAGGGGGAAGAAGAGGAGCGAGGCAGAGCGAGGCAGAGGGGGTGCAGGGAGGGGGGGTGGGGGGGAGGTGCTGATAAGAGTAACAGGCCGATTGCTGCCCCGCTTCAGCGCAGCAAACAGACACACAGAGGGAAATCAGACCGTTACACTGTAGATTACAGAGATGGAGAGATAACACTCATAGTCTAAAGGGCAGGGCCGTCATGAGGATGCTACTTCGCCAGGTTTGCAGTTAATCCTTTGCAGTAGCAGCTGCAAGGGCAGAGCTGCGGTTAAAACTCAGGACAGGAGTGCTGGTCGCAGGAAGGCTGCTTAAAGAAAGTGTGAGAAATGATCAGGCATCCACTGAGAAATGGGAAGTGATTAAATAGGACACAATGTAATTCTTCCCTGGTTTTTCATTTATCACAAGCATCATTTTTTTTAAATATTGACAATCCACATTTTGCAAGATTGCCAGGTCGTAAGAACAGAGGCTAAGCAGGACTTATGCTTGATGCCTCCATAAGGGATAAAAGTGTTTGTAAAGCCAAGGGGACGTCACACAGTCAGACAAGGCAATAAAATGAGTACAAGGCCAGAGATTTAGCAAAAAGCCCTCTGCATGGAGATACAGGTCTCTACTGTTCAAGGGATCCCAATAACTCACACTCGCTCTGTGAAGACAACCAGGTGTGTACGTTGTACAAAGAAGCTGTGATGTAAGAACAACTGTAGCAGTAAGAACCAAGCACCTTTCAAATAGACCTATTCATCAGTCCATCAGTGTGTTTTAGAAGCGCAGTGCATCAGTTTCTCTCCTAATCGTCCACCTTCCCGTCCATTATCCCCAAGTGCAGGAGAAACATCATGCAATCAAAGCTCTAATGCCATGAGTCAAACTAGGCCAATGCTTGGCTAGTTCCTTGTGAAAGGCTGACACAGTATCTAAACTTAATGGAGCCCTACTAAATTATTCATCCACTAAGAAAAAAAAAATCAAGTGGAGTTATATCAAGACGGCAGCCTTACTGAGGTGCTGGACAAAGCTCCTTCTAGGAGTCCCATAAGGAGCCCGATTCATCTCGTGCCCAGTTCTCATCTCAACATGAGCGGCGGACTCAACACTTCACGTAAGAAGTTGGGTGAAAATGTTGCAAATGAGCCAAAAACAAAAGTAATGGACTCACATCCTAATATACTACAACTAAAAATAAATAAACCATCACTGCTTAAAACATTCAGGTGAGAGGTTTTACTGGCACGAAGGCATGAGTGGGTGCAGATGTGAAAGCCTGAAATAAAAATAAAAGTAAGACGACAGTGAGCATGAGCTGATCCGATAGATAATGTATGGAAGAGAGCCGGCAGCAACCAGTGTGAGCTCCGTCAGCAGGGAGCAGTGCGTTTCTGGACAGGCACAGGTGGAACACGCCAGGTGGGCTGAAAGCGAACGATGCTGCAGTCACCTCCACTTATGACCTCTACGCCTTTTTCCTCTCTCTGTCCAGCTCTCCATCTGGGCTTGCGTCATTCTCTACCTGTCCAGCACAGCTTGTGAGTGAACATGTGCAGAGTCACGCTCCTCCTCCTGTCTCCTCCATCTACGGACGATGGAAGGCCCTGTAACACACGGGCTGTGAGGATGCCTCGGAGGACGGACATTCTTAGGTTGTAGTGCTGGTAAAACACTTACAATGAGTAAATGTTTTACTTTACATTTTTAGCAGAAAGAAAAGAAGCTGCTCTGCACCCTGATGTGGATCCAAGCACAACTCTAAACAAATCCATATGTTGCTTATTATCTGCTGGATGTGAAATCTGGCCTTTTATAACTCAGAAACCATTTCCAAAATGCTCGCTGCCTGACTACTTTTAAAAGTGACGCACACCGTTTTCTTTTGTAACTGGGCCCCAACTTCACAGATGGCCACATACGCAAATCAGCAAAATTCGAAAAATTAACACTTACTGATTGAAATCAATACAGATGAAAGTATGTCTTAAATGTAAAAAAAAAACAATCAAACAACTTTGACCAATGCAAATAATTGCATTATTTAAGAGTTATACCAGCCACAGCAGTAAGAATAATAGATTGCATTGGATTTCAATAAGCAGTCTAATAGGTTTTTGGTTATTTGGTTAATTGGGCCACCATGTCTGATTCTTCCTGGTTCCACCCTCTGCTGCGAACCTGTAGAGGTCAGAGGTCATTAAAGCAGAAAGATTTACATCACATAACAAAGTGGACGCAGTGCTTTGATGTTCTCTGCAGTGGTCAGAAAGTACAACCTCCTCTGATGCTCAGCTCTGTTTGCACCTTTTTGTCCTCCTCAGAGAATACTCGGAGCAAGGCGGAGAGTGGAGGACTCTGTTTCCACAGCGTGGGTATGTATGCACTTAAACACACCAATGTACCAAGTATAAAACATTTATATCACTGCAGCAAAACCGGTTTGTAACCTGGAATCATCTTTTGTTTTTCCCATAAAAGAGAAAAAAAACAGAGGATAAATTGTTTACTGTAGTTTGAAAAGTGAAGATGATTCAATGTCATGTTTTGTTTGAACTGTGGGACGTTTGCACTGAAGCTTTTCAAAGAAACAAGAGATGAAAAGCAAGAAGACAGGAATGGCGGTTATGAGGGAGAGAGAAGCCATTTGAATTTGCTTTTATGTGTTTTATCAACGACATTTGGTTGCATACGCTGTCCCTGGCTCTTATTTGCAAACCTTTTCTATAGAAAACCGTTGCTCTTCCATTCCAGACTATTTTTATCCAACATTTCATTACCATAATAAAAACCAGGCATAAAAGAAGATAAACTCAGAGACAACACAGCCAGAAACCTGGATTTGTTAGGCTTATTTTCATCTTTCTTTCTTGTCCGCTCTTCTTTTATGTTGCTCTTTTCTTTTCGCTCAGAAAAATGTAAAGAGACATGCCTTTTCTTTCAGCCTGTGCCTCATTATGGTGCTTTTCAGGTCTGCTCTTTTGTAAGGGGTCGGCCCCCGAGACGTGCACAAGCGCAGCGCAGCAGCGGGTGGATTACCCGGACTCGCGTCATCACTCCGACCGAGCCACCAACCACAGCAGCAACGCCCCCGCCGAGCGAAGCATGAACGTTACGTGCTTTGATAAGTGTAGCCAATGAGCTGCGCCGAGACTAAACCAACAGGAACAGCTGCTGTGGCGCAGACGTCGGCGTGGACAATGCATCTGGGTCTTTAAACCGGGACACGGCGATCATAATACTGGACAGAATGTATTACTGCCTGCAGATAATCGGCATGCAAGGTGCAGTCTAGCCACGCAGAGCATCACGCCTCAAACCCAACGCCAATTGGGTGAATGTATGAATAGACAATCTGAAATTGATGGACTAGTTTTTTTTGTCAGCGAAAAGCCTGAGGTGACACACACACAAAATGTGGTGTCCCGCTCATGTAATGAAACATTATCAAACAAGGCATGTTGAAATAAAAACATTAGAAGTACTGTATAAGAATCAGATACATGCTGAATGTGTTATGTGTAAAAATCCAAAAGCTAAAAAATATCCCTACCTATTCAATTAGTCATTATTGATACTTTTTTCATCACTGTTTACTGAAACAAAACTGCATTACTAATTTGATATTTGCTTAAAGACAAAGGTCAAACATCAATACATGAGAGATTTTAATACTGATGATAACTGTAAGACAAACTCACAGACAGCTAACAATCATTTTGTGATGAGATTCCACTAGACGTGACGTCATATTGGGTCAGGTGTGTGAAGTGCCGGGCAAAAAGGGCCTCTTTCCTGCTCCTGGGGCCACCGGTTGGACCATTTTCAAACTTCAAGTCATTTCAGGGCTCAATTTATCTCAACAACAAGGTGACCACATCAATCTGTCCACATCAAAAATATACAAACATCTAATAAAGTACTGCTTGTAAAGGTTTCAGTGAGCGCCTCCAGGACCACATTCTTCCATGATGACACACACACACACACGCGCACACACACCGTGGATACAATAATAACAAGCTTCTTAACCAATGGCTTTTCTTTGCCTCGGCGGCCCTCAATGTCAACCATGCGTCCTTCTGCAGCAGGCGGCTGTTTTAAGATATAGAGCTATAAATACCGTAACACACACACACACACACACACACACACACACACACACACACACACACACTCACACACATACACACACACACACAATTACTGCTTCAGATAAGTCACTGTTTTTCAAATATGTGTTGAAGCAGTCGTACAACACATATTACAGAAAGAAGATGTACTTCTATAACATGCTTTGGAGCCATGGTTTAAGTAATTTCATATTTAAGACGTTTTTAACTTTTTCAAACATAAGTCACATAAGTAATATGCTGAAGTGATGTTTCACCCAAAGCTGTTCTCACTGCGGCGCTATAACAGGTAATAAAATATTATTGATGGCTCCTGAGAGAAAACGTCATGGGAAGTATCCTTGATTAAATTCACAGTGTAAAATTGAAAGTGAAGGTCATATTCTCAGGGGAAATGGGACAGAGGTAAGGAAGCGACCTGTGAGGGTCCCCAAAAAATCCAGAAAACTGGAATGAGGAGAGAAATTTACATTTGAAGTGCTTTAATTAATTTGTATTCATTCACATGATAGTATAGTTTAATGATCTGAGATACAGTTATTACATTGAGCCTGTGTTCGGAGGTTTTTTGAGTAAAACAGCAAAGTTCTCAAACCAAACAATCAAGAACCTGAGTCTTATCAGGGAGAACAAGGGCTTCTCTCTAAAGCTCACTGAGTCCACAGAACAGCTCGCTGAACTCACAGACATGAATGACACTTGGCAGTGGAAATATGAAGATCTGGAAAAAAAGACCTTCAAAGAACTGGATTACCATCAACAGTCCTAAAGTAACAGGGATACTCTCCAACAACGCTGCTCCACATGTGGAGCTGCACAAGCAGCAGGACAACACCCAAAAGTTGGAAGCAGAATCCAAACAGCTGAAGGACGAGAGGGAATCTCCAAGAGAAGACTAACACCCGGATAACATGAAATCCTGATCACCAAGCTCCAACCGTTGCAAGACGAAAAAACAGACCATGGGAACATCTGTCTTCATGAAATAGAAGAAGACTGCGAGGCATCTTTGGAACAACGATGCAAGACCAATAAACAAAGATGGACAAAATGAGGCACAAAATGCAGGACCACGAGGCAAAGATATCAGAGAGGAGCTGAGAGACGATCCAGGCCGTCAACATCAACGCGCCTGAAGCTGTTTCTCATCTCCCGCCCCCTCCTACCTCCACCACTTTGCTGTACGTGATGCTACAGAGGGAAGGGAAACATCTTTCATGCGTCCCCGGTGGGACGGACTAAGACGCAACGTAAACAGGCAAGTGAGAGAAGCGTAGATGCACACTTGGGATGTACTCCATTTGTGCCAAATTTGAAGAATCTCCCTCCAGGGTGTCCTTTGATGTATTGCGACCGAGAATGGACAAGCGGCGCAGACAACAAACAGGAAGCCCAAAAACACAGCGCCTGTGGCCACGCTGTCGCAGAGGCATAAAAACAAATTATCTGGCAAAGAAAAGGCAAATATGAAAGCAGTATTACTTAATTATTTAGCGTTGTTGTTTGTTGTATTTCCATTAGATGTTTGCTGATATATATTCTTTGGTATGCACAATTTGTTGGAATGTAAAAACATGACTAATTTAGTCGGAAATATTACAATATAATGTATTCCAAGATGGCATCTTCTTACTAGTTGTTTTGTTTGATGAACAGTTAAGAGCAACATATTACAGTATCTTTACGCCAACACAACACTAACACAGAGAAATGTAGCAAACAACACAATTTTGGTTGAAAAATGATGAATGATTACTGAGACAAAATTATAAATGCAAAATTGGTCAAATAAAAACTGGAAAACAGTACATGGCTAACTTCTATTGCTCTGAAAACGCAGGACGTTTACACATTAATCTTTCATCTCTCTCTTCCTTTTATACTTTTGTGTACTGCTTCACGCACTTTAATCACTAACACGCACCCCTGTTGAAAAGCCATTTTCAGTGTGTCCATGAGGAGAGCACGTCGAGTTGCTCACTGCAGCGCTCCCCTGATTATGTGTAGTCAGCATTAAGGGCACGTGACTTAAACCTACACCAATATGCACACTGGGACAGGAGGACACACACACACACACAGACGCATGCACACACCTACCCATGGATATACCCTTTCATATACCCTTTCATAAATGCATCTCTGCACATGTACAAAGGGGCCCATGTGAAGAAAGTCTCTCATATAGTACACGGTTACACACAGCAGGCAAGCTGAATGCATCTAAAAATAGCATCCTATTGGAAGCCCACTGTCATCGGTTCTCCTCTCATCGTGATTATCAGCAGTGTGGTGCTCATTCAGTTGGTGGACCATCAAGCCGCTTTTATGGAGCTTTCCTCGCCTCCCCATCGTCACCTGACTCTCCTCGTAGTCTTTTTTTTTTTTTTTCAATTCCCGTCCGGCGACTCTCCTCTCTAAAATTCCTGTATCTCGCGTCCGTGAGTCTCTCGCTGCTGCTCTACTTGCCCTCCCTCTCTGCCTGCCCGGGGGGGGGGGGGGTTTGATGAGAGAGACACGCACCAGAGTGGAAAGAAAGAGATGAAGGAAGGACAGGGGGGCCCATCCCGGTGCAGAATCTTTATTTTGACAGAATAGGCCCACTGATTCAGAACAACAACAAGAGCTAAAAGAGCAACAATATGAAGACGAGGCATCAATACAGAGAAGAAAAGACGTGGTGAATGAGTTAAAAGGGAGACAGAGGAGAATCTCTACGGTGCTCTTTTTTTCATGTCGCAGTAGAAATCTCTAAAACACAACTAGTGGAGATTTTTTAGCAAATCGACCAGTGGGGTGGCAGTTTTGGTTGAACATCAGCCCACAGTGACAGTAACGTCACAGCCGCACCACATGTGGTCAATGTTGTGTTAAGGAGACCCAAAATGACGTAGAGAAACACAATTTATAATAACTCCATAACATTTTTCGGTCTTTCTTCCGCTCAAGTGGGTTTACACCCACTTGACAAAGCTAGGACTTCTCCAATCAAGGCCCAATAAGGTAGACCTTCAGAATTGTCTTCCACTATCAAGTAATGCATGCGTGTACAGCCCAGTGGCCGATGTATGACAGACATATAAACAAGCACGGAAGGAAAAGGGTGAGTTGTGGTCTTTGAATTACTTCCAAGTAAAAGTTACAGTTCTACAGAAATATAACTACAGTTATATAAAAATATAACTACAGTTATATGTGTAGCCCATATGCGCTTCACTGTTTATGGATGTCTAGTCTGGTCTGTAAGCCTGCATAAACATGTCCTTAAACATGCCAGCTACATTCAGTTGGACTTTCAAATTAAACTTTAATGCCTTAAACAAACCCTTTGGATCTACATTTCTTTGGGGAATCAAACCATTCTATACAAACATTGCGGTTCCTGCCCTTTGTGGTAGAAACCTCTCTCAACCTCCGCTGTCCTTCAACATCTATATTAACTTTGCTTGCGCTGGATTCAAGCAAGACGAGGTGCCTACAATAGGAACTCCACAATGCTGGACACCTGTGTCTTGAGAGAAAAAACACTTATGTTGCCACAAAGCATGTGTTCAACCCTCTAAATGAGACCCACGCCAACCACAGAGAAGTTCCCGGCCCTCAGCAAGGCCCTCAGAAACAGGAAGCGAGCACTTGAGCTGGTGTGTGATGGCTGAGAGTGGCTCAAGGGGGTTTGTAAAAGCTGAGAACATATAAAGAAGCACACATGGGGAGGCTGGAGGTCAGTTCAAGGACTAAAAAGAGAGAAAGGCCGAAAGAGAGGTAAAGCAATGTGAGTGTCTGGAAAACTGGAGAGTTGGATAGAAATGATGAACAAGAAGCACAAAAGAAAGAGGTGAGAGCTCGAGGGTTTGGATGTGATGATGAGAGCGAACATTGTAACTGAAGCTGTACACGACGAGAGCTAGAGAAAGAATCCTGAAAGTGAAAAGGTCACCCACCGTTATCCTAGTGAAGCAACATGTTTGCACTGGGAGGGGCAATGTGTGGGAAGAAACATTTGAAGATTGAGATTCAATTAGCTGCATGAAGAGTGTAAATATTTTGGATTAAAGTTAGAAGTACGAGGAATCAACAATTCTTTTCAGTAATTGAAAGGAAGGCACTGTGAAAAAAGCAGAGAAACACCCATTCAGTAAAGAAACGGTAATATTAATCCAGCTATTTAAATTCAATTCATAATCAATTTTATGAAAGTTTCCAAGCAACGTAATAAATGAGGGACCTGCTATTATGTAAAAATGTTCACTGCACTTTACTAACCTGTAGGGGGAAACACTCTGCTGAATGTAACTGCCTCCAAAGTGGCCTCATCAGCATTGAAAGAAAGAAACGTCTGCAACCAGAAACAATGCCTCAAACTATAGTTCCAACTTTAGACAGCACAGTGGCCATATTGAATAAATGGAGCATGAAAGAAGAATGAACAGCCAAAAAAGTGCCAAGCAAGAAACCGACCAGCCTGCCCCCTAATTCTGCTCCCAACACACATACCTTCCCCCCGTGCTCTCATCTTCGAGGCAGCTTCTTTATCATCTTCCAATGCCTGCTCTGCCATGCTCGCTGCTATCAATCAATGTCAAATTTGTCCTTTTGCCTCGGATTCCGGACACGTTGTCACACTGGCGTCCTTCAGATTTGTGCAAAAAAAGAAAAATGCTATTTTTGAAAATGTTCGATTTCAGCAGTTAGCTGGTGATAAAACATCCAACCAAACCGATCTTAAGAGTATTGCCTACAATGCAAAGGGCTGATAAATCTTAACTTTTCTGCACCTTTACGATTGAACAAAAACACATCAGTATGACGTACATGAACTGACTGTCACATTCCTTCTTACTATTCTTCTTTTTGATGAAATGAACCACCCGGAGGTTGTAAATATTCCTACTAGAGCACCGTATGCACGTTGCACAGCTTAAAACAGTTCCCAACAAATATATGATTTAAATGCCATTGAGTCATGTCTGCTAATAATTACAATTTCAGCAGATTGTTAAGTCTTTTTTAGTTTGTGTTTTTGTCCTGCCTTTATAGATGGACATATAAAGTAGGGATAAATGGGCTTTGTGCTGAGAATTAGGTGATTTATAAAAAATAAAAATAAATACATTAATGGCATCCTGTAACCTTTCTTTTTCATATTCAATTATATACTTATATACTGTTTTACATCATCATATCAATTTGTAGGTTTCATCTATGTAAAGGTGTGAGCAGAGAAACACAAGTGCCGCACTGTACAGTTAGACAGTGTGGTGATTCAGATTACATCTGTGTTTTTAATCCCTCAGTTAGAAGTGAATGCTAATTATTGTGTGGGAGGATGATTCTCCATCATTTAGGTGCATGTTTAACTGCTACCGTGAACCTACCAAACATATACCGCTGAAAAACTGAGCCTCTTACAGCGAGATGAATAAAAACAATGAGAGAGGCTGAATTGATCCCACACATTAGATGTGACCTTTCACATGGATAAACTTGACTCAATGAATGCGTGACCAGCTCACTTGCTGTGGACCAATAATAGCCTGGCCCTCATGCGGTATGTTGGAGCAGTATTACAACACACACAGTGAAATATGACCCTGTTCTCATATGACCATCATACTGGGAAGAAATCTACAATGTGTGGTTCTGTACAAGAGGAAGATATTGATAGGTAAAGAGTATTTCTGCAGCACACTACTTATGAAAGTGGGCCGGCAGATCCTCCTCCTCCTCCTCGTCTCCTGTATTGGAAGCTTACATAAGTCCACAGTGAAAATGTGCAAGGTCGACACAGGAGTGCACTCCTTCACAAAGCTTCACAAAAACTCATCATTGATCAGAACAACAGTTGGTCCGGTCGTGAAAATGCATCATAATCGAGCATCATAAGAGCAGTACGGAGCTCACCTCTGCTGCCATTGAATCATTTATGACCCTGCAGCGCCGTGGACCACGCCGTGCCAGACCTGCCTCCACCGATCTGTGTCTCTGCGCTGACACACACACATACATCACTAGGATCTTACGCCCTGCACTAAAATCATTCCCTGCAGACAACAGTTACAAGTGCTTCACACATTCAGCCTTGTGTCTACATTCGGGAGCTCTGCAGGAGGTGTCGCTGGATAACGACTTAGTTTAATGTTTTACCTTGAACACAGAGCGGACAACTTGAGAATCTGTGCGCCGTAACGTCTACCTACTGCGTTCTCCCCCTCAGGGAGGGAGACGTCCCAAACATTGGCTCCCAACTCATCCCACCACTTGTCGTCTGGATCCCATTTCGCCGAGCTGTTACAAGACTTTGGGCATTTCCCCCAATGTTCATGCGCTTCCAAGCTCAGAACTACAGGTCTCTCTACCACACTATAGTTTTAGAGTGCAGTTTTTAACCTGGTCTCAGGCTTTTTCTCGTAACATAATCTCCTTGATCCAAACCAGTCTGCTTTCAAGAGCTTAAATGCACTAAAACGGCACTGCTGTCAATTGAAGAATTCATGCCGTCAGCGAGAAGGGGCGCCCTGTCATCTTTCTCATTTTGTTGGCCCCGTCGGTTTTTCACACAGTAGACCAACTAAATCCTCCAACCCAGCTGATCAGAATAGAATAGTCATCTCTGGTTTAGCCCTGCTGTGAAAAAAATGGGTTTATGCATGATATTGTTGCTGAGTTCCACATAATATACTCTGCTGATGTAGTTATTGATTAAGAGCCAGCGATGTTATCCATGCAGAGAGGTGGAGCAATGGTGATTTATCGGCAGCGAAATGGACTTCACACATGACAAATAATTCATGTGGACCTTATGGATCCATAACCTCTTGAATTCTTCTTGAATTCGATCTTTCGGTCGATCAAGCCAATGACTGAACAAGCGCAGGAATCCTTAGTGAATAATTGATGACTGTGCGTAACAGTATTTCAGAACAGGGTTGAATTGCTGCACTGGATCGGAGAGGGAGGCGGGTGTGAACACGACTTGTATGTGTAGAGCACGCTCGACTGGTATCTGGGCCAATGTGCAACGCTCTATGTGTTGGACAAAGACACAGTTTGTGTGACGGCTGAACACACCTGCTGTCCTCTTGACTCTCATAACGTCATAATGATCACAGAACTAGCTGTCAGACAACTGATTGCATCGTGCTGTGCGGTCGACCTGCTCGCATGCTGACCGAGTCAGGATGAAGTTGAATGAAAATGAGATGTGAGCCGGCTGCGACCAGCAGAGGGAGCCAACAGCAACGCATCCTTCTTCTGTCCTTTGTTATCAGTCCATAGTTGAAACTACAACACATTACTGTAAACCTGATATTCTGAATCACGTCACGTCTATAACATAAATTTGGTTTTAAAATAATATAACATGGGGATGACAGTGCTCAGCCATCTATTGGGTGAAAACACACAAATGCATGTTCACTCTCAGCCACACAGAACAACAGAGTACACACACAGTAAACGCTTACACATCATTTTTCATATAACTAAAAAAAAGCCAGATTGCATTAATTATTTTTGGAAAAACTTTACACCAGCAACAATTCTCTATTTAAGGATTATAATTTTAAGGAAAGACTACAGCGACTCAATGTGGCAGCAGACAACTCAAAGTGAAACACAAGAATGCCTCGCCTTATTCTAAGATAAAAACTGTCGACACCATATATTTACACTCCTTTTGGAAACACTTTCAAGCATCCTCCTCTGCTCAATAGTGAGATGATCTGACATAACAAAAGAGGTTGAAGTTCAATGATACTACAAGTGTGGAAAAAATAAAGGTCTTTCATAACAGAAAACTACAATTAAGCAATCAAATACATTTTGGATTTCACCAAATAGATTGTCGATATCAAGCTGGAGGAGAAAGAATAAGATGAATAGAACTGTCAAGTAAACATTGAGCACACAATATGTTACATGTTGATTGTGACAAGGTTATTTAGATAAAACCTTTATTATGAAAAAGGAGTTTTGAGTTTCATCAATTCAACAGAAAGCAAAAATGCAAAAAAGAGAGGAGGGAGTGACATTTTGGGACGTATGGTATGAGATGTGATGAAGAAGTTGCTTTATGAGGACCTTCAGAAAGAGGAGGTCATGGACCGTATTGCCTTTTTAAATTGTATGAGTTACTCCTCTGCATGTATAAGGCTACAATGACAAAATAGCATTTTCATTGTGTCCCCATTATTTTCTATGTTATCCTTTTAATTATTTAAAATGCCAACAGCAAGTTATCATGGATGATCTGGTCTTTGGAAATCTTGTTCAAATACCGTCGACATGCTGGCAGCCCCACCAGAGGAACGAAAGCAAACTGCAGCACACGCCCCCAGTGACCAGTTCCCATTTAATTCTCTTTTTCATTAGACTTTTTACTTTGTGAGCTCCAGACTTCATGGCTTTAGACAGCACACACAGTGTCTTTCTCTATATCCTGAAGTTTACAAAGTTATGTCCAAGGGATTTGAATCATTCATCGGTTTATCTACGTGTCCACGCACAAGTCAACATCAACACACAAACGCTGCATCCGTGGAGGCAATTGAAAGGTTTCTTCCTAAGGTGGGGTCAAAGTCAGCGCTTTATGTATAACAAACATTTCATCTTTCCTGCACTGCCTCCAGCTTCGCTATATATTCTCCTTCACTTAGACCCTGCGTGTGGGCAGCGAGTAAAGAGTAAAAATACAAACACAAAGAGCGAGGCGAAGCGGTGGAAGAGCAGAAAAGGATAAGAGGGCAAAGTGAATCCAGCCACATGCAAAGTGATCACGATACAACTTCAGCGCAATCCAAATGAATAATTTATCTAAAAAGACACGGCAGATTATCTTTCTGTTTTCTGATTATCTTTCTATCTTTCTGTCTCCCAATGTCCTTCTGATCAAACCGGGATGGAAAAGACAAGATTACACAAAAGACGCAGCGCTCAGTGATCTTTTCCAAATGGTAAAGATAGATTTTCACTGCAGCTTGTTGCTGAAATAAAATATGGATGCAGGTAAGAGCTTATTCAGTTCAAGTGTAAGCTGCCTTAGAAAGGACGTCCTTTCTGAGGAAGACGTGCGCAGCTGGAGTGGTGGCAGAGAGGGGAACAGTTTAGGAGTTTTTTCACCGCAGAAGTGGCACAATTAAATGAGAGGGTGAGGAAGATGATGTCAGTGTTCACACAGCGATTGGAAAGTCCTCAGTACGAACACTAGGTGGTGACATCCAACTTCCTCACAGAGCGGCCGACGCTCTGCTGACTAAGGACCGATTCAAAGTGCACGTGCATCCGCCAAGTCCATATGCATGTGGGCCTACATGTGACGGTGTAGGAGGTGCGGTCGACCTTGTTTCCTTCATCGTGAGAAGAGAGAGAGGACCAAACCAAACCTGCCTTCTCTGTGATCCAAAGCGATTCAACATGGCGGGGGAATCCAACTAAAACGTTTTCTGAACAAATGTCTGTTAACTACATCAAAGGATTTCTAAACAGGAGTGGTGAGAGTTATTTATTCCAACACAGCGCGCCCGATTTCTTTTTTTTCCTTGTATATTCCTGCACACCAACGACGTCAGACCGCTGTAACAGTGAAAATTGCTGATGCTTCATTCCCCTCCCATCCCCGGTCTTTCTCTGCTGCTCACTTAATCTATCTGGTTTTCCTGTCTAAATGTGAGATCTATAGTGCTTCATGTAGAATCAAGGGCTGAGGGAAGAAAGGGAGGTGTTAAGTATCAAAAGCATGGTCCTGCAGCGTTGCAATGTGCCGCAAGTTACTGCTGCAGAGAGAGAGAGAGAGAGAGAGAGAGAGAAGGAGGGAGAGAAGGAGGGAGAGAAAGGGAGGGAGGGAGTTGTAGTCTAAATTGAAGCAGGAGAATTGATTAGAGGAGGGATGGAGGAATGTGCTCTACGCAGGGAGAAAGGGGCGGGCACATGGCTCTACAACCCTCTTGGGTCGGCCAATTAGAGGCTGGATGACAAGCTTCCTGCCAGCGAGTGAATCCTGCGCCACAAGACAACTTCGTTCAACGAATGTGTGGATTGAACAGTCGCACAAACACATGGGGAAAAAAAGTTCACAGTGAAATTGAGGTTGCTAAACATTGACCCTAGCAGATAACATGGTCGCTTGTTCATCGCTTGACGGACAGACATCATTACCACAGAGGGGTAATGTCATATGTCACAAAGACGCAGACTTGTGGAGTCTCAGAAACGCTTCTACATGTGGAACCAAAGTTCATTGGGTAAAGCGTCTCTTTTAAGTCACATTACGCTGCATTTCTTTCGCGACAATCAACCAATTCGTAAAAGAGGTTCTATTGTATGTGAATAAATAATACATACATTGTAAAATGCAGTTTTGAAAAGAAACTTAACCTAAATTAAATTCTCCCAACAGTTTGAATTACATTTCACAGGGAATTATGAATTATATATAATTGCTAATGCCCCCCATCCAATTGGACTATCGGTGGTTATTGTTTGAAACTATTATAAAATAAATATCTTACGACCTCCCCACCAAGTCATCCTTGAAAACCAACTCAGAAAAATAAAATTTGAACATCTATATTTCCATGACAACTGGGAACCTCCATCAGCTGAGCAAAATCCTTTGAAATGACTTTTCCGGGCAGAGAGAACCTCGACCTGAGATTGTGTCATGGATGAAACCTCCGGTGTCGCATCCTGTGTTGGGTGAACCGAACCAATAATATTTGGCAAAACTTGTAAAGAACAGAATAGTTTGGAGTAAAACTTTGTGAATGATCTACTGCCTGTGATGATGTTCAGCTTCCGTCTGTGTTAGCTGCCCACTCATTCACTAACAGGGGGAGGGGGACTTTTAAGGTGCCACTTGTAGCATTTTAACATCGACAAATCAAATGAAATTAGTCAAAGCATACTGTCAAAGCAAAACATACTGTCAAAGCATTTTCCAGTGTAAAAATATTAACCAGTCATTTTTTAACTGACAGAACGAATGGTCACGGTCCATGGAAAGAAATAAATAATACATAACAGTGTTTCAATTAACGTACTCAAACGACAATATTTACGCGTGCTACTGTAGATGTATCACCTTCAATACAAGTGTGGATCTGTGAATAAACAGATGAAGGTCGTTGTGAGAGCTCAGCATCACTGTGAGTGGGATGAGGAACAGGACCAAATCAATGTGACACCACCTCTGCCACTGGGGGAGTCAGATGAAAGGGTTGTCATATGACTAAGCTTTTAATAACAGGTCCACAGTGCTACGACTGCGTGATGACGCTTGACACAAGGATTAAATGAGTCAAGAAGTCTGACCTCGAATAAGTTAGATCTGTCATCAGGGAACAGAGAGCGATAGTCCAAGGCACCAACCAATGCCGAGGGTAGTCCTGGTAGTGTAATGTTATCATCAGTTGCCCAAAAGGACTGCCACAGTCATAAAAGCTGAACCTGGAAAGCCATGCTAACCTGCTGTAACATATACAGGCCTACTACATTTGGAGACGCCATGTTGGCCTATGCAGGTCTAACGCGGTGAGGAAATTTGAACTCCAAACATGAACTCAATCTCCTCTTTCCCACTCTGGTAAATTAATCAGACTTGTCTATTGTCAACACTCAGAGAAGTGGAACTGTGAATTAGAGAGGCTGTGCAGATGCAAGGACCTACTGCACTGCACATTTAGAATGATTCCTATTCTCTCTGTTACACTGGAAAAGTCAAGAATTATCATATAAATCAGGTCAATAACAGCCGTCATTCAGTACATAGAGAAAGGTTGCAGTCACCCTTGGGTCATCCACAACTCTGATATGTCACTTTTCTGCATTCACTCTCCTGGTTCTTACACATCGTGGGCTTCCAACGCATAAAAAGCAATCGCACACTGGCAAACTCTTTTTCAACACAAAACTAACGGGAGAATTCTCTAGTGTAATAAATTCTGTAGTCTCTCGTAGTCTTCAGATATGCTAGAAACCAAATCAAAGAAATTGACCAACTGAAATTTTTACCAGATGGAAACAAGCCATGCATAGTAACCTTCTCATTCCCTCTACATGCTTTATTGAAAAGGAACCACGGTGACTAAATTACTGAGAAGGTGGATGAGGATAAAAAAATGGGACCAATTGCACAGAACACAAAACTATATGTTGATTAATGCAGCTCCAGATTAAAGTTGGTACAATATATGTTCATATGAAAAACAATGATTTATCTACAGCACTAAAATGAGCAGATCAATGCATTAAGAGGTAGGGCTGCCATTGCACATATCAAGAGATGCCGCAGAGTCTTTAGGACCTCAAGGACCCTGAGAACCGGACATTAAACTTCCCTAAGCTCCGTATCCCACCTGCGGTCCTTTCCTCTGTCTCAGCCTCCAGAAGGAGCTCAAAGGGGAAAGTCTCAGGTTGGGTGACGGACGCCAGAAGCTCTCTTATTTTTTCCAACACGCTGTTCACATATGACCTGTGAAATTCCTCTCAGATTATCTGGCATCATTCTTTCTCCATTTTGCTCCATCTACTTTTATTTTGGTAAGAATTCATTTCAATGCCCCGGATCTTTCACTTCTGGTTTCAGAGTTACGTAACCGCTGCACTATTAGAATAACAACGAGACAGATTAGCGCTATCGGCCAAGGAGAGGGATAAAGGAGAAGGGAGGCAGGGAGGCACACGGCGAAATCTGAGGAAGCCTCTGAACGTATGACACATTATGTTACGTGTTGTCTCACCAATGAATAGATTTCACTGTGCAGTAGAAGGACACACGCCACCATTGTTAATATTCACAGGAGGTTTCTGTTGTTGAGAGGAAAATGCTATAAGAAAGAATTGTGGTCTCAGTCTCTCTGTGTAGCTACTCATAAGGACCCTCTGTCTGGTAAACGTAAGGGGAGAGAGGTGGGGTTGGTGAATTGTCCACACATTTTCAGCGCCTTTCAGTTCTGCTTTAATGAAAGGAGAGTAGGTCTGCAGCTCCCGGCCAACCTGCCCCAGCGGCACTTAGCAGGTAGAGCCTGGAGCTGGTGGACTCGCTGAGACTCATTCCAAGGCTCCATCAGCATGAGTGAGTCCCTCAGCAAGGCCTGCTGAGTCATCCGTCCAAGGGGTTTCCACAGGGCCACCTGAGCCACCCGCAGCCACACACACACACACACACACACACACACACACACACACACACACACACACACACACACACAAACTCACATAATTGTCTTAATGAAATTTAAACATAGTCTAAATTTACTAGAAATCGTGATACCAAATACTGGCGGGGCGATGTTAGTTTATTATATTGACACCATTTTGGATTATGGTGTTGTCTATTCCTTGTTTTCATGTCTGCACAACTGTAAGGTTATTAGATTTCACTCATTCATTTATCCCCCTGACTGATGATTAACTTTCAACAATCTCAACTCATGTATATATTTAGTGAAAGCCCACAATATCAATTTGTTGGTATTTGGTCAATTATGTTGTTATCTTTGATTTTTTTTTCCATTATGTACTACGCAATATCTATGTGGATATCAAATAAGTGCAGCAACCGTTTATTGGCGGAAAATCCAATTTCTCTTCTTTTTATCTCGATAAAAACACAAGTTTGTGTCCATTACAAGATTTTCACTTTCTGCCCAAAGACTATGAATAATCAGGTCTATTGGACACACGGGGGCTCACTTTTCCTTCTTTGCAACAGCATGATTTACTTCTTATAGTTAAACATCCCCCCACCATCACCTCACCACTTTTATATTGGTTGTTTAATCTGATAAAAAAAAGTTGTAGAAATGAAAAGTGTTTAAAAAGGTTACTAATCTTTTCCCGTAACTTTTAGCAAATTAGGGAATACGCATATTCTCCAATATTTCCAAACATCCGTATCGTCTTCAAATAGAAAAATAGTGTCATTGATAAAAAATAAATTAGTTTCAGCCCTTAATGGGAGAATCAGCAAATATCTCTCTACTGACTCTTAAAGAGGTGAAATCACACACACAAAAAAAGATTTACGTGCGGTAGCAGCAGATAGTGAAAATGATTATCATCTGCCAATGCTTGAACCTGACAAATGTTTCATTGAAAATGTCTAACCTTGATTACAGTAGCAAGTAAAGTTACAGGAAAGCATACAGGTGCAGGAGCCTTAATCCACTGCACCAAACCTGGACACACTTAAACACACATCAACACAGCATGAACGTCTGTCCCAGACATCGACACATTAACCTCAGTGAAGGCTCTGCTTCCTGTTCAGGTTATGGAGGTTTTTGGAGGGCAGACGAGGCTGGAATGCGGATCCACTGCTGCCACCTCTGTTTGATATGAAGATGATTGCACTTTCTCTGCTGCAAGGTCTGCTGGCAGCCATGTTAGCTGCACAGTCCTGCACAATGGCTCCTGTTTAGGTTACCTGAGAGTCTACGCGGCTGAATTTTACCTTTAAGAGGCCTTATGGGCAGCGATGTGCCCCAGCAGCTGACACCTCTTGGTGGCAGACGTCATAACGCAACAAAGGCTTCATAGTGCATCTGAGCAGACTGATGGTATTGATGAGTCTAAGTACAAGCAGCACTAAGTGGTCAGTCCTGAGCGGCAAGGACTTTTTCTCTGCACTTCACCGCCTTAAAAGAAACAGACAAGCTTGTCTTAACAGAAACTGTAAACGCATGTAAATGTTCACTCTTGGAGTGACATCAAACAGACTCATTAAACCACTAATTGTTTGTCTCATTTTTTACATTTGATGGTTCGTTCTTATTTCTCATCATACATGCTAGTAAATTCATGAAGATTGACTTCTTGTTTTCTAAGAAATGGAAAATTATCTTCCGGTTGTACTAAATCATTAACAGCTTTTTTTTTTATCATCATTTACCTTTGCTGAAAATAATGTAAATTAAACTATGTAAATGTCAAGAATTTACTGATATACAGCCTCTAATTTCAAACATATAAACTGCTTTTTGGTCAAATTGGTAATGAAAAAAAAATTGATTGATAATGAATTTCAACAGTATCATGTGCATGTAAATAGTTAATAAACGGCTAATGAAACAAAACCAAAGCGAAATTCATTGTGTTGCATATAAAAATTCCACCCCATATATCCTGAGTGGGAATATTGGATTTGTTAATCGGGGTCTTTAAAAGTCCAACTGGAAGTGGGATCTTGGAATAATCCTGAATCTATAATTGCACACGATTCGTTTTTGTCTGCCGAGCTGGTGTGAGACAAACCATCCAAACACAGTAAAGCACTAATTCGTACTTCAGGACCTCCCTGGTCAGCTGGACCACTTCACACTGAAGTCGCTTTAGATGTGGACACAGACCCACACACCAGTAGGTGAAAATAGGTTGCGACTGGGACAATAGGGCTTTGTTCACATCCTGACAGTGCTCATTTTTCAAGAGGAGCAGACTCATCAATAAAAGTAATTTGAGGGCAGCGTTAGCCACTGCTCAGCAACTGACCTGTGCCACAATACCACTACACCACGCAGCCAATTAAAATGGCACTTTCCTCCTTTGATGATGAATAGTTAGCTTTACGACTCTGGGCATTCATCAGCGAACACAGATTTGTTTTCCCTCAGGGAACGAAATCATGTAAAACACCAACGTACGCCAGCCCCAAAAAGCACAAGAGAGGGTGAGCAAATCAGAAGACACTAAATTAAAATGTATCATCAGAAAACTAATTGACTCTAGAAAACACCGACTGGACCAAAAAGAAATGATCCAAGGTGGGTGATTAGTTTCACTGTCTGCAGGGAGGTTGTCATGGCAGCCAAGTTTAAAATATCTAATGAAAGAGCATCAAGAACTACTTTCCATTTGAGAACCTTTTGTGTATCGAACCACATAAAACATTGTTCAATGACTCAAAAAAGGCACAGAAGTAATTAGTCACAAAAGAAGCTATTTGTGCTTTCTTCATACACCTACCCAACATACGTATAACTTTTGCAGGACACACGGTTGAAAGGATTCTGTGAGGAAAGAGAATAATAAAACTACGGTTCGCTGCTAACAAAATGATACTTAAAATGGTGCGTCAGTATGTATGAGAAAAATGCAGAACATTATAAAATAAAGATTGGTTCTCTCACAGAGAAAAGTGTTGACCTTGCTTGCTCGGGGAGGACGGGGAGACAAAGACCAAGACAGCTGGTGGAACGAATACCAAATAATAGTGGTCGAATGACAAAGAAAGCAAACAACCCAGTGTGACTTGGTTTTTAATAACCACCACGCATAAAAGTAAACTTCTGAATTACGGACCGTAGGATCTGACAACAAAGAGCAAAGAGGGCACTGGAGAGAAAGAGAGAGAGAGAATACCCCCCCCCCCCGTTAACATCTGCCCCAGAAATCAGGAACGGCCGTAAGCTGGAATTAAAAAAAGGAAGCAAGGTTGGGAGGGGGAGCTGGGGGGGAAGGCGGAGGGGAGTGGGGGGGGGGATGAGGGGGAGGGCAGGAAGCTTATTTGAAAGATGTAAGCTGCATCATTACGTAAGTGATACAGGATCCTCGGGAAACATACGCTTTCAGTCAAAGTCGGGATGCATTTATACCCTTTGCCAGTAACGTATCCACCCGTTCCGTTAGAGCGGCAGGCTTCCCCCTTCTCCACTCTCATCTTTCCCGACGGGAACACGCTGCACTTACACACATGCACAAATCCCACACACACACACACACACACACACACGCAAGCATCTCTGCACCAACTTTCTCACTCCTGGTCATCCCAGATAAACGTTAATTCAATCAGTTAATCAAGAGAGGTCAGAGGTTGGAGAACACAGGGAAGCTCTACAGTACCTCATATCATCGACCGAGAGGTGGCAAGTGTGTGTCTATTATAAAATTGCAGCTGACATCGGAGGCACAATCCCTACTGAGAGAACCTCTACTTCACCCACAACAGAGTCCCGCCACCTTTCAACAGAACCAAATATGTCCCGTCCCTACACCTGCCTTTCAGCTCTGCCTCTCCTCTCTGTGAAAGTGGAAGCTGCACGGTGTGTCTGTCCATAAAACGGCCTCTACTGCATCAGCGTCAGATTGGTTTACAGCCAGCCCGGCACGGTGCGGACTCGTTTCCCACCGATACACCAACAGCACGATCTGCGGATGACTCATTATCATTAATGAGTTTGAGAGGAATCCAACGAGAGGCCAGAGGAATAAAGTAGCCTCTGCATCTTGGTGATATGTCCCTGCAGGCGGTGACTGACGGGACAGAGATTTATTGTTGACAGCGAGCCGCGCCAGTCACTCCGGCTGAGCCCGGAGCTCCTCGGTCAGTCTGCAGGTATCGCTCTGCAGTATTTAAAACGACACGTAGAGGCAGAACTGAAAAGAGTTCATGCTGTTTGCGGAAATTGGCGAGCTCACTGTCCTCGTGAAATAATGAATGCTGTGGGGAAATTTGGCTCGCCGACACCGTACCGCAGTGTGAAAACAAAGAGAGAGAGAGAGAGAGACAGAGAGAGTGAGAGGTAGAGTCCTGCGCTGCCGTACCAGACAGGACGCTCAGCGAAGCAGGTACAACCTCGAGGGGAGAAGGAAAGCATGCAGTGTGCTGTACCGTTTCCCCATGTCCTGTATGCACGGGGGACATACATGTGTCCCGGGGACACTGTGCGCACACACAGTGGAAACATACTCATGACTGAGTTTCCATGTGTGCCCCAGCACCCCTGAGCACAGCTTAGCATGACAGAAAAAGAAAGGAGGGTGGGGGGGGCGTCCAACCTTCCTGCCCCCCTCTCCAGCCAGCCCGCCCTCCCTCCGTCCCCTCCCCACCCTAAGCCCATCACCCCACCCCTGAGCACCCCACCTGAGAATCGTCCCAGTACCTTGCGCTTTTTATCCCGTGAGCGACTCCTCTTTTTGACCCTCTCCTCCTCCTTCTCTTTGCGCTCCTGCTCTAGCTGGGCTTCTAAATCCTTGTTCTTGCGGAGGTGTTTGGCGGCTTGTGCCATGGCGCCGGTCGCGGAGGGGTCTGTGCGGCGTCGGCGTGTCCAGATCCCACGGCGGTGGTCTGCGGGGCGACAGCGCCGGGACTTCTACCTGGAGCCGGCCAAAACTGTAGCGCTGCTGCCGCCGCTGCTGCTGAGTGTTCCTCTGCAGAGTGTAGGGAGCGTGCTCTCCCTCTGCCTCCGCCTCCTCCTCCTCCTCGTCCTCCTCGTCAGCCGTACAGTCACACACACATCGGCGGTCCTCAGCCGTCTGCTGTGGGATGCTGCTGCAACGCTGCTCTCTCTCTCTCTCACTCTCCCTCTGTCTCTCTCTCACTCTCCCTCTCTCAAAGGCTCACGTGCAGAACTCTCCTTCAAATTTTCTGCTGCCTCCCTGGTCTCCCCTCCTTTCTCTGCCCAGAGGAAAATGTAAATAACAGTGAACTAAGGTTTTCATTGGTTTTCATTCCCAGCATCTCTCTTGACTCTACTGCTTTAACATTCCGTCAAACCCCCCCAACAAATTCAAGAGGGGATGAACTGACAGTCAGGCGAGCAATAGCCTGAGCTGAGCAGCTTTGAATCAAAGTCGTCTCTCCTTTCCTTCATTGATTTTGTTTCCTTTTCCTGTATTTAATTTCTCCGTATCTCATAGTCCTGCTGTGGAGGCTGCACGGGGAACCCGTCATCACCGCGACCCTTCACACACGGAGCGCAGAGGAAATAAAAAAAGAAACAAAAACATGCATGAGAAAGAGAACCTGCCTCGTACTCGTGTACTCTCTCCTCCCTTCTCCCTCTCCACTGTTCATACGCTGCAGCAGGCGGGATTGGTGCCCGCGCAAAGATGTTGGTGCAGTGAGCTTGTGTTTACTAGAGTGAGTCTGTGAGCAATAAGAGCCCCCCCTTCCAACATCTACTGTAAATGGTGTTATAGTAACAGTTATATTTCTGGTTTCTTACATTCCTTTGCTTCTCTTTCCCTGTTGTTTTTCATCCAGTGAAGGCGATGGGTGGTATTAGTGCATGCGGCATAATATCAGGGACATTTGCGTCTGGTGCTCATGTGCAAGGCATGTGCGGATATGTGCGCAGTGAGAAGGAGGTGCATAGGGAGAGAGGAGCCGATGGAGCCGGCACCTGTTTACTGGTATCGCTCTGCCTCTCTCCCTTTCTCTCCCCCCTCCCTCCCTCCCTCCCTCCCTTCCTTCCCATCCCTGCCCTCCTCCCTGCAATGCTGCTGACGCAGGCAAAAAATACCGTTTAACATCTCTCTTTTCTCAGCTCGCTATACATGGAACGTACAGCTCACAGGGATACAGTAGACGCACATGCCAACACACGTGCTTCAGGGCAAACGAACGAACGCACACACGCACAGGAGGGAGAGCTGGTGGATGATGGTTATTACGTGTATTCACTATCAACAGTGAATACTTTGTCGTCTGCATTACTATTATTTGTAAATTAGTCAAAACGAAGAATAAAAGCAGCAAGATATTATAACTACATCCCCTTTTCTCAATATGCCATTTGTTTCCAATTCTAACAGCTGATTATCAGGTCTTTCCCGAAACGTAACAGTTGAATGACTCATGATATTGAGCCCAATTTGAATAAAAATGATATCCGGTTATTTCTTGGCCGTGCCTCTTATTTAAAGAGAAATATGTCGACACATTTAACTTTATTACCATCTTATCCATCTCTCCTTCCCTGGGTTTTCCTCTGCTCTCCTGCCAAGGCTTCCCCTGATCTGATAGCAGCTTCCTCTCTATGCTGCAGAATACTAATGAATAGGATGGTTATATTGCCTTCTGTCTACAATACTACTGCACAAATCACTCGCTTGTGTGGCCCAGCTATGACACAAACAAACACAAATACTGACGGGCTGACAGCTCCATGGCAAGAGATCCATCACAATATCGAACTCCTGGGATTGTGCCGAAATGAATCACCAGCCGGACCGACCGCACCGGTAAGAAGCAGGTTTTTGCTTTGCCAACTAACTTGGGGTTGTTATGCTATGCTCTTATTCAGCTAAAGGGGGGCAGATTTACAGTGCACTTTTAACGCAGCCAGTAAGACCACCTGGGTATCTGAGGCTGAACCTGGAGCGAATCACTTCCCCACCCATCACGCACTGTAGAGCTTCGACATCGGGCCCCGTTTCAAACACCCGTTTCAACTTCTTCCTGATGCTGCCATTATGTGGCGGCCGACCCTCAAACCTGACGGGAGTTTAATTCGATGCAGCAACAAAGACGTGTTCTAATAGAACGCAGTAATGGCAACTGCATTGCCATGTATCAATGACGTAACTTAAGTCCTTGTGTTAATGGTGGATGCGGAAATGCAGAGGAAACAAACAGCTAATAAATCAATCAAAGAAACGTAGGCTTTGCTTTGAAAAAGCATATGGTGTAACCTTTCCACTTCCGAACTCAGGGAACCTACTTCCAACATGAATGTTGTGTCACAGACAAATATATGAATGCTTCAAACCCTCGCAAAATACCACTTATCCTACCGTCCGAGGAAAATTAGTCCAAATTGTGCACTCGTGGTGCAAAAGTTGAACAATCATTTGAAAGCTAAGGGCTAACACGGAAAACAACAAGGGAAAAGGCTATCCGAGATCGCACTGAATTCAGGGAGACTTTTGCCTTCATGAACAAAATTAGGAAACAAATACGCTGTTTCTGCAGTGCAATACGTCCATCGTGCATGACTCATACAGCTGCTTAACACTTTTAATGTGTGTTAGGGGGTCAGATTTCACAGGCAGACGTCGTTCTCGAGCGTCATTTTGGCTTCTGATTGGCTAAGGAAGCTGTTTCCGTGTGGGTTTTGTCGTATCTGAAAGGATCAGACAATTCAAAAAAGTGGGTGAAAGGGCAGATTAGTCAACCACAGCTACAGTTAGACCAGGAATCCAGATCCGGACTGCTGTCGTACATGTCAACCATGAGGCCTGCACGGAAGCCCGTCGTAGAGTAGTGATCCTCACTCTCACCGGGCTACCACTTAGATATCTCCACGATATTGAAAATTATTTCAGGCGGTAACATATAAAGTGTTTCCCCTTTATTCTACAGAAGATATAGAATCCATAAAGGCAAAGTCGTTCCAGAGTTGTTACACTTTTTAACATGGCTGTGCCATTTTCGGAGCAAAGCCCAAAAAAAGCAATGACCAATGACATCAAAGCAAAATATCAACCAACCAATCACCTAATAGCCCAGTATGCTTAACTTGTTATTCTGTATTTAAACAAGATCTGAATTACCACAGTTGGTATGTAAGAGGTGGACATGGTATTGAGGAAAAATTAAAAAACGTACCTTCATAAACTGGAAACAGAGTGATGGGTTAAAGTTTTAAGAAAACGTAGCCACTTCCAAGATAACGCTGTGGTAGGAACCTGTTAATAAGCGTACCCTTAAGCACATCCTGCTTTATCATCCATTTTACTCTAAATTTGACCACATTTTACAGTATGAACATCATGCTATATTGAAGCCTTGAAAGTAAGGTCATTTTCTCGTATTCAATCAAAGTCTCTGCAACCAGAACCTGGGTGAGAGCATCGTTCATTTATGAAAATATCGCATTGACACCATTAAAGATCTGAATATGAACTGTGCCCACAAATTACTCTGGTGAGACAAGCTTTGGGGTTTTTTGATAAAATAATATTCCTTTGTGTCTTAATATGCACTCTATTAGAAAATAATCTTCAGACACATTTTGCCGAAACAGGTTAAACTACTGAAATGTACCGCAAAAGCCCATATAAGGCTATTTTTCATGTTTCTGAGTGCACCCAGTGTACATGAACTGTTCCTGGGGTCGTCCTGCCTGGGACACAAAAGGGACAGGTTGCATGGACCTGGGGGGAGAAAAAAACCCACAGCCACTGCCCGGCTTCTCTTCAGTGTGACGGCCAGCACCCGCCGGCACGTTAGCCGCTCCAGTGATCCTCTAAAAACAGCGACGGGATACAACAGAGCCACACACAATCCCCGTCGCACACCCACATGCAAACTGACCACAGTGAAAGCAAAAAGAGGAGGCAGCCTATTCAAAGCAGGGAGGCGTGCTGTGTGCAGCCTCACTATCGAATGCAGACCCTGTGGATAGAAACACAGACGGGCCTGTAGCAGCTGAAGAGCCACAGCAAAATGCTTCAACTGCACAAGAGCGAAGGGACGAGCTGTGTTCACATCGAGCACCAAGAGACTGACTTCTAAAGACCATTTCCTTTTAGCACATGACTTGTTGTTCTCAGAACTGAAGTGGGTCCATTCATGACATCTTTGATTTGATCAATGATATTTTGTCCCACCAAAATACTATATTTACATATAAAAGCCTTTCCAAACTCGCACTCAGCTTCACCCAGTTTGTTGATTATACCTTTTTGCATGTGGGTCTTCCCAGCATCTCCCATCCATCCACGTGACGCATTGGTCTAGTGGTTCAGGACAGACTGAACAGGAAGTGGGATTTCACTTCTATCAAGGGCAGCTCAGGAGTTGGATCCCCGTGTCGGTCCTGCTCCGATACTCTCGTCCCCTTAACGTAGCAACAAGGCACAAAATATCACAACGTGACGGTAAAAAGCAAACTACTTATGTTACCCAACGGAAGTTTGTCTTTTTATATGACAACATACTTTTAAATATATCCAAACTAACTTTGGTCCTTAACTCTAAAAATGAGGGCTTACTCATATTTTCTGTTGAAAGAATTCGAAATTTACACAACCCAAAGCAAAGCCTCGTAATCCGGTAGAGCTGCTACTCGTTAACCAACGCTGCCATGAATAAAAAAGACCTTAAAAGAGTAGATGTTCAATTAACTTTCTGCTTTAGAAAAGAAACGTTGCCTTAACCATTAGCACATAAGAAAGGTCAAGGGCCTGAGTCTGCAGTTCTGCTGCCAAACCCTCCTTCCATGACACCAACTGAAAGACGCTCAAAGAACTCAACACCATGGTAACACATCACAGCTGTAGTGAAACTGCTGTTTACTGGGAGGATAATACAAGGCACTTCTTAGATAGATACACTCTCCTTTGTCCTTCTGTAGTCAATATCAGCTTCAGAAAAGCTCACAGCTAAAACACAGTTAAAACTCCTGGGACAATATTCTCATTCTCAGCTCTAATTCATTGAACCTCATCATCAGGGAGATTTCTCAAACCAACAATTCACTACATGAGATTAGTCACAATGACCGAAAGCTATAATGCCTCCAATTGCGTTGCAAATGAGCACATCGGCCAGCAGCAGTACAGCAGATACTTCTGGTTATTATTATGCTGCTCATGTTCAATCCACCTCAACATTCCAGTCTCTAGTGTGTTTGCTGGCAGACGTCCACAGCCTACAGTGAGATACAGTATCCTGCAGGCCTGAGCCATCCTCTGCTCCGTCCACTGTGGCTTATAGTTATTTTAACAGCTGCAGTGTTAGTCACCGTCAACCAAAATTAGATGATGGGATCAACAAAAACATTTTATTAGTTGCGCTAGTACAGCATGGATGAACACTTTGGACTGTCTTGTGCTTTCAAGCAGATCCACGGATCATATAGCTGCCCTTTTAATCACGTGTAACAGATTACAGTTAGTTCACCAAAGATCAAGTGGAGAAAGATTGAGCAGGAAAAATAGAGCCCAGGCAGCGCCCTCTACTGAATATTAGGGGGTACTGCGGCAAGGGGACCGGAATATTTGCTGCACAAGTCTCAATTGAAACACGTCTTGGTATTACGATGCTATTGAAATGTGTTAGTGGAGGACTATTTACTAAACCAACAAAATGGAAAGACACGTTACAGTTACAGCGAGAAACATCAGCCAGACTAACCGGACAAATAGAACAGTGATGTGGGACTAATCCATAATAGTGATTACAGACTGGATCACAGTGCCCCCCAACGGCTCATCTTGCACTGCTGCAGGTGTCACACACACACACACACACACACACACACACACACACACACACACACACACACACACACACACACACACGCAGAGCAGTGCTCAACACTGCACTGCAGCACATAGCCAACTAAGAGCAACACCACAGGCCTGCACGGCTCAATGCGGCTCCGATAAGAGAACACACAGTTCAGATGTAATCACACGACCAAATGACCAGGATCCAACCAACTCCACGCCAGCATGAGCACGGAAATGTGACTTTGGTAGAGAAATTGTGTGTAAAATGACTATTGATAAGCACTTAAGCATTTATCCACCAACACTGACAGATATTCACATGTATGGATTTATGGCTTATTACAGTGTGTCTGGTTATAACACGTATAGAACTGAACAATTAAATTAAAGTAAAATGTCTTCTTGGGGAAAAATGGGTTTCTCTCTTTTCTAATGTCTTTTTTTTAATCATTACCGGTATTTGGAAAAAACCCGAGTGAAAGACAAAACAGATTAATGCCATTTGATGTCGACAAACAGGTAAAACAGGTCCACACCCATGCAGGAGGTGAGACTTACTACAAACGTCTCTCATGAGTCCAATAAAAATGACACCACAAAGCTGAAATAAGTCAACCTCAACCTGGAACTAATACTTGTTGCAGGTAAGCGTACAGTCTGGTGAACATTTTGCAGAAATCCTTCCCATGCTGACATTCCATCATTGGCGTGTAAAAAGACTTGAAACGCTCCTTTTGACAGATCTCTCCGTCTCTCCCCTCTGCACCAGCAGAGACCCTGAGCTGGAAAGACATGAAGGCAGGTAACAGACATGGGGGGGGGCTTCATGTCCAACCTGTGCGTTTTAGGGAAGTATGTAGATCAGACTTAAATAGGACAGATGTGTTACCCACGCTGCACCGGGGCGCCGTGAACAGGAGTTCAAAGAAGTCTCAAAGGTGAAGAGTCGGCCGTGAATTTCACCGACACACCAGCTGGGATGGCAAAGGCCTCGGGCAGATGGAGCCGAGGATCAGAGCGCCGCACAGGCCGAGCCACTCTTTGTTCTCTACTGGCTGTTTTATAGGATTTTGTCCCGGTACAGTAGCAACTATATTACTTGAGTTTTGATACAGAGCGATCCCACTCTAAGCTCTCGCTCAGCATCACAACGTAAGCATTGGAAAAACCCTCTTGAGATTTGGTAGGAGGGTTTAATACAGAAAACAAAACACAACGGTTAGAGGGGCGGCCTCTCCACTAAATCAAAAGTTATTGAAAGGTGCTGCACGTTGTTTTGTGCTGTGATTTTAAAGTGGCTCGATACTAAATGGCATGACTGTACTGTTATGAAACACATCAATTGTAGTGTTGATATTAATATTTCTCACTAAATGAATGTCAATACAATTCTGCATTTCATGGGTTTAAAATGGCTCAACACGTTTTAAATCAGCCGTGAGACTTACACTGTTAATAATGATGGAATCCAGCGGTTAGGTAATTCAATTTATATTTAAAAAACACCCTCATTAAATGCATTAGATGCATTACAGCATCTCCTGCCTCACAAGGCCACTTCTTCATTTCATTTTTATTTTAAGGGGGAGATGTGATGAGTTTGATCAGTTATCATAACAGTCCCGGGTCACAGAAAGAGCCGTCTACTAAGTACCATGTAGGTTCAGCACAGCGTCTGTGATTTCAAATATCGAGAGAGCATTGGAGAGGAAGTGAATATTCAAAATGGCGTTTGACCAATGATTGAACATTCAGAGCAAAGTGGAATCCGAAGGAAGGACTCTTTATCCAGGTCACGTCTGCCATCTAGTGGCGCACGGTGCACACGACTTCTGAATCAAGGCTCTGATTCGCTCTGAACCTTTGTGACGGGTCGTTGATGGGATTCCAGGATTTGTTCCAACACAACTGTGTCTTCATATCTCTACTTTTTTATTTCTTCTCACTGGTCATCAAAAATTAAAAAAACGGCTGATTAATGGAATGTAAGAAAGAGAAAACCCCAGTGACTTAATTTCTTTATAGTCAAAATATACTATTGTTGTTTACATAATAGGTTATTTTAATGTATATTTATTCCAGCTAATCAATTAAAATGAGACACCGGTGTGTTTCACAGTGCTGAACCACTAGGATGTAACTTGGGCAAATTTCACAAGGAGGAAGGCTTTACTACCTTGGTTCCTAGCTGGTACTTACAGGGGAGATGACTTAAATATGACTTAAATACACCTGGTTTAAATGGGTCTATTTTCAAACAATTTCTATAAGGTCACTTTGACAACAGATAAATTGAATGTCAATAAATGTTTTATGTCCCTGCCTTTGCTTTTTGTAAAAAAATAAATAAAAACTGGTCAGCATTAATATAAAGTGTTATTTATAGGCTACAAACAATGTTTTTTTCCCTAGTTTCACGGGTTTTTTTCACTTCTCTTGGCCTTTGTAGCAACATAATTTGCTCGGTGTCCATTTAAATGTAGAGGTGAATTTGTTGAAAACAGAAAAAAGCAAACAAGTAAGACTGACAAGAGTGAAAGTGGCAAAGAAGGAAGATGATTAAATGGAACAGTGAGTGGCTGGTTTTAGACCCCCGGAGTCCCTTTTATTTCCTATCTCCCCCCCCCCCCCCCTCTCATTCCTCATCTCCTCTCCTGCTCTGTCCCTTTCCTCTGTGTATTCGGCTTCCCATGATTCCTTACACATGGCGTCCTTTGACCCTTCCCCTAACATTTTTCCATCCTCCTCTCAGATTTATCCGCCTTCACGTGTGGCCAACCGACATTAGAAAACACTCCCGACGCACCGTGTCCCTCTGGGGTCAGAGCCTGTTAAACTTCACCTTTGGAGAGTGTCTGAAATATTTGATTCAGTTCAGAAAACCTTAAAACAAAATAGAATAACATCTGGCCGTATTGTTTCAAGTACTTGGAGCCCAGAGAACTGGAACAATCTTTGTGTGCACCGTTAGAGTAATTACTGGTTATCTTTTACAGGGTAGAACCAGAGCCCAAACAGACAGGGACTTCCCTCTTGACACCCAGCGAGTCCTCACTTTGTTCCAATCTGGTCCTTTAGATGTACAGCCCGCCTCCTTCCACCTGTCTCCTATTCTTCCTTTCAAATCAGGCGTCACTGCCAATCAACTGGATTGCCATGACAACATTTTGCATGACGCCCCTCCAAACCCCGCCGCCAGCCCCATAAACAAAAACAACATAGAAAAAAAGAGCTGAATTCCGACAGCTCAGGATTGATGAGGGGGAGTCCTGTCAAAGGCCAGATTAGATTAGGACTGACGCACGCACGCACACGCACACACACAAACTACATCACAGCTCCGAGGCAGCAGGTGCTTTTGGTTAAACCTTAATTACATGATCTCTGATTCCTCTAATTGATATGGTAATGACTTTGTAATTAATGCAAAAGCAGAAATACCAGCAACTCTCCTAATGAATGGATTTATTTGATTAGATATCGTCCTGCATATTTTTGCATGCTGGGATAGAGGACAGGGAGACATAGAAAACGGTTGTTTGTGGTTGTTGTGACACTGTTGCAACCGATGGCCTGCAGGATGTGACAAACGTACACATACGGACACACAAAGGAAGCTGCTCACAAAAAATAATGCTGAGGAAAAAAAGGGACTGAAAGAGAAGCTGGTGAAGTGCTCAAAATCAAAATGTAATGTTTTTCATCTAGAGGGCGCTATGGGGCTGCCTCAGTCACACACGACACACTAAATCACTGAAAAAAATATAGCCATCATATAGTGTGAAGATACATTTGTTGAAATCAGCAATACAAAGTGGAGAACCCCTCTCTAGATACGCACACACACACACACACACAAACAGCTATAACTTCATTGCCAAATGGTCACCTACGAAGACCAGATGTGATCCAGCTGCAAGAACCTTCTGCCTGTGCAGCACCGGAGGGCAGATATGTGTCAAGAGACCACGTCACCTTCTGAGAAATCATTTCTCCGTGCTCGCACCAAAACACCCTCTCATAGGTGACTCCATATGTCTTCTCTTTTGAGAGATGTTTGGTGTGGAAGTCAAGTGAAAGCACATGTGGACCCTGACCAGAGACCCGAGGCCTTCTCCACCTTTCACTTAACGGAAACCGCACCACCCAGACAGTCGCTGTGCACTGCCTTACCTGTCTCTGCTACTTAGTCAATAGGTTTGCAAAAGAGAAAAGAAATCCAATAAGAGACAAGACTGATCGTTACCGTACCAGCTAATGTTCAGTAATGGTTTCAGCCATTTTTATGGTCATGTCTTCAGAATTTATAGTCCATTGGAAAAAGTGGTTATCTGCCAGGATAGATTGATCTGGTATTATTACTATATGCTTGTCTTTAAATAACAGCTCTCTCCTCTACATCTAATGGCAAAAGTGTAGGGTGATTTAGTCGCAGCCGGACGGCTAAATCACATCAGGTTTCTCCACTTTAAGAGGAAATTAAGGATTTCCCTGCTGCCCAGATGAGAGGGGCATTTAATAAATGCTGAGTCAGCTGACAATCGCTGACCCGATGTTTAAAACTTAACGAGAAACGATGGCTCAAACAGGGAAGTACACTACACCGGCATCGATGCCATGCCACTTGTTTACAACGTGTGACGTATAAGATATTAGATAAAGTAAACTGGAGCCGCTTATTCAAAACACACAATGTCAACTCACGACAAAATGACTTAATACCACTAGGAAACCCCAAATAAACACACTTGGGTTGGGATTCGCTTCCTGCGCATTAACGAGCCGCGGAGCAGCGGACTCCACTGATGATCGCTGGAGCGCTAGTTGGTTAACTAACTTACCTCTGAATAATGCGTTTCTTACGGGGCCACTAGGGCCACGCGTGATGGATGGCCCTACAGGAGTCGGGTCAATTAGCCCGACTGGGCTTCCCTCCGTGTCTCCGTGTCGGCCGCAGACTGCGCCGGGGGGGCTCCCTCCTCTGTCCTGCGGCCTGGCTGTAATTAATCACCAGCGTGGGGCCTTCTCACCTCACGGCGAACAGCCAATACGGCGCTTTGCCCCAAATTACATCCTCTCTCTTCTAATCTGGCTAATTGTCAATGTTATACCCACAAGAGGAGAGAGACATGGTGACATAAAAACGCGACCCTCTCCTACATTAGAGTCAGCGCTCCGCCTATTTCATAAGGACAATCCTAATGTTGGGCAAATGTACTAACAAGGCAGACCTCAAATGTGAATGACAAGTAGTTGGTGCAGCAAAGTAAATAAGGATAACCCCATGCAACAGACTGGTTTTATTATTAGACTATTCTAATTAGACTATTCACACCACTGCTGTTAATAGTTTGTACATGCAAACATGAGAGATCAGGAAAAAGGAGGAACATACGTAATCTCTCACCTGCCCCCCCCCCCCCTCCTCCCAGTACACAGAGCACAGATTGTGAGGCAGGGACAGAGACGTCACTCTGTGTTCACAGGACGTTCCCCTCTGGTCTGGTGAAAGGCAGCAACCGACAGATGAGGTTTCTGCTGGAAGGAGGGAGGGGGGGAGGGAAAGGGGGGGGGCTATGTGTTGCTGCCTGTGCACACTTATGCATATGTGCATGCATGCACGTCTGGGCAAGCATGCACTTCAATGTGTTTGTGCTTGTGTGTGTGTGTGTGTGTGTGTGTGTGTGTGTGTGTGTGTGTGTGTGTGTGTGTGTGTGTGTGTGTGTGTGTGTTTTGTTGGAGGGGTGTTGGGGGTCTCATGGGACAGCTCTGTGTCTGTCCCATCTGCCACCCCACTCTACTGACACCCCAGGGAATGGCAGAAAAGGGAGGGGCAGTTGGTTGGGGGGTATTCATTTTGGTAAAAAGGAATCGGGGTCCAGTGGTCTAATGGGCAACAATGCCGGTTTTACTGACGGGCCAAAGGCGCAGCACACCGGCTGGGTGTGGAAGCCAATCTACCAATCTATTTGACAAAGCAGCGGGCCAGCCCCGTCAAGCTCGGCCTCAGCCTGCCTAATAAGGCACGCACACCCCTGAAATTGTGCCCTAAATGGGAAAGAGGTGCACTGTATTTTACACACGCGCACACACACACACACAGACGTCACATACACCCAGGGCTAATGTCAGCCTAATGCATGGCCGTGCTGTGGCCAGAGGGCTAATTGGGTGTATAAACACAAACACATCCCTAGAGAGGCTAAGAGGGGAAGGGTTTATTTTGTGCTATATGCTCCCTCTATTGTTTGCAAAAAAACACTGTTATTTAAACATGTAAGCTCATCAGCACTTGAGCAGTATCGTTAATGAAAGGTGACATGGCGTTTGCTCTCATCTGCCCAGCAGCGAGATGTTCCTTTGAAGCTCTGCACGCAGCGTGATGTGGAACGACTCGATGGCAGGTGGCGTCTCATCCTGTGTTTCTCCAAACTGTGATCAGGTGACGGTAAACGGCCCCGCTGACTCAAGACTCAACAACAGCAGCAACAAAACAGTCATGTGGAAGAAAACATATGGCTCCTGCACCGCTGGGCAGAAGGAGCACTCTGCAAGATGAAGGCTGAGGTGCTGGCAACAAAGCTGACTTTAACTTGTCAAATTAGCAGCATATCAAAAGAGAGAGAGCGGGAGATGAGGAGGAGGAGGAGGAGGAGGAGGAGGAGGAGGAGGAGGAAGCAGCTCTTTTGATATGTGCCACTTGATGGTGACAAAGACAGCAGAGACAAACAGTACCTTGAGGTCAGATAACAGACTGGGTCAGCGGACGTTTGGAAGTGTCTCACCGTTTCTGAGCTGAGCTGTTAATGCTCTGTTTGTCCACGCGTCTTTCATGCAAACACACACACACACAACCACACACACAAATGGGCATCCGCCGGGTGCTACCCTGCCCCCTCACTGCTTTAAGCGCTATGTTAATGAAACAGTTGCTGTTTCCCGGCAAAACATTAATTACCCGATCAAAATAGAGTGGGTAATTAACTGCCCTTCTCTACCAGTGCTAATTATATTAGCAGAGAAGGGCCATTTTAGGGGCGCACAAGAGAGTAGAGAGATAAAGACGGGATGAAGCCGTACCGAACAAAGAGCGAACCAGCAAGGCTGTGGTGAGGCGCGTGTGTGTGTGTGTGTGAGTCTGTGTGTGTGTGTGTGTGTGTGTGTGTGTGTGTGTGTGTGTGTGTGTGTGTGTGTGTGTGTGTGTGTGTGTGTGTGTGTGTGTGTGTGTGTGAGTGTTTTAAGAGAGTGAAAGAGACACGGAGGAAGCGGCCATGTTGGAGGGAGACTCATGCGGTTCTCACTCGGGCCCCCAGAGGCCCGGTCCTCAGAGAAAAGCAGGCTTATTGAAGAGTAGAGAGATGGGGGGGGCGTTGTTGTTTATCCTGACATGCTCTACTCAGTCTTTAATGCTCGCATCACAATTAAGATGCTGCGGCTCATCAGCCATGTATACAAAACAGTGTAGCAAGCTGCACGAGCACACAGGTGATGGGCACCGTCAAAAATAGAAGCTGAGATGTTGAGCCTTGTAAGAAAACCTTAATGTGAAGGAAATGGACGAATAATACATTGCATTTGCATTTCTGTTTGTGTGTGTGTGTGTGTGTGTGTGTGTGTGTGTGTGTGTGTGTGTGTGCGTGTGTGTGTGTGTGTGTGTGTTTGACCAAAGATGTGTAATTCTGCTTCTGCACCCATGTAAGAAGTTACTTCGCAATTCACAATACAATGCAACAATAATTTAAACAAACAGAGACATGTACTTATTTGTTTTATTTGGAGCACAAAATATAATTACACCTTGAAGATATACAAATCACATTTGCACCATTTTGTGTACCGTTTCAAAGAATGATGGCTTAAAAAAAACATATTATTAAATTGCTAATATTTTTTTAAATAAATAAAATTAACCAAACTCTAAAAAACAATTTTTTAAATGTCCTCTAGTCTTTGTGTTCTCTGTTTTCACGTCCTGAGAATGAAGTGTGTGTTCTGATGACACAAATCAATTAGTAAGAACAGCATGATATGGATTCATGAACACCTAACACGCCCCGTTCTTTTTAATTGAGCAGTTGTATGTTTTCATTTACTGTACTGCATAGTGACTAAACACCTGTATTGGGTTGAGAGAGATGAGATTTTAATTATAATTGTAAAATCATATTCAACCTTGCAACGTGGAATGAATTAAAATCTGGGTGTTGGTGTGACAAAGCATGCATTATAAGTAAAATTAAAAAGAATAGGGCTAACTAACATTCTTCCTTTAGACAAGGGGAATAACTTTATTTAGGGTGCAAGCATAACATTACAATGTCACTATGCTGGAACCCTGAAAACTGGGGACATTTTATTTCCAAAAAGTGTGCCGGAGTTTATCCTCTCCACTACAAAATAAATTCCCAATGACAAATGAATTAGCAATTGTTGAGATAACTTCATTTCATTAACAGTTGGAAAAGGACCACTTTATAAAAACACGTTTATATTATTCCCTAAACTAACTATAATAAGTTAAATTGCTTGTTCTTAAATAAATCAATATATGAATTCCTTTAGTAATAACCACTGAGACAAAGAGTTCCCTCTTGTAAAACCCTAGAGACCAGAACAAAAAATAAAGGGTCTATTTTTCTGGAATGTAAATCGTCATCAAAAAGTCTACTACAAAAAGAAAACTCTGGCTTACTCACGGGCCGCGTATTCTCATGCCATTGAAGGCGTCCAGACGCGGACAGACAGCACCCTGCTTGCCAGAGCGGCAATGTTGCATCAGAATTGTTCGTCTCTGAATGAGGTTCATGCACGTTGTTGGAAGAATCGGGTGCATGTGGTAGCTTGCCAGAGGTCAACACAGATGCTTTTGAATCTGGAGTTTTCCTTTTGTTTCCTTTAAGAATGCTGACGCTTCCTGACACACACACGCACACACGCGCGCACACGCACACAAACGGCAACACCTGGTCAAGTCTGGTGCTGTTGGCTAAGGAGCTCTGTCTGTCTGTGGTTGTTGTATGTGCTTTGCCTCTTAAGTAGATGGCTGTTCTTTGGACGTTATCGTAACCCATCCTTTCCATCCACTTGGATGAAGAAGGGACTAAGGAATGGCAGGTTGGGGGGCTCGGGAGGGAACGTTAAAAACGGTGATCAAAAGTGATACATTTTCCGCTCTCCCTTCCCTCGTGATGCCAAAAGAGGGGCTAAGTGAGGCAGTGGTCGGGGGTAGGTTGGTGTGGGTGCTTTGCTACATGGGGGGGAACAACCAGGCCCGTCATCGCTGGAGAGGAAGAAAAAAAATGTACAAAATCTATGATTCTAATCAATCAGGCTCTTGCATTATTGTACATCCAGCAACTTTTCCTTCCGTCTTGTTCAGTCAAAGCTTTCGAGCGGTTAGTACGAGGGGGTTAGACTGCATTCGTGAGCTCAGACAGGGGGGTCAGATAGTGAGTTGGATGGCTACCTCTGAAGCTGTTCCCCCCTGTGGCGGGGCAGGCCGGGGAGGGAGAGCCCTGGGGCCTGAGGACGGGCGCAAAAGCACTCTTCTGTTTAGCAGCAGACGGAAAGGAGGAGAAAGGCAAGAGGGACGATGAAGAGCTGGAGCTCCCCGGTATGGTGGGGCTGGACGGCATTACTGCGGATCAGAGGGCAACAATCAGTCTCAAGTCGGAACACAACAGCGGGCTCAGAACTGTAAGCGGATCATTAAAGGGTCTCACTGTAGGGAGAGCCGGTGGGGGAGGCACTGCTGAAACCGGGAGAGCCAGGGACTCCTAGGCTGGTCATGGGAACCGTCCCATAGCCTCCGGTCATCCCTCCGCCGCCCCCGTAACTCGAGTGCTGAGGAGTGGAGGCTGATTGGTAACCCCGTGGAGACAAACTGCTGGAATTTCTTATGTAACCTGAGGTAACAATGAAAAGGTTGGGTCAGTTGATTTGTTATAAAAAAAAAAGGAAGGAAAGTATTAAATGGTCCACGTCTTGTTCTGCTCACCTTGGCCGCTCTGTCCGTGTTCGCCGATGCTGACGCCTAACTGAGAAGGATAAGAGCCCAGGCCCATGACACTGCCATGGGCCGGGGAGCTGGGCAGCGCCTGCAGCTGACTGTGAGGACGAGGAACGCTGTAGAGCGCCTCGGCGATGTCTGCTGCACGTTTCAGCAGCATGTCCTGCAGGAGACACACGGACATCAGCAATGGCTTGCATCGTCAAGATGATGCCTGCATGTGTAAACTCACACAACTATAACCTGACTCGCTCATCCGCTAACACTGAAACCCTCCTCATGCAGTCCATGGTTTGGAAAACATTTCTATGTATTGTCTAAAACACATATATCACTAGTGACGCTTTGTAAAATATCTGAATGTTTTATATCGTAAATCCATATGTTATGTTAAGTGTTTGGGACATTGGCCCAAAGCTGCTTCCATTTACCTGATTACTGTGTGGATTTCCGTAGAGGGCCTCGACAAGATCTGCTGCTCTCTTTAGGAGAATCTCCTGCAAAAACAACAACATTTATTCCGTTAATATCTCAAGAGTATTTAATTGACACAGTTCCTTGAAAACACATCATGGGCAATTCTTGGCAACTTGAGAGGATCTCACCTTGGCTAATTTCTCTGGGTCACCAGGATGTCGAGGAATGACCTTTTGAAGTCGCTGGAAACCGTAGTCGATAGTCGGCTCATTTAGGGCTGAAACAAAATGAAAGAGGAACACGCATTTCAAATAAAACCTTATTCTTTAAGGCCCTTACCAAAACGATTGAGATCCCGTGTGACGTCTAAACCAAGCCGACGGGGCGTTTTACCTGTGTAGATGAAGCGTCCAGGCGCTCCCTTGCAGAATTGTTTGGACTTATAAGACAGTGTGACCTCCACGACCCCGGGGATGTGTCGAGGAGGCGTCTGGACACGGATAGCGTGTGGCGTGATCAGCTGAAGAACAGGACGGAAACAGTGTCACAAGACAGCACGAGTTATACCCAAACCCACCTGGTAAATATTTAGGCCAACACAATGCTGTTCAAAGATTCATTTGTGTGGATTTCCCATAAGTCATTTAAATAATGAGACAACACATATGCTACGTGTGTATCATTTCAAAATAAGCTTCAGACTGTACCATCACCAGTGAGATGCTTTGAAGACAATTCCTACCTCACTCCACACCAGCATGCTGCCAAACACCACCTGCAGGCCGTCAAAAAAGTTCTCCCCGATGACGATGACCATCGCCCCGCCGGTGGTCCAGCCCTCACTGGGACTGATGGCTTTGATGCACGGGGTGGCTGGACAGAGCAAAGCAAGAGTTACTCAATTCAGCACGTACACCCGTTGGAAGAAGACTGGATAGAGGACGGTAAATCTGTGTGTTCAAAGTGTTAACTGACTAAACGCTCACTGAAAAACTCTAAACTGATCATGGTTATTTAATTGTATACATGTGGCTTTTCTTTGTGAATAGCAAAAATAAAACTGCATGAACAATTGAGAATGAACAGATGTTGGTTAGAAATCATATGATTTGCAAAGGTACAGAATTGAAGAGTGTAAAAAAACACGGTCCTACACTTTGAGTTTAACCACGTGGAAATGTGGATGTATTATCACCTAAACATACTAAAAATGAAAGCACTAACATGCAGGAAATCAATGTACTTCTTCACGTTTGAATTAGATTTTCTTATCGTCTTAATGAATGCATTAATTACCTCATCTAATGACCACTGGTTATGTTTGATGTATCACGGCGATTATAAATGCACATTAAGGAACTCAAGTACCTGCTGTTACAGTGTGTTGAGTGTGAATGATGAAGTAGACATGTAATAAAACTGAAATGAGGTGTAACATTGAAGTGTTGCGTTGTCACAGTCTCACCATACTCCATAGTATTCTCCACAGACTCGCCGGGCTCCAGTCTGCGGGCCCTTCGGCCGTGTTTGGAGTTGTTGTGGACAAACATGTTGTCAGACACGGCTAGGACGTGGCCATCTACGCTCACAGTGCTGGACAAGACCACCTGAGAGAAATAGAGACGGGTGATGCATTAGTGTGTGTGCACGACTCAGACCGCACGCTGCGAAGCACCGTCTCCGATTACAACGGCACGAGTCCCCGAGCGACGATCCGTTTGAGCATACAGGTGATAGTAATATTCCTCCAAAGCTAATGTGACGTCCCAGGGATCTCCATAATGTGTCTGGTGATGACACGACTCACCCCTACACTCCTCCATCAGGCCTCCACATGGCCTCTCCGCTGCCTCCTGCCTAATCCTTTTGATTCACATAGCCTGCAGCAGGCTCATCGCTATCTCCTCCTGATACTTCATTGACACCAAACACATGGACCACATCTCCCATTTTTTCCGGCCGTTAAAAACAGTCAATGATATATATAGTGGCCCTAATTTGATTTTCTGGCTGCAGCATGTGTGTGTCCATTCCCACATCTGCCTCGCATAGATGAAACACGTATAATTAATGGGAGGACACTTCTCTGGATATTTATGAGTGTTGATGTGATACTATTTTTGAAACTATTTTTGAGCTTGAGTGCATTTGTGAGAACATTTCTTATTAAAGGGAATATTTCAGCAAGAAAACGTAATTTTAAAATAAATAATAAACTAAACTATTTATAATGTGCATTTTTAGAAAATCAAACAGCAACTATAAAACCTTGCACTCCCTTCAAAATAGACACATGGCAATAATTTTGCAGGTGAAGGAACATGAGAAGGAAAAAGGGAAAAAGCATATGTGCTGTAGGCGGTGGAAGGGGAGGGGAACATAAAGGAAAATAACTGTAAATTATCGATCAAGCCGAAGACTCCTGTCCAGTCCTGATCACCTTTTAACCCAGAGATGAGAGTCTTGGAGCACCCGTGTGCCCATAACTTCTCAGCATGTGTCACATGGCAGGAGTTAAAGTAAACATTGTGGAAGACAGAGGGAGCAGGGAGAAGGGGAAGGTACGCAGGGTTTGCAGGGAGAAGGAGAATGCCAGACAGGGGCCGCTGGTGCTGAAAGACGGCAGAGGAAGTAGGGCGGGAAAGTCCCCTGTGACCACTTCCTGGGTCACGGAGCATGACCTCCTCCATCTGGAGCCGATCACTCAAATCCTGACAACTTCCTGAAACACCTCAACCTATTTCCTGCACCCCAACAACCAAGTCTCCCACATATCTAACTCTTTTCGTTTGTCTTTCCATTTCTCTGACTCCTAATTGATTTTTGATTTTCACATCCTTCCTCTATGTCTCCTAAATGTTTTCCACAGCTTCACTAAGCCAAAGACTGTGACATAAATTCTACTTACAAAAGACAAGATATTGACTATTAAGTCTATATTGAATAAGATGGGGGGGCATAAAGTTTTATGACTGTAAAATGTAATTTTTTTTAAACATAATTTCATTCCCACATTCAGTCCAACGTATCACCAGCCTCCCATTTCCCACTTACACACAAGCACACGCATGCATTTTACCCGTCTTTTCGTACCTGGAATCTCCTCATGTCCCTCGGGTTTCCCGCTGTCTTCAGACAATTCTGGTTACATTTTAGGAAAAACTTCAAGAAAAACCTGCAAAAGTAAATAAGAGGATGTTTGTACATCAGCGACGAAGAAAACACATGAGCATCGTGCAACCCTGCCACACTGGCATGCAAAGAAGACATTCATTATTTTTCACAGGCAGCTTGTGTGTGCGCGTGTTTGCGTGTCTATGTGATTACAGTTCTGACATCAATCCCAGCTGTTTAACTCACTATTAAAATAAATGTTATTACACGTTAAATCAAGTAATGAGAATCTGAAGCACAGTCCAGGGAAACGTGCTGCTGTGTTTCAAAGTAAAATGGAGACAGTGATGTATTCCAGGGGACTCTGGGGACCGCGGTATCCCACAATGCCATATTTGAACCCCCATATGGGAATGGAGAGGGAACGATGTGGAGACAACTACAGAGAAAGTGAAATGAGGAGGTGGAAAGGAGGACGATATTGTGATAGAGGCACCGGCGCTGGTATGGACATGAATTTTGCTTTTCAAGTAAATGTGTCTGATTGTGTATGTGAGTGTACTTTTGTGTGTGATGGGCTGGAGAGAGTGAGAAGCTGGGGGAGAACGCTGTGCTGATAGCCTCGGCTACACCAAAGAAAACCCAAGAGGAAGGTGGAATAAGCAGGAAAGAGGAAGACTTTAGAGAGAGACTCCAAATCCCAGGTGTACACAGTTCGGCAACACAGCCCGCTGCCATGGCAACGCAGCTCTGCCGCAATCCCAAAGTCCCCACGCTGAAAGGCGAAGAGAGCGATGGGAAAGAAGAGGCAACAACAAGAACACATTCCACCACAGAAATGTAGGAAAGTATATATAAAGAGGGCAGGTGCAGACCGAGCCATGAGGATCCACACAAATCTCTATCGACAGAAGATGTGTGTTAGAGCAAAAAAAGAAGGGGAAAATGAGCTTGGGAGCGTCATGATGGAATTATGGCAATTGGCACACACATATATCCCTCAAACCAGATGTCCACTTCACTTTGCAGAGAACACTACTCTGTCCTGCCAACGTAAAACACATCCATTAGTGTTCCAATAAAACAAACAACAACAGTGCCGAAGGAAAATACTGCCGAGGGAGGCAGCTTTTCGGGACTCCATCTTTTCCTCCCCCCCACCCCTCCATTGCCACCCACACTTTGCTCTCTGCAAAAATAAGTCATCTTAATGGAGAGCGGTTGTTTGGAGAGGAACTTCATATTGCCCCCACAGCCCTGAACTCTCCCATCAAATACTAATCTCTCCCTCATTCTGTCAGTCCTTCCTCGCTCCTCTTCCATCACTCGCTCATACTTTCTCCCTTGTGAACACGGTCTGGCTTGAAACTGGCTCTCGGTTCCAACAGTGTGTGCGATAATTCTTGATTGGGGCTATTTTGTCGGAGGACAATCAATATTGTGGTTGGCAGAGGATGGTTATAATTTATCAGAGAGTTTGGACCGCCAACCTCAAAGCTGGGCTGGAACTCAGTTTTGGTAGAAAAATGCTAATTTGTGCCTCTCCCATTTCCCTCCTCAACAGCCCGTTTTTACTCCTTTTATCGACCTGTTGGACATCATGCTGCATCAGTTTAACACGTTATATATCACAATATGCAGACCACATTACAAAACAAATGTTTTATGGGTGGTTTCCTGCTTCTGAAGAGAGACCATGATCAGAAGTGCTCTGTTTTGTTGTACTGCCTTCTTCGAGGGTTCTGCTCGTTGCATGTTTTATCCCGCTCTGTGCTTTCAACAGCGATTTCTTTCTCGCCACTTGCTTCTCAGCTACTTAATGTTCACTTCACCAGCAGTCATCATTCATTTGACTGACTGACACGATAAAACTTGCAGAGCTGCTTCCGATAGCAATATCACAAGCCTAATTGAGAGATCGTCTGCATCCTTTCTGAGGGTTCTTGACCTCGTTTGTTGACTTCTTCTCATCATTCCATGTTTGTATGACATCAGATGCCTCACACACACAGAAATACACATTCACATGCATGCACGCACAACCTACACCCCCACCTTTGGCCCCCTCCTAAAAACCCATTGAGTCAACTTTTCACCCCCCCTCAGTTCGGACGCACACAGCTGCAAATGCTGAAATTAAAGCGAGACATTGACGCATATATTAGCATGCATTAGCCGCTTCCCCCTGCCCACTTAACATGCAAATCTCTCAGCCCCGTCGCCTCGCACCTTCTGCCACACATTCATTTGCTGAATTATAATTAGACTAATCTTGCATAATTAATAAGAAGTCGAGGACCCTCTGTTTTTTATCCCCTTCTCTATTGTGGTTGCAAAAGTTTAATATTGCTGTTGTTTGTTTTTGTTTTGGTAATGTAGTACACCCACACACCTCCCCATCCACCGCGAAGAGATGAGGAGAACACGCAAAGAATTGGAGGTGATCTTCATGTCACAGGGAAATTGCAGAGAAAGGCTGTTTTCAAAGAACTCCACTAGCTTAAGCATGTTTATTTTATAATGTGTGCCTTGTTCTGTACATTCATACAATATTCTGTTTAATAATAGAAGAGTAAAATGGTGGTTGTGTTTGTTTAAAACACTGTGAAGTAACGCAGTGCAAATAAAGCTACTGGAAACTGGATCTTACAACTTTTTAAGTGCCATATAAATCGAGTAATGTGTTATCTGATATCGATTTGTAAACAAACTGTAAACTGAGACATGTATCTCTTGTTATAGAAAAATAATAATAATAATTCTTGTGACATTAGATGACTTAAAAAAATTGAAAATTTGAAATCCTAAAAGTGCAAGCAACGGCAAAAAGATTTTACCTTCTACCCGCTAGGTTAACGTCTAGCTTCTACAGACTCACTTATGACAGGAAACACAAACAAAACATCTTAAATCTTAAACCTTGGGATCAATTTCCACTGTGGCACAACAGGGAGCCTGCTTTTTCTTTTCTGTCTTCGCTTCTGCATCTCTGTCAAGGCCTCCAATCTCTTTTGTGTGCATCTGCTTCAGTTCCCAAGACTAAACACATGCCTCCCAGCATGAGGCGGCCATCCTAACGGCGACAACATGCTTTACTAAAACTAGCTCAACAACCAACCAGCAGCTTGCGATACTGCAAATACTGCGGAAATGCAGTTTTTGCAAATATCTCAACCCTCACTGTGGACTCCCAGTATCACATTTCTCAGTCCACCCTTGGCATCTGTTACCCATGAGTGTTACACATTGGGCTTTACACATGGCCTTAATCATGCAACGAGCACCTAGGCAGCGCAGGACCCCTAACTAAAGTTTTCATAGGCGTTCATCAGCACTAATCACTGTTGACATAAACTGCCTTTTCACATAGACATAAAACACATCGCCCTCTGTGCTCATTGTAAACGAAGGTTTACTGGTGGCTGAGGCTTTTGGAGCACGTGATGCAAAAGGCTTTAATACAGAGTTCAAGTTAGTCACCGCGACAGCTAGAAAACGTCTCTCCTTTTGTGGTATTTCTCAGAGGCCCTACATTCCTGGGGTTACTGCACAAAAAGATGACACGTTTATGCTATAAAAAATGAGGGGATACTTTAGCGACAGAATGAAGGGATTGTCGGGAGTTTCGATGAGCACACATGGAGGCCCTGCTGCTCAGACATAGAGGGGAAAGAAAGTGTAAAGGCACCGTTCTTCTTCATTCCCCTCATCCATGTAAATCTCTCCCCTCCATAAAGGGCGATAGCTATTGATTGCACGAAATAAGCAGAGGGAGCGTAAGCAATACAGGAACAGAAAGGCGGAGAACAGGGTCGTCAAAAACAGGGGACGAGAGGGAGAATGTTGATGTCCTGTATTCAGGGCAATCACTCATCACATATCCCCACCTCCCACCACCTCCTCAACACTTAAAAAAACAAAACACTGTCCTGACATCGCGGTGGAGGGGAGCTAAGGGGAGGGCCGGGAGGGTGGGAGGAAAATTAGGAAACCAGATGTGAAGCATTAAAACATAGTGACATGCTGAGGGCCTTCTTCTGCCACACTCACACACAGAGAGCACTAACTCATGCAGCAGGTCCAGATACTTGCGCGTATGCATGCATGTGTCCCACACTGGCTGCATACACTCACATGCACAGGAAAATACACAAAGACAAAAAGCGACTGGCAAGCAGCAATGCGTGCACAACCGATCGTGGGATACTATACACATTAGCAAAAAGAACGCCGCAAAAACAAATGTCTAAAAGTCACAGTTTTGCACATGCAAGCTGTGATAATGGGTCAAAAACACACTGTAGCCCACGTTTGGGGGATGAAGAGGAGGGGTGGGGGAGGGATAGTAATAAATACCCCGAGACCCGGGTCCCTTGGCAGACTGGAAGCTAGACTGGTCACCAGGGTTAACACCCGGGGCACATGACCTTTGACACTGCTAATGGGGCACAGAGAACCCTCCACGAACTGATACCCCCACTGTCGCATACCACCACAAGACCTTTCACACCAGCCTCCACATCCGACCCCCCCTAAAACATACAGGGATATCTGTGGCATCAGCTTCACCAGCAAACATCTCACAGCCAAACAGACTGCATGCTTGTCTTTTTCTCCCGTTTGTGACATCCAGTCATCCATAAAATAGCTGTAGCTTTCCAGATTTTAACAAGATTGTCGCAATTGAAACTGGTTCTTCAGTTCACTGTCACTGTCTACCATTAGCAAATAACTGGTTGCCACGTTACGCTGATGTCTAATGGCCTCTCAGTGACATCACCTTTATATCTTTAACCACCATCCGAATTCTCACATGCTAACAAGCACCTCAGAACAGCCAGACATAATCCAGCGGTGGAAAGAATAAGTAACGGTGGTCATTGTGCAGCTGACGGGCTGAATGATCAAAGTAACTACATGAAATGTCCAATTTATACGTGTTTATATATCATTTATATATTAATAACTTATTTAAGTATTCGAGTTAAGTATTTGATCTCAAAGCAAAGTAGTTCCGTATAACATACTTTATTGATCCCTAAGGGTGCCCGGGAGGGACACTGGCACTTCTCCAGCTGCCAGTCCACACTACTTGGTCCATACTGGGAATGGGTTCCCAAGCCAAGTCCCCACACACTTGGGTACCGCTGCCAAAATAGCCCCAAATACACTGGGTCCTCTCCACCGTGAAGATACACCACTTCACAGATCAAAAGGGGGGGAGCGTCGTTGGCACCGACTGCAGCACTGCTGCAGGAAACTGTAAGTGTTGGAAGCAAAAACCACTTCAGGATTCAAAGAATTTGTCATTTAATTATTCATTTATTTTTCAGCCAAATTTATTTCCGCACGCTTGTGCGTTGACAAAATTCAGCATTTGAGAAGTTTGCAAAGTAGAAAAAAAAAATACTGAGAAAACATTACCTTCCTTTAAGTAAAGAATTAGTATTAAGTATTAGTAAACGCAGCTAACATGGCAAAGCTCTTTCTGCATGTAGTCTGAGGCAGACGGCGAGCAATGGATTTGACTGGTTGTGCCCCTCCTGGCCTCCCAGGCTGGCTTCACCCCTGCAACCTCAGCCCCGGCCCACTCCGCCTCTTAACTTGAGAACTGTGACAAAGCCAAACATTTAAACCACTGGTGCTGATTTATAGAGCTTGGTAGCGCAGTAAAACCTTCAGGCTTGCCGCCGCAAAAGTGACTGAGGCACGGCGTATAGCTGCGAGGAGGAAAGCAGAATGATGGGAAGGGTAAACAAGAGGCACTCGAGGGTTTCAACAAGGTTCATCCTGGGTGTTGAAGTGTTTTACCGCGTAACATCTCGCGAGGAGCTAAATGTGCGCCTCAACAATTTTAGCTGAATTACTGTTTCGCGCTCTCGAGCTCAGCTAAAAAGCAAAGACTGCGTACAAAGCTTGGCTGCACGGGGACCGCGGCCAAAATAGATGGATATGAATAGATATTCAGAGTCTGGAGAATGTGAATTCACAACCAGGACAGGGAATAGAGGTCCCATCAGTGGCCTCACCTCTCCACGCGTGCTCGGTGTGTCCTGAGGGAAAAACATTCAAAATGTAGTCTCAACTGTCTCACGTAGACACGGAGCATCTTCCATAGCTGAAGAGATCACAAACATACCCTTTCAATCTATCAGCCACTAAGCAGGTCCACTAATACCGAGTGTATATCAAAGCTCGACCTGAACCTCTCTTGAAGATGAACAATGAATCTGGGATTGATGCCACCAGGAGGGAGAGGAGAGGAAAGAGAAGCAACAACAGAAGGAGAAGAGATGTCTTCTTAATTAGCCAGTAATGATAAGATCTGACAAACAACATCTGTTTCCAGAATGAGAGAGAGAGGGAGGAGGGGGGGGGGGGGGACAGGGAGGAAAGGAGAGGGCGGGAGAGAGGGATAGGAGGAAGGAGGAGAGAGAAAGAGACACAGTGAAGAAACCTGTGAAGCCTAGACAACAGGGACTAGCTTGTAGGAAAGTATGGGGGAGCGGCAGAAATGTGTTAGGGGGGGAACGCTGTGTAGCGTGACACAATAGAAGAATGGAGGAAGAGAAGTATAACAGAAGTGAGAGAAAGACAGAAAGGGAAGAGAAATCTGACAGGGGTGAGGGAGTCGAAATGCCGGGACGAATATGACAGACAGAAGGAGGAAAACAGATCAAAATAAGAGAAAAGGACGGAGACAGACAGACGCGGGAGAGGGTGGGCTGGATAATGGTGCTGCTGCACGAGGGGAGGAAGAACGTGTGAGGAGATGGGAATGGAATCACTCACAGGTCCAGGGTGCTGTAATTTACTGTCCGTGGCTAATACACAGCAAATGTGTGGAGCCGAGGTATGGGAGAGCAGAACGGGGAGCTGGGTGGTGCGGGGGCTGAAGAGAGGGCAAGCTGACTGTTGGGGCTCCCAGCATGCATGCTGGGAGCCTGTCAGCAGTCACATCACCCCCTGCCCTCAGCCCTGACAGATTCATCAGGACCATTACACACACACACACACACACACACACGCACACACACACAAGCTAACACATGCATTCAAAGATTATAGTGACATTGCAATTGCGGATCTTGTTTTTCCCTTAACTTTTTGTTCGTGATGAGAAAAACACAACATCTGCTGCATTAAGGATTTAGCCAGAAAAGCACAAAAGAGCGGGCCAATATTTCTGCTTTGCTTTAACTTTGTATACTGCATTCGGTGTTTCTTCTGCACTCCTTACCATATTATTTCATAAGCATGGTGCTAATAAAGTGCAAGCAGAAGCTAAAATGGGGATGTATTGTATACAAACTGTATCTACACAATGGCCTTGCCTTTTTCGTGTCCCACAGGAGGGATCAACATTGCCTGAGGCATAATAATGATGCATAATCGCATTTTATTTAAAAAATACTACAGATGTGTAAATATTAGTGTTGGGAAATGTTTTCAAAAAGAGAAAGGCTGCAGAATAGAAGTCTAACTCCTGGGAGAGAAAAGTATGTCCAGAATCTCGATAAATAGACAAACAAACAAACAAGGTGGCCAGCGGGGCCGGCCTAGCACCAGGGGGCATTGTTAAGTCATTAGTGAAATTTAAGACTCTACAGACTGGTCCCCATCACACATACACACACCCTAACGGCTCCACCCACAGCAGCAGCATGCAGCCAAAGAAAACAGCCCTTGTTCCTAAATACCACTGTTAACTGGCCTCTGACTCCGCACCCACCCACACACACAAACACACGGACACACATGATGTCCTCATTATGCTGATACAAAAGCTCCGCTAAAAGAAATGACAATGCAGGAACTTCACATGAAAAATAAACTCACGAATAGGAATCGTGCACGCGTGACCAAACAGCGCTCTCTTGCCTGCGATCTTAAATACCTCTAAATCACACTAATCTGCCCCCTTCTGATCCTCTGAGTGCCCCTACTTAATCTCCACACTGCTCGACGGAAGGTGAACCCTATTAGTGGGCAGACAAATGAGAAGGTTCCCCCAGCTACCCCGAGAGTGCGAGGCCTTTTCAAAGGGCTCAAAACTTCTAATTTGCCCCCCTTGCGTCCCCTCTTCAACCCACCCCCCTCCAAAAGTCCCCCTGCTGATTCTCCACATTAGCCCATCGGCGGTCCATTCCCATTTCCTGTCACAACGTTTCTCCACCGCTCTCTGTTTCCGACTCTGCAGGCTCTCTGAAAGAAAACAAACCCGGGCCCGCATCTCGTGTCAGGGTTCAAGCCACAACAGCCAACACAGGCCGGAGCGGAGCAAAGGTGGCCAAACACAAACTTGGCTCATAACCTACGACATATTATGCACTTCCTGTGCACATTTGAGTCCAGGATCTTCCCAGTTCACACGAGACCACTTCGCAAAAGGTTGGAAGCCGGTGCCTGTCAGAACGTTTGATATTCTAGACGTTGCATCTTCTCTCCCTGTCTGTCTTTGTGTCACTCTCCCCCGTTGCATCGCCCCAGGGGAGGAGCCATCCCCGCCGCCCCGTGCCAGCTGCTCACTGGTCCAGCCCGCGTGCCGCTCCGCTGTGTTAAGGCGGTGTGCACTGGAGCCTCAGGGCCCTGTCGCCCACTGCCTGCCCCCTCCCTCCCCCCCCCCGCCTGAGGGGCCGGCTGACAGGGGGTCTGGTGGGACTGGACAGTACTACCCCACCGTGGAGAGACCTGTGACAGCGGGCTGAGAAGGTCCGGTGTGTCTGACGTTGTCTCTGTGCATGTGTGTGTGCGTGGCACACAGGATAATTTATACACATGTTTATACCCACATCAGTGAGATGAGTCAGACTGTGAGTGTCGTCCAGCTTCTCGACAACCTGATCAGTCTGTGGAGGGAAATCAACCACCTGAGGACTCTTTCAAGTGATAAATCAGTATAGTATCCAGTATAATACCGAAATGTGAAAGTTCCTTCTGTTCTGTATGTGAGGATATACAGTTAATGCTTATCTGAAGTTACAAATGCTAAAACTGAATTGTCGTTTTTGAGACTGCGTTATTATGGAGTAGTTTCTCCATTAAATCTTCAGTTCAATAAAGGATGGGTTTTCTAAAATCATCTCCAGCTCTAATGAAAGAAGCCCCTCCTCCATATCCGTCTCTTTCTCAGCTACTTCTCACATCAAGTCTTCTTTGGGGATGATTTGTTGCGCCACAACATCTTCCTCAAACATCCTGTTTCAGAGTAAATTGTAAGATTATGAGAAACAGGCGGGAAATCTGAAACTCAAATCAATGAACTGGGTTTTCTTTATTTTTTGGCAACACGGATGGAGGGTTCACGGCCCCTCAGGACTTGGAAGCAAGAGGGCAATGGGAGTACAGGTATAGGATGCCAGTATAAACAGAAAAAAGTACAGCATGAGCTTCACTTAACAGCTAAAAAAGAATTGTATGTCCAAGAGTATGAGAAACAATCTCCAAAAATGACAATGTTGTCTCACACATAAAACTCTCAAGTGCACATATGATGACCTAACAGGGCGACTTGGCGGCAGTGCATAAGTATGCATCTGGGAAAGAGGAGGAATTTGACCCCTGACACAGTCCAACAAATGTTACTGCATTTATTTTTTGGCTGATAGTTTAATGTTCTTTTCCCAAAGACTTGAAGCTTCTATTTTCTTTGTGGTTGGAGCTGAAGAATGAGGAGGCCAGCGTTCCCCTCCATTAGCAGCACCAGAAACTCGGTCCTGATGTAAGAACCGGCAGTGAAAACACCATTCAGGGAGACGTGGCCCACGTCGCCATGTACTGTTATTTTTCAAATTAGTTTAGGACATGCAGACGCAAGCAGGTGGATGGACTACCATGGAAACAGATGGTGCCTCCCCGAGACTCCAGAGACATTTACATACACCAACAAATGATATCTGAATAGTTTATTGTCAAACAGTCCAGACAGTGTTAATCCGTAAAGAACTGTTGAAGAAAGCCTCACAGTTTTGCACTGCAGAACGGAGAGTGTATCTCAACGTTCGTACTGGAGGACAGGGCCGGCCCAAGGCATAAGCAAACTAAGCGGCTGCTTGGGGCCCCCTGGCCAGGGACTGTCTGCTTATGCTGCAAGCAGCCCTAGTTTTGTATTATAACCTCACTGTATTTGTTTATAATTTTCGCTATAACAGTATAGCGTGACATTCGTGCCAATAATCTTCTAGCACAGGTGACTGTGCGTGGTGGGAGGGGGGGCCCCCAAATAAAATTCTGCTTAGGGCCCCCAAGAGGCTCGGGCCGGCACTGCTGGAGGACGTATGGAGGAAAACAGCATTGATGATTAACATCAGCAAAAGGAATTAACAGATAATAAACAATAAATATTCACTAAAGATATCAGTTACACACCGGTAGGACAGAAAACAAGACTGCACTGAATAGTTGAAAACAAACTAGTGGTATGTGCACATAACTAGAACCAGGACCACAAACAGATCAATAAAATCCACAGCTTAACAACAATGCATTTCTCTTGGAGCAGAGCTTCTGAAGCCACCTGGCAAAACTAAATTCTTTTTAAAAATTATCAATTTGGAAAGAAAGAAATAATGATTAAAAAAGCACAACATCAATGGTGCTTGTGCATTCTAGATGGAGGGTTTTCATTTTTGTTTGGTATTAAAAAATGGAAAGCTGATATGCTCAAGTATGTTTAGCTGTCGTGAGCTCGTTTTGAGTGTAGGGGAGGCAAGAGCAATATTGACAACATTGGAAAATTCCTATTGATTATTCTCCTTTTCTCTGAGCGCCGGCTTGTTAAAAAAGACCCCTCTTGGAAACACGATCAATTAGTGAGATAGTGCTCGCCATTGATTAGTCCTCCTCCAACCCTCCCAACTCACAAGGCTCTTGCCTTTCGATGGATCCCTCCACACACTTCTTCTTATGACCAACTATTGATCACAGCTTCTTAGCCAAATATAAAAGCACACACTCACACTGAGCACTGACCTCCACCCACCCAAACCGCACAGCCTCAGACTAATACTGACATCTGCTTGTCTCCATTGTAAACCCTCGGTTCACTCATAAATCCAGAGGCCAGCTTCGGCCCAGAACCAATATAGTTCCCCTGAGGTCAGATGTCAGCATGGCAATAATGCCGCCATTACCGATCTGCATGTACTTTCAGCAGAGAGAAACTCCATGTAACATAGCATTTTGAGGGGGAAACGTGTTACAGGGCTGATTATATGTTAAAATGACATTGGATTATTTCAAAGTAGGTTATTGAATAGGTTCATCGTCAAAGAAAATGAAGTATATTTTGAGTTTATGTCAGAACTGGACATTTTTAATGCTTGATAAATTACCTTCACAGTAAATTGATTATGAAAATTTTCATTGTTAAATATTCGGACAACTAACCAATCGATTCCCTAATTGTCAGCACTGTAAAAAAAAAAAAGATATAACAAATAAATACAAAATAAAAACTCCAAAATTTAAAGTAACAAAAACATTGACTTCATATGACGAGTTGCCGAATTAGTAAAGATTTATGGTGATGAGCCCGAAGGTTTCAATCTTTTTGTCTATCGATTGATTATCATACCAATCAGCGAACACGCCAGTCCATCAGTCAAAGATAAGACACTCCCCAAATAGACAATTCACATCAGGCCTGTGAGTGTAGCAGTTCACCAGTGTTAAGATCAGACAATTGTAAAACTATTAGACCCAGCGGGCAGCAGGGTATCAGATCATTCTCCCCCATCGGCAACTTAAGAGTCATCTCTTTGTCAACGACTGCCCTTGCTCCCTTCATCCCTCGGCCCCTCCACCTTTCATCCCTCCACCCTCCCTACGGATCAGGTGTGATCTCCTCTTTCTTTTTTCACTCAAATCAGGATTAGGGGGAAGAGGAGGCGGAGGAGGGAGCAGCAGCAGCAGCAGAAGGAGAAGGGGGAGAGAAAACTGAAACAATATGGAAAGGAGATTAGGAAAGAGGGGGTTTGGGCCGTTTGGGGAATTGCATACTCCCTTGTGCTTGGCTAGGTGTCCTAATGACACTGCCTAATTATGGCAAAATTAGACAGGCTAAAGGGAAGGGGGTGGAGGGGGGGCTGTGTGAAGGCAAAAGAAGACGAGCAGGGGAGCTAAGCAATTGGAAGTGAGCAAGCCGTGAAGAAAGTTTCGCGTGAGAGCGATCGGAAAAGAATACGAGGCGTTTGCAGAAGTAAAGATAGGAGGCAGGGCGGAGAGGAAGGGAGTGCGGGCGGAGGTGCAACAAAGACAGAGAAAAGGAGAAAGAAAAGAAGAGTAGAAAGCAGTGGCTGGTGCAATATCAGCAAGTGGGCCCCAGCACGCTGCATGTTAATTGGAGAACAGGTGTTGGGGCTGGGAGCAGGAGGCTGATTACTGAAGCCACAGAAACAGACCGTCTCCTCCACACACACACACACACACACACACACACACAACGGCAGGAGCACGCTCGCACAAATGCTGCACACACACATGAATAATTTAAGACTCAAGCAGTGACTGGGGAAAAAGGGTCAAAGGAAGGGTCACAAAGACACATAGACAATCGCACATACATCCATACACATACATAAATAAACGCGCAAGGATCCCCACACAGATGAAAATATACATCCGTCTGTGTGCACACAAACAGCGTGTACACGCTCTGAACACACACGCTTCTGTCAATCTTTTTTGGGGTTTGTGGTGTACATGCCGGTAGTCAAAAGAGGGAGAGCATATGAAGTGGGATAAAAGGGCACAGGGCCATGCGAAAATCCCGTTGGTTTATCCGAAATTAACTGGCTGCTAATAGGCTGCTCCCCGAGGAGAGGGTCCTGCAGCCCAGTCGAGAGATAGAAGCCCCCATCAGGACGGGAAATGCCCCAGTGTGATTAGGGAGTACAGTATGTCAATGATTTAATTTAAATCAGTCCTCGCACGAGCCTTCGCACACAAACAAAGAGTTTCAAAGAGATGTGTAACGAAATGTGCCTTCGTCAGCCTGCCGCCGAGCTGCTCACAAACAAATGCAGCCGATTTAGGGGGAAGTTTAAAGGGGTCACGAGGGGGGTATTGGGAGAGTATTTTTCTACAGTAAATGGGAAAAGCAGCTGTTCCAAAAATATTGTGGGAAAATTCAACAGACAACAGCCCAATTTTCTCCGTTATATGAAAACTATCTTTGGCGGAGATCCTTCGAGACAAACTGTCAACAGGCAGCCAGCTTGAACTGAGGAGGGGAAAGAAAAGGGTCCTTGACGTATATGAAGTGAGTGTTTTCCAGACAGACGATCGCAGAGCAGGAGAGAGGTAAGGATAGAGGGAAGAGAAGGAGGAGGAGATGAAGGTTGCGTCTATGACATCACAGAGAAAGTATTTCACGTGCCGTCTACTTACAAGCATCCATCACGCTGGTTAATGCCGAGCAGACAGCGAGAGACCTCCAAAATCCCTCGGACGTGAAGGCCCTCACACACGCTGATTACTGACGGGGTCACCCGCCTTTGAGCCCGATAACTGGCTGTCAGGGTGAACATTTACCACACATGGGAGCACGTCTGGCTCTGTGGAAGCTCCACATGCTTCTGATAAAAACTAAATCTAAACTTCTGGCAGGTTTCAGGTGCGATGTCGGCGGTTAAACGTAAACATGGGGGGCAGACAGACATTTTTCATGTTGTCTACTGCAACCTTCCCGTATGTACAGAAACACTTCAATATATGTTCAAAATATTAGGGTTTTTACGTGTTGCAGAGTTGCACACGTGTGAAATATACGCACAAACATTAACACTACTGTAAACACCCAGCCCACACATCCGTGTGTCAATGCGTTTCCATCGAGGCTTCTGTTCTGCTATGTAGCCACTCCTCTCTCTCGGATCGTGTGAATGCAACAGCTGCTTAGTGAGATCTCACCACAACAACCTTCATATCAACCCGCAATCTCTGTCTTTATGTGTCTTTGTGAGTGCTGCACGTGTGTATATATACAAACAGAGGTCAACCTAAACATTGGGTATAAAGAGGTACTTGATGAAGGCAGTGGGCACTGTGTGGGATGTGTTGTGATCTCATTACCTGTCAATGATGACTGGGTCAGAGGGCGTCTCGTTTCGGTTGCCGCAACTTTTCTTCTCACAACAGCGGCTGAGTGGGCGGTTAAAAGAGACAGAAAAGAGGAAAAAGTCAGCGGAGGATAAACAAAACAAAAAAATTAAACAGGAGGAGCCACTGTTTGTCTGGGCCGTCCACATCCAACAGGCCCAGACTACTCTGACGCAGTCGGGGCCAAGATCCAGGAGCACACAAAGGAGGCATCAGAGGGGAGGGGAGGCGCAGACAAAAGAATAAAGGAGGAAGAAAAGGTACAACAACACACCCTACAAACAGTGAGAGACCATTCAAAAGTGAAAAGCCAGCCCGGCAATCTGTCACATTGATTTCGAAATCAAACTCATCCCCCACGCAGCCTCATTGCGCACACACACACACACAGACACACACGCACGCATGCACATATACACACACACACACGCACGGTCCCTCAACATCCTACCATTCGTCAGCAGTGCTGTCCGAGGAGCCTGCTGGCCACCCAGACCCCCCACCCACCCCCAAAGTCCCCTTCAATGCATAACAAAAGTGCCCCCACCCCTAACCATCTGCCACCCCTACACCTCGCCTCACCCCTCTCGTGTCCCAGCTTGGCCCTGCCCTGCCCCCCTCCGCCCCCCTGTCAGACGGCCTCACTCCCCAGCTGTGACGCTTGCCCTCTGCCTCCTCGGCTCTGTTATTAGCCAGCTGTGAGTCACATTCGGGCATCTGCTGGCTACACAATGGCAAGGCCCACTCTGTCTTAGCCCCTCTCCCTTCGTCCCAGTCCCCCCCCCCCTCCCCTCCCCCCTATCCCTTCCCCTGCTGCCCTTGAATCCCGGGTCGCTGCCCCGCTTCCAGGCCGCTCTCTTCAGCTTCTTCTCAACCCGTATTCCCCTGTTTTCTCTGTTCAGCCAAATGCTGAGCAAAACCTCCTGGTCCCAAAGTCACGACTGCACTCTTTAAAGTTGCCCTCAGCTCCTTGTTACACGGAGACACTGGGAATATTCTACTGGACTTGTTGGATAAACAGAAGAGCTGAAGTTACAGTTCAGTGAGAGAATGGCTGATAGTTCCCCAAAAGCTGCTGTCAGCCGGTTTCGAGTTGCAGAACTCCCGGCCAGCGTCTGAGGAGTGCCAGCGAGAAACGGAAGGTGGTAAGATGACATGCTGCGTTACCGCAGGAAGCAGCGGGGGGCATCCAGCGTAACACGGATGAGGACTGACAGGCTAAACTTATCGTTCAGCCGCAGCGATGCGTCTATTCATTTTATTTTGTGGAGCCGAAAGCGTTTTCTTGAAACCACTTTTTCGGACAAGGAAGGGTGGAGGCTGTGGGTGTGTGTCTGTGTGTCGGTATATGTGTGTGTTAGACTCACCTGCACATAACCTCATGAGTGAGCAGGACTCTGCACATTTCTGGATTCTTGTTTTGTCCTTCGTATGATATGGGCTGAGTGGAGGAAACAAGGCGCACACTCAGTCTCATGTAGAATATGTTAAACTCCTTCTTCCGTTGATGAGAGTTTACCAACCTGTTTAGTGACGGAGTCGATAAGTCTTGCATAAAGATCCTGCTCTGTGCGAACCCCTGCCAAAAATAAAGAGAAATCGATAGTTATCAATAACTTACACAAGAAGAGAGAAAACGAATGTCCTCAGTGCCATGCATGAATGGAAACTGGGGAAAGAGATCGAGCCCCAAACTACAAAATGCAAGTAAACTCTGAAAGTCCTGAAACACATTCACACAAAAATGGAGAGATTTCTGACATCTGAATCTTTCTTTTTTTAATCTTAAACTTTGAACAAGCGCTCCAAAAAAGTATTGAACTCTGTCCAGCCAACACAGAGGAATGAGATTGCACTTGGTATTTTCTCTGATTGAGGGTTTGAGGGATTGAGACTTATTTGATCTCTGATGATCAGACATGTTCGACTTTGAGGTCAGAATTAACAGCCACGCTCTTCACGATTTGTCGAGCTTTTCTTGGGATTTTTGTGGGTCAAGTTTACATAAGTGTAACAGCACCTGAGCGGTTTGTTAAGGGCTTTAATTCAAATTCTCCTTTTTAATATTGTCTCGCTTCTATTTACTCAGGAATGGGTCCGAGTGAGATTTCCAGAAACACCTGAACTTCTGGATGCTTCAAAACCTCCACTGTAAATCACACCAAATAGGGAAACGACGTGTAATGACTAACAAAACGAACGCATTACCCGAGGATTTTTTTAACCGACTTTGGAGAGTAGGGCTTTCAAAATGTGTTCCTCTCATCAAAGTCTCGATTGAGATGCCTTTGATATCGCTTGGGGGAAGAGGAGGGCATGGAGAGGAAGTGTGCTTGGTGTGCTTGTATGTACATGTGTTGGGTTTATGTGTGCGTGTGTGTGTGTGTGTGTGTGTGTGTGTGTGTGTGTGTATGGTGCTCTGGAACATGTCTTTTATCTTCTCTCCCATGGGTGCCACTGCGATGGCAGGCTAGGGGCAGTAGTGGCTCATGGGAACCGAAATTTCTCTGTGTATCCCCTATCTGATGAGAAAGCACCATGGGGGGTTGGAAGACGAGGAGGAGGGGCGGGAGGAGGCGGGGGGGGGGGCAACATGTACCTAATTTCTCCCCGCGTGGCTAAATCGTACAAAATCAGTGATTAGCCGATGAGCAGAGGGGAATTCATGAGTTCAGAGGATCCGGAGGAAGATTACTCAAGTGGAAAGGTGTGTGTCATGTTAGCGTGCTGGTGTCTGACCTCCTTCAACTCCTGATTCACGCCGGGCTCCAGGGCGATGTCTGGAGGATCAAATCAGACAGCTCAAAGGGCAAAGGATCCGCCCATAATCTATGGACCCGTGTTTGACTCTACTCACCGTTGCTGTAGAGGAGCTGCAGCTTGTAGTGAGTGCCGTTGTTTGTCTTTTCTCCCGTCTGCTCCTTGGAATGAGACACAGACAAGCGCAGGGCAAGCCGTTAAGCACTTTTGAGGCACAGATAAGTACAGCTGAGCATCCCCACGCCGTGATAAGCACAGCGAGTCCCTCCTAATCCTGCCGCCCCTCTTTCCCTGACAGCAGCAGCATCGAGATCAGAGGGCTGTGGGCTCCGAGCCCATGTGGGACCTTTCGTTGCGTTCAAGAGCTGAGCTCCTGACCTTGACTCGGCTGTTCTTTGTGGAGGTTGAACCATCATGTCTGATGCAAACTTCTAGAAGATCAAATCCAGGGGTCCTCCTCGCGAGGAGGTAGCACAGGCATGGTTGTGTGCGCATTTGTGTGTGCAAAGCGCAAGAAGTGTTGTATATGAGACTGAGCAGCAGTCGACCTTGACAGAAAAAACTTCCGCTATCCCTCCCTCCCCCCCGCAGGCACTCCGCTAGCTTCTCACTCCCCCCCCCCCCCTCCCCTCTGTCTCTTGTTCCCCCTCTTTCTTTCTCTTCTTCTACCTCTACTGGTCTTTCTAAGTGGTCTCAAAGGAATGCTCTCTGGTCCAATAACCCAGGAGGCTGGCATCACAGAGACAAGAGCCGGAGAGGAGGAGAGAGAACGCGGGAGGATGGAGGAGAAGAGAAACTGGAGGAGACAGTTGTGAGGAGGGAAGAAGAAGTGAGGGGAAATTAAGATGCATGAAGTTTAGTATAAAAGGGGTCCAAACACAATATCAAAAGCGAGATTGAGACTTGACGTGAGGAGATAGATGGACGCTTGATAAGTTTTGTGAATATACACAGAGGAACATTTATTTTGCCATGCCTCATTCTACCTCTGCATAATTACAAAGCCAAAACAGATGCCAGGTTAACCATGCAGAAAATGAACTCCTCCACTCCGTCACGTTGCTCTACTTTGGCCCGTGTGGCATAAAGGGGAGGCACAGTGACAGCTCTCATGCCCCATGCGTTAGCACTGCCGCCTGCCCTCTGCATCCCTCTCTCCCTGTGAAATTCATAGTGAAACTATGTTTGAACTTCAGCTGGCAGCACGGTGTCCTCTTGTCTTTGTCACAGGGGAGATCTGCTGCCAGTTTAGGAGGCTCTCCTTCACACCGAGGCAGAAACATCCGTCAACACGAGGCATAAGGCTCCCGCTGCAGGCAGTCTCTTTCTAACTCCTCACATTGCTCCCTTCCTTTTTTTGGTCTTTTCCAACCTGAGGAATCCAGCTTCCCCCTTCTCACCCCTGCTGCAGCATTAAGAGGGGAGAGGGGCATGAAGGAAAGGAGACTTTGATGATTAGTTCACTGTATAACTTAACAGGAGCAAGCATAATTTGCATTTTAAAAAGTAGTGATGTCCTCGTAATGAGGCAAGCTGCTAATTAGTCATTAGATATTCTTTTTCAATCCCACATCATCAGCTCATTGAGGGTAGAGCTTGTGTAAACATGTAGCCGTCAGCTGTTCGATACGGTTGGCTTTACTGGAGATGTGGAGGAGCAAGTTAAAGCACCTGGTAACAGCTGAAATATGGTACAATACATTCAAAGTGTTTCAGCTGGTCTATGCGAACGGGGTTGAATGTGTAAGTCCCTTACATAACTGTAAAGATGGAATAGATGACAGCTTCCAAAAACAAATTAGACAGACAGGTGTTCAGAAACACTAACACACCTTGTCATGTTCAACGAAGTCCACAAAGGCCGTCCTCTCCACCTCCACAGGTTGGCCGTGTCTGTCGTAGAGCGCCAGGACAAAGTGGAAGAAGTTGGACTTGCGGAGATTTGAGGGCGGCTGCTTCTCAAAATGAGCTCTTGACAAAGCTACTCCGCTGAGGACACAAGAGAAAGAGACATTCAGCTCCACGCACATTCTCAAGGGCCTTGTACCAGTGTAAAGGTTATCTGTAATTACATTCACATTTAACATAATATTCAGTGTTGGTGGAAAATATTTCTCAAATATAAATAAAACAATATAAATAATATTGACTTTTCTCTGTGTTTAATAAATCATTGGAACTATTTCGTTTCCAATAACACTATTTACAATTTTTTTTTTCATTTTAAAGTAGGCCTACTCACTTTTTTCATGAAAGAATTTGTATAGGGTTTAAGAAAAAACATGCAGATAGTTTATAAATATTTGGTTTTCCCATAACTTGAAGGCCTGTCTAAATTATAAACTAATGCAGCATTAGAACAGACAAAGAAAGGAAAGGAAATTGAAACTTAATTTGTTACCGAACGAAATTTCGTTCATGGTCTCTAAAATCAACACTTTGGGACTGATGGTGGGAGAAAATACGTGCACTCGGACAATAGTTAAATTAAAATAATTTAAATATTTAGGCATATTCCTTGTGCAGGTGTTCTGTAAATTACTTCCGTCAGGGATCGGCATTTTCATAAATAACTCAAAACTGAAGTACTTCTTTTGTGATTTATTTTTCCTCATAAATTTTTCGTTTAAAAAAAGAAAAAAGACGGAATCGGAGGGAAAAAATGCTCATTTTAATTATGTTGTTCATTTTTGGGAGGGAATCCAAAATAACAATCGTTATTAATAACTTTTCTAAATCGTAATTAAATAAAATACTGCATGATATCAAATGACCTAGAGCTATTGTTGTATTAATTACTGATTAATATTGATATGCATATTTAGTATATAGGGGTGGCGGTCTGTGCGCGCGGGCGTGTGTTTTGTGTGTTGGTAAAAACCTAAAAGTATGAAGATTTTGATTGAACATCTGGGGATTGTGGAAAAGGTGCAACAAGCATTCAACAATCCAAACACGTTTACCTCTGGATGAAAACTTTTAGCGGCTAAAGATAATAGCTCAAATAGCTGGTGAGTGAAATTCAGCTTTCACAAACAGGTTTTCAGAAATACTCTCAGATTTGACTGGATGAGCTTTGTGAATCACCCAACTACACAAGAGTAAATTATCTGATCACTTGCTCCTTGTGTTTGACATCTTGCAGTCTAATCGTTCTGATTATTGGTTTCAGGTTTCTGCCATATGGGCCTTCTTTCCATTTGTGCACATGATGTCTCCTTATACTTTAAAACAACCACAATAATGTAGTTTAGCTCTTAAATCATAATTAAAGATGTTTTATTAATTGAAGACAAACTGTTTAAAAGGTGACACTTTTGCAACAAGTTTTTATGGACGTCTGCCATGTTAAATATTCAGTCATTGAAAACGATATTCTGCTTGTGATGCTGATTCTAAAAATGGACCCGTTAGGTTGCTAACTCAATGTAACTGAGGAGAATAGATGGTGAGAAGTGGATGTCAGTGGATCAGCTGGCTTTGTACTGTACCTTTGCGCCGCTACGTTCGCATCCACAACCCCGACATTACGCACCCACGAACGGACCGGATCCATCTCCTCCGCAAGACTTCTCTCTTTTAATCCGCTCACCTCTCGCATCAGATGCTCCTGGATTCCGAACATTTAAGCCACGGCCTGCGCGTTTGGTAGCACTTTTTGTTTTTTTAACTTTAGAAAAAAAACGGATCTTGTTCGCTAAAACACTTTGGCCAGCAGCAGGAAGGTCCGGCGCTGCGCTCCTCCAGAAGCTCTGCGGGACAAGTGACCAACGCTAGCGTGATGGTGTTTTACAAGGCGCCCGCAGTTCAAAAATCCAAGCACACTTTCTTTCAAGGCTGAAACGATGATAAAAGATATATTCCCACACTAGTTGCAAGCATTGTCCAGGCGCAAATCGCCAGCGTCGGTTCGAGCGCAGAGAATCACCCGCTCGTTGTGCTCACTCCTCACACAGTTCAGTCCTTTTCGAAATAATCTTGTGTGAATGAATATGTGTGTGCAGAAAGTATCCCTTTGTCAGAGGGCCAGATCGGATCGAAACAGTTGATCCGAGGGCCGGGAGGCTTGCAGTGAAGCGCTTAATCGAAGCATGAATGAGACCCTCTGCTGGGATAGAGCGCGGAGGAGGGGCCTCGGTGCCATATGGGGGACCGATTGTTGAAATGGATGCTCTCATTGGTGTAAAGTGCATCCGTTGTTTGGACCTCTGCCAGACTCAGCATCCAACCAGTGACTCGTGCACCAAAGTTTTTAGACATCAACTTGGACCAGAAAGAGAAAGCGTACACATTAATACATTTTATAGCATCAACTCCCATAAGTTAATAGTTTAGATGTACAGGATTGTAATTGTGTGTTATTGAAATGACAAGGTTATCTGCGTGCGTGCGTCGACTAGGAGCGAGAGAGGAGCAACCTATACAATCAATATTATCATAGCATCAAATTGCGTCAACAAAAGCGTGTTTCATTCGTTCCTCTCTTGAGTGTTTTATACTTGTTAAGATGTTACGCATTCTTGTGCACACGCCGCCTTGAACGGCAAATCCTGTTGAGTCCATTCATTCACGGCGAAATGTAACACAAGTGCGCCCTCGACATGCTCGTATTGAGCAGCTCGACCGCCTGCTCCTCTGAACGCCGTGATTCCGCTGAGGAGGCATCGCATCAGCGTCAGACGCAACAATGGCCGTCTGGTTGGTCCGTCAATCTGCGCCGGCAGCGGACCGCGCTGCGCTGCGCTCCGATTGGCGCTGCGCAGCCTGACGGGGCCCTGAACAGACAGCGGACAAACACCATAATGTCTTGTCAAAGTCTTCGTGAAAATCAGTTTAAAAACGATTGCTGATAAAGATAAAAGAAGCCGTCACGCAAGCAGTTCGGCAAGTTATCTGGATTGGAAACAACAAACGCCTGGATATAAAGGTGTAGGTGCAATTCTGGCATCTGACAAAGTTTCTTAAGCTCTTTATTTTTATGATTTTTCAGCTTTATTGGGCGAGCAGTTCTAAAAGGCGTTTGTGTTTAGGCCCAACAGAACGAACATAACGAGCTTTTATTTCCCTTTTTTTTTGCACCAAAAAAAAATTCCACTGCTGATCATCTGGCTTTGTTTTTTTTTTAACCCTGGGTCTTTGCTCCTTACCGATACCATTGTCTCTGTGTAGAGTTTGTGCGCCTGGACAATGGAAGTAAATCCCCCCCACCCCCCCACCCTTTAGATCCCGCCCCAACCCACCATCTGCCAGCGCGCGGGACAAAGTCAGATGTTCCCCCAATTGTGAAAGCAGTCTTGGGGAATCCTGCTGCGGTGTACTTCGCACACTTCCCCTGACACGATGGACAGCTCGACTTAGGCGTGACACATTTTTATATGATGACACACTTTGGTAAACATTCCTTCACTGAAATGCAGGGAGTCGCGCCCGTCAACGTGCGTTGTTTGTTGTTGTATCGGTTTTCTCATCTGAAGAGGCACTGAAAGTGCCTTTTTAGAGAAACCAGTTAATCGACTCAGAAGGCTTCCTCTGCCAGCTAAAAGTACCGTCGTAATCATTTTAAACGTTTAAATGCCTTGTAATTGCCCAGTTCAGACCAGTCCGAATCAAACAGGTTTCTAAAGTCATCACAGGGGAATGTTGTGTCCATGCGGATGTTTTCACCGAACATAATGAATCACGCAGGTGTATTTTGCTGTGCTGCTAATCTTTTTCATTTATTCCAAATCAAATGCATAGAATCCTCCGCTTTAGACAGCACGCTATCATCATCTTATTTATTTTAACAAGCTAGTGGAAAACAGTCATTTATCAAAGAAAACAGATGAAGCAAATAGAAAATCCTCATCGTGATGACATTTAACCGAGTCGTCTGTCCTCTTCCACCCCGCAGGACTCGTCCGCGATCATGATCACAACTCACAGGACTTCTGTCTAAATGTGGCTTTTATAAATTGTTGAAGCGGAGAGGGACGAAAATGGGGGATTAGTCCAACCACAAACGTCTTTTTAATCAATTTAACCCGCTGAGACGGTCAGCCCGTGCGCGGCACAGAGAGGAGGTGTGTGGGGGGGGAATCAGTGACTGCTAAACTAAACAATGGGGTATCGTGTGCCGCTCGTCCTCTCCAGCATTCCCCTGCTCCCATGGGACACACTGCCCCTGTGTGTGGATGCCGCTCAGTCCACGGAGGTCAGGAGGGGCGTGGTCGTGCGTAAGTGTGTGTGTGTGGGGGGGGGGGGGGGGGGGGGGGGGGGGGGAAGGGGGAAGGGGGGGGGGGACGCAGCAGCTGGTCCCCGTCCCTCTTCTCCACTGTGCAGAAAACAATGCAAGCTAATGCTATATACCAGCTCTGGCCATATAGTGTGTTGTTTTTATTACATTTTTGTTTAGTTACCAAGCAGTTGTGGATGCAGTGCCAGCATGTGCAATTAGGGTTGCGTGGCCACTGTTGGCTCTGTTGTGATTTGGAGTTGAAACAATTCTTTAAAGAAACGAAAATACAATATGGTTGTTTTAGAAGTATTCAACTAGAAGGGCTTATTGAACTGGTAAATGAAAGCATTTTGAAAGTTTAGATGGTTCTGAACTAATATTTCTCTAGTGTCTATAGTGAAATCAAATGTTGACGTTTATGGTTTACTGATGAATTGGATGAATATTATAAATACAGTTAACCTTTTGAATTCAACCTTTCAATTTTACTGCTTCTTTTCATCTCTTTCATTTACCATTTCATGGTTAGATAACTTCGAGACATGGTTAAACACTTGAACAGATTACATTACAAACAAATAAATGTGTCTCCTGTCATTAAAGGTCATTCACAACGGCAATGGTATTCAACTGGCTCAAATCCAAATGAGACAAGTTCCTTTAACAATGCAACTGCATGCCAGCACACCTAAAAATATTCTTAGTACACTCTTTTAGTCAACAGTTTGCATTGCACAATGAAACATTTAATGAACTGCTGGAACTGCACTGGTTCTTCAAAGATGTGTCGTCTCAACACCAAGGAGGAAGAGAAAATCCTACATTTAGTGCACCTAATAGCTCGTATTGTATGTCTTGCAGCAGTACGCTTGAAACCTACACTCAGCTAACAGGCGTTGTTACTTGTTCAATTCAGGGAAAACAAAAATAGACATCCCTTCAGAGCAATCTTGACATGTTTGGATTCTTTGCTTCAAATTTTTCAAAAATTTTAGTGCATGTGTTTGAAGCAAAGATTCAACAATCATGATTTGAGATTTATGGATACCATCTACAAATTGAATGTTTACTTTAACAACAATTATGTCCTCAAGATGGAGAAAGAAGGACTTCAGTTCGTCCAGAACCACACGTACAGGATTCTTAATTTACTTTAAAAATTGTATGTCAGTGCCATCTAATGGTTTGGTTAAGAACACCATCAAAGGTGGTTTTCCTGGTATGCAAACTAATTTGTTTTTAATTATTAAGTTGTGTCAGAAAAAAATATACAGAGACAGTAGTTGATTTGCAACACCATAATTTATTAATTTGTGTGAATTTCCCGTACACTCTTTGAAAAACATAGCGTCTTGACAAATATGTATGATATATCTAATCAGGTTTTTGTAATTTGTCTTTTAATCAAACATCAACAACAAAAAGTAGAATAAGCTAAAGTAGTAATAAACTGGAAGTGGGATTACATCATCAACTGTGTTATTATAAGAGGTGCATTAGACTAAATCAAAGTTTAAAAATCTGTGTTTTAAGGATGCTGTAGATCAAAAGCTCATGCTAGAGCATTCTTCTACTCAGTGAATAGCAGATGCCCAGAGAAATAACTGTCACTTGTCAAACTGTTGCCACCGCTGTTTGCCACCAGATAGACACAGTCTCCCTTGACAAGTTTAACGTACGCGTTGCCACTGGCTATGACATCTCCTGTCTTCACGGTGGTGAATGAGTGCAGAACCAACTTTGTGTTACGAAGCAGATCCACACTGCCCTTGCCATTATTGATGGTGCAGTGGAACTGGAATTCATACACACCTGGTTGCTCACAAGTAAAAATTCCTGTTGATGTGTCATAAGAGTTCTGTCCATTGTAGATGACATCACGGAAGGCCAAGGGCTTGCCAGGTGGGGGGGCATAGATCCCAAGTCGGACAGAGAAAGCCACTTTGTACGCAGAGCCAGGAGGTCTGGGGGGTCCAGGGGGTCCAGGGGGTCCACTTGGTCCTGTATGAAGAAAATAAATACCATTAAAATTACATCAGTGGAACCTTCCTATTGTGGTATATTGCAGTAATAGTTATTAGTTGTACATTTACCTTGTGGTCCTGGGGGTCCACGCACGTCATTTGCTAGTGAAAATAAAATTGAAAAGGTATATTCAAAATATTCTGTTGGAAAGGATTGGCTTTCATCAACTGTGTCTGACGTGATTTCAGGACAACTACTCACAATTCTCCTTCCATGGATTGAGATCAAAAGCAGGGATATCCTCGCATTTGGTGTAACCAGTCCCTCGAGGATGGTACAGAAAGGGCCTTTCCGGTACTTCAGTGACACCAGTGTTGTCACAGATAATGCGAGCCAGCGAGGTGTCCCTCAGGGAATCCTTCTGGGCGTCAGTGAATACACCATCATTCTCCCACCAAAGTCTAAAATTGGGAGGTTTGCCAAAATTGTAAGTATCTGTACTTTTGAGTCTGTCATCAAAGTAATGGTGCGGGTAACAAACACCTCAGCAGAATGCATTTTTAGTGCTTACCGGTCTCCCTGGCGGATACGCTGGAACTGAGTGGAAATCAGGCAGGCAAACAAAGGTCCAACTCTTCCTTCTGGGACAAATGGCTCTGCGACTCCTCCAAGCCACACATCGATGTTGTCAGGTGTCCCGTAGAGATCTAGCAGCTTTCTGGCCAGGTCTTGATTGTTCAGCACTCGACCCAACTGGATCACATTTCTTGGCTGTGACAGTCCACAAAACTTTCGCCATTGGTTGTACCCTAAGAATGACACGCAGGATAAATGCTGCCTGATTAATGAGTGTGATATGTTTTGCCTGCAGAATTCTATATGCAAATGAAATAGTTGTAAAGGCATCAGTAGTTTGATAAGTAAATGAATACCAGGGATCGCGTGGTCTCTTCCTCTCTGCATGTTGAGGGAGGCTAGATCCAGGGCCAACCTTTCCGTGAATTCAAACAGCCTATCCCTCAGCTCATCAGTCATCATGTTTTCCTGTGTGTTCAGCTTGGCTCGACTACCCACCAGGCCCCTGATGAGTGGGTCCACACCACCTGAGGAACACAAGATATAGATATATAGATCATATATATAGATATATATGATCAGTTGCATTTTTCCTCTGGTTACGGAACAAGTGAAAGGCATTACCTTCAAAGACGACCCTCCACGGTGTGAAGAAGGATTTGTGCAGCAGTGGGCTTGGGTAAAGAGGGTGCTCCTCATATTGCTCATTCAGACGAAACATATGAGGCTGAACCATCAGGTGGGCGAATCGAAAGGCAGCTGTAGCGAACACATTGGCAATTGTGGGGTCCACGTTTTCATCATAACCAGGGTAGGTGGACAGATGACTGGCAATGAAGCCTGGACCAACAATGTGAAGCAAGAAGTCTCTGAAAGTTAGAACCTAGAGAAAGAAAATACCCTGAGTTCATTGAACTATATGAAGACACTCCAATATTTCTGTATTGCATGCTGCTAAATCTGTCACTAACCTGCGTATTTCCTCCCATGATTTTACGTGCTTCCTGATAGAGTCGCTCTCCGGCCCAGTGTGGATTGAGTTTTGACAGAGCACGGGCCAGGCGGTTGTGCTCACGCAAGAACAGCGTGTGCACAGCGGTCAGACCAATATTCTCAACGGCCCGGTCGTCACCTTTAAAGTGAGAGGAAGTGAGGAAAAACGTGCTGTCAGCTCTGTGCGATGCTTGTGATGGATTACACCTTTGATATTTGTACATCAGTGTTTTTGCTGCGACTCACCAGCCACAAAGCAGGGCACCTCCTCTGCACGACTGTCATTAGTAATCCGCGCCCTGGTGGCACACATGTTGCTTGTCATGGAGGAGAAGGGCAGGAGCTCGCGGCCGTTATCCGTGTACTTTGTGTTGACTCTCAGAAGGCCCTCATCTGAGGTGAGGTCTCTTAGGAAACGAGCTTTCGTCTCGTCTGAACCGTACACCTGTCCTACATCGAGGAAAGCTGTGAGAGAGTTTATCTGCTGACGGACGGTGCTTGCTCCAAAATTGTGTCCGGTGTTGCCAGATCCACAAGCTGGTGCTGAGCGGAAGAAGGGCATGCACTCCTTTGAAGGTTTGCGAGGGTCATCCTTAGGAAACTGTTTAGAAGAGGAGAAGCAGTCATCATCTATCCAGTGTGTGTGTGTGTGTGTGCCTGTCTTAGAAGTATTCATGTCTTTTATTATGAAATGCAGCAACCACTGACCTTGATGGGGAAGCAGGGCTCTGTGTTTTCACAGCTCTCCTGGCAGTCAATCCCGTTACTGAAAGATCTGATCACAGGTGAATGAGGTGTCAAGGTCAAGTCGTGATCCGTCCATTGGCCGAAGATTGTCACCAGGTAAGTGTAGAGGGGGTCGCTCTCCACATCAGCTTGTGCCGTTTTCAGAATGTTGTTGGACACTGCTCTCACCTGAGAACAGGACGTGGGCAATGAGCACCTTGGTGAAAAGGACGTATGCAACTGCATGCAACGATTTTCCATCGTCACTGAAGCTGATATGCTTTAAGAACGTTACCAATGGGAGCAGCCTTCTGTTGACTTTTCTCTCAGGGTCAAAGCCTTTAGGCAGAGAGATTCCATCCTGATATTCAGCAGGCAGCCAGCGGGCGAAAGGTGTGTTGGAAGCTCCCCAGCGGGGGTTTTTCCTAAATAAGTAAAAAATAAAAATCTGTGTTATGTTTTGTTAATTTTTTGTGTTTCAAGGTCTACTTTCTTGTCCCTTTGCATTTACTGAATTTTACTGAGTGGAAAGAGTAAGCAACAAAAAACGTAAGAAGTCATAATCCAGAAGCAGCGACATCATAACCTTTTTCCTGAGATACAAGATGGCTTTTCAGTAAAAGGTATATAAAATTCCTCTGTTGAATGGTTGCCTCACCTGTTGTTACAGGTGCTGCCTGCAGTGCGAAACTTGCTATCTGCCGGGCAAGACGGGTTTTGACGTCGGGCAGAGCAGCCAGTCAGTTCAGCGATGAGCTGCAGATCCTCCTCAGATATCAGATCTGTCGAACAGAGACAGCAAATGATCAACTCAGCTGCAACCGATCCACAAATGTGTGACAGAAATGTCTGGGAAGCTGTGATGGATAAACACCTGTGGCGTTGATGGAGCGCTTTTGACGTTTATGCAAAGAAGCCTGGACCAGTTGTACGGCATTGTGCATGTAGTCAGCAGAACGCACGGCACTACGCGTCTCCCCAGCCGGCTGCTTCAACAACCGCAGGACGTCCGACGGACTCACTGCATTCCTCCTCACGCGTTCAACACTCCTGCAGAGAGGTCACATTTAAGATGACTTCATCAGCTATTTGATACATTTTTGTTGAACAGCTAGTTTTTTTCCCCAATCAAAGTAAGGAGGAGTGTTGTCAACAAGATGCACTCACACTCTCCTGGAGTACTCATAGGCTGAGTCTACTGTTGCCTTAGCTGCATTCACAGCCTTTTCAATGGACCTCCGGCTCAAATGAGATTCTGAAAGCGTAAATACATTTGGTTTTATTAATTTTCATTTTCATACATACATAAAGAGCACAAACCATAAACTTGAACATTTTCAGAGAGATTTGATATGTTTTATTTAATAAATAAGAGAGTAAATTGTGGCTGCAATCAACCAAATAATGATGGAGGTTTTACTCACCAGCTTTCACCTGGCATTGCATGCTCAGGTAAAAAACTGCAGCCAGCAGGCACAGTAAGAAATTCATCTCTGTAACAACGACCGGTCCGGGAGGCACCAGCTCCTTCAACTCCTTTGAGAAAAGTACCCTGCTGTGCTCTTAGTCAGGTCCAGCTCTTATAGTGTCTAAAATGGACACACCCATGTTTGTCAGGAATGTTTTTTAGACAAGGCATCATTTACATTTTTTCCGGATCGCGAGCAGAATTCCGGTTAAGCAACTTCAGGTGTACCATTTACGGAAAATAACGCAATGGGGAAAGAAATTCTGTCCCCAAAGACAATTTGCGGTGCAAGGTAAAAGTTTGTCCATGATGCCTATCTTATTCGTAAAGACAACATTTAAGACGAGCAGTGGGGAAAGATACAAGTAACTGATACAACTCTGTGTAAAATAAAAAGTGTAATCATTTAGGACTAAACTACAGCACTCTAGCCTGTTTTCTCAAGTTACACACATACCTTTTTGCATAAAACAATGATACGTTTAAAAAATTGTCTTTTCCCTTTTTCATTTTAGCTTTCACAGCAGTTTCTGGCGTGATTTTTGTAAATTGCCATTTCACATTTTAGAAAAGGGAATCTTACATAGGTCTATATTTCTATAAAAAACAACAATGTCATTCTATTTTTATAAAAAGTGATAAGTTGTTCTCCACGGTAACTTTTTGGGGAAAGTTGTATTGTGGGAGTGCTAACAATTATTTGGAGTAGAACAATTTAAGTTGGTATATATATATAAGAGAGAAACACTACGATTCAATTTTTATGTTTTACAATCAATGAACAATCTCTACCTTTCTGTACAGGTTAATAAAGCTAAATGGTATAGATTCATGATGAGTTCAAACATAAACAATGTGTGATCGGAGCACATCTGTGGGCAGGATGCGTTCCAAAGTTCTTTCAATCCATCACTTGGCAACACACAATTAACAGAAACAAATAGAGTTGGGGGTTTTTGGTGTCAAAGTCAAACCGAGGCAAACAGATATAGTGTTTATGTGACAGCTGTGCTTTTTTTTAGAACAACCCCTGTGAAATATCCCAATCAATATGATCTTAAACAACGGCAGCTCGATCCACCTGTTTGCACTGGTCTTAATCAACAAGCTTCATTTGAACACACCCATTCTATGAATTCATAGGTGCTTAGGTTGTGTGATTAGTTAAGTGGCCACTTTAGGAAGGTGTGGTTTACAGGAAACCAAAATTCCGACGTCAAGTGAAACACCAGCACGCCATGTTACAGACAGCACTAGGTACTTTTTCATAAAGGCAGGCGCGTGCTTCTGCGTCGGCGTCTTGTCTTATCATTGTTCAAAAAGGCTGGAGCGTGTTGCAAAGCAATTCACTGCCAGAACACGACAATAAACGTCGAAGACGACCCAGAGAGTGACTTCTTTGCGTGTGGAAGTCGTTGGTTTGTTTATTTTTTGATCAGTATCCGGCCAGAGCCTGAAATGAGTTTGAGACCCCTGACTTACATCGTTGAATACTGATCCCGGCAACCCGACCTGAAGCAGTAGTTTGTGAGGTGAGATGAGATGAGATGAAGACCGATGGGTGCAATGTGTTTGGCAATGTGTTGCATTTAGCAACATCTGGTAGTCAGGCTGCAGACTACAAAGAACTAAACCTTCTTCAGTATGAGAGGAACGTAGGATTACTTTGCTGGCTGATACAAAAGAAGTGAATACAAACCTCACTCGCAGTTAGTCAGTAGATCAGGCTTCAACTAGCTCCAACGTAACGTAACGTAATCCCGTTACTAAGACGAGGAGGTGGAGGGTTCCTAGTTTATGCCTAGTTTATGCTTAACTGCGACACTGTTTCACTCGATCAAGTTGCCACCACTTCCAAAGTTAAACATTTCAAGTCATTTCAATTCAGAATTGAAATGACTTTGATCATTTCTGACCCTCAAAGCCACTACTAGAGGGGCTTATTGGACTTGCTAGGAAAATAAAAGTATTTTGTAAGTGGTGGTTCGAGCTGTGGTTTGGCAACGATAGGTAGCAATTATCAGATGGTGTTGACTGGAGGCGTGTGTTGTGTGTTAAAGAGTATTGTTGAGCTGGAAAATCCCTCCCGCTAAATAACTTCCTCAGGAGTCTCAAATATGCCGTCCGGCTAGTCCGCAGTGTGATCAAACATTTTGGTATGATCTCTCAGGTATCAAGGTTTGATTTGGCAACGATTAGTAGAAATTGTCAGATAAAAATAAGGTGTTGATTGGAAGCATGTGTGACTTTTAAAGAGTAATATTGAGCCAAAAATAACACTCAGGCCAAAAAAAGACATGTCTCTTTTGACAGAGGAACTCCCATTAAAACAACAGCAAACAAAACTTAGTTCCTTCTCAATAACTATCTGAGGGTAACTCACTGAGACGTTACAGGAACCCTCACATCGGCACAGGTAAAACGCCCCAAAAAAGGAGAATGCTTTCGATGGGGAGAATAAAGGGAAGAAACCTTAAGAGAGACAGAGGAGGATCTCTTTGGGGCGCCGTTTGTAAAATGTTGCACGTTCTAAAATGCTGCGAAGTGTTGGTACATTAGCATTCTCATATGCAAAAAAAAAAGCACAACAATATTGATATGTCACTTTCTTAAACTTATAATAAGAATACATTTGGAGAGAAATAATGTAAATTCATGCAATCACTTTTCCAGGATGTTTGGCAGTAACACAAAGTTAAATAATATAAATTGTTTCATCTAAATGTAAATGTTGAATATAAATGTAAATATAAATGTTAGATATAAAATAAAGAAACAACATCAGTGATTGAAGCTCAGCGCTGACGTTCAACCGTTCATCCTTGTTACCAAATACAATTACCTCTGTTCTATCTTTGTTTAACTGAAGAAAGTTTTGACACATCCAGTCGTTGATTTGTTCAATGCATTTAGCCCACCCCCTGTATTGTATTGTAGTCCCCTGGTGATATAGTTATATAGATTTGTGTGTCCTCTGCATAACTATGATAACACGCTTTGTTGTTTTCCATAATCTGAATTTTATTAGTAAAACAGGAAGCGAATCGATTGCATGCCCGGGTGGATTGGACCTCAGCAGCCACTGCAGGGTTTGTTAGCCTGTCGACAGTAGCAAGTAAGGCGCGTGAATTTTTTGTTATAATGTCAGTTAAGAAGGCCTGTCTTGCATTTCTAAGTTTCTAAGAGAGCTGGTGTGGAGGAAAACCTCTGTATGAATTGTTCACTGGTGCCTTCAGTGATGTAACGGTAACTTGTTCTGGACATTTGTGTGCAAAGAGATTGCTCTCTTAAAGAAAACTCAGAAATGATCAGAGAGTGCAAGGTCAGTCACAACCACCTTGGAAATGTTTTGGTGATGATTACGCCAACTGTCCTCTACAGTGTTTTTCTTTCAATCACACTGCAGATGGAATGTCATCTGTTTTTTTTAACCCTCCCTCACGGGCAGTCAATCCTTTCATTTCCTAACAAGGAAATAAGAAGTGACACCTGACAGTTCACATTCCAATGGCCTTACCGGCAGTCAATACTTTCATTATCCTTCAAGTAAAAGGAAGTGACACCTGTTTGATTTCACAAGAATGAAAAATAACCTGCTAATTCAGTCACACTTATGAAGTATCATTTTTAATCCTTTTTATGCAATAAATGGAAATTCAGCTTATATCTTTGCTAGAATGCTCCCAAGAATAGCACCGTGCAAGTTTTTTCTGGTCCTGAAATCCTGTCTTTCAATATTTTGTCAAATAGTAGTAAGAATTAATTCAGTTTAGCTTTGTTTTCGTTGCACATTTGGCAGTACCAATTGCGTATCTCAGTGCTAAACACATTTCAAGGTTGATTCTTTAAAGATATTGTATTATCATTAAAAAGATTACTAGAAATAGAAATCTGGAAAAAAAAATGTTTATAATATTGACTTATACACGATTGATGTATTCCTTTGTCCAGTGGTTCTCAAACGTTTTATAGGGAAATTGAAAGAACCCCCACTGAATTAATTGCATTATACTATTTAAAGTATAAAAATGTTTTTATTTTTAAATGAGTATATATATATATATATATATATATATATATATATATATATATCATAGTAAGAACACAACGCACGTGGCTTAGGGGGTCGCGGCTCCATCCCCCCGCGACACCCCAGTTTGGGAACCACTGCACTAGTCATTCATAAACAAATGGCCCCAGAAAGTACGAGAGGAGATGTGTTACAGTGCATACTCTGCTCTCTCTATAAATTATTTATGTCAGGGTTCGCCAAGGGAGCCAAAAGCAGGCCGGAACTCACAATGATGGGGACAAAAACAGGGTTTTTTTCATGGATACGGTGAGGAGCAGGGGTGAAAGTAAGCCGCGGTACTGGCCGCTACGGGGTACCACTAAAGTATTTGGAGAGGGTAGGTACGCCGTACCGGAAAGACTATAGCTTACTGTCTCTGAAAAACATTGCACTTTCAACATTGCACTTTCGTCAACACAACACATTTCCCCCAAAATATATGTCATATAGATCGTTCTGAACGCCATCTGAATTGTGTCTAAAGCTCCCGTGCAGCTGGACAGACAACGAGCAAGCTATAGCGCGGTGACATTTCCATTATAACTATCATAGTAACACCAAAAAATAAAAACTCCTTTCACCCCTGATGAGGAGTGAACGGGCCAGCTGGTCGGGACCGCAGAGTGGTAATCCTGTGGGCAAAAACATAACGCACTCAGAAACAATGTAAACGCAACAGCCGGGTCAGAAACCCGTTTAGGCAGGTATACATTCCATCGACGCACAAATGTGACACTCGATCCTCTTTATCCTGTCGTTGATTGTGATCAAGAGCAGGTGTGTCGGCCCGAGCCACGTTCTGCGACTCTTCCCATAAGCACGACTCACGAGGAGGAATTCGCGACGATTTAACGTACACGAAAAAACATAATGCAGGAATTTACATATTGATTTCACTTGATAAAGGATAGTTGGGAGAGCGGGAGAGAGAGAGGGGACAACCTCCAGGTGAGAGCCACACAGGCGCGCGGGAACCTATTTTTGACCAGGGATGCTGAATAACAAAAATAATGGATGTCCGACGATTTGTCCCCCCTGGACATGTTTCAGATTTTCACTGCTAAATACGTCATTTTAGTGCGGTGTGCGGGTGATAGCGAGACGTTTTAGAAAAGTTGCAGCCACAAATTCCAATGTTCCGCGACAGCACTCCGACTCCTGCGCCCACCTACAACTCCCCAGAAGCGCACTTCTATTCACGCGCAAAGGCACAACCGAGCTGCCCTTTCTCCCGTACAAGATCGAAGTGCGCATGCGCGACACGGGTTTTCCGCTTGTCCGCGATGAATGGACAGTAAAAGCACTGCTTATTCTACCATTTATTTTGTATTTGATTGTGCGCAACTGCTACATTTGTCATCTTAACGTCCAAAAAATTGGAATAACACAAAAATTGAAAATATAAATCACAAGGCTAGTGAAATCATGCTGCATTACATTACATGTAAAGTGGAGACTTGGGGACATCAGCGGACTTCCCTTTTTTGTGTTACCACGGAGATACCCGAGAACACCGTGAGAGCTTTTGATTTGGAGTGTTTTAAAGAGCCGTTTTCATAGTTTTAATGTAAAGTTTAACATGACTCGGGAGGGGGCGATGCGGTCACCGGGTTTTGCACATAGTCCTTATCCAACATGTCATGTAGCCATTGTCACTTTGAGTACCAGCCTGGTTGAAAAGACCGTTCAAAAGTTTCTGTCCCGAACCTCCTTCCAGGATAACTGAAGTCGCTCGGCTCACAGGGATTTTCGAATCCTTCTAAAACGTTAACGTTAGTGCTCGATGCAACGATGGTGCTGCTAACGTTAGCCGAGTTGCTTGCTAACGTTATTTCAGAGTCACACTCTGGCTCTTCAGCTGCCCCAACAAACAGAGTTTGCCTCGGCGGTGGACGAGGAAACATCAAGTACAACATCAGATGAAATCTTGCTAATTTTTGCCACATTACTATGGCGGATGAAAAAATCGTGTATCCTTTTCTGCGACATATTCTTTTCTACAACTAACGTTCCAGTCAACGAGCCTCAGCCACGTAACGTCACTGATCTCTATAACTGTTCATTTTAGTAGCCTATATTCAAACCTATCCATAACCCTTTTTTGCTGTTTGTCTCTTATTTCACTTACAAAAATATAAATAATGTCAGACAGCGAATTAGTAATTATTTTGAAATATAGATAAAACTTTTAAATCCAGCTCCTGCCAGCAGGAGGTGCTGCAGCACCCTCAGCACCCCCCTTCCCGCGCCCTTGGAGCCACAGATTTGGACTCAAGCGCACGCGGTAAACAACAACAACATCCCCACATCTCTGACTACGACAGTTTACTGTCGTAAAAACGTATGTTTACACGCTTAACACAGGTGAACACAAGCGGAGTGCGCGCTTCCAGGACCGCGTCCGTGTACAACTAGTGTATGGCACAACCGTCTCTCCTGCGCATCTGGAAGCGCGCACTCCGGGGCAGCAGGTGGCGGTGACGCGCCTGCGGGACGCACGCGCTGTGCGCTGTTTGCTGACACCAAAGAAGAAGAAGAACAGCAGCACGGACCTTATGATCGATGCCAATTACGGACCTTAAGACTTCATCCACCATGGCAGCTTCTGGCCTCATCCTGGGGATCGTCGCGCTGTCTCTGAGTCCCGGTAAGATGGACATTCACTGCTGACGTAATGTCCGCCTCACTGTCCCCTGACGAGACGTTATTAATGATGCTGTCAAATGTTATTGTCGTGGGATTTATGACATTCTGCATTGAAAACACGGATGTAATGTAACGTTATCTGTCGGGTGCGGTATCAGAATGTGTTCTCTCCTCTAAAGGACACTCGAGGTTCATCGCGGATCCGTTTTCACGGATCAGACAGAAATCACTGGTGAGTGGCTTTCCCACTTATCACTATATTATTAGCAATAATATAACACACAGGAAACCCACTGTTCACCCTGAACGGCAAGTGTCTCACGTGAAAGCATTTGTGTGTGAAATAAATATTAACTAGGGTGACGTGTCTCACACGTAGTCACTTTGACCCATTAACACATTTCTGTACAATAGCTCTTAAAAATGTAGCATGAAATATTATTGCTCTGAATGTCATCAAGTCCAAGTGAATGATCTCCCCGTGTCCCCTCTGTGTCAGAGCGTCGATGTGTGTTCGGAGTGCAGCCAGTTCATCCAGCTCTCCGCCAACATGATTTCCAGCCAGGATGCCAAGGTGAGGATGTCGATGGCGTACCCGCCTCAGTCTCACTTCACTTTCTCTTCCCTTTACTGGCCACTTCTGCTGGGTTTGAGGAACTGGTCAATGGGAAACTGGCACACGAAAATAGTAGTGAAATAGTTGTAGTGAAATAGTTTCCCATTTTAATGAAAACATTAAATGAGAGAAATGCTGATCTTGGAATATCAGGCCGTTGAAATGTGCCACCGTGAAAGTTTACATTTTTTTTTTACATGTGTATATTTTGTACATGCTTGCTTGTACTGTTACGTTACACTTTGCCAAGAGGCCACACCGTATTCTTGACAGAATGTAGACTATGCACATACTCCTCTGCCTTTGCAGGAGACTGTATATGAAACCTTGCATTCCCTGTGCCAACGCCTGCCGACAGAACAGGCCGCAGCGTGTGATTCACAGGTGAAGGTGTATTTGCCCAAAGTCATGCAGCAGACACCCGGTCTCCTGGTAGGTTTACCTGCTATTTGGGCGTCTTTAATGATGCTTGGCTTTAATAATTGGCCTTTATGGATCCCGTTTTTTAAAGCAGGAAAATGTTTTCATGTAGAAACCTGGGGAAACCTGCATGGTTTTTGGACTCTGTGCTGCCCACAAGGAGGAACTGATGGAAACTCCGCACCGCGCCACCAACACACACGTGTCGGGCTCTGCACTCGGCTCAGCCACCAAAACCCAGGTCAGTGTGAGAAAGAAGTTGATAATAAAATACTATTTAATCCAATTTATTTTTCTGCTTTTCAAACGTCTTTAACAGTTTTCTCTCTCTCTCTCTCTCTCTCTCTCTAGGGACAGTTTAATCCAGCTTGCACCCTATGTTTGCTTTTTATAAAGAAACTGGAGACTCTGCTGCCAAGAAATATGACTGAGGTGACCCTTTTTTTCGTATACCTTTTTGTATTAAATGCAGCAGATATCCCTCAACACGTTTCACATCACGTGAATGCCCTCTGCCCCGCAGGATGCTCTGGTGAAGGTCATGGGAGGGGTCTGTTGTCTCCTCCCACAGAGCTACAAGGACCAATGCAATGATTTTGTTGAAAAATATGGCGCGCAGATAGTGGAATTCCTCTTGTTGTCCGCTGCACCTCACACAATATGTACCCTTTTGCACGTCTGCTTGTTCGAGGAGCAGCCCGTTCCAGGTCAGTCACATGTTCAGAATTGGTACATTTGGCCAGCATTTTTCAAATCAACCCTCCACCAACAAGTCTTACACTGTGCCCATTCCTCAGAGCTGTTCCTCCCCTCGGATTGTGACTTTTGTCGCACGCTGGCTGTGTTGGGCCGACTACACCTCGGTCTCAACTCCACCCAATCCCAGACTTCCTCTTTCCTGCAGTCTGTGTGCGTCCATCACCCCAATGCCATTCCCAAGGTCTGACACTCGTCTCCCACTGGCTCTAGATACCCCTCAGCTTGTCCCTCAATCCTTTTTCATTCCCTAAAAGGTGTTGCATGGCATACAAGTGAGTAACTCTCGGGCTCTTTTCAGTGTGAGGCTTTTACCAAAATCTACGGCTCCAGACTGCAGAAGGTTTTGGGAAACCAGATGGACGGCCCACATGCTTGTGAAGTAAGATTCAACTCATTTACAGTGACATCTCTCGCTGGAGGGACAAAGAAAAACAAACTCCTACATCCTCAAGTCTCCACACAGGGAGGGAGGATTGGCCTGCAGTAGATGGTGGACACGGATCACAGTGAAGCCTTTTGAATGCTCATGAACTCATTCTTTTGGCCCATCCGTCCTGCAGAGAGCTGATCTGTGTGTTGCTGCGAAGAAGTTGGAGCCGCTGGGAACGAATCATTGTACCTGGGGGCCGAGCTACTGGTGCAAAGACCTTCTAACTGCCCAAAAGTGTGGCGTAAGTTCAATGTGCAGCATGTTCAATGTATTTGAAGTGTATTTTGAATAACTAAATAGTACTGCATTCATAGTATCACAACTGTTTGGATCGCAAGAGTGGTTCAGCAGCAGTGAGCAGCTGACTACTTAAAATAAATTGAATTAGTAAAATACTATTCAAGCGGTTTCACATCCTATTTTTGTTTTTATCTGCAGAACCAAGCCTTCTGTGAGAAGTACATGTGGAAGGAGTGAACACAACTGACATCTGCATTTGATCGTGCTTCAGTCACCCCGTCGTGACACTGACCACCTGTGAGCACAGAATTTTTTTTTTTTTTTACAGAATCCATTGCACTGATCAGATCTTTTTTTGTCTTTTGAAATTAATGAACATACGCTACTTTGTTCAATACGCATAAATGTTTATCCAGAAATGATTCAGTATTCCAGAAAACATGATTTACATAGGAAGCTTCCAGTATGTATGAATGACGTTAGTGCTGTTAAAAATAATAATCATCCTATGATCCGTGGTGCAAAAGAGCACACAACTGCTTGACTGACATTAAAATAAAATATTAAGACACTTGTTTTCTGGAGTTTTTTTATTTATAAACATCTAAATGATAAAAACAGTGAAGAAAATCATGAGACTAATTTACATGTAATAAAGAATTAATCCAGATGCTCCTTTACCACCAAAATGGGGGACACTTTCAGTGAGGAAAATGCTTCCTCACTTACACCACCGTGTGGTGGTTTGTGTCATCGTCACTCTCTTGTCTCTTCCAGATCTAGGAAAGAAAGTATTTTACTTGATGTAAAACTGCAACTGGGTTTGGTACAAAAGGATTCAATAGATACAGGTTTTTAAAGGCTACGGTATATTGTGTGTTTGTATGAAATGATTATTGCAAAAGATGTGGAAAGGCGTAATGGGCCATTTCTTTTTTTATATCACTATTTCGAAACGCACCTTGAATAAGCCATGTAAGTGCTATCAGGTGGAAGGAGATGAATATTTCATCTCCCTCCATGATGCAGAGACATATGGAGACGTCCTATGCAAAAAAAACATTTCCGCGCAGAATGATTGGAAGACTTGCCTGGATGTAGGCCTCCGACAGCGTAATCATCTGGGGGAGAATGTCAGTCACCTGCAGATCCTGCATTTCATACCACTTCCCAGTTCCCTGATTAGACAAAAGATGCAATGATTTGAACGTACAACACTTCCCTGGTGAGATAGAATTGGATATATTGTGAGGTTTTTAGATACTGATGGCACCAGAAATAATTTCAGAAATATCTGGCCGCAACCTACATGATGCAGAACATGAATTCTGTATGCTCCTTCGGTGGGTTTCCCATCGTGCACTACGTTGGCAACAAGGTCGTAGGTTGTGTTTTTCTCTGTAAGTTGAGCTTCTTCTGTCAGGTACTCACGCAGGTCTACATTTCTGTCAAAGCAAATACCAAACAACATTAACAACTGCACATTCATACGGAGGACAAAATACATATGCCTATAGCATCTCACAAGAGTTTGACTATACAACGATCAAAAAACAACCATTCATTTCTACGGCATGTTCTTCATGGTTCTGTTAAGCGCTTTGATCGAGGCTTTGAAACTCTTTGAACAACACTTACGTGATGGGGAAATTGACAATTGTAGGGTTCTTTTCTACAAAGAAGTTGTTCTTTGTGAATCTTTTGATGCAAAAGACGAGGTATGGAGGCAGTTTGGTCAGCTGGAACCTTTTGAGAAAATTCTCTTTGTAGGTTTTGTACTCCTGGATGTAAAAGAGAGAACATGTACGGGGGCTGAGAAAAACACAAACACCAACGGGTGGCGAAGATTGCATGTGGGGCTTATTGGTTTTCAAAATGTCGAGCATCATTCTGAGAGGATCACCGAAAATGGCACCCAAAGGACCACATAGTCAATTGGAGTTGCTCAGCAGAGGACATGTGCTGCCCAAACTGACAGCAAAGGGAGTAGTAGAAGAGCTAATTAAAAAGAAAAGGTATGAATCAGATTCAGATGTACCCGGTTAGATTATCTGGCAGACAATTACATTAATGGGTCATTTTCTGGTGTTGCATCTGTCCAAAGTAGCTGCTGTTAACGTTTTTCCCGCTCTGAACCCCCACATGGTCGGACTCTGTCAAAGTTTTGGGCCAAAAGTATTAATTGACAACAAGGCCTTCTGTTTAGATTTCTGCTTTGCAACATTGCTTTGAATAATGTATCATGCATGTCATACTCAAGGAAATAATGAACAACATTAAATAGCCATACCTTCTCTGTGTTGCCATTGAACTTTCCCAGGATGTTGAAGAGAGGGACTTGTGGGATAATGAGCTGCTCCTTCTCATCTTTGTAAAGTGGAGCTGTTGGGAGGTCAAGGGTGAGAAACAGGAAAGTGGACTCAGACATCTGCTCCTGGTACTCCTCTGTCACAAGCAAGGCCTGTTTCTCCTCTGGTGTCTGAGACATAAAAAACAACAAAAAAAGGACTTTAAATAATGTTAATCACAGGGATTCAACTCAAATAGTACAAACCCTAAACCATGAATTGTCCGGTAAAGTTATATTTATGGGCATGTGAAAAAGAGACTACTCTTTTACCATTTGCATTGTGCCTTAAATATCACACGCGAGGCCAATTCGGTTCCTGCTCAGGTTACTTTTCATTTGAGACGCTTCAACGTTTATGATAAAATATTCAGATAAACCAAAATCTTGACCGAAGGAAAGGTGGCCTATCAAAGTACTATTATTAGATTACAAAAACTGGTTTAAGAAGACCATAGCTAGTCCAAACAAAACAACAAAATTGATCATATTCTAGATGGCAATAAACTACTTCTTAACACAAGCAGTACACTCACTAAATCTGGATGTGGAAGTTTCTTGGAGAAGATCCGCATGGAGCCTTGAAATGCTTTTGCAATGATTGCTTGAGCAGAGAGAGAAAAAAAAAAAAAGGTAATAATTTACTTTTTTTGACAATCGAGAATATACGAAACTTTTTACTTTTTATACACTTGTGTACTGTTACGTCATTTTGACTCACATTTTTTTTTCTTTGTGCCTCCAAGTGCCCCATGCAGAGCATTCAGGAACCAGGTCATGAAGTCCACGGCATCTCCTGCAGAACAGAGAACCATCAATCGGCATCACAACCTGGGTGCCAGAGAGTAACTTGTGTACAGTACTGCAGTTTCCGTCTCTGGGAACCGAAGCGTTACCTTGCTTAGTAATTTGGAAGTTCTTCTTGCTGCACAGCACAACAGCCTGCAGCATCTCATGGGGAGAAACATGAGCCTTGAAGTTTCTTGGATTCCAAAGTTTGCGCATTAGTTCGCCAAACCTCTGCACCAAGAGGAACATGATGTCCCCCGGTGGCCTGCGGATTCCCCTGTAGTTTTCCTCCTCCAGAAAGTAGTTTCGCAATGGCGGAACATTGGAAAAAGCCTTGATAGAAAAGGGACACATGAAATGGTTGCGAATGGATTCAAACCTTTTTGACAAAAAGTCCAGAGACTGTAGTCTGTGTCAGCTATTCGTACCTGTAAGACCACATTGGCGTAGTCATTGGCTTTGATGTTGTTCAGCCCTACAATGCCTGGCAGGTAGGTAGTGCCATCGTAGGCTCTGTAGAGTTTACCCTGCTTGTCCAGACCTGCAATGTGCTGCTTGGTGAAAGTTGGTTTCAGCACATACTGTAGAGTAATTGAGAGTAGATTACAATCTTACAGTACATTATTTTGGACACCTCAACAATGACAATGTGATATTGAAAAGTATATTAAAGACATGCCACCGCCTTGTACATGCATGATTCCACCTACCGTGATGTCTTCTAGTGAAGAGTCAATGATCTCGTAGTTGTCTGGCAGACAGTAAAACTTGAGTGTGTGCAGATTGAGGAACACGTGATGGGTGAACTGCACACTGTGAGTGTAGGCATGAGACTTCAATCCTCTACCTACAGGGACGCATACACATAAAATCTGTTAAAGGACAACATGGTTGCTAATTCCCTGGTTCAAAGGCAGATCTTTCACCTACCTTGAAAGTATTTCCCACATATAAGGCAGGCATAGACATTGATGTGGGAGAGAGAGATGGAGCACAGTTTCTCAAAGTCAAAGTCAAGCACACTCCTGTTGGATAGAAAGACAAACCTAGGAATCAGCCGAAGAGCTACAGAGGTGTTGAGGTGTCCAAAATAATGTACTGTAAGACATGGCTAACTAGCATTTAGCATCGACATTAGCAATGCGCAGTCAATATAATCTTGCCTGTTTATGGTGTCAAGGTAAGGACAGTGGCGGCTTCTCCGGTCTTCCAATGCACGTCCCCGACCTAGTTTGGCTGCCACTGCAAAATAGAGTTAAACATAACAAAACAGAGTCGGATCAGATGGGGTTAAAACCGTTGAATGTATAGCAACACGTTAGCTAAATAGGCTAGCTAACACAACAGCCAGGTTGTTGTCGGATGATGGATGTGATAAACTTAAAAGCGGTTCGTTATTTTTAGCCAGATCAATATTTACACAGCAGTGGTGCTTGTTGGCCCAAGTGTGACTGGACCCGTGAATAAAATCAAAATAACTTGCATCTATCTCATAGTAACGTTAGCAGTAGCACGCTACCTGCTAGCCAAACGTAGTACAGACGTTAGCGGTAAATAAATGCAACTTTACCTCTGCCTTCGTCCTCCTCGTCATCATCATCCTCCACTTCAGCCTCTCTTTCTCGCTTCAAAGAAATCATCACAATAACGAAGAAAATGAATTGGCTCAAGCACCAAAAGCGTGTCGAAACTCGCGGTGGTACGTCGAACTACCAAATAAGAGACAAAAAGTAGCCCGGAGTTGGAGGCTTCCCACAGCGACCGTTGAACTGCTCAATAACTAACCTCAGCACTTGGTGTTTTGAGATCTAATTTGTGTAAATGCTCGGTATGGGTATGTTCCAGGATTGTTTTCTCTTTGTAAACAATGGGTATATTTATTATTTGTCTGTAAACTCCGGGAATGTTACATTTGGACAACAATTTACCATTAGCTAGCATGTAACTTTAGCTTTTGTCATTGGTGTCTGTGGATCTGCTTGTTGGCATAATACGCTTACACATACTGTCGCCGTAGTGGAACAGTTTGTTAAAATGGATATTTTAGGAGACGATGAAGCACTTGAGCTGAAATACAAACGTGGCGGCCGCTTGGATATGAGCCACGGCTTCCTGCACCATATCCGGAGGAACCAAATTGCTAGGTGATTTCCCCCACAACCGTTAGCCGATGCTACTAACGTTAGCTTGTTAACCAACTAGGTCCGATCATGCAGGAGCAATCTCCTAGTGATGCAGCTATTCAATTTTGCGTAGAAAGTTGTTGATCTGAGGGGGGAATGAGAGGCCAGTGGTGGGCCGGGAAAAGTGTGCTCTCACGCTCAAACCGAAATTTGAAAAAAATGTCGCATTGTCCTATTTGCTTGGTTCAAGTTACCTCACTGGATGCAAAATCATATAAATGTTATCTGCACATATAATTACTGAAAAACAGGCGACTCGACTGGACATGTTTGTTAGAGTTTCTAAATGCATGGGAGAACACATGAAACATCAAATTGCTTAACTCTGGCCTTGCTGTTTTAATGATATAAATAGAATAGAGATGTAGTGAAGCATCTTCCTGCATGTTCCCTTAGACTTACTGATATGGTGAACCGTTTTGTTTTTGTATAAGGGAGACACTTATAATCCTTAAAAAATGCATTACATTGTTTGTGTTTAAGTAACTGGGTTAGAAATTCAAAGATGTGTTAAACCTGAATGCTTTTTGTAAGCCATAGTGTCATACATTTCAAAGCAATAATTAAATGTACATTTTGTGGTTTCCCAAGAGATGACTACGATAAAGAGGTGAAGCAAGCCAAAGACGTAAAGCAAGCTAAAGAGCTTCAGCGGCGCAGGAACACCACGACCCCTAGACGACCACGGCGGCCTGACATCCAAGTGTACCATCCTCGATGCAGACGTGAGTCAGACACACTTCATTGTGTCTTTGCCAACAGGAAATCCAGTAAAGAATATAAACGTGTATGCGCATCTACTAGATGGATCAGAGCCAGGGGCCGGTGCTGAGGTGGAAGAGTCTAATGAGAGTGGGTCAAGCACAGAGACAGAGACCCATGGTGCTGAACTCTTCTGGCTCGACTACCAGGCGGATTCTGGTGCCATTACCTCTTTCCTGGTGCACAAGGTTAATGAAGATTCTTTATGACTGATGTTTTATAACTCCTTGATTTATTTGACTTTGTTCCTAATGGCCTCGTGTTCTCTCTGTTTCTACAGGAGGATAACCCTGAGAAGGTGGTGCATCGTGTCGCAGAGAAGAACCTCCTGGATTCGGCCATGAAGGCGGCTCTAGAAGCTCGAATTCGGAAGGAAATTGCCAAAAGATGGGACAAACGTTGAGTGATATTCTCAAGCAGTTGACTCGGACAGGAACAATTGGCAAAGAGAAGCAATACTTCATTTGTAGATTTTGCACTTCTACGCAGCATTAACGCTGTTGTCAGCATTGGGGACACAATAGGACTTTAGGATCAGGTACAGTGACTATCAGCAGTGATCCTTCTTCATGACACCTAATTAATCAGTCTTTTACTTTTTTAAGGAGAAGGAATAGCACTTATTTACAGAAAGTAGGGACAGGAGTTAACTGTATTAACATTTTACAAACCTTGTTTTGTTACCTCACCCTCATTCACAGGCTTAAGGACACATGTTTTACACCTTTGAGTCGATTGGACTGTTGCTTTCTAACAGTTAAATTCTGAAAATGAGTACGTACTCTTTGACAGAGAGCACTGTTAACCTCTCCGCTCGGTTAAACACCTCCTGTGTTTCTTGTGTTTACAAAGACCTTGTTTTTATAAAGAGATTAATACTTTTTTTTTAGCTATAATGCTGTGAACCGAACAGTCCTGAGTGATTCAATGTTTAGAAATGTGAGAATACAGTTTTGGTTCCAGTGTGGCTGCAGCCATGATGATGTGTTCATGTGGCAACTTTGTTTTATTGTTTGAAGTATTCTAATTTATTTTAGATTTTTGAAATACTTTTATTTTTGATACTAAATTATATTTTGAGAACATGATTATGTACAAAATGGATGTCACCTACATGTATATAAAATACATTTATTACTGTCCAATTGTGTCTGCATGTGGACTTGAATTGAACAGCCATAAAAGTTAGTTATTTGTGTTTCGATGTGTTTTAACAACTCAATTGTCAAGGGTGATGAGCGGGCAGGAGGTACTTTTATCTCTTATTATATTATTATTTGTACTTTTATTACTTTTATAGTACAATTATATACAATTACATACAATTATATACATAGTACAACAGTATACATATAGGCGATTTGCTGCGTCTCAACTTTTCTGTTAATCGCTTGTCAAAATATATTTTTGTGTTGCATTGTAACAACGTGTTCTAATTTTGAAGGAAAAGTTTCCAAACTAATTTTCCATTAACAAAACCATCACATTTAATGTGAATCATTCTAAAAATGTCCCATCCTTACCTCATTCTTCTGTGGGGCCACTGGTTGTTGAACCTTTTCTCACTAATGGTAAAAATTAACTGGAGAACTAATTAATGGAAATCTATTTTGATATCAGCCATTATTCCATTGTTTTGACTACCTTCAACCTAGTGGAGTGCTTTTTTGTTTTTAACCTGTTCTCCATGCAGGTGCAAGACCAGCAGGTTTGAACAAGCCACAGCTAAAGTCTTCCCCCCTTCACTTAAATTCTCTGAATATGTGAAAAAGACAAGTCTTTCATCTACAACAAAAATGGTTCGCTGACAGAACTGCCCGGGGACACAGAGATCAAGAGAATAATTTCTTTAAAAGGGCATCGCTCCCCATTAAAACATAGCTGCCAGCAGTTGTGTAAGTTAAACTGTATTGCTGTCTCGTAAGAGATATACTTGGCTGACATATTCTTCCCATCCCCTTGATGGAAGGGAGAAAACACGAAGTTGAACCACCACCCCAGGCTCTGGTAAAAAAAAAAAGGTTTAAATCGGGCAGACAAGCTGTCGATCCACACTAAGGTAGGGGATTAAGTTAATTCATTGTTTCCATGAATGGATAAAAATATGCAAACCTCATCCCGTGACCTCATGGCGGGCCAACTCGCCGTCGTGTTATGCAAAGCCTAGTCAACGAGGAGGAGCCTCTGCCACGCCATTGGTGAAATGGAGACACTCCCCTTTATGTTCACTACACCCTCCTCCAGCTCACTTGTCATCTTAACGTCAGCATGTGACTGTGGTTATTAGAGGGGAGACATTCCGTTGTCAACAGATTATCTTCAGTTTCACCAGTTCTCTATTTGTGGAGAATCAGCCAATCATAGCTCACACCTTCCCTGTGCAAACTCATTAATGCATGATATCCAGGCAGTTATATATGCCAAGGAAGGACTTGCGTAATGTTTTGATATTATGCAACTAAGGAAACCTGTCGTGGCAGGCAGGTGGTTGGTTATGCATGCATGTTGCACAATATGTTATATCTTGCAGAAACATTTGGCATTGTTCTTATTAATGACACTCTGCACTATTATATAGAATAGGAAGAGAAAGATCCATCTTACCATTGCTTATTTCACCCTGTTATATGAGATGTATTTATTGAAGTATTTATTAAGTTAGTTATCATTATTAAGCTCCGTTAATACACATCAAAGTAAACAAAATATGATTGACATACATTCTACTAAAAAGGCAAAGCTGCAGGCCGAGGATCTAGTTTTATCAACAGGGATCAAAGACATGACCGCCGTCCACAGAACCAGCAGCAGTTGTCATGTCATGGCAAGTGGCTTTTAAACTTAATCTCCAAGAAGACCATTAAATGGAGTAGAAAGCGTAACCGCAGGGTTGATGGTTCGAAGCCCCATGACACCTGACCCCTGACTGCTACCTGGGCGCCTTTACGGCAGCACACTTCTCCTACTGCGTGCGATGGGTCACTTGCAGATTAGTAAAGCATACTTTCTTGATTTTATATTATATTATTATTTTATATTACATAACATTGTGTATAATTTAGTTGGGTTTGGGTTTAATGACAAACTGAGTAAAATGCTACTTTAAAAACTAGATCAAAATACCCTCCAGGATCACACAATTGTACAACTGCAGAGTTCACAATGACTCGGGCTGAATCCAAGCATGTAATTGGATACACTTTTGAAAGGGACGATTTTTATGGGCGTCATTTCTCAACACACCCAAATCACACAACACACACGGTGTCAAAAAACTGAGCGAATACTAAGTATGAAGATGTTAATGTTTTATTGGACATTTGTTAAACATGCACAAAGTAATAAGGTGGTATGAATTAAAAAGCTATTGCCATAATTAGGGCAAGTTGAAGTGGATTATTTGAATCTTTGCATGGGACTAACGTTCCAGTCAACGAGCCTCAGCCACGTTACGAGTCAGTAACGTGAGTCACGTCACTGATCTCTATAACTGTTCATTTTTAGTAGCCTATATTCAAACCTATTTTTTTGCTGTTTGTCTCATCATTTTACTTACAAAAATATAATTAATGTCAGACAGCGAATTAGTAATTATTTTAAAATATAGATAAAACCATTTTTAAATCCAGCTCCTGCCAGCAGGGGGTGCTGCAGCACCCCCCTTCCCGCGCCCTCGCAATACCCTCATTTTACTATAAAAATACATATAGAGTGAAAGTTAATGTACAATTGCTTTATATCCTTATGTAAAAAATGGAAAAAGAAAAGCTGTGAAAAAAACAGCTGAGTAAACATTGTTCGAGAATGCCTGCTAAACCAACAAAAAAACGTGTAAAAAAACGTAAAGTGCAATGTGAGGCTTTATTAGATTAGATTAGCATAAATAGAGCATCTGCTGTCACCCAATCCTAACAAGGAACCGCTGACCTCAACTAAGTGCTGGTCTGCTTCTGCCCTTTTCGCCCTCACCACTCTCCGGGCTGTGCAGTGTGTGTTGGCTGTGAGAAAGTTCTTGAGTTTACAACAACGTTTGGTCTCAGATGCGAGCGGAGAACACGGGTGGCGTCCGCTCAGCTTTCTGTTTTGGGAAGAATCTGTTTCTGTTGAGGAGAAACAAAGATAAACTACAAATCCACCCTTCCCCCTTCATGACCTCAGTCCATTAGACTTATGGTGCAGTTAAAGTTTGATGCGTGCCGGAGAGCAGGGGTAGTGCAACGCTGTACGGTTCCCCAGAAGCGCATTACAACCCCCAACATCCCTTGAATTTCAGCTGCCTCCGTCAGTACTGTGGGGCACTGGGGCACTTGTGAATGATCCTGCCCATCTAAGGCTGCGGAAGACTGAACCCCCCTGACCGTTCACAGTTAAATATAGATGTTGGACCGAGCCAACGCGGTCCTGCAAATGCACAGCTACAGTGTATTAATGTAGCGGGCTCCTCGACAGTATTTATGAAGTAGCTCGTAGTCAGTGAATGTTACAACACAAAAAGCCTACTTACAGATAGCAGATACAGACAAACCTATAAAAAAAAAGAATACCAGTGCAACAAAGTGAAGGAAGTGTAATGATTAAGGGCTGACAACGAGGGAATCGCGAACAGATGAGCAGGATGTGAGACAGGTGCAGAACCGTTGAGGGTCAGGTGGTACTGATCAGGGCAGACAATTAGATGAGACAGACTAAAGAATAAAACCAAGAGCATAGCAGCTTATACATTATAAAAGGGGTATGAATCACAGCCCTCCATTGACTTTATGTGTTTGATCCAATCAAAGTTTCAACGTACGTGTCTCAGTGATGTTGCCATGGGAGCTAATAGCACCTGAGTTTGCAGGTCTCCATTGCACTAAGACTAATTCCCATGGGGCTGAGACCGGATGCGCAAACCTCCAAATTAGACTCTCCCTGATTTACAAAGCTGCAGGATTACGTGGCCCAGTAACAAAGCCGACAAATCTCCCCGGTCAGAACGCATTGTATTCATTGCCAGTCGGGCATCTCCTTGTGTGGATTGGCACAATAGATTGTCAGTTTTTTTCAGTTTCATTAAGACATTTTACAAACGTGCATTACTGCGACTAATATTTTCCGGAATGCCATCTGTCATCTTTAAAGCCTGCTTCTCACACACACACACACACACACACACACACACACACACACAGTTCTAAATGCTGTCGGAACAAACAGAACTCGTTCCAAGCTACCTAGGATTTGGGTGTAAGTTCACATAAGCTTTGAGAAATGTAGTTCAGAGTTGAGAAGGGCGGCAACGTTCAAGTTGCAGTATTTTCAATTAGCTGCTTGGCTTTAAGTGACTGGTTACGCACACTGGTGCGGTGTGGCCTTGCGTTTATTGTATTTTACAATCCAGCTCACATATTCTATTTGTCCAGAAATGTGTTGGTTGAGTGAAAAAAGCAGCTGAATGGCAACTTGACGTTCATTCTGCGCTGCTTCTTAAAATGAATGTCGTGTCGGTACCAACAAGCTGCCACTTCATACCATTTAATGACTATGCATCCTATGCATACCTTTAATGCTATTTAGGCAGACTGCCACACAGCTGGTTCCATCTGCGTATCGGATGTTAGAACCAAGCACAAACCTTCTGAAGATGCTTTACAGCTGCACGTGAGGAGACACCAGCAGGTTATTAAATAAACTTTCTCCGCTTTGCTCATGTTGAGAAACTGCTTATTCACAGACGCCTTCTGCTCCATTTTCTGCATCCAGTCATTGCATTGTTTTATCACATGGCTGTTTGTGCACACAAAGCTCTCCAAGAGCAGTTTGTTTCTACATTTTACAATATTTAGGTGGCAATAGGTGAGTCAAGTTACACAATTACTGTTTTGTCTGGTCTCTTATCAATTCAAGGGTCTAACATATTTGAATGTCTTCAATGATCTAAAAGGTCATTCAACAATCAAGAGTCAGCCATGTTCCTAATATTTAGCTTTAGTGTTTTTTTTTTTTTACTAAAAAAAGAAATTGCTATTTAGTGTTGCATAAAGAGAATAAATGCTGACTCATTTGGTGGATACAGACTATTACATTACTCCATGCTGGGAAAAAAAAAAAACACAAAATACACAATGAAATTTGGCTCTTAAAGAGCTCAGACTCCTACCACACTGCAAATACAGTGATCAGGTTGAACCAGCTGCTCAGGAGTTTTAAAATAGTTTAGCTAAAATGGTTTCAAAACAGTGATTCATGTGACACAACGCTGACGATGCAAAGCAGCTGATGGCGTGTTGTCCGAGTTCGCTGACGCGACGGCTCCGCAGACAAATGCAATCAGTTACCTTGATGAACGGCAATCGTCAATCTTTACAAAGAAAAAAAGCACATCAGACAGACATTCGAAAGGAGTAGTTGTTTATTACAGAGCATAAACAAACGACTCAGTCAAGACATGAAGAGCAACACAGTATGAGCGACTTGTTCCTGTGGAAGTTGAGCGCATGTTGGTAGGAAAGCAGATTGGGAGTAGAGGAAATCGAAAAAAAAAGGCACTCCTACACTTACGGTAGCCGACGGGGGTTGACTTCAGAGTTGAAGGGAACAAAACTAAAAACCCCAAACTTATCCTACAGATGACATGGCTGTGTAAACAAGGCTGGTTTCTCTGTACAACACCAACCGGATGTTGCCATTGCATCGAGGATAGGCAAGAGCTAAAGAATTGCGCCAGACATTTTAACAAGATTTCAATACCAACTCACTTAAAAATAAGATCTGTAGTCCAAGAGTCAGTCAAATAGTCGTTAACAGCCAGTGAAAATTGAGTTGTGGCGGACCAAAGCTTTTCTGTATAACACTCTGGAGCCTCAAGCCAAACACTGAAAAATGATCAAAACGGTATTAAAGATTCTATAGACCTGCTTAAAGCTGCCTTCTGAAACAACTGCTTCTCTGTATCCACGCAGCGCTCAGAATAAATAAATAGGTGTTCAGGCTGGACAATAAGACTGAGGCAACAAACACTCCACCAAGAATGAAGACTGACCAAGTTTCTCTGTAGCTACACCTGCCACCCACACACTGGGGAGGGAAAGGCCCGTTTGTCACTTCAAAAAATAGTGAACCTGAAACTACATTTAAAAAACGATTTTAAAAATGGAATTTCAAATGCATATAATCCAATTATTCAAGTATAAACCTCTGCAGACCAGAGCATTGACAAAGCAGCTTCTGACTTTTCTGTATTACGTCAGAAAACAGCAACGGTCTGTAGGGACGTCTGTGGTTTTATAATCTGAGAGCTTTAAGAATTAGGATTTGGTTCTGCCATTAGCCTGCAATGCATAGCATTTCTTGTGATAAACAGCAACAACCATTCAATTTTAATTGTGCCATTATAGCATCAAAGATGCAGGAAAAAAAAAGCATACCAAGTCAGCAAAGCACTGTACTAGATTGAATCAAGGAAGAATGTTGATAGACACTAGACTGTTTGGTAAAGTGCCAGATCAGAAAAGAACCCTACTCGAATGATTATTCTAAAAACTGACTTTAAAAAACAGCACCAGTGAATAAAGAGGAGTGACTCTTAAAGCCCAATATTCAATCACAAGGACACCAACTATATTAGACAGGTTTGGAATGACGAAAGGAGACCAACTCAAAGCAGCTATTCAGGACTATGACACCAAGAACCAGTGGAACCTCAAGACTTGGGAGAACCGTTATGGTTCATGGAACCCATTCATTTCTTTAAACAGAGTTTCTGAGTCATGCCTGCTACAACCCACTATGGTACTGCAACCAGCGCAAAAAAAGCAAGAAGACAGGGCGGGAGTTTGAGCGACAGGGGGAGTCATGTGTTAAGGAAACCATTACTATTATAGATGTGCATTCCACCCCCTGAACCTTGGAGGCTTCTCTGTAGTATACACCAACAGGCCTGGGGGGGAAAAAGCTTAACATGTTTAGTATTTGAGTTTTTTGGGCACCTCCCATGGGAAGGAGTCTCGGCCAAAGTGGCCATAGGATGCGGTCCTCTGATACAAGGGCTTCTTCAGATCCAGCTCCCTGGAATACATAATCGACATTCTTAGCAGCAGTCATAGACTTCAGATGCACACAATGCTAACATTTGACTAGTTGGGAGTGTCGCGTGTCAAGTGCCAAAAAAAAAAAAAAAAAATCTGCCGTTGGTTGGATCAGCTGGTTAAGAGGGATTTGTGAAGCTTTGAAACTTACCCGGACAACCAAACTCATCCCTGAGCAGTGTGGTTACTGCAGCTGGAAACCACATTATACAAAAAAAATGACACTTTCATAACTATGGCGATTAAGGCTTCATAACAGAACGCCATCATGCATTTAAGGGGTATAGCGATTCAGAATCACTGGCCAGAGCAATATAGAAATCATAGGGCATCAGGACTGGATGGATCTGTTGGATCACTGAGAACAGGTGGATTCAGACGGCTATACATTACCTGACAATGACTCCAGGACGGAGATCGAAGTTCCTCTTCACAATGTCCAGCAGCTCCCTCTCACTCTTATTTGAGGTCCCATAATGGAAGATAGAAATCGAAAGTGGAGGGGCAACTCCAATTGCATAGGAAACCTGATACAACACAAACATGTACATTTAATAAAAACACTTCAGGTAGGAATCTCTTGAGTCCCTCTGACCAAAAATAAGTGAATTTTCCTCTCACCTGGACCAAAACCCTCCTGCAAAGCTCAGCCTTCACCAGCGACTTTGCCACCCACCGCGCAGCGTAAGCAGCAGAGCGGTCCACCTTTGTATAATCCTTCCCAGAGAAGGCTCCACCGCCGTGGGCTCCCCAACCGCCATAGGTGTCAACAATAATTTTACGGCCAGTCAGACCAGCGTCCCCCTTTGATTGAAGAGCAGAGGTCACACAGGTCAGTAACTCAAGGGAATTTTTTTTTAAATGCCAGACCTCTTTGATAGTTACCTGTGGGCCTCCAATAACAAATCGCCCGCTGGGCTGCAGGTGGTAAATGGTGTCATCATCCAAATAGATGCACGGAACAACCGCCTTGACAACCTTCTCCTTCAGAGTGTCTCTCATTTCCTCCAGGCAAATATCCTCATCATGCTGCACAGAGACGACAATTGTGTGCACACGCACTGGAAGCATGGCTCCTCGATCCTGGCGGTACTGAACAGTAACCTGTGAAAAACGCAGCATGTAAGCCCTTATCCCAACAATATAGTATAATCATTTATGATAATAACAACTGTACCTGTGTCTTTGAGTCTGGCCGCAGCCACGGAAGGGTGCCGTTGCGACGCAACTCTGCCAGTTTAGCATTCAGTTTGTGGGCAAGAACAATTGTGAGAGGCATACTCTCCTCAGTCTCATCAGTGGCATAGCCAAACATCAAGCCCTGCAGAGCAAGAGACATTAACCCTCTTAAAATCACAAGTCTCCTTTAAGGACAGTGAGCCAACTTCATACTTTATCTGACTTAGGTCACATGACCAAGCAAAATGTTGATGACCAAGACTGACCTGGTCCCCTGCGCCAATATCCTCTTCTTTGCGGTCAACATGAACACCCTGAGCAATGTCAGGAGACTGCTGCTCCAAGGCCACAAGAACATTACAAGTCTTGTAGTCAAAGCCTGTGCAAGAGAAGACAGAAGCACATCAAGACTCAAGTCTTGGATACCAAACAACAACAGAATTAATTGAATGCACAACAGCATCACGCACCTTTGGAAGAGTCATCATATCCAATTTGACAGATGGTGTCGCGAACCACTTTTTGATAGTCCACGTTGGCACGAGAGGTCACTTCGCCAGCCAACAGGATCATGCCGGTCTTGGCAACAGTCTCTGCAGGAGGTACGAATACCACAGTCAATCTAGAAGCGCAGCGCAAACAAAGCGAAAGAACAGAAGAGCATTTTACATACCACATGCAACTTTGGCATCGGGATCCTGCTTGAGATGAGCATCCAAAACTGCATCACTGATCTGATCACAGATCTTGTCTGAAAACAGAATAGAAAAAAAAACGAAACTTAAACACCTGTGAAAGTAAACTGCAGGCAAAGCTGGGTACGAATGAAAACGTGCGCTCGCAGACGCCATTTCAGCATATGCACATGTGGTGGGCACGCAAGGGCGCGCAAGTAACATCCAGCCGGCACCGGAAGGCAAGCGTGATACAGTACCAATAATTTAAACGACGGTCTTTCGCGGATAGAACGCCGTTAAGGCCGACAGATAATGCTAACAGCAAGGGGCTTCATTTCATAACGCCGGTACAGTTTGGCACGTTCAGGAAAACGCGAACAAAAGAAAATAAAATGATGGGAATTTAATTAAGCAAGTAAATTCGTTTAACATCAGGTAAATGTCGGATAGAATCAGTCACGTGTGCCCGGAGTTGAGCGGACACGCGATAGCATTAGCTAGCAGCGCGTGCACGCAGTCACTGGGCGGCTAACGTAACGATGAGGCCGTAAAGTGTCACTATATTCCTTTTTTACATCAGAATAAAGTGAAGCGGGCAATGTAGAGTACGTTAAGCAACATTTAGCTGAATTTCATCAGAAATACTAATAAACAACAGAATAAACAACGGCGTGTAGGCGCAGGCTCTTACCGGGGTGTCCTTCCCCGACCGACTCGGAGGTGAACAAGAAGCAGTCCTCGTCAATGAGGGAGTTGTGGAAACCATTCACCTGCCCGTTCATTGTCGTTGTCGGCGGCGGCGGCTGCTGGTCAGTAAAAATGTTACGGCGTTATTTTTAATCTTTTCTACGAGCGGAGATTTCCGTCCTTGTGTGGAACTTCTGCGGGGTTCAATCCGTTAGTAGGTCCTGTAAGCCTTCGCCTCATGGCGCAGAGCTCCACTATTTATCCTTTAAAGTCAGCCGCTCTGACGTCACGGTGGGATGGACCATACCATTGAGTCCCTTCAAGGGGCAGTATGTGTGCATGCGTGATGTGTATGGTGATGTAACAGCAGAGTTAGTTGCATCTTTTGGTGCGTTTATCTGACTTCAGATAATTCTTCCTTCCACGGTTGTGATACATGTGACTGTGATGATTCCTGTATAGATAAGAGTATGTTGAGTGATGCTTGAGACTTAAGGCAAGTCAGTTTGACTCTCCTTTAGTTGTGTTTTAGGGAGGTGGGCTGACCGCCATTATGCTTACACTAACATTCAGTATAACATCTTTATGACACACAGTCATAGAAAAAGTTATATTGTAGTTTGATTTATTCTCCACAACGTGTAATGACAACTCTTCTTATCAGAAAACATATATTTCCAGAAAACCCACACTGGTATATGATCTGATACATGAGATGTATTATACATGAGAACATGCCCCCTTCGATAAACAAGCAGAAAACCTCGAGATGATTGCAACAGTGGAGAGTGAGCACAGACTGTGTTTATTATTTCTCAAAATAATTTAATTATGCTTTACTCAAAAAGCTTCCATCTCCCCTTTACCCTTCAGGACTGTTTTTTAATATAATCAAAAGCTCTGATTGTGAACAACATGTACCTTTGCAGGCAACAGATGGGTTTAATTATTGTTGCTAAAGTTACAGTTTTACCATGGCTCCAGAGCAGGACCATTTTATTTATTTGAGAACAGGAGTATTTCTGGTTCACGTTCTAGTCAGACTGTTTTTTTAGTTCAGCAAAGATGTTGAAAATATGAGCTTACTTCTTACTTCAATTCAGATCGCTGCTTCACCATCTTCTGCATGTCATTGTGACTCTCACTCACCTATGAATCATCCCAGCACACAATCCCAGTGTCGCTCCAATAAAGGTGGCCTGATGTTTTCTCTGCTCAATTTGTCCTTGATCTTTGGAAGTCGAAGTGACACAAACAATGACTAGTCTAAAATGTTAGATAAAGAATAAATGTGATATCAATATCCAACAATGCTGATAAAGGGTGGTGGCTTTATATAACCACAGGTTATAGTCAAATGTTAATGGTTGCCTTCAGCACAAAAACTGTTCTACAGTAAAGTTTTATTAGCAGATATTCAACCTTAGCCAACCATAGCCCATCAGCCAATTTAATGATGCTATTATGGTATGTATTGTCACTCAACAAAGCAACTCAATCTCTGACCAGTGTTGCATCAGAGCGGTAAAGTCATTTGTCACCATGAATTTGCAGGGCAGACCCTTTGTTTTCAGAGATCAAAAGCATGATGCAAGATACACCTGCTATTGCCTTTAACAGGATGTGTTGTGCCGATTGACCACACTGAAGGGCCATCCGAATACTGGTTGAAATATAATAAAGTTAAATACAATTACATTTCCATAACTAAATACAATGCACATGCAAGGTTGTAGGTGTAGTAATCATGGATCTTGAATGTCTTCATGCAAAGGTCTTAGCGTAGATTGCAAATTAAACTGTAATATAAATTATTTCAGCCAATGACAATAACTTAGGAAACACACATGAAGCACACAAACAGCCCAGTTTTGAGGAGAGTATATTTTTTCTTTGGACAGTGATCCACTATTTTCGGGGTTTGAGAACAAAGCAAAGCAGCCCCTAAAAAAGCCTTCTCACCGAACTGATCAGATGTTTTCACAGACATAAACTTTTGTTATGAGTCGACAATATCTCACAGGCGTCCTATATTTTTCATTCACAAATATACAAATATCTGTGGACTATAACAATCCTCATTTCAGACAATTAAAGAAACATTTTATTTGGCTCAAATGGAGAATGTTCTCCAGGTCCTTACAGGTGAAGAAAATAATCATCAATATTCTGTGATATCCTTTGACATAATGCTCCCTCACTGGCCAGCAGAATTCAGGCTCATTTAAAAATGAAATAGGAAAATAAATACATAATTTAGGAAAAATTATCTTTGCGGCATAGATTGTCTCCTATATAGAATTTTCTACCATACTTAATATTTATCCTTTACGTGTATATATTTCTTCTATTTTAGCCACATAATTACAAAAACAATAACATTCTGAGATTTTTTTTTCATTTACATTTCACAATAGATAGTTCCTGGTCATGACAGCAGAACTGACCTTACTTATCTAAATAGACAAAGTAGTACAATCTTAATCTTTTTTTAAAACATATTCCTCTAAACAAAGCTCCATTACGATCATTTCAAAGACAGGACAATACAAGAATGTACTATGAAATGTTTTGAACTATTTCAGATTAATGCAAGCATAACTGTCCTGCATGTCTTCACTTAACACCAAAATTTACATTGTTACTGTTCTCAACGAGTTTTTCTAACAATTTTCACTTCCACTATTATAACAAAGAGGAGTCAAAAACAGCACTTTACGGCACAAAAATTACAGTACCGGAATGTAGAGTATGTCCAGCCGAAAACATGCGAACACAGTCACACACACACGCACACGCACACCATCCACCATCAAACATACACACACGTCCATAAAAACACATCCACACAAAAACTGAATACACACATACACACATACAGCTACAACAGTACACTTTGTCCTACGCTAACGGCCCAGAAGTACAACGTGTCTAAAATGGAACATGACGACTATTGTTATGGTCGGCTAACCACTACGACTACATGGGTCTGAGCAAAGAGAAAATAACTACACGAGAAACAGGAAAAATTAAACCAAATAATAAATAATTTAAAAAAAAGAAAGCATTAGTTAGGACAATTGAATTTAGTTGAAATAATGCATTGTCTATGTGATACTTCACTAGAGTGGAGCTTTGTTTCATATGATGCAAAGCCCCATAGTAGCCCTACATAGTAGAGCTCCCACTCACATTTGTCAGAGATATCCAGATTGATTATCAGTTTTACTTGAGTTTTTGTCAAAATGTTCATACACAGAATAAATGTTATGTTAACATGATACATGAAAATAAGTAAAAATGAATACGATGTGTCTTCTTTTTTCCCCATGTAAATTTTTGCAAAATTAGTATCTTAACTGCTTGGATAAGCCTCATTAAATCACGTTAAAAGTATGTTCGTCCAATAAATACACTGTAAATGTATCCTGCTTCAGATATTGCTGTGGTTGTTGCCACTGACGTTGGCCAAGCTGAGATAGTGACAAACCTATTATTTAACTAGTTTTGGCTACGCTTTGCGAGCTGACAGCTTCTACAACCATCACATCCAACTGCACTGATTTAATCCATTTTTATATATGTCATTTTCTAAGCTGTCGTGTGCTGTGCTGCGACCACGGGCAGTACAGTAACCAAGGCCCCTAAACCCGCCCAACCCACCTCGGTTCCGCTGGGTTTTTTTGTGCCCCCTGGAGGGGCTTTGATTCCCAGTGGTGGAACATTAGAAATAATTCCTGCATGTATGCTAAATTTCCAGAGAAGGGAATATCCACAATAGTAGATCCATACCACCAATTCAAATTGAATGGCAATCTCCATTAGCAGATTTGCAGTAGCTTATGAAAAAGTGATTGCTGGTTCACCCGGTAATGCTTGTGTAGAATATTTTGGATTTGAACAATTTTTTAACCATGTCTCTATGGTCAGACAGATATACGTTTCACAATTAATGCAATTGATTTGTGAGTAGAGTTTGCAAAAGCATTTACTGTCGGCATGCAGTCAGCTGATATTACTGCTGCAGTAACGGTATCAAACCATTGTCAAAGAAGGAGAAGATGGTTTCTACAGAGTATTAAGTAACCGCTCTTTTACGCTGCATGACCACAGAATCCTTGAGTATTTCCTAATGCAACGTGTCAGCTCCCTGTACTATCCACACCTGAGAACGGACAAAAAGGTAGAAGAAACACCGGACTGAGTGAAAAGACTTACAAATAAAAAAATACACAATGTGTACAGCTCAAAAAACAACTCAAGGCAAAGTAAGCCGTCTAGACCAACCAGATGTCTTTTCCTGAAAGGGATGGCATCAGAAACTGTATCATTTCATCACAGAAAACATACAGCGTAATGGATGTATTCGATAAAAGACACAACAATTGGCTATGTGATCTGTGACGACAGCAGGAGAGGTTTTGTTTCAGACCCCTGAACCCTGTGTGTCTTTTTCTTTCTCCTCAGCAGCAGAGACCTGGCCGCTGCTGTCCTCTACTGGACGCCCTGTGGACTCGCGCTCTGCAGTCGTCGTCGTCGTCGTTGTGACGTCTAGCACTTTCATCTTGGCCTGCGCTGGGGCTCCCAGAGCGGCTGCGGCTGCGGCTGTGGCTGTGGCTGCGATGGCTGCGGTGCTTTGCTTTGCACGGACTGGGACTGCGGGACCTCCCCTTCGTAGGGACGACGGTGCCGTCGTCGTCTGAGCTGAAGTCTGAGCTGTCCGAAGAACTGGCGTCAAGGCCTGAAGTTGGGAGCTGGATCTGAAGATGGATGAAAAAGATAACACGGGTAGGATTTAGGGGAGAGAGAGGCCGGTAAAAGTCACAAAAAGCACCAAGATGGAGGTGGGAACACCACCTAAACACAAATGTAACGTTCCCCCCGTAGAGCAGATGTATTTGATTGTTTTAGCCAAAAGGAAGCAGTGCCAAAGTGCCTTGATTACCTGAAATGGCTCTGTTACACCCACAATGGTGCTCATGTTGTTGCTATAGTAACCCAAGATGAAGTCTCCTGAGCCTTTTGGTAATTCCTCCTCAGTAAAAGTTACCTGAGAAGCAGTTATTTGGACATGTATTAAACGTGAAAGAAAATTACATCACAGAGAATTCAATACGCAACCGGATTACCTGATGGTCTTGTCGAGTGAAGTCCCCTTCCTCCTGCTTGGCCCACACAGTATCCCACATAGTCCTTATGGTGCTTGAAACCCACCTAGGGTGGCAAATTGGTAACGCACAGACATATTTACAATAATGCTCCTGTTGATTCACTTCAAATTCACTGTTGAGGTACGACCGTTTACCTTGAACAGTCCGATCCAGTCCCAGGAGCTGCGTGGGTAGTTGGGCACCAGGCGGAATTTAGCTACGGCATCATCGATACTGTTCCACTCATCCTCCACTATGATTGTGACCAGCGGCATGTCCAACTTGTACGGGAACTAAAAAGAACATTTAGCATATTACAATGATCAACAACAGCACAGGCGGCGGTTGCCCCATTTAAAGTGCTACAGCATTTTGAGTTTAATTTGGGAAACCGCAGTGTTGAATTAAATGAATGCCTCACCTGCAGGGTAAAGATGGAGGAGACTGGTTTGTGGTCACTGACGGTGTACTCCATGTGGCTCCGGTAGTAGTGTTGTGTCACTTTGGTCCCACTGGTCAGCCCCAGAGTGGAGCCTCGCTTTCCCGCGCCGAGAGCAGTGCCGGCAGTGGCTCTCAGGCGCCACAGGATCCGGTCGGTCCAAGCCGGTTTACGTTTTTTCCCACTGCGCGAAACAAGATGAAGAAAGAAAGATAGGGAGAAAAAAAAATACAATTTTAAAATCAGTATCAGATAACAGTCACTTCCAAAAAAAAAAGGGATTATTATTAAACCAGAGTCTGTGGTATCTGGACAGTGGCCATAAGTTCCAAGCAGCACCTCACACCACCGACCTTGTGTCATACGTATCTGTTCCAACGTCAAACTTGTAGGTGGGGGGAAAATTTCAGCGGCCCCTCATGGAAACCCTCCAAAACGGTCTCACTGTCTTTGGCCATATTGAGCTGCAACAGTGAAGAAAAGGTTAGCGTGCTTCTCTAGTGCCTTCTAGTGGCATCACATGCACAGTGCACAGTCCACTGGACAAGAAACAACATGAATACGAAGGAGCTGAGGGAAACGTTGCCTTCCCGAAGGGCAACGCATTAGAGAGCCTGTTTTACCTGATCCTTTTCCCACAACATTTGGAATTTGTTGGTATCGATGGCGGCTTTAACCACTTGCATATCCAGGTCCTCAATGCGGAAGTTGAGATCCCCAAACCAGAACACCACACTGTGAAAAACAAAGAAGTACCTGAGTACTTTTGAGGAAAAACCAGAGTGTGATTGTTTTCCACTGCTCTGTCAGGGTGTCACGGTGGTGCCGACTTACTCATGGTCGAGAACCCCAGTGGCCGTCTGGCCCTCGAACTGCTGCTGCTGCAGGATGCTCTCAAAGTCCTCCATGCGCTGCCCAGAGTTTTCCATGTGAGCCGGCAGGTGGCAGTTGAGGAAGCATATAGTGTGGCCGAACACCGACATGCGGGCGCTAACGCCAGCCTTTATTCCCCTGTGACACCGGCAGGTACAAGGGTGGTCAAATCGTTTTAAAGAAAGAGAAAACAACACCATAAGGGAAGAGAGCTTTTTGTGTTCATTTTCTCTTTCTTTAATTTCTCAAAAATCCAATTAGTGTTTAGAGTCAGGGATCGGTGTGTGGTGTGTGTGTGGGTGTCTGTGCCACAGACAAACAGGAAGTCAATCATCAATATGTAATGCTGTACAGTAAAGTGCACAGTGGGGAGACAGGAGGTCGAGGATGTCCTGCTGCTCTGACCCACTAAAACACAAAAGACGTTTCAGTGTAAAATGTGAAAAATAGGCTGATGCCCGAATGAGTTCCAACAGGGAGGATTTCAGTCCCAGCGCTGTGTCACTATTTCAGTGAACAGGAACTTTGTTCTATAATCAACCCATTTTTTTTCCTTCTTTTTATTTACCAGTTTTCTTGACCTGGTCTTTATTTTCATAAAACCAGTTGTCACCGTCAAGACTGGATAAAAGCAAATAGCCCGCTTGTGAAATGTCCACAACACAGTGCTGAGTGACCACAGAACGGTGGCAGCAGCCAGCTCACCCAGTAGCCCCCGAGGCCGGTTCGGGTGGTCTCCGTCTGCACGCCGCGGAGGAAGGGCAGGTGGAAGTACTTGGCAAAGACCAGGAGCAGCAGCCCCTGCATCCGCTGGGAGGTCACCTGAGGGACGGACAAGAGGAAAAGCGCAGACAGACATGAGGAAGGAAATAAGATAAGAGGAATAGGTAAATATAAGGAGGCCCTTTGCCCAATCCAGAAAAGAGAGCAGCTATACGGTTGAGTTCAACTGTAACTGACAATCTTTATAACGTGCACTAAAATTTCAATACGCAAATTCTCGCAGCCGAGTCAGGCTTTGCTGTGTGTCCTTGTCTCTCCCCCCCGCCTCTCTATATCCCTTTACATTTTCATTAAACCCTGCAAGGGCCAGCGGCGCGCCTCTCTCTCTCTCTCTCTCTCTCTCTCTCTCTCTCTCTCTCTCTCTCTCTCTCTCTCTCTCTCTCTCTCTCTCTCTCTCTCTCTCTCTCTCTCTCTCTCTCTCTCTCTCTCTCTCTCTCTCTCTCTCTCTCTCTCTCTCTCTCTCTCTCTCTCTCTCTCTCTCTCTCTCTCTCTCTCTCTCTCTCTCACTCTACATGAAGAGCCGCGCATTAAAGAGGCCGTAGCTTGTGGTCTTCCCTCGCTGTGGCAACGCACCACTTTGAGGACGGAAAGCACGATGTACATGCTGCAGGCACTTGATGGCCAGACCTTTCCTCTCTCCCAGCCCCCCCGCCAGCATCTCAAAAGCACGCTCCCCTTTACTGCTTCATGATGCTGTGCAGATTTTGACGTTTGTGCACGCATTTCTTTACTGTACAAGCAGGGCCGAAAGCTGATATATGCGTTGTGGAACAAGATTGGCTATCTGCTGGATATGTGAGGACCCTCCCCAGATATTTATGTCCATTTCTCCCTCCCCCCAGTGGTCAACACATCCCAACCCCCAATAGCAGGCTGAAGAAGCTTGATCACACCCCGCCCGAGAGGCCTGTGGCCAGCAACGCGGGCACACATCTTTGCACGTGACTCGCTGGTATACTAACCGGCTACTTGAACTACTTTGTTGCGTAATGGAATCTACTGACCCGTGAAGTTGACTAACTTTATGTGTGGTACGTGCGTTTCTGTGGGAAAAGTCTGAAAGGGTACACCGCTGCTGTTTAACCGCTGTTTAAGCTGCTGTAGTTGCAGTGCATAACATAGCCGGGGGACTAAATCGGGCTCACTGTCAGAGGGACGTCAACACTGACAACGACGTGACCCAAAAATAAAACAGCATCCTAGGAGACATTTGCAAAGCTCTTTCGGCTCTATAACTATAACTACAAACATGTTTGTTCTTCAGGGAATACGTACTGGGAAGTGTTTTCTACATTGTATTAAATATGCGCGTGACACAGTTTATTTCTTCTTAGTGTGCAACCTTTCCACGGTGGGTGTAGAACACTGAAAGGGCAAGACAGAGAAAAAGGGGGGCAGGTTTTCAGTCTCATAGGCACACGGAAGGAAGCTGACATGTCAGCTTTCAATGATCCACCCATCCACAAGCTCAGCGAACAGAGATCTCAGCAGCGATAACGTGACGCGTACGAATGCAGGCTGTTTAGCCTTCCAGTTTGAGAGTGTGCGTCTGTGTTAATAAGAAAAGCCATCACTGACCAGCACATAACCAAAGGGGCTGAGTCTCTCCATGCAGACCTCGCTCCATTGGTCTGTGAAGAGGACGTCTTTCAGCCTTTTGTTAATCATAGAGTTCACTTCCTGGAGCCTGTCGAAGAAAAACGACAAACAGCAACACACAGGGGGCAAAATCCAACAGAGATTTAAGAGGAGCCGATAAGGGAACGCTTTGATAATGTAATGGGGGATTCATAAATGAAAGGAAATCGTAGCCGTAAGGAGAGAGACGTCCCCGGGGTTCAGGACTGAGCCCGACTGCTCATTAGCAACGGTCCTTAAAGTGTTGACGTGTTACACGTGTGCATGGATGGACGCTTAAGCTTACGTGTGGAAGACACAAAACACTCACCCAATAATGTACATGTCAGTGTTTCCATCTCCCACATTCAGCCCCAGCAAGGCGGTGATGTCATCAGGTGGGGTGGCTCCACCCACGTTCCAAGTGATGAAGTGCAGCCTGATGGAGACAATAGGTTGTAAACTGTCATTACCAACAGTCCTCATGATTACAACCTGCAGACCTGAAACAGCTGAACCCTTCTACTAACACCTGGAATAGAACCAGTCAGCTTGCAGTTTAGATCCATGTTTGTCAAATTGATTCCAAAATCGGCACCAGTGTGCTGGAGCAGATTTACAGCTACAGAGCTGATAAACATATAGAAATAAATAAAATAATAAAATATCATCTGACGCTTTTTATATAGTGACACTTCTATAAAAAAATCAGTCAATGATTTTCTATTTAATAAACCACAAAGACGAGATCAAATTTGACTCGTGTGTATTTCTGAATTTGTGAACCATAAACAACAAAATAATTTAATAAGGAACAAATAGTTCTGTTCGCAGTGTGAAGGGAAAGATCACCACAATCTACACTGTTCACTACGATCACGTAGCCCCGCAGCGTGGACGGTCTGTGACTGTCAGTGTGTATAAATAAACTCTGTGCGCCAGCCTTTCTTTTCTCAGCTGTTCCGGACGGAAAGCGGACATGAAGACATGCTGAGACATGCACATTAGAACAAACACCGACGAGGGAACCTGCCTGAAGTCCTCCACCACCTGGGCCTGTGTGTCCGCAGTGCCGGCTACAGAGAGGGCTCGCTGTGCATGAGGGTTCAGGTGAGGAGCCACGGGCCTGCTGTCCGGCGGGTGGGGGACCGACGCGGCCCTGACCGGGTGGTGGCCCGGCCCTTTCGGACCAGCCTTGCCGCTCGGCCCGGAGCGCTCCGCTGCGGGTTTGAACGCTGCAGTGCGAGAAGGTTTGGGGCGACTTGGCGCCGAGCCATCAGATTCGCAGTCCTCCCGGGTCGCCACTAGGGTGGGTTCAGCTTTGGGCTCGGCTGTGGGCTCGGAGATGTCCACCGAGCCCTCTACTCTGGCACTTCTCTGTGGCCGGCGATGCCTGGCAGGAGCTGCAGGCTGGTTAGCAGCGGGATCTGGGTCTGGAGCCGCTGTTTCCGATTCTGTAGCTGGAGTTGTTGTTGTTGTTGAAGCATCTTCTGCTCCCTTTGGTTCGTCTTCCTGCGTCTGGATTTGGATCAGGGGTATCTTGGTCCATTTCTTAAGATTGCTGAGGCAAAAAAATAAAAAGGAATGTTTGCATTTAAGCTATTTAGGTCATCTAGAACATCAATAATCAAATAACCCTTGAGGTAACAATCTTATCGTCAAAGATACAATGCAAAAGTCACTGTGACCATAAAATGATGACATGATGTAATCAGAAAACATCAAAGTGTTTTCCAATTGAGACAGAGAAAGAAAATGCCTTTTAAACACTGGACAGAACTCAGAGTGGCCTACTTCACAAATGACATGCCAATTCTTGACCCATCGGAGTGAGTCATTCAGGCTCCAACCGTAGGCAGGCAATTCAAAAGCCTTGAAAAGGGTAAATACAGTAACATGCACTGACAGAAGAAGACATCAGAAAGAATAATGTAGAAAAAAACAACTAGAGGTTCAGGAAGAGACATGGATAGACGTGTTCTCCTACTGTCCTAACCTCTCAGAGGTTTAGGTTGGGAGATTTACATGAAAGCAAACCTAGAGTGTCTCATGCTCCCTACTTGTGCCTAAGCCGCCTGCAAGTCCAGTAACCAGGGAGATGCTCAGTCAGTTCATATCAGCTCACAGCACCTGCCACACACTAACATGAGGAGATGCTGCATGGCTCAGAACCGCATAAACAAACAAACGGCATGGAATAAACCACAATGCATGGAGAGGGAGCTGCACAGAGATCAGACGGACACAGAGAGCAGAGGAGGACATCAATAATGGCAAGAATGAATGGCTGCATTGCCTTTATCTACTGCTGATTAATGGGACAAAATATAAATGCATGCACAAAAGCTTTAAAATGTCTGATTTTAATCAAAAACACAGGAATTTTACATCAAAAGCTACTGTTTCAATGAATTGATTAAATAGTTACAAATAACTAAGTAATGATGGTGATATACAGCATGATTGAAGATATTAAGAGTGTCAATTGTTTTTTAAATCCGGACCAATCTAAGGAAGAAATATATAAGGGAAATTGTCGTCCATACATTACGTCACCAAAGATGATATAAAAAGCAGGGATTATTTAGATTTTGAATCCTTAAAACACCAAAATTGCCGCGTAGAGTAGAAGGGGACGTGTCCTTGGGCTTGTGGACATGCCTGATCCTTAGAATAGCTGATTTTGACAAAATAATGTGGCAGGCCGACCCAGATCCATCAGCTCGGAGAAATAAAAGTGCAACACACGATAAGGCACCATCGAATGTCTCAGTCCTTTACGAGTGTGAGAGGACACCTACTCTTTGGTTATTATGGCTGCACAGCCAAATCATGGGAGCCATTAACCACTTCTGTGCTCTACAGGATTTTCTGTTTGGGGACGCGGGAACAACAGAGCCCGCTCATAAATATTCACACGACCTTGAAGAGACGGAGGTTGTGACTTTCATGGCGTGAGGCGGGCTGCCTCTGTACTCTACATGTGCCCCAGAGACACGCTGGTCTTTCTGGTCCACCAATAGCCGGGTGCCTCGCTGGGCATAATGTATTCACATGGTCCATGTATGGCATTTAGTGGGGGCAGTGTGGAGGAGGGCGGTGGGGGCACACGTGGGAGTGGGTGGGTGCAAAACGAGGTTGAGGGAAGCGGAGGGGGGAGCCGAGGGAGACGGCCCATTCAGCGACAGCGCCGTGTCCCTTCACAGAGTGTCTCCACATTGATCCTCTCACACTTCCCTCTGGCACTGTCTAATTTTCTAGCCTTAATCCCCCCCCACCCTTCCCTCCTCTCTCTCTCTTTCTCTCTTATCGTCCCGTTTCTCTAATCCTTTTTCTCCCCGCATGCCCTCCCTGATGCTATTGTTCCATCTCACCCACCTTCCTAGCATAGGCATTGATTTGCTCATCCCACCATTTTTTCACATCCTATATTTTTCCCTTTCCCACCAAGACGAGCGCCAACACTATTCCTGGCCTAATGTGTTTTCATTCCTTTCCTCACCCCCTGTGCTCTGAGGGGACACTTGTGCTCCTCCAGCGACATTCTCTGCATCGTTTCCTTTCGGCCAAACACCTCCCGCTATAACGCCAAGGCGCCGCAGAACGCCATAACAACTGGACGTCATCATATTCAGTGGCTCGGGAACACGGGGAGATTACCGGAGGCTGAGAACATGTTCAAACCATGTAGGAGGAAGATGGTCCAGTATGATGGAATTTTTGGAGAGATTAATGCTAAACTGTTTATTTAGAAAATGCACATTCAGAGATACTTCCTTCTGCATGCTTAAAACTACCATACTATCAAACAAAACCTTTTTCAACTTTCCAAATACTTTTTTTTTTTCTCTCCGGGAACCGTGTTGACAGACATCACTTCTTTTTCTGCTCACGTTCACAAGGAGAGGGTGAAATGATTTGAGAACAAATGTGGCATGGTGGCATGGTGTTTACATGCAGCGTCCTGAGGGGGAGTAAGCCGAGAGAACCAGGAGGGATGCAGCGCAACAGACAGCAGGCTCCTTGCAGGCTTCTTAATGGGATTATTTAAACAACAGAGAGGGTTGTGGATGACCAGGTCTGTTGAGTGGTCGGAAGCCACGTTTCCTTTCTTTCTATTTAAAGAGAGTAATCTATACCCTCACATAGACTTCAAATCCCCTGCTGTGCACGGCTGCACTATAGTCATTCCAACCAGAATGTTGACCACACTTTGCCGAAGTCTTCCGTGTTCAATGTTGTTGTTACAGCCAGGCAGGGTGTTGGTGTTCAGGGCCGCCGGGGCCATATGCCCCTGTGAAAGGGACACTAATGGTGACCTGGGCCGAAATGACTGCTGCAGCTGCTGCCACAGCTGTAAATGGCTCCCCTAGGTCCTAGTGCCACTAAGATTCCCTCTCCTGTATCCACGGGGCCTCATCGTTCCGATTAGGTCACAGCGTAGGCTGCAGGTTGTCAAAAGTAATCTGGTTACATTTGAATACTGCAGACATGTGCTGACAACACAGAGTCGAATGTCTGCACAGAAAAAAATGGTGTCTCAAATAGACATTTCAGATTCTGCCAATTACAATTATGGAAGCCAGCCGAATGGAAACATTCACGTTGGCTTCATTTTGCCTAAAAGGCCCTCTTAAAAAGGAAAGTAATCACCATGTTGTTATCTGACGCAAAAGCTGCACCCGGTTCACCAAGTAATGCTGTGCGTGCATTGCACAATGTGGAGTAAATGGGGTAAAGATTTTCATTGAATCCGACATAATCTGTCAGTGAAGGAATTCGGCTATGCAATCAAGTGTGACAAAAAAAAATCATTAGGAAAGATAAAAATAAATCCACTGTGCTCGTCATGTGAAAAAAGGCTATGTGCAATAACAGCTGCATGTGCAGGAAAAGTCATTGCCTGCAACTTCCTTCCTGTTCAGTTAGTAGGAAGTAATAGCAGGTCTTTTCTCTCAGCTAACTAGCCGAGTTAGAATTTGTGAATTTGAAGTCTAATAGAGCCTTTTGGCTACAGATGGTTCTGTTTGCAGCTAAATCCTCCCACAGTGCAATCAATCACATTATCAAATCGCATTACGGTTGCATGCAACCATCTGAATATTACTCTGTGATTGAACCAGTGGATCATAATAAAAAACGTGTACAATCAGATTACATTTACATTCAACCTGAAGAATTCTCAACTAGCAAGAGAAAGTTTTTTTTTGACAGGATGTGTTTGAAATCTAGTATCCTCTGTTATGTAAACACCAGAACCCAAGTGCATGGCACACTTTAAGGGAAGCAGTGGTATATCTAACCACCATTGGTATCTGCCTATAAATGGTGGGTAGCTGTGCATGTTTACATATGACACAGAAATGACTGCTGGCTCGACTGAAAAAAACAGCAGCACACAAACAGCACCTGGCATATTACACTCCTGCTTCAAGGACAATATTCATCTGGCTGACAAAAGGCATCAAGGTCATTGTATTTCACTGATTTGCCATCAAATATTACCTCAGCATTTCTGTGCTTATCTGCTTTAGATGAGGGAAGAAAACCTCCAAGTCCACCTGTAAACTAATGTCTGCCTGATGAGGATTCTCTCGCAGGGGGAAAATTGTAATTGCTTTCTTTCTTAATCATCGCGGTGTTCCTTTACAAACAAATGCTGTACCGTGTAAGAAAAGACACGGTGTCACTGTCACTTCTCACGGAGACACAGCCACAACCAGAGCTCCATTTACAGGTGATGTCAGGATGAAACAACACATGCTGCTCTGTGTGGGATTCTTCTGTCCACTGGCGAGTAACAGCAGCTCATCCGGTCACATTATCAACACAATAAACACAACGCACGCTCACAGCTGATATGTCATCAACGTTTACCTGTTTGTGTTCTTGTAGGTTGGTGGTTGGAACAGCTGATGGAGCTTGGGTAAAATGTTTCAACAGATGAAGCGGTGCCTCGGTGGAGGTTGTGAATTTACAGGAATCACGAGGAGAAGTGAATCGTTAACCGAAAACAAGCTGAACTTTCCCTTCCAGTCGCCCTCGAAGAAGAAACCATCGGCATCCCAGCGCCTGCCTTCTTGCCTTCCTTCCTTCCTTCCTTCCTTCCTTCCTTCCTTCCTTCCGTCCTAATCAGGGAGGTGACAGGTGGGTTTTGAAAAGCGATGCTGCCGATACATTTGCCAGAAAAGCTACATCTCAGAAACACCCCTGTGCCTCCTGGCTTAAAGACCCGTCTGATAGTCCTGCGCCTTCCCGGTGCCCTTCACATTAAAACAAAACCGACCGGCACCGTATGAAAGAGAGAGAGGGAGCGAGAGAGAGAGAGAGAGAGAGCGCGCGCACGCGTCCCTAAACGAGCCGCTCCGGTCTGCAGGCGGTGGGTGACGATGACACTGAGCGTGAAGCGCACAGAACTACAGCACGCAGAGAGGAAACGCCAAGACAATCACAAAAACACGACTTCCGCTCGACATCGGCTTACGTAACACCGACGGGCCGTTGGCCTATGGATGTGCGCATGCCAAGTGCTGTCTAAACGTACACTGGGCATTAAAAACCGTTCTATGTAGTCAAAGTCTATGATGACGCTCTACTGCCGCCTATTGGTTGGTGTGGAGAAGGCATCTAATTCACTAGAAGTGTCATCTTTAAATTGCCTCTTTGAGGTGGCCCTTTATTGTTGGACAGACGCATCGATGCAGCACACTGCCCCTCCCCCTTGGATCCGGGAGCCAGAGCATCATGTTGAGTCACGGGTGGGATGCTTGATGTTGTCTTGTCAGAACAACTTGCGTTTTGTGTCAGGGGAGCCCTGGTGAAACATTTGCTTCGGGCCTTGCCTGCGTCCCCACTGAACCCTGTCCTCATTAAATGAAGACATGGTTTAAGCCAAGACTATATTAACAGCAGACACTTGCTCCAGATCAGATCTTACGTTACCCTGATTGAGCTCTGCATGCACCGTCATCCTTCGTGAACTACATATTAACATGGTGTCTCTACTAGGCGGGGGCCCACTTCAGCTGACGATGAACTTTAATGATTCGAATAACTTAAGCCAACTGACATAGAATTTTGTTTTGCAAACATAGGAAAGCATTCTTTAGGTCAGCCTCATGTTTCATTTGACAGAATTTTCCCAAGCAAAGAGCTTATTGATTAAACAAAAGTGTTGGTATTGGCGGACACCCGACCCCAAGTACCAGTATGGTAAGTATTATAGTAGTAGTATATAATTGATATATACATGCATGTGACCCTTGACCTTTGTTGAAAGAGGTGAAGGGGTCAAATGCACAGGCAATTTATATACTACTGCCTTAATCCCGTTTCCCATCTTATTTCTAAACAATATAGCAAAGTAAATACAAAAATATATATATATATATAATAATATACTCAATCTTGTCAGAGCTTTACAGCACTAATTTCATTGTGGTTGGCATTTCATAGAGAATCCTTAGAGACTTTTAAGATTAATATTTATTTTTACAAACCACATGATTGTCAATTACATTACAAATCATTTAGCTGATGCTTTTATCCAAAGGGACTTACAATGCACTTTTAACCCATGGATTATACATTTTGCCCAGGTAGCAATAAGGAGTTACACATAACAAATACAAATAGTTTGACAGTATATCAGCTCGTGTATGTTTTCTTTCATGGGATGTCTTACATTTGCAATGATTGATCAAAGAACGCGTTTGAAATGTATTGGATTGTATCTAAAAAGGGAACCAACCAATGAGCGCCCTGCACGCCTTGCCCCCCCCCGCCCCCTCTCCCCCTCTCTCCTCGTCTCCCTCTCGACGTGGCAAAAGGACCGGACGTAACCGAGCTGCACATCATCCTCGCTCCTCGTCTTAGCTGCGTTTGCTGACCTCCAGACTCCGGCAGGAACCGGTCCCGGAGCCATGTGGCTGCTGGTGCTGGCCGCGTTGCTTCACCGCAGCTCTGCCCACGCGGTGGAGCTGAAGAACCTGGACGGGCTGGCCAAGGCGAGAGTGGAGGTACGGTGCCCCCGGGTCGCTTCCACGGCACCGGTTGTATTTACAGTGGGGCCGTGTTTCTATTGTTTGCGTTAGACTGGGTTTGTGTTACTAATGTGTTACTAAATGCGTCGCCTCACTTTTCCGTGATTGGCGCATGCGTGAGGATGAGCCGCGCAGCCCGGTTACAAAAAACGTTTTTTTTTTTTTGTCATAACGATTCAATTGATAACAGGGATTTGGGGTAGCTGTAAATGAGGAGGCGGGATTCCTGCACAAAAGTTTGTAAAACTCAACTCCTCTTCCTGCGGGGAAAGCACGCGCGGCCCCCGCAGGGTGTCACCAAATCACCACCTGGAACCGCTTGTAATGCGCTGCTATTGTTGCCATGGTTGGGTTAGTCACACCTGCTGATACTCGACACCTGCGGCCCAGATTTTGAACATTTGAGAGGTTAAATCAGGTCATATCCGTTTTGACTGTATGAGAACTGCATATAAACATTTGTTTTTTTTTCTTCAGTCGTGTGGTGGATGACAGCTGAACAGGCTCACACAGGTGAGTTACTTTCTGGCATGTGGCCAAGAAGTAGAAAACACACTCTTAGAGCCGATGTCAGAGGCCGACTGAAGCCTCTTCCCCTGGTGTCTAGTTTCAAATAATCCAGATCTGTAACCAAAACTATCTCTGAGCGAAAAGCCCTAATCCACTTCTCTGTCTCCAGGTCAAAGCCTTTGTGATGCTGGACATTCCTCTTTAGTATCCTTTGCCTCAAGTACACTGCTGTTACTCATGTCAGTTTATAAATTGCACACAGAAAAAAGCGCACTCTGAAGTGTCCGTGCCAATCTTTAACCATCCCTCCCTCAGCCATAACCTGGTGATGAAGCACATTGCTGGGGCCGACCCTGAGCTCGTCCTCCTGAACCACTATTCCGAAGAGCTGGATGTAAGTTCTTCTTCTGCAGCGTATTTATATTTGCATTGAATGACAACAGGAAATATTTAAAAGCTTCTATATTTACACTTTAAATGGGATTTTTTTTTATAGGTCTTCTACATCGACGATTTTCAATCTGTAAATCGCGTTATTTCCCTTCCCCAAAAGTGGAATTAAGACATGAACCTAAATGTATCGCTGCATTGCGCTTTTATTTTTGGCCACTTGGGGGCAGAATTTAGACCAGCGGTGAACCCTCAACAACAGACTTCAAACATTAAGCTGCAGTGCTGTGCTGAGGCACCTCGTGTACAGTTACAGGTCACCGACCAAAGTGACCGAAAAGTGCAAACTTTAATTTAACATGTGACTTCCTTCCGCAGCGGATCCCCCTGGCTGGCATGAGTCGCTCCGAGATCAACGAGCTGCTGGGCGAATTGGGCTTCCACAAGAAGGCCAAGGAAGAGGACGAGGTGCCGGAGGAGTTCCGCTTCTCTCCTGCCAAAGACAGCCCGTTTAAAGACGAGCAGCCCCACAAGTCCTCCGCCGCCTCTCCTGCCACAGGCGCCGAGCACGCTGACCTGTAGCCTGTCGCAGTGGTGGAAAGCGTGATTCCCACAGTACCACTCGGCTCATCCACGTCCACCAACTGGAAGTGTTCTATTGAGTTTTTTTGGTACATTGTGTGTCCATGTTCTGCAAATATTTGCCTCACTTGTTTTCCCCTTGTGTGTCTGATTGCTTCCTACCTACTGGGAAACTGAATGAAGCCTCAGGCTGAAAACTGTCTGACTGGTCTGAGGCTGATGCTACACGTTCTGGTGGGTTTGGCTGATGCACACAAGAGGAATCAAGAGGAGGAAAATAAAATATTTCAAAAATACCCCTCAAAGTGTGGATGAACAGCATGTGAGAATGAACGAAAGCATGTTAAACACTCAATAAGAGGATCTGGGATGTTATGAGACAATTGAGAGCAATAATCACAAACGTATTCATTCTCAAATTGGTTTCATTTTAATTCACATTTAACTGTGGTGCACAGAAACATGAAATAATGTGTTCAAGCTTAAATTTGACCGCATTCACTGCTGTGTGGAATTGATGTCTTTTAGTTGGAATCATTTCTCTTCATACACTCATACAAGCAGGGCGTTTCAACATATTTTACAAGCTGGATAAAAATCTTTGTTCAAAACTTTTCATTAGCTTTCTGTTGTAAAATATACAATTTGCAGTTATGTTCGGTCATGATTGCTCACATATAAACAGAAAGCCGGCTTTCATCAGGCCCTTTAACTTGCCCAAAAAGTGACCATAATTAGTTTCACAAAATGAGGTGATATCTTGAGCTTATTGACACACTTTAAACAAAACCTTTAAAACGCATAATATACACACTAACAAAATCCACTTTAAAAAAAATCCACTTGCATAAATAAGGAGCTCTACAGGAAAGCTGTGTGTGAGTTTGCTTGGCAGGACGTCAGTGGTGCTGCTGGAGGACGTTCGTTCTGCACATCTGCTCTCCGTCAGGCCTCCAGTCATGGTAAACGTCCGCTGTATGGTCTCGGACTACTACCCACTCCTCTGGTTCCCTCTTTGCGTGAATGGAGCATATATTTGACCGGAAGCATTTTAACAAAGTGATAATATTTGAAAATGGTTGAAACATGTCAGTAGCACTGAAGAGTTCAGAACATAATCTAAACAATTGACAAAAGAACAGCTCTATGATCATGTATTAAATAGTGATACGAAAATTGTTTACATCAACATGAGAATAGTAATAACTTAAGTAAAATGCTTCAAGATGCCCAAATTTGGTAAAAGTTCAAAAGTACCAAAACAAAAACACTGCACCGTTTGGTTGGTTTTATGCTTCCTGTTCTGTGGAATTACCGACAGAAGAGTAGACAGGAAAATAAAAAGGTACAAATAAGTTAAAAGGAAAAATACTATAAAAGTATTCATTTTCCTTTCTTGTATTTTTTGTATTTTTACACTTGAGCAACAGCTACTGCGTGTTAAATATGACCTTGTACAAAGCTGAACACAAATCAATATGCAACATTTCAAATTTTAAAAAGGGAGTCTTATAAAAAACTTTGGTGCTCTGGTGCTGCAGAGAAGTGGACTTATTGTTACTGTGAAGTGAGGGGGAGGAGCCGGGAGGGATGCGGGGGTGGGGGGTGAGGTCGACGCCACACGTAGGCAGCACGCTCACGGAGCACAGGTCACGAGGTCACAAGGACGACCCATGGACATCTCGTATCGGCGCAGGTGGTTGACCAGAGACTGCACGTAGGTGAAGACGCATTTGGAGTCGGGTTTATTACCCATGATCATCATGTCCTCCACTTCCAGGAGAGGCATGCAGTTGGCGCAGGTCCTGAGGAGCAGCGTGCAATGTTTATGATCATTCATATTTAAAATCAACAACCACACAATCACACACACACACCTTCCATCCTTGTTGTAGTTACGTTCTACCTCTTCCAATTCTTTATCCATTGTCGTTTCTGTTTTCTCTCATGAGTAGAAATCTCTTTATAAGCTCTAGAAATAAACTGCAGTGCTGCAGGATGTTTCCATCAACAGATTGAGGAACAAAGACCTGACACGAGAGCGATGCAGGGAGCGACCACATGGTGGCATCAGGTCTGCACGCACTGTAGAACCTACACAAGGTGTATACTAGTGATCGGAGCAGCGCGAGGGGGGGTGAGGAAATGAGCGTCAACATGAATCTGGTTTTGTTATTTGAGCGTAGACGTGGGATCACGCTGTCCTTCACCATTGCTTTTTAAAAAAGGGCTTTACAAGCACAAACAGCAGTAAATTCACACTTGATAAACGTCAGCGGGCAACCCGGCCTCTCCGTTCACTGCTTTGTTTCTTGACTCCTTTGTTTGAAGCATTGTGATACAGCAGTTCCTTTTAAAGTGTGGAGCTGCAGATGGTCCTGGCCCTCTGCCCGGGCCGTAGCCTGACTTTGCAGAAATGCACACATGGACCCACACAAACGCACGCGCTCACCATGTTTGGTGCTCTGCACCTCGGTAGCGTCAGATTTGCATGAAGGATCAAATATCCAAAAGTTGCCAATAAAGGAGTTTTCTGAACCATCGTGTTTGATTGAAATCCTAACGGCTGCTTAAAGAATCCAGTTCCTCACACACACTTACACACACTCCCTCCATCCCCTCTCTCAGAACCGACGGGAGGTTCTTTCGTGGTTTGCCCCCTCTCTCACCATGGGTTCAGTGTTAGGTGGGGTGCGACTCAGGAGTTTTTGGTTTTGGTTTTAACCAGGCCCTTCGTCACCAGACCCCTGTAGAACTCCTGCAGGTACGTATACACACACTTCCAATCCGGCTCACGCAGCTTCACCATGTCGTCCACATCCAACAGCTGGGGACAGTCCACTAGTTTCCTGTGCCCACACCCGGCAGGGAGGGGGGAGGGGGTAGGAAAGTAATGGCAGACCCAAAGAGTTGGAAACAAAGAGGAGGAAGAGAAGGGTGAAATACAGATATGAGAGAGAGAGAGAGAAAGAAGAACAGAGACAGTGGACAAAGTGTGGGAAAGAGGAAGGAGGGGGAAGGAAAAAAGACAGACAGACAAAGCCGTGAGCAGCCAAACAAAAAAAGATTCAGGGTGAAAAGACCAGGGAGAGATAAATGACACAAAAAGAAACAACAACATTACATTCGGTGTGGTCACAAATATATCCATGACACATGCTTCATGAACCTCATGATACTTACAGTGTGTGGCAAACAAACACACAAACACAAGACAGAACAAAGGGTCAAATGAGCTCATTTAGCCTTCTTGTGTGTTGTTGTCTTTTTTTCCGTGTAGGTTTTGACCTTTTCAATATGACTGAGTTCCGTCAGAAACATACGACAAAATGAAAAAAACAACAAGGATTCTGGAAAAAAAAAAAAAAAACAACAACAACAACAACTGGTGAATCTAATAAAAACATACCAGTGCACGAGATGCACGAGATGTGTGTTCCCGGGGGAGGTGAGAGGGAGTGAGACATAGAAGGTGAAAAGAGTGTGGTTGGGTGACACTCCAGTGTTGAGAGCATGAATAACATCAACACCAGCATGGTCCCACTGGTGTGAGCACACGCACACACAGACACAGACACACACACACATGTATATACACATATGTGATCGCGGGCATCACAAGTGTGGACGGCGTGATGCAAGAGGGATGAGAGAGATTGGGAGTAAAAAGGGGGGGAGCTGGTCCTTCTATTGCTTTAACCTGGTTCTGTTTGGGGAAGGTCTGCTCATGGGTCTCTGGTTTAGAGCAGACGGAGGGTGTCACAGCAGCTACTCATAGCAGAGGTGGAGTAATTAAAGTAGGAGCCTCGAGGGGGTTCGATACACCTGGGAGAGACAGGGAATGTTAGCCGTCGTGTTCTCGTTCTCCGTCTCGGTTCTTCAGGCTCAAGCTGAATAAAAACTACACGTGATGGAAGAATCTGTGTAATGCAAAGAAAGGGATATATTTCGGTTTGGGAAAACGTGCTCCGATTGTTGGTTTTATTTTTCAGCTTACGGGGGAAGGTAAGCCTGATGTAGCTTCTCCAGCTGGTTTCCCCTCGATATTCTCTGCATTTTCTCCAACCAGCAGAACAAAAAGGAAGGTTGAACGCAGTTCGCGCTGCTTCACCAACAAAGCCGGTTGACACCCTCACTTACAGTGACAAACAACGGCAGCACTGATGTGGTTAGTGTGATGCTTACTGGGACAAACGGGTCGCTCGGCGTGTACTCACTCTGCAGTGCTGAAGGCCACCTCAAAGTTTTGCCTGCGGTTGCTGGGGCTCAGGCCGTCGTAGTCAAAGGATTCAGGGAAGAAGTTGTGGACCAGGGCACAGAATGCCATGCCGTTGCTCCAGCTGGAGGAAAAGTTCTGAATATCTACGTGCTGAGGTAGAAGACAGAGACACAGAGGCATTGAAAGACACGTGAAAGGAAGCATTCCCGCAGCATGAAGACATCACCTCAGCCCAGCTCGTCCTAAGCACCGGGTCACACACTGGGGTTGCCGTGGCAGCCTGGCTCACCTCGTACGAGCGGGTCTTGGCGCGGCACCAGTCCAGCAGCATCTGCTTGATGGAGTTCGCGTTGGGCACGCCGAAGCTGGTGGAGCGCTGGACCTTGTTGACCTTGGCGACCGCCTGATTCCCAGGGCTGAAAAAGAGAAGTCCGGTCCGTGTTCATAGTTGCACGATTCCCTTCTTTTGGCAGTAATGGCTCCTCCGTCCGTCCTTACCCGCCTCCCTCCTTCTCCAGCTTCTCGATCATGGCTCTGCGGGCCTGCATCGCCGAGGTCTTCGGCAGGGTCTGAGCCCTCATCAGCTCCTTGCGCCGCTCCGCCTGCTTTCGCTCCACCGCGGCAAACCCGCCGCTGCCGCTGCGAGACGAAGTGTCGTCCTCGCGGTCAAAGACGCTGGGCGGCGCACACGTGTGGGAAGTTAGTGCGTGACCCCCCCACAGGGATCCGGAAATGAGTGCATTTCTGGCCATCATGTTTCGTGACTTTACCTGCCCACTTTTCTGCTGGTGGTGGAGGAGGACGATGATGATGTGGAAGAGCTGAAGCTGTATGATTTTGATTGAACTGTTCCTCCTGGGATAAAAAGAAGAAAAGCACACAGACGTCCAAATGGCATGTGTGGGAAATGACGGTGATAACTGTACTGAATTGTAAGATATCCAAAGAGCCAAATACACAAATGACTTACTGTCAGTTTTCTTTACATAACTGGCCTCGAAGACAGTGCTGCGTGTTGACTTGCTCCCATCATCTAAAACCACAAACACACACTTAAAATTACAAACATATTTGAAATCCATCCCATGACTAAGTTTAATTGCAGCTTTTTTCTCTTCCGTTAAGCTCCCGAAATGCCTTTTTTCTATTGCAAAAGTCAAAATAATTGTCACTTCTTTGCTGATTGGAGTGGTTAAAAAGGCTCAAAGAAGGTCCAGAAGTGCAAAGGAAAGGATAAGCAAACTACCAGATGAAGCGAAGCGGTCTGTCTTGGTGACTTGGCTGAGGCTGGAGCCATCCGCCGACTTCTCCACCTTCCGCATCACCACCTCTCCCGCTCCGACCCCAGCGCGGCCTTTCTGCGCTCGCTCCTCTTTCTGCTGCCGCAGCTCCTGCAGACGAGTCTCGCGCTCCTTCTCTCTCTGGTCTGTGTTGGCACAGAGGACAGGAGAGAGGGGACAGGGAGGTGGAGATGATGTCAGTGGAAAAAAAGGAGGAGGAAGAAGAAGACAAAAGAACAAAAGGTCCTAAACAAACTGACAGCACCTCATTGGACTGCCACGGAGACGGATTAAAAACAGGGCTTCTAGATTTGAGGAGATCTGTCCACAGTGCCGTACAGTTCCTTTGAACACACAAACACCCGCAGGTGGGAGGCAGTAGCCAAGCCAAAGCTGTCAGGGAATATGGAGTGCACAAACATCGCAGAACAAAGAGAGCAAACACATTCTGATGTTCTCCTGTGCCAAGTTAAGCAATGTCAAGAATATTGGTGCCTCCAGCTTTTCCAGGATATCGTTTTTAAACATACTATGCAGTGTACTCTACATATAATACGTATTTGACCATTTAGATCCTTTTCTGCCGCTAGTATGCACATTTCCACTGATTAAGAAATGGTTATGTTTCAATAGAACAAGATGACCGGTGAAGATCGTATGGCGCAGAATACTCTAAAATGTGGTAGAACGCTGCAGCATACCGAGGTGAGCGCGACACCACGGTTCATGCATGTTAATAGCTGACGCCGAATATGACCTGCGTCATCAACCACAGACACACGAGCGATCACCAGGATGGTGCACACGACAAAACAAAAGCAGGCGTAATCCATTACACACACACTGCACTCCAACCCGCCCTACCTAGTTCCTCTTGAGTGCATCCCAGCATCGCCTCTGAGTGCAGAATGGATAGAAATCATACAGAAATTGGAGGTGCATAATAAAATGATCACGCTTGTTCATGATGAGGCAGGTGTCAACCGAGGAGGAATACAACAAGGCAGCAGTCACGGTACAATCATTGCAGCAGAGATGTTCCTGTGGTTTCAGTATCAGATTGTTCGGTTACCTCTCTTTCTCTTTCGAAGGTCTCGCATGGCCGCACGGATCATCTTCCTCTCCTCAAAGTCTTTGGACTCATCGAGCTGTGGAAGGAAACAATGAGGTCATTCTTCACAAAAGAGCCAAAGTAGCATGGCTCTATTTATGCGTGCAGTTCTAAGATGGCATTGTGCATATACACAACACCCGGCTGGGACATGTCCAAATATGCCCTCACATAGCTGCCGTCATTTAGGGTTAACACGCAAACAGACGCTGAACACATCACAAAGTGGTGCTTTCCACTCTAAATCATGTCAAATTATAACTTGGGTGTTAAGTACCATTTTGTCAAGGACCTCTTCGTCCTCAATGGCAGCCAGCTGTTCGGCAGTCAGCTTTCCGCAGCGCTCGCCAGCTTTGGCCTGAGTGCCGGAGCCGTTGGGGACGGCCGGGACGTGACACACCAGCGGCGCCGACGGCCCAGCTGCAAACAACGGCTCAGGGGCCACGACGTGCTCCCTCTCCATCTGCACAGGACCCACAGCGCAAGCAGACACAGGTGAGCGACAGCGCCTACTTGCAGACATGCAAAATTGATGGTCGCATTCATCATCATGATCGTTTGTATTCACTCATAAAAGCTTGCTGACACTTAGGCGCAATAGGCCTGTGAGTGTAAAGCAGGCGATCCCTTTTTGTAACATGTCTGCCAGTTCACCACATCTGGTCATTCCTTCCATCACCTCCACCTTGCAGTCGTGCCAGAGCGGGTGACAGTAAGCACATGAGAGCAGACTGCAGCGCAGCCAAGTTACTGTGAACGTAGCTTGTTGGAGTGCGACTGACACACTGAGGGTCCAAACGATACCGGGCTTCCCTCAAGCAAACGTTTAAGTGACAGGTACAGTACAACATTACAGTGGAAGGATTTGAACAATGCATTAGCAGATATAAACTATGAAGAAATCGTATATACATATCGGAGGCAGTGAGGAATGATGCTGAAGAGGAAGTAGGGCACCAGGAGAACAGTGATAACATTAGAGGAGTTTCTACCAGAATCTTTGAAGTGGCCATGACCCCTACAGAAAAGCTCTTTCCCCAAATGCCCCCCCCCCCCCATGCGGCGGTCTTTGCGCGCTCGCTGTGGTTTTAATGCTTTTGTTGTAACCGAGTCGAGGTCCAGATTTAGCTCAGGCAGCTGGCTCCGTTCCCGTCCGGGCCCCCGCCGGACCAGCTCTCACCAGGGAGGGGCCGGTGCCCGGTGCCCAGTGCAGCCACAGCGCCGGGCGGACACTGGTTTTAAGACTTTCCTGGACATGAGAGGGTGCACCGAGTGGCACTTGACCCACGAGGAATGTTTTTCGGACACCACACATCCCAAACAGAGGCTCTGATTCAGGCAATGAGGGAACGTGAGTGGGGGGAGAAATTCAAAGATAACCTAAAGCGGGTCAATTTGGGTAAAGTATACTTCTCAGCATAACTAGTAAGTAGGGCTTACAAAAGGATCTTTTGGTTTTGATTTTCCTCCATTAGCAAAAATCTTTATGTAAATTATGCAATACAGCCAGCTGAGTTTTCTACACTTATATATTACACAACTGCATTGGGGAGAAATAAAAGAAAAACAGATAAGTTCACCCCTCAATATTACAATCGCCCGAGTAACATTTAAGGCCTTCACCTTTACTGGTTGACCGGCAGGCCCATCTGCCTTTGAAGGATTAGACAGGAACATGAACACTGGTTGGTTATATAACAGAAGATAATGCTGCATGTGTACGCTCCCTCATAATGTCACCCGTGCAAACTGGCCCACACAGGGATTACGTAACCAGGCAAACTACAGGGCAGGTGCCATGTTGCTGTTAAAGCAGGAGTTGGAGGATTAAAATAAGCCCCTGACCGTGAAATCCACCCACATTAACACACTGATCACTGACAGCTGAGACGTACAATTAAAACCAAAAACAGAGTTAAGGGAGATGAAACAGCGGGGGAACAAGTATCTGTGCGGTCTCACTGGCACGGCACTTAGTAACTTAGTAAAAGCACTTAGGGTCAGCTGATCCACATGTCAACATGGGAATGGACATGTACCATGCTGTTGTTGCAAGAAGGGTGTGCCATTGGAGAGGGAGCAGAGAGGGATGGATGGGCAGCAGAGGTGGGGGTGTGGGGAACAGGTGACGGCTCCGGTGGGCTTGTCCCAGTAGATGGAGAGTCTGAGTCAGAGAGGCAAGACAGAGGCTCCAGCAGCGCGCTTGGTGGAGTATCCAGAGGAGTGTCAGCTGGAGTGTCCTGGGTCGCACTGGACGCAGGGGCTCGGGGACTGTAGGAGGAAGTAGTGGCCGTGGAATCACTCCCCGGTGTTGGAAAACCACTGGGTGGGGTTTGCTTTTCACACGGGGTTGTAGGTGAGCCGTCTTTGCCGGGGAGGAGGTGCAGCAAGGCCTCGGGTAACCCCATTACCTGGCACAGGACCTCCACTTGCTTCGCCAGCGTTCCTTGCTGAATCCTCAGCCCGCGGTTCTCCTCCTGCAGCCTGGCGACAACCTCGGCCAGAGGAGCCACCTGAGCCGCGGCCTCCTCCAGACGGGCGTCGACTCGCTTCCCGAAGGCCTGCAGGTCACTGTGGACCCCCCCCCACGGCACGCTGTAATGTTGATTCAAATGCACTCTTGCAAAACTGCTCCTTTTCCTTCTCTGCCTCCTCCTGAGCAAGAAGATTCCCGATCACCTCCTCCAAGCCGGATTCTGCACAGACGCTATCTGGACTGGCCAAAGCCTCCAGAGCCTGTGAGGCTGGGAGGAAGTCCAGGTTCACTCCAGGCATGGTCAGACTTCTGCACTTTATTTCACAGCGGTGAAGTCCTTTTAGTTTCGATCCCACTGCGTCCCGAAAACGCAGGTTGGGGGGGGGGGCGGGGGGGGGGGGGATTGTGGACACGGGGTGAGAAGGTAGAGAGTCTGTCTACAGACCGTTCAAAACAAGGCACGTTCTTTATATCCCCGCCGGCCAACCCCCCGACAGCGAATGAGCAAGAAAGGAATCTAGTTTCAGAAGCCCCGCCCCTTAATTTCAGGTGTCATGGACGGGACCATTTATCTGCAGTGGGCCGGGGATTCCGCGGGCACTGGTGGAGGCGAGAGGAGGAACATTAGTGCCAACAATTCAAAACGCTCACCCCCACCCTCTCTCAACTTCCCTGTTATTTACAGCCGTTGTCCTTCACACCTCGATTGCCAGGCGAAGAGGGTTTAGATTAAATCCCGTCACAGGGCCCAGAGGAGTCCCACGTTTGTGTTTCACTCCTCATAAACTTGCTTTCTCACGAAATACGATGCACAAAATGCATTGTGACTAAATCAGGTAAATTTAATGACTATGATCCAAAGATGACCTCCAGGGCGAATCAGTTCATGAAGGACAAATTAAGAGCCACAGTGAGGGTGAAGTGGGGGCCCAGCTGCTTCTAATGCGGGTGGCTCACGTGCGTTTGTGATAAATGAAGAGCTTTCCAAGAGCGCTGAAAGAAGTCTGTGTGCGCATGTTGTTTATAGCATAAGATGTTACAGGCACATCTTTTAAACGCCTAAAGAGGATTTATTGGCATTCTGCAGACCATGCAAAGCACCAAATTGGTACTGGACATACTCCATCGCTGCAGGCAGCCAGGTAATTAGCGACACGTAATAAACATCTAAATCGTTCACATAAGAAACTTAGGGAAAACCCAAAAAGGACATGGCTCTAGTGTTATCGTGCACGAACACGGTAACACACTCCCACCGCAAAGCGGAGTAGAAAGACTCCAAGCATGAACCGTACATATAAACAATTTTCTACATTTACATTGATCTGTGTCCCTCATTGTTATGGCAGAAACTTAAGCGGTGGAAATTTACCATCTTCTCACACTCACATGCAACTGCTGCTCTGTTGGAAGCTGTGATAAATTACTTTTGGAACAATAGCAAGAACTAATAAACAATGCAATGCAGAGACTTCAATCTCAAGAAGAACCAACAGCAATGAGAGAAACCGATCTAAATCGAAGCAGCCAATCAAACCTCCTCGCATCTCTTTCTCCCCAGATTTCCCAGAAATCTGTGACCCGCGTGAACTGGTGGTCAAACCAGCACGGCTCATGAATCAGCAGTACGTTAACAACGGTGTCCTTCTCCTTCTGTATGAGACAATCTGTTATTCACCGTCGCCTTGTCTATCCGTTTTTCTCACCGCAGCACTTGACCGGCGTGCCTGGGAATAAAGCGAAGGCGTCGTTTATATTTGTGCTCAAAGCCGAGCGCCGTGTTTGAAACGGACGGACGGCCGGGATGAGCAGCGACAGCTGCGGCCGCTCGCAGGAGGAGGCATCGGTTATCAGCTGCAGGCCTCATCGGTCTGAAAAGACCTCTCATCACTTCACTGAACACTACAAGCCTCTGGACTTTTCCATTAACTTTAAATACATAACCCGCAGTGGCTCCGTCTCTTTTACTCTGATTTGGCCTTCAGGGTTCTCGTTGCAAAAAAACAAACAAAAATCACACATAAGAGATGTAGTGAGAGCGGAGGATAAACCACAGGGGAGAAGCTAAGACCACCCAAACGGATCAGAGTCCTAGACAGGGACCCCTGTGCTAAAAAAAAACAAAAGTCAACATCACCAAACTTGTACAACTCCTGTTACTCTGCCTTGATATCTGCACACATCTCTTATCATGAACATTTGAAAACAGGTCCTTTAAAAGGAATTTTCGCCTGATCCCTCCCACTCACTTCAACCTAAGGGATGGTCTCTGGACGGGCCTGAGGCAGCCGCGCTGCCTTCCCCCTGGTTGACGCTAACCGACGGTGTCTGCTGATGTTTTTACAACCTCGTTAGCCAAGTCGCTCCGGCTCAGTGTCCGTTTAGAAGGGCAGTCGACCAAAACCGGGAAAAAATAAAAATCAACAAGAGAGAAATTCTCATTCTTATTCATGTGGATCATCATAATGGTTTTGAAGTTGTTTGAATAGCCACGTATGTGAATCACTGCTTAGTGGTAACTACAGAAGACTAAAGTAACCCACACTGCGTTGGTGGGTTAGCGTTGGAAACAATGACGTCGTGGCAGGTAAATAAACCAATGTAAATCAATGTTAAACGGAAAAAAGGAACATTTTGTAATGTCAATTCTACAACTCCATATAATTATTTTAGCATAATAAAAAAAAAGATGTTTAGTACATCATACACATGTTAGCACACATGCAAAGACGTTATCTGCGTGCCATTGTGAAAACATCGTAAAAGCACGCAGACAATAATATATATATATATATATATATATGAACCTCAGCTCCTTCAAAAAATCTCCATTCTCAGTATGCGCCGTCCTCTGAGGTTGTGAGTCTCAACAAGGGTCAAACCGACGGAGACGCGCTCATTCTAACACCTCAAAATTCACCCCGCGGCCTCGTGGAGCCTCCTCCCAACCCTTAATTACCCAACTCCTTGATCCCACAGCCAGATTACAGCTGCGCCCCAACACACATTCATTAAAGCGTAAACAGGACACCACAATTCCTCGCCTCAACCTCTCAATCCCCCGCACTCAGTTCACCACGGTGCTTCCTTTCATGGAGGGGCAAGGAAGGCAAGGAGTGAGGCAAATCCGAGTTGAGCTGTTCCGACCCCGGAGGTCACAGTGAGCCGGCAGGGAATCGAGGGAACTCTGACCACTTTCAGCCTATCAAGTTAAACCTTTTGTGTTTTGGCCCCTTATGAAAAGACACGATAAAGGACTTTTGCCGACACATGTTTTTCGATGCAGCTGGACAGCGGTCGGTGTGCGTCAGGACAGACAGGTGTGATTCAGGAACAGATACATCTCCTGACGCGCGGCCTGAGGAGAGAAAAACAAGGAATGCCCGGGAGCTCCTCCCCCCCCGCTGCCCCCTCCCCTCCCTCGCTCTCCTTCACATACCCTACAAGGACAGATGTGACTGGCTGCCCACTCTGTGTTTGATAAACACGGTGCTTCCCTGTCCTCCCTCCTTTTCTTACGCGCTCTGTCTTTCACTGTCCCAGCTCACTCGCTTTTAAGGCCTTAATGGGTGATTGCTGTGACACTGACAAAAACACAGTGTAATTCAATTGAGTCAGGGGGAAATGAAATAGTAGATGAAAACAAAGCGTTCATCTCTAACTGGAAAGGCACTGGGAATGCGGCTTTGACGCGTGTTTGACCAGCTCTGTCTTCACACACTGCAGAGCCTCACTGTTGGGCTTTTCTCCCAGAAAACGATTTGCACAGGCAAAATGTACCTTGATGGAGGATCCAGAGGAGAGGCTGGATGAGGAGATCTTGAATGGTGTAGCTCTGAGGCCAAGGGTCAACTCTGAAACCGACACAGTGACGACAAAAAGGTTACGTGGGTTAGAAATGCTAAACATCTAAATTCAGGTGTGCATGTGTATACACATGCATGGCAGACAGGAACAAAAGCAGAAAAGTTATCAATCAGTTACATGAGCTCCCATAGCGCCATAAACAATACGGTCTAATGAGAGTAAAGCTAGAGTCAATTTAGTAGACGCCACCTCAAACATAAACAACCCTCTTTATTTCCCGGCAAGAGAGCACACATGCGCGTCCTTGTGATCTGTTGTCAAAAGCCCCCAACCTCCATCCCTTCCCTGCAGGCACACACGCACCCCAAAGCTTTATCACAAAAACACAGCATTGATGCACTCCAGCGCAACAAGGTGCATTTAAGACTTTAAGAAGATCCCACAGTCTGCCTCTGGTGACTGGGAGGCAGTCGAGTCCCAAAAAAAGAACAAGACCATTACAGCAAATTGGCCTGAAAAAAACCCCCATGTGACCCTCGTGAGGGGGCCCAGCGGGGCTGCCAGAATATGACGGCGAGGGGGAAGGGGGGTTTGGTTGTAAGAGGTGTAATCGCACAGTTCCAGCTTGAGTCTTGAATAAATTGTTTGGGTTTGAATTCCCGGTTGCTGCAAAGAACTGAAACTTTAGACGTCTTGTTTGGACAGACCGTAACAGCGGCTGCTCCTGAAACAGTTTCAAGCTATTCATGTTTTTGCTTCATGCAAATAATGAATCTGCTGTTACTGTACTGCGCTGTAGGTGTGTGCGGACTACTTCAGAAAAAGCAGATAATGTTAGCTTGATTATTATTTAAATTTTGATCTGTCAGATAAGTGGCCATATTTGAATTTACTGCACAGATATATTTATACATACACACATTGTATGTACTGTATGCTGTATACATTATTTCCACGCATAAGTAGCTGGTTAAGGCGCTGAGCTCCGTGGTTTCCACACCAAGTTGTCTTTCCCATTTCTCTTCTTTAATTTCCTGTCATCTGCTGCAGTGTTTAATGACTAATAAAAATCTTAAATAGTTCTTAAATAGTTAAAAGTAAAGAGACAGCAAACAAAACACGCAGAAAATATGTACTAACGGCCTCTAGCCTCATTCAAACTAAGGACACTGCAGAGTGTAAAACTGTCGTTATCTGATAACTTTGGAGGTTTCATTTTCAAATCTCTAAATCGGGACAAATAGAACGGATGACAGAAGACATTTACAGGACAGGACAAAAAGAACAATGTACCGTGGGGGCGAGCAAGCTTACTCCGATTCCCTGGAACAGTATTACTATTCATTATTGCTGCCCTTCTCTGAATATACTTGCTTCTGTTGACTAATGACCTCACCCCGGCCACACTGCAGCAACTTGCCCGCTCTGTAACAAACACCCTTCAGTGCACCCGCGCCGTTTCACATTCAGCACCAACATCCATTCCCACTCGAGTGTTGCTCGTCATCGTCCCACTTGCGACCCGCTTCCCACAGCAGCTGAGATTCCACTGCGACCTCATGGTCGATATTAGCAAGGGAAGACCGACGGTCGTATTTAAAGATTCATGTCGCCTCAAACACAGCGGGCTGCAGATCGGTACGATACCAGGTCTACAGAAAGCTAAACACAGTTAAGTTTCTCCTAGAAAGTGTACTGCATTAAGCAATAAAGCAAACATAGGAGCTCATTCGGTTCTTGATTAACACTCAGTGGAACACTGCATCAGGTGATGAGGTCGGTGCTCCTACCTGCTCTCTGTCCCAGAGCATTTGTGGTGATGCATGGGCTCATGTTGGTGATGGGCACGATGTTGCTCCTGGAGGGCGACGTAGAGGAGGGGGCGGTGCGCCCGTCCCTGATCTCGATGGTGAGGAAGGTCTTCATGTCCGGGTCTGCCTCTCCCTGGGTGACCTGCTGTCCAGCCGCTCTCCCTCGGGTCCCGTCTTCCTTTGAGTTACCGGAGGCATGCACATCTTTTTCAGCTGGATGCCTCGTCCCGCCCATGGAGTTCTGCCATTGGCTCGCTGAAGACAGGGGTTTGTTAGCCACGCCTCTTGGCTGAGGTACGGCCCGATTCTGGGACGCGGCGGAGTCGTGATGTGCGGAGTCCACGCGTGGCCCTGCTGGCCGGTCTCCAGACGTGCTCGGGGATGATGCTGATGATCCATGTGTAAACAGCTCGGGGGCTCTGAAGAGATTTGTTTCGCCTCTGCTGCCGCAGGTGGTCCCGTTCCTCACGGGGGCTTTCTTCAAAGCCGGGACATTTGGGCTTTGGCTGGCCTCTGCAAACTTGCGCATTCTATCGCGCACAGAGTTGGTGCGGTTAAAATGTTCCACAACATCTTTTTTCTCGAGTGCTGTGAAGACATAATGCAGGAGGGAGAGTTGAAACGCACGTATAATCCCTCACTCTCATCTCCTTCACGTCAAAAGCCCTTTATTACCCCCCCCACCCTCCACCTAAGGTTTGATTTAATCCCCTTTATTTTGCTTGACTTAACCCCCCTCCTCTGTTTCACCACCTTTCAGTTTCTAATTTTTTGGGACTTTTCAGGACATGATTCTTGGAATCATGGATTTTTCTTACTACTGTCAGGTAATGTGGACAAAGCTCATGATTTGGCAAAGACACCAACAGAAAAAACATGAATGATTAAAGGAGGAGAAATTGACTGAGGTCATCCTTAAAAGAGGTGTGTTTTATCACATGCTCTGCTGTAATGTACGCATTGTCTCCTCATACCGCAGTCCTACAAGCTACTAACCATCTGGCGTCATGTTAATATAGACTTAAATACAATGTACGTACACTAAACCAAAATACACAACAACACATACAATGACGCATCATTGTCATTTATTGAATGTAAAATTCAAGAATATTTTTAAAAAAATGTCTTGCTCTTTTCAAATCCACTGCATTGTTCCCAATCATACTGAATTAACAGAGATCAGGAGTTGGACTGACATCCAAGAGAAGACTAGTTTCTCACCGAAATCCGTTGCTTTGCCATGACTGATGAGCAGCTCGCTGTTTGTCATCTAAAAAAGGAAGAAAAAAAAAAACAATTAAGCATGACATAACAATCACATGAGGAATTAGAGGAGAGCGTTAACATGCAGCGTGCCTGGATGACACACAGCTGCTGCACCGAATGGCTCCATGTTTAACAGCGACGCACATTCATACGTCTATAGTCTATAGATGAAAACCACACACACACACACACACAATCCCAAGTACAGAATCAACTGCTGGGGGTGTGTTCATTTTGTCCGGTTGGTTTTTGGAGTGAAGCAGTCGTCCTCTGTTCCGTTCTGTTCTTGGCAGCGGGGCCATGATGGGCCCCAGAGTGTTTACATTACTCTCAGGAGACCGAGCATCAGCGTACTTCGCAGGGAACAATAAAAAGGATCCCGGGGCGGTCCTTCGGGTAAACACATTCAGACGAGCGACACGACGGCGTCACGGCGCACGACCTCCCCCCTCCCCCCGACGTGGGAAGCGTTGCTCTCTGTGAGGGGAGACAGAGCCGCTGGTGCGCGACGCTGTCCATCCCTCTCTGACAGCAGGTGAGGAGGACACGCCGCTGACGCGAAGCAGAGACACCCAGGTGCACCGTTTGTTTGTGTCGCCAAGTAACGAAAGTCAAACAACGCCTAACAATAGCTCGGCGCGCTGTGTTTATGGATGCCGATGTGACCTGGGTGTCAGTGAGGAATGGGGTGCCGGGGCTTCTCCTGAGGGATAATGAAATGTAAAGAAAGGGCGGTGGGAGAGCCGGGACGCTGCACGCACACGGTTCAACACCTCGCTCTAGTGGTGCAGTTGGGATACATGCCGGGTGTAGCTATCGCTGCACCAAACTGACGCAAAATGTAATGTGAAGCGTCTTTGTAACTCTAATGGAGGGATGAATGCCTTTCTTATAAATATACAGTACTAATGTGGTGATGGAGAAAGCAGTCTGACACACATGTGTATCTCTTTGTCCAACTGCAGTAAACCTACACATGTATGGCGTTTGAGTTAGTTTACGTTGAACTCTACAGGCTTTTTGTTTGCTTGATTTACGGCGGCTGTGAAACCTTCATTATCTACATCGTAGCCCGAGGCCCCCTCACCTGAATGGAAGCTGCATTTACGATGCTTTGCCTCTGTTATATTTGGTTTCCCTCTAATTTGACACCCTTCTACATATTCACAACGACAAGGACTGTGCACTCCACCTTCTGTGTGTGGAAGTCGTTTTTTTCCTTGGCGGCACCGTTGAGCAGGCCATTTGTAGGATCTCTCCTGGATAAAGCAGCCCCATCCGGCTGGTCGGACTCGGCGTGGGGGCTGGCCGGCCGCCGTCTTCCGCCCTCGATTTCCGAGACATTTCCACTGGTGGCGACCTGCACCTCCTCGCCCGGACCCCTTCCCTCAGAGGACGCGCTCACACAGCGGTCAGATGTCCCCGAGTCGGACCTCTTCCGTGGCAGAGGACCAAAGCTGTCGGAGTCCCCGGAGTCGGAGATGTCTGAGCCCTGTCTCTGTCCGACGCCGGACACGGAGCCGGCGCTTCGCTCCGACGCCCCAGAATCCAGGCGGCCACGCTGCGAGGGACTCTGGCTCCCGTCTGACGCGCCGGAGTGCAGCCGAGGTCTGTAGGCCGAGCACGGACCCTTCTCTGAGGCCACAGGGTCCAGGCTGGACACGGAGGTCCCGCTGCGGTCTGAAGCCCAGGAGTCGGACCGTTGGCGGTGAGCGAGGCTCCGGTCGGGCTGCGTGGTCACGGCCTCTCTCTGAGGCTGCATCAGCAGAGGTTCAGGGCCGTTGTCCAACACCATGCCTGAGCAGGAGCCTGCAACAGAGAGCACAGAACGAATCACAAACGATTAGAAACAAATGCCTTTCTGAATCCTGCGGATTTACGGATTTGGCACAAAACAAAAACAAATCCTCACATTACTTCTTCCGTTTTCCACAGCTCACAAGTGATATGTGTGCGTGTGTGTGTCACTGTATGCGAGCAAAAGAAGCAGTCGGTGGGGGAAGTTTGAGATTGAAGAAATACTTCTGCGGGCAGAGGGGCCCCCCCATGAGAGGCCCAGCTAGAAAACACCACTCGAGACCACAGAGGAGGCACGTGGAGACACGAGGGGGACGTAGGCATTTCCTCCGGACTGGCTTCGGTTCCTGAGCGAGATGTTTGTGATTGTGTCGGTGGATGTGCGTAAACGAAAAGGAGGGGAGCATGTGCCACAACCACAGGCGGTAACCAAGGAGAAGGAGTCAAGGAGGAAGTGGGGGTGAAACAGAGCCTATAGGACAAGTACACCGCCCTCCCTCCCTCCCTCCCCTCTGTCAAAGCTCCTGTAGCGTTCCTCCTCTCCTCAGGAAACCACACTCCAAACAACGCAGCACTGCCCACATCCTGCCTCTGTGAAAGTCTTCCAACACCCCGTAGTGCTTCTAGTGATGGAACCTCATGAGGTCACATACGCACCGCAGATAAGGGTACTACAATCCCACAACCCATGTACACACCATGGCTACACACTACAGTTTGCACCAACTGTGAGACCAACAGGGGTTCACCAAGGATGTGAGCCGGTCCTTCACGGACCACATCAAAGAGTCTGACCGGCCACAGGAATGCCTTTTCCTTCCCGACAGCGCCGCATTGAGGATTTTAAATCTTTATTGTGTAACCTACCCAAAATAAGATGCCCTCTAAATTTTTCAATAGATACACTCTGAATAGAACAAGGGACTAGGATACACGATTAAGACAATAATTGGCTGCCCTTCTCACATGCGACAGACACGCTATGAACGGCAAAAGCCGAAACGCACCGCTTCTTCTGCAAACTCTCACGCTGTTGTTCCATGTTTTTGGCGTCGGGAAGCGCGTTATGTTTGTTGTGTAGTGAATTCTGGGAAAATCCTGCGTCTGCTGGGTAATGAGAGGCTTGCTTTTAGCTCTGGAATAGCTACAGAAGGAATAGCTTAAAGCAGCCTGCAATATGCAGAGCACAAACAACAGGAAACAACTAAACTGCAGGTTCTCTCAGTCCTCTCTCACACTGAAGCAACGACCTTGAGGGTCAGAACAGGTCATTCGACTGCGACTCGCCTGCTGATCACCTGGGTTGAACTTTCTCACACCGCTGCTTTGGCACAACATGTAGAAGAGGTTTCTGTAGACAAACTACTGTTCCCACAGAAGAACACATTTCTCTTTAGAGCTGTATAATTAGCTTTTCACAATGTTGGCAGAGACTCACAATCTTTCAGCCCTTCTAGTTCTTTCACTACAGGCTGCATGCTTCTCTGCGCTGCGAGCACTTCAAGCAATGACATGTTATGGTGGTGTAGATCCGATTGATTTATTTAAATCAAAGTATATCATGGTAAAGTTCTCCAGATGAAAAATATTTTAGAAATTGTGATTGGAGTTTTCTTTTTTTCTGATAAACCTTGGTGGCTCTTGAACCCTATGCAAGGAGCCACTGCCGACAGGAATCAGGAACATTTATTGCCTAAATATGTTTGAGATACAAGGGACTTAAGATGGCGTTGGTGCAAACATCAGACAGTAAGACAATGGACAACAAGAGAAATAAGAGAACATAATGGTTACGCCCGGGGAAAAACAACTTTCCCTGACCGAGAATCGAACGCGGGCCGCGGCGGTGAGAGCGCCGAATCCTAACCACTAGACCACCAGGGACAGTGAGGGTCTGTAGTGATACATATTCAGTATCCTCGGACCTCCTCTCTTTTTGGGCTGAACACTTTCCACTCAGCGTCTGCTAACATTTCATTTCCTCGATCGCCGCTTTACAGGTTCCAGTCTGCACTAGAATGCAGCACGGCTGGACACGTGGTAATTGAGGTAGAGCTTTTTTTAGCCTGAGAGGTAGAGGTACGCATGCCACTTTCCCTCTGCTGAAAAGCCAACCGCCTCTTCAAGAACCACCGTCCCAACCCAGCGCTCCCTTCCCAGCCACGAACGTCTGTGTCTTTGTTGATGGAAGCCCACTTTAAAGAGACGCCTTCCCACTCTGCTTTTGTACAGGGGTCTTTATTTTGTTCACCCCAGCTTCACCCTGGTCTAAATTGTAAGGTAGGGATAAATCAGGAACAGTGGGGAGTTCTTCTGTCAAGTCAACAAGGCCAGAGTTCTGTTCCGGTATCAGCTTTATATAGCGGAGGTGTGGCTGTTGGGGTTTTGGGCAGCAACAGAGGGAATCCCAGCACCAACGCCAGGGGAGCGAGACTGGGTTACACGGATCGACTATCGATCATTATAGCCGTCCGCCTAAAGGCCAAGTTGAGGTCAACCAGCCCTAAAAAAAAAAAAACCTTTATAAAAAAAAAAAAAATGTGAATTCTGTGTGAATTAATAGTTTGTTCCGAGGACAATTGGGCAAAGTTATTAGGTGGGTTTGTAAAAACACGTTTTATTCATTGCCGGGTTTGTTTCTGCAGAGTTTTAAGGAAGTGAAGGAAGCACATTCATCCTCCTCCTAAATGCTTGCATTCATAATATGGTGTTAATTAAATGACTTCACACTTAAGCCATTTGCGCCGAGCCTCTGGCTGTGAGTGACTCTGAACGGTTAATAAAGTTAGATGAAGGAGCCTGAACTAATATAACCTCCTGACCACCTCCTCAGGATAATGGCTCCTTCAGCTGACTATTTTAACAGGCAGCAAAGAGGAAATTGCAATAGGACGGATACATGCAGCCACATGAAGGCAACAGAGTTGGTCAGTGTGGGCTTCCAGCTATATGTTCTCAGTCAAACTGGACCTTTAAGTCAAAGTTTAGATTTTTTTTTAAAGACTGTGTTTCTCCGATTCCCAAATTGTGGCCATGTGGACAGCATGCAGACATACGAGGTCCGTCAGTTTCTCACCTATTCTCTGCAGCTCGGTGCCTTGTCGCGTCTGCTGGCCGCGTGACTCTCGAATCTCTCCTGTCTCCTGTGAAAAAAAAAAAAAAAAAGAAGAAAGAATAAAGACGTATGCTTCGAGTGTTTCGAGCTCCAGACGTATCGCGCTCTTTAATGTCATCAGGTTTTATTGGGGAAGAACGCCCAACCCCTCCATGTGTAAACACCCCGCTAGTATCATCTGCTTGAGGTCGCCTGGTGATTACAGCAGTCTTTTGTTGGAGGTCGAGGTCAAACGATGCAGCCACGAAGAGCAACACGTTCGGCCAGCTGGAAAAGTAAAGAACCGCTTCCCCCCCCCATTGAATACGTCTGAGAGAAAGACGCCCCGCGTGCCAAAAGAGCCAGTATGTAGAGTCTTGCTCTAACCTGCACTGATGGTAGGGAGAGAGAGGGAGGTGGGGGGGGAGATCTCGGAGGAGATGCTGGAGTATTTTGGCATATGGAGGAAACGAGAGAGGTTTGGAGGACGGAAAGATGAAGATCCTGGCACTACTGTTAGGCCCCTGGTGCCTGACCTTGTACTCCTCCACAGGAGAATCAGCTGAACAAATAAAGCTGCTCCGAGCCCGTGTGCGCACACACACACGCACACAGTTTAAATCACTACCATATTTGTAATCCACAACACTCTTGAGATCTTACAAAAGAGGCAAAAACGTATTGCGTGTAGAGCGTCAGGCGGAGAAGCTCATTTGAAATGATGAAATACTACAAAACATCTTGTTGCGGGGTTTTACAAGGGGCACCTGGTTTAGGACCAGTCCTGCAAAAGTTTGGGTGGATCTTGAAAAAAAATAAACACATACAGGATGTGACCTTACATTCTGAGTGTATAATACCAGTTTTACAGCCCACAATTTGCCAAAACACATTCACAATCAGCTGTCTATGTGTAGACTGTTATTCTGCACAAGAGACGCATCAGCAGCTACAGGTCGGATCTGATTAGTCATGTGATCAGAGGGAGGACGAGCACAAAGCAAATCCAAACACGAGCAAGAGGCAGAGGTGAGAATGGACCCAAGGCTTCCTGCTCTGCCGACTGCGACCTTCCCCACCTGGAGCAGAGTGCAGGGCGGAGAAAAGGCAGCAGCACGAACAAGGAAGGTAAATCTGAAATGGCACAGTTGGGGTTACGAAACCAAGACACCACCACATCATTAAATGCAGTTAAATAAGTCGAAGCAAAATGAGGGGAGTCTTGTTGGTAAAACTGTTCAGGAGAGAATTTGTGAAAGAGAAACTGAAAATGCAGATTACTACGCGTGACATCACAGCAGTGTAAATCTCAACAGAAGGCGCTCCAATTACATTTTTCCATGCTTTTCCATATGGAGCAAAAAAAAAAAAAAAAAAGACGCTGGCCTAAATTCTGGGGCACGAAACGACGCGCTTGAACGTTTCCCGCAGACTGAGAACTTGGTGGAATGCAGACTTAATGAGTCATCACAGCGTCTGATGAGTTTGGAGGACGCAAACCGTCTTCACACAAAAGACTTGGGAGTCCCTCCGGCGTCACAACGCCAGAAGACACACGATCGCTTTAAAGCTGTAAACACGATTAGAGAGGACAGGTCTCTTCTCGTCGCCCCCCCCCCCCCCTTCCCCCCTCCTGCTTCTGCCGGCAGTCAGACAGACAGCCATCACTTCACAGCTCCCACTAAACCACAGGGAACAATTTTCTCACAGGCAGTGAGGCAGAGGGGGGAGAGGGAGGGGGGGTGTGGGGAAAGGGGGAGGATGAAGTGAAACTGGAGACGCAGAGCTGCGAACCTGCTGCCAGCCACCACGCTGTCATTAGCGACCCCAACCGGGAAGACCTGACACAGCGGAACCAACGCCGGCCCGCTGCGAAGCCGCTCACCCCGCCAGGCCTCGGGAGCCTGCTCGCTTTGGACTATAATTGCAGCCACTCAAAACTCACACTGAACTCACAATACAACCGTCCCTCTCTTGTGACCACAGCCAGGCGTCGGCCATCTGGATTCCTCCGACGCCTCAACTCCACAACAACAACAACAACAACGAGGCGGCTGAGGCACGCACCTCCGTCACCTTGCAACTCAGACGCCCTCTGAAAGTGAACAATGGGAACAATGCAAAACTTGGATTTCCACATTTAGCACAACATCGTCTTTCTTGCCGTCTTTCTGATGCATCTCTTTGCTGCGCTCGTCCGCTTGTTCTCTGAGCCGCTCCGGGGGGGGCGGGGTCATGTCCTCATGTCGGTTTTGCCTTTTCTCACATTTGAGGAACCACTGCTACAGTTTTTCCCCGGGAGTGAAACCCGTCACTTCGCTGGCAAGGTGAGACCTTTAGAGGCGTCTTCAATGCCTCCACATGCAGCAGAGGAAAAGCCTGGAGGCGCTTTTTTTTTCCATTACTGCAGCCTGAGGAGCCACACGCTCGGCTCAGCTCCAATAACTGAAATACAGAAGCTGGAATCTCAGTATCATCCATTCATTCACACTGATGTGCGCGGGAGCACACACACACACACACACACACACACGGAGTGAGGTTCACCACTAAATAATTCAGCCCTTACTCTCATTTTCATTTCTACTTACTGCAAATCATCACATGCCAATCCAAGCTGAATCTTTTGGTCTTTTCTAAATGTATCTACCGTACGTTTTAACGCTGAAGCACAGCTCGTCTCCCAAGTCTGCAAAATCCGCTCAATTGCAAACACTCTTCCCACAAGTTTATGATGCGATCAAAGAGCAAACCCGCCTACCTGAAACAGCCTACCTGAGCTCTCCCAACACACGCAACCCTGTCGCCTCACACAGGCGCCTTTAAATGCATGTAAAGTGTTTAACGTTCAACATTTGAACTTAAATTTGAATCAAGTTATGTGGTTGCCTTAATTTCAACAATTTCTAGATGACCCAGTTTCATCTTATGCACCATCAAGGTGTCATCAACTGTTAATCTACGCTAACAAAAACAATAACACTAAGCATTACGTACAAAACCTGATAACTAAAACAGATAGTCGGGTACTTGAGTCACACAGAAACAAACAGATTTAAGAGGAAAAAAAGTTTTAAATGGCCTTTTAGAGCATAAAACAATTCAGAAGACATTCAGAACGCAGCATTTGATCTGTGACACAACTGCCCCCCCAAAAAATCAGAATGACATTTACCTTATATCTGTCTCTTTCTCAGGAGCAAACCTCTTGGAGCCAGGACGTCCGCTATTCTGTCGCTCTGCTCCCTCAGCCACATCATACACTCTCTCCCTGACACACACACACACACACACACACACACACACCACTAACACTACACACATACTACTAACAAGCCACTCCCTTACTTCCCCTCTCTCCCATTCTGTCTCCAAAGGGATATGACCCCCCACCCCCGCACAGACACACACTTCTCTTACAGGTTAAAGGGTTGCCTGGTTGACACATTAACTTCTGACGCACTCTCACTTAGTTTTGACCTGTTATTCAAAGAAATTCAATCATTACACATGTTGCACTTTTTCCATTTTTAAACCCGGCATTATTTTGTGGGCTACAAACATATCATTCAACTTGTTTTTAAGCTGTTACAGTTTAGTTTACTGGCTTACTGTATGACATGGCGTTTAAACATGGCTGTTAAATGCAGCCATTACCTTCTAATGGCTGTTGGATTCCGGTAAATTAACAACTACACTGCTCCAATAATTAAGCATGCATATACACCATAAATGCTTCATCCCAAGGGGTTGTTTGTTTGAAGCTGCTGGCAGCGTACACATGTATTGTGCGTGTATTGTGCGTTTGGCTGAGGCCTATCTATGACCTCCAGCTGCCACGAGACAATCGCACACAGCTCAAAGAGATCCGCTGCTGTGATGCGAGTGGAAGGAGCCCCGCTGCTGCTGGCTGATGTTGTTTCTGGCCGCGTCCCAATTCCAGCGCCGACTAGGCAGCTGAGGCACAGCTGGTGGTCTGTCTGCCTGTCTGTCTCTCTGTCTGCACGCCTGTCTGTCCTAATCACCCCGCCCGCTGTCGTTCTCACCCGGATCTCCACCCTTCCCGTGATCCATCACATCAACTACTCACAACTCTGCTGACGTACAGCTCAGCTATCTAACAGGAAGTGAGGTAAAAAAAAAAAAAAAAAGGCTAGAATGTTGGAGCATCCTGTGACGCCAGCATGCGGTCATTGTGACACACACACACACACACAGATAAGACAATGGCGCTGACACTAACAGCCTCCATTTGTTGACCCTTACGTCACAAAAACTTTCACAGGAACTGACAGAACTTTGATAATGCATCTGATTGTATCAGGTGTTCCTCTATCACACAAGAAGCTTGAAGTTACAGCCGCGGTGGACGCACACAGTAAGAAGTAGCTTTGCTGTTCCTTTACCAGAAATCCAATAACCTGGAAACATTCATTCATTCGTTGAACAACATTCAAGCATTCATCAAAAACCTGTGATCAAACACAGCAGAGGAGATAACACCTGACTCTCACAAGCAGGTAAGCCTCAGGTCGGCTGCGACAGCCATAATGTTGATAACGCCGAAAATGATAATGGTTCAGTCCAACTGAGAGGACGCAGTCCGTTATCATCCACTAGAGGGCTGAGAGAGACGTCATGCCGCGATGCAATAAAACCATTAAATTAATTGATCAAAGTTAAATCTTTGAAACCCTTTGTTAAAAAAAAATGTACTGCCTCCTCCAAACACCAGGCTCAAACTTTATTTTCTTTGCTGCAGCAAAGCATGTGGTTTATGTGTTTGTGTGTGTGTGTGTGTGTGTGCGTGCAGATGGTGCAACCACATTCATGACAGTACAGGACTGCAGTCACAAGTCTTGCTGTTGTTTTGCTGCATTTTTCATTGGGGCAACAGACACACCTCAGTCGTCTCTGTTGCCATGTGAACAAACTCAGGACCCGCAAAATACTCTGTGTTAAGTTCATTCTATCCAAGAGGAAGTGACAGGAGCGAGTAGAACATTAAACACAGTTACCCATGAGCTGCTATGTGACATTCGGACCAGGTCATGGTGACGCAGTGACAAACCACTGACCCCTCCGTACTCACCTCGGTGGCCGTGCTGCTCGGGGGCTCCGCGCTCTCAGGTTCAGGGCAGCGAGCCGGAGCTTTGCCCTGCTGCTCCCCAGGCCCTAAAACAAAGCACAAAGCACAATGCTTACAGAGGCCTCACCCAGCGCCACGGAATGACAGGAATGCATCTGATCTAGCATCGTAGGCAGATGTGCCACAGTCGCTACGGCGACCACCGGTGGTTCGCTATCTCTCCCACTCTGATGTACAATTATATCAAGACGGAAGCAGATCATCAGCAAAATCTACAAGTTATGCGATTGTGTATTAAGTACAATAAATTCTCTCTGAGGACTGATAGATGTCTCAACACATCCGCGGACCTTTGAAATTCAACTAGATCTTCACAGAACCATCCTGCGACTGGTCAGTGCGTAAGCCTCAGCGACGCATCATCCTCACATTTTGTGTGACTATCACACGGATGGTGTCGATTAATCTGATCCAAGTTTCTTAGTTTAATTATTACATTAAACCCACATACACACACAGCGACGTGGCCACAGCTGGACCCACCTTGCTGTTCATCCCGGAGTTGTCGGATGGCCGCTCTGATCATCTTCCTCTCCTCGTACTCACTAGCAGCACGGAGCTTTACACAAACGCACAAAATCTCAGTTTTAACAGGTCACCATCTTTTCTGATTTGTTTTTTTTGCCTGTCAATAATTACCATTTTCGTCAGCTCATCGATGTCCTGGATTGATCGCAGATCTTGTGACAGGACGTCCAAGTTGTCGCTGCATTCAGGCCTGAGATGGAGAGGAACTCAAAATGCTCAAACACAAACTGTGAACGGGGCTCCGGGGCATGCCGGAGCAACAGAAGATAAGAACTCCGTATAAACACAGTTTTCTTGGCCAAGTGAAAACTCATCAGAGGAAGTCAAGCGTGGAAAAGTGATATTCTGGCGTGACAGGTCGGAAAGCGATGACACACAGCACTTAGAAAAGGCTGCTCGCATCCGTCACTCATTTCACCGCTCACTTTGGTGTCTATTACTCATGCCCTCCTTCAGTTCTGCCATTACTGGTATTGAAGGATGCGTGGAATATTCCACATTCCACCACTGTTTTTTTGTGTGTGTTTGTGGTTTGTGTGTATCATGTGTGCCGAACACGTGTGCTAGATGATGCTTTCTGTGGCAGGTTGAGTGAGGCTCCATTATTGTAGTCTTAGTCTCCTGAGAGCAGCAGCAAAGAGAAACGATCAGGTCTTAAGAGGATTCAGTGACAGCAGGAGGTCGAGCATTCTCTTCACATCCAATACTGCTAAGTCCTTTGTGGTGCTTAATTCAGTGAGTCATTAACACCTGTTACGAGACTTCGTGCGTGCCGACCTGCAGAGATCACCTCACCCACACAAGAGAAAAAAAGGTTCATAGGCTTCACTTCAGTTTCAATTCAGCTTCTAAAAGCTGGTGGAAAACAACCGGCATTCATCACTGAAATGATGAATAACCCCGAAAATAAATTCTTTATCTGTAACATTTTTTAAAAGAGTTTGACTTGTAGTTCACAAATCCTTTAAAGAAATGCCACTTGTAGTGTTCACAGTAACACCAAGATGAACTTCAACAACTGAATCTGTCCGTCCTGTTTTGCATTTATTATTATTATTCATTTATTTAAAAAGTCTTCAGTTTATTCACTTTCCTCGGATGAATTACACAAACTGGGAAGGATGCGTTACTCAGGGGGAAAAAAACCCTGAGAAGGATCCAACTGAACCAGTAAGGAAAAATAAATGTGCTGAGGAGAACTTCTTCAATCTAATTCTCCTATGAGGTAATGTTTCAATGTATTTAATGAGTGAAATGTACTGTGGTTGCATGTTTTCTCCAGTAATTCACTTCTCCAGACATTTCTTTGTTCCCACGGGAGTTGAGGAACGCGCCATCTGGGTTCTCAGCATTCGTCTCCTTGCCTGGCGACTGGTGCAGTTCGTCGTTGGGACGCGTCTCGTGTGCGCGGCCGTGTGGTCTCACCTGTGCCGGTTCTCCTTGTCCTCCTGCTGTTTGAGGCGTGTGGGCCGGAATCTCTTGCTGGCCAGAGCGGCCTCCATGTCCTCGATCTCTCTCGTCCTCAACTCCCGGAGGGCCGAGCGGATGAGGCGCCTCTCGTCCAGATCCGCGGTTCCCTCCAGCTGCGTGTGCGACATAAATAAAAAAGACGCTCAAAAAAAAGAAGAAGCGCGAAGACTAATATTTGGGTTGCAGAGAATAGACACTTGTTGCTCCAACACCGCCACAGCCACGCAGTTAAACAAGGACCCACGTCTGCGTAAGTACAGGGGAGTCGTGGCTCCGACTTCTGTCCCCGTCTCTGGGCCTGTAATTAACGCCGCCAAACGAGAGTTTGTTTACAAGAGGGAGCCGACCGTGAGCCAACACATCAAAAATGGGATCTCTAGCTGCGGCAGCGAGCCTGGCTCTGAGGCTGGACGCGTTGGTCCGGCGGTGGACTGAAAGTCATGCTACTCAGCCTCCCAGAGGCGCTAACGCGGCTGCTCTCACTAAATGTCGGCAGCCTAACCGAAGGGGACAGATAACAGTATCGGAATAAACAGCGCTGCCTTGGTTTGGTGACCGGACATTACTTCTCATGCATGTGAGAAGACAGAAGCACGTACAGGCGTGCAGCAGCAGCAGCAGCAGCAGCAGCAGCAGGTCGGAGAGAAGCGCGTTCTGCCCCTCGCCCGGGTGTCTCCTGCCCGGGGAGGCAATTCATGTCGGTTGAACAGGCCCAAGAGACTTTGAATGTTTAAGTGGCTCACTTAAAAACACTCACCGAGCCACTGCATGGCTCCCAGCCGGCTTATTAGTCCAAGTGCTTATTCTTTCAAGCAAAAGACGGGTAATTAAGGTGGTAAGACGGGCCAGTAGACAGACACACCAGTCAGGGGGCTGGATGACTTCCACGTTAGAGACCAGGCCGTGAGCCTGGGAGGGTGGAGGGAGCTCGAGGGAGTTCACTCCTGTCGTTTGAGAGACAGATCCCGACAGCGGGAACCTGTCAACACACGCAGAGATGAGCTTTCTGATACACTTGATGTGAAACACACACTTTAAGGCGTCCTGCAGAGTGAAGACATGTGTAGTGTGTAAATGTGTAAATGTGCCTCCACCCTTGCTGGAAGGGGGGGGGGAAGAGTTGTCTCATAAGAGATAAAGCGGTTGAGTGGTTTTTGAGGTCTCACTGTGATTTGACAAAATATGCACCCCGGGCCGCCGTAGCGCAGAGGCGCTCTCCTACGTACTGTAATTTGTGAGAGTGAAAAGTGCTGATCCGGCTGAAAATGATGGGCAAGACGGGAGAAAGAATAAGAGGGGAAACAGAAGACGATGTGAAAAAGAGCTAAATTGAGGAAAAGCTAGAATCGGTTATGCCTAAAAATGGTCCGATGAGTGCTGGGTGGGAAGGGGCAAGGCCTCGTTCGGGTCATTCCTCACATTCCTGCCGACTCACCAGGAAGGAGGTGGCAGCGAAATGAGACGATCGGGATCGGTCGCTCAGACCCCTCGGTCAGAGGACGCAACAACCCGGAGTCTGAGGGTTCCAAGAGAGGAAATAACCACTCGCTCACTGCGAACGCTGTCCAGTGTTTCTTTCACATGCCACACACACACACACACACACACACACACACACACACACACAGAGACATACTAAACAAACCCTTGAGGGAGCAGTCTGTCACCACACTGTCAAAGCCGCGTGCTGAATGAATGTCACGATGTGATTATACTGCCAAGTTTTGGGGCCGACTGATTTATTTGTTCACTATTGAGATACAACAGTGCAGGCTCCTGTCTGGGCCTCTACTCCAACACATCCACTTCTGCTTAGTACTTCAAGACAGGCTCCATTTTTTTTTGACGTTGTTCCGTGCATGTCAGTTCACATCCCGGAAAACGCTCAATAGACAAAGACCTCTCCTAAACTCAGCGCATGTGATGGACTGCAGAGCTGCCCACATCGGTTACTGTGGGAATTATAATCCCGGCGTGATGGAAATCAAACCCAACGCGTGCACGTCAGCCCTCTGACTCTTTCAAGGTCTAACACACAACGTTAGTGGCGACGGTCGCATGTCGAGACCGTTTGGAACGGTTGCAACATTTGTGCGCTCAGTTCAACCAGCACACATCCAGAGGCCGCAACGGACTTTTCCTTCGTGCATTTGAAAAGTCTACCAAGGAGTTTCCCTCCACAGGAAGGTGATGAGTGGGCGTAACCTCAAGCACATAAAACACACCTTAGACGACATGGGAGCCGGCCAAAGTAAACAGCGCGGCCGTTAAAGCAGCAGAGACGGACTCCCACGGCGACAGAGTCCGTTAACCCGAACCTCCACATGACACAGGTCTTTACACAGAGGCGACTGTCAGTGGGACAACAAATGTAAGTCAATGCAGTTACACACCACCGACCGCCCCCGAAGGCGTTTTCTCAAACCAAGCCGCAGACCAACTGCCACTGTGGCTCCAAAACAACAACAACAACGACAACACACTGTGACCCGGGGAGCCGTTACACCGAGACAGACGGCTGTGTGGCAACAGGCGTATGAGTCAAGGGGGAGTGGGGGGGGGGCGGTCAGAGTAAACTGCAGACACACCTGCAGGTTTTGGGTGAGGCGAGACCTGGGGGAGGCAGAGCGTCCAGATGCCTCTTCCACAATGTTTTTTTTTTTACACTCACTGATACAAACCAGTGAGGTGTGACCTTATTTTTGGCATGGGGCGTAGTACAAAGTAATGTTTTATGATTCACCAGCAGGCCTGCGACTGTCGGAGTTGCCTCGATGTCACTTCCTGCCGAGCAGCCGCTTTCTGTTCAGTCAAGACCTCAAGACCAACGTCCAAATGCATCCGGCTGACGTCGCTCAATCAATCACTTCCAATTACAGAGATATTGGTGTGGTAATCCTGGCCAGCTGGCGACATACGCCTGAGCCTCCCCCCTCTGTTCTAGTGGGCTACACATGAAAGAGACAAGACTTAAAATGGGATTTTTCAGTTTGTGCGGTCAGTTTAATTTATTGTGCCGCACATGGAAAAGGCCTCAGAAGTGGTAAAATATGGCAAGAAGTCAAGGAAGTTAAAACATACTGTGCTGCTATTAATGGTTCCGCTTTAGCTGAGCTAAATGCACACGTTGTAACAACTACCTGTGGGAGCAGCCATGAAACGAGAGGACATCAAACCTGTGAGAGTAAAAAAAAAAAGACCACTCGATGTGTACAAATAGAAAGATGTTGTGCAAGTTCAGATTTGCCTTCATTCCACCCCTTAATGAGTCATTATGACGTGTATCCACAACAACTGGAACATGGGAGTACACGCGGCTGAAGGGTCGCTTGAGATAGATTAGTACTATTCTGGGAACCAGGGTGTATTTTGCAGATCACATGTTTATTTACTGTTAAATAAACAAGTTATTTTGGGACATAAATCCTAATTTTACTTTTATTGCTCCAATTTCCGTCTATATTTCCACGCATGTTGTAGAAAAACATCCAAGTAACCCTGAAAAAAAGGGGACGAACAAAGTACCATTTTAGTACAAATACTCAAAAATCAGCACATCGCCATTTCCACACCGCCATGGCTGTCTCTCCGGTTGGGTTGTGTTGTGTTGTTTGACCTGACCTTTGTGAACACACGTCACAGCCCAGTGTGTGTGTGTGTGTGTGTGTGTGTGTGTGTGTGTGTGTGTGTGTGTGTGTGTGTGTGTGTGTGTGTGTGTGTGTCTCCTCCACCCTCACATACACACACAACCGTCACTGTCTGGGAGCACAACGACCCGTCAGGGGTCAAACAGAACCTTTTGCCTCCCTGCGGGTGTTCACGGGCCTCGTAAGCCGAACTACCTGGAGCCTCCTTCCTGCTGGCGCGTGAGCGACCGCGTGCACGGGGGTGTGAGTGAAAGGTGGGGGTTACTGGGTGTTTGTGCATGAAATGAGGGCTACAGTAATAATTTCCATGAGCAGCCTGAAGGTGAGAGTGCAGCCAGGCAGCAGATCGGATCAGCGCTTTAAACTTACTTTAAAGGCCGCAAGTGAGTTGTGTCCCGTGTGTCCTTATAAGGGCACTCCTGTTAGCATAGCTGAAGCGCATTACCAGCCGCCACGGAGGACGTCACACTGCTACAAACATTGAGATACAAATAAACAATTGAGACCAAAAGTGTGAGAAAGTTGTGAAATATTTTTATCAACCTGGAATCTCCTCGTTGTTTTGCGTCGAGGCAAAAGTGCACACTGGGGTCAGGTCAGGTGAAAGCCAATATCCCACCACCTTCAAAACAATGCAAGCACACAGCAGGCCGACACACTAAAACAAATGGTAACATAAGGAGGATACATGAGAGCCCTGAAGGGCAGAGGAGGGAGTTTCAGTCCCTTCGGATGAAAAATGAACAAAGAAACGAATCAGATTCAAGGGCAGAAGTCGTTGTGCCACACTGAGCCTCCATTGTCCCAAGGAAAAGGAAGAACGGTACATATTACTGTACGTATGGCAATGTGCTGCTGGCGGGTGGGACGGCTTAGCCTTTATTCATGAGCGGAGGGTAGGACCTGGGAGAACAGTCTCTCCTTTACACATGAAGTAGCATGGAGGAATGCATGAGGGCCACAGGGGAGGGGGGGGGGGGGGGGCAACTAGGTTCTCTACAACTGTAATGAAGGCCTGAAGAAAGATCTTCACCCACACATGTTGCACGTGTTACGGACTCATGCTGGTGGTAGAGTCTAGCATCACTGCAGTGGACGGATTGATCAGAACCCGCTCGATTGTCCACACAAGATATTGACCGTTCAAGTTCTGATGCTTGTACAGGTCCAAATACGGGACGTCACAGGCCCAACCAAAGCGCTGTGTGACCCGCTCTTTGGGGTTAATGAGCTATGGAGAGAGAGAGAGACAGAGACTATTTGGGAGGCTGCAGAGCACAAACAGTTTGTTCCGATAGATGCACAAGAGCCCGTCGTGCCAACTCTCAAACCTCGCAGTACCCGAAAGAACAGCAGTCAAAGAGGAATGGAGAAGATCAGCTGTCATTATCTCGAGTAGCCACAACATTAACAACAGCGGTCTAGAAAACAAAACATCAACATCCGCTGGACGATGGTGGAGTAGATCTCAGGAAACGGCCCTTTCCTCAGGGACTCAATTTAGCAAAGTCAAACCACAGTGTTTCTACATTTCTCTCCCTCTTCTTTCATTTGTTCTGTCCAAAGCTTGTGAACATCTTTTGCGTTTTACTACTTTAATTGTGTATGCGACTTGGCAAAAAAAAACAAAAGCATTCCTGATCCTGCAGAGTGCTGCACGCCGTTTCCTGATGAAACAGAGGCACACCTTTATTCCCATATAAAGCCAAAAACTGCTGACGCCGCAGAAAGCCCTGCTGTGGGAGCTTAAGAGTGAGACTCCATATGAGGGGAAAAACAAATGAGTGCTGGACATCTGTGTAATTAAGCGACTCACAATGTTCACTTCAGGTTATGGTGACATACATTCTGCACACATCAAAACACACATAGCTTCAGTCTCTGACCATTAAATTCCCGCCATTTGATTAGTGATCTGAAACAGCGGCCATCAAGTAGATTGTACACATGTGAAAGGGTTTCTAAAACACCTGAAACTAAGAGTCTAAAACAGCAGCTTGAGTGCATCTAGCAGGGATGTCCACAGCCAGGCCGCCTGGTGGGGGTGCTGGTGCTGGTGGTCAAGGAGACCTTTCGCGCTTGGCAGGCCGATGACCCAGATGGAGTCTCTGCTGCATCACTTGGTTCCCACACCGAGCAGCTCGGACAGTCGGGTCGCCCTCATAGTGGCCGCCTGCAGAAACCGTTCCAACCCTCCATTTGTCGAGCTGTGACTTTTTGGCCTCCCTCAAATCACCAGCAGTCGCTTCTGCCAGTTTTCTCCCTCCTTCGGGGTCAAAGGTCACCGACTGCATTTGACTACCTGCAGGTCTGGAGGTGGTGCACACCAGTCGCACTGGGGAGCAATGTTTGTAACAAGTGGCTCCTCTTCGGGTTTGTAGCGGTGACGCAATCCGCATCGACCGCTTATACTGCCGTGTGTGTGTGTGCGCGCGCGCAAGTGTTAAGATTGCCACATTATTACAGACAAATTAAATACCTCTTCTCATATTGAGTTGCAGGCTCATGTTTACAAAACATGATTCATTACAATACAAAGAATCCCTTTTGAAAAGGGAACTCAATTTTAACTGCGAGCGCGGAGAAACGCCTGAACGTGCGACGCTCTCGCTCGGAATTATTGTTGCACAGCAACAAACTGCTTACAGGCCAAAGACCAAGAATAGCCTCTCGCATGCACATCATCACTAAGTATACTGCTTTTCCTTTCTCATCCCCCCCGAGCCAAAGTTGACAGCTATTCTTAGCACTATCCAGCAGCAGGAGTTTCCCGTTTTATCAAACAAGGGAGTGCTTATCTCTGAGCTGCCGGGCCGTGCCTTTGTGCGTGCCTTTGTGCGTGTCGTTGTGCGTGTCGTTGTGCGTGTCGTTGTGCGTGTCGTTGTGCGTGTCGTTGTGCGTGTCGTTGTGCGTGTCGTTGTGCGTGTCGTTGTGCGTGTCGTTGTGCATCAAGAGGCTGAAGTCTGCAGGCAGGAACTCAGCGGCTCGTGTCCGATCGACAGGCTGTCAGAGCAGCGGGGTCGACGGCTCTGTGACAGATAAGAGGGAACAACCGCTCTGCACGGGGCAAATGTTCAGAAACGGAGAGGGCGTGAATATCAGTGAGAGTAGAAATGTCCATGTGGTACTCCGGGGGGAGAGGGAGGGGGGGGGGGGGGGGGGGGGGGGGAACAGCTTCACCCTGTTGAGGTCAAAGGCAGGTCACCAACCGCCGACATAAAACCCAGAAGCAGCGGGCGTTCTCAATGGTCACGAGCACGGAATCGCTTTGCATGCGACGGCTTGAGACTCTTTGAAGAAGAAACGTGCTTTTCAAGATGCTTTCCGAGGCTCAGGTTGAGTCTTGTCGAATCACGCTTCTGCTTTTGAAGTCTTTCGCACAGAGTTTAACATGTTGGCCTCTTGGAAATTCCAACAGGACAAGATAACGTGTTGCAATGTTCCACTTAGCCTGACATCTCCAAGACAATCCCATCAAGTTTGTGAACAAACCAAACTTACTACTTAAGTATTAAGTGTCCCAGGCAACAGTTATATAACGTACCATCATTTTTCCGATTGTTTTTGTTCCTGATGACGAGGCTGACATTTTGGACCATGTTCCCGGGGGGGGGGAGCGAGGAGGACCTGAGAGTCCACAAAACAAACCCATTCTTCCTCTCCCACCGTAGCCGCTGAGCCCTTGTCAACGCACAAAGGCTCCAGAGAGCCATAAAACGAGGACCATGGGGTCCAATCCATCACAGGGACCGGACCACAGAGACAGACTGACCTTTTTAAAAACATGTGCGAATGCCTCTCGCTCACCAGGGAGAAGCGCGGCTCCACGGCTGGCAGGACCAGTCGCAAATCACATGCAAAACGTCCAGCATGTGAAATCTGCCCGGCGGAGCCACGTAAAAAAAAAAAAAATCAATATTGTCTGCTTTGAGTGACACAGCTGGAAGGCTTTTAGAGACAAGAAGGTAGATCACCTGTCAAACCTCGTTCCCGGCTAAGTGCACAGGTGCCACGACAACAGACACCTGCAAACAGGAAACCATTCAGGGCTGTTACACCGATAACCATCCATCACCTTGCAGGCTGCCAGTCAGCTCATACGATCCATTTTTAAAGTGGCCCAGGTTGGAGGGGTTTGGTTGGAAGGAGCTTTTGTCTTTTTGTGTCCACAGGTCTTTTAAAGTACTGTTCCGACAGACGACCCCAAAACAAATATCCTCTCCGAAAACAAGCCGGGACACCGACCGATTATTTCTGTTGATATTTAAATAAATCGGGGGCGGACAAAAAGAAAAGAAGAATGCTTCACGCGGTTGCCACGGAGGGGATTAAGTGAGCCTGAATGGAAGCGTAGAGATGGGATTAGTGGAGTTAGAGAGGCCGCCATGCGACCTTCTGACTGTTTAGCTCACCAGGAGTTTGTGTTCACTAGCCAACTGTCGTTTCACAGAGACTTTTTTTTACCCCCAGTTTAATTAAGGATTCCCATCAGCTTCCACTGCCGTCCTCCACAATTTCCTTCGAGTTCACCGTGGAAAACTCTGACACCCGAGTCACCGCAACCATCATCAGGGAAATGTGGGATCCCGTTGACCCGGTGGCCGGCGTGTCGGGTCACGTGTGAGCTGGGGGGGGAGACGCTGGGCGCCGCGGGTCCAGCGCTCGGCTCGGTGTCACAGGAAGAGGACTAGCAGGTCCCCAAGTCTGCAGCGTACGCGCTTCATTCTCGCTGCTGCAGCTTTCTGAGAGAGAGGCCTGCGTTTTTTTGTGTTTTTTTTTTTACAAGCGGCCCCCGCAGCGTGTCGGGCCACACAAGAAGAGTCAGAGGAAGCTGGATTGCTTTTGGATTATTTTAACCGGAGATCAAATATTGCTGAGATTTTTAAAAAGCCATTGAGGGAAACTCTGAATCCCATTAAGTGACTAATGTGACGCTCCGCTCACTTAAATACACAGCGTTTGAATACTAAAGCGGTCCAGGCAGCCGGAGCTCATTCTTTCCACTTCCAAAAGGCGTTGTGACCATTTTGAGTCCTTTATATTTATTTCAAACTCCTCTATAAATAAACTCATAAATCTCTGATCAAAGCAACCAATACTTCTTACTGTAAATAGATATGCCGAAGTAAAATATTGCTTCCTTCTTACACTCCTGCACTCCGGCCATTATAATCACGTCACTGGTGATAAAAGTCAGAACTTCAAGAGGTTCGTGAGGAGAAAGCTCTTGGCGAGACAGCCTTGGGGGAAATAGTGGTTGAATGAAACAAAACATTACTTTTATTCCCAGTCTGGTTCCAAAGTCAACAGCCTTTTCTTGTCACATTTACCGATCTAAAAAGAGCAGAGATACAAGTGTTTTTGAGACGGCGTTTCCTTACAGAACACCATCTTGGGAAAAACAGCCGGTGGGACGAATCAGTCTGAGGCCGATAGCGTCATTTACTCTTTTGTGTGGTCAACAGCACCTTTGTGTTTACCTTCACGTCAATGCCACGGACCTTGAGGGTCGTGGTGTACCTGTGCGGTGAAGGACAGACGGTTCAGGTACAGCTGCTGCGTAGGTGTGTGTGTGTGTGTGTGTGTGTGTGTGTGTGTGTAACTGGCTCACACTGTTCAGACGGTGTGAGGACATGTGAACGGGAACAGGCTGAGTCACGCATCCTTGTAAAAGTGTGTTACATGCGATATGGGTTACGGCAGACAGACTGATGCCTCACGTATTGAGACATGATGATGACTAATGTGAAACACAAAGGTGACGCGTTTCCTCTCATTTCTTTACCTTTTCGACCCTTAATTGCCGCTCACACCTCCGTCTAGACTGCCGATCAGGACGTGTTGTGAACCACCTGCAGCTGACAGGATCAGGACTTTCTTACAGTTTCGTAATGGAGACACACGTCTTATATGAGTCATCATGAATGAAGGTTTACTGGATTCAGTTCTAGTCAGCACTGTTGTTTTCACCATGGATGCATTTGTAATTAATTATTGAATCAACCCATAGTGAAATAATTATGTTTGGTCAAGCTCAGTTCACAAAAACTCAACCTCTTGCAGTCAGAAAAACTTAATTACTACCCACCTACTGCTTTCATGATTGTGCTTATCATTTTGTGAATGGCAATGTTCAACATGTGATAAATAATCAGAACATCCCAAACTTAAGGTGATCCATTATTCATGTTCTAAATGTAAGACTAGGATTATCAGTGATCACACACAAAAGCACTTGCATGTGTACAGACAACCTGTTATCAACTGTGATAACCGAGATCGTCATAAAGAAAAGCCTTCGCAGGAGACATGACAGTGTCAGAGCAGACATGCGTCCAGGTACCAGCAGGGAGTCCACTCACCAAGGCTCGGAGAGAGGACTCGTCCAGCGCAGAGTAACGCTCCACGGACATCTTCCGTCTTTCTTCCCCGTGCTCAGGTGTAACCGGAAGGTCTCTGCGGCGGTGTGGTCGGTGAACCTGCGGTCCTCCACCTGCGCGACTTGTTGCTGGGTTTTTTTTGGGGGGGGGGGGGGGGGTGTTGCCTTGAATTAACGTTTGTCTTAAAATGTCCTCAAAGAGAGTGAAGCCGTGTCCCGCTCGCGGAGGACTTGACGCGGTCTTGTGTCTTCGTCTCTGGAGTCGTCGCGGAAAGCAGAAAGCAGCCCTACGCGCTCTCTCTCACACAGGGGGACGTTGGCAGCTTTTTTGAAAAGAGGATTCCCACCGAAAGGTGTAACCCCGCCCCTCTGAGCGCGCCGGCTTCTCCCGGTGCGCATTCAAAGCGCGCCGCTCTACGGGGAGACGTAAGACGACGTCCGAGTATGGAGGGTGATTAGTGCCACTACAGTCCAATGGGTCAAAACGCATCAAGTCGTCGGCATTTTGAACAATTTCAGTATATAGTAAGTTGCATTGCTATTGGAATTCGCCAGATGTTTTTGTAGTACATCTTTTTTTTTTTCAAGAAATTCCCCTGGAAATACACACAACTTAAAATTACACTACTAAGTACCAGTCTGAAAATTCCCCTGTAATGAAAACCAGATTCTTTCCAGTAAAGTCAAAGAAAACTAGATGCAAATGAATAACCAGGTAAACACAGTAGCATTGTATTTCTACATATGAAGGTCGAAATGCCACAAAGGCATTCTGGTTAAGATTTCTTCCAATCTTCTTTAAATTTGGTGGCTAATATTTATTTTTATTGGTTATAAGTTTTAATGACAGAAATAATAAATGCTGGATCCTAGCGTCACTGAAAAAAGTGCAAATACATTAAAAATAGCATGATTTTCAGAGATCATTCTCACTGGTCATGGAGGACCCAATAAGTAACAGAATACAAAAAAAGGATAGTCCACACTTAATTGGTATTAACACAGGTAAACTGAGCTGACCTTAATGTACAAAAGTACCAAACAAAACAGACAGAACACAAGCTGGAGCCATGGATCTCCCCATTAAACATTTAATAGCCAAACAAAACGAAGAGCATCAAGAGAGTTGTTCTTTAACAGGAATAGTCAGCCATGCGGCTGAGAGCCTGCAGCCAAACCAAAACCCCACAGCAGGACGTGTTGCTGATTATGTGTTCCTCAACAGTTGAGCTTGATTATCAGATGTTAATCAGGGTGTTGCTCGGGCCTTTTCTTTAGTTAAACAGGCTCAACCATCTGTGGTACAAGCTGCCCTGTCTTATATGTATTGCTTAAGTTGACCCTATGTTACACACAAAAAACATTTTATCAATCTTAAAACCTATGCAGAGGTGAAGCACACAACATTTTTCATACTACTTCAAAAGGAGATTGGACAGGAGCCACTGCTTCAGAAGACTCCTTATCGTGACAACACATGTATAGTTCTATAGGTATGATTAAAAAAAAATATTACTAAAGAGTATTAAAGACAAAAATTAACAGTATAAAAAGACAAATGTTCAGTTATACAGGGATTTTTCTTTTGGGGACAAAGATGCATACATTTATCAAATGTGTTCCTCAAGCCCTTTTTTAACAAAATAATCTATCAAAAGTGCTTTAGATTACATAAAGATTCAGAAACCTACATAATACCCTGAAAGAACTGGCAAACAGGGCTGAAAACAAAATGTCCTTGGCTGAAGTAACAAGGTAACGATTAGACAACTGCACACCAACAAAGTCCCGCGTCGGTGTTCTTAATGAGCCGGGACACAACGACTTGTACAGTATATAAAAAAATCAAAATCAGCACAAATAAAATGATGTTGATAATTTATCTTGCAAGGTCAGATGTTAGAGATACAAACATTTGAATAAAGAAAATTGAAATAAAGCAGAATATGCATTAATAAACACAATTACATAGATTATAATAGTAAAACTCATTAAAATATAAACTGCAAGATAACTAATACTCACACAGGCACTTATCAGATAGGTACAAGTTTTGTTTTCAAAAGTGTGTTAGAAGATAAATGAAAGCCGATTAGGAGATTTGGTTTTTTTATTTCCCCACATGCTCTCACTCCTCCTGCTGTTCTTCATTCTGCTTCTTGGGCAACTGCAAATGGAAAAAAGTATTGAGCTGCTATACAAGGAAAATCTACATTTAGACTTAAATTAATTGGTGAAGAAGGCATTTGATCAGTTACTGTTTCAAGCATTTAAAAGATGAGGCAGCAGCATGTCCATTTACTACGAGGTAATGCTGTTCCATTTCCCATGTAAATATATAAAAAACATTTCAGAAATCTGTGTTTTATGCTCAAATGTATTAATGTTCTGAGAAATAATTGTTTAAACACTTCCCTCCTACCATATAAAACTAATGTTAAAGTGCTTTACAAAAAAGGACAAATTGAAGAAAGCAAGGAGTCCCGTCTGTCTAACGGGTAGTGAAGGGACGTCACTTTCACAGTACAAACCACATACAAACAAAAATCACTACCTTTGTTAATGAATTTCCTCTGTTCCCTTTCCCCTCTTTATTTTCTGGGAGATGCACTCTGGTGGAGAAACACAATCAAATATCAATAATAACATCTCCCACAACATGTACAAAAAAGGCGCAAATCATAGCAGAGCTAATGTGAGTCCTATGAAATGAAAAAAAAACATAATGATTGCTTTTACCCCTTTAGATACGTGAAGCCAGACCTCTCCAGCTCACGGAGAGAAGAACGAGCTCCCTCTGCTTCGGTGCCCGGCGGAGGTCTGTTCCTCACAGAAGCATCGCAGTTGGACGTCTTCCTCTGACTTGGAAGTCCGATGTAACCTCTCTGCCATTCCGTTTGGTTTGGTCTCTGCGGTGTCTCTCTGTCGCATCCAAAGTTCACTTCCGAAAACTCAACTTTATTTGGAATTATACATACATTATAATTAATACCCAAATGAACAGTCAAAACCCTGTAAACGTTAACAAAGCCTCAGAAAAAAAAACATTTTTGCAGATGTACTGTTTTCTAAAGGGGACATACCATGAAAAACTGTTCAGCGATTGTGCACATACATTTGTATATCTGGAGTGTCTGAAACACAAACTGAACTAAAACCACAGTCAGTTTTTTTGTTGTGGGCAGACTTGTTTAGAAAACATGCGCTTCAACAAGCCGTTCAGGTTTGGCTTCCCTGCCTCGGTCACGCGAAGGCTCATTAGAATGTACAGAGTACAGAGTGCCTTCATTTGCTGAGAACAACCTCTGCGAAGGTGCATCACATTTTTCCTCACAAGCCAATCAAAGCTTCTGGAGGAGGGCTTAAAAGAGACGGTTGCTAAGGTGCAGTGTCTCAGAACAATGTTAAATATATTTTGTAATATTAAAAATAGATTCCATACGTTACCTTGGGGATTAATTCTCCTTTGAAAATCAGAAGACATCTGACCAAAGGTGTCTTTGGTGGGGCTCAATGGCTTCTTGATAGATGCTTCCGTTAGATTATTCAAGGGGTGGGCATTCTGAGGGCGCATATCACATTTGTCCTATATACAAGAACACAATAAATTAGCCATTAGACAATTACGAATCGCTCCATTTCTTTATTACTCCATTCTTGTGTCGGATATTCAGTATCCAGGATTATTTGGATGATCTCTGCAGGTTGGTTGTTCAGGTCATAATGTGGAATTTTTTTTAAAGACATACCTGAAATATGCTTAATTAAAAAAGGACTGTCACATTTTTAAGTATTCGTACAACACATAAATAATTTCCTTTCAGTATAGTAACAAAAAAAAGTACTTAACCCGGCTTCTGATATTTTAAGAACTATTAGGCATGATTACCGACATACCTGATGGTGAAAGACGACAGCCTCCTCCAGAGCGACGCCGCAGAATTCACACGGAATGACCACATCGCCCTCTAGAGGACTGGCTGGAGGACTGTACGAGGCCGGGGACACGGACCGGGGGAAAGTGGGGATGTTTGAAGCGAGTGTGTCGGGGATGTTGTGCATCATCCCTGAAGCATTCCTGCTCATCCTGTCCTCTTTTGGAGGAGACAAGGGCCGTTTGCTGTAAGAAGCAAAGGCGGAGGCCGGGCTGCATCCAGTCTGAAACAAGGGGAAGAAAAGAAGGCTGTTGAAATCTCTGAGAAAAATGTGAGAAAATCATCCTAAAATGGAGAGGAAAGCCTCTTGTTCAAACTGATAAAGACTGTAACAGCACTGTGAGCCGTGTGAAACAAATGTGAAGAAGGGTTTGAGACCGTTTGCATGCCACATGATGTCTGGCTGGATCTGAGACTTTTACATTCATTACATTGGTTCATACAATAATTTATTTCTCAATCATTTGACATTGTAGATTTAAATTGGAAGAAAGACAGAATGTGGTCAGGTTTCAGGACAAACAGAACCAAAATAAAATACGTCACAGCAAGTTTGTGCAACAGTAAGTAAGGTAAGTTAAAACTGAAAGTGGGGATGGAATCAAGTTGAAGTTTCTGCTTGTATTTCACATACTCATTGCCGAAATACATTCAGGGGAGAGCAGCAGAAATGAGTCAACAGTCTTGCTGATTGCTAAGACTGTTTGTTGTTCATGATGAGGCCTCAGTCCCAACTTCTTTAAAATGATGTTACTCTATATTCATTTCTGCAAACAGGATGACCACTTGTTCAGCTGACAACACCATTCAACAGCTTAACCAACCAAATCACTAACCTGGTGCAAAATCAGGTCCTCTTCTGGAAACAGTTCTTCACAAAATTCACATGGAAGCATGGTATCTGTCAAATAAGTTAGAAGTCATTCAACCCACCAAAGAATAGAACTCTTCTAGAACCGAATAGTATTCCAATCTTATCCAAATTACCTGCTTGGTCGTGTTCAAGGACTGCACTTGTGCTCGTTCCTGTACTAAAGTTTGGGTAGTTGTTATTGGGCGGAGAGAGTAGAGAGGTTAAAGATGTGTTCGAAGTCTTCCCAATCTTGTGGTCCCAGATACCACTCCACAGGTTGCCCTCTACGCCTCCAGGTACTGATTCTGCATCAGTCTGCAGGCTGAGAGCCAACATGTAGTCCAGTCCGGATGAATCCTCATTCAGGGTGAGGTCGCTCTGTGGCCACGCGCTGCTGCTGCTGCTGCTGCTGCTGCTACTACGAAAATCACTCTGCTCCATCACTACAAGAAAAGTAGTTATTCCAGATAAGTTGTAAATTAAGCTACAATCAAGGTAATTTAAGACCCAACATATTGACCAACATATGTTGAGTCAAATCTAAAAATATGTATACACAAAACAATCAAGGTTAGTGAAATGCCAGGTGTTCTTTGGTCGGAAATTAGCAAAAACGAAATGTATAAAGATAGAAGACAATTTCCCGGAGGATCTAATACACAAAGTGTATTTCATGCAGATGGCAGATGGATGAAAAAAAATGTTGACGGTAGCATTTTCAGTCAGAAATACGGTCAAATTCAGTGGCACTATAAAGCATTTGGAAGTTTAAAAAAAGGGTACTTTGGGGCCATGTTTCTACATAGTGAAAGCAGGCAGGTCAAAGTCAGTGGAGAAAATGGCTTGCGAAAGATCTAGTTAAAGTATGTAAACTATTAAGTATTTATCAAAATAAATTAAGTAATAAGTAATACATACTTTTGCTTTTTTTTTTACACCAAAACCCCAGAGATCACACTAAAAATGTATTTTTGAAGCTTCATTGGTTACGTGTTTGGCCACTACATGATTATTTATTCAGATAAAACACTTTGGCTTGGTGAGAACCTTGTGCCCCACACAAAATGTAACTCACGTTGGCTAAAAGTATTGCTTGGAGCAATATTCTTCCAGTCTCCTGGGACTTCAGGTCCTCTTGAAGTGTAATAGTCTCTGGGATCAAATGGCCGCGGAAAGGCCTGTTCTGCAGCACTGACGTTATTATTCTTTGGGCTTCTTTCTTGGGCCCTTAGAAGGTTATGGATGGAGTGAGCTTCAAACCACGGCCCTGGAGACTGTGATTCTACGGGACTGCGACTCGTCCGACTGTTGTTCCTCTCTTGGGGTGGTGTGAGGCTTCCACACAAGCCCGGGTGCACGGCCCGTTCCCTCAACATTACGTTGCATTTGCAGTGCACGCAGGGTTCTGTGCGTGCGCCGCAATAATCCTCATGTTCTTTGGACTGACTGAAAACAATCTCCAGTTCACAGAATTGGCACGGGACCAGCCTCTGAAGGCATTCGGAACTCTGAAAAAAAACAATAGTTTTGAAAATTTGATAATTTAATAAAGATTACTGAATATTAGCGTTATAAAAAGGGAAGAGATATGCTCCTGGAAAATACCTGGTGAACAGCAATACGATTCTTCTCAATCTTCAAACCGCACTTGCATGTAATCTGAAATGAGAGTGAAAATATATTAAAAGTTTCCTTCCAGTCCCAATGTGACATTGCATCCCTGGTGTCATTAAATGTAGACTAGAGGTTGCTGAAGATTTTTGCTCTGATATGATTTGCCACAGACACTTATAGCCAGTTCATTACAAACCGCATCAATGACTGATATGATAACACATGATAACACATGCAGGCTAGAGTTTGGCATATTTGTGTCCTGCTCCATTACCGCACGATGGACCCTCGTTTAAAACCACTGACAGGCAAACATGTTGCTAAATAGACATGACAATCACACGTTCACTGTTACGTGGTTCCAGGCTATGCAGGTCACAGCCACCTTCCATGTTTCGGTATCGGGCCTGCTTTAAACATCCATTGGAGGAATGGCGTTTCCAGTAGCGTTGGTCTGTTACCTGGGTGTGTTCCTGCTGCTTGTGCTCCAGCAGCTCTGAACGAGGCACGGGCTCCTGGCAAACATCACACAATGCGATGTTTCTTCGGCAATGGATCTCATGGGTGGTAAAATTAGCCTCTGGAATGTCGTGTTTGCTATAACGGCAAAGGAAACATCTTTCCAACCCATGCAATTGACTCATCACTTCCTGGTGCATTATATGGTATTAATACGTACCAATTTCCACAGAACTGAGTTTTTTCATCCGCCATGTCTGAAGCCTGCGTTATATGGAAAAAGTTCACCGTTACAAATCACAAAAAACAGCTCGCCGGACTTGAAAGTCAGATATTGACTAATAAACTTTGCTTAACGTCAAGTATTTTAGGGATACAATATGAGTGAATACATCGCGTTGTATGCATGTGTGTAGCTAACGTTATACAATTTGAGATTAACTATCATTGGTTCAACCGATTGCATTTAACGTTAGAGTTCCGGTCTAGCTAACGTTAACTTGAACCTAATTTAATTGGCACCAACATCGGTTGGGTACTCTTTATAAAAGTGTCCCATGAATAATCAGGACTTAATGCTACAGCACAAATGGCTCCCACTGTCCTTAGCTCAATGAGACTGGTTGACAGCTCTCCTGGTCTGCTCACCCAGTGTTTCCAGGCAGGTAACGTTAGCCAACGTTAGCTAACAAGGCTCGCCGGGATTTACGAGGAGATTCTCCGTAACGGCCAACCGTTAGTCTACAAGCATCGCGAACCCACTGGAAAAGTTGGACTATTTTAGCCGTGCTGCCTTTAGCTAGCTGCGTAGTTTAACGGTAAATTCCCGTTTAGCAGGCACCACGTAGCATACATTTAGCTAACCTAACTAACGTTGTATGTAAAGGCTTTTTGCGACGTAGCTACCAAGGCAAGAAGCTAGTGGGTCGCGAGTCCATCAAAACGAGGACACTCGTTGTAATGATAGCATTTGTCAATGAATCACCTGTGTAGAAAATGTAACCAAAATAATCCCGTAGACGAGAGACAACTATTCGACGGATTCTTGGAAGACAGATCGGTATTTCCTCTTTGCTCTGTAAACCGACAATACAAGTGTTGCCCTAAGTAAGGCCTCGCAGGCTGTCTACGTACACATCTATTCCACCTCCTTTAACACCGGCCCGATCGAATTAAACCCCTAATAAACCATTTGTAGTATTACATATAATCTAAACGCAATACGGTGGTGACACTAATATGAGGGGCGAGCATGTTTGGACGTGAACGACCAAGGCGAAAGGTTGCTTCAAGTCCTTACTCAGGGAAAATATACCACAAGTCTCTGAGCCTCAATTCTGATTGGTTAAATAGGACCGTGCGCTTGGATAAGCTTCTCGCGTTACAGTCTTGCTCTTTATTTGTCATTTCTGATTTTAACAGAATCACTGTGATACAGGGGTCAGCATATCGACGTAATTTAAATTTCAGGAAACAGATGGTCCGACTGCATACATTTGTTTTTCAACTTCCGGCCTACATGTGAGGGGGGATATGCCCGTGGTCGCCCTCTGCCTTCCTACCAGCCAGCACCATTAACACGTCAATATACAGGGCTTAAAGAAAAACGTAGTAGTTATTCTAGTCTAATCTTCGGCCGCCAACCTACATAGAACTAACAAGACCAATTGCCCTGCACAGCTCTACTGTTGGTCATGTTACAGTTGCAGTATTTGTGCAACAAGCTACGATCTGCAGATAACATTATTATTTAAATAGTTTTACAGCCCAAGTCTGCAGTCTTCCAGACATTCAGTGGACACACACAAAAATACAAAACCACATTATCCTTTCATTGTTTATTGAATTTTGATCTACCAATACTGTTGTATCAGACATTTTCCTTTTTGTAAGGCACAGTTTTGTTTAAAAAAAAAACACGGATGGTATTTACAGCACATGCTCAGACGCCATACATACATCCTCAACCTCCTCAGTCAAAATGACATCCCAATGATTAGACCATTATTTTTATATATCAAACTTTCAGATTCCTTTCAAAGCCCTTGTTCCTTTCTTGAAAAGGTAAAGCCAAAATACTTATTTTACAACACAATATGAAATTGAACTCAATGCCAAAAGCATTGTGAGGTATAAGCAATCCATTTAAAACAATAGACTAGGGATAGTTATTTTCCAATAACATCAATGAAATAACCCAGCCTTGTAAAATATATTGATAAGCACATAGATGATGAATTTGATGGTTGTGCATGATTGTCTGATTTGAATTCATGTCCAACATGAAGGAGGATCTGGACCAATTCACGTGAAGTTTGTCAAATGAAACATCACCCGGAAATGAGCTGCTTTAGTTTGTAAAAGTAAAAGGATGGCAGTACAAACAGCCCTGCTGTTGTAGCCGGAGTAAGAAAAAGACTGACAGAAAAAAAAAAAAAAAAAATTACATACAGCTACGGACCCTCCTCCTTATCTTGCACAGGTGAATTAGTTATTGCTCTATTCAACAATCAAGGGGGTCACATATTATGTCAAAAAGAGGAGGGGGGAGGGGGGGGGGGGGGGGAGGGGGGAGGGGGGGGGGGGGGGGGGGGGGAGTTATAAGTACCAGCATTAAAAGATCAAATATGCAGCATAGCACAAATAAATCAGCGCTAAAAATGAACTGAAATGACAAAAAAGACATTACAGTAGACTGTTTTGGCTATTGACAGATTCATTTCTATTATACAACCCCTTTATGGGTTCATGGTTACAAAAGCTTTAAGTTGATATTAATAACAACCCTTAAGCGGGTTTTAAAAGGTATACCAGAAAGCACCATATTTTGCATCATACTATTTCAATATAGAAAATAGCCCAAAAATGTGCAAAACACAATATTGCAGGACGTAAATAAAATAGCCAAAATGCAGTTGGTGGTGGTGTTTTTTTGTGGGGCAAGAACATGGGCATCTCACAATTGTCCCTTACTACTCTTCACATGCAACTGTTTAAAAGAGCACATCATCAGGAAGCATGTTAGCGGATGTTGAAAACCAGATACACAACCAGCTTCTGACCACAAGCTATAGGCTCGTACAACTTTCCTTGCAATCTTTACTCGCAAAATGAAAAAAAAAAACAAAAAAAGGGGACATTTGGTCAGTCCCTGTAATTACAAAAGCTAAAAGTAAATTGCCTATCAACTAAAAAAATAGAGTTTAGACAATCAAAACACTGTGTGCTAACTTCTGAAGGAGGACAGAAGGTTTTTACTTTAAACTTCCAAATATCCAATATAAAATCCATTACTTTGCTCTTACAATTACCACAATCCTATAAACAATTATTCTTACTGCACTATTTTCCATTTAGAGTGGCAAAATGGAAGAAAGGGCTCAAAGACAGCATACAAGAAGACAGACGGAATAAAAAAAAGAAAAGTTCAGTACAAACATTTATGAAATAAAAAGAAGGCACAGATTTTAAGAGTTGACTCTAAACGTCATAGAGGTAGCAGAAGTTACAAAGAGGGAAGGGGAGAAAAAGAAAGGTTAAAAAGGAAGGGAATGGTGATGAAAGGTCTATCGGTCCTTGGATCCAAGCTTCTCGATCAAGTCCTGCAGGGGAGCAAGCTCTCGTCTGTCAATGAGGTTGAACTCCTACAATGAAACGAAAAAAAAAAACAGTTGATATAAAACTTATTTTGCTGCTCTGATTACGGTTGTGGTCCTATATAAAAACATTTTAAAAACAGTACAGAGGTTGTAGTAAATGGTACTTTAAATAGGACAAATGTAACATGGTACGTTTGTGATCAAGTCCTGCATCACAGCTCACATGCATGTTAGTGATCTGGGAAATCCTTGAGTTAATCATTTTCATCAAGTCGTGACTTTTTACATCAAGCTGTTGATTGTGTTATCTTGTTGATGTCTTGACCTGCAAAGGCTTTTATTCACACTCGAGCCATATGACAGAAACGTTACCAATTCCTCAGCAGGCAGATTGCAAGAACAACTTTGATGGAACAACGGCATATCAGTCTTTTCATGTAAAATATATGGATTACAGTGTATATCTAAACACAGCTACACATAAGTAAATCAATCATAACATTTAATAGAATAATCTCACCTGAACAAAGAAAATGAAGTGCTTGAAGGAGGTGTTGAGGTGAGCCTCCTCCTGCAGCTGCATCACAGAGTCAAAATGTTGGTGGTAAATGTGAGCGTAAACCCTGAAAAGTCGTTTCAGGATGGTTTTGGCCACAGACATGAAGTTCTTGGGAAAGGGGACTCCTGCAAGACAGAAGGTGGTGGAATATGCTGATGTCAAAAGAGGAACATGTGCACTTTCCTATCAAAGCATTTATGCAAGAACATGGAGTAGCAGAAAAGTCTTTGCACCTCACATATTTGAAATATGTTACATTTATCAAATTCCTACAATGTCAATTTCATTATTTGTCATCTTTTCACGATGTAATTCAATTTCAAGGAACAAAATGAAACTGAAAGTTTCATTTTCAAATCAAACTTTTTTTTTTATCCTAACATTTTGCGATTTGCAAGACGCAAATCCATTATTTAATGCCATTAAATATTTGATTTTAAGAAAATGTTATGCCATTAATATATTAATAGTATAATAATTGTACACTCTTTCAAAGAGTAGTGAATTTTTAAATATTAAAAAGCTATTTAGATAGATGGAATTAGAAAACATCCAAAAAAATCCATAAAACAAAATATAAATTAATTACAAACCACACAACCAAAGGAAGAATTGAAATGGACTTTCTGGCTATGGCAAGAGAAATGAGCACATGATCAGCTGGACTCAAGTCAGGTGACTGGCTCACACAGCCAGAAGTCACTGTGTTTGCCTCTGGTTGCCTTGTCTGTATGTTTAAGATCATTTTCCTGCTGCATTAATGTGCAATGTATTAAAAAGGGCTATGAGACCTAAACAGTTTGCGATGCAAAGAAAATTCGATATCATCAAAACTCACCAATCTTGGAAGGAAAGAGGGTCTCATCATCAAGTTGATCCTGTACCCAGGTCATCAAGTAGTCAATGTACTTGGGAGCGGAGCATTTGATGGGCTTCTTTATATTGGTGCCATCAGCCCAGTGATACTCGTATCTACAGAGAAGCATCAACATTAAGTGGCAGCTCTTGTATTTTTTAGTCAAACATGAGACATAGCATTAGTAAGTTTGACTGAATAAACACAAACTCGACTCACTCTGCCTTTCGGTCAGGACATCATACATGTTTTTTAGATTAAGTTTAAAAAGAAACAGGAGGGGGAAATGCAAAAGTATCTAAAATTAAACTCCTAATGGGGGACTATGTCAACAGGAAGTGAGCGGCAGGCTCTTCCTTCTGATTAGAGACTGAACACAGACAGGATTGGCCAGCAAAAGAATAGAGGAAGTGCCAAATCTAAATTTGAACTAAGCAGTCCAACAAGGCCCACATGCAAAGTATAATCCCGGTTTCCCTCATGTGACATGCAGATGATAGCCTGGCTAACGTCATACCCTGATCTCAAACGAGACTGGGTCTGAAAACCACATGTTCATTTCCTCCCTATCTCAGGGGAAAATTTGCTCCATGGTATCCAGGCTATGCATCATCTGCATAGCCTTGCCAGGCTATGCAGATGATGCATTTCAATGCATTTGACTTTAAACGTTTAGCCGTTCAAAATCTAAACCAGTTCAGTTCACGAAGCGTCAAAGCTTCGTCCCACTTACAGAGCATAGCTCATCCTGACTTTATTGACAATTTAGTAATAGTAATAGGCAATCCCTACTGTTGGTCAAACCCTCTCTTGTGATGTAGAGTAATGCCTTTAATATGTTGGTAATGTGCCGTTTATAGCCTATAAATAAATAGAGCCAGGTATCTGGCATCATTGAGTTTGATTGTAATTCATGTTTTGGACTGCTCTACAAAGATTTGTGTGTACTAGTATAAACGCTCATTGCAAGCCGGTTTAGCACCTCCCTTTCTCTCAAAACAGAACTGAGATAACTGGACCTCCCTTTCTCTCAAAACAGAACTGAGATAACTGGGAGTTGAAGAGGAGTCCTAGAACACTTAACTTTTTACCCCACCCGTTCCCCCCCAACACACTTTCTTTTTACTGTTGAACCAACCACCAAGCCCAATTCTGTGTATGTGCAACGTACTAGGCACTAAACAGTTTGGGATTCAATGCAAGCTTTCACAATTAAGGTGGACGTCATAAGTGATGTGAATGAATGAGATCGTGCAAGATCTTGCAAGGTGTCCCAATGCTGTTTATATGCACTTACAGGGACCATTTTTCTCTAGACTACTGAAATGAGATACACAACTTTCGGTGGCTACAACTATTTTGTGCTGAGAGGCTGCTATTTGCTTACTATTTGTAATTTTGCTGGTAACCGTATTATAAGAGGGTTGCTGGGCGTAACAACAGCGTGTCAGGCCTAACACCCCGAAATATTACATTGGACATTGGACAATAAAGTACAGCCTCTCGTACCTTATTGCATAAATATACAACTGTACTTTTACCAACGAGACATGTCAAAATGTTTACCATTGAAAATGTCTGTACTCACAGGAGTTGTATACATTAAATGGGACACTGTTGGCCATTACCTTGGTCCAGCAGACATCACAGAGCAGCTGATCTCAGTGCAGAATTCAGTGATGGTGCCGTACAGCATGTTGATCTGGTTGAAGAAATCCACCGCTGAAAGAAAAAGTTTATTGTATTTTCTCTTGAGGTATGATCGTGCGCTTGACAATGATAAACTAAATAGTGTAATTTGTCTTTAAGTTCAGAGGTTTTATTTGGTATGTGACTTTTTTTTAAGTCGCTTTGGATAAAAGCTTCAGCTAAATGACACGTAATGTATTTCTTTAGAATCTAGAGTTTATGATCTGAATCTTTAGAAATTATTATCTACCAATAAAGGGAATCTAGCATTACATTTTCCTGTAAAATGTCCCCCATTTTCTGTTTCAAAGAATTCGGCTGCTGCTGCTTTGTGACAATCTTGACTATCGACTACATCAATCAATACAGTCTTGTGTTTTTTCTTGAACCACTCGGTGGTGATCAACCTCTCTACAAAAGGCAATAGAACCAGTAGTTTGTGGACCAAGCGGTGTTCTCTATAAATAAGTTAAATAGCACTCATCAACTCACTGTTGACGGCGATCCACTCATTGAGATCCTCTCCTTCAGGCAGCATGACAGCCTGCCTCAAGTTCCCACTGCCCAGCGTGGCCTCTGCGTGTTTCAGCAGCTCATACTGGTGGGAGCCCTCAGGGATGTTCTTCTTTGGCTTGAAGGTCTTGGATGAGCGATTGCCACTGCAAGTAAAACCAAAACCCAAAAAAGACACGGGGGCTGAGCAGCTGTGTGCAAGCTAACTAAAAAAAAAAAAGGGTTTTGAAGAAGTAGATGCTCCTCTTGGGGCCTTCGCGTGTGGTGAACCTTACACAATCGTGACAATAGCAGCCGCTTTTGATCAAAGTTAAATTCAAACCAGAGTCGTCTTGTTAGACTCGTTTTAAGTGTGACAGAAGTGTGACACATATCGGTGTCGTGGATAAGTTATGGTGTCAATCACCCGCTAACAGGAAATGTGACATGGTAAACAACGGGAGCAGTAAAAGCCCGTCGCTCGATGTTTAACGATCTCACAACGAGGTCAAGACAGCCACTCTGTGGGCGATGACTAATGCCAACATGGCTCGTCTTAGTTGTAGAAGTAAAACAATGAAATGGTCAAAGTGGCAATGTCAGCTAAGTTGGCTAGCCAACCGGAAGCTAGTAACCATCATGCTAGCCAAGTTACAACGTAAATAGTTTTTTTTTTAGATCTATAACGTATATACAGCTTACCTATAATGTCACAACGAATGATTAAGAAAAAGTCGTCGTACGTTTAAAAACAAATAAAGCATAACGTTAGATTGCCAATGCTTTAGCCGACTTGTTCTCAGTAACGGTGTCTTACTTTGACGCCAGTTACTTCCCTTGATGGAACTTCGTAGAAGCGTTAGCTCCGTGCCATAGACGGCTAACGCTAGCGTTACTTACAACAGGAAGCTCATCTTGTCGAAGCAGTCGGTCGCAGAGGCTTCGCTTGCAGCTCGTAGATTTAGTGCTCACAAACAGAACGTCGTGCGGTTCGATCGGACACACAAGGAAACGCTTGTCAGCGACGTCTGCTAACTGCAACGTTGACGTTCTCTCGGCTAATGCGAACTGCACCCAAAGTGTCGCTTCCTCTATCGGCTGTCCGATGGAGTCCCGTCGGAAGATTGTCGCCCTCTGCCGGCCGCACCAAGCTACTGCAGCCCTGCGCGTCGATTTATAATGGAGCCGTTCAGCAATCAAGTAACTTTTCCGTCTGCTAATACCTACAATCACATCCGTATTTAGAAATTGACTTAGTAGTAAGTGATCAAGCATAGTTTCAGACTAAACACACCTTTGTTAAACAATATTTGGGGGCAAATATATTAATGTATACAGTTGATTAAAACGAACACGTTTTCTATATGCTTTTAGCTTACCGGGGCTCCAAACGGTCCCATGTGCAGATTGTTTTGCTTTCTTGGAAACCTTTACTTTTTGTGGAATTTTGAAACACGGTTATGTAGTACATAAACTAATGTAGCTCCTGCAGCTCTTTTTGAGAAAATATTCTCCTCACAAAGAATGTGCATAGATTCCTGACTAAAGTCTTGTTTAATGAACGTATCAGACTAGCTGACAAATATTGAACCACAGGTTGCGTATAGTATACTGTACTTTATTGAAAGGATGCATACACAACAGGGGCTGGACGTGTTGGTCCACGATGGATATTAGCAGTGACACATAACTATATTTATTTAATTGCTCAGTTGTGAGGTGGATACTTTACTTGAGTAAATTTAATTACCTCATACTTCCCAGAGTCCCAGAGAGAAACATGGTTCTTTTCGCTTTTCCATTCTTATTTAAAGATTGATGCTACTTACTGTGTTTTACTACAGGGAGTAGAATTAAGCCAACGTTTTGTAAAAAAAAACAGCGGAAGATGATGAAGTTGTTAGAATTGGCTCCATCTAAACCATTTAATAATCATGAACAATAATCCAATAATATAACCAATGATATATTTGACAATACCAAAACAATTCTCTGCCTAACGTAGAAGGAGTACTTAAATATGGGTGATTTTCTTTTTGGTGCTTTAAGTAATAATGACAACATTTCTATACGTTCATATACTATTTTGAACAGGGCACCTAATGGACTATATTTACTATGTATCACATGAGTACTTTCGCTTAAGGAAATGTGTATGTGAATAATCTTCAGTAAAGTACACTCGTTATGCTTCCACGATCAGCAATTCCGGATGAAATATAACACTCGAGTGCGCCTGCAGCTGAGGGCGGTTCAGCATGCCACTAACGTAGGTAGTGCATTCGGGGCGTGGCATCAGATTACAGTGACGTAGGCACCACCCCTGCAGGGGCCGGGAGGAGGAGGGGGGGTGGTGCTATAAATTCCATCTGCCCCACGCCGTTAGCCCCCACTTTCCGCACAAGTCACTCCGCCCGCCCGGCTTACTGTCTTTACGTAAGCGGTCTCTTCTCCTCTCAGCGGGTCCAACATGGCAGCGATCAGGACTCTCCGGAAACTGTGCCAACTCTCCCGCCATCAAGTGTGCGAGCTGCACACGACCCCCTCGAGGTGAGTGACACCCGGACGCTCCTCTCGGCTCAGTCGATTCAACCGCGACCGGGTTCGGCGCCCTTTCTCAGCCGACGCCGCCTTTATTCATCCCCCCAAAAAATATATATATATTTCTGCCCTGTCCTCGTCTCCCGTGATGCCGCGTTCCCGCGGACGAAACGTCCCGCGTGGTGTTGTGCGGGTTCTGCTCGGTTTTGGTCGTACTAAATGTCCGCATTGGTCGCGTTCCGTGGCGCCCCTAGCGGCACGCCGGTAACACTGCGGGCACCGGCTGGCTGATGAAATCGGTCTCCGTGTTTGCACCCTGGAGGCGGAGGACCCGCGGTTCAGCTGGAGAGCCGGGGCTTTGGGTCTGCGCCCCGGGAGAACGGAGATGGACCCTCGCGCTGATTCTGGACGGCGTGCGATCATCAGACACCGCAGAAAGGACGCTAACGTTCGGATTTTCCGTTCACTGTGACGGGACATTCTAAAACGCTTAACGCGAAAAAGCTTAACGTTGCTTAAGGTAGGAAAACAACGAGGGATCATCACCAAATTTCGCATGGCCGTATCTTGTCATGAAGACTTAAGCCTGTCAAAAGAAATAAACCCAAATCCAACGATTATAGAAGATATCTCACATTAACGTTTTCTTCTTCATTTGCGCCTATGGCGAGAAAAAGGCTTAACGCGGTTTAATGTACCTAAACAACGATCAATGATCACCAAATTTCTCTCATATTGCTGCTAATAAGCACATAAAACTATCAGAAAATCGAAACCAAAGCCCAATTATTATGGACGTTATATGACATTAAGCGCTTCTGCTTCATTGAGGACTATTAAAAGGAAAAAACTTAACGCGGTGGCTCAATGAAGCAGATTTGGATTTGGATTTATTTCTTTTGACAGGCTTAAGTCTTCATGACAAGATACGGCCATGCGAAATTTGGTGATGATCCCTCGTTGTTTTCCTACCTTAAGCAACGTTAAGCTTTTTCACGTTAAGCGTTTTTCACGTTAAGCGTTTTAGAATGTCCCTGACTTGAGTTGATGAACGTCTAAGTGACTTAATGTAATGCACGCATTTGGCAACCCGAACCCCGCGCGCTCCCTGCACATGATCTCAATCTCCAAAAGGCACCATGAGTTGTCGCGCATGACTTGCTATCACGGCGCACGGGCTCAATTCACTTCCAGAAGTCAACACGCAGAAGAATACTAAACGGATTAAATGAGACGGTATAGAAAGTAACTGCCAACTCGCCTCTGTAGATGTGAATAGAGGCCTCTTCTGCTCACTAGACCTTTTTGTTTTAAAGTTTGTATGAGGCCAAAGAAGTGTCAAGCCCAGTGATGTCAACATGTTTCCTCCTGAGAAATGGCCTGGTGCCCTCCTTTTGCCCCCTGAAGTGGTGATGCTTTTCTGGGGTGTTTCATTGGTTTTGGCTGAATAAAAAGATGGTTGCGTAACTGTTAATGGCTCATTACTCTGTGGTTGTTAGCAACTGCTTTTGTTGCCTGTTATGTAACCGGTTCGGTGCTTTTTGGTTTGAGGGTCATTCCTGTTCATAAACGTGTAGTGACTTTACATCGGGCCCAAGAGTCTTTGCTGGAATGTAACTTTAGTGACACTCGGGACATATGACTCGTTCCAATGGAGACGGGCTGTGTCTAACTTTAGAGACATGGATTTGTCCCCCCTCACTCCATGCTTGATATTCATTACAGGTTTCTGGTGGAGTCCAGTAGAAATTCTTCAGAGGTTAGGGTTGAAAGTTGTGACTTTAATTTTAGTTGAATTACTTCATTAATTATTTTAAAATATTTTTTTCGGCCCAACTCTCAGACAGGAGGCAGTGATCATCTCAGGAAGGAAACTGGCCCGGCAGATTCGAGAGGAGGCCCGGGCTGACGTAGAGAAATGGGTTTCAGCCGGCAACCGGAGACCCCACTTGAGTGTGGTTCTGGTGGGAGAAAACGCTGCCAGTCACTCCTACGTCCTGAACAAGACACGAGCCGCAGCTGATGTCGGTAAGAAATAAAGAAAAAAATTCTTCCTTGGGGCGCGCAGTCCCCACTTTGCTACAAGGAAAGAACAAGTTGCTTTTGTTTTTAAAGCGGCTTTCTCACTTAACCCTCCCACAGGGATCACGAGTGAGACGATTCTCAAACACTCGGCCATCAGTGAGGAGGAGTTGTTGGACCTGATCTACAAACTCAACGCAGACCATCGTGTGAACGGCCTGCTGGTCCAGCTGCCTCTGCCAGGTACGGAAGAAAGATGAGATTATTGTGACTCGTGGTACATGTGGTGTTGATCACTTTGATGGTAAAGATAAAACGCATGAATTGAAAACTCAACAAATCCAGCTGTCCTGAATGTAGCTCCTCTTTGTTCATCCAACAGATCACATCGACGAGCGTGCAATCTGCAATGCAGTGTCCCCTACCAAGGACGTGGACGGCTTCCACGTAGTGAATGTGGGTCGCATGTGCCTGGACCAGTCCACCATGCTCCCTGCCACCCCCTGGGGAGTCTGGGAAATAATCAATCGCACAGGTAACCGCGGGACTGATTGCTCGCTTTGTCTCAAGGTGGAAACGCCGCAGTGCAAACGATCCAGACTGAATCTGTGGTTTCCCCGTCCTCCAGGTATTCCTACCATCGGGAAGAACGTTGTGGTGGCGGGACGCTCCAAGAACGTGGGAATGCCCATCGCCATGTTGCTGCACACGGACGGCCGGCACGAGAGGCCCGGAGGTTGGTTGCTGTTCACGTGCTTTTTTTTTTTTTTATCTGTGCGTTTAGAGGTGACTCGTTTAAGTGTACGATGCCAATCTGAAATGTCGCTCCCGTTGCAGGCGATGCCACGGTCACCATTTCTCACCGTTACACTCCCAAGGAGCAACTTCGACAACACACGAAGATCGCTGATATCATTGTGGCTGCTGCAGGTTCCTTGCTCTTTCTGACGATGACTAGATGACTCCCTTTTTTTTCCCCCTTGTCAAATTGTAATGTGTTGATTGCTGATCTAACAGGAATTCCAAACCTCATTACCGCCGACATGGTCAAGGAGGGAGCAGCAGTGATTGACGTTGGAATAAACCGAGTGCAAGACCCAGTCACCGGGAAGAGCAGACTGGTTGGAGATGTGGATTTTGAAGGTAAGGCTGGGCGACCAAACGGGATCCTATTTCTGCATTTGGCCAGCTCAGCGTCCTGGTGCTCTATAATTGGCTCCCTTTATGTCGTTATTCAGGCGTGAGACAGAAGGCGGGCTTCATCACCCCTGTACCCGGCGGCGTGGGACCCATGACCGTGGCAATGCTCATGAAGAACACTATCAAAGCGGCCAAGAACGTTCTTCTATATCCCCAAGAGAGGATCCGCATGGCGGCCGTGTCCTAATGGGCTGCAGAAAATCCAAGCGACACATTCCACCCCCTCTAAACTACGCCACCGCATTTGTTACTTGGAGAAACCGGATGAGCTCTCCTTGCACGTGGACTGGAAAGATGATCGCTTTTTGACTCTTGCTGCGGACAGGTTTGACCTGTTCCAACTTCAAGTCCCGACTCGTGTTAGACTGTTACATTCACTCATGGAGCTGCGACTTTCCTGTTTCAGTATTTATAATGCAATGCATTTCTCAAGTTAAAACTTATTTATTCATTCTTTGGCATACTATTGAAGCATTGGACAGGAGTTTTTCAGCATTCATCTCTGGTAAGCAGTTTAAACAAATCATCTGGGGCCTGTTTGTTGGGCTTCTGCTAGTTTAGCCTTGGGTACCAAGAGTGAAAAGGGCTAACACCATCAGGAACAAATGTTTGTCAATGTATAAGCTTTAAAAATTCACAATTGCCTTTGTAAAAACTTTGAAATAAATATTGCAAATATGTTCTCCATTGCTTTCTGGTCATACCAATTATCCTTAGTTTATATTAAACTGACTCCACTGCTAGTGTTGGATGAAAATGTATGCACCTAAATAACACTTGCACTATTATTAAAAGACTATTATCATAGACTATTATTAAAAGAAGATAACTACTCATCCTTGCCTTTTTATCCAACTTTCTGTATTTGGCATTCTGAAGCCGTCATTGCTATCACCAATGTAGGCTCTTTACTGGATTAGATAATCCTGTTGCCAATTATTTGCTATACAAAAGCACAATTCCTTTAAAGTCCTTGCCCATCTTCAGGTGACATCCAGATTCTAGTAAGATTATGATCATCAAGGGAGAAAACTGATGCTTAAATCAACCTAATCTTAAATAAAACTTGCTTTTAAAATGTTCTATTGGTCACCCAAATATCAACCTTGTTAATCCTAGTGAAAAGTTGCGCTAACCTCTGGTGCTATTTATCCTTTGTTCAATGGGAGGTATCATTGGCTTAAAGGGAGGCTTCTTTTAGGGCAAAATGTTGTGCGGTTTGAGGGCTTCATTGAGTTTGACGGGTTATCTTTCGATCTCTGTATGTGAGACTTGATTGACCTGCTCCACTTAGTCATTCCCTAAATTAGGATATTAATAGGGGTTTACACAGGCAGACTGTTAATGATATATTTTGCACACTAAACAGCCAAATTGCTGGTACAGGAATATTGCTCTCCCTCTTATTGTGGATAAAAGTAATTATCAAGAAGAATCGGATGAATGTGACGACTTGATTTTGTTTTGGTCTTTGACCTCTTGCTACCGGATTAACCTCCTCGTATATAATGTATGAAATGGATAACTTTGATAACAATATTTAAAATACAAAGGTACTATTGTAACCTAACTACATACACAGAGTTGTAGTGTAGGAAGTTAGAAAATGTCTATGGTAACCACATATGTATGCATATGTGGTTACCATAGACATTTTCTAACTTCCTCATGAGTTGGGGAAGCCGACGTAGGACCTAGGAACCTTAGAAATGAATTTCTACAGTTCCGCCAGGAAGACATTTGAAGACGCACCTGCTTCCGTAAACTAGCGCCGCTTTTGACTGGTTCTGGTCGTCGCCCCGGTGAGTCGTGTGGCTGCATGGTGGCTTTGTTGTGTTGGTGATGGATCGCACAGGATCATCCGAGCGTGTTGGCAGAGGGAAGAAACTCGACAAGAAGAAAAAACGAAGACGATCCGCCTCTTCTTCTTCTTCTTCTTCGTCGTCGTCGTCGTCTTCCTCATCCAGTCGAAGCAGATCGTCAAAGAAAACACCCAACAAAAGTCACGGTGGGGACTTAAAAGTCGGAAGCTTTGTCCGCATCAAAAGTTGTGTTATAACTGTCGACCTTCCTCTTCTTTCCTCAGATGTGAAAACACAAAAAAAGAAGCGACGAAGAAGCTCCTCTTCCTCATCGTCAACTTCTTCTTCCTCCTCCTCTTCGTCCAGTGACGAAAAGACAAAGAAGAAGAAGAAAAGTAAAGCCAAGAAAAAGAAGTCGAAGAAGAAGAAAGCGAAGCTGAAGAAGCAGAAGAAAAAGGAGAAAAGGGAGAAAAAGAAGATGGAGAAGCTGAAGAAGAAGGCGGAGAAGAAGAAAGCGGAGGTGGTGGTGGTGCTGCCCAGTCCTCCGCTCGAGAACCCTCCATCCTACCTGGAGGTGTGGCAGAGCGACGAGGGGGCCGTGGAGCTCGGACCTGGTGGGACATTCAGTCACTTCATTCTGTGTTTAAGTACATATTCTCATCCGCTTGTTGTAGAGGAATCAAAACTCAGAATTAATGTCAACGTCTCAGGCCGCTGACGAACGCACTTTTCCTCGCATGTGTCCCAATGTTATATTTATATTAACTATTGAAAGATCGTCACATGTCGCATACTCCCAATTCCTCTGCAGTGATGACCGATGAGCAGAAAGCCCGACTGGCCACGAAGAGGCCCATCACCAAAGAGGAGTACGAGGCCAGGCAGAGTGTGATCCGCAGGGTGGTGGACCCGCAGACGGGACTCACCAGGTGAGTCAACAACGGACGTAAACAAATGTTCTTGTAACGTTTGTTCACAGCTCACGTTTTTTTATTTTTTATATATATATTTTTTCTCTCCAGATTGGTGAGGGGAGAAGGAGAGATCATCGATGAGATCGTCAGCCGAGAAAAACACAAAGATATCAACAAGGTACAGTAGGGGTCCATTCTAGCGGCGGGAAGCGAAGCGGGGCTTCATTGGTACCTAATGGGGATGTTGCATTCGTCCCGTAGCAGGCCACCAAGGGGGACGGGAAAGAATTCCAGAGGAAACTGGGAGTGAACAGGTAGAAGAGGATCTACTCCCGGAGTGCAGCTACAATCAGATGAATGTTAAATGATGATCTAAAGGAATATGCTCTCTTGATGTACAGTTTAATGCAGGTGAAAGACGGTATCCTACTGATTTGCCTTATTAAATCTATGCTACAGTTAGGGACTTTTTTGTTGTGTTTGAGCTGTGCCAAAGGAACACAAGGACAATGTTCAAAAGCATTTTAAATTGTGTTTTTAAAAGTATTTCAGTTTTCTGCACGTGCTTCTCAGACGGTTTGTAAATGGACATTACATGTAGATGTCTACTCGCCTTCACGTCTTGCATCTATTTTCTCTTTGGCTCGCAACAAATCTGCATTTGTGGGGGACTGATTCCTAAAAAATAAAGTTTTTGCCAACTGCACTAAATTGTCCTATATTTTTTGTAATGCATGCTATCTGACCCATGTTCCATGATGAACATGTTCCAGTTTTCAGTGTGAAAAAAGGCCCAGCGGACTCGGTTGTTCTTAATACGTTCTTTATACTCTGTACATAAAAACACAAGGGAATGAATAAAATGAAGTTATCCAAAAGCTACAATATACACACCCTGTACAAGGAAAAATATTTACCAAGGTATGTTGCATATACATTTATATACAAAGCCTATTAATGCTGCCTGTAATAGTGGAGGCATTTTAACCTCGTGGCCAGAGCTTGAGACGGCAACGCGTTGCCTCATAGGGGTGAAATAGTTCACTGACATTTCACGGACAGATTTGTGCCCATTTCCTTGACGCAGAAGACAGACCAAAGCCTTTCAAGCAAATATCTGCCTTTTTCTAATTTCCATGAAATCTGTTTGTTTGTGAGCAGCTTTGTTTTAGGCCTCTCAACACAATGGTAATGTAAGGCAGAAGGGGGCAATGTAAGGCCTCTGGTAAAATGCGTGTCGGCAGCAGAAGCGTAGCGACTGTCTGCCCAGAGGGATCCCAACTTCACAGAAAACTGCAACGCTGCTTCTTCACAATTTGGGGGATTTTAATATCCGGGCATTTCAGATCTCAGGAAAGTTGGCGACTTTAGATGAGTGTCTGTTTTACAGCACTGCCTTCACTCTTTTTCCAATTGAGATTGATTCACAAACCATTTTTGGTTCGACAGCCTCCGAATCCGTTTCACTCATAAGGCTTCAAGTCACGGCTCTGAAATGGTCCAAATGCAGAGGGGTTGATGGACACTTTGAAACAGCCCTGAATGAGGAAGTTACAGGCACCTAAAGGTTAGGATGCACTCTGGACAAAATATTAGAAACACGTTTCAATATTACACAATACAATTCAACAGCATCACAAACTACAGCCTCTAATAAAGGACGAGCTTCCTGAAGCAGGGCTGCACTCTTTCACATCGGTAGATTCAGCAGTCAGGTGTTAAATGTTGCATGTGTCCCTGTGCTTTCGTTGAGTCTTCTGTTTCCCGTCTGTGGAATTTGTGCCTGTTGAACTGATTGTCAATGCATGTTACATTTCCTCAGCAGTCTGTTTGATCTCGTGGTGCGGTTATTGCACATTTCCCTTTCATCTGAAGCCACAGCGGTCCATTGCGGTCAGCTCTCTACATGCCGATTAGACAGCCAAATAATACGTCACACACCTGCAGCCACTTCAACAGTACATGGCGAACATCTTCTGACAGCATTTTGTACATCATTGAGGTTTTTCTTTCCCGAGAGGCGCAGAAGAAAAGAGAAAGGACATATTAACTGAAGGAAGATTATCCATGAGCACATTCAACGCCTCATTTACAGCTTAGGGAGAAGCAGTGAGAAGCTTTATCTCACATTCCCAAAATAGATAATAAACCTACAATATATGACAAGAGTTCTGTTGATACAATTCTGGCCACCTGTAAGATAACAATAAAAACACCATACTGTGCCAGGCAAAGACCTCTTGAAGTTTTGGCGGATGCAACTAAAGTTTAAAGAACAAATTAAAACCAACATTGCTTAAGTAATCTTAAAACACACTTTGTTCACAAATTGACACATTTTAAAATATCTATAACCTTAAATAAGAATAGTCATCATCGTCAATCATTAAAGTGTATCCTGAATGAGGTGGCGTTTACCACCAGAGTAAAGAAGACACTTGAAACTGGTCTTCAGTGGACCAGATACCAGATCTGCACTGCAATATAACAATTATATACAATCCTCGTGAAGCCGGTCACCTCGATGCTTCACGCTCTGTTCCATCTGTTTCACAGGAGACTTTAATCCTTTCCTCTCTGTTCACGTACAGCACATCCTTCTGTACGGTTTACTTTGGCACGTATCCTGTACACGTTTTCCGTACAGTTTGATTCAGGAAGGGTCAGCAGCGCGCTACGGTGACATCTGGTCAAATGCTAAAAAATAACAGAAACAGGTTCCGCTGCAACCGTAGTTAAAGGGTAATTTCTCCGTTTGCTTTGTGGGATTTCTGAGGGGCAACTAGTGCAACTGGAATGTGTGGTTTGGTGAGACATCAGTCAACACATCATTATCCCTATAATGAAACAAGTAGCATACCTTAAACACATCGAGTTATTTTTAGTTTACACAAAAAACCTTGGTTTTTTTTAATGCTGATAAACAATGTTTTCCTAAAACAATCTTCAAGATGAACATCTCTTCTAACTAATCGTTGTCTGTTCGGTCACAAAAGCAACTCATCCAATCCAGTTCTACACGATTCTTTAGCTCGGTTTCCAGAAGAGAACCAACCTCACTGTGAAAGATGGAACCTTAAAATGTTTATAGTCAAAGCTGATCACTGCAGTGGCAGTAGTCTGTTACAGGGCAGCATGAAAACCTGGACCTGATGCAGGCTGTCTAACCACTGGGTGTTGTTTGCTTAAGTGTACAGCGGCGGGGGGCTTGTGTGTTGTATGTGGATCTAAAAGGCTGCTTTAGGAGGAACACTGACCTTGTATTCAGGACTGATAAGTATCTACTAAAAGAGTGGAAACAGTCTGGATCCCGACGGTAAAAGCTCCGTGTCTATTTGTGGGCAAGTGATCTGTTCAAGAAAGATGCCCATTGAAATGCCTGTTGAGTAATGTGCGTGTTGTATAATAAATAGAGCCACAGCCTCAGTCCATGAATACCTACGTCGAGTGTCACTGGCATTAGTTTGTAAAGAGCGGTTCGTAGCACCTGTTGTGTCATTGTCGTATTTACCCATCTGGTGCAGGACGCTGTTTTAACCTTTGTATTTCTCTTTCCTCAGCTTTGCATTTTCCAGTCACTCTCCTGGCGTTTTCCCTACTCTCATTTGGGGCTGAGAAGGCCCGACTCCAGCTTGGTGCTGCTGCTGCGGCCCCAGCAGCTGGCCGTGATGCTCATGCTGCGCTGCGCGGCTCCCGGGCCGCAGCTGGCAGCGTAGTCCAGCCGCTCGCCGTCGGATTGGCTCTGTGTGCGCTCCGGTCGGTTGTGAGTGCTGGCCGCCGGGGAGCTGGGGGCCGGCTGGGAGGAGATGGTGCGCAGCAGGTGGTTCCTCTTCCTCAGGAAGTCGCTGTTGGCACCCACGCCGAAGCTGCCTTTACGCAGGACCATGCGCGCGCTGCTGGACTTGGCCGGTCGGGAGCGGTGGCTGTACTCCAGCTGGGACAAATGAGCCGCATATCCCTCCGTGATGAACTGTTTGGAGGAGGCATACTTTCAAGCACAACGAGTCTGACTAGAAGACGTTCTGGTCATTAATTGATGCGTATTCCTCCAGCTTAATTACTTATAAAAGGGTTGTAGGAGTGGCAGTATTAGCTGTATTTACTTTTAACGGTGTCAAATGTGAAATCATTTGGATGTAATATTCCTTTGAAAAGAAAGATCATTCTCCAAGTTATGTTTAAAATACTCAAACGGTACCTGGCACTGTTGCTGCAGCTTCTTGGATGGTCTACCGACAATATATATTTGGGAGGGTGGGAGGCCAATGGAGGTGTAGACTGAGATGTCTTTGGTTGATCCGTAGCCGGCGAAAATCTTCAAGTGAAGCTGTAATCAATCAAATGAACGAGTTATTTCTTGGGTATTTCTCTCACAGTAATACATATACGACTGCACATAGAGCCCCCATCACCCTCTCCCCCCCCAATTCCTTCCAGTCTGACCTCCGTCAGGGACTTGAGGAAGTTGGCCTTGTGCCTGAGTGGGTCGTGGACCAAGCCGTCACAGAAGGAGACGATGCCATGAGGGAAGTTGTGCTGAGATAACCAAGCCACTACCCGCTGCTTCTGCATGTCGGGTCGTCCTGTGGCATAGATGATCAAATAGCCTAAATCCTGCCAGTGCCTGCAATGAGGAGGAACAGGAGAACCGAATCCAAAAGGGTTAATGAACAAAGCCACATACGAGCGCTTCAGCTTGAAAGAGACTCAAGCAAACGGGGGTAGAAGAGGAGCAGCGGGGCACCTGACAACATCCACGGCTCCCGCCCGCACTTTGGGGTCGCTGCCCATGATGGACACGCTGGCAGCAAATGACCCGTCAATGCTGAAGACCACAAACTCGGTGCCACGAGGAATAACGGTCAGGTAGCTGTCTGCAAACGTGTGGTCGCCTCTGAGGGATGAAAGAACAACGCAGAGTAAGGAAAAATGCACATTGAGACAATTAACCGGAAAAAAATTCACCAGACTTCCTAATGAAATACACACAAAGCCTGAATATCTCAGTAAACTGTGATTTTAGAAACCTTGTTCTGTTCAACGCAGGCGCGCACACGTTGGGACACAAAAGGTTGTTTAGCTTCTGTGTTTTTAGGGTTGTGCTTCTGTGCATGCTGAGCACCTAAAAAAAGGTCAACGCAATCTCACCTGACGACCATTTTGACTGGGTAGACTCCGACGCCCAGACGTTTGTCCTCTGGGACGACAAAAGACACGCGTCCACTGCTGTTGCTCACTTCTGTGCTGAAGTACACCCATTCTCCTGACGGAGGCTGCGTCATGATGTGGAGGTCGACCTGTACGAGAGAACAGAACCATGAGCACAATCTGCACAGATGTTACTGAAATGACTCCATGCGCACCGCTGCGGTGACAAAAGAGAGTTCACCTTCTCCCCGGCCAAGGTGACCATGTCCAAGGGGCCGTACATGAAGCGACCCGTCACCACCTGCTGGGAGTCCTCCGTGAACACCGCGTCGTTTACACGGTGATTAGCAGTCACGTTCTGTCAGAGGAGGGAAAGACAGGTACATGCTGCAATGTAATTTCCTCCGCAACACTACAAAAAAAAACATTGATAGTTGAGTTGAGTGAGTGATAGGGCCCGGAGGGTGGTTATTATGCTTTTGTCCATAGTTTTGTATTAATCTATGACGTGCAGCTGGGGAGTGGCTACAACAGGAATTCTCTTACAGAGCAACAGGAAAAAACCCAAAGGTTGATGAAGCAACCCTCGATCCTTCCTTAAAACCGCCTTGTCAATCAGTAATCTAACAGATGGGAAACAGGATATGGATCAATCAAGGTATCTGTGGATCCCTCTGTTTAGATAGAATGTCCTCGTGGACTCGGACAAGTTACCGGTTTTCTATAGAAAGGTCACACGCCGATTCCCTGAGTGACTCACAGTAAATTATTGCATTGTAGGACATATAACCTCGTCACCCGGCTGGAGATTATGTGAAGCCCCGCCCTCGTATGATCTATGTGTGAAGATTGAATTAAAGACTGATGGAAGGGGATGTTCGTTGGAAAAGCCGACACTGCATGTGTGGCAGGGCTCCCCTTTGCAGAGTGAAAGATATACGACTTGTCTGTGGGTTGTTCTCGCCTCTTTAAGGTAACAGAATTACCCCTACGTAGGGTAACAGAAATACCTATCAGTGAGAGACGGGTCGGAGGATCGACTTTCGTCGATGGGACTCTTACCCTGATCTTCACGTGAGTCCTTTTGCGCAGCCACTTCTCTCGAGGTTTTGAGGGGGTGAATTCGGTCACTTCTTTTCCATCCAGCTCCAAGATGCTAGAGTTCTCATGCCTCATGACCTGCAGGACACATTTCAATGACTTATGCTCAGCATCTCTCCAAGAGGAAGTGCTGGTCACTCAATGACAGGCCACTAAGAGGGGCCGGTGTTGGGATGTTGGCTCACCTGTCTCAGGAGAAAAGACACGACATCGGTGGACTCCCAGTACGACGCGTGGAAGAGGTGGGGTAAGGCCACGGTGGGGAAAGCGGTGAGAGCATCCGGGCAGTACAGGGCAAAGTCCAGCCGCTTTGTGCCCCACCAACGTGCTGCAACTGCGATGGGAATGGAGTGGATAGGGTGCAGACATGTAAGGTGAGACTGTTCGATTCAGTGAGAGGTATGCGATGAGCTGCCCTGAAGCAGGAGCTAAAAGTTGATTTCAATTATGAACCGCAATCATCACAGATCCCCGGCAGCTTTTTCAGCTGAAAATACGACTTTCATTGACAGCATAATCAAGGGCAGAAGGAAGAGAAAGAAAGTTAGAATTGACTGAAGATATGAGCAACCGAGATTTGTTAGTTAGGTTAGTACGGATGTGAAGGAAACAATTGGCTTAAATCCTTATGAGTAAAATTTTGAAAGAATACCAGGGGAGAGTAAGGCCTTCTGGAAGAGCAGCGGCGACTTTTTAGTTTGAAAGGAAAAGAACTCCAGCCTCAGACGTCCCTTCAAATAGACAAATACCTTGGTCCACTTCGGCCTGGGAGTCCAGTGAGACCAGATCACATATAGCAGAGTCCAGCCCTGCCGACGGGCAGTTTTTGTACTGGCCAATGGGACTTAAACCTTCACTAGCTGCCCCGTTCAGATCTGCAAGATGAGATCCTTCAGCCCGGTTCTTACGGGACTTTGGAGGACTTTTGAGGAAGAATTTGTTTTGCGATGACAGGGCGAGTTGGGACAAAAGGCCGAACTTTTTGGATTGTTGAGTTTCGCATGTTTTAACTAAAGGGAGAAAACAAAGACAAAGAAATCAAATAAAAAGTGAATTGAAGTTGATAAGTGGTGGAAAAACTTCAATTATAATATAATAAATAAGAGGTGGTTTAGACCAAAGAACACTACATCTGTATTATTTGTACAATAAGTGACAGTTAAAACAGTTTGGAGAGTGATGTCGGGATGCATCAGGTTTCCTGCCTTAAAAATAACTGTGGATGAAAAAGGTAAAAGATGATGGTTAGTACAGTCACAGCAACGGCAGTAGGACTTGGGTGACGCTGAAAGTCTTCAGGTGCTCTGTTATCGCAACAAAAATCCGGTAAAATGAGTTCATCTGGATCTACACGGTTTTACTACAGGAGTGCAGAGCCGTAATGTGAGGTACAAACACATACTCTGGTAACAACCGTGAAATTGTGAGGAACGCGAGGACATTGGTGGACAATTACATAGAAAACACAGAATACTGGTGATCTCCGCAGACACTGGACTAAGTGATGGGCAATGTAGGAATGCTGGGGGATCCGGTTGTTCACATTAGATAAATGCAGCACTCGTTCATTGCATTTACATTTAGACAGTGGGTAAGTAAGACAGACAGTGAAAAGTGGCTCTAATCTTCCTCTTTTCCCCAGGACTTTTCTTGCTCGTAGTGGCACTTTGAATTTGAACAAAGTGGAGAAAACTGCTGAGCAGCTCCAGCTGGAGTGCAGCGTGTGTGTAGAGTCAGAGGAACGGGGGTTGGGAGAAAGAGAGACAGAGGGGGAATAACTACACAACGTTTTGTGTTTGTTGGTATTGAGAGCACTTACTGTTGGCCACGTTGCTGGCAGTGTAACTGTCTGCCATTCCTGAGACCTGGCTGGCAATGCTGACCTCACTGGCCCTCCGCTGGCCCCGGGATAGGGGGCCCGTTATGGGGGATGAGGGGTACGAACTGTCCATGAAGACACCACCATGAGACTGAACAACATCCGCTATTGAGTCGAAACAAGGAGATCCCATTAGACAGAGACACAGGTAAGGATAACTGACAGCGATGGACGGGGGGACGGGGGTGGCAGCAGGGAAATGTGATGGCAGGCACTGCGGTTTCAGAGGACACGTGAAACCAGAAGGCAAGCGAATGTGCCCACAGTCAGATATATGGATGAGTACAAACCCCCCCCCACAATCACATTTCTCTACGTGTCACCACGTGTTAGATAAAAAGCACCTTCATGGGAGATACTAAGAGCTAACGTCAAGTCTTTGTCTTTGTAGTCAAATAGGGTTGAAAGATGTTGTTAATCAGAGGACCTCTGTCCATTATCACAAGAAGCACAGGAAGCGTATATTCCTGATTAATAGGGAGAGATCCACGCACAGTCCACTATACAGATAAAACATCACAATTTTCACATTCACATGAAATGATGACATGAAATGATGTGATGCAGACATAAGGAAACACCATGGCACAGACACAAGTGTTTCAAAACATTGAGAGGGAATATGAATTTGAGATCTAAACAGTACAGCGCCATACGAGATGCTTATTAGATTTTCAACAGTATTTCCATGACAAGTTGTACATATTTTGTCTGACTAATCTAGATAGAATCTTGTTGCAAGGAAAGGGTCAGCCATATATATATATATATATATATCCATAAGTGTGTTTGATATATCAGAAACGTGACTGTAGCTATTGCCTCCTGAAACAACCGCCATGGGAATACTGCCGATAGTTATAAATCTGAGCATCTCGGACGGGAGAAGCAAGAAGGTTGAAACACACAGACAAAAGAGACCCAGAAGATGTGAGTGAGGACAGATGTGTGGGTGAATGGGAGAGACTACACACACTCCATAGTGGCGGGTGTGGCTTTGAGGCAGCCCTCCTGCCAGTTTAGCACAGGCACGGGGATGCAGGTCTCGCTGATGGTCTCCTGACAGCGGAGGGAAAGAGGAGGCCCGCTGTCAAGCAGCAGTTGAGCGTTGCTCTGTGCTGTCTCCACTACAGAGGGAGGTGCAGGCACAGAAGGGACAGAGAACGGGGGGGGGGGGGGGGGACGTTTCGGAGGTGGAGCGCCACGTACGCAGATAAGGGGACGGCAGGCCGAGAGAGGAAGAGGGAAAGAAGACAAGGAAAACACAAGAACATCATGAGGCAAGAACAACCAACGTGAGACCAGAAAGCAGAGTCAAGTCAATTCCTTTTAAAGGCAGACTATGCAACATTTTTCAGTTAATTGATATGTTCCATACCGTTTTGGATGATTTAAATGAGTCATTTCAGGTCGAACAAAGGTTTTCTCGGCCGCCGTGGGGGTCTGTAGGGGAAAATACCGCACTTGCAATTGCAGGAGCGTCGGGTCGCCCCCACAGGCTCAGAAGTGTCGTCATCGCGAAAGTCTTGCTTTACGGCATGAGAGGGGAGGCTGCGGGCTTCAGCCAGACACTCCTGGGCTCGTAGCGCAGTGGCGATATTTGTGCAGTTATCATGGAGGAACCAGCGACAAAACAGCGAAAGCCCATGTCGGAGTAGGCAAGAAAGAGGAAAAGGGCTCTGTACAGAGAGAGGACTCGTACACGGGTGAACATCGGGCAATAAGCCTTTTCCGAATGGCGAGAGCTAAAAGAGAAAGAAGGCTGAGCGGACCTCGCGTTTCTGCTGATGCGATTGTAAGTAATATTGGAATGGTTGGTAGCGGTCGCTAACCTCCGTGTAAACTCTGCATTCACCCGCGTCAACCTTTATTTTCGGCCTCTGGGGGGAGCCTCACTGGAAAATCAACCCCGGTTGCATAGTACACCTTTAAATCACACCTGAACATACTTGACTCAAAAGTGATTGTCTTTAAAACTCCTGTACAGAAAACCTTTTCCTCTTTTATGTGATGCAGACTGGATATTCATTGGTAATGTGCTTTTAAACCTTTACCTGCTTATTATTTGCCTTAAGAATGACTGTGGCCTTTCTACCTAGGAAATCATTAGACAGATATATGTATAAAAAGGGTGGGGGGAAGCTACAAATGTTCACAAAAGCAGGACTGTCCTGCAGCACTATGTCTACATTTAAATGAATAAGCCGCTTTGCAAAAGAACAATAAGTAGAAACAAGTTTCATTCTTCTTTGAGTTAATGTTTACGGTGAGTGTGTGTGTGTGTGTGTGTGTGTGAGAAATACACTTATGGTGTGCAATTAAGGTATCTTAAAGGCATATCTTGCCTCTGACAAGCAGTTTCTGTAGAGTCTCGTACTGGTGCGGAGGGCTCACCAAGCAAGGCGGAGTTTCCATCTCCCAAGGGAAAGCGTTGGTAGCGGGGAACGTTGAAGGGAGGCAGGAGGTGAAATTTCTTCTCCAGCAGAGGCTCCAGGCGGGAGGCTGAGGGATCAGCTGGGTGGAACAGGTTATAGACCTGTTGACAGGCAGGCCGCAGCTGAGCCACTAGGGGGAGAAATCAGACCATCTTTAGGTGTCTTACCCGCTTTTAGACATTGCTGATGTTTACTGGACATAGAACGAACACTATGTAGGTATGCTCTACAGGTCAGCGTGCTAATCTTTGCATCTCCACGTTGAAATAACCTTTTGCCCTTCTATAGTCAGCTATTTCTTACTCTTGCATAATGTGTCATAGACAATGTTTGCCATCATTTACTCAATCACAATATCCTTTTGAAAGCAGCTTACCATCCAGCGTAGGAATGACAGTCTTCCTCAGGGCGAGAACCAAGCCCAAGGGAGAGCCAAACATGAAGAAGTCGGAAACTTCAAAGTCAAACTTCCCCTGCGAGCTCCCATCCAGCATGATGCTGCTGCTGGACCTGCGTGACACCGTGTCGCTCCGCAGAGCACTGGAATGTAGGCTAGAAGGGAAGCAGACAGTAACGTCCTTGTGCAGCGGTAACAACAGATCACATTCGAGACTGAGGTTATTTCCCGGATCTCTCATCTCATCTTCTCATCTCACACTCAACACACCTGGTCAGGAAGGCCTGGTGTTGTTTTATCGTGTCCGGCTCGTAGGTGGAGGAGTCGCTTCCCTTGCGCGGCAGTAGCCGCTTGGTGTCGTCGGCTGCGCTGGCACGAGGGATGTCGATGTTACTGCGACTGAGGTGGCGGGTGCCCTCCAGGGTCGGAGAGGCCGACCCGTGCCCGCTGTTGACAATGATGCCAGGAGAGAGTAGATCCTGGTCCTGCAGGGGGAGATTCATGAAGATCTTTCAATATATCTTGCGTGATGGATAATAAAAAAAAAAAAGAGAAAGCCGGCGAATATTTTCAGTGGTCAACAAATAACTGATGTAATAATATTTATGTTTGATGCATTTGCCCCAATAAGTGTCATGTATAAAAAGTAGTAAAGCATATGTGGGTCAAAACATATTGTTGACATATGTATGGAAGGTCTTACCTGCCCACTGACTATGCTGCCCCTGCGACTGCTGTTCTGGCTTTCATTGACGGTCTGATTGCTACTGCACAGCGCGTCAAATCCCATGATTCCTCCCACACAGTCCCCTATGAGGCACACCTAAAGAGGCCAATGGGCAGACATAACGTTAATAACACAATAGTCATATTTTTGCCACACATCCATAAGGTCAAGGTTAGCAAAAAATACACATACAGGGGCTCCAACGCAGTTCAGAATAACACAAACGATGGGATTTGGCTTGCAAAAAATGTTCTTAAAGTAAAAGTAATAGGATCTTATGGCAGTTTTTTTCTGGTATATAAAATATAGATATAAAAGGTTGGTAAAAGTTGTCATATAAAAGCCTCAGCTGGTAGACACATTATCTCAACACAGAAACCTTTGAGAGCAATAAAAAAAAATAAAAAAAAATTGTTCAGAGTAACTAACCTGGCCAGAGAAAGCTGCACCGTCCAGAGACTTGAGGAAGTCTGTGTACACCTGGTTGGCTCTGACGACGACGGCGGCCATGGCCTCCTGGTACTGAGGAGCAGAGGTTGCCAGGAGGGGGAGCGCTGCCAGGGGGATGTGGTCCTGGCTGCTCGACAGACAGCCCTCATCGTAGCTGTACGGGCTCAGGCTGCCGCAAAACACGCAAACGAGCCAAATTAAATCATTTAATATTATCATAGTTTTTTTTTCAGATCAAGGGTCCACGGAGGCCCTGTGAGGAAACAACCGGGGCCTGACATCGGGATCCCCTGCATCGGGATCGTTTCCATCAAAGGCAAACAGCAATCACAGTCAACAAACAGAACCCGCTGACCGTTATCCATCAGTTTTGCATCGTGCCGAAAAATGCATGTGTGTCGTCTCACTTGGACACCAGGGAGAAGGCCTCGGCACAGATGGCCGGGCAGGGCACCAGGCGGATGGCGATGCGTCCCAGGGCCACGGGGTAGTGAACGCGCATGACTGTGTCGAAAGCTGTGCTGATTGTGTTGACGTCGGCCTGCTTGCTGCTTTGGTCCCCCCCGCCCGTATCCAGGATGTTTCCTCCGTGCAGAACCAAGACCAGCACGTGGATCTTGGAAGACTGCAGACACGGCTGGGACAAGTTATCCTGGGAACAGACGCGCAACAACAAGCGTGATGGACGGGGAGAATAGCTTTCAATGAACTAGATTTGTACTTAAGAAGATAACCCTTTCATCTGCATGACCAAAGACCACATGCTCACAGAGTGAAAGACATCACAGATCCACAATAATGCCTTTGCTATGTGTATGGGATTATTCGGGTTTGGTCAGATTTGTGAGTCACATGGACACCACCGTAACAAACAAACTTATTGTCACAACCAGAGATGAGTAAGGAACCATGAAGGGAAACAGGAGCAGAGCCGACCGACGCTCCACCCGGACAACTGTTCAACTAACAGCAAACAACGACAAGGCTTCTTGAGGACAAGTCACATTAAATACAACATAATGTGCCGTTTTATGTTTTACGTACAAAACCCTTCAAAGAAGCACTGTATGCACACTCAACGCCACAGCTGCACGCACACAGAAGTTGAACAGAGGTGGGTGAGGTTGAGGAGCACACATGGATTTGGATTTTTGGCAACGCAGAAAAAAAAAACACCAGTAAGAACTGGGTTTGTTCAGGGGTATCAGGGGTCTCTGTGGAGCTACTGTAGCCCACAGTGCACTGGGGCCAAAACGTTTACTTACTGACTGGTGCCTTGTTACCGTGATGGTAGGAATGGGAGTGCTATCGGTTTGGCCGCTAACAGAGCCACGCATCTGAACACAAGAGGACAGAGAGGCTCAGGGACAAACAGCCCTTCTCTTATCCTCCAAACTGTAAAACCTGATGCAAATGATTGTGCCTATTGTAATGATACCATGTTGAAATGAAGCCTTCGGCTGCTGAAGTGCTGTTTCTTTTTTGGGGGTGGGGGGGTCCTTCAGGAGTATTTACTTCAGACATGATTCTGCTGGTTAGGATTGAGTTCCAGAAACACACAGTCGCCGTCACACACACACGTACCTCATCCAGTCTTTCCTCGCTGGTCGCTCTTTCATAATCCACGGCCATTTCCTTTAACAGCTCCCCTGCGAACACACACATTCTTAACATCAACTAGTCCGGCAGAAAGGCTGCCTGCGATGACGTGCTCGTGCTCTTCAACGTACCAGGCGTTTCCTCTGCGGCGTCCATCTTGTCGATCAGGTCGTTGGAGTTCCACTTTGCGATTTCCTTGGGGAAGACCTCCTCGCTGTCTGACAGGTCCTCTGCATGGGGCGACACAACGTGAACGGTGATGAACAGAAGTACACATCTGCCACTGAGCGTTCACAGCTCCAAGAGAAAAAACAATGCATCATGACTGAGGGTCACAGGAGCAACGTTTGCTTCCGTTGTTATTGAATGTTGAACAGCACAAGGTACCTTGTCAATCGCTCCCAAAAGATAAACCAGTAAATAAACCAATGAATAAATATTTATGGCTTCAAATGCCTAATACGCTGAGTACTTTCATGTTTGAAGTATAATCGCCGTACCTGTGTGCCGGAGGACAACGGCCAGTCGATAGTGTAGTTATATTAGCACAATAGATTTAGAAAGTAGAAAAATTAATCGATTTACTGAACAGTTCCCTACTGAGAAGACTTCTATTTACATAAATACATTGATGACTGTGTTACTCATAAGCTTCAGGATTTAGGATATTTTAATTCCATAACTTCTCTCCTGTTAAGCTGCCAGTAGCTTCATATCTGAGAAAAGGGATGTCATCTGCTCAAATCTAAAATGGTTTGCCCAAATGTACATGTGATTCACTCCCACTGCACGTATGAAATAAATGAACAACCCTAAACTGTTGATGACTGTGGATGACTTTCTTTGCAAAGAGAACGTTGCAGCCAGTCTCTCAGAAACACAAACCCCAGTGAGACTTGACTGTCATTGATTTATGAGTTCCTGAGACATCCAGGGACTATATATTTTTTAATGTAAAACCATCCTAATGTCCTTCATTGAGAGATATATATGTATGTATATACACACACACAGGTATATATATAAAAGCAATAGGTTTTACCTTCAAAAATAACCTTTTATTTAGATTTGTGTGTTCTTGTAGGAGAAACATTTATTTTAGAGAAGTGGTTCTGCAATACCAACAGCATGTGGAATCTATGAGGAGTTCATCTTTCCTTTATTTGTTGGCAAAACAGCAAAAGGTAAAAATTAAAAATTAAAACAAATAAAACTGCTTCTCATGAGTTTGTAAAAGCAGATTACTGCAAGAGGAACTTTATCCCAAACACATTTCAAAAGGTAAATAGCTAATACCAAATTTGATCTGCGCACCCACATTATGTTCATATGCATCAATTATTTATCCCGATACACAAGACATAACTGCTTATTTCTGCTTAAGATCGCCTCAGCAGCATAGGGACATTTTTCTTTTAGGTAAATGAATTGATAAGAATGTATGATGACAGGTATATACAAACACTGTGCTGCTCCCTATGTCTTGTTCGTCATATTGTAGACTATATTGTGTACAGGCTTTATTTATTGTTTATTGTAGTTTGTGTGATACCCAATTAAAACACTACTACTACTACTACATCAAATATAACCTGAGATTGGCACTTGAGCAGGAACCAGGCTTTTAGGTAGAAGGAGAGTGTTTTAAAACCAAACTCTAAATGCCCACGCACATGTTTTAGAGCGCGTGGGTTCTGTGCACAAATGTTTGTTCTTTTGTGGATGTTATACCCTTTTGCAACAGCAGGCTTCGCTATCGGCTGTTAATATCTGCAATCACTGCATCAATTCTCACCGAGACACAGGGTTATAAGTTATGACTGGTCACGCATTTCATCCACTCGTTCACAAATGTGTTATGTTCGGCTCCCAACTCACAATAATGAGTTCATACGAACATGAATATTGCAATAAATTATCGAATTTCAAAACTATTGAGTGAATTTATATCATACCAGTTTCTCACAACGACATGAGCAGAATTTTATTGAACTTGAAACATGGAAAGCATAAGGATGGAGCTAAATCAATATTAATAAAATAAATGACAATTTCTATTCTCATTGCACCATGATGAACATTGCTAAACAAAACACTTTAATGCCAGTTATTGCATCATGAATTGTAGAGGATTTGTTCTTGTGCGTGTCAACAACGATGCAAACGGGCACTTTTGAGTTCTGTACAGGACGACTGGATGACAGATCGCGCCCCATGTCCTCGGCCGCTCTCATCCAGCAGAGAGCACGGATATCGCACCACACCCACCTATTTCAACTGCAGCCCCAAGGCATGCTGGGTATCTGGGAAGCTTAAGAACTGATCTGTGGTTAAAGAGATGCATGCACAGTCAGAGGAGAGGGGAACAAGCCGGTTCTCGGGAAAACTGAAAACAAACACAAACTGTTCCAACTATTAACTCCAATTTTAATTCTTAACTGGGGTTACCATGAGCGTCGAAGAACTCCTCGTCAGAACTGTCTTCCGAGTCTCGAGCGATGCTCTGCATCCTCCACTCCGAGAGGCTGTGACGTGATGGGCTCGCTGAAACAACGCACATGAAGAAAAAAAAAAAAAAAAAAGCACTGTTATTTTGGGACATGTGTTTCAGCCTCTCTCTTTCCCTTTTTAACACACACATGCTACGACAAAGAAACATTGCACAATCTCCCCCGGCCCACACGAACACACAGTGTTATATAAACATGCAACATTCTCTGTGGTGCATCACAGATGGACTGCTTGGTGGTCGTGGACGAAGGGGATGAAGAGAGGAGGGGGGCTTTAGCTGAAAAGTGCGGCCCGACGTTACACAGACAAGCCACGTGCACTCCGACGACCAAATCCCAGCCGGGGGGAAATGGCAATACTCAAAGTGGGCCGTGTCTATTACATGTCTTTTTGCCCATGCCTCATACGTTCAATTAGTGAGGAAGGGAGGGGGTGTTGCGCCGAAGGGCCAGGCTGCTGAGAGGGGCGGCACAGCAGTAGCTGTCAGCGCACAGTAGGAAACAGCAGTGTTGGAAAGGAGGGGAGGGTCAATTTTAAGTGCTTCGGCCTCCTCTGGCCTCTTACGTCAGCACTCCTTCTAAAAATAGCCCAGGAGAGAACCACAAGGGGGGAGTTGAAGGGGTGAGACGCGGCAAGCTGGATGAGAGTCACGGGTCCAAATGGCAGCCACAGTGAGCAGTGGTTCGAGGCAGTGGGGGATACCAGGGATGGGGGTTGATTTCGTTTTGTGACGTCAAAGCTGCTGCTAAAAATAACCCAGGTGAGATACACACAGCTGTAGGGTTGGTATATTAGTACAGTACCGCAAATGTGCAGACTTGAGTACAGTCAGGTAGAGCAAAAGTATGCAAGAATAATCAGGTGTCTAAAAGATAATTAGCAATTTCAGCCCTGAGCTCTTCAGTAAACAATGATTAAATCATCTTTTCAGTGAATACACCTGGGCAATCTGTTCTCGATTAGCTCTTGTTGGATGGACGTCTCGGTGGGCTGAGTCAGCTTTTCGTTTGACTCACAATTTCTACTGTATTTCAGGACATCAACCAATAGTTTTTACTTTGCTTCTTCCCTGAGAACTGAGCTTCTACGATACTTCCCGTGGAGCCACAGCGCTAGGAGTTCATTGCAACACTGATTAATTCAATAACCGAATAATCCATATGCAGCAGCAAAGCAGTAAGCTCTAACTGCCACCTTTCAAGTGTTTGCTAATCGTACTTAAAACTCCACTACGACAAAACCGCACATACAACAATTATTCAAACAGAACAAGAATGTTGACATGTCTCGGATATCACATCCGGCTGAGTTTACATATGCAACAGTTTGAGTTTGTTGTTGGTCGACAAAAACCTTTAAAAAGCTGACAGTGTGATAATAGATGAGATAATATGGGAAGGAAGGAGTGTGGCTCAGGACAGCCTCTCACCCAAGTGCCGTCATTCACTGAGGGGACAGACAAATAGGTGAAGTAGGGATGCTCCTAACCTCCTCTCTTTGACGAGCGGGAGGATCGGGATGAAGTGGACCACTGCTTGGTGAGGACGCCTCGAGGCTGGAGCACCTCGCCGCTTGAGCTTTCAACCACCTCATCAGCTTCGATGGAGCTGATCGCCTCTTTAACTTCCTGGTCTTTGTCCGGAGACGGAGCGCCTCCGTTGGCCTCCGTGGCCTCCTCTGCCTGACTGAACTGGGCCATCTTGGTGGCCAGCGCCAGTTGGGTTTCCAGTTCCAGATGCCGGATGTCCTCCATGGTCAGCCCGTACCACTCATCCTGCCAGCACCAGGCCTGCCGGTGGGCACGCACCATTACCTTTCTCAGTCCTAGGGAGGAACAATGCAGAATATTACTCACCTACTTAAGCAAATCAAAAGGTTTCTACATTTAGGTTATCATATAGAATTATGAGATAACATTACAGTAGTTGGTAAAGATTCAATAGTGTTACATCCGTGACCGCAAACTCACCAACATCATGGATGAAGCGTTCAATCTTAGACTGCATGCCCCAGTAGCGAAACTCCACCTTGCAAAGTTTGTAGGCACACATGATGGGCGTCTTCCCGGGGTTATTGTTGTACTCTTCTATCCAGTCGTCCTGCAGCGGACCCCTCTGGGTCTTTGTTGACTTAAAGAGCCGTGTGTCCTCCTCTGCTTTGTACTCATGAGGGGCGATGGGATCCGTCACTATGTCAATTGGGTCTGCCAAAGATAAGAAAGCAAAAGCAATGACTAATGGAGCCAGGTAGTTTCAATATATTGAATCAATTATACTCAGCATTTATATCACCCATATCTACAAGTGTGTTTAAGAGGGAGTGGGGGGGCGGTCAGTAGAATTTTTAAGGCTTTGTGTTAAAAAGCCATGAAATGATTTTATTAACTGAATTTTACGGTTGGACATACACAAAAGAATAAGAATTCATTAAAATGATTACAATGAATGTGGTAAGTGGGTCACTGCATGCCCTAAAACCATCCATTTCTCAGCATATTCATAAACGGGCTCGCTGCTGGAACAGAAAAGACACGCGATACCACTACATGGCAACAAGTGGGCCGGTTTGAGACACAAGGGGACAGATATAAAGACATTAGATTAAGCATACTTCCTCAAATAACTATTTACAGAAATATCTGAATGTTGGTCCTCTAATATAGCGACACAATGGTTATTTTTAGCTGACTAAATGTGTTAGAGACAGGAATGAAAGTTAAAAGCAGCCCGAACTTCGATAACTGAATATCTGTTTTAAATAGTCCTACCGATAGACCTCTGCCTCATCTCCAATGGAGACATGTTGAAAACATCTGCTTGGCTGCCCGTGTCGGGTTTGTAGTACGTCTCAATGTCAATGGAGAACTTCTCAACAAAGGGGCAGGTGTACCTGAACAAGGGAAAGCAACAAAAATACAGTAAAAACAGAACAAATGTCCCAACAAAGCATCATTGCATTATGGTTCACGTCCGCTTTCAATTAAAGACCCCTCAACTCAGTGGCTTAAGATCAGGACTACATTATCAAGATATACGCTCTCACTGCCGAGGAGAGGAAACGTGTGAGCCATGCCCATCTGCTGCATCCGAGGTGTCTGAAGCAGAGCTGGTTGAATAGATGTGTCAACAGGCCCTCGCAGTCTATCAATATCCCGACAATACAGTCAAGGGCACATCTCTACTCAGCACCCTGTCGGATGTGTGTGTGTCAGGCTCCACACAGACAAACACACTGGCACCATGAGAGGGAGGGCCCATCAACATCCAGCACCCTGCTGGACACACACTGATCTTATGGTGTAATATTCTGACAACTCACTCTCAGATCATAATTTTTCTGTAGGCTTTTACTGAGGCCCAACAGCTAGAGCAGGATTATGAGATTTATGTAATTTCATACTGAATATAAGCAATGTTTCAAATATGATCTACCTAGTGGAAATGTGTGTACACCAAATGCAGAGAACATTGGTATTTTCTTTAAATAAAACGGTATTCTGCAACTCGTGGCATAGTGTAATACCCTCCCACTCGCGCTCTGAAGGGGTGCAGAGGTGTCCTTCCTGCAGACCTCACCTGGTGCGGGTGTAAGGGTAGGCGTTCCACGACTCCTCTTCCACCCTCAGTGCTGCTTTGGGCAAGATGGAGCGGAACCAGCTGGGAATGTGCATGCCAATATGGTAAACCTTGTGGGTGTACTGGCCCGTCCCACCGGGTCCATCTGTGTAGGGCTTATTCTCTAGAATCTCCACCCCGCTTCCTTCGCCACAGCTCTCTTCTCTGCTCTTTTTCTGTTTGAAAAATAAATGTGAGGTTGAAGCGAGTTAATGAGGTTTTTAGCTTTGCATTTTAGCAGTGTAGTGTAAACGGATTGTTACATTTAAAATGAGGAATCTAAATGTGCTGTTAATCTGAAACAAACAAGAAGATGGAAAACAAAACAAAAAAATAAAGATGGCTCTTGATTTTGATGCATATTAGAATTTGACTAGATTAAATTAATTGCTTCCTCTGCTGGCCCTGAATTGCAAATGAAGTTGCTCATGTAGCCACACCTTTCCCATATTTACATTACAGGTGCACACAGGAAGAGAGGCTCTGGGACTCAAAGCTTGCAAATTAGTGGCACAGAGAGAGAGAGAGGGAAGACCGAGTTATGAAATCAGTGAAAGGGGGAAATGTGGAACGCAGAGTAAAGTCCAGGTGCAGACAATACTAAAGATCACTGGGAGCAAAGAGCAAGGACCATAAATGTCAGAGATTACTGATTGTATTGCACTCACAAGCCACTGGCGAGCTTGTTCACATACACAATGCAACGCACACAAAAGTACACTGTATTTAGTGCAGCGCTCTGATATCAGGGAAGCAGACTCTTCCAGTCCAGGTTGAAGACCAGGCAGCGAGTCGGTGTCAGGAGGAGGAAGAAGCCACGAGTGGTCCAGTTCTCCGCACCTCATTACCTCTGACAGGTCCTTCATTACCCAGCCGCCCTGCTCTCAACAGCCCAGACACGGCCCCGAAGACAAAGCACAGATGCCGCGTCGCCATCTCTACACGCCCACCCCCTAAATGTAGAGACGTAGCTTATGTGCATGGACAGCAAACTATACAGATACAAGCGCCGTAAAAATGTATGCAGCTGGTAATGGTAAATTAGGTCTGGACAAAAATTCAGCAGTCTAAGAAAGAGGGAAAAATGACGTTTCATTATGTTCTTCTGTGGACTCTGACTCTTACTTTGATTAGATTGTTGACGTGTGGCAGCAACCAGCCAAATGAGACAGATGATTCTCACCAGTTGAGCAGAAGATAGATTAGAAAACATAAGCCAGGGCTCAGCTGTTCACTTAGGCAAAATGGGACAAGAGGGAATAGATAACATGCTTTCACTTAAATAAACACTAAATGTCACACTCGATTCGTAATGACAACAGTGTGCTTTCTTCGTTCCTATACTGGTACAAACTGAACCGGAACGTTATAGAAGGAACAGTTTCCCCGAGTCTCAGAAGGCATGTTGTGTTCACTGTCTCCAAAGGGGAGGAAAGAGGCCCTCTCCTCCGCGGCATTCTACTGCAAATCCCTTTTGGCTCAGCACACAAAGACAAAGTGCCGCTCTGTGGCCACTTTAAGCCTCACCCTAAAGCCCTCGCTGCCCCCTCATCAACCCTTCTTCGAAAAGACATTGAATCACCATGAAAGACTGCTGTACGCGTTCGGATCTCACAGCTCCGACAGCCCCGACAGGATGGGAGTCACATCCTGGTATTTCCCCCTTGCCATCAAGTCAGTGAGGAGTGTTTCCTGTCTGAGATGCTTCTCTTCACTTCACAGATCCATTTGCTCCGTCAGAACATGATGGATGTGCGCTGACAAATGAGACCCAGCGTGATCTTCTCATATTTAATTTCTCACACATTCAGCATTTGCGTCGTGCACTACCACAAATCTCTATGTGGTGATAATTAATTGACAACTATCCCTCAAATAAGAAGGCGGTGTCGTGAGGGCAAAGGAAAGGAAGTGGGAGGAGAGATGGGACGGGGCATTGCCGGCTGAGGTGCAGATATTGCCAGGCTGTCCAAGGGCCCGACTTTATCTATGATGCTGAGACCGGGGAGGAAATCGCAGGCAGGCATGCTGCAGTTGCCGTGGTAACATACAGCAATGAAGCGATGGTATTCAGAGACGCCAAAAAAATGTCCTCTCTGCTCCGAAGACAGCTCTCTCGCTCTTTTCCATCCACCTCTTCTCTCGTTTTCTATCCCTCCCTTCTTTGTACGCTCTCTTTTTATCCTCCATTTTCTCTTTTTATTCACTCGAACAGAACCTGACCACCAGCACGGTCGCCATAGTGACAAAAGCTTCACAGAAACAAGTCTGTGCACTCAGAGGGAGTTCGGGAAAAAGGCACTATAGGTCATCGGAGCCAGAACTCTTCTTATCACTTGATAAATGTTTAACTTCATCAACGGAGCTTCCCCCTGGACTGCAGTGCTTTGTAGTTCCCATCTGTGATCACCTCCCTCAAATAAATGTGGAGGAGTCCATACAAGTGTTGGCTGTAGTTCATATACCATAAATTGACTAAATTTAGCGTGTGATTTCACTTGACACTGCAAATATTTCCATATTTATTATTTCTTCAGGGAAATAAATAAACACCACAGTACAAGATCCCCAAAGGGAGCAATGCCCTCTTCAACTGATGACATGCGTGAAACTACCTGTGATAACCATTATACAACCACGCAGCTCAAATCCCAGCCCACTTTTTCCCCACAGCCTTGTGGTCGCTCTTCAGGTCCCTCCGGTTTAAAGCTGCTCAAATCGCACTTGGTTGTACCAAATTATTAAATAAATCCTCCTTCATGTACACACGTCATACAAAGCAAAAAACGTGTAGCCGCTCAGGAGGAGAACCAAAGCTGCGTACATCAAGTCGTTCCTGCCATAAATGAAATTGTCTGACACTGACAAAGCAGTGCATCCATATACATTGCGTTAGCATGTGTGCGACCAGTTTGCAGTGACAGCGGGGTGCAAGAAACATGCCCTCTCTGACAGCTGCAAACAGTCACCTTCATAGAGTTTAAATTGGCTTATCTATCAACACACAAGCGGCCTTTGTTCCGATACACCACTGACGTCAGACCGTGTGACCAACCATTTCATAATTGGCTACGCTGCACTTGCACTCTGTACTTTCTTTTTCTCCTCTCTTACAGGTCGTCTTTTTATTCTGGTTAGCAGTTTTCGACTGGATATGTGGGGAAAATGCGATTGTGACCTCACCTGGATCATATAGAGTTGGGCAATACGGTACTCCTCCACACTCATAGGCATGGGGATGCGGTACTCCTTGATGAGCATGGTGGATATTGGACGAGGGGGAAAGGGCGATTGGGAGAAAATTGACAAGGGAAGGGAGAGGGAGGGACAGAGGATAAGGAGGGGGGAGAGGAGACAGGAAACAATGAAGGTGGCTCCTATCTACGACTTGTCCAATCACCCGCCAAAGTCCACATCAACGGTACCTGCAGAAGAACAAAATAAAAGCATTAGGTATAGGTAAGCTATGAATGTAAAACCAAATAGTTAGTGGTGTGTTTGCTAAGAGTCAAAACATGCTGTAAAGGGTCTCCAAAGAAAAATGGAATGGTTCCTCAAAAAAGGTTTTCCCCCATAAGTCGAAACTAGCTTCAAATCAGCAAAAAAAAAATAAAAAAAAACGATTGCAGAAAGCAGGCAATTTTCAGAAGCTGCAAAATTCCTTGACACATAAAGACGTCAAAGATGAATTCTTGTGGCTCACACACAGTTGCAGAGGAGAGGAAAGCCGGACTTTATCTGATCCAAACCCCGGCCCCAGGACGAGCGTGTGTGTGTGTCATCCAGCGTCCCAGTTCCAAGTAGGGAATTTTCCACATAAACTTCTCTTCTTATACACAAGCCCCAGCTCTGTGTGTGTGTGTGTGGTGGGGTCAGGTGGCTGGAGTCTACAGAGAGCACCCGTGCCTTGCCGACGGTCCAAACAACCACCCTGTCTCTCCCAACCCTTCAGCGCAGTCACATGGGGGGGCTCACTCGGTGTAAGAGGGATTACAGTTGAGCGGGGAGCCTTACGCAACTCTTTAAGAACCCCATGTGCATGATCGAGGTTTCACAAATAGCAGCCTTAGAACTACACAAAGCATTGTTTTCGATCCGCTGGGCAGATAGGGGTAGGTGTTGCCTATACATAACCAACGTGTGGGTGCCGTGAGTAGCCGAAGTCTGCTTTTGACCGCAAGGAGAGGAACAACTCCAGAGCCAAGAGAGTACAAGACCAGATCCCGACTGCACGCGCTGACAGCCGAGGTGCAACACGAGTCAGAAAGGAGAGAGACATGAAGATGTCTTCAGTCAAAATGGGTGATGAAGCACAGAGTTGAATACATGTGAGAAACACTGGTAAAAACAGGTCCATTGAGGGGAAGATTACAAACAAGTTAGTTAAACGTTTTTTAACAACCGCTAATAAGTCAACAAGAAATACCGCCGCCCAGCCACGGCCTGGACTCTGGACAAATATTCATTCTTTTCTAAAAGATGGCAAAAACCAGACCTGGCTCTGGCATCCCTGGTTCTAATCACATTATTATTCCAACCGCGTCACTTATCCAGTGAACAGAGTCCAGCTTTGGTGAGACTCCAGGGGTCGGCAAAGGCTCCGGTCCGCCTCTTATTGATTCTTCGCCCCAACAACTCCCCGCTGAAGACACATTCACCAAATAAGCTGACAAAGATGCGAGGAGTAGGACTTTCCCACCAGGAGCAGGTGTTAGATTACAGACCGGCAGGTGTTATGATTAAGAGAGCACATGCAACTCTTTCAAATAAGAATGTTGCTCTGCAGAAAAACACATTGTTGACCAAACTGGAGCAGAAAGTCACATTTTGCAGAAAATAACTGCACTCTTGGGAAAGACCGCGATACAACTAGATCAGCTAGAAGAGGCCCAAAGAAAAGTCGGCAGCTCAGCAGAGGGAGGCCTCTAGGGGTTTTTGCCAGGCTGCAGAGGGGAAGGTCACATCGCTAAGGGGGTTGATGACAAACAGCTCCACAATCTACTTGAAGCGTGCCAGGTTCAACAATGGGGCGGTGTATCGCAAGAACGTGGCACCAGGCATGTGAAGGCAAACAGCGCAAGAGAGGGATGCTCTTCATTCACAACGTGATCTATCCAGCCGGGTGAGCTGACAGAATGACAGAAATAAGGGTCAATGACAGTTTCCCACAACCCTTACCGACTTTCCCTTTACGAGTCAAATGATCATTTGCTTAAAGGGCCCATATTTTGATTATTTTTCAACAAGTTAAAATAGGTGTTTGAGTTCCAGAAAACATGTTTCTGAAGTTGTTTGCTGGAAATAGCTTGTAGGAAACGATTGTTACCTCCCTCTACTCCCTCTGCTTCAGCCCCTTTCAGAGTGTGCGGTTTTCTGCTGCTCATTACATATCAATGATCTGCAGCTCATTTGGCCACGCCCACAGCTTGTAGAATCGGTGGTAGCGGTTGGCGGACTTCCGCATAAACTCGGCGGGCTGTGATTGGAAAACGGGACTGGAGGGGGTGGGAATATTCAAATATCTAGGTTTGTGACGTAACAAAACAGCTCGTTCAGCGGCTGAAGACGGGATCAATTCAGAAACCTGCATCTCACTCAAAACAGCATGAATGGATTTTCTTCCAAGTTTGTATGCGTGCGGAAGCACCAGAGACACACAGTAACACCCCAAATCCCAGAAAAAGTGATTTTTCCATAACATGGGCCCTTTAACGAGATGTACAATAATCATTTTATAGAATATTTTACCAACTATATTTCCAAATACAATTTCAAAAGAATTCTTTGCTTAGTTCTAAAACAACAGAGGTGAGGATTTAATGTACTTTTAGTTTTAGGATATACTAAAATATTGTGTGTAATAGTGTTCATAAGCATTTAGACATTTTGGTCTTCGGTTTCCCATTCCTCCACCTAATCAGTTTTTCCTGTCGTGTTAAAATAAACAAGTTATCAGATTTTGTTTCAGTATTACTTTTAGTGATTGTATCTTTTTTTTAATCTGCCTCGTGGGAGCAACCGATGCCCACAAACATGAGGTTGTTACATATTTCTTCTTTCTTTATTAGTAGTGTCGATTGATGGTTTTGATACTAGCTAAAATAAGATTAAAACAGCACACAAATCTGTACGCGTGGCGGCAGTGGCTTTAATAATAAACTACACAATTTATTCAGAGTTTCCTTTCCTTTGCTTCCTTTGTGAGTGATGCAGATTACAACACAGGAGCTGTTCATGATCTACCAGCAGCTTTGAGTGTGGCCCCACACTTGACCCAGAAAAAAAGCACTATCCACATACATCCACAAAAAAACACACGACACACATAGTTTAAAAATAGCCCGGTCAAAATAATCCGAGCATACGCAAGCAGTGTTTGACGTCGTTTGTTGAGAGAATATGCTCAGTCCGTTCTAAAAATACAGTCTCTGCCCCCTTTGGCAAAAAACGCAACAGCAGCACACTGCCACTGCACCTCGCTCACCACACAGTAACTTCCCATGTTCCTGCTCCCGCTTTGACTAAATTAAATTGAGCAGGACAATGTTTTGTACCTCATCCGACCACCGCCATTTTTCATCCTGTTACACTCGTGGCCACCTGTGACAGGACGGTGCACCCTGACACGTATAATGCCCGCAAGGTGGGACGAACCCCCTCGCACGCTGACAGTATTTTATTATTATTATTATTGTATTTATTGTTCCATCTGTCAACGCTAATTTTGCCTGCCCCCAATCAAAACGCAATAATAGAATAAGATAGTCTGTCAGACACAGTTACTTAAACAAAAGCGTTAAAGCAATATGAGAACAAGAGTATCCTTGACTACAGAAAGGAAGCTTACCTAACGCTTGATCTTGTCTCTTGTTTTTTTTGTTTTTTTTTTCATTTTCGTGAAATGAAATTGATCAATAGAGGGGTCCACAGTTTGAAGCCAGCTGCTGAAATTCACAACAGCTTTAAAAGTGATCTGTTTTTATTTCCTTGTATGGTCTTTTTTTCTGTACTATGAATGGTTCTAGTAAATAGTACGCTCTACATAACTAATGGCCCTTTAGCCACGAGGTTGCATGGTTGACTCCCGTCTGTCTGCGTGCCAACGTGTCGTTAAATGAGACACTGAACCCGAACCCCAAGCTGCATAAGGATAGTGTGGGCAAACAGTTATATACTTGTCATTCCTTGTCAAACAAACAGGTACAAATCTTCACACCTCTAAAGATGGATAAATGTCGGACCTAAAAAAAAGGAAACCCGCTTCTACTGCAAAGACGCAATTATTTTCAGCAGAGAGCAGCGGTTCCCCTTTTAGCTGGAGAATGAAATAGTCCTTTCACAAGATCTATTTCCTTACCACCTCAGGCTGTTGCGCATCAGTCATGGAAAGTGATATTGCTAAATGTGTCTGAAGGCGCAACGTACGTTTTAGGATTGAAAGTCGTGAGGCAGGTTGACCACGGGTCAGACAGCGACACGAAGCACAACGCTGGGAAGGAGGTGTTGACGCACAGGAGGTTCTTTGCTCCTTAAAACGTAGCCCTGTTTTAGAGAGCACAACTGAGAGGCAAAGCAACGGAGGAGGATGGGGCGGTGGGGGCGGCGTTCCCCCAGGACTGTCAGAGGCAAGACCCCCTACAAATACAAGTGGAAAATGTTGGCTCGTGGACTGCCTAAAATACCGTAATGACTTTCACACAGCATTACCTTGACATTACAGACAACTTCAGCAATGCGAAGCGCTGCGAACAAAGCCTCTGCTGTCAGAGCCTTCGATTGACATTTTAACTGGATTGGGTGATGAGTTCAAAGGGCTTTTTAAGATAATGCTGTTTGTTCTGAGCTGTGATCACTGCGAGGCCAGATCCATGTGCAATAACCAAAGAGCTCACAAGGCCTAGTTCAAACAAGGGCACTGTAAAGATTAGGCCTCTCAAAGCATCTATTAAGGGAAAAAGAGGAAGCATCCTTTTGTTTGGGGTGCAGCAGGGGAAAATATGTGGCTTACCAAATACATAATCCGACTGTACAAAACTGGCCCACTTAGTGTTTAATGAAGAATGAGATATGCATTCCTCCTCCAATATGTACTTCTTTTTTATCTTAATCTCTAAATCTATCTTTAAAAAAAGTTTAATGTCAACTTGGAGAGTTTCAACTTCCAACCATACATTTGTGAATGTGCAGGGTACTATTGAAAAATGTTACCGTACCCTCAATACAAGATACGTATATAGTATATATAGTGCATGTGACATCGACTAGAATGTTTATATTCAGCATACAGGTGTGGTTTGTGTGTATACCATCTAACAAAGACATTGTCTTGTTTTTTTAGTTTGAGCAAACAGTTATCTGTTCTCCATATTCAAAAGGGGTCTGTATGCTACACCAGTAAGTGCCCAAAGAGAGAACGAGCAAAAGTGGGAAACACTAATATTAGATTTATATAGCGCTTTATAATAGTCTCAAAGACGCTTTAACATAGACGGGGGGAACATGGTGTGAGACAGACAGACAGGAGACGAGCGACAAAAGGGCATTTGCGTTGATCCGTCATTTAAAAAAGGTACTTTGCAACCAGGGTTGACCTTTGTTCGACCTGAAATGACTCATTTAATCATCCAAAACGGTATGGAACATATTAATTAACTGAAAAATGTTGCATAGTGTGCCTTTAAACTGCATAAAAGTCTCAATTTCCTCAAAGGCTGAGCATAAAAAACGACATTCAAATGCCGATACATCATGACATGATCTCTGAGACCAGGTCTTTCAGCATCAGAGACGAAGGCGCCACAGAAAAACGCGTCGACGGCATGAGAGGCTGATGGTGCAGCATCTAGTGCCACAGACTCGACAGTAAGCCCCCGTCACGTGCCTGAGGCCATCACTCCTCCGGTCCCTCGGGGCCACGCGAATGAGGTAGAATGCACAACCCGCTCTTATTTACTCATCATCACCATCCAAGGGGAAACCAAAAAATACACACTGTGACATTCGCATTCATTATGTTCCTCCACCTTGTTTTCCTTGTCAAACAAAGCAGTACATCTTCGGGGCATAAGGCATCACTTGAAATATAGCTGCTGCTGCTGTTCAAGGCATTTTGGTGAAACTCCCTGTATCTGAAGCATTTAAGTTTAGATTAGATATAGCATGTAATTCAAATTCTACGTCAGTCTGGTGCTCAGTGACATTAAGCTGGTTTCATTTGTGGCGGCATTGTTTTATCAGCCAAAGCAGCTTTCCAAAACTGAGCTGTTATACGAGCTCTTGCTCTAATCACCGACACGCTTCACTCTGATATCCAAAATAAGATACACCTTATATGCAAATTACCTTTGGATTAATCAGTTATGTGCCGAGATTAAATGAGGATCTCCCCTCGGTGTCACTCTCCCTGAGAGTTCAGACAGCCTAACTCTGTATACGTAACTCGAACAGACACGGAAGAGGAAAGAATCGCTACCTTCTACAGTTTTGCCCATCCAATGACCCGATCCATGTCGCCACGGACCACGGGGCCAGATATGCTTTGGTGAAGTCTCAGCGTCATTGCCACTAGCAATCCAGTAAACAGTGCAAAATGGCTTTTAATCCATTAAATCCTACGGTGACGTGACTGAAACAGGTTACTGGGACTGCACCTAAACACACATACATTTTACATAATATTCAAACAGAATAATCCGACCATCCAACGGTTTGTGGGAATGGATTGATTGAATGAAAAGTGAAGCATCTGTAAAAAGCTAAAGCACCACACCAAGACATCGATAACGTCTCACATAAAGCATGCAATTATACATTTTTACTGGTACTGGTCCTTGGAGAAGCAGGTAAACCATATTTAAGTTTGCCACAATAATTTCATTAGTGCTCCGATAACTGGCAATGCAACTTTTTTTAATGACTCCGCCAATTAATAGAAATGAAATGGATAATACGGCTGAAATGTACTTCCTTTCCTGCCACTTTATCCTCTGCATCATTCTTCAAAGGTGTGTGTGTGTGTGCGCGCGCGCGTGCATGGTGATGGTTTCCATGGAGATGCAGGGCGCTTTCCTTATTGGTTGCCAAGATGAAGTCAGAGTGACGAGAAAAGTGGAGGCCAGACACTGCCGGCAGAGATACTTCTTTCTCCCGTTTCCACTTTCACTTCCGTCACTCTCTTCCCAACCCCGGCTCATTTCCACTGCTCTTTGGTTTCTTCTAAATATATGTTACTGTGAGTGAAAGTAAGATGATAATAGTATTAAGGCAACTTAGCTGTCAATTGAGAAAGAAAGGTGCCCATGAATAGTAGTAGTCTGAGACTTTCTGTGAAATACCTCAAACCCCTTTATGCAGCCTGAATAATATGCACGAAAAAAAAAGTGTTCCACCAGTGACCAAAGCCAGAGGCCGTCTCTCATACTGACCATAAAAGGCCTTTTTCAGAAGCTACACACGGTCCTGTGACTTTATCCAACATTTTAATGCGTTCTGAGGGTCAGTTCATAGCCGTGAATAACCAGGCTTTATCACCTTGGTTTTTTTGTTTTTTTTATCAGAGCAATACAACATTTACGACTCTGAAGGTAGACGTGGAGCTTTTTTCAGGCGCAGTGCAGCAAATATTTGGCACAACGCAGGGAGACTTCCCAACGGCAGCCTGTACACCGGGAGGAACAAAAAGGATTGAATGGGAGGACCCAGGGGTCTAGGGTCTTAAAGAGTCTATTTTCAGCCTCAAAGAAATCAGGTGTCCGCGGGCCATGAGAAAGAAAGGAGTGTCAGTAAATTGACACGAAGCTGCACTGTCACTTTCATTTTGCATGATCTCGGTAAGTCGGGCAGCGCTGCTCTATGGGAAGCAATGAAACAGACAAAAATGAAATGGCCTGAATAGTTCACACTGACATAAAACACAAGATAAGATTTTGATTGACATTTTAAATGTGGACACGTGGAAAAGTCCAGTAGGTTGGTGGGATTGTGTGCGTGTGTTTCGAGTCCACCTCGGGCACAAGCTGGATGAATATCACCGCGAAACACCACCGCAGGATGCATGCATCCCACTTCATTCCTCTTCCATGAAATGGAAATCAAGCAAGGACACAGAAAGGTGGTCAAGTGCTATAAAAAGACCTCAGCGCTTCCATTCCACCCACACTGTGTGCAAGATGTCCAAAAGGACGGGGACATGGCGACACCGGCACAAAGCGTTCGCCTTTGTCTCATTTCACAGACACACCATAGGAGCATTAGCGGTGACGTGTCATTCATCAGCTGGGACGGGCTGTACCCCCGACGTCCAACGGTTAACAGCTCAACAACATTTGCATGCCCTGATTTATTTGATGGGTGCTGAGGCGGGAGGGTTGATTGGAGGTAAAGGGCGTAGTCTGGAGCGCGAGGCGTAGTGAAAACACAATGTTCCTTTTGGTGAGTGGCCGGAACCCAGATGCATGATTGGCGATCATCTGGAATACTGTCATGATCGATGTCTATTTGAGAGGGATTAAAAGAACAAGTAGTACCTATCCATCACCTATCCATCTTTATAATCCAATTCCAAAGCAGGCGTTAATCCTGAAAATGTTTCAACAGAGCAATTTATTGAAACTTATTGCAAACTTCCAGCCTAAAAGCAGACACTCGTTTTATCACCATTCCTGCAATAAATCATGTTTGTATTGCAGGACAAAACATTAAAGCCTAATTTAAAACCCCTGCCATGTGACGTTAACAATTAAGAGGATATTTTAGCAGAGCCAACAAGAGGAGTTCAGTTCACTTCCAGCCAAAAATATTTTTAAAAAGACCAAAGCAATCACAGGAAAGTGCATATGAACAAATCATCCGACCAAGTGAGATTGTGAGGTACAAACTGGTGTAATGAGTCTGAACTGTTTATCACTCTGCCAGTATCCACTGCATCTTATCACTGCCGCCTCGTTTGGGTGACTGTGTTAGAGCGCGTGTGTGTGTGCGCGTGTGTGTGGGTACAAGATGCAGGAGATCCACGTGCAATGGACTCGTCTAAGTAAAGAACCAAGACTGAGCGCCTCTGCTTAAAGCAGACAAACGGACGTTACGCAACATCTCAACAGGTTTTCACAAAATCAAAGGAGATGGAGCAACATGAAGAACAAAATTACCAGTCACACACATAAACATAGTTATATTGTGCAAAATATACAAAGTAGGTTCCAGCCGTTGTCAGCTTGCCTCCAAAAGCCTCATATATCTCATGTGACTGAGTTTGTACTGGACATTTCTTTCCTCTTCCTGTGACAGCAATCTCATCTGCAGCAGCTCCAATAAGTACAAACCTGAAACTAAGCGATGCGGTGAGTGCTTACGTCACTCGAACCACAGGTGACAGGAAATGAGTCTTTCTGGTTTTCCTGACTAAAACGGCCACCTGCCTTCTAATAGCCATCCATGGGAGTGTCAACTTAGAATGTCAGAAAATCAGAAGAAAAACCGAGGGTTTTAGTAGAGCAGAAGACCTTGAACGTGTAAGAATAAAAAAAAAAAAATACTCCCTCAAAGCTTCCACGCAGCGCTATGAATACTCAAACACATGCTCACGAGCTACAGGCTCCTCTGTCAGGAATTTTCCACTCCAAAGTCACTTAGACACACAGCATATATATTTATATATTCTCAGTTTCCTCCTGACTAGGAGGATGTTGTCAGGCACTCCTGGAACTGTGTAACATTAGTGGAGTGGTGGGTAATATTAGTCTTATGGAGAGAGACCTGTGAGAAATAAATGAGCCAACATTAGCTCGGCATCGGAGGGCAGCTAGAAATGATTATCCTCATTCATCAGGTCAGAGCTGCCACTGAGCCGTCTATAAAGAACAGCATAGCAACAGATTCAATCCACAGATACGACTGGTGAAAATGGAAAAGAAAGAAAAATCCAAAATAAAAACCCACCACGTCTAAAATTGTACAGACAAGAGAGTGAGTCATAATTACTGGCCCTCTCGTTCTCTCTGTGCGATACTGTGTTTGTTTGAAGGGTCGGATTCGAGAGAGACACCGGAGAGTTAAAACGTTATTACCATCCAACCTCTTAACTACATTCTCCCCATTTGATTTATGGGTTTACATCCGACGCGTCAAGACATGAATGCAACTTTTTGCAGCGTAGCCTACTGTGTTTCCTGAGCCAAGAAGGCTCTGCCGCGGTATAATAAGTCCACTGATTAATGATTAATTACCCGCCAACTTTCTATTAATCAAACATATTAGCGTATAATAACAATAATATAGGCAACATATTGCTGTCGCAAACTTGCAAATAAAACTAAATTGTCTACGAGGGTCAAATCTGTGCGAGCTTGTAAGCTTTCTAAAATACTTTTTGAGCCCTACGTGCACCTTGCAGCATTTCTGTAATACCGCAGATCACGCCTGAAAGAACTACAGACAACTCCCTGGTCTAATGGTTTTTAAACATTGAAGGTGTACATGCCAGCAAGAAGTCCATCGTACCGTTTTGTGAATTCATACTGATTATTGCGTTTTAATCTGGTACGTACAAATAGTATGACTATAAAAGGCCAGCATAGACATAACAATGTGATTTTATGAAAAAAAGAAATAGAAACATGAGGCTTGCATTTTCTCCTTGGCCACATGTGACAAACCTCAAAAGTGCAATTAGGCTGGACATTGGCTTCAGGCTCATTGCCAAACTTATCACCGCCAAACAAACTGCAAATACCGTGAAAGAAACCGTACGGAACAAAATCCCAGAATACATTTTCCAATGTGCATAGTGAACAAAGCCCTGCCCATGTACCGTGTGGTGTGAAGGGAGGAGAGAAAACTGGTTAAGCAGACATGTTTAACGCCTCCACTATATGTTAAAGCTAACAACAGGTAGGACGGGTAGAGACGGCCATGTTCAAGTCTTATGTGTGGAAGTCTTAAAACCGTTGATCATCAGTGGCGCTGATATTCATGGCTTTCCTTTGAAATACTCTGGCCTTAATCCTCAGACTAGCACCTGTGGTGAATAGCGGAACGGACCGCAACACAAGCAAACTGCCTGTTGTGCTCTGAGGAAACATCCTGTTGTCCCTGAGAGCTTCTGTGTTCAGTCATCTTTACAGACGGAAACCAAAGCAGCAATGCGTGACTCTGACCAAAGGGGGGAAAGATAAGGTGTCAGTTTTCCTTTTACAAACTTTACTGCCCTCGGGGGTAACCGTAAATACTAAAAATGACAAAAACGATTTAACCTTAAAAGATCACAGGGCAACTGATGCAGAGTGTGTTACATAACCCTCACACCCATTACGGTTTCAATAACGCAGGTTTGAACATGTCGACAGTGAAATTGTACGCGGTGTGCATTTCAGTTCAGTGTTCTTCATGTTCCAAAACAACACCGATGGAATGGCGTTACAGCGGCTCAATTCCATCCTAATCGGAGCCGTCGTCTGGAGAAGAGACGCCGCGGCCTCGGATTCAGCACTGACTCGGTGACTCACCCGGGCCTCGCACAGTCATGTGTGAGTGACTTTTAATGTTGAAACTGTTGAATGAGGTCCAAAACAACAACATACAAAAACAAGCGTGTGGCCTGCAGGATTGGAGTTAACTAAAAAAAGCTTGCTAACTGCCACCCAATTTAAGTACGTTTTCTCTTTGCTTTCTTTCAAAGTGGACCTCATGCCTCACGTACTGTAAAGTGCACCAGGGATGCATTCTCACACCTCTCACACTTTCTCATTGAATTGAGTGAGAAAGTGTGCCTAGGTGTGAGAATGTATTTACGACTCAAACGTTTCACTGGTACTGACTATTTGAACACATGGCAAAAACCATGAATAACCATGTAAAATTAAAATAAAATAAAATAAACAATTAAGAGCCCAACACGGCGTTCTGTTGAATTTGAACTGGAGTAAACCCGTCCGTCCGTCCGTTAGTTACCTAGCAACATGGCAGCACGGAAATGGCAAATTGACGGCTTGCAATGCTCATCACATACCTGGACCCGATGCAGTCCCGGCTCCACCGCACTCAGCAAATCAAAGTTCACCTGGGGACTAAAGACACGGGCTCGCTTTCAGCAGGAAACCACCGGCCGCTCAATGAGGTCAGGAGGCGATGCCATCGTTGGGATGAACGCATCGAAACTCAGCAGCGGGTTAATTTCCTTCTCGTCGCCTCGAGTCTGGCCCTTCTGCTCGGGAGAGGGGCGCGCGATGTGTGGACGACACGCTGATTGGGTCACATGATTATCAATCGCCACTTTGACTTTGTGTTTGCAAAATCTGTCCATATCGTTGCGCCGGAAAGAACCCCTCCCTCCCGTAAACACGCTGGATTTCCTTCAAACGACAGTTTAAAAAAAGAGGCCAAAAGTCGCTATGGTAACGTCATAAAAACGTCCGTGGATACTCCGAGCTGCGCTTCGCAGTGGAGGGAGTTCAGTCCAGCTGCTGCCGCCACCGTCCGCAGAACCGGGAAGAAGGAAGCGCGAGCGGGCGCAGAGCCACCGCCATCGTAAGTTGTCCCTGCCTGAAGTCTGAGCCGCTGCGAGACTTCACAGCGCTCCTCTCAGGCACGACGCGCAATGCCGTCAAGGTGCCCCGGTGCAACGATACTTCCGGTTCCGTTTTTAAAATAAAAGTCGGCAATTCAACGCAACGCATCTGGATCTCGGTCTATCGATCTATCTAGCGGTGTATGAAGTCAAATTCGAAACTTCAATTCAAATCAGCGGATTAAAAACGGGTTTTGGTTCGTTATAATGCAGCACCAACGCATTTTGTTTTTCTTCTGAGGGATTAGTTACATAGCTTCCGGTGTTGGTCGTTTTTTCTGCATATTTGACGAGGTTCAGATGAGCACACATTCAGGAGAGCAGTTTCGATCGTGGGGCGCCCACTGTTGGCACCGGAGTGTGTGCTCGGAGCTGCATCGAAAGTGGTTACGTATTTCTGCACTCAGGTATTGTAAGGTAAATTCACACCAGTCGTGTTAAGCGTATGCTAACAAGCGGTAATAGTCTGGCATGTGGAGATGGAGGAACCTAATTGTACTCAGTTCACCCAAAGTACTATGTTAAAATGTATTTAGGCGTACCTGCTTTTATATTTTACATTTACTATTGTAATCTTGCTTAGTAAAGTGTAACGAAATAAAGAAAATATTGTTCCATATTGGTACAGGCTGAGTTTACACATTTACTAATATAGTTTATCACTATTTATATACTCATTATATAATACTGTATGATTGTACTATTTCATATGGTAGCAATACGTTGGCATTCTCTAGAAGTCAAAGTTACTTTTAATACAATCATTTTGTGCTGGACCAAATATTGTAAGATTTCTGTCAGAAGAAAATTATGTATAAAGCGTTTTTCTTAGGAGTACTGCAGGTTGCACTGTATTGGAAAGACGAGTCTTTGGAAAGGTTCACAAAAATGAACCGAGGTTCAGTTTAGAACGTTCAAGTGATTTTAAATAGATCTTCCCACCTGCAGTATTATATCATCACAAGTCATCTGAAGGACTGTCTCTTCTGGAGACCTACATACTATCCTAATGAACTAATTATAGTCATTGTCCATAGAGAACTATACTATGCAGTAACAGAGCAGTAAGCTTCAAACCACGGCCTATTTGGTCTGGCCATTTTAAACTATTTTATAATAAATGTACTTATAGAAATAAATAGGTGTTGTTATTCCATTCATTGGACCTTTTTAGGAAACCAAGAATAACTACAAAACTTGTTTTGTTCCATGTGTGTTTGGTATTGCTTGCTCGATCGATTGTTTCCGTGGTACATGGTGAATAACACTCTTTAAAAAGACTGGTGGAAAGCCTGTAAAAAGTTGTTTGTTAGTCAGTAAACAACTCAGTGTAGTCTTTAAAAAGACTACACTGAGTTTTAAAAAGTCAGTAAGCCAATGAACAGAATCATCTGATTCCATTTGCAAATCATCTGATTCCGTATGCAAATAGTCTGATTCTGTATGCAAATAGTCTGATACAGTATATTATATGGGTTATATACGTCCATAACCTAGATCTTTCTCCCACTTAAGAAAAAAAGTGTGGATGTATCTATACATATATACCTCCACACTTTATATATATATATATATTTTTTAAACTGTTAAAATGTGTTTATATTCATAATTTGTTGAGAAGGAGTCCATTTAGTTAATTGAGAGGACATTATTTATATTTGCAGTCACACATATATGTTCAGTTGTTACGTGACAATAAATATTTTAGTACTACAGTTTTTGAATCGTACTGAATTCATTTGATTTTATTAGTCGTGTATTGATTTAAATGCAAATATTTATACAACTCTATCCCTGTATTTAATCACACTAAATAGTCACATTATGATCTTCCGGACCTTAACTAGAAATGTTCTCTACCTGGACTGGATGCCCCTGCCCTACATCAAGCCGACGCACGATGGCGCCCGAGGCTGCGCGAGGACCTAATGTCATAGCCACAAAGAAGAATACGACTCCTTCCGATCGAATCACTGTTGACGGAAACGAAGAAAAAGAAGAAGACCGAAGGATAAACTCACGTAGACGTCACCGTGAAATAGACCACAGTGACATGTAATACCCCACACAAGTCTCCACTCCTGCGTGGACAGCGACTTCAGTTCACATGGTTGATATGTATTTAATTGGTAACCCACGTGTTGTCTCTCACTTTGTAATCGTATCTAAATAGATGTGGCGGCTGTCCCACCCGTTCCTCGGCTGTATGTACGGTATGTCCAGCCGGGTCGTGTGGGGAGGTCCTCGCCGGCTACCTGCGCTGCTCAGGCCGCTTCCACCCGGACTGACGTGCGTTTTTGCGTCCGGTAAAAAGGACCTGATGGACTTTCCCGTCCTGGACGAGGACGAGCTCGAAGAGCAGTTCGTGAGGGGATCTGGACCTGGAGGACAAGCCACCAACAAAACCAGCAACTGCGTGGTGCTCAAGCACATCCCCACTGGCACCGTTGTGAAGGTCGATGCTGTTTTTAAACGTGCAACACTAGTGTCCTTTGGTCTACTTGATGTGGTTGTTGTTGACGAATCCTACCCACCTCAGCATCCAGTGGTTCTGATGTTTTTTTTTTTTATCATATTAGATGGTCTTCGGTGACAAATGCCCAATTGTCATTGGAATGTAGTCGTTGAAATGAAATTACACTTCCTGTCCAGGTCGGCTCAGCAGTTGAGATTCAAAGTGAGCTTTCAGTTTAGTTATATTCTAACCATGTTAATGTGATGTCTTGTACTGTTTCTCTTGCAGTGCCATCAAACCAGATCGGTGGATACGAATCGAAAACGTGCTCGAGACATCATGCGAGAGAAACTTGATGTTGTTTATAAAGGGGAACTCAGTAAAGTTCTTGTGAAGAAGAAAGAGTCTGAGCTCAGGAAACAGGACAAGAGGAGGAAGGCAAATGATAATTTAGAGAGAAAAAGACTATTTCGAGAAGCTCTGGCTGCAGATCCCAAACCTGGAAGTGGTGCTGTTTAAATGTTTAAATTCTATAATATGATTATAGAATGAACACATCAATACATGAGAGGTTCTATATATTGTCATGACTAAACAAGGAAGGGTTTATTGTCAATTGTTATATATCCAATAATCTTTGTGTTGTAGGGCGTCTTTCATGTAAAGTAGTACGAGTTAAAGACAAGGGGAGAATAAAATGACACAAAAAAGGGTTGGCAATGTATGGTTCCTCTTACAATTCTTGAGATGTTCTCCAGAATAAAACATTCATTGTAATATACAGTCTATATTCACCAAAGTTTTGTTCATCTTTAACACATGTTTGAGTAACGTATGGCAGTTAACATTCTTCAGATAGTATCATGCTTTTTTTATTATTATCGTAAATATTACTACAGCAGCGTTTTGGTGGCACAGTAGACTGTTAGGGACACATTTATGAAGTGAGACTTTTGTTGCCCGGCGCTGTGACGATCAGAGCTGCAGCCAATGAAAGAGCTACATTCAACCTAGTGCCCCTCCCACCTGAATAAATGAGCCAATGAGAGGTGCAGAGCGGTTTTTAAATCCTCCATGCTCCGCTCCACGGCGTAGTGGTGTAGTCCCCATTGTTGTAGAAGTAGTAACTCAAGAAAGTGAGGAGCTCGTGGACTTTTTATCCTGGGAACTGACATGGCGAAAGGTAAACTCTTCTGAAGTGTTGTTGTTTCTTCACGTGCGTTACTTGCGACACGAGCCACGGTAACCGTAGTTAATGTGGCTGTCGACTAAAGTCACCTAGCATTAAAAGGGGGTCACAAAACGCTAAAATACACGCAGCTGGTCTGAAAGTCCTAATAATACCAGCCGCTCGTGGTGGTCATTTGTAAAATGTCACGTGAATTGGGCAGCAGTCTGTGCTTTTGTTTAATTCCGTGTTTTTAAAAGGGAAGAAAGGTGTGCTGAAAACCGAAAAAAAGCCCGACGACACCGTTGCATCCAAAATTGCCTCAAAGGAGGATGCAAAGGAAAACAAACTAACAAATAACAAGGTATGATTTGTGGCTATACGCCTTTGTCTTTGCAGAATTACATAATAAAGGTATCGTTGTTGCAACAGTCTGTGTTACTGCTGCTGGGGTCCTGCCCCCGTGTGACGTCATAGCATCAGATATAACCGCAACCCAGAATGGAGCCTTTCAGGGTACATGTGTACTCTGCCCCGGTAAGCAACCGAGAGGTGAAGCGAGATTGGACAAATCAGGGTTGTACACTGTTGATTTTAATGAGCTTCAAGCCTTGAGTCTTTTTATATTGCATTTCATCGTAACGCATCCACCAATCTGACGTAGCGCTGTTTACTGTTGTGATGTTAACCACTCCCGGTGGTTGGGAGGCAGATCAGTAGAGTCTTCATCAGCAAGTAATCTGTTTACCTAGTTTTCTCACATGCCTATTAAGTAAACTGGCGGTAGCACAAGTAAAGATATTAAATACAATCTGCAGCAGCAACATGGTTCTAAGCACTCTCTTGTGAGATATGACGTGCAATGCATCTCCTCCGATTAGGTGATTTTGTATAACCAGTGTCATATTTTTGCAGGATTGCATAGGTACAGAGCCGTCAACTTTACAAAGTCTACGGAGTCCAAGCAAACCTAGATCCCCCCTGAGCGACAATTCAAGCATGCTGATCCAGAAGGGACATGAATCGGATCCAGCTAATGTAATCACTTCAAAATTAAAAAAAGGTGAGTACATAATTAACGTTTAAAACTAATTGAATCAACTAGTCTAAAATGTGAGTCATTTTTAAAGTTGAGCTCCCTTTTGTTAAGGAAGCTCGACTTGCTCAACTGAACCAATATCTTATGAGACAACTTGAGAGATTTCGTTTTCAACGGACCGTCACTGTGGTGATTTGAGGGCAAATGTCAATTCCATTCTTTGCTTTTTTTACTCTAGATTTACCTAATGAAATAAAACCTGAGAGTTGTGATACCAGGGAGCAGAAGCTTGACATGGCTTGCCCCAGCCGAGTGATCAGAAAACAATCTGCTGAACGGCTTCAGCAAAATGAGTCCACCACGCACACGAGTGAAAAGTCTGCCGCAGACAACAAACTTTCAGGGAAACCTCGAAGTAGAAGCGGTCGCAAACTCGGAGCAAAAAAGTAAGCGCGGGAAGAAAAAAAACGTCAATATTATTGCAAAAAAGACATGGCTGCAAAATGTCATTACTTTCATAACGTCTCTTTCAGGACGGAGAATAAAGCTCCCCAAAACAGAAAGGTCACCGACTATTATCCCATCAGACGAAGTAACAGAAAAACCAAGACTGAGTTGAAGGTCTGTAAAGAGAAACATTTCCTTTGGGTTGTTGTTATTGCTGCTGTTTGTGATGTTTCTACTATGCAACTCTGCACTACCTATTACTGTAGTTTGGCTTTAAACCAATTTACTGAAAATTGTTAACAGAGTGAAGAACACCAACACCTTGATTACCTGATAAAGAACGACATTGAAGAAGGGATGCAGGTAACGTTTTAATGGTTAAATGTACGGTGGCCGTTTCAGTCCAAATGTGTTCGCTACATTTAATGTATTTTGATATGGATAATGAACAGAGCCCCCATTTGTCCACATTAACTGATGGTAATGGCTGTAAATGGTAAAAAATAATTCGGTTAAGTAACCTCTAATATTTCACCAGTAATGTATGGATGCATTTGCAGTATTATTCATTGATTGGCCATATTACATTTTCCTCCTTTAACATATTTATTAAACCGACAGGTGAGTGATACAACAACAAAAATCCCTAACCACAAAGTAAAAAATGTTAATATTTTTCTAAGTAGAAGCACAGAAACGCCTTTGTCACTTGGTTTTATTTCCCACGTTGCTGCTTTTGAATGTCAACAGATCAAACACATGGAAGGAAAAGGAAGAGGGATATTTGCTTCCAAGATGTTCAAACGGGGAGAGTTTGTGGTGGAGTACCATGGAGACCTACTGGAACTAGCTGAGGCTAAAATAAGGGAGGCCCAGTACACGCAGGATCCCCAAAAGGGCTGTTACATGTACTACTTTCAGTATCAATCAAAGACGTACTGGTAAGTCCAAACAGGATCGATGTGCGGTGTAACGCTTGATTCCTTTTTCTTTTTTTTTCTTCAAATCATCCACTTGTCTGTCCTTTGCATCAAATGGATTGTTTTCCATAAACATCAGTTTGCTTTCATGTCGTTACCCAACTCTGCATGATCCCGCCTTTCTTTGCTGGCTTTAAAGTTATTTAGTCTAAATGTTTCAGAATAATACGGGTAATGCAAAATCCATGGGAATTGATGTCTTGAGTAAATCGGTTCTTTCATTTGTCAGTCTCCTAGTAAGAAATGCCACAGGTGACCTGAGATTGAGAAAGGCTTTAAATAAAAATGGCCTGATGGTTCCTGACTTCTAGTTTGATACCTATGCCAGTTTAATCTATAGTTTACGCTTTACAGTGTGGACGCTACAGAGGAAACAAGCCGTCTTGGAAGACTGCTCAACCACAGTAAAAATGGAAACTGTCAAACGAGGCTTCACGCCATCGATGGAACCCCTCATCTCATCCTGGTGGCTTCCAGAGACATCGACGCGGAGGAAGAGCTGCTGTACGACTACGGGGATCGGAGCAAAGCCTCAGTCCAGGCTCACCCGTGGCTCAAATACTGATGATATTTCAGATTAATCGGTGCTCCCTTCTGTCTTCAGCTTAATGTATAGATGTACAGACATTCACAGGATTTTTTTTTTTTATGAAATGAGAAAAGTTATCGTTTTAAATGAGGATGATCAACTTGTGTGAATTTTATTTTACTTTATTTTTTGCAAATGCAAACTTGGAGGATTTCTCCTGCATAAAATGGGCTTTCACATTGTAATGAATGATTAACAATTCAATTTCCCTAAATTATTACTCGTGCTATAAATTAAAGAATAAAACTGTCTGCCAATGTAACATGATCTGCTTCTCGGTACAGCATGCAACAAAGGTGGCTAAATGTCATCTTCACGTCCATCAGCAGTTGCACAGAAACCTACGCAGTTGTGAGACTAACAACATTTTGACAAAGCTGTCAAAATGTATTTTTGTTTGCCTTTCCACTGATTTTTTTGTTGTTGTGGTGTGTGTGTATATATCATGCAAATGTTGACAGTTTAAATATATAATGAATATATATATTAGAAATATGTGCAAAAAATTGGTAGTGAACTGAATCTACTTCGATGAACTTTCAGGTTTAGAACTTCTATCATTTGTGTAAATTGGAATACTTTTTCAAATCAATAATTGAGCTTATTCATTTTGTGTGAGTGCATTCAACATAATCTCTAACAGTAGTGAGATAATACTTTCTAGTTTCATTTCTTTCAGCACAATATATATTCTACTTAATCCACTATGTTTAACTATTTTAGGCAAAAATGATCAGTACAAAATACAGTGCTTGTTTGTTTGACAAGCAGACGTAAAAAAAATGGTTAACTGATGCGAAAAATGTACCAACAAACCCTATTTGTCTTCTCATGGTCAGTTCTTCTGTGACATTATTTTCGCCTGAATGAAAACCTACAAACGGAAAGATCCAGATTTAATTCAGGGCGTTTGCTCGTCAGCCTGGTGTAAGAAAGCAACATTGACTCATGACAAAATGCAATCGAGTTTGGCAGACACACGGACGATTTTCTCTGCAAACATTCTTTGCATCAGCATGAACTCACTTGGTCACAAGTCTTTCATTAGGAGCAGAGCTCACTTCAACATCATGTGGTTGCTAAATACATTTCACTTAAACTATTTCCATCTAAGCACTTCTTTCCAATCAGATCTTTGTTTTCTGCAGTTATATTGGCATTGGGTTTTCTTGGCTAACATTAAGGCACAACTGTATTTCGTTGGGCAATGCCATGTTTGTTCTACTCACAGTTTGCTGATGGTCGTCTTCTCTTTTGCATTATTTGTTACGGCTGGACTGTGCTCTGTGGGTGTCTCCAGATCTACCTCCACCATGGCTGGTTCAGTCTGTGGCAGAATCCCACTGCAAAAGAAAGTACAATGTGTACAAGTGTGTTGGACATCAAAACAATTAATTCAAAATCCACGGTGCTGATATTGTTGCAATTTATTTTGGGATTAAGTTTGTCAAATTAGCAACATGTACTAAGTATGAAAACCTGATGATGACGAGTCTGTCAAGTTTGTATTTAAACGGTCTTATTAATGGCAGATGTGGATGGGATAACACAGGATGAGTGTCCTTCTAAAAAAATATCCATTACTAGTGTTTACTTGTGTTCCATGAGTTTGTATTGTCTGTAGGCCAACAGATAGTCACATAAATATGGTCTCTCATTCCCACTTAAATAAATTTATCTGCCTGAAACAAATATGTGTTACCATTCAGATTTCCCAATATTCCATTTTCCACTTCATTGGTAACACGTGACACATCCGATGTTTTACTATACAACAAACGGGCAATAAATACGCTCTTTGTAAAGCATACGTGTTCATTTTTGTTGCAAAGTTGTCATTTTTACAGCTGGACACGTTAAGAATAATGCACTTCCGAAAAGCGGTGACGTGGTCGAAGTTTGGTATGAAAATCAAAAACAACAAGCAGTTTCGATCCCACCTCTTGTACAGCTGAAGCTCCTCCTGAGCCACCATGAGCTGCGCTTTGAGCTGGTTCCTCTCCTGCAGAACCTCCTTCAGCTCCTGCATGGTGAAGCGCGGTCTGTTGGGGTCCGTGAGGTCCACCAGCAGCTGGTTTGGACCCGCTGTTTGCTTTAAAAATAAATAAAAAAATAAAACACAGGGAGAAGCGTCTCCAAACGTCCACTTATCATGTGATCATTGACTTTTTGCGCCGGACTGTAAACACTCACCGTGCCCGGCCCCGAGGAGCTCTCCGCGATGATCCGGTCCAGTTCGCTCTTCAAGTTGTCCCGCTCCATTTTCAGCTCCTCCAGAGACAAGTTGTACTTATTGACCAAAGTCTCGAACATCTCCAACACGCGGACTATTCTGAACTGTAGGTCCGAGACTTCTTCGCCCGTGCTGCTTATTTTCAACAAATCTCGTCCGATCACATACGAGATGTCATAGACGTCTTCGACCGTGAGCTCGAACGCGTCCTTCTCGAAAGCCAGAGCGGGCGACGACTCTTCGCCAAACATGACGGAACGACGCGACTCCCGAAAGAGTCCTTCCGCTGGCTACTGTGCGCAGAGCTGTGCGATATCGCCTTCTTTCTTTTTTTTTCGTCTTAAGTTCAACACATTTAGTGGCAAAAGGTAAAAACTTCCAGTGGCAGCGGCACTTCCTCCCCATCAGTCATCTACCAATGGCGTGACTCGCTGCACAGCAGAGGAGGGCAAAGTATCCTAGCGACAGGTACGCACAAAGATCGTACACGTGTCAAGATGACTCACTCAACCTTCGGTCTGTGGACGTCGCCACGGAAGGTTTTCTCCTGGGAAAACACGGGATTTAATGTTTTTGTTTTATTTACTCACTGGCACTGGTCTTCATCTTCGTTTGTCTTTTTCCGAGTGGTTTATATATGTATATGTGGCCTTCTGTGCCGTCTTATTATAGTTGAATAACCTCATTATGACGCCAGTTACAGGTTATTGTTTGTTGAAAATAACTCATGTCCACTGAGACTATTGACAGGATGCTGGGTAATTAACGGCCAATTAACAATACATTTAGTGTATTTATAAAAGAAAACCATTGATAACATAGATATTCCATTTATTGAGATATTCCAAGTAATACGTAAAAAACGTATTCTGGCAAATATATCTATTGACAACCTCTTGCACAGTGGAACAAAAAATTCAATGCAAGGTCATACAAAAAAAAGTCTTCTTATCGGCAACAATGTAGGGTCATCCGCAATCAAGCCGGCTGCCACCATCGGCATTATGGCAGTGAAGATCCTGTCCAGAGATAACAAAGTAAATGGAGACAAAAGGACATGGAGACAGAATGGGTATTTAGAAAAGAGTCTAAGACATGTTGTTGTGGTCTCTAACCAGAGTTATATTTCTTAACCTGAATGAGCCAAAGAAAAAAAAATATCAATGAGGTGGCACAGGAAAAAAATACAACTGCGAGGAGAGACGCTGCTCTCTTGATAAATACAAAGGTAAAGCTGGTTAAAGTTGGTCAATGAAGAAAAGCGTTCAGCGAAAATCAATCGATTACTTACAAACTTCTAATGCCTGATTCGGCCTGATCCGTGGAACCGGAGATTGGGGGCGGAGATGGAGGACAAACCGTGAAGCTGATGTCATCCTCAAACTCCTCGCTGAGAGAGACGTAAGAGGTAATCCTTAACTTCTGCATCAGTCTCACTTGAGTGGTTGAGATAAGTAACGCGTTAAGTTTGGTGACAAATGGTACCTTTTGTAATGTGCTAGCTCTTCCTGTAGCAAGAACACTTGGGCCTTGAGTTCATTCTTCTCCTGCAGGACGTCCCGCAGCTCCTGCAGGGTGAAGCGAGGTTTGTTTGAGTCTTGCTCCGGGCTGTCCGTCTCTGTATCTGGCTCTGTATCATCCCATACCTTCCGCAGTCAAAACATACATTCAGCATTCTCTCAGCACGGTTAAACTGATATATGCTTTGCCTATTTCATATCAACAGTTTGCAATGAATGAATTCACCAATGCGATTATAAAACGAAGCTGAAATTCATGTAAACAAAGCATGTTTTATGGAATAGGACATTTATCCAACATGCCGGTAGGGACAAACCAAGGTAACAGTACGATCATGTTTCTGGTTTGATGTTTAGACTGTGTTCAGGGAGGAGTTCAACAAGTCTCACCAGTAAGGATGTCTTTGTGTCCTCATCTTTGTCCCCCTCTTCCTCAGTATCTAATCTTTTTGTTGACCTTGGGAGAAGTAAAAGACTCTTGTCACGCTCCAAGCAGTTTGCCAGAAAGCCAGGGTCCGCTCCACACTCCACCCACACTGACTTTGGTTTGATGGAGTTAGATGAAGAGGACTGTATTGGTAACAGAAAACATCCTATTAAAACCCGACACACCTAATAAACTATGCTCAAACCGAATTTCAGAAGGTTTTTGTGCATGGTCTCACCGTCCTCAGCGACGACGCCGGTGGTGAAATCCCAGATCGAATAGAAGAGGCTTCTTCTACATCAGCGACCTCTTTCTCCATTTTCCTCTCCTGGAGCTGTTTTCTCAGCCTTGCGACCTCCCGCTGCACAGCGACCAGCTCCCGCTGGACGGCGACCAGCTCCTGCTGCCGTGCCTGGGCCGCGGCCTCCAGCTCAGCCCTCTGCTGGATCAGTGACTTGCCCTGAGCCTCCATGACGCCAATCCTGTGACGAAGATCCTGGTTGATTCTGATCACCCGATGCTGCTGCATCTGGAGCTATTGTCGAGAGAATGTGTATTATGACCGCTTAAAAACGGGTTAAAGGAGGTCAATTGTAAACCACAATACAATACAGTACGAGGTTTGAATCCTCACCGCGTCAACATCCTCGTTTTTAAGTGTCAGTTCATGGTCTCTAGCCCGGATTTCATCCCTCTGCTTATTCACCGAGTCCTTCAGCTTCTTCATCTCCTGCCTGTCCTTCTCTGACATTCCTGCTGTGGATTAAAAAAAGAAAGCAACATAATGCTTCTTGACCTTTTAAAGCATTTGGCAGGTGAATCTGAATATAAGCATGACATCAAACATATTCAAACACTCTGCATTTTTTATTACCACATGACAATGGTGATAAGTAAAAGCAGAGTGTTGTGTATACATTTGTGATCTCAGTTGGTAGAGAGCGGACGGCGCAGACGACGCACCCTCCTGATGCTGCAGCTGTTCCTCTGGGACGGGAACCTCTTTGAGCGAGAGGCTCACTGACAGCTTCTGGTTCTCTGCGTGAAGCTGCTTGATTTGAGAGAGCAGGTCCTGAACTTCTCCTCGCCACACATCCTCCACCAGCTCCAGCTCCTGACAACGAGGGGTAAAGAAAATAAGTACACAAGGGGAAACGACCAGTCAAGTGTTCCGTTCTGAAGTTGTTATGCAGCTGGAACATCGGCGCTCGACAGTCAATAACGCCGTCCTTCAGATAGCTGCCTTCAAAATCGCTTAGTTTTATTCTAATCACACTTTGATTTTGTTGAAAGTGTGCTTTTAATGGTAATGTATAGTGTAAATGTATCATAAAGCTATGAACTGCTCCCTTATTACTATGATAGAATAGTCGTTAAGTAGTATTGTGTAGGAAAGTTTGCTTTACTGATGTTACAAAAATACATGCTGATGCACTAGTATAGTTATATAGTAATAATATCTACCATATCTGTGACACAAATAATGAATTGATTCAAACATCAATCAGTTAATGACTGACAGAACAATAATCAATAGTTCTTAAGATTTCAAATCCATCACGTTTAAAGGGGATATTTTTCTTGTCTTCATAATTCTGGATGTGACTCGGTGACTTAGGCTATCCATAAAGGTAATACATAAACACAAAGCAAACTGAGTGGTAAAAATGAATACACGAACACACACACACACACACACACACACACACACACACACACACACACACACACACACACACACACACACACACACCCTCTGGTGCTTCTTCTCCTGCCCGAATCGGTCGCTGCGCTCCTGCCGCAGCCTGTCCAGCTCCCTCCGCAGCTCCTGGGCCTCATGTCCGGCGGCTGCGCTACTCACCAGGGCCTCCAGCAGCTCCAGCACCCGCACCACTTTGGGCACCACTCCGACCAGAGACTCGCACCCAAACCTGTCGATGACCCGCTCGAACTCCTGCCCGAGCCCCGCCGCTATGTCGTACACGTCCGTGACCGTCAGCTCCGCCGCGGGTCGCTCCAGCGATGACGTAACGCGGGTTTCCATTTGTGCCCTGTGCTTTATTTACGCCTGCGACATTCAACATGTCGGTCGGTCTCCCCTCCGACCCTCCGAGTAGACTCGCATTGATGCTAAAAACAACAAACCGGTTTAACTACGTGACTTTTTAAAGTGTGTTGACGCTTAACGAAACAACGGCGCAGGCAGTGCGCAACTTCTGATGCTGCCTTCGCTGGACTGTGAAAAGTCGTACATCCCGCTTACCGTGTATTCAAGTTAGTGTCCAAGTGGCACCGGTTCGTTTGGGTGTGGCCTGGCTTTATTTCAAATAAGTAATAATCATCATGATCTGCCCAGGTTCACCCATGACATACGTGTCTATGAGGTTCACCGTTGTGTTCGAGGGAATGATCATATTTACTATTGCTCCTGAATGCAACAGCCGTACCTCCACGTTCACTCACTAGCACCGGTTTTGCTTAGGTGGAAACCTTAAGCTCTTTTCATATCCTCTTTTACTTTTCTGACTCAAACTCCTCTGTACAATATATAGTCAACTTATTAATTTTGGTGGGTAATTTTTTTTTATTCATAAATCCAAGATTATGAAAAACAAACCTCTTTTTAATGTTTTTAAATTTGACTTTAAAAATTATATACAACGCATTTCTGGTTTAGAGGGTAAATCAACTTTTTCTACTGGCTGTTATGTATCTTTATGTATTTTTGCGTTTTACTTTTTACTCAGTATGAAAATATGAGCTGACAAACATTTGTATTTGACAAGGGAAAAAAAAAGAAAATCCCTCATCCCTTTACCTTCAATGCAATCAGTCAAAAGATCAGTTATGAGAAAAAAAAGGTACTGGAAGCACCTATAATACTGTATATAGTAATAGGCAATTAATAAAACGCACAATTAAAAGGTTATTTTTTTCTAGTCATCATCTAGTTTCAAGTGATTTAGTCCTATAGGCAAAAGGAATGGAATATTCTCACCAATTTTTAGGCACCAACTTTAAAATATCTAATATTTGATCAACATTCTAGAAGTTGAATCACTAAGACCTACAAAAAAAAAAAAGCTACACAGTGTTACACAGAGGGACACTAAAACATTTATTGTTCATCTGTTTGACATGTACACATCTTACAAGGTGAAACCACTATTATCTTTACTAAAATATATGAATAGATCTGTGTATAAAGAAATTTCATACAGAGGAAGCGAAAGAACATAAAAATGCATTTTAAGACCCTGTATGAACGGCTCCCAAAAAGGCAGAGAGGGCTTGACCTTAAACCGTCATACTATACAATAACTTACCCTAAATCTTCATTCAGCGGAAAATAATCTGACAATCAAGACACCTAGATCCGATAATTGAGTGCATATTATATATATACACTAATAAAGGAACCTTCAAAAGATGGAGGTATAAATGATACTTAGTGTGAGTGGTACAGTGCTTTAAAAACTACATCTTTACAGGTACAATTTGTTGCATCAGTAGGCCTTATAGTACATTCCAAGGCCTCAGAGACAATCTTGTACGGATGAGGAAAAAAAAGACGGAAAATCGTCCGTCATGAAGGCAAATGCCGGAGTTAAGTTAAAGTTTTGTAGCAACGTGGACACACAGGATCTGATTCGCAGGTTCTTGATACCTCCCACCACAACATAAATAGCAAAAAAGTATATATAGAAAAAAATGGAAGGTGCTCAGTCATGAACATTCAAAAAAGTGTTCAAAGAGGTTGTCCCAAAGCGTGATGAACTAGTAACATACTACAATATATGCTGTTAATTTGTAGTTATTAAGGTTTCTATTCTACAAGCAGCAGAAACACGTCGTCATTTAAAATCATCGTGATGCAAAAAAGAAATCCAGCCTAAACGTAGAATATTAACCTTTTATATTAATCTTTTATTCTTGATAGCAAATAAAAATGAAAAAGTAAAAAAAACATGCCTAGACAGCATGTGCCTTTTTTTTACTTTTTTAAAAGTTAGGGTTGCACAATCTTCACAGGCATTGAGGGTCAAACATAAGTCTTCTGGTCCATTTTGGCAAAAAAAAAAAAAAAAAAAAAAAAGGGGGAGGAGAAGAATAATAAAGAGCAGCAGAATGAGGGAGACGATTGTCAGCGTGCAGCTTAAAAGGATCCACATGTTCACAAAGGTAGTCAATTCAGCCATCCTTCAGTGTTGATGTTTACTCTTCTACTCAGGCATCACTTAAACTGTAACGTACAGAAGAAAGGAGACAACGGTTGGTTTATCATTAACAGACGCAGCAAACCTCTTCCCATACAAACACACCCTGTTCCCGACATCCCTTACCATGGTTTTGGGTGGTACGTTGGGTTTCTGGGCCAGCGTGGGTTTCTTAAAGATCGCAGGCTTGCCGAGTTTTGGCGACATGGTGACAGGCTGGTCCATCAGTGTCGTTTCCCCGCTGCCCTCATAAACCGCCTCCAAGGGAACTCCGGCCAACTCGTAATGCTTCTTCCTCAGCTCGCCCAGACGCAGACGCTCGTTCCCCAACTGACTTTCCAGTTCCAGCAACTTCACCTAAGGGGCATGAAAATAACAGGGTGTCATCCATGTTCGGGTATATTTAATTCAATTACAGGTAATTCAATGTGAAAGCATGTAAAAGACGTTGGGTGTCCAGCTCATCTCAGGTCGCTATAGTTACATGTTCTGTGCTCTAAAGTAATCGTAGTTGGATGTTTTCCTTCAATTTATTTTATTGCTCAATATATTAAAAACCCCCCATTGACCATGACTGACCTGCGACTCCATTTCTTCTTTTCTCAACTTGATCACAGACAAGCCAGAGAAGTCCATGGTTTCTGCACATGAAGAGTATTGAAGTTATTACACAGATGCACATCTGAGTCCACAGCGGTCCGGTGCACGGATCAAAATGTACTCACCTTTTTCCTCCAGGTGCTCCTGACCCGTCCTCGTTGAGGCCACCACGTTCGCTGCCATTTCATTCACATGGCGAGAAGCCTGCTGGAGAACCGACAGCCTCTTACTGTTGCGGTCCGCCTTAACCTGAGGGCAGAGGACAAAGTTGATGCAAAAGTGCAATACAAAGCGGTTTATTTTCTCAATTAAACAGCATCTCAAAAAAGGTTTTATCATTGTATTTGTCTTAGATCAGACAATTACCTTGGAGGCAGCCACCAGCTGTGCTGTGCTGGCAGCGATCTCGTGAGAGCAGACAATCAACTCTTCGTATTTGCCCGTATGCAGCACGACCTTATCAGCAGACTCCCTGTGAGGGATACGGCAAATATGTTTTCTGCGCCTGAGGCAATACCCAAAACTTCAAGCAATGTGCCAAAACTAACCACCGGCTGCGGTAAGCTTTTTGTTGCAGTGGCACAAGCGCGAGATGCAGGCTCGTCCAGTTTGACTTACACCATCTCCGTGGCTCCCCACCCCACGGCCTTGGCAGCAGAGATCAGCCCCTCAGTCCAGCGGGAGTTCCTGGCGTAGAACTCCTTAATGGTTGCTGCGCCCTGAACATGCCAAACAATATAGTCAGTCCCTGTGGGTTGATTTTCTGAACACAACGGAGCAGCACGTGGTTTGAAGCAGAAGCTGTGGAATGCTAAGAAAACAAAAAGATTCAAATCAATCAAGGGACTCACCCTCGAACCCTCGACTATCTCCTTCTGCAAGTCTGTGGAGGATATGATCAGCAAGCGGATGGCCTACGAGGAGGGGAGGAAGACAAGAAATTAGGACCATCTAAAAACAGGATATATGCAGTACAGACTCGCAGTGGAGAACAGATCAAACATTCGTTTAAAGTAAAGTACCTTCATCAGGTCTGTACAGCTATTGAGGATTCTGTAAAAAAAAAAAGAAAAAAAAAAGGGGATTTGGTAAATGCACATAGGGATCCATGAGTTTTTCTTCACGATGAACTTAGGTGTTCGTTTTAGGTATCTTGTGATATAGATATATATATATATATATTAAATAGATTTGAAAGACTAACTGTGCCCACCAGTTTGATTTTAATTAGACTTAAACAGATGTGGAACAATAAAACAGACCTTTCGTTGACCTCCAGTTTTACTCCTGATGTGTCCTTTCGCGCCTGATCCATCATTTCCTTTAAAAAAAAAAAATCATAACTTATCAGTTACATTCAATTCACAATACAAAAGGTACATTATTCATAGATCATATTAGCACCTCTTGAAGTGAGCTTTATATCACTTACATCAATCCTGCGGACAGCCTCCTCAATAGCTGCTGATGTTGCAGCCATTTCCTTATCGACCAGATCTCCCAACTCATCCTGACGAACGTCCATGCCCTTTGGCCTAAGCTCCTACATGGAACAAGGAAATGCTATTAGTAATGATAAAGAAAAATACATGCGACCGCTATCAGAAAGGACTTAAGATGTCACTAGTGAACCAAAATGTCTTGATGTAGACATTAGATTTGACAACAAAAACAAATGACAAAATAAGTAATGTAGTAGCAAGTAATATTGCATATGTAGAAAAACAAATGTATATCCACAGCTAAATTATGCATTAGAGCACACTGATGCTTTTACACTGTCCAGACACCATGACATTGATTTAACGCCTGAATCCAGATATTTATTTTGGCCTACATGGAAGAAAATAATTAAGTGGATTGAGAGACATCTCAGCTTAAATAGTCCAACGCTTCGGGTGAGGTGGGAGTAATGTTCAGCTCACTGTCCCATGAACACATCATCTGCTAATGGCAAAGAAAGTGCACGGAGCCTACCCCTCGTCACTGCTCTCATATTTCATACAGTGAACCTGAATCTCTTTATAGCAACACCAGGAAAGGAACGGGCAATTACTGGCAATGGTATTTAATAAAAAAAATAGATTCAGATCTGCTGTATTAGGGACTCTCACCTGACCCAAGTGGAGAATCTTTTGGACAATCACTCGAATGGAGGCCGGGTCGGCCCTTTGGAGGGTGTCCTTGGACTTCAGGTCTTTGAAGAACGCCAGACTCTGAGTGGCGCAGCCTCTACAGTTCTCACTCAGTCCTGTTCGTTGTAAAAAGGCCGTGAGCGGGCATCATTTTGTGTTTTCTTTTACCAACGGATTTAGTTTTGGGACTGAATGTTGTGGTTAATAAATTGTTACACAACTAATGTTAGGTCAAGTAAATAAATTTCTTACGGTCTGCATGGTCAGTGGGGGCCATGTGTGCAGTGGCGCTGCCATTAATGATCGTATCCGCAGCCAAGTGGGAGAACTGGGTCAGAGCCCTCAGCAGCCCTCCAGCATCTGGTTACAAGAGCGAACCGTAAGAGAGCAGTAGGCCACATCCACAGACTGCCACGAGGTCAGCAAGGTCACGTTGGATCAGAGGCAGAGGAAACTCACCCCCCAAGTTACTCAGATAATCTGCATGGCCCTTTTTCACTTTGTCAACAGAGCCCAGCGTTGCCTCCGCCCGGCTGACGAGGTAATCTGTGTTTAAAAAAGACAAGCAAGATTTCTTTCTTTAGTGTTATGACATCAGTTTGTGTCTGTTGAAATAAAGAGAATGCGGGTCCGACCTGGAGAGCTGGTGCAGCGTATGTGGAGGGGATCATCCAGTTTTGCGACAGCGTCTTGGATGATGTTCTCAGCCTCTGTGACGGTACCCTGCAGCATGGCAAACTGATCCTGCAGAAGTTTCTGCTTAAGCTGCTCCTCCAGACTCGTCTAAGTGTGCACACAACGCACACGTATGTGGATTAATAGAGAAATATACGGACAAACGTAAACTACAGGGTTGATTGACTCATGATAGATCATCTTAATAGATACAGTGTCCATAACATAATATTAAAATTCCATTAACAAGATTTACCAATGCACAGTTAGATTACGAATTGAAGTGGGTGTTTGTTTTGCCTTTAGGTGCAGCGAGTAGAGCAACGGGTCCAGAAGCACCTCCACATTTCTCTGTAAATGCTTCAATTCTCTACCCACATTTAGCTTTATTTATGGAGATGATTACAAAAGAAAAACTGAAAGCAAAAAGTAATTGTAGTAATTGTTTTCTTTGTTATTTGCATTTCTTAGACTACATCTTAAGAGCTTTATATTGATTTCATTTTTTTGGCTGATGGCATGGTTCGAAGATTTAAACTGAAGCAATTCTGTTAATTTTCAAGTTTATATACTCCACAGATTACAGCCTAGTCCAAACTGTTCTTCAAGGATTTTCCTGTATTCATTATTCTAGTCATATTGTAGAAAGTGTGTCACTGTAATTGGCCAAGTCGTTCTAAAAAAACTTTTAAAAGCTGATCGTGACTCATTAGTTTGAATAAGTTTATATTTTACATGAAAGTCTAAACTGCATGCTAAGATGAAGAAAAAAAAACAACAACTTGCCATCTCAATTTTTCCCGATTGTGAATATTATTTCAAGGTTTGTAACCTGCTATTACCTGCTGTCAGGAGGAAGATCAAGTAGAGACTCGTTAGAGGTTCACACTGCTGAGCTCAGCTGTCCCGACTGACCTTCTCCTGCAGTTTGCTCTGCAGCTCTCCCAGCTCCCTGCTGCTCCTCTCTCGCTCATGCTGAAGTGACGACTGCTGCACCTGCGCCGCCTGCCGCACAGACGACAGTTCCGCCTCCTTCTCACTCACAGATCGCATCAGACGCTCCTTCTCCGCCTGCAGAGCCGCCACTGAGCTGTTCATTTGGTCCGACGTCTGGCAGAGGGAGAGAGCAATGAGGGAAGCCCCGTCCGGCAGATTGCCTGCGTGACTCATGACTCGAGGACTCCACATACTAAATCATTGAAACATCATCGAGTCAGCTGAACACACCTTCTCGCTGTCCATCAGAGTTCCCCTGATGCGCATCACTTCTGCCATCTTCTCCTCCAGCTCTCTCCTCAGCCTCTCCATTTCAAACTTCTTCTCATCAAGCTACAATAAAGACCCCATTATTTAAATCCTGCACTGCTACCTGGAAAACCTCCATGCCCGTGTAAAGAAGCAACACCGACCTTCATGTCAGCTTCCTGTTTAATTCGATCAACCTCAAACGCCAGCTGCAGTTTGGTCCTCTCCACCTCTTCCTGGGTCTGCTGGGTTGCCGAGAGCATCCTCACAGTGTCAGCACTCTGTCGGCACATTAACGCATTTAGCGTGCTTTCCATACACGGCCAGGTGCTGACACGGCATCTGTGGTCTGAAGTCTGTCCGTACCCTCCGAAGTAGCTCGGCATGGCTGGCCACCAGCTCCGTGTGCTTCTCCTTCAGCTTATTGTACCGCTGCTCAGTGGCCTGCGCTCTGCCTGCACAGCAAAGACAGACGTCAGCGTAGATGTATGCACTTGACCACGTCTCGTCAGGCTGTGCCAGAGACAGAATTGACTCCATGTTTTACTTTCTGCTTCAATGAAGACTGCCTGCGTGCTCTCGTGTTCTGCGTTTCGGCGCCGCGTCGCCTCCAGCTCCATGCGCAGCTGTTCATTTTCCACGAGAGCACGCTGCTTCTGTGCGCGCTGCTCTTCCAGCTCCGCCTCCAAACTGTTGATCTGGGACTTCAGCTGTGTGATGTAATGCTGGGCCTTCAGGAGGGCAAGAGATCGATCGTCATTTTAGGAAAAAAATCTACCAATGTCAGTTTGAATCAAGTTTGTTCAATAGTCAACGCAACATTTTTATGGTCACAAGACGCACTTGTAACAGTGTGTCACAGGCGTTGCGTTGAGCCAGGACGCACAACAACCAAGGCCGCTGGCTCACTTATAAGAAACAGTGCCATGTATAATGTCATCGATCACACCCATGTTGACACTGCAATAATATATATATATATATATATATATATATATATATATATAATTATATATATAATTAGGGATGAAAAAAGGTGACGTCAAAAGAACTCAGCTGGTCATCCGCGTCTCGTTTAGAGACTACTTGCCACGTTGTACTTGTTAAGCGCAGGATTTTCATACACCCCAACCCAGAATCCTTTGCCTGTAGATAATAAAGCCTTCTACTGCCACTCCTCTTCCGTGAGCACAATAGAAGCCTGAAAAAGGAGATTCGGTATCAACAGTCAACTTACCTCTGCTTTGATTTTCTCCAGCTCCGCTCGCAATAGCTCAATCTCCTGCTTGTATCTGTCAATCTGGAGATCTCTGCAAGATGGAAACCCCACGTTCATAGTGTGCCGGCACCAACTGATGACAATCACAGTTTAAAAACGCCCTCGCTCACCGATCATCAAAGCCGCCATTTGGAGGTCCAAACGTCTGATCGAATATGTCCAATTGCTAAGAAAGAAGAAAACGATAAGTTAAAAAAAAGAAAAAGAAGAAAAAATAATAATGTAGGAGTGCAGTGAGTGTGGATGCATTGGTGACCTGCACCGTACCTGCGGCTGCGCCTGCAGGCTGGGTGTTGAGACGTCGCTGACCTCGATGAGCGGCTCGGGATCGTCATATTCGTCGTCTTGTGGCTCTGGTCCGTACTCATCGGGGATGACCACCACTGGCTTCACGTGCTTAGCCAGGGAGGCTGCATGCAGGAAGTTGGGTGGGGACTGACAAAAGGCACATTTTTATTTATGAGAAAACAGTCACAGCGAGCTTCAACAGTAAATAACAGCAGTCAATGTAAATAACAGCACATTTCCAATTTGCAGCAAACAGTCGGCGTGTTCTTAAGAGGTCATTAACATTCAAGGAGGAGACTCGGCACTGAAGTCGTCCCGCCTCTCTCTGCCCTTATGAGCCCTTACGTCAGGCAGCTTGGGGATCTGGATCAGCCTCTTGAAGTACTGCATGTCTCTGGCTTTATTGAAGAAGGTCTTCAGGCTGCGGACAACAACAAGTTAACCCAATGTTTAATGACATTAGATGGCCATCACACATTACGATCACAGTTGGCGGGAATGGCACACTATGCAATCCCTTCTGAACGCAGCAGCAAAAATACAAAATGTGTGTGACCGTGGAACACCACAAAAGGATGTGCACATTTGCATCCGCACGGCCGGGCGAGGCAGGATTATGTCGAAAAGATGCAGCCACTCTCATTCACGCGTAGTCGAGGACGTCTTACCTGTGGAACTGGTCATGGAAACGGTCACGGTGTCCTTGTAAGGTATCAGCGGGGAGACCTGAAATCCCCAACGTCGCACAACGTTCTCATGCTTTCAAAACAGATCAATTCAAGGCAATAGATTTAACTAACTTGCTTGTTTGTTAAAAAAAAATATGTGTCCAAGGATTTAATAGCTAGGAGGAGTAATTTGTCCTAGCTACATAGCAGCAAGTAATTACTAGCTCGTAGCTACATAGTAAATAATATTTACTGTTCTTACAGGCATGCAGCTTGAATAGCAGCTTGACGGTGAAGTGGTAGAGGTGACTGCAGTCCTGTATAACTTGAATGAGTGGAGCCAGCCGACACTGGCCTGACGAGAGGGTTGAGATTGCGATGGACGTGTTGAGCTGTCGGATCACTAGGAGAGATCACACGCGGGAAGGAAGGTTTAATATCAGAGATGCAGAACGCTTTAGGTAGCAGCCTTTCAATGAGGCCCACGGCCCATGAGGCTTACATGGGACAATTGTTTTTAGAATAGGATTCTCTTGCCGTCCCTTCGATTACAAAAATGTTTATTCAACAGTTCAGTTGAAAAAATGTGTGGCGTTCAAGGCGGAACCGTGGTATCCTCCGCCCTGCAGGCATGAGAGGAGCATACCATTGCAGTTTCACTGGAGGAAATTAACCTAATGTCCTCTAATTGAAGGCATTTCCTCGAACATGAGTTATAACTGGACCAACAGATATATCCAGTTTGTTTAAACATTTTTTTTTTTTTTTAAATGGAGTCATGTTTGTCTGGAAAGAAGGAAAAGAGCTCACAATAATCTATTCTTCAAAAGGGATCTTGGTTTGTCAACATAAATATTTAATGTAACCAGGCTACAGCCCTTCACTGTAGCTCAAGTTTCTCTTCCTTGGAAGAGTAGGATGGATGGATGGGGGGGCGGAGGGCAAGGGGGGGCACCAGGTTTGTTTTTCACCTGTCTCAGCCAGCCTCAACTCCGCGTCCAAGTAATCAAACACCTCCACTGTGAGCTGGAAGCTGCGGGAGAGAAGTTGATACCTCGGTTAGACACGATGTGACCACGTGGCATTGAAGCAGCAGCAGAGCTTTAGTTGCAGCTGTGCTCACAACTGCTGACTTGAACTGTGGGTTTAACAGATGAAGTCACTTTCTGCAGCAGTCCCAAAACTCACACATTATTAATGTCGCTCCCTGCAGTGCGCTCCAGGACTTCATCGGTGGCTTCCAGGTTTGCTGGGATGTCTGCATGCTGGAGAGGTGCATTGTGGGAAGGTTTAGCGTCTATTCCCATTCACGGTGTGAATTAATCCATTCAGCGTGTGACCCAACACAAGGCGTAACATGCTCTCACCTTTACATGAAACTCCATTTTTGTGCAAAGCAGCTTGGTATACAGAACTACCAGCTGTCCGTATTTGTCATGGAGGTCCCTCTGGAAACAGGTGGGCAAGAATAAAGCGGAAATAATACGGATTAACATATTCTGTGTTGTTGAGTTGAATCCTTTTGCTTTTACAAGAAATCAAGTGAACCTATAAAAGTACATTTCTGAAATGACATTCCTCAGAAAATATTAAATAACAAAAATGCAAAAACTCACCCATAGTTTCCCGATTTCAACTAGAGAGCTGTGGTGCCTCATGCAGTCTTGTAGAACCTGTGAAGGTGACAGCTTGAATAAACAACTCCTGCTCTTAACTTGCAATTAATGGCGCTTTCGCCTTTCGGACAAAACCTTAATTCACTCTAAAAGTGAACCAATCTAGATGTTATTACCAGACACAATAGTAAAGAGCCAATAAAGAATTACAATTAAGTAAATAAGCACATCAGGTGTCACAGCTAGTTATTTTTCTCCATTTCTTGAACATTTCCAGGCTTCATGTGGAACTGAGGAGGCTGCAATAATCTACCAGAATATTCAAAAGAAATCTGTGCTTTTAAAATCTCACATTGTGAGAAGTAGCAAGAAAGGGGTCCGAGGTGACGTACATTGCGGTGTCCATCTCGCAGGATTTTGTGCAACACGTGGCAGAACTTCCAGCTGAGGATGGAGCTGCTGGCCAGAGGGAAGCCCAGCGCGTAGGACCAGAAGGTGTAGGCTCCTTTCTCCCTGTGTGTCCCCAGGATGATTCCTGTTGGCAGGTACTTAAGGAAGCATGTACAACATGGGCCTTTCCCAAACATCCTGACAAATAAATGAAATTTGACCATTCTGCTTACAGAATGTCTAACAAATAAATTACCTTACAAGTAGTGATGTAAAGGCAGCACAACTAGAAACTCTTGATGCTAGAAATATGATTCTTTAAGGGATACGTCGCGCATGTTTCTCCTTCACAGGCATCTCAGAGGAGTTGATGGCCTTGCTGACGCTGCTCAGCTGAAAGGAGAGAATACTGGATATTGTACGGTTTGCTTTTTCACCCACACGTTAAAAGGCAGACAAGCTGCATTGACAGGGATGACTCAGAGAAACAATGACTGAAATGTTGTACACACAGAAGGAATTTGGCCTCCAGCCTTAGTTATGATTTCAAATGACCAAAAACTCTCTAAGCTTAGACTTAAGAGATTGTAAGCTTAGCATTGTTGCTGGTACTTTGTCACAAACATCTTCATTAAATTCTGAATCAAACGTTGCGTTTCTTTATCTAATGCTGCTACCCCACCTGTAATGTGTAAACCATGAACGTGTGTGGTGTTGCACGTTATTCATTGTCCTCCATGGGAGGTCGGGTCAGAGAAAAAAACATCACATGTGAGATGCCTGATAATGAGAACCCGAGTGTGTCACAAGAACCACGGAGTGCAAAAGCTGCTCAGCAACCTGTCCAGCAAGTAAAACAAGCGTTGCAGAAAAGGAGCAGGAAGAAAGAAAACTGACAAATAGTCCGACAGATCACTGTCACTGATCAACGGTCTCATGTGTCTCCATAGACATTTGAATGAACTTCACATACAAAGCAATGGGATAACTTCCTGATGTGTGCTCAGAGGGAATCACATAAAAAGGTCTTTAACTGGTTAATTATTATTATTAACTGTTAATGTTAAATTAAAAAACGAGCAAAATACTATATTGTTTTAAGGTTTGTCCAGTTCTAAGCAAAATCTCTTGCTTTAGTGCACAAGGCTGAAAACAAAGACTGTCCTGCTCAGAGCAGGATAGTTAATTTCTTCACAATATCTTGATCCTGAAAAAACGAGGAAACAGACTTAAGTTTACATTAGCTGTGAATGGTAAAGAGAAAGCATGAACAACATGTAGTCAGAGGAAAGTCCTTCACAGAGTGCGATGTGCAGCGGGTTGCAAAGTTTGAAATGCATTTACATGAAAATATATCATTTATGGTTCTGGTAAAACTAACTATGGGATGTTGATGCTCATTTTTCTTCCTTCATAGCCATTTCAACTTTATTTGTATTATGTAGTACAATGAGCTTCCATTCCAGCCCAAATGCACAGCAGATTTAGTGGATATATAGACACACACACCCACACACCAAACCCCTTCCAGTTTGCACCAAAATGGCAAAAAAAGAAGAGTAGTCTCATGTAGTCATGTAGTCCTATTTAAATGAAAATCCTTTCAAATGCATATAATCTCTGATGTCAGTAAGCCAGTGTCACATCATAAGTATTACATAAGAGACTAATCCAAAACACACTTCTAGCATTTAAGCTAAAGCATCTTCAAAGTCAGCCGCCCAAATGATGTTCCCGCACAAAACCACTCCTCAAACACAAGTCGGTAAGCAAAGCATGAAACAGAAGTCGCACATACCAGCACACAACCGCATGACACTCTGGATATTTGAGTTTACCCTCAAACAAAAGGCTTCGCAATCCACCTTACATCGTTGCTTGAACCACAGATCAGTGGCAGACAACCCAAATCCCACCAACACTGCAACAACACAATACGAAACACACACGGTCACCGAGCAAAGCACAGAGGGGCGACTGTGTTGTTGTTGGTGAGAGCCGGGTGGGCTGCTCCTGACGCAGACGGACGTCGTTCACATGGGGAAAGTGCAGTGGGCCAACACGGAGGCCAAACGAGGGGTTTGTTTGGGGCGAGGAAGGCCGACAGCGGGGGCAGAAGACTGGGCTGGGGGGGTGGCTGGGGGGGTGGGTGGGGAGGGGGGGGGGGTCTGGCACGCGGAGCCTGGCACCGAGGCCTCAACAGATGGCCGATGAGCAGGGAGGCTGCAGAGAGACGCTCGTAGTGTGATCGGAACAGTCACATCAGCGACGGGGGCATTTTTACTTTGCAGTTTTTTTTTTTTTTTGAAAAGGGGAGGTTAAAGGTTGGGGAGGGTAAAGGTTTTCGCGTCACTCATCCGATAACTGCAGCGTGCATTCCATTATCTTCACTTTACTCAAGGCAACAAGGAAGTAATCAGCACTTGTTGCAAATGGCACCAAACAGCAGTAGCAGCCTTTTGGTCATTGCAACGAATGATTATAAATTCTTCTGCCTTAAATTTCCTTGAATAAAATTTGGTCAATACAACAGCAGAAATTCTTGGACATCAGAGTGACTTTAAATGTTTGATCAATCAACTACATGTCCCATCTGTCACAAGTCACTTTTGTTTAATTGCCTACTAATGCAAACAATTATTTAACCATTTCCTCATTACAACTGAGAAAAGCTCTGCAACTCTCACAATCAAGCCTCCCATTGACCCACGCCCAGCTCACACGGATACCATTTCCTTAATCCCTTCGGCAAATGTTATCCAAACATTTTTACCCACTGAGCAGTTTGGTCCGAGCGCACACAAGCTGCTGTCGCCCGGCCAACCAGTTCGCACTACAGAGTGGTCCGAGCGTCAGTAAATCCTCCCACCAGCAGGAGAGGAGAAGTGAGGGCTAATCCTGCCGGTTAGCCATGAGGTCTGCTGGCAGCTAGCATTACCGTGGCCTCTACTGCCACGCCCGTCTCCACGCTGCATGAATACCTCCGACGGCGCCTCACCTTGTCATCTCTGCCTCTCAGCAGTGTGTCCATGTGCTTGGACATCTTGTTGTGGCAGAGCCTACGAAGCAAAGGAAGTCAAAGCATCCGCGCTGCACCTGAGCCGCTTCTCACTGGGTATGTTGCCCCCGAGACGAGAGCACTTATTGCAGCTCCTTATCAGCTTAATTCAACAACCTGCTGCTGGGGCCGACAAGGTCACAAATGGTGTTTAGCACAGCTCACACCTTATTGGCTGCGTGACCCGATAACAGGAAAGCTAGCGAGTCACCAGAAGTGTGTTTGTAAGCAGTGGACAAAAACTGAAAAATAGATTTAATTTGAGATTTCTCAAATTAAATGGTTAATTTTGCATTTTATTAATGTCATGTGGTCTCCATTGCACTATGTGCATTTTTTAATTGAACCAACATAGCCTCTTCCACATCGTCACAGGCAGTAAATCATAACAAAGAAACCCACACTGGACATTCAGTTTGGTTCCCCTAAACGCTCAGTCGATCAAACAGTTAGCGTGGATAGAGGAACAGAAGTCTAAATTATCACGGTAATGTTTTCAATGATTGCACAGACCGCTGGGTTCAATCATAAGTTCATCATTGACACCCACCTCATCCATTAAAATATTCAAAATACAAACTGCTCTACAGCAGCCAGACTGTCGCTAGTTCACATGGTGTTTAGGATTACGAGTTTGCTGTGCAACATAACGGGGGAACACGACACAAAGCATAAAATGTCATTGAGACGGTATTACGATTACATTGTGTTGAGGACTTCGATGTTAACCTTTTATATTGAAAGGACATTTTGTCCTTTTGCATCATCGCAAAAACAAAGTTGTAAATTAACAACAGCCTTTTTTTGAATCTTTAATTAAAAGCGTGAAACAATCCTGACCAACATGCTTTTAATTCACTCTCACTACTCCCACTCAGTAGCTGTGTGTCTGCCCTCTGGTACTCCCATCCCCCTCTCAGGCAACAAGAGCGAGGGAAAGCAAACACGAGACACACACACACACACACACACACACACACACACACACACACGCACACACGCACACACGCACACACGCACACGCACACGGCGCAGTGTGAGACATTTCACCTTGGTACCGAGGTCAACACAGAGAGGAAAGAGCGCTGGAGAGGAGTGACAGTAGTAGTAATAAGTAGTAGTAAGCTGCAGCAGAAGTTTCTCCAAAAGCATTTGATGAGTCAGCAATACTTAGAAAGTCAAGGACAAGCAAAAATAAATATATATATCTAGAATATGAGGGTTATAAGGGGTCCAACTACACTCTGCAAACAGTAGTATATTAATCAGGTGTCATAATTCTGCCTTGTAATCCTTCGTTTGCATTTTGCCGGTGGATTCATTCAGCTGAGCAGTGGCACTCGACAGTCATTTATATAAACAAGAAGACAAGTTCAAAGCTGTAAATGTTATCAGTTGCACCTCGGTTGGAAAAGGTAGTAGGTTCTCACACACACACACACAGACAAGATTTAAGACCTGGGCCTGCTTAATGCAATTTGTTGATCTTGGTGCACGCGGTGAAGTGAACTCCGGGCCATAAACGTGTAGTAGTTATTTCACGTACGTACTGTGGCTATTTTGTGAGGAAGTCAGGATGCAGGTGAAAGGGTTGAAGCACCCCGGCTCCGCCTCTCCACGAGCAAATAAAACACCGACAGAGGAGTATGAAGCGAGCAGAGGGGAAGCACAGCCGGCTGCGTAACAGTTTGTGTAGTGACTCAACCTCGTCTGCATCTCACATTTACATGGGAGTCCGGGGCGGCTCGTACAACGCCATGACGTTACCAGACGTAAGCGCTTAGTCAACATTTCCGTCTGCATCACAGTGGTACATGACTTACTTAGCAGAGAACCACAGTGGAGCAATAACCAAAAACCACCGTGCACCTGTTGTTCCTTCAGTGAAGAGAAACTGATTCAGACTCACTGAGGTAGGGTCCTACACAAGGTTATTTAGTTTAAAGATAAAGCACTACAGGTAGAAAAACCAAAGTCTGCATGGGAGGAAAAGCAGCAGAACAAGAAAGACCTGCTTAGCATGACGCCAATTGGCAGACAGAGCGCTGGATGGACATGGGTGGCTTTCAGTCCTCAGTCAACACGGATGCCTTCAACAAGGGAAAGATCACCACAAATGACCCAATACACATTTTCCTATTTCCTATTGATCTGGACGGTACACCCTTTGACATTGTACAGGCTGAGGCTTTCTGGACGCGGGCACTGTTGAGCTGTTCGTGCCTTTCAGGTAACCGTTTTGGTGCTGTGAGCGCCACCAGCTGAGCGCCACACAGACGCACTGTCGCAGATAAGACAGACGACACCTCCAAAAAAACACAACACTGAAAAACAATCTACCTTGATAAGTAGCACCACAGGTAAGACATCGCATTTTGGGGTGAAGCGCACCTTCAATTCACATTTCAAACACTCAATTCCCAGGTTGAGGCGTTAATTGGAAACGTGGCCTGCGCGCCGCGCGTCGCTGTGTGAACACCGCGCACCGCCACCAGAGGAGAAAAGCCCGTCCCGCTTTGACCGAACTCGCCTCGGATTTGAATCGCATTTACCTGCTGCTTGTCGAAATGCTCCTTCTCCGCGCCGAGGTTGACCTCGGCTCGTCGGCTCTTCACCCGTGTGGGCCCGTGCCTCATGCTGCTCATCCTGCCGCCGGCCTGCGACGACGACGACGACGCTCTGGGTGAGAACCGAACGGATAGATGGCGAACACAGAAGGACCGTGGGGGCTGGAGGAGATACCGGCGACGCGTTGTTCTGACCCTCCTCCCGTGCGCACCTCTGGGCTGCCGACTCACTGCTGCTGCAACGCGGCTGAAGGAGGAAGAGCGATGGGTGCGTTACGTAGATAGACCCGCCCCCTCGGTGGAGGAAACCATCATCATCATCATCATCAGCAGCAGCAGCAGCATTTTCTGCCGCAACCATCATCGTAGATAAATGTTTTTTAATCAGCGTCATCTTTTCTTCAGAGCTTTTCTTTAGTGCGTTGATGTGGTATTTTTTCCCGTCTCTCTCAGCTGCGTGCAGTGACGTCACCTCGATAAAATCAAAACAAAGGCGATTTATTTATATTTTTACTTTGGGGATTTAATCTGCTTCTGCCATAACAGTAAACAGCTGTGGGAAGAACACGCAAACCAGGAAGGGACGGTCAAACTAGAAAGACAGCTGTGACACAAGGACACGTGAGCCAGGCCACAAACATGAAGCGCCCTGCAAAAAGTTAACGCAAACTCAATTCTAGTTTAGTTGCCACTTTGCACCGAAGCTCATTTGGTTGCACGGTTTTTCGCCCCCAAGATGGAGAGGAAAGTAATGCAAACAATGCTGATAAGTCCTCTAAGAAACAATGGATACTGTCAGTGACAGAACGTCTTTCTCCTGTTTCTCCAAAACATAGATTTAAAGGACTACGTAGTCCTTTAAATCTATGTTTTCTTTCTCTTTGGGGACTACAAACCCCAATTGGCTGACGTGACCTGAGGTACCTGGAATATAAACATATAATCTTTTTAGCTGTTTTGATCTGTTATCATTTCAAGGCTTCGGCCCAAACTTTCAGAAAAACATCTATTGAATGAAGAAAGGATATTTTAAAAATCGTAATTCATCCTAGAATCGGACATCCTGTGTCTCACATGCAGTGGGAAACTGCTTTAGGAAAACTAACCCTTCAGTCTTTTTCACAGTTCAGGGTCTGGCTGCATTTCAGACCTCTTTAAGGTTGTAGGACTGGAATTTCACGTTTTCCACGCCGGGTGGAGTCGGACCATGATGTTTTGTTCACAAGAATGCAACTGATGCGACAACAGGGGAGGGGAACAAAAGCAAGAGTTTGCCCTGCAGGCTGAACTGGCTCTGTCACATTTTTGCTAACAAACACACACGCACACACACACACACACACACACACACACACACACACACACACACACACACATTGTCAACCAGTTTCTGAACCATCAAACCCAACTCCCATCCACTGATACTTGACTGAGCGGGGGCGCTGACATGTGACACAACAGTAACTGATAAGTCACGTGCGAATAGTTCAATACACACTATGTATCAGTCATCAAACAGCATAAAAGAAAAGCAGGTTCAAATGTTATCCACCAGATGGCAGTAAAGGTTTACAAACTGGTTGTGTGAGTGACAAACTGAGCTCCCCCATAATCCCTTTCATCGCTCTGTAATGCAATGTTTATGAAGGAGCCAATTGATTCTGCACACAACTAATAGACCCGGTTGGTAACTCAAAAATTCTACATAAAACATCACAACCACCAAATTACAACCAATCAACTGATGTGTTGATTTTATGGCCGACGTTTCTATTTTTTGCTTGATGCTTGGTAATTCAAATGCCATGTTTTTAGACTCTTTATTTGTGATTATGTATTTGTTCCCAATGCTAAAGGAAGCATTTGTCGTGATTTATGAACATGCACAACGGTTTAAACACAAATCCCACCAGTCCTTCCCCAAACAGCTCATTTACAAAACAATCAACCTTCACACAGAGCCAGAAGAAATAATAATAAATAATAAATGTAAATTCCAAATAGTTCAATGTGTATTTCTGCCAATTTACGCAGCCACCAATCAACGTATCAAAACGCATAGACAGACATCGCTGCATGTGTGTGTATCGTTTTCAACTGCGTCTTTAATGCTGTTGAGAAGGCGCTCACGTTAATAGCCGATCTTCACACAGGAAGTCACACGTACACACGGATCTTCCTCTTTGCAAGGCTGTGGTATTATTCAATCAAGCGCTCATTAAACTCAAACAAAGAATCATTTACACTTTCATGGCGGTAAAGTGTCAGTAATATAACACGGTAGAATATAGATGAAACAAAAAAGCAGGGTTGCAGTACATAACCAGCCTCATAACAGCATTCTTAGGAACAAATACATGATGAAAAGCAGAACCATCAGGCTTCCTGTAAGTAGAAAAAAAAACAGAAAACCCCTAATCTGAAAAAAGTGTTACTTCAAAGAATAACTACAGCAGTCACAGTTTCATTTGTTGATCGGTGGCCGGTGAGACAGCACCAAAGTCAACATGAAATGCCATTTCAACGGAACCGTGCTGATCAGCGTGCTGCCGCCGCTGCTGTTCGCAGAGTTTATCTTTGGAGTCCTCGGGAACGGTTTGGCTGTCTGGATCTTCTGCTTCCACATCAGGCCGTGGAAGAGCAGCACGGTGTTACTCTTCAACCTGTCAATAGCCGATTTTCTGCTCAACATGGTCTTGCCTTTCCGTGCCGTCTACTACATGTCCAACATCGAGTGGACGTTTGGAGACGCTATGTGCAACATCTGCCTCTTCATGTTGGCGTTGAACCGCAGTGCAAGTACCATCTTCCTGATGGCCATCGCCTTGGACAGGTACATGCGCGTGGTGCATCCACATCATCGCATCAACTCTATTGGCATCTCCAAAGCCATGTGGGGAGCCCTGGCTATATGGGTGCTGACTATCTCAATGACGGTTCATGTCTTCCATCTGGAACACAACAACACAACCCGCTGCGAGAGCTTCTCGGTTGATACTGAACAGCGACCGAGTCTGAACTGGCACAAGTTTGGGTTTCTCTTTTCCTTCTACGTGCCTCTGATCGTGGTTCTTTACTGTACGTTCAACATTAGTAGCCAACTCAGCAGGAGGCAGTTGGCCCAGCAGGCGAGGATTAAAAAGGCTCTTTGGTTGACCATTTTGGTGACGGTGCTCTTTGTCGTTCTCTACCTGCCGAGCAACATCACTCTGCTGCTGATTTGGATAAAGACGCCACAATTGGTCAGCAAACTGCCTAAATTTGAAGCCTGCGGAGCTCTGGAAGACCTCACCGTCTGGTTTTTCCTCACCATTAGCCTGACCTATCTCAACAGCATGTTGGATCCCGTTGTCTACTACTTCTCCAGCACCGTCTTCAAGAACGTCTGCAGGAAAATTTTCCATCTGCCCCAAGCAACCAGTGCTGAAAGTACGGAGATGAAAACCAGAGAAACAGGCTCCCAGTCACTCAGCCAGCTTTGACCCCACAATCATGGAAATCTTGTAAATGGATGCAGCTCCGTAGTGAGAAAAGTTGTTCTCCAAGTGTTAGGGCAGTACAAGATGTTTTTGCTTCTCATATACATGTGTTATCAAGTATTGTATGCGCTACTATACAACTGTCTAGAAATAAATGAATTGATGTGCTTAATATATTTTTCATTCGCTTTCTTCATCTTTTAACGCTGTTAAACAGTACTCATAATTATGGAAACATCCATCTTGACTTCGATGATTAAATGTACCATATGAGAGAATCTAGTCTATTCCTTATTCAGTAGAAATATATATATATATCTCCAGATAATATACCTATAGATAATATACCTATAATATACCTATACCTCTTTTTTAGACTTGCTTGGACTCTTGTCCGTTGTTGGTGGCATTATTAAAGTTTGTTCATTACCAATAGAGAACTTTGTAAACAATGCAAAAAGGTAATTTCTTTACACACGGTAAAAATAAGTCAGTCTTACCCACCATTCACGTGATTGAGTGAAAAGCACGACACACAGCGCTGTTTTGATTAATATTTTTTAACACCTCTTGACTTGTGATATCCGAAGAAACTTGATAAAATCTATACAGATGATTTGGTTCATAAATGTGGTGAATACAGAAACAGACTTCAAACGATTACATGCAGGTAATACAATAACAGAAAGCTTGACTAAGCAAATTTTACCCAGTAACAAATAAGCAGAGTTTCGCATCCTGAAGTTAATTCACACTTGTGGCCAGAAGGCAGAGAGCTTGAGGTGCAAAGAACAGCACAAAGTAAGCATTAGCTCAGAGTGCTTGCATGCTTCCTCCTCCGAAATACCCAGTGAGTAATGGACAACAAGTAACGAAGTGTGTGACAAATTGTATTCAACAGAAACACAATAGTTATCAAAAGGTAAATTTGTTAATTTGGGTGTTTAGAACAATTAGAAAAAAATCTCTTAAATCGGAAACCGCAAGCCGAGTTGTTTTTTTAATGGCACAAGTTTGGCATGTAAATAATTGAATATTAGACATTCATTTTATTCAAACTCTTGGAATGAATGTGATTTGCATACTGATCTCTTTTCAAGAATTCTGCCGCACAATGAATAATGAAAAGCTTTACCTGCACAACGGAAATACGTACAGTTGTGCAAATACGGCATCTCACTAAAGACATAGTAGGAATGTACATATACGTCACACACACACAAATTTGTTCATCCCGACACTCCATTTTGCACGTTGAGAAACTCCTGAAAAATAAAAAAAACATACGTAGAATTACAGATCGGCTATTTTTTTTTACAGATCATTAATGAAGCTGGTAATGGGAAAATACAAAAATATGATGAATAAACGATAACTGGATCAAGGGTGTCAACCTCTTTTATCTTCAGGCGGCTGGGTGGCGGCGAGCGGCTTGTGAGCGCCGCTTTTCCTCCCTGTTGCTCTCGGTGCCTCATGTACTCACGAGCTGCTGCGTCCGCGTCGTCCTGACTGAAGAGCAGATCAAAACAACATGGGAGGAGAACTCAAGTCTTACACTTGAAACAGTCAAACCCTTCCGTGGATTTTTGTTTTGGTCATCATGGTTCAAAAGTCTCGGAACATCTGGCAGTCGTCAGCTATTTCGAGAATTATGAGAATTATGTCTAAACAGACTGTTACTACACCCTCGTAAAAACTATTTCGACAGTATTGTACTGCAGAAAGTAGTATATTGCTCTCTTGATGGAGAGAAAAGGGAAATTAATAAAGAAAGAAAGGCAGACTGTTGCCCCAGTGAGTCATCTCCTACACCATCAAAAAGGCATTCGGAAACTGGAGGACAGTGTGACAGTAAGAGGTCAGGCGAAAACCACGAAACCAAAACTAAAACCAAAGACGAAAACCAAAACTTACCAGTTCTGACTGGTCAGGTATTCCACCAAGTCTTTCACCTGCTCAGCTCGGCCACTCGACACGATGAGCTGCTTCAGATGCTTGAAGTATTTGGTCTTGAGAAGTTTATGGTGTTGTCCACTTTGGCTGACGAAGGATAACACGGTTTCCGTGACCTGGAGTATCAAAGAGGCAAATATGACGGGCTACAATATAAAACAGTATAATACAGTTGAAACCAAAAACTAATGGCAAAAAAAAAATAGTAAAAAGTAAATATGTTTCAATATAACTAACTTATAACACCTTTAATTCACATCAGTACACAGTATCCCATCATACACATGTACTAATGTACTGATAAACAACTTTACATGTTTTTTTTTGTTAAATTATCTGATGCAACAACCGTTGTAGACGTTCAATGTTTATATTAGGAAACTAGAAGATAGTCAATGTATGCGGGTGCGTTTTCCCAGTATGTGTTTAAACACCCGAAATAGATGAAAAAATGAGTTTAAGTTGGAATAAAAATGCAGAAGTTGAAATAGCTGTTAAAAGAACTTCACGAATCACTTGACGTGTAAGAATTTAAATAAACAGAAGTCTCACTTTATATACGAGAGCGATTGAATTGTCAGTTTGAAGATTGAGAGACGAAAACCACTGAAATGCTGCTTATCTTTTCAGTGTTGTAACTTAAACAGATATCTAACCTGTGAGGGAACTCCAGCCAATTCCCCAGTGTTCATGAGCTCTTCCACCTGCTCAAGGACAGCGACCGGGTTACTCGCTGACAAAAAGCCCTGGAAGCAGATAGAAAACACAGAGAAAGAGGAGACACGGCGATTGCTTTAAGGGCCTCATAGACACAGATCTTCCAAATGGATCCTGTCGTACAGCAGCACATGAAGATGCTCACATGTATCTGCTGGGCCTTTTTATTGGCACATGGGATGAGCAGGAGTGTTCCCAGGGCGAAGGCTGGCAGGTTGAACTGTGCAAAGCGATTGGCAATTCCTATCAAGTCCAGATTCAACAGGAAAGGACACCTTGGGAAGAAAGATGTGCGGCAGGACGATTGAGTCAAGCGTGAAGAGAGTAGGACATTCTTTTCAGGTTTCATCCCGGTTTCTTCACTTACTTGAGGAGGAGAACAAAAGTCCTGTAGAGAGTTGCCTGTTGATCAGGACTCAGGGGAACAGATGCTGTCAGGAAGGAATAGGTCAGACAGTGAGGAGCATTCAGGAAGAAAACTGAAAAGCCAACACGCAATCAATTATTCTACCGAGAAAAACCTCTAATTAAAAGATTTGTCCGTCTCAAGACAAAGGACGGGAATTCACAATTATAAACTGAGTACCTGAAACAAAAGGTGCCAGTATCATGCTCCTCCACGTCCTGGAGAAACTGGAAATCTGGGAAGAAAATAAAGTAGATAACATTTGTTGCTGCAAACCTTTAGTCGAATAGCTCTCATCATAATGCAGCAGTGGTGGTTGGAGGTTTTTATTTTGCGTCAACACTCTCCCACCAGGCTAGTAAAACAATCTTTTACTCTGCGATACAAGCATTAAGTACCAGATTTGGTATAAATTCTATCCAAGACCTATATTTTTTGAAAAAGACCAATATCCACGATGGAAAAACAATATGGCTGCCAGTAAATGCCATTATAAACCTGAATTGTGACTGGATTAGCCATTTTACAAAGAGCTTGGTATCAAAATCAGAGTTTCAAATTGACAACAGAAAATTAGATACAAGCCAATTAATTACAAAAATAGTGTTGCTCAGTGCTGCATCTGAATCGTTAATCGGGGTGATTGAAAAGGGGCTTGCACCCCTGATCTAGGGTGTGTGCTGGGCTTGTGGGCAATTCTTTTGACTGCACTTTTCCAATCTATATTGGAATATATTATATGGAGGCCAGTCCAGTCTCTGGTACGGGACAGATTGCAGATATGGCCTCCACTCCAGCCTCTGGTACGGGATGCATTTCAAATGTTTCACTTCTGACAGTATGTCTCACATCCGTTTGAATGTACTGCATTCTCAGTGTTACATGACACAAGTTGCCCTTTACCTCCCACAGAGCAGGCACAGCCACTGCAGCCTCTAGCACCTTCTGGAGGTGGCCGATCTGAAAGCAAAAAACATACAAGTAGGTTTTGTTTTTTTAAGTTCAGACAGTTGTCTGTGACACTGTGATCTATTATATGAATATAATTATTTTTCTGGTGCACGTGCTCTTACCAAGTTGAAGCCCAGCAGCTTCTGAAGAAGGCTGTTCCACAGCTGCGGGTCGTACACCCGATACTCCAAGCACAGGTCGGCCACGAGCCGCACCGCCTGAAAGGACAAAGGGTGCTGCAGTTTTCCTGCCTACTCGTCCCACATTTTTAACTCAGTGGACCTGAAATGAACTAACAGTTTTAAGGTTTTCATCGAGAAAATACCTGCGGCTCATGACTGTGGTTCTTCCACAGCCCTTTAACCAAGCCCTCTTTGGGGCTGCTGAGGAAGGACTGCACCGTATAAGGGATGTTTAATGCCTCAAGCTGAGAGACAAAGATGTAGCACTTCAGGTAATATCTGCATAGGAGAACAAAATACAGAAACATCATTCATACACACCCCTTACATTAACTTGCAATTATTTATTCCATTAGTACTATGAAGGAGATTTCCTATTACTGAATTTTGGTTTTGGGAATCTGCAACTGAGCCTCCAGAGTGGCCGAATCGACGAGACGGACGAGACAAAGAAGCGCACGAGTCCGATGGCAGAAGGTCAGACGAGGCCCAGAAGCACTGAGGGGCTACAGACAAGGAAGCCAGACATCAGCCACTTTCTCTGTGGGCACTTTTGACTCATTGGAACATAAAACTCACCCAGGTTTGGGCAGATAGGATAGGGCTTAAAAGACGGACGGCGTCCTCCATGGGGTTAAACTGCAGCATGTACACCACCCTGAGTACATGAAGTGAACACAATTAACAGAGAAGCTGAAAGCTGTTGCTACACTTCGTTGCCAAATCATTGTGGCTACAAAATAAAACATCTAAAGAAAATTACGTGAGTGAGTTTGAACCTTTACATGCTTACAATACATTAAACGAACTTACAAATAGATGATAGACACTCACTTAATAATAAGAGCCATTATTTGATCTCAATGATTACATTTAAGCACAAACGGTTCAAAGAAAACCGACTGCTCGCTTTTGAATTTTAAAACCAAACACAATTTTGGGGTATTGTTGGGAAAACTTGATAATGTTTTGTTTTAGTCACAGTGGTTCGAGCAATATTACTTTGGAACGCCACAGAGCAGCGGTGCGCAATCGGTCAATCAGCAAGGCAGGGCCGGTGGATCGCCTGCCATCAGCGGCCCACCGCGCATGCACGGTCGAAAACGTTGTATACGATATAATTTAGAGGTCGGTTTACAGATTTAATACTGCTCATAAAAGTATTTTAATGAATGTCCTGTGATTATGTATCAAACCCGATTGTTCTAACAAACATTCGCAGGCGAATTGGGCTACCTCATTAAGTCCGGATCCTCCTCGATGTTGGTGACACATTCTTCAGTGCCAATATCCTTGATTAGAAGACATACATGTTAAAGTACATTTCCACACAATGGACCCCAGTGACAAACCACAATGCAAGCAGGTGAGGTCAGCTCAATGAGGCCAACCTTGGTGACAGTGGCGCCCGTTTTGCAGATCCATTTTTCCAACATCATGTTACGGATTTTCAGGAGATCCACATTGTTGATGGCGGCTATTTCCTTCACGACTGCATGTATGTCTGCTCAGAGGGAAATGCTTGAATTACGATTAAATTTTCTTTTAGTTCAAAAGGTTTGAACAAAAAAAATTCAATATGATGAAAATCCAGTAGCCATCTTTAGTGCAAGAAGCTCTTATTCAGCAGATTGGTGTGTCAAAGCCTGCTCACCAGGGAACATTTGCCCTCCTGATTCCCTGTAGCGCTGCTCCACACCGCTGTGCTCATACAGGGCCACTATGAGCCTGGCTGGCAGCCCGGTCAGCTTCAGATGCTCTGGGCTGTTCAGCTGGCTTGTAATCAAAAGGTTCTCAGTAGCCGAGCGCTGGAACTGCAGTTTCAGCTTGGACAGAAATGTCTCCCCTCTGGCCCGCGCAGACTCCTGGGAGCAGATTGCAATCAAACATTTTATGGAAAAACTAAACAAAGATGTGAGAGAAGTGATGTTTATATATTTGTATCATTTATGTAGCTGGAAAAACACAAAGCCTGACCTCAAGTTTTGGATCCCTCAGCCAGGCATCTCCGAGGGCCAAACAGAACCTCAGAGACTGTGTCTTCTCAGGGCCTGTAGAGAACAGCGACCCGTTCAGACCATTTACAAAAACACACACACAAGTAGTGAAGCCAAAGGGTCTAATCTGCCGGTCGGACCTGGTGGCAGCTCCTGGGTGATCTTGTGGGCTGTGGCCGCTGCCCACTCAGGGCACTGGATGCAGTGGATGTACTTCATCATGGTTTTCGCTACCTTGAAAGTCTCCCCATTGGAGCAATGACCCGGACCCTTTTTCCTCTGTTCCAAGAGCAAAGGCTTCATCTTCTTCTCAAACACATGGTTTGCTGCCGACATGTAAAGCTTGTCAAGGCTCACCTGGAATTAGACCGTATGGTTTAATTAAAAGTCAAACTTTATGGGTGAATTGTTTTCATGATTATTCTGGCTACCTTTTTAGATGAGTGTGCTTTACCTTCATCAGTTTGCTAATCAAAAGAAGAGTAGGGAAGTTCTCCACACTGAGCTCGGGAGCTAAACACAGAAACACATTTCAGTTTTTTTGCTCTTAACGTAACCACTAACTCTTAATATTAACAGTGGCTAACTCACAGATAATTTTCCAGTAGTGTTTGGTTTGCATAAGAAGGTGGAAGGGCAGTCTGCTGTTGGAGAGCAGGTTTGGAAGCTGACTGTTTTCTAGAAGATAGGTGTTCTCCACATCTGAGGCAGGAGAGATGCGCTTGTACGACTTTAGGTGTTGAAGGAGGCCCATTGCCTGTTGACAAATACACTGGTTGCTAGCCTGCACAATACATTTTAAAAGGAATGGATTATTAAAATTAAAAAGAAAAGAAGTGTGCAGTTTTTTTTTTTGTTACCTGAGAAACAGAAAAAGTCGTCACATTCTCATCTGCAGCCGTGATGATCTTCAGCACTACTTCAATCCTCTCATAGTTGTAAGGGCTGAGCTGAATAAGAAATACATTTTACAAGTTATGTGAATAGCTGAAATTTAGTTTGGGGTACAAAACAATACTTTCATAAGTCCTTTCAGCGTTTGGACTCATCAGTTTGCCAAGTACTAAATTAAAAATTCAAGTATTCTGTTTGCAAAACAAGACACCATCCCTTTAAAAGCTGCAAAATAAAAAGCTTTTGGGCATTACTTTTTGGCGTTTTACAGAAATGATCTGAAATGTCACTTTGTTTGCCTCCCATGCACAAACCTTGTATATAGCAGCACAGAGACGGTCGGTGAGTTCGCTGGTGTTGTGCAACATCGGGATTATCTGCAGGACTCGCTCCAGTGCGTTTCCGTGACACGGAGGCTGCGTCTCTGGGTCGCCTGCAGCTTCCTCGTCCTCCTGGAGCAGCAGTAAGGTGGTGATGTACCGGTTGATCACACTGTCGGGATCCAGACCGAAGGTGCTGCAGACGGGAGCAGAGAGTGAGCAAAGGAAGGAAAAGAACACGGGCTGTCCAGCACTGTACATTGAATGCATTGATATAGAGTGAAGATCATGACACTGTGGAGCGAGCAGAGGACCTGCAGTACTGGAGGATAATGTCTGGAGTTATTCTCCGGTTTTTGACCAAGTCAGGGATCAGGCTGCTCTTCATCTCCGGACGCTGACGGAACACCGGCTGGATGGAAATCTGCAGCCGGGTAGAGGCGGGCATCGTAAACGACCGGTCCGTTAAATTTCACGCCAAGGGTGACCACAACTTGTGAAATATGAAGTGAATACGAGTGGTTTTCATGCACACACACCTCCATTTTGCCAAGCTTAATGCCCCATTCAGCATCAGTGATGACAGAGAGAAACTTCTCTTGTTCCTCTGCCTCACCATACAAGCAGCAGAGATCAGCCCCAATTCTTGCTACGGCCTAAAACAACAACAGGAAAATTCAAAATGTGTCAGAAAAAAAAGTATTGAGGATAAAATACAGAAGAACAGTAAACAAATTGCCTACCAAGATTTTGTCGTAGTTTTGCCAGGTGTTGTCAATAACCTTCCACAGTATTTTGAAGACCTCTGCTTTGGAAAGGAGTGTACAGAGACCAATAGCCAAGTCACAATCAACCACCCTCCAGTTGAACACCTGCAGCAGATATAAAATGGAGAGAGTGTTTTCAAAAAGTACTAAATCACAGCATATTGGCAACTACCAATATATCAGTCATTCAGTCTCTGCAGACTCACCTTGTTCAAAAGAGCCACAGCGACAGCATTCACAGACAAAGTAGTTGTCTTTCGAAGAGTATTTAAGCAGACATTGTACTTCTTAAGTGCTTGGGTATCATACAGCTGAAAGAAGAGTCAACAGTTACATGTTAGAAAAATGTTTTGTCTCGGCCTCACTGGCAAGTAGCGATGACTTATAAACGCGGGGTACAATTATAATGCGGGGTACAATACAGGAACCTCTGTATCACCCTTCCCTCCCCCACCCCACCCGCAACAAACCTCTCCATCCTGGAGAGAGACGTTAACCGGCTTTTTAAAAAGACAAAACCCTCAAAAAGCAGCCGGCCCGGACTCAGTCTCCCCCCCCGTACCCTAAAGCACTGTGCTGACCAGCTGCTTCCGGTGTTCACTGTCCTCTTCAACACCTCTCTGGTGACATGCCACGTACCAGCCTGCTTCAAAGCCTCCACCATCATCCCTGATCCCAAGAAGCCCCGGATCACAGGACTCAATGACTACCGAAACCCTGACCTCTGTAGTCATGAAGTCCTTTGAACGGCTAGTCCTGTCCCACCTAAAGACCCTCACTGACCCCCTCCTGGACCCCTTGCAGAGCCAACTGGTCTGTAGACGATGCTGTCAACATGGCCCTCCACTTCATCCTCCAGCATCTGGACTACGCCAGGAACCTACGCCAAGATCCTGTACACTTCAGCTCTGCTTTCAACACCATCATCCCGTCTCTGCTGTAGGACAAACTCTCCCAGCTGCACAGTGGAGATGGTTGTGGACTTCAGGAAGAATGCAGTCCCACCTTCCCCCATCACCCTGTGTGACTCCTTCCGTTTCCTGGGCTCCATCATCACCCGGGATCTCAAGTGAGAGCTGAACATCAGCCGCATCACCAAGAAGGATGTTCTTCCTCAGGCAGCTGACGAAACTCAACCTGCCAAAGACGATGATGGTGCAGTTCTACACGGCTGTCATGGAGTCCATCTTCTGCTCCTCCATCACCGTCTTTTTTTTTTAACTAATCCATAGTATTATATTTTATTCTTTACACTTTGTTGTCTTGTTGTCCATTGTCGTCTGTTGTTTTACACCAACCGCCAAGTAAAACTCCTCGCATGTCTGACATACTCTGGCATCAAATGTTTTCTGATTCTGATTGATACACATTACAAACATGTTGCAGCCATACCTGTACACTAAGCTTTATGTCCATAACATTAGAGGTGACGTGCTGCAGGCAGCTGCCGTACGAGTTGACCAGCACTCGGAGGGCCAGCTCCAGCTGACTGCACTCTTGTAGCATCTGCAACATGTTGGTCAGAGGACCCAGGAGGGGCTGAAGGTAATTTGAACCTGTATGTGGGCCAGTAGAGACAAGTCCAACTTTCAAAAAAGGACAAATTTAAGAAAATACAAATAAATATGAACTACAGACCATCTTCAAATGAGCAGTGTGCCAGACAGGAGCAGTCCAGAGGGTGCAGTTTAGTATCTGCAAGGTTGGTACTACGCTGATTAGACCATCTAACAATGAAATACTAAATAGTAAATATATTGAATAAACTATTCAATTGAGCATCTTACCCAGAGAAACCGGCAGCAAGCAGTTGGTAATTTCATACTGGACTGGAAGCACAGACACTGGGTCCAGAACAATACAGTCTTCAGTAAAAACGTCCTGAAAACTCCACTGAGAATGTGGATCTTTTTCAGTCTCCGCAGTCGAATCCTGTGACATTATACAATTGAAATACACACATTTATTATATGCACTTGATTTCACAACGTTGTAAAAGGAGAGATGTTTGTTAAAGACAAAACAACAACGTAGCCACGTACGAGGAACAGGCCCTGGTAGTCTCCCAGTTAATAAAGTTAATGTTTGCGGAAAATAGATTTGATAACATATTAAAGAATAAACCAGAGGAAAATAAAGTAGGATTGTTTCATGAAGTCAGGTGAGATACCGACCTTGGCTATGAAGCCATAGTTGTCTGATAACTGACACTGATGATAGACATCCATCGCTATCCGTGTGCACTTGCAAAGCTCCAGACAGTCCAGCAGCAGATCTGCAACCGTCATTACAAGTTTACATTGAAGGATTTTACTTTCAGTCAGCTTCTTCAGCAAGACTGGATAAACTATTGTCAAAATGTTTTAAATCATTTTAAAACATATCTGTGCCGTTTGTAGATCATCTGTGATCATCTTGATTGCTGTTTTTACCAGGTTTAAAAAGGAATACTTCACCAACAAAATTACCACATGTATATCCATAACTCACGTTAATGTCATGTCAATGTTTTCGCTTACCTAAACAGTGAGTAAAGATTTAAAACTTCTCTGAAAAACTCTGTAAAACTCCAATTTATCCAGTTGTATGCCGACTAATCCCCAAACAAAAGCATTTTTTTTTTTTAAACCTTACTGCTTCAAACAATTTAATTTCTTACAATGTATTTCAAAACGTTGATGAAAATGACTGATTTCAGAGCATCATTGCGTTCTTTACCTGCGTGGCATGTAGCGATAGCCTGGCAGGCAAGATCATGGATGACTGCTGGCAAGTCCATGTCTTCAGGAAGCGCCATTGGCTCGTCGGCCTCCAGCATCTGGCATAACGTCTTGGCTGCGGTGAACAAAACCTTCCCGGTGTTGGTGTTGTAGTGGTGCTCATACAGCTCACTGACCATTCGGAGGAAGAAGACCAATAAAACATAGGATATTCTCTATGTGCACAGGTCAGGAATATTGTCCCAAGAACTCAAGTGTGAAAAGGGAGAAAAAAAAAAATAAAGAGGCCACCTCAGGATTCACACACACACACACACACACACACACACACACACACACACACACACACACACCTGAGGATCTTGAGGGCCTTGTCCACCTTCCCCACGCCGAGAGCTCGCAGCGCTAAGTCGGACCAGAGCTCTTGTTCGGTGCGCTGCAGCTGCCTTCCCAGACGACGTAAGCCAGCTTCTGTGGAGATCGTCTTGATCTTGCCGTCGGGGTCGTTAGCCACCACTGGAGTCGTCGTGGCTTTCCCCCGAGACGAACGACGGCCGTGCGTGTTTTCGTAGGCTGTGATGTGATGCTCCTGGATTTGCTTTCGGATGTTTGGATCCTCATAGTTTGAGGGGGTGAAGAAAACGTCAAAATCCTCCTGGATAAACAATCAAAGAGGTTGGTTGTGGAAGAACTAAGGAAAGAACAGATGGGGTAATAACACGTGCAATAGTCCATAAACAAAACTCGCCTGTAGGTTGGCAATCGCCTTAAACATGATGAGGTTATTTTCACACTCCATGCTTTTAAGAGCGTCATCTGCAGAGGACAAGAAGCTCGGTGGGACGCTTGGATGGTTCAGGCAAATGTTTACATTCTTTTTCCTAACCGTGGTACGTTAGCTGCGTTTAGACAACCCATGGGCTGCATGCAGGGAGACATTTACACTTCAATGTGTTTTTTTTTTAATACAATTTTTTCTTTTTTTGATTCACCAATTTTTTTTCTAATTTTTCCTTTCACAGTTCACAAATTACAATTCACGAGGAAACTTCTGTTTAAAATGTGAGGTACATTTATAAAATGCATCAACATCAATGCTTATAGTACAGTTAGTCTATAATGATTGGATACAACATTGGTTTATTGACCGCAATAAAGGGATGGATGAATTAACCCTTTGATGATATTGTGTGTGCTCAGCGACTGAATAACGTCCATACTGCACTTGCATACTTGTTTTTTTAATTGTTCTCTAAAAACTACAGACGTTCTAGAAAATGTACTTTGTTCGAGTATAGTTAAGAAGTTCTTTCCTTTTTCCTTCTTTAAACCTTTTTCTGGTTGCATCCCTCCAATGTCTCAGGCTTGTTCCAAACTATTTTCACATGACACAAAATTGTCCAATCCCTACATAGTCTTCATGGTAATATAGTGTCTTATGGTATTTTCTCCATGTAAACTTTCCCAAAACATCCAACACTTGGAGGTCAGAGCCTTGTGCGAGCGCAATACAGTGAACTAGGAATAATAACACATCGAGATACTCTAGAGCACATCTGCAGGATTGGTGTTTGCTGACAAGCCCGTTGACACATACTCAATATGATTCTGCTGCTCATGTTTCTGGATCTACTTACGTTTCTGGATTGTGTACAGGTATTTCAGAGCCTCCACCATCACTTGAGCTATGACCATCTGGTGTTTTTTGTGCTATGGAAGACAGAGAAAACAGGGTTGAGATATACAAAAAGTCAGAAATGACGTTCAATTACGTTAACACCGAACGTTTTCTTTTTTCTTTTTAAAAGGTTTTTTAACATGAACGTATGCGCTCCATAATGCCGTTCTATCATGTTCAGAAACAGCAGGTCTGGAAATTAAGCGGGGGGGAAAAAAGCTCGTAAATATATATATATATATATATATATATTTCAGACACCCCACATCTTCTCTGGACTCACCTCATCGGATATGTGGGCCTTGTCCTCCAGCTGCAGTCTGGCCCAGGAGGTGAGACGCTTGATCACGCATTCTGCCTCCGCAGAGGACAGCCTCTTCAGGACAGTCATGCTTTCCTCTGTCTGAAATCAGCATAAAAGACTTCCTATCAGTATGCCATGGAAACAAAGAAGAATCTTTTCAGATATAATATTTCCATGTGGATGACTATACCTTGTTGTGGCCAATCAGCTGGATGAGATGCAAGTAATTTATCTGCGAGGTTGGAAGTTTGCACGCCTCAGCTAATGTGAGGGAGTCTTGTAAAGACATTGGCAAGTCTTGCTTCAGTATGTATCTAATCAGCATCTGAGGGGATATATACCGTGTATGACAGAAAGTGCATAGCATAGGACAAAAAGTAAAATGTCACATTATGAATTAGATCAAAATTACCATAATTTGAGTGCTGTTGGAGATGTTGAGGTTGAAGTTGCGGATGCCGTAGCCCCTGAGAAGCTTCCTTATTTCCATCAGACAGTAACTCTCCTTCAAAAGCCCTTGTCTGCGGAATACATCAGTAAATAGACAATTATGTAGAAACTGATATGACAAAGTTTTATAAAAGAAAAAAATTCATACTTTGGTCCATCCATCTCCAGGTACTGTTGAACAAGTTTTTCTACCACGTTACTCCAGGGAACAACAGCTTTCTGCATGATCTCCAGCACCGCATCCACCATCAACTGGTAAGAAATACAAAGTGAGATTTCACAAATCCTGATACAAATTTACAGATTTTGACTATTTTAGGGATTCTTGTTAATCTGCCACGGTAATCCCTGTTTTTCACTCAACCATTTGGAGTCACAAACCTTTAAACATGTGGTGAACTGCATGTTTAACGGCGTTGGAGAAACTTACGTCGGTATCAGTCATGCAAGCCTGCACAGCCACTGCTTTGGCTTCCCATTCATTGAAAAGCGTCGTAGTCTGAGAACTACAGCGCTCCAGCAGATCCTACCGGAGAGGAGGGGAGAGACATTTATAAAATCACCAAGAAATTAAGTTCCCAGTGGGCCACGGAGTTACAGAAATTCACCTTGATGTACTGGAGAAGCAACTCATCAAAGGGAATCTCATGCTCCTCAGCATACGGCCGGACGCTGTTTTCCACTGTGGTGGCAATCAGTTCAGGAGCCGGCACTTTATCCAGCATGAAGAACGCAACGCTACGAACACTCCCCTTTCAAATTAACAAGAGAAATGACCACGGGTCACAAATGCAACATCACAATGTACGCAAAGGCAAGACATTTCCCACTTCATTATGAATTCAATGGAATGCCATCTCCACACGTTCTTGCAGGTTAGTAAAATGTTTCCTGATGAAAATATGAGTAGCTTGTCAGTATCAGTAGCTCGAATCTCACAATACCTTCTCAAAGACAGAAAGTGAAAGTCTGCAGTTGTATTTCTGCTGGAGGTCCAGGAGCCGACGGAGGTTGGACACCAGGGACTTGAGGTTCTCCACTTCCTCTGCACTGTAATTATCATCCTGAAAAAGAAAAAAAAAAGATCATCAACCACATTATGTAACAACAATTCAGTTACAATCAGCTTCTACAAGGGAAATATGATGGTAAAGGCACAACGTGTACAGGGGAAAGAAAACGATGTGTCTGACTTACAGATTTCAACCAGGTCCAAAGAGAAGGAAGTCCAACCACAGCCATGTCCAACCCGTTCTGGGGCCAAGCACCCTGCAACAACGGCTCACATGTTCAATCATTGGCTCAACTATTGACTTATATCAACTTATTCTACGTATAATGTTCTGCGAGCCTGGTTTTACCCAACTTCTGTGTTTTTACCTTTTCTGTTAACTCCAGATTCCTTGTCCTCTGCTCCAGCCATCTCGCCAAGATTTTCTACGGGCACATACAACTTTTACTACTGAAAACAGATTTCCATGTTTTGAAATGAGTAGCAATTCTTACTTGTCCTGTTGGAAGCACTCTCCTCACAAAAGGAACAAAAACCGCCCTCAACCAAGGACAGAGGTCTCGGGATGGCAGATCCTCTGGGATGGCACCGAGCACAGCTTCGAGTTTACCGTCATCATAATCCGCTGCAATCTGCCCCTGTTATTAAAAATACAAGGGGAACATCACCACTGGCCCGACCACTGGGATAATTCTCCCAGTCTTGTTTCATCGAGTGCACCGAGCTGTCCGCTACCTCATGCCGGAGCCAAATGAGTTGTGCACCCTTCAGGTCTCCTTCTCTCAGGTGGGTCAGAATTTCTCCTAAATTGTCAGTGCTGTTCAAAAACTCAATCCAGGCAATTCCACTGAGGACGACAGAACAACACACAAGTGTACATTACGACAAATGATTGAACATGTACAACACACGAGAGCTCGAGGACCTTGACTCACTTGAAGTTGTCAGGGCCGTGCAGGCTGCAGAATGTCGCCAGCCTGGCCAAGGCCTCTTGGATCTGTAAGGAGGAGTAGCGCGTGGCAGCGTGGCTCAGGATCTTCTCTGCCGTCTCAAAAGTCGGCCACGGAGCCTTAAGGCAGTATTCCACCACATACTGCTCATCCTAGGCGATGCACAAAAAAATATCACCCATTACCTTTATTGGAGGGGTTGAGGTCATAAACATTTTGGAACCGTGAAATGAGAGTGGACTAAATAACCGACTGTGATCTTCATCAGGTTGGTCTTGGCCTCCTCCACAAGTTCAGACCACACGTCCTGTCCGTAGCCGCCCACCGATGCAGAGGCCAGCTGCTCCAGCACAAAGTCAAGCTTCACCTTGTACACAAGCTGAAACAAAAGTAGGACTGGGAGTTATATATTCCAATAAAATTTACTTTAGCTTTAGTTACGTTAATTTCTTTAACTCACCTCCAAATCCAGTTCAAATGTGATAGCAAACTTTTCAGCTTCCTCAAACATGTGTTTGTGGAGAAGTCTGCTAAGTCTGGGGGTAGAAAAAGAAAAAGAAAATCAAGTAAGTCAAATTAAATATACAAGATACGGACCACAATTCATGTGTAAATGTCTGCAATTGAGTATAGTTACCTGTTCTCAGGCAAAGCCTCTGTGAAGCATCTGACAACCACAGCAGTAATGGGCTCTCCGCGACTACTCAATAGAGAAGAGGAACAAACATTAATATAATAATAGAAAATATAAGTGCTGGCTGAACATCGAAACACGTCCTACCTTTCTGGGTTCTCACAAATCCCCTCAACTAAATAAATTGTATCCTGAAAGCAGAGGATACAACAACGGAGTTAAATGTTGGGGCACTGAATGTTTTGTTTATACTGAAATAAAGAAGAAAAAAACAGTCTGCAACACCCAACATCAAATCATGCCCCTGATCTCTGTATTTGAAATATTTCTAAATGCCTGTATGTACCGTTTGATGTGCCTTGTTCTGTTATTTTTTGTGTAACGTAAATAATAAAAATATTTGTTGGGGCATATTAGCATCCTCAAACAGCACACGTCCATCAATATTATGAGAGTAAAAGCATCAATTATTTACCATGTTTATTTTTGTCTGGACAAGACAGGAGACTGAGGAGACATCAAGAGAGTAGCAAATAGTCATGGAGGGCAGAAATCGAATTTCCAGTGAGTTGATCTGAAAAATGAAAGACGAGCACATCAAGTTGAGAGTAGGACTTGACATAATCCTCTTTTCTGGTTTCTGGAAAAAGAGTTAGTCTTACCTGACTCTTGTCTTGCTTTGTTAGCATGATCATCTTGATGCCTCCCTTGTCTTGGCTGCAACACATACGCATGCATTTCAATTTTCTACCGTGTTGAGGCCCTTTCTTCTGTACATTTACAGCTAAGGTGTGAGATAAAACATAGATACATACGACACCATGGAGGCAGAGGAACATTCTGTAGTGAGCTCAAAGTCATGAATGGCAAGATCCTGCCAATAGTGAATCATGACAAGGAAATGTAGGTCCCAGAGACTAAGGGCATCCTAGAGCCAAAGAAAAACACATTAAGACTCAGAATAGTTACGACTGAACCACATGCAATGTCAGCTACAGGTGACAGTATTGATCTCACCTCAGTGTCAAGAATGTACAAGAGATTTTCCACAACCACCATCTTCCGAACACCTTTGGAGTAAATATATACAAGGTGAACGTATTTAACAACCCTCACACAATTAAGTCTTTAAAAATCAATTAAGACATTCTGACTTTAAGTGTTTACGTTTCTATTTCTTATCTTTTCCGCAATAATGGCTGGTAAAACATTAAGTTAAACAATGTACTAAACACTGGGACAAGACCTCACCTGGAATTAAGCCGTTGTTGATCGAGTGAGTGAGGCACATCTTGCCCTGATGAGGGTCCATCATCCAGTGAGTCACAATGCTTTCTTTATCCCCCTGTGAAGATAATGCTGTGATACATTTCATTAAGAAGTACATGTTGCTTTACCGCTTTATAGAAGCATCGACTGCCATTCCTAGAAAGGTTTTGTTTAAACTGTTTTTAAGCTAAAGTGGGTTCAGACAAATTAGATGCAACAGTATAAAAAGGGGAGGGACCGAAGAAAAGGAGCAACAAATATTCAAAGTCCCATCCTACGTTATACTTTCATTCATAATTAACCAATCACAGCTGTAAGTGGTAAATAAACAGCTTTACACACTGACCCCGATCATCAAGTGGATTTCAGGACCCAGACTGAAGGTCACTGCTGTACTGCAGCCCTCGTCATGGATAGTGACTGGTGGGGCAGAAGTCGATCTTCATAAGCGACTGCAGCTGGTGTGAGAAAAAGGGATTATTATTCTGCAATAAGAAAAATAAAATTGTGACTTCATGACAAGATCATTGCCTTAACCGACCTCTTTTAAAGCTCCCAAATCCTTGTTTTCAATGGCTGTGTAAGAATAAATGTTTAGATGCGTCAATAGAATGGCACCAATGAAAATGTCAGTCTCATGCGCATGTTTGGATACCTGTCTCAAGCTTTGCCAATGCAAGGTTTGTAATGTGGAAAAACCCATCCTTTACGAGGAGGAACACATGGTACATCCCTGTGAACAACACATTAAAAAAAAAAAAAAAACATTGGAGAAATGAAAACAAGAGTAAACATCTAGGAGATAAAGATTCCTTTTACGTTTCCATTCATTTCTCAGAAGATTTCTCATATTCACAAAGAAGTTTTACCTAACGAAGCCTTGTTCTCTTCTATGATGAGATAGCGGTAGGTTTTCTTATTCCCACTGGATGGTTTATCTACCAACGCCTGCAAACCCAGACAATAAGACACGTTGGTGTACATAAGAGAAATACGTTGTTGAGGTCTAAACAACGATTATTGGTCCAATTACCATTTCTACAGACATTTCAAACTAGCCTCATACCTTGGTGAGAAGGATTTTTTTGCTTGGCACGTAAACCAAATTAAGGTTTCCGTTTCTTTCACAGACCACCAAAAACTGTCCCTCCATGCAGACATCGATGGCATCCACATACGTTTCTGAAAAACAAGTTACGGTATTTACGTATACAAGTGTTTGAGTTACCAAGTATGGATTAATTGATTGATTGAAAATAGGATTACTTTTCAGGCAATTAAAAGGAAATGCCACACAGATAAAGCACTGCCCATCAGGCACCTTTCATGGGCCATCTGAGCGGATGAGCAACCCACCGAAATGAAGGAGCAGCAGGATGGCCTGGTAGCTCTGGTCAAACAGGATCACCGTCTTGTCGGCAACAACAATGTTCCAGTTTGAACCACAGGAGGAGGAGAGACGGGGATCCGTCTGCACCTGTGGGAACCAGCATTTCCATCGGTGAACTGAACCTGCACTGCTAACCAGTGCGGTGCCATGACAACAGAGTTGATTGCCTGCAGCGGGTATAGAGTGATTGAAGAGGTCATTTGGATGTCGGGATCAATCACCTCACTTGCGGTGGAGATTTTGACCAGTGTGTCCACTTGATACAAGCCGCTTCCATTCTCCTCCTTTGACACACCGCCGAGGCGGACAGTGTTTGTGTCCTCGTTGGTCAGAAGTTCAACGTCGCTCCACGTCGCCATTTCGTCAAGCTGAGGAAGTGTGACCGTGTATTTTGACCTCTAAAAGTGCTTACGGGTTTAGTGTCTTAACGTAGCTGTTAAGTTGAACTGCGATAAAATAGTCATGCTAGCTGACGTAATTAATTTGAACGCATATTAAGCAGAGATTTGCCACACCGACATTAAGACGACCCTGATATCAATGACAGATGCAGCTAACATTTACAGTTGATAGTAGCCTGATAGTGACTCACCACCCCGTTGAAATAACTCCAGAGCTAACGTTATAACACGGAGATGAGATACAAATCTACAGACGCAGCTTTAGAATTTGGCGGGTTGATGTGGCGGAAAGTGGGTTAATTTCTCCTGAGTTTTGTCTAACAGATAGAACTTCCCTCTCCAGCTAGTTATATATCATGCTCCTTTGTTTAGAATTGCCCCCAAAAACAGCCATAGTCCCTATTTCAATACTAACCATTTGTAATCCAAATGTAAGCGTTTAAATGACAGAGCGTTGAAGTGTTGCCTGACAGGCTGAACTTCGGGAAATATCACAATACAGGCAGCGGGGCGTGGCATTTAAGGGGCATCCGGAAATCGTTTTGGTGTTGCCAAGTTGGATATGTTTTGGTCTTTTAACCATAAGTGTTCTAACTTTATCGTTTCGTTATCGTTTATCGTTACGGCAGTGATTTAAAGATCAGTTAATTCATTTTAATGGGGGGGGGGGGTTGTATTAAACGAAAATAAATACCACCACCATTTCTATGAGTACAGTTTATCAAACTCCCTAGTCACAAATTATACATATTGAATATATGAATATACCCGGATAGTTATTTATTTGTGTATAATTTCATATATTGGTTACAATTAATTTACACTATACATATCTAAGTATTGGCTGCATCCTTTTATATGGTTTGTTCCGTTCAATCGATCTACACCACTCTGATAGTGTTTGCCTGAATGTAGGGGATAGAGGAGGTAAACCTGGCAACTTCGGTCATACGAGATGAGCGACGCAACGGCACTGTAGCAGCTTACAGCACCTCTCCGTGCGTGCACGGTCAACAATATAGTGTTGTTACATTTAACTCACATATTAGATAGTCCTTCGGAATTATGTCGGTAAGTACCTATTTGCATTTTACAACGACATCCAACATATACATACATACAGAACGATCTAACGAACGTTATGGTCGGTTTACGATTGTATCTAGAAGTACTTTTTCTTTAAGATGGCGGTTAGCGATTGTTAGCTTAGCCACTAAGCTAACGCCAAAACCACTCTGATTGAAGTATGAATGGCAAACGTAGTGGGATTCAGCTAATGTTGGTAGCAAATTAGCTAATGGGCTTGTTTTTGTTGGAATGCCCCGAAAAAGAAATCGAGCGTGTATCGTATGTTGACTTAGTTGAGAAAAGTGTCACATGCTGCAAATTATAATCCGTATAATTTGCAGCTTTTTAACGCAATGTATTGCCAACGTTAATAAATTAACTAATAATAACACATTTAAGACTGCAGTTTTAATCTGTTTGTATTGTAAGGTACCTGACTTCATCGTCACTGAGGTAACGTTATATTTTCCTGAGAACCTGGGAAAGCGTTAACGAAGGGGGCCAAGGGAGTGGTGAAGAACTTGGGGAATATCGCACTCGTACCCGGCTCCTAATTGTGTTCTATAACAAGCAAAAGGAGGTGTTAGAAATAAATACTAGTATAACGACATTACTACTAAACAACAAGGGCATCAACACTTTAGAATAGAGTGCATTTACGTCCCGCACACCTCCAAGGGGAAAACAATTCATTGAGCTTGCATATGGTAAGATGCCCCAAAAACGGTCCTTTCTAAGTGGACAAAAGTGAATTCATACAGACATTGGCCTGCTCGCCATTATTTCCTTTATCAACTGACCACGGTATGCAACCTTTTGTTACATATCGTGATGGCAGCTGTGGTTTTCACAATATGACACATTGCTCTATGTCTCCATACTAAACAACACTATTTGCCGTTGAACGTGTTAACCTTGTATCCATCTCTTCCAGGGAAGCGACAATGACTCGGTTGACATGACCAGAACAGCCTCCCCGGTACATCACAGAAAAAAACACAGCATGGAGTCATCCAGATCTCCCAGGAGCTCCAAACACTACCATTCACGGTCACGGTCACGCTCCAGGGACCGAAAACGTTAGTATTCATTAAAACACCACTCAGGACACGCTGAAAAGGCCAAAGTAATGGGGTCCATGGTATGAGGTGAAGTCCCAGTGTACTCATGAGATTCTTTGATAGAATTTATTGGGAGAAAACAACGGAAAAAAAATCTTTACTCAGCATTTTATTTGACAGGTTTGCCAGCATTTGTCAGCACTGTACTTTATTCTGTTTTCAGGTGACAGAAAATACAGACGGAGTCGCAGCAGGAGTAAAGAGGTAAATGATAAATTAATTTCTATGAATAGAAAGACATTTGATGGGATTTTGAAGGCTTAAGGTGTTTTCCTTGTTAATTGTAGGTTGAGGTGAGTATGTTTCTATAAGGTTTAATTTGTTAGTTACCAAAATCAAGAACAAAATAAATAGATTCAAATGGGCCCACTCACATGGAAAGGTTTTTTTTTTTTTTATAAACCGTTGACATGTCTTAAAGGAAGTTTTTATCCTTGGATATCTGTCATTGTTTGTAACCATATTCAATGGTCAAGAATAGATTTTTATTTTTTTGTTAAATACTGTGTGTAGATCACATGATAACATTTCTATAATAAATCATACTCAGCGTGCTTATGCACGAAGAGACTGAACAGAAGACCCTGCTGACATAGCAAAATAATATGTCTACTACTGGGACAGGTAATTATCTGCCATTCAAACTCCTATTTGTCTGACACTATTTGTAGAACAAATTAAATTAACTGGCATCTCTTTCAGCTAAGGATGGGCATGATTTAAACAAACATCTTTCCTATTTTTAAGTAATTCTTTCAGACTAATTTGTCTGGATAAAGAGTAACGACTACGGCCTCCCCCTTCGGTGATGTTGCACATCGTAGCGAGGAAGATCAGTTCCAAACTAGGTTCACACGAGATAAAGTTTTAGAGAAAACGGTGCTTAGGACTTTAAATATGGCCTGAAAGTGCATTGTAGAAATATATCGATATTACAATATTATTGTGTTTTTTGGATGATTTGGATGAAGCAAGTAAAGAAGCTGTGAGAAGTAAGTTGGATGCCCATCCCTACTTTCACCTTTCAGGGATTTAGAATTCAAAGCATCTTGGAACATCGAATTGCCGTTCGTGAACTGAACAAACCATTTTGTTTTTCTAGAGAATGAGTTTGTACAGTTTACAATTAAAAGATGTAAGACTTTCCAAACTGTCTGGTTTGATTAATTACATTTTACATTGAAAGTAACTGACGGTGCTTTGTTGGTACAAAAACATGAACTGGCTTCCAGTGCTACATTTACAGAAATAATGTGGTGGTAAAATATTCTTTTGTGTTATGGGTCAAGGTGCGCGCTGACCAGAGTTTTCAGTTTTCAATGGAATCCCATTTAAATTGGTCCAAATTGGCAGAAATCCCCACACTTAAGAATCATGCTCACAGAATGCTGTTCTGTATGTTATGAAAGTGGATTTTAAATGACAAGGTTTTTCTCAACTTGTCATCATTTATTACCTACCGTCTGCCATACGCCATGGTACTAACTCTCTTTGTTGCGCTATTTTCCTGAAAGAGACAACTTCTTCTTAAAACAGGCACAAAAGGGGGACTCCGAGAAGCCATCGAAATCACACAGAAAAACAGACGAGCGGCAAGAGCTGGAAAGAGTTTCAGCGGCGAACGGAGAGGAGCGATCCCGACGCAAAGAGAGGAGACCCTCGAAGGGGCGCAGCCTGTCCAGGTCCCACTCGCGAGAGAGGTTCGTCTGATCGATAAAGGGTATACCGAGAAATGTTCAGCAGGTTTAACTTGTTTGATAACTTTAATATTCTTTGGTATGTCATAGTTTCTAGATTAATTTTGTCTTTGGAAAAATATTTTTTGCAATAACCAAAAAACCCAGAAATACAAAACATTCTTATACTTTTTTAAAATTCTGGTCAACATATACTCTATTGCTTTCAGACGGCCTCACAGCAAAAGTAAGGACAGGCGTCAATCCCGGAGCCGGGACAGGAAGAAGAAAGCCAGGTCTCGCTCGGGTTCAAGGACCAAACATCGTCATCACAGCAGAAGTCGCAGTAAGAGCAGGTGAGCTTAGTTAAATTACCAGGATACCTTCTGGGATTAAGTATTGTTTGACTCTTGTCCTCCTTGCCTACCATTGGACTTGTATCTAACAGTATGTTTTTTTTTCCTTTGGTTGTACCATCAGGGAGCGAAAGAAAAAGAGTGAGAAAGTGCGCAAGAAGAGTCGAAGCAGGTCTGTTAATCCACCTGCCTTCCGGGGCCGAAACGCAGCTATGGATGCACAAGAGGCCCTGGCCAGAAGGCAAGGCAACAGTTCAATATAGATCGGTTGTTCTGTTCTGGCCAAATCCAAGAAATGGTAGAAGTGCTTATTGCATCTGAGTAATAGCAGCTTCAAAAAAGAATAAATCATACTTTTATTGAAAAGTTTTACCGACTTTATAATGCCTGACAATTTAAGAACATCATGAGTTTAAGCACTTGTGACCAAGCATTAATGTGACCAATCGTAAATCAATTTAAAGCTGACCATCAGCTACCATTTGATCCCAAAATGAGTCTAATGTAATCTGTAGACCTCTGAGCTTGGCTGTTATCTGACTTCTCATACAAGTTACACTTCCCAGAGAGCCTTGTTGTTCATAAAACCACGTTTATAGGGAAAGTTCTGTAAAATGGGGATAGGTTGGGGGAACTGCTGGTCTGGGTCTCTAAAACACTGACGATGACATTTTAATGTCCACATTTGTCTGGCCGGGGACCTTCGTTGCATGTTACCCCTCCTTTCTCTACCTTCATTTCAAATATCTGCTGTCCCCTGTTTCATAAAAGAAAACATATTCCAAAAACAGTTCTAAAATTATATAAAATAAAATTATGTCTGGCAATGTCTCCAACATGATATGCTCTCACACACACATAATATTATTATCACTTTGTGGTAAACAACAGTGGAAGCAATAGGCTTTTATGTAAAGATCTCCTCTCCTTTTCCAGACTGGAGAGAGCCAAGAAACTACAAGAGCAGAAAGAGAAGGAACTGTTGGAGAAACAGCAGCAACATGAGATAGTTGCAGGTGAGACGGGCGTGCTGTGTCTTTTGTTAAACCAGATTAAATCAGTTGCTTACCATGCTCGTCTGTGCATCTTGCTTTTCAGCCACTGCGCCCATCGTGGCAGTTGCAGCTGCGGCGGCCACCTCCCACCCTGCCCTAAATGTGGCAGCCCTCCTGGCTTCGGGAACGCAGGTCACGCCTCAGATAGCTATGGCAGCACAGATGGCAGCGCTTCAAGCAAAGACACTGGCAGAAACTGGCATTGCTGTACCGAGCTACTACAACCCATCTGCCGTGAACCCCATGAAGTTTGCAGAGCAGGAGAAAAAGAGGAAAATGCTTTGGCAGGGAAAGAAGGAGGGGGTAAGATTAAATATAGCTGTTTCTTGTTTATTTAAAGTGTGTGTGTGTGTGTGTGTGTGTGTGTGTGTGTGTGTGTGTGTGTGTGTGTGTGTATACACCCATTTTAATGATTATATTATTATTATCAAAGGATGCTTATATTTTTAAGGACAAGTCCCAGACAGCCGAGTTGTGGGAGAAGCTGAACTTTGGGAATAAGAACCAAAATGTTAAATTCCGCAAACTCATGGGTATTAAGGCAAGTATTTTTGTGATTTATTCATCCATTGGGTGTTTCATCTGTCCACCACTTCAAGCTTTGTAATTGGAACTTCTTGGAGTAATTGAAATTTCTGTCTCTACAGGGGGAGGACGAACCTGAAGTGGCCAAACCACTGAATGAGGAGGGTTTGAAAACTCTTCAAAAGCAGGAGGAGATGTTTAGGAACCTTGACGTTCAGTATGAGATGGCTCGGTCTCAGACACACACCCAGAGAGGAATGGGCCTTGGTTTCACCTCCTCATTCTCACGTGGCATGGATTCAATGTAGGGCTGTATATGCCACTCAGCTGATCATATAGGACCACTAATTCATCGCTAGCTCTCCAGCTTGCCCGGATCTGTAATTTATTTATAGACAAACATCTTGCATATTGGAACATTATATTGTAAATAGCCTGATGCTGAGTTTGTCGCAGTGTTCATGAATCTGTAATCTCTGCAAAAGGAGGCATCGTTTGACTGGTTGATACTGGTTCAAATTAGATATGTTTGAATAATGTGGTAGCTTTTTTTAAAAACTCATATATATATATTGGTATGTGGTTATTCAACATAAACGGAATATGATGTGGTTCAAGTGAACAGTTTACATCCACTTAACGAAAAAGAAAAAAGCATCCAAAGTTAATTTTGCATTATCTGAATGACAAAGATTAATCTTTTCTGCCTGGGAAAAACCCTAAACTACATTTTCATTTTGTCTTTTGGATTGTGACATCAATGTGCTTGATGAAAGATTCACAAACTTCAAAGCTTTTTTTAAATAAAAATTTGTGTTGAGTAAGATGTTTCATACATCACTTCACATTTACGTAATACCTTTTGATTACATTTGTTTTAATTAACTTAATGTTACCACGGTTTGATGTTGAAATAGAATTGTAATTATTTTTCCAAATTCCATCCATAAAGCAATATAATCTTGTCAAAATTATATGGAATGAATTGATGTCAAGTTATTGGAGCTGTATTAAACAACTGCATTAGACCAGAAAGAAATGAACTTGATACATCTAATTAAAATTACACCTATTTAACATATTGCTTTGTATCAAACATTTTACGAAACAAGATTATGTCAAGAAACTGTGCTTCCACCTTTTATGATTATCATACAGCAATAGCCCTTACAAACTTGAGAAATGGCATGTTTATAAGAATGAATAGTGTACAAAGCAAGAAAGTACAACATCACATACAAAAGACATTTAAAAGACAGAGTATTACAATACTGGAAAAGTGTTTCTTTTTGACACCTAATTGGAAAACCAGTCCTATTTACATATAAGACTGGAGTAGAGAACATGAGCCACACCAGTGATGAGGTTGTGATTGGCAAACTCCAGGATGAGGAGCAGGATTGGGTACTCGCTGTGTCTCCTCTCCATCGTGGACTCGTCACTTAAGCCCATCCAATGGAGCAGCAGGGTTTGCATAGCTACCGGGAAAAGCTCTGTGGCCAGCTCCTCCGCAGGGGGCAAGTCACTAATTCTTTCGATATGCTGTACTTTGAAGCCCTCCACTCTCTGGCTGATGCTGATGTTGGCTGCATGAAACTGTTGCCCTAGCCACCGTCCTACACCACAAAGCAGAGAACTGGAATACGCACAGCCCCAGTCTTTAGCCTTAAGCAGGGCCAACACAGTTTCCGTCACGTCCTTTTCTTCAAGTTTGCCATTCGCGTACCGATCAATATTCTCCAAAAGCATCAATATGGTCTCCAACTGGTCTGTGTGGCAGTCAGTCTTAGAGGAGAGTTTGTCATCCAAGCTGTGCAATTTCTGTCTCAGTGTGGATATAACTGGTTGGTTTTGCTCAGCCTGCAAGCTCTCCTTGGGGAAAGAACAATAATCGTGATCTGCTGAGGTATCCCCGGTGTCACTGCAATGCACATCCACAGACTCCATGTCACCGTGGCAACACTGAGGTTGTGGCAGTCTAAGCTGAACATTCAGGCTGTAACTCATCTTCAGGGGGCTGTCATTTATCTGTGATTTCCAAACATCCTGCAAAGGAAACAGATGAATATATCAAAACAAAAAAAGTATAGATTTCGATATATTCAAAACAAAGCAAATGTATAATGCAAGCATGTGCATAATGTAAACTGCACTGCACCTGGAAGTTCTCCAAAACAGCGAGCTGCTCCTCCTTACTGTACATCTCAAAGGCCACTCGAAAAAGTCCTTGAATGCTGTAGAACCAGAGGCTGTTATTTGAGGTATGGACCTTCAACCCATGGAACCTGAATGCTGCAAAAAGAAACAACGTTTGAGCTGTGTGTGTGTGTAATCTTTTTAAATATCATGATACCATTTTGTCAAGCGTATTTCACCTGAGGAAAAATGTACTTTTGTTGCAAATCCTTTCTTAGCAAACTTGGCATGGTATCTGGGATGGTTCTCTGTGCGGATGTCTGTGTTGGAGAAGACATCTGCTCCTAAATAAAGAGGAACCACCGGACTCTGAAAAAAATACAGATGATACATGCAGTGATATACTGGTATCTTACTCACAGTGAGGCTTAGAGCTTTACTGAGACGTCCTTATCACGCTGCTGCGATCACAGAGACAACCAGTAGATGCCGTGGCTTCTTGTTTACATGGCCCATCGGGGCGTAAACGGCACAACAACAGTAAGCATCCTCCATGACGCCGAGGGACAGTTTTGAATATCTGTTAACGTATATAAATACCTAAACAAATCCACCATTTTCGCTGAAGGAACATATTTGAGGCTGCTCTCACCTTGTTGGAACTCTGCGTCAGACTGAACGATGTCAGATTCACCAAGTAAATATAGCGTATTTTACGTGAACCTCCGTCCCACTGCGGCAAAGTTAGGTGAATAGTTGAGCAACCTGACATTGCTGCATGAAAATTCACCTTCTCATTAGGTCACAATTGCAAAATTGGAACTCCGAATGACGAATGGCTGCTAAAACCCCACCAAATAAAAATGCTCTGACTGACAAACCAACACGTGAGCCTGGGGTTGTAATCCCTGAATGACGTTTTAGGGACAGAGGCGGTCGCTTTAAATAAACGTGGCTCCTCATAGGCTGTGTTGTGGTGTTTTGTTTTCAACTAAAATAGTTAGTTATAGCCTACATGTTACAGAACAGACGTAACGCCTTTGTGCGTGTTTTCCAATTGCCTTTTCGTAATCCGAGATACCAACCTGCAATTCAACGCTGTGGGCTAAGAACAACCCGCGTTAACAGGTACACGTGACATAAGGAGAACCAATGAATACAAAGAACTGCTGCTTTCACCTTTGAACTCCTTTCCTGTGCTGCAGAGCTGGGTGAAAATGGCCGAAGTGGATTTCGGGGATAGTGAGCTCTTTGAGCAGCTCGATGATTCTGCACTGACGGCCCCGACGCACATTCGCTTCACAAGCGACGATGGGGACCAGGAGGAGAAGAGCCAGGCCCCCGGCCTGCTGGATACGTCTGACGACTCCGTCCAGAGACTCGTGGAAGAGAATATCCTTGTGTCCAAGTGTGTGCTAGCATGTTGATGTAGCACACGCTAACGTAGACTAGCAACTGTAACCCAAACAGAAACAGGCACAACCTCGACGTGTCGGATAATGGCTCTTGTGTATGTGTCCGGTCTGTTAACTTAACTTGTAGATTACATAAAGGTTTGAGAAGAAAACTGAACATCCTGACTCGACCATGGTAATCTATTATTGCTAGCTGATAGTAAGAAATTCCCATTTAAATTAATCGAAACTGATCACCAACCGGTTTTGCCTCTTGACGTTCCAGTGGCATCACAGTTGAAGATGTCAACACCGACGGGCCAGCGCTTCAAATATTTTATGCCAACAACATTATTTCAAAGTAAGTAGTCAAATGTACTTACTTACTTGCGATTCATCGCCCACGTGGACTCGGTGCGTCTAAATTAATGTTGTAATACTGGACGTATTTGTTGTGTTGTTGCTTTGCGGCTAATCCAATGGAAGTGCATCATATTCATCGTCTTGCTGTGTGCGCCTAATCTCTAAATCGATAACAAAACACTACAATTAATCCCCTTATTTTAGGCTGTGTCGTCAGGAAATTGAAGACTGCATCTGGAATGTGCTCTTAAAGCACCAGAAAACGGGCAATGAAAAGACCAACTCCCTCTTTCAAATGAAACCTCAGGTGTTTACCCAGAATATACCTTATCGTAATTGTTAATATAAAAGTTTTTCTTTTTGAAATTTCTAAAAAAAGTTCTATCCTGTATAAAGAATTCAGCATTTGCTACGGATGAAGATCTGCAGAAGTCCTCCTCCACAACTGAAGCATTTAAAGTGAGGGTTTTGCATATTGCAGTTTTTTGTTATAAAGAAAAGACATTTTTTGTCATAGTCTACTTGCAATACTGTCATTATTGTCTTCTCTTTGTGCCTTAGGTGGTTGGAAGTGTGCTCTATTTCACCACATTCAGTATCGATAAACTCGGACAGCCTCTGGTTAACGAAAACCCCCAGTTGACAGATGCTTGGGACATTCCAGCGTATCCTCAAAACCCCTCATCAAAACCCGACTGTCTAGACTGTTAGTTTATCCGTTTTGAACATTTGAAAACTATTTCCACACGTGACATAAATGTTCCAATTAAAGTAAATATGTTGTGAATAAACATGTGGTGATTTTATTATAAAACATCCACCATAGAAGTGTGACTTCTGTTGAAATAGAAAAGATAATGTTATTTTTTTTGGTTACATTTGCACAAGTATAATACACTTTCCTGAAATGTTGCAAAGCTATCAGCAGACATTCAACCAAGTCATTGGTACAGACGGACTGGAAGTAGAGATGAAAGACAAAAGGTATGTCATGTATTTAATGACGCTAAAGAAGCTAAAGATGAAACCAAATTCGGTTTCATCTTTAGTTTCTGACCTTATGTTTTGTTGTTGTGTGGCATATATCTATATAATGAGACAATTGCTGATCTGTTCACCATAGACCCAAATCAATGTGTTTCAACTGCGGTTTGAGTGGTCATCAGCTGAGAGACTGTCCCAAGGTAAGAACAAGTAAGCGTTATTGTGACATCAGCTCAAGTTGAATATATGAAGGGTCTTGACTTTTAACATGTCATGTTTACCATCGTAGCCTAAAGACATGGCTGTGATAAATGAGCGAAGAAAGGAGTTCAATCAGCACAGCAACCAGACCATGCAGAGTAACCAGCGGTACCATGCTGATGAAGTGGAGGAGAGGTTTGCTAAATACAAACCAGGAATCATGAGGTAGAATTTTTATTTTGTAAACCGCAGACAGAAACATAATTTGATCGCATTCAATATCAATTGTCACAAGTAAAAATATTTTTTTCTAATCTAATGTTTACATTCTTTGACCAGTGAGGATCTGTTGAGAGCCATGGGACTTGATGGGAACACCCTGCCACCTCTGATTTATCGCATGAGGCAGCTAGGTTACCCTCCAGGTTGGCTTAAAGAGGCCGAGACTGAGAACTCTGGCTTGGCAATGTATGACGGAAATGGTATGTTCTGGATGAAATTGAAACTTGCTGACTTGATTTTTTTTTTTTTTGATTACACTAGAGCGAAACATGATGTTGTTGGCTTGTTCACAAACATTCCTGTTTTTCTGTTTTCTAGATTCGATTGAAGGTAATTTCAGAGAGAATACCAATTCACAAAACCTCTCTTACGATGTTTCCAAGCTGGTTGAATTCCCGGGCTTCAATGTACCTGCCTCACATCAAATGAAAGATGTAAGTCCCACAACACAAACTTTTATTCACCATATTGCTAGTTAGTTGTGATTTCAGGTATCTGAATTATATTCATGTTTGTGTGTTTTTCTAAATCAGATGGAGGAAAATGGAAATCAATGCAAATACATTTAAATTATACTTATTTCATTTTTGGTTATACATTTAAAATGATTATTTCTTTTGTAAGTGCAAGAATTGACTTTAAATATATTATGTTATTTAGTCTTATAAGGAAATGGCCGCACAAGGTTATTTCAGTCATATTGTTAATGGCAGGTCATCTTTAAACCTGCTCATCTAAATATTTTTCAATTTCTGACCACCAGGAGTTCATGCAGTATGGTTCAATTCCAATGCAGACCAACCACTTCAAACAAAACTATGCAGCCTACCTGTCCAAAAACTTCCCTAAGGTAATTATCTTGAAGTCCTTAAAGCCTAGTTTATGCTTCTGCGTTTTCGGAGAAACGCAAGGACACGCAAGCACTCCTTGCGTGTCCCTTGCGTAGCGTCCAGCCCCCCCTTGCGTCCTTGCGTGTGTCGACCAATTTTTCCAACCCTTGCGTCGACGGATACGCAAGCTCCGCAAGGAAACGCAAGCCGCAGGGCTGTGATTGGTCTGCTTACTACATCCTCGCAGGAGTCTCAGATTTCCGGATTCATAGCATAATTCCGCCATTATTAAAACAAATATATTTTACGAGCGAATGAATCAGATCTAAGAGCTTTTGTCTGAAGAAATCCGTAAATATGACCACTTAGAAAGACGCGCATCATTGGCCGACTATAAAGACGCGCGGATGGGCTCCAATTCATGGACGTGGATCTCCGCAAACGTCGATTTTGCCGGTCGAGGGAGGGGGAGGGGGGAGGTTAAAGTTGTGGAGGAAATACGGGACAAATATGTCCGCAAAAAGAGCAGTGTTGATGCACGGGGCAAAAAAGTGTCCGATAAATTAATAAACAAACCAACGACCTCCACTCGCAAAGAGGGCACTCTCCAGGTCGTCTTCGACAATAAACGTTACTGCGCCTGGTGTTCTGGCGGTGAATTGCTTTGCAACACACGCAAGCCTTTTTGAACCATGAATTGAAACGAGTCCGTCAACGCAAACGCAACGGAGACGCCAATGCAGAAGCATGCGCCGGCCTTAAGTCTTGTGGGCCGCAACTGCGTATTAGCGTTAATCTGACAGCCAGTCATTTATTTTTTTCAACCCCCTGCGGTCACCAATGCCTGGGTTTAATGTGCCACCCACATTTAAATCAGTGGAAGACGAGCAACTTGGCTGCAGCGTTTGATATGGTGTGAATGCAGCCTCAGCCTGCCACTTGTATACAACAGTCCATACCTTTCACATGCAATGGATGCACATTTTTTATAGAGACCTATTCATTCACTAACCTCAGTTCTTATTGTCATTCAAGCCTCTAGATTTTTAAGTTAACAATGTTTTTCAATTTAGTGGCACTGATGAAGGGAGGATGTGTAATAACCCCAAATATTTTCACACCATGTGTCATTCTTCCTTGCAAACAGCCCGGTGATGCCACCTGCAGCAAGAGACGGCATGAGTCTGGGTCATCTCCACACCAGAGGAAGAAGACCCGGTTCAGCCCTGACAGGAACTCCGATAGGAGCTCGGACATGGATGTTGAATCGGGTAACCAGTTACATTTTCAGCATGCTAGTCATTTTGCTTCCTGTTCAAATTACTCTATAAAAAAGGTCGTAGCAGTAATCTCTAATTTTCTTAATCTTGCTATCCACTCTTTCTTCATGACTTGTTAGCTATATTTTAAAAAAGGGGTCCCTTCTTGTTTGTCTCCACAGCTCATATTCAGAATAATGCAGAGTAACACTCACTTTCTATTTTTGGGTGTCTCTCCTCAGACCCAGGAACGCCGTATGATCACGGCGCAGGTGATTTCCAGTTCCAAACTCCCCTACCCCCTGGCTCCCCTTGCTTCAGTTCACCACCTCCTCTACCCCGAGGTACTCCTCCTGCTACACCCACTCCCCCACCTCTCCCTAAAGGTACTCCTCCTCCCACCCCGACTAATGGCTCCCCAGCTCTGCGGGGGCAGAAATGGGTTGTCCTTGATGACGTTGTTGACGAAACGGAGGATGAATTGACATTGGAAGAACTGGAAGAACAGCAGAGACTGATCTGGGCAGCTCTCGAAAATGCTGACACTGCCAGTAACAGTGACTGTGAGACACCTGCAGTGAGAACATGTCCACCAAGTGTGTCCACACCTGGTCATGTCTGCACCAACACCAAAGTAGATGTGATGGACACAACGGGGCCTGCAGAGATCTGCCACAGCGATAACACTCAGAGGGATCGAGAGCGATGCTCTCGCAGTCCGAAACGAATCAAAGCCCAAGATGTTAGCCCTCAGAGCCCAGGTCCAGTTGGACCTCAAGATGTCAGTCCTCAGAGTCCTGGTCCAGTTAGACCTCAAGATGTCAGTCCTCAGAGTCCTGGTCCAGTCGAACCCCAGGATGTTAGCCCTCAGAGCCCGGGTCCAGTTGGACCTCAAGATGTCAGTCCTCAGAGTCCTGGTCCAGTTAGACCTCAAGATGTCAGTCCTCAGAGTCCTGGTCCAGTCGAACCCCAGGATGTCAGCCCTCAGAGCCCGGGTCCAGTTGGACCTCAAGATGTCAGCCTTCAGAGTCCTGGTCCAGTCGAACCCCAGGATGTCAGCACTCAGAGTCCTGGTCCAGTCAAATGCGCTAAAGACAACCCGCGAAGCCCTGATATTTGTTTGTCTAATGACGGGAAGGTAGTCGCTGTTCCTCATCGGAGCAAGTTTGCAGCTGGCATTGTTCCATTTGAAGATACACCAGAGTTCACTGAGGTTGCTGAAACTACAGGGACATACCTAAGGATCAGAGACTTGCTTAAAAGTTCCCCCCGAAGTTTGGGGAAGAAAAAATAAAAATTGTGCCTTTTTTTTGGAGGGGGGGATCTAAAGGATACATGGATTTTTTTTTAATCAATCAAACACATGGACATTTTCATGACCATCCACTCTAGCATAATTTTAGCAGTTTCTCATTTTTACCAAGTTGAATATCTTTGCTATGTGTATATATAATATACATTTGTATCTGTTACCACAACAAGGTAGGCATTTAGGGATGCTACAACAGTGATAGTTTATCCGTTTGGACCAACTAAACCTTTTTTCCCCATTTTTTTTTAAAGCATTTATTGTACCTATTCAATTCAGTATAAAAGTGGTCATTCCCTGACCTATTAATGATGTATAAATATCGTTTTTTTATTTTTGTCTCAATGTTTGGAGTAAAAATGATTTCCCTTGCTTTAATTAGTTTAATCTCCCTTATTTAATTAGGTTTACAACCGTTGATAAATGTGTGTGTAATTTATTTTGGAATGTAAGTTGTCAGCACAGATGGAGTTTACGGTGTATAGTTGATTGGACCGGGTTCATACCCTCTTACATTACAATGCTTGATTTATTCAATTTTGTGTTATTTCACTACTCATCAAAAAGATATGTCTCACAGCTGATATAAAATTAATTCCTTTCAAACTGATCTGACGTAAAAAAAATATGCATTGGAACATTATATGTAGCCTTAACAAAAATGTAAAGAAGCGTTCTATCTGGAACTGTTATGCCCCCTCCTTACCACCAGGGGCGTGTATCATGTCGGCCAACTCTTTACTGTCTTTCATGGTAACCATCAGCTGCTGAGCCACACCTGAGCCTGGTGTGCTTCCTGTTGTATAGGCGCTTTACGTTGGGGGATATGGCTGCTGTTTTAGGTTTGTTTGTTCCAGAATTTTTTCACAAATCGTGGATTGCTGACTCTATGGTTGTTTAATTTGGTAATTACTTTAAAACTTAGTTTTGTCTCCTTTTTATTTAGCAGTCTTTGAGTTGGATTATAATGAGACGCAAATACATGTCATAAATAGAAAGCTTTCTTTATAAGATTGTGGCAATTGAGAATATTGTATCTTTAGGAAAACATAGTTGAGGGATTTGTTTAGCCCTTTGTGAATGTTATGTCGATCTTAGGTCTGACTGTTCAATTCATATTTAAACATACACTACATTCCAAAACTTGTGCAGATGTGCAGTATTTGCATCTGGACTTGTAAATTACTTGCACATAAATGCATAAGAAGGCTGAGACTTCTTATAGTCTTTAACATAGCAATGTATATTCTTTCTAAACATTGAAAGGCCAAAATTTAAACGAGAACTTTGACTATGATTAAAGAACCCCACCTGATTCCCTTTGGTCCAGTGGGATTACTTTCGTAACGTTACTTGACCGCTTTATCATTCAAAAATACAACGTTGTAGGTTGGACAATAATAAAACACGTAAAAAAAAGATCGAAAATACGAGCTAATTTCAGTTTGACGTTACCCCCGTTTAACTTCCGGACTATATGAACCCACTGAATAAAGTTTGTGTGTGGTGGAATTGTTTGTTCCTCTCAGAAGTGAGGGAGTGTTGCATCTCACTGAACATTTCATCTCTGCTGGTTCCCTCCCCGCTGACGTTTCCCGGCGGATAGGTAGACAGGTCCCGGCCCCCGGGCCCCTTATCCCCGGCTCTGATACGTCTGAAGTCGCAGTTCTCCACTTAGCATACTAGCTGTGTATTTCCTCCCGAGTGGACGCAGGCTGTACGGAAACATATCAGGTCAGTGTTAGCTCTAGCTCACGTTGAGGTCCTGCGTTTACGGAAAACCTGCCGGTTCTTTCACTGCTGATAACACCGGTACACCCACCGCGAGGTGAGAGTTTTCCGGGTAACGTTAGGGTAAACGCCACTCGGGGGGTGTTGTTACTTTAGCTATCGTTAGCTAACCTAGCTAGCCACCTCTTCCTTGATCACGGTTGGACGTATTGCCCGGGCCTCGTTGCTAACGTTACTTAGCAACGAACCTTAATCGGATATAACGCACATTATCGTGATCACGGGCTGGGATCCAGGTGACAGTGCAGTCGGCAAACTGCTTATAACAACAGCATTATTCGGCAATCTGTCTTTAGAGTTGAACTGTGCTGATCCGTAACAGTGTGTTAGGGGGGGGACTGTGAACTTGTAACAGCAGTGTGCCCTACTGGAGTGTCGGGGGCATAGCGGAGACTTGTGGAATTTGCTTCAGTCGCTGTGTTTACCACCGTGGTGCAGTCGGTGGGTTGCTCGGATGTAACGTTATGCACATGTGGCAGTTACCGGTAAAACTCACTGCCATGAACAGGATCGTTTCACCCCCTCCCGGGAACGTGTATTAAATAAGTGAGGTAAGTTAGCTGCGGTGTTGTAATTTAAATGGGGCTTAGCTCTTTACCAGATGTGCCACCTCATCGACAGCTCTCACTCCGTTAGCCTGCGCTGCTGCAAAGGGTTTGCGGGCGAGGCTCCTTAAAAGGGCCACATTGAGCCTGCGGAGACCTGCCTGAACGGGGACACCGGGTTACACGTCAGTATAACGACTCTGCGTAGCACACTGTCAAGGTGCGACTTCAGCATTGGTGGTTAACACGAAATCCTTTTATACAAAAAGCAGTTCAACGTGTTTGTGCAGATTTAACATGAGTAACGTCAACGCTGTGAAGGGTTGGATTTGCAAGGCACCATCGCTGGAACTTTCTGAATTTCTTCTGGGCTTTTTCCTGCCTTTTACCCGGTTTTATATGGAGCTTGGGATTTATGTGACTGGCTAAGATGTATTTTTAGCTGGCTCTATCATTTCAAGAGGTTCTGGGGACCTGGACAACTAAACTGTTCAGTTATTCATGTAATGCTTCAGTTGTCCAAACTGTAAGTGCTAGGACATGTGTAGGACAGGCCAGTGTAATAGGTTTTGTTCCGCTTGGTGAAATGAGGGATGTTAATTTGAAAACTCTACCAATAGTACATTACAATAGCGGTGCAGAATGCTTCTGGTTCCAATTCTGTGATCATGTCCTGTTGGCGCTTTTTAACGCCTTCCTTTGTCAGTGCGAGCAGGGTACACAATCATCCCAGCAGATGTTTCCTCAAAAAGGAAGAACCAGTTCTCGATTTGCCCTTGTGATGACAAGAGTGTGGGAGTGAGGCTGATTGAACACGTACTAACTGAAGGCGTACTAAGCAGCTACGGTAGTAGCTTTGGACCAATCACCTACAGCTAGTGTTGCTATAAAAACATTCCAAGGAAATCCGTTTTCAATTAAATTGCGTAAATTACTGATTTGTAACCTACGGAAGTAGCATCGTGAATCAAAAACCCACTGACTTTTGCAATCTGTGACACATTGGCATCATTTAAAATGTACTTGGGAGGCTTGGAGGATAAATATATTTTTTCCCCACATTCCTTTGGTATGAAGGCCAGAAAGTCAGTTTGTTCTGTTCACATCCATTGCTTTAACAGTCTCTGAGCACATAGACCTCTGTCATTACCAACATTTAAATTAATTGTGTCATTTGGAGAAGTCTCAGCTCTGTTTTACAGGCAACCATGTTCCTGTTTCTATTTGTGTCTGGACATCCAAAAACATTAATCCTAACTATGGAATATTGGAATATTAAGGTAGTTTAGTTATACATACGTTTCATCAACTTTCTATTAAATGATTATATTGATTCCCTTAAACCTTTTTCACAGCATCAGTGTTTGGCTTTCTTCCTAGCTGCAGATTAGAGAGACTGTGGCAAAAGATTAACATCACTGTAGTGGGAAATTCTCCAGACTAAGTGGATCATTTTCAGCCGACTGCACCATTCAGAGCTGAAACATCGTTGGTTAATGCTCACACAAGTTGCAGTAAAGCTCGGTGACGTTCAACTGAGGCATCATAATGCAGTTGGTTTTTAGACACACAAGTCCTATTCCACAGGCTTACAGGTCATTTATGGCTATTAATCATCAAATCTGACATTTTTCAATGTCTTCCTTTTTTAGTTTTTGTGCCAAATTACTAAATATTTGGATAGTCTCCATCGTGCCATCTTCAGCTATTGAAAAGCTTTCCGTCTCAGACCTCTTCTTGACCCGAGGGAACTAATCCCCATCATTCAAACGCTGCGTTTGAACTAGGTCAGTGCATTCTGATGGCCAGCCTTCATTCTCCGTTGAGAAATATCCACGAGTGTGTTGCAGTCTTCTCGATCCTTTTTGATGAACCTACACCGTGTAGCTCTTAACTCTTTCATACATTAAAAATTGGTTTGTATAAGACTGTTGAACAAGTTAGATATTGTATTTCTTCCTAGTTGGAGGTCAAGCGTCTCAAAACGGTTTGAATTCACTAGAGAGTCAACAAGGCGCAGGAGTTGCAGTTCTCATCCATTGGAGGAAAAATCAAATGCCAAGTACAGAAATTATAGTATTGAAATCCACTGTAAGGTCACAATATGCCGTCATCATGGGTGTCCTCCACTTTTTATTCACCTTGTTGTCGAGGCTACAGATCGGACTTTAGATTGGCCTAAAAATGGAATCTTTTTTAAATTTCTGATTGAATCAGTCCAAAGTAAAAGTAGTATAAAACCATAATGTAACATATTAAGTCCTATATCAACAACTGATAACGGGGGCACCGTGTTTAAACACTACTTTCAGCCAATCAATTCCGTGATGAGTTAATCTGACAAAGATGATAATCTGTTGCTGATTTAGCGTCTTGTTTCCTCTGTAATCCTGATTTATGGGAAAACTGCAAAGCAGATTTAAACCCTTTTATATGCCAGATTTATAGATTGAGTCGGAGTATTTGGGGTACTGCCTGTTTTGTGGTCAAGGTCACAGATGAAAAGCTTTTCAGTTCGTAGTGTTACGAAGTTCGTAATGGCAGCGACACTGACTGCATATCTGCTGGCCTTTTGACAGGATATATTTAGGTCTTCACAGTGACGCGGTGTGTGTGCTGAGGTGCTTGTTGTCATAACAGAAGCAAAAAGCCTTCATTAACAGCAGCACAAACCAAGTCAATGCACATGCCTTATCTATAGCTGTTCAATAATTTACTTTGTAACTTAAATATTTGCTTTCAGGGACCTTCAGAGGAGAGGCAGAAAAGTCTGGTACATTAGCCTTAATGAGAAAATAGTTTGTTTGATTTATTTCAGTAATATTTCTTTTTTTCTCCTTCCAAACAGGGACCTTTTTGTGAGCAGCCCTTTCCCCCCCCCTGTCCTCCCCTCTTCTAGTTGTTCTATATTTAATTTAGCCAAGGAGAGACAGAACTTGAAGAGGCTGCGACTTGTTGTTTTGATGGTCCGGGGTTAGTCTGTACCCTACAACGGAAAGCCTTGTGGGTCTGACCGATCACTGGAGGAAACATGAGCACAGCCAAGGCCAGTGGGATCAAAGGGCCCAGCAAGATAGGAAGGCCTCTTGGGACGGGAGCACCCAAGACCAACCCCAGCACAGGTAGGAATCTCCCCTTATGCAGTGCCGTGTTTGCCTTTGAGTATTCAACAGCCATGTTTTTTTTTGTTGTTTTTTTTTGGTTCACACTCGTGGTTCTGGGACAAAGTTCACTTTGTGTGTGTGTTACAATTACAGTAGAATATGAATGTTTTACATTCATTTAGTGGGAGTAGTAGTTGTAAAACACTTTGATACAGACCTGTTCGCCATTGAGCTTGGTGCTAGGTCATGTCATAATACACTAAAGGTTGCAGTGCCTTGTCGTTTTTTTTCTTTTCACGCGTTCATGTCGTCATCTCTCTTTTTGCGAGGAGCTTCAGCAAGAACAGCTATACAAGTTGTCAATTTAATTGGATCGATAGAACTGATAAATTACATAACTTACCAGCTATTTTTTTTCCTTATACTATTGCAGCCGTTAGCTAACCCAAAATATAAAACAGTTAATATCTAAATGATGTGATTGTGTGTGACGTATTCCAAATTATTGGAAAGGTCAAAAAGGTCATTTAAGTCACCTAACCTTGTCTAAGGGAAAACATTGTGCTGTTGTAAAACATTGCATATCTTGGCCCGTGACTGTACTGCGACAGGCTGATTTTGACTTTTGGTATTGAGAAGTGTCATGTGATCCTCCTCAAGGAATGCCAGGGAAAGACTTTGCAGTTTAGTGCTAGTTATCTTAGCTTTTCACTAAGGAGCTCACGGTCTCGTACGGAAGGCCAGTGACGATTTTGTGCAGTGGATTGGGGATGGCGTTAAGGAGATGTTGCCAAGATCTTTTCAAAACAAAAGTAAGAATTCAAATGACAATGCTTTTGAAACATTTAGTCAGGATTACATTTTTACCACAGCAGTGGGATTATCACGCTTTCTTGTCACTGTGGAATTTTATTTAAACCCACCAACAATTGGAAGTCACGTAGAAAGGTTGTTTTATTACATTTTTTTTTTTGCGTTACTAAATAAACACGTATAAACCGAGGACAGATTAAAGGTCCATAATTTAAGACCCCCTCTTATTTTTCAGCGGGCGCTAAAGCGAATGCGGTCGACAAATCCGATGCACGAGTAAGCAGAGGAGATGGTGACAGTGCTGGGGAGAGCTTCCAGGTCGGGGACCGTGTATGGGTGAACGGGAACAAACCTGGCCACATACGGTTTTTGGGAGATGCCCAGTTTGCCCCTGGACAGTGGGCAGGGATTGTTCTAGATGAGCCGATTGGGAAGAATGATGGCTCAGTTGCCGGGGTGCGCTATTTCCAATGTGAACCCCTGCGAGGAATATTTACCCGCCCGTCAAAGTTGTCTCTCACGGAAGGGGAGGCTAATGGCACTGAGACGGCTCCGCCCTCCCGCGCTGCCTCACCCACCCCTTCAGTCGGCAGCGTAACCTCGCATACACCTGCCACAAAGTCAACATTACCCTCAACCACCACGGCGACCAAGAAGACCTCATCCGCTCCACCAGCAACACCGGCTACACCGTCCTCCAACCTTGCACGCACAAACAGTGAATCTGTGTCCAACCTCTCCGAGACGGGATCAGTCAAGAAGGGGGAAAGGGAACTGAAGATGGGTGACCGTGTATTGGTAAAGTTTGTTCGGTTATTCCACTGTATGACTAAGCATGCCCTCCTTCTTAGTAATCTCAGGGAAATGAATGCATACAAACACAGCCAGAGAATAGAATTGGTGTTGCTTACAGGTTTCAGTGTACACCCCTAAACATAATAATAATTTGCTTTCACATGCTGACTGTCGGTTGACCATAGTTTTACCAGAGTTTGACATCATTCTGTTAAAGGCTGGTTCATGTTTGTGTGTAGAATTATCTCATTAAGGTTTTTTTTTTTTACCAGTCAAAGGCCTCTCTCATAGATGAAGATCAAATGTTTGGTAATATCTTGTCTTTTCTGCTCAGGTTGCTGGTACGAAGGCAGGAGTGGTACGTTTCCTTGGAGAAACGGATTTTGCTAAAGGCGAGTGGTGCGGTGTGGAATTGGATGAGCCCTTAGGAAAGAATGACGGGGCGGTGGCAGGCACAAGGTACAAACGCCACTGGATATGCAAATATTTAAAAGTTATTTTGCTTGGTAACCCCATGCAGACTATGATTTACATTATACACATTGTTACATTATTATATTTGTATTCCATTATGTGTGCCCAGATATTTTCAGTGCCAACCCAAGTATGGCTTATTTGCCCCAGTGCACAAAGTCACTCGCATCGGCTTCCCTTCCACCACGCCAGCCAAAGCAAAAACCACGGTTCGCAAAGCAGGGGCCACACCATCGGGGCTAAAGCGAAGCCCCAGTGCCTCTTCCATCAGCACTATGAGCTCCGTGGCATCCTCGGTCAGCGCCAAGCCCAGCCGCACAGGCCTGGTGAGACGTGGACGCGCTCGGTTTCATCGGTTATTATCAATGCCGCATGTACGCCCCGTCTGACCAGGCCCGTAATCTGTCCCTCCATAGCTAACGGAGACGTCATCACGGTATAATCGCAAGATTTCAGGCACCACAGCCCTGCAGGAGGCGCTGAAGGAGAAGCAGCAGCATATTGAGCAGCTTATGGCTGAGAGGGACATGGAGAGAGCTGAAGTTGCCAAGGCTACTGGTCATGTTGGCGAGATGGAGCAAGAAGTTGGCCTGCTCAGGGATGAACAGGAGCAGGTTAGCTCTCCCGCTGGTTCAGTAATAACATTCCTGTCGATCGTAAAGTACTCTGAGGATAAGAGTTGCCGGGTCATCAACGTGGATCACAATCATGATTGATTGATTCATTGATTGACTGACTGATTGATTTTTCTTTTGTTAAAGATGGAGACCAAGATGGATCAGTTACGTGCCTTGGTAGAAGCTGCAGACAAAGACAAAGTCGATCTGCTGAATCAGCTGGAGGAGGAGCGTAGGTAAGGATTCCCAGAGGTATCACCAGTCAGATACCCCTCCCCCCCCTCCGCCAGTACATCAGCATCTATTATTTCAAATATGTGGGTTTGTTTGTCGGACGAGGAAATAAGAAGAGGACATGCTGTGCCAGAAATACAAACTGATATCCCTTTCTGTCTTGTATCTTTAAAATTGAATCTTGCATAAAGGTGTAGTATCCTCTGTAACAGAGCTACAGCTGAGTCCAGAGAGAGCATTTTCATCACGTGTTTTATTTTAGCAAAGAAACCATCCATCACTATCAGTAAGCGTGTTTGCATGGATAGTTTGACACCGGCATCGTCTTGCATTAGATGCTGGGCTCTCAAAGGCTCTATGCAGAAAGCCTCGGGCATAGATGACAAGGCAGAACGAAATGCGCACTGATCACCATGTGGTCTTATCTGTTCGGAATTTTACTCTATTTTTGTTTTATAAATATTTCATGCGTTGTTGGTTTTCCTGTTAGTTCAAAACAACAACAGCTCCCACAAGTTAATTATTTTCTGTTGAGCAGGAAGGTGGAGGACCTTCAGTTTCGCGTAGAGGAAGCTTGCATTACCAAAGGAGACCTGGAGGTAAATGCACGACACAAATCCACCCATATTTTATTGAATTCCAGTTTGAAAAATCCAAACATTGATCAAGTAGAGAAACACCATTAAATCAAACTTTTATTTTTCTAAGTGGATGTTTTGTTCAAATTATCTTTTCGTTTTTGACTCGATAGCAGCAGTTGCTCCCTTCACTCCGAAACTTGGTTCGACACTTGCATATCAGTTCATTACCTTCTTCGATTTCCATGACCATGGAAGTGCAAGTGATTTCAATTTTTTGACTTCACATCAGTATGTCTCCATGTGTGCAGGTTCATTGCAATTCAAGGTTGCATGAGATTTCTTTCTGAATAAGCTGTGGTTGCGTTCAGACAGCATTCTCATTATCGTGACTATGTCGGCAGGAAAAACGAACCGTTCTGCAGCGCCAATAAGCGTGTTTGCATGGACAGTTACACTTGCTTCATCTTGCATTAGATGACTTGCTGTCAGATGCCCCTAGTGGTGCAGGAAGGCTCAGGCTTTGATGACGGGACAGAGATAAATAACCATTCAGATATCCATGTGGTCGGTGAACTGATATTAACATTGTTTAGTATGATTGGCCTGAATAGTTATTGTGGAGTCATATTTCAGAAATGTTTTGTCCAAATTAACTATAAATGCTAAGGTCTGTTTTTTCCTTATTCCCTCTGTTAGAATAAAAAAATGTATAATGTCAAGGATTTTTCATATATTCCACAGTGGTACATGGGACCGTCAATTATCCTGAAGGCAACCAAACCCAAACTAGGTGTTTAAAATTGAGGGCTGCAGGGTTAGAATATCCCTTTATGTATTTTTTTTAACTTGTATACTAACAATTTATTACTAACTCACGGGTGTGGATATATTAAAAACTTGCATGCAGCTTAAAAGACACAAACAAAACCGTCTCATTGGCCAAACTCAAAAATGCTTTGTTGACTTCAAGCTGTTGGAGGAGTTGGAGGAGTACTAATGTTGTGCTTTAACCCTTGATGCCTCCCTGTTCAGTAATGTGATGTTATTGCTTCTTCTTCCTTCTCTTCCTCGTCTTGTATGTTGGTCCAGTGCTCAGCATGGAACCACTGGAGATGCTCCCTTGTCATTTCACTGCCCAGTCACAGACCTGTATTCAGTTTGCCTACTGCAATGGAATAGTAATGAATAGTAACACTCCACTTCAAAATACTAGTGTCATTTAGCCAGGCTACATGACAGATTGTACCTCTCTTTAACTCCACATTCACGGTCAATAAATAACGTGTGCATTTAGTTAAAGTTAAAGTAGCCCAAACATGTACATGAGCTGTAAAAATATTAGTAAAGTCTTGTTCTATTTATACTTTTTGTATGATTCCATATACATGTTGTACACATGTGGTTCAGCCTTGACAGTTGATTTAGTCAGATTGTGTCAATACAAAATTATACACTGGTCCTGTCTGTTGGCATAATGTTTTCAAATTATTGCTATATCTCTTTTTTTAAGTGAAACTTTAAAAAGTCAGTATATGCTGAGTTGGATGCAAAACAACAATCCCCAAATTGGGCCATAAAATTTAGTAAGTTGCCATAAAACAATCAGGTCATAGCTCACACAGTAACAACAAAGTCAAATAGGAACCCTTTCTGCTTTTGTGTTACTGATTTGACTTCTTTTAAGTTAGTCATAAATCCTGCACATGGTGTCTGACAACTGGTGGATTATTTTTAATATTTACTGTATACAATGTGGACGATGGTTTAATCACTACGGAGAGAAAGCAGCGGGGTTATTGATAATGCTACAGGCGTAATTATTTTGCCAATATAAAAAAAAGACACATTGGTTCAGTTTTAAATACAATCAATTCAGATTTGTCTTTGAGACTTTGCTTTATTTAAACATAACAATCCAACAACATACTTTCTATGTGCTTTAATCCATTGAGGTGTCAGGATATGGCCGTCACTGCTTTCTCTCCGTGATGCGGTGAAGTCATTTTTAAGTGATATACTTTCTGGCTTGACATTATCCGATTTTGAACGTGCTTTGTTCACCAGGTGTCAATTTTGCATGTTTACTTATAAACTGCCTCCATCAACGTACTCATTCTGCATATTCATAACACATTACCCCCCCTCTTTGGTCTCTTGTTTTGTATTCTCCCACAAACGCCCCGCGCACAGCTGTTTATGGCACAACCTGAAAGCTCTGCATGGGGTGTCTTCCCATTTTCAACGGTCACTTCCTACATCCACCAGATACCCTTTCCCAATCCTCCCAAATCCTCCTACACAGACCATTACCATTATCCTCCATCCTCTCTCCTGTCTCACTCCCTCTCTGTCTTCATTGGGCTGGCATGTGATGGTGGCACTGGTGTGTTCTCTTCCTCTTCCCCTTGTTTACTAACAGACGCAGACCAGACTGGAGCATGCCCACATTAAGGAGCTTGAACAGAGCCTACTCTTTGAAAAGACCAAAGCTGAGAAACTCCAAAGAGAGTTAGAAGACAATAGGGTAATGAATTCTGCTCTGTAGTGTGCTTCGCTGGAAAAAGAGGGCCCGTGCCGGGGATAGAGGTAACAAATGTACAAAAGGGGGTACACAGAGCTGCAACAGCTGGAGCTTTCCTTCGTGCGGCAGCGTGCATTTACCAGGCTTCACACAATAAATATACTCCTTTATTTACAACGTATAATTCAAGTAAACCTATTTATTTATTTGAATTAATCCATCCAGTGCAGTTAGATTTGCACCTTTTTTGAATTACACTTTGTGGGGTTAGCCACAGAATAATTTAGCATCATCTTCCATTACCTTTTTTTTAAAAATTGTGATGAATTACCCAACATGAACTCACCCTCGCTTTACCGGTGTCACTTAACCAGACAGACAAACCTTTCCCTTTTCCCCGCTAAGCATTTTCTCGGTTACCCTGTGTTCGACTTCCTTAGTCCGTCCCAGCATCCTTTGGCCCTGCTTATTTGGTGTCCCTGCGTTTGGCAAGTCTTATACCTACTCCACCTCCCAAAGTATGCATCCTTTGGCTGCTGTGTTTTTTAGGGAAAACCGATTTCTTTAAATTCATGACCACAGTTTCTACAGGTTATCTTTCAACTATTCTTTGATCAAGAAAATGTTTTCTATTAAATGTACATAAAACAAGCTATTGAATATAAGGTTAAAGCAGTAAAAAAATGTTTGAGAACATGGTGCTAAGCACTGGATTTGGGAGACAGCTGGACAAACCTAAAAGTACATGGGACATGTCAATGCTCCCTCAGGGTTTCTCACATCGTCCCTCTCCTGATTCAGTGATTGAGAACGATGGATGAAAAGTCTTACACTACTATAGCTCCACACATGCTTTCAGTGTTCACTTCCATTATAACCCTCGATAGCCATGAGAGGTCAGCATAACACCTTGTTTTTGATCACTGTTTTTCATGCCCTCATTATGCAAGCAAAAACAACTTTTTTTTTTTTTTTTTTTTAAATGTCGCTGTTACCAAGTGTTTAATTGCTGTTTAACAATCTTTTTGTTTCTTCATTTTTTTCAGTAACCCAAAAGTACGATCACGGCTTTTACACACTTGATGTACAGTGCTTCAGCGTATCCGCTGCATCTTTTTGAATATAAGATTTTCTTGCATCTTTAAAGGTTACCACTGTTTCGGAGCGATCCCGTATAATGGACCTTGAGAAGGATCTTTCTCTGCGTGCAAGAGAGGTAGCTGACCTGCAGCTGCGCCTCGGGACCCAACAAGGCTCTGAGGACTCAAAGTCTACTCTTTCTCCCCTTCTGGAAGAGATAACTTCTCTGAGGGATCAGTTGGCCTCCCAAGAAGTTAAGCAGCAAGAGGAGCTAACAAAGTACAAGGAGAGGATAGAAGCCCAAGAAAAGACCCACAGTGAGGCATCCGCCCGGCTCCAGGCTACATCCGTAAGCCTCTCTGGTGACAACGAACAGTTGAAGATGCGCATAAGCCAGGCTGAGAAGGAGAATGCGGATATTATTGATTCCTGGCGTTCCAAGTTGGAAGTCGTCGTAGCCTCTCACCAGCAAGCCATGGAGGGGCTGAAGGGGTCCTTCAGCAAAGGCGCAGATGCCCAGACACAAGAACTTATCGAAACCAAAAGTGAACTACAGCGACTGAAAATGGAGCACAATTTAGCTGTCGAGGAGGCCAGCGCCAAACATGAGGCTCACGCCGCATCCGTGGCTCAGGAGGTGCAGGCACTGAAGGCTCAGCTGTGTTCTGTGATTGAGGAGAAGGAACGACTGGAAGAGTCACTGCGGTCCAGCGTTGAAAAAGCAGAGGAGCAGCACCTTGTGGAAATGGAAGACGTTCTTGGAAAACTTCATAATGCTGAACTTAAGGTGAATGAGCTCGTAGAGAAGGAAGCGATGTTGGCACAGCAGGCCCAAGACAAGGAGCGAGAAACCAAAGAGCAGATTTCAGAACTGGCGGCTTTGCGTAGCCAAGTAGCACAAGGCGACCAGGAGGTTGTGACCCTGAAGAGTCAATTAGAAGTGGTTCAGAGTCAAGGGAACAACCAGGGGGCTCAGGTGGGTTCTTCTTGTGTCTCGCGTTTGAGCAAAATTGTGTCCTATTATGTTCCGTCATTTCTAGACGATGCCTTTTGTTTACGGTCCTTTTCACTTGATGTGTGCCGTGTAGGTCAATGCGTTGAGCTCACAGTTGGAGGGCCGACAGCAGGAAGTCGTCTCTTTACAGCAGAGTCTGACCACCGTACAGCAGGAGAAGGCGGCCCTGGAACAGGAGCTCGGAGGCCTGGTAGGACTTAAAACCCAATTTCGGAAGAGGATTCGCCACATTATGTTGTTGGGATTGAAGTCGTATCATTTTCAAATTCAGTGCTCCTTGATTAAAAAGACAACCTGATTCGCATCTGGGTTTTCTCTACTGCAATTGCTTGTTACTCATTGGCCAACATATACAAAGATATCAATCTCTTGTATCTAAAGGGGCCAAGTCCAGCTAAAATGTATTAGCTTATGTATCAGCTATAGTATTCTGAAGGCTTAACAATCCACAAAAGGTGCTGTACCACAACAATCTGAATCAACACGCCTAAAATTATTATATTTACACAGAAACAAAAGTTGGCTGAAAACACAGAGGAACAGACTATCTCATCAAACACTATGCAAGGTAAATTACCAGCATTGTGAAATTGCTGTTACCTCCTGTGCATGAAGGCTTCCAGCTTCTAAAATGTTACCTTTTTCTTTTTGCAGAAACACTTGAGAAGCTCCGTAAGAAGGAAGAGCAGTGCACATCTCTGAGCACAGAATCCGAGTCTCTAAAAAGCCAACTTGCCGGTGGGAACATCTTGCATGTTGTAAAACGTTTTGCACACATTCCCCCTTTCTGGTTGAACCTTGCATAACCATAGACGCTGTGAACAAAGTTGTCCTTTCTCAACTCAGGGGTCGAGAGGAAACTGAAGACTGCAGATGAAAAACTTGAGCAGCTCTCAAAGGACAAATGCAAGCTGGAAAATGACATCTCCGACATTATGAAGACATCTGGTGATAGTTCAGAACAGCTGACCAAAATGAACGATGATCTCAAACAGAAAGAAAGGTGCCCTTCTCCTACAGTAATCCACAAAACCCATTTCACCAGCCATGAGATGCTAATGATTCCCTTGGTTAAATCCCGTGCTGTAGTCTGTGGGTTTGTCAGTTGTCTAACCTGTCACTGAACATCCTCGTCAGATTCCTTTTTTTTTGATTGTCACTCAGGAGGCTTGAGGAGTTGCAGAGTCAACTATCGGAGGAGAAGGAGAAGGTGGCGCACTCGAATGAACAACTCCAGCAAGAAAAGTCCCGCAAAGAGCAGGAGCTGATGGAGACCAGAGATGCACATCAGGCTCAAATAAGTGGCCTCCAGGAGAAGATTGCAAGCCTGGTGAGTATTGTTAGGCAGTCGCAAACAATGTGACTGTGTTAAACAGCAGTTATGAACGGACATTAAAGTGTTTAGTACTTTGTTTACCAAGCATTGGTACTTAAGGGTATCTCTCTGTCTGCTTCGTAAGAAGTAGGTAATATTAATCATGTTTCTAATGTCTTGTTTTCTAGGAGAAGACCGTTAAACAGGGCGAGACCTTTGTTGTGGAACTCAAGGCATCACAAGAGAAATCCATCTCTCAGGTTTCCGAGGTTCATGTGAAGGAATTAGAGGTTCTGCAGAGTCAGATTAACACGTTGAAGCAGGACTTCTCCTCCAGCAAGGACAAAAACCTGGAGTTGGAGAAGCTGGTGTCTGAGCTGCAGGAGTTCAAGGAACAAGCTCAGGTAAGCACAAACCCTCCAAGATGCACAGGTATTAGTTGTTTTTTTTTTTTTTTTTACTTTTTGACTTTTTGGTCAGTAACTTGTTTCATGTTAACAGAAGACTTTACTCATGTTAATCAATGAAAAACATCAGATTTTGGTCTCGGTGATTCATATAGATTTCCATTGCTTTATTACCGTCATACATTTGTGATGAGTTCCTTACTTCTCCCCCCCCCCTAACATAACCTTCAAATTCATTGGATGGTACCACTGGTCATATGCTTGCAGGGGTAGAACTGATTAAAACATGTATTCTAAGACCATTTTTGATTATTGGACAAGCTAAAGGAAAAAGCTTCAGATACTTAAGGAGTTGCGTTGTGGCTGAATGTATCAATGCACAGAGTAGCTATTAACTAAAATGTTCCACTAATTTAGCTATGTACCCCTGCTGGCATTGTTTATAAGCCTGACATTTCATTTAAGTAGAACATTTTCACTTCCTAACTAAATATTTTGTGTTTTTTAAAGAATATATAATATATATATCCTATACCAATGAATTCAAAGGATTGGCCCAATGGTTACCAATCAATCAATAAAGAGTTGGTGTTTATATTGTTGTCTTTGCGTCTGTGGCTACGAGCCACTCTTTGTTTATAGGCCAGTCAAGCTTGTTGGCATCAATTTTATTAATAAATGCATTAAAAGTAAGTCGGAAGTGAAAATGTTCCACCCTTTACATTTTGCTGAAAACCATATTGGTGTATGCTGTGGTGTGATCTGTTGCCAGTTTAATGCTCCTGCAGCTTAACCTTTCCAATGGCATACCACTTGATGGGACATGGCTGCTTGGTTTAGTTTTTCAGATGTATATATTTAAATATATATATTCCCCTGCTATTTTTCTTCAACTTTATTTTTCCCAGTGTCTTTCTGCTGAGCTTGACTCCCACAAGCATGATGTTGAACATTTGAACAAACAACTGGAAAAGCAGAGTCTAGAGCTGGAAAATGCGTGTAAGGAAAGGGAGGAGATCAAAGCTGAGAAAGGCAAACTGGATAAACGTTGTTCAGAAATCCAAACTAAGCTCTCTGACCTTGAGATTAGTCACCAGGCGCTTTCTGTCCAGAATGAAGAACTGCTAGTAACTAGAGACGAGCTTTCCAGAAACCTAGAGAAGGTAATTGCCAAGAACAAGTGTTCGGATGAACAGAGTATTTCATTGACGAAGGAGCTGGAGAAGCTCAAAGATCTTCTTCAGGAAGTACAGGCTGAAAACAAGAACCTGAAGCATGCCGACAGTGAACACAAGGCCCAGACTGAGGAGCTTCAAAGAAAACATGCAGAGAAGACCGACTTGCTCCGTAAGTATCAGCAGGACACCCAGCAAGTTGAGATTACAAATAAGCAACTACAAGAGGATTATGAAAATGTCTGCAAAGAGAAGAACTGCCTTGTAGATGACCTCAAGGAAAGAACATCAAAGTTCACGTGTGAGAAGGAAAATCTCATTTTAGAACGTGATTCTGCTAGAAATGCCCAAAAATCGCTTGATGCTAAGAATGCTGAGTTGCTGGCAAAACTTAAATCGTTAAACTTGGACAAAGAAGATCTTACAATGAGGAACACCCAGCTGCAAGCGCTCACGGAAACGCTGACAAAAGAAAAGCAGGAGATGTCTTCTGAACTCAGTGCTACTTTGATGGACAAACAGAGCCTCGAAACGGTGAAAGAGGAGCTGCAGAATAAACTGAGTGCTGCCAGGAAGGATTTGGAGAGTTCTGTCCGTCAATGTGAAGAACTTAAAGCCACCAAAATGAGCCTGACACAGATGCTTGACTCGGTCAAGACGAGCAGTCAGGTGACTGATTCTGAGAGGCTACACCTTCTTCAAGAGAAAGAAGACCTGATTGCAATCCAAAGGAAAGCCTGTAATGAGAAAGAAGAGCTCCTCGGCGAGATGGACGAAATAAAAGAGAAATTTCAAGTCTCCACAGAACAACTGTCAAAGTCCAACGAGAAATTTAAAGAAGCGTTGTCATCTTTTGAGCAAGAGAAAGAAGCGTTTCGCCTTCAGAATTCTGAGATTGAGATGGCTTTACATGTTGTACGAAAAGAAAAGATGAGCCTGGATTCAGCACTAGAGCAGCAGAAAATGGATAATGAGCGTTTGGTGGGAAAGATAGGAGAATTGGAAGAGAAGCACACAAAAACCATATCTGACAAGAATGCTCTTTCTCTTGAATGTGATAGGCTAGCCAGTGATATCAGAACAAACAAGGACCAGTTGGAAGGTTTCTCAAAATCCAATGAGCTCTTAATTCAAGAGAGGTCTCACTTGAAAGCCGAGCTGGAGGAAACCAAGCGGCAAAAAGACGAAGTTGAAGCCGAGTTGTCCTCTTTGAGGCGAGATAAGGCTGACTTACAGAATGAACTGCAGAAACACACTGCTGACATTGAAATTCTGAGAAAGGGCAACACTGAAGCCGTGCAAGAGTACAGTAAACTGAACATGGATTTTGAGAAGGCTAATTCTGAACTCGTTAAACAGGTTGATAACCTGAAAACAGATTGTGAGCGTCTGCAAACGTTGCACACTGAAGGTAACAACAAAGTGCAGTCCCTGCAGAAAGACAACCACAGTCTGCTTCAGGAGATCCAGGAGTTAAAATGTCAGACAGAATCAATATCCGAGGCCAAGCACCTTCTGAAAACACAGTTACAGGCCGAGTCCAGTGAACGAAATAAAATCATATCTGTTAAGGAGGCTCTGTCCAAACAGCTTGAGGATCTGCAGAGAACGTTGTCCCAAGTTAAGCAAGAAAACAAGGACATTTCTTCCAACCTCAGGAATGCGGATGAGCAGAAGAAGGCCTTTATGGTGGATATGGAGCATTTGAAGACTCAATTGAAGCAGCGAGAGCAAGAAACTAGTCATTTGATAAAAGATAAAGGGCAGTTATTATCTAACATTGAAGAAATAAGCAAACAGATGACCTCCCTGACCACAGAGAAAGAAGACCTTTTGGCTGCACAGTGCAAGTTGGAGAAGAACATTTCTTCTCTCCACACGAGCGAGGAGAAGTGGCTCGTAGAACGGACGAGACTCCTCGGAGAGATAGAAAACTTGCACACCGCCCTGAAGGCGCTAGAAGGAGATGTCGAGGCCCTGCAAACTGAAAAGGAGCTTTTGGAAACCCAGTGCAAGAGCGCCGCCGTGGAGGTTTCGGCTTCTGCCGTTGCGAAAGAAGAGATGACCTCTGACCTCTCGGATCTAACCGCTGAGAAGGGCGCCCTGCAGGTGGAGAGAGACGAAGCCAACCAGAAAGTCAGGACGCTGGAGGCCCAACTAAAAAATGCAATTTCTAAGCAGCTTGAGGTATTCCTCCTCCAGTAGTAATCACTGACTCGCATACCGTTTGAGTGGCGGGGGCTATGTCACCTTCTCACTGCATGCGTGCTGGTTTCTCTGCCTTTACTCTTTCCCTTTATTTTGGTGTCTAACTTTCATCTTCCATTTACTAACTGCTGTAACTGACCTTTTAGCTCCCAGCCTTTGCCTGCGGACTCAAAACGTGATCCAACCTAAAGCAAATTTTTTGACTTGAGGTCCATGGTGATCTTTATCAGGCGTTTCATATTTCATTTTCAATTGTCGTTTTAGAAATGAAAACCCCAATAATCTGCTTTGTAATGTCATTTTGTCCAATTTTTAATGTTCTCTTGCAAAATCTCTGGTTGAATACACACAAATAAAATATTAAGAAATAATAAGATGTTGATACAAAGCAGCTTTCGGGGTTTGGAAGTATCCGTTCTGAGACCACAGGAGTATGAACTAATGTTGTTAATTCTCATCCAGTATTTGAACTTGACATTTCAAATGAACGTTGAAATGACATCTGAATACCTAATTCTAAATCAGAAATGTAGACAACTCGTGAAGCATGCAGTTATTTCTTTTAAAATTATTTTAATTTGACTTGCGTCAAACAATGCATTACAAATATATTTAATCACATTTCTCTCTTTGTAGAATAAATACTGTATTTATCTCAACCAACAATTTTCTGCTCTCAATTTGAAACCATTTACAGCGAATATTCTGCTCATGCACCATTTAGGCTACAGAGCTTTCTGGAAACACTGCTGAGACCCTTGAACAGCTGACGAAGGAGAACGCCACCTTGATGCAGGAGAAGAATAAAGCCCAATCCTCATTGGACGAACTCCTGAGCTCCAAGCAGAAGGGCGAGGCGCAGGTAGGAGATACTTGCTCACCTGCATGTTTAAGCTTTGAGAGGTGCTTTTGTGTAACGCTAAATTCAGCCGATAAATGTTTTTCTTTAATTAATTTTTAGCTTAAATCCTTGAAGAACAATATTTCCAAATACCAAGAAGATATGACGATTTGCAAAGAGCAGCTTTGCATAGAAACTCAGAGGACTGAGAGTCTAAGCCAGGAAATGTGAGTATGGATATTCTTTGTTTCGGCTGCTTGTAAAACAGAAATCTGTCACATCTGGTTATAGTTGTATGATATAATTTGTGGCATCAAAGACGTTTTTACAAATCAATGTGATCAGGCGATTTTACCATTTGTATTTATTCAGTGAGGAGCTTAAACTAGCAGTTTCTGTAAAGACTAAGTCCATGCAGATGCTACAAGATGAAAACGACAAGCTGACGCTGGATATTGATAACAATCAGAAGGCCCTGGGAGACCTTGAGAAGGTGAAACACTTACATAAACGTACAAGCATCAGAACATTTTGTTTCAGCTATTAATCCGGCAACCATGATGTTTTTTTTTTCTTTCAGCTCAAAGACGAGCACTCAAAACTAAAAAAACAGTTGAAGTTAAGGTAAGAGAATGCATTTTTTTTCATGGGGCAGTTTCTCACATCTGTGCAAATATCACCAATATTTTGACAGCCGTTTGTATTAATGAACACACGTGCGTGACACATGCTAATATTATTGACTGTAATTAAACAACTGGTACGTCACTTTGTTCTTTCCTTCGAAGCCTGCCAATTAATGCCTTCAGGTACTTCACACCTTTCGTACTAGGGGATGCAGGTCATCCGTCATGCATGCTTTAGTTGAAGCGAACGGGAAACGGAAGCAATATGTGCAGTTTAATATATGAGCACCTTTTAAGTACAGTGCGTCACACAGAAAGTAGTTTAACCCACGGACACTTTGCATCTGCTTGATATTCACTATGTGCCTACTGATTCTGCATGTTTTTCCATTGTCCCCTACATTATTTTACTTTCCAATATGGTGTATGTACTATGTTGTTGTTTTATATTTTCTTTATTAACAGTCCTACCATTCTAGAAATGTAGTAAATATTTTTTTACTAAATTTTCGTAGATTGGAGCCAGTTTCCTTCTGGCGGTAGAGATGGTTTACTCTACCTCTGATAGTCACTCGATGTTGTGTATTTGATAGTGAGGGCACCTTGAAGGAGCAGTTTGACAAGGAGAAGGCGGTCCTCCAACAGTCCATCCATAAAAACAGTGCCTTAATATCAGAAAAGGACCAGCAGGTGGAAAGCCTGAGGAGCGAGGTGAGAATCTGATGCATGATGGAACTCTTTCAGCTGTGAGCAAAGTCATTTCACAGCTGTTGCGTTTGAACCAAATTAATTCAAGCGAGTCCAGTTTTGGGATCATGCATGGACTCTTTGAATCATTGATTTCTTAATTTTGAGGACTATAAGGGGCAAGAGGATGCTTTCCCTCAGTCGTTAGTCAACTTTAATGTGTGAGGACTCTCGGGTCTCACCTCCTTGGATGAAAAGCTGTTTTGATTGCTACTTGTATTGCTGTATTTGTATTGCTGTATTTAATAAACTCATTCAGTTAGAATAAGGTGGTTCACATGTGTTTTCGAGCAATGGGTAGAATTTTGCTTTAAAATATTAGAGCCATGTTTGTTTTCCTCTCAGCTGGTTGGACTGCGTGGGGAGAGGGACTCCGTTAAGACTCTTCAGGGGACCATTCAGGCCTTGGAGCGGGACAAGGCTGATCTACAGGACCGTGTTCAGAGACTGGAGAAGGACCTGCCTGCAAGCTATGACACTGTCAATGCCTCAGGTAAGAGTGGCCTTAATGTTATGATGGCACTACAGTTTATGGCCTTCAATGTGACCTCTAGAGAAAAACCAGATGACCTCCTGCTCCTGCATTAAATGGTTCTTTTTTTCCCGCTTATTTCCAGGTGATGCCGTTTCTGACCAACTGAGAGAGGCCAGGGAGGCTTCTGAGAGTCAGGTGTGTATCCCTATTCTCTCATCCTGTATACTGCTAATCACAGGCCTGGATTTTTGGCATTTATACCTTAACTGCTAAGACGCTTTGCTACCCTAGGCCAAAGAATCTTCTGCTTTGCATTTTCATCCATTAGGGGCAGTTGTAGGGAAACTGTCTTACTGAATAGTGTTTCTGTGCATGCAGCACAGTCATTTCACTTCAATAATGAGTATTTCCTCGGAGTTCTACAGTTTTGTTTACTCATGTAGCGTAAACAATATGTTTTAAAGGGGTGAAATTAGTCTAACTCTTGGAATTTTCAAAGATCATTTCTTTCACAGCGGAGGTCAGAATAACTCATGATTCGGTATCGGTTGTATTTGACTACTTGGTGGTGGGATCAGTTTGAAAGAAGTTGACTTCACTTCTATTCCCTGCCTGTGTTTACTCCAAAATGTCATAGTGAATCCTCTTTACTGTTGATGACTTGAACGTGTTGTCTGGCAGCAGGTGGGCCCTGATGTGAATCTCATTTTTGTATTCTCTCGTTCTTTTTCTTAAACACCAACTCCTCTCCTCTTCCCTGTCTCTGATGTTGGCAATGCTACACCACCATCAGGCAGCGGTTTGTTCATGTTTTTCATCAGCTTCACTTGTGCATGTTTGTCAGTCACTGTGGCTCGTACGTCTCGTCTGGTGAACCACATGATAGTCTGTGTTAAAACTACAAAATGTCTTCCAAAGACAAATCAAGCTTCAGTTCCAGAAACCTTATTGAATGACGGTATCACAACTGATGCTCAGATTATATCTGTTGAGCTCATTAGTCACGCTCATAAGTGTTTTTCTTTAAATGTTATTATCTCTTCTTGTGACACATTTCAAGCGTGGAGTTTTCTTTGGCTGACAGCTCACAGTGACTGTTCATCATAGTCTAGATTAGATCCATAATATGGGGGATGTGGAGGGGTATAGTTTCTTTTATTGATAAGGTCATAGGATTTGGGAAACGTCTGGTTACATAATGCAATAAATGGATGTCACAGGGAGACCCTCTATATAAATTGTGATGATTCCATTTCACTGATGGATACCATTGTGCATCTTCTTTTCAGATTGAGTTCCTGAATTCAGTCATTGTTGACCTCCAGAGGAAAAATAAGGAACTCCAAGACAAATTAGAGAAAATGGTAGATGCTGCTCTCAATGGAAATAATCCAAGTGAGCTGGATAACTATGAAAGGTAAGTCTTTAAAGATTTCTCTGACTTAAACTTGTATGGCAGTACTACTCAATCTTTGTTTTTTCTGCAGCTATGACAAGGAACCGCTCAAGAAGAAGCTTCCCCCAAGACTGTTCTGTGACATCTGCGACTGCTTCGACCTCCACGACACCGAGGACTGTCCCACACAAATGCAGATGCCCGACTCGCCTCCACACACCACTTACCACGGCAGTAAGGGTGAAGAGCGGCCTTACTGCGACATCTGTGAGGTCTTTGGCCACCCGACTGAATCCTGCAACGACGACCAGACCTTCTAAGCCTTTTTTTCCGCCCTTGTTCGCACAATCTTCATATTTGCACATGGTGTTTTATTATGCTGGGGTTTAGGGATGTGGGTTTGTCCGTGTGCTTGTTTTTGCCAAGCTACTTGTCTGTACCAGTCCCTAAGCCCTCTGAGATAATTCCCCCGTAAGTCTCACCTGAGAAAAAGACAAACATACAGAAAAATAAATATGGCAATTTGTAATCATAAATGTCTGTGGCGCAAAACGTTGGATGTGGTGGGTTTGTGTGAGTGAGGAGATGCTGGGGTGGAAGTATCATTGTGGGAGGAGCAATGCTCTTCAGATCATTTCATTTATCAATATCCTAACTTTGTTTGCACAGCTTGTTGGGAGACTTACAAAAATAATATAGTATCATGAAAAATGTTTATTTGAAACTGTAAATTACTTGATTTAAAAAAAAAAATACTTGGCGCAGATTGAGCTATGAGCTATAGTTTATTTTTTTATGACTGGAGATGCTATGTACTCTTTCAAGATTTGATAGAATGTGTGTTGTTTTGTGAATGGTATCAGAAGGGGAGAGATTTTCTCACTCTTGCCTGGAGTGCATCAGTAAGGCCGACTGCTGTTCTGCTTTAAGAGGAACATTTTTCATGATCTCCTTGAAGGAACTGATGGATGATTGTTAAAGAACAAGCGGTGGAATCTAAAGCACTTCACTTACTGTAACTCATCAGTTCCAGTGAAATGGCCTTTCCAAAAATGTACAATTAAGATACTTCATTGTATTTCTTTGAAATGTTTTGAATCTCTGCATTAAAATAAATAAACTTTATGTATGAATTAAAAATCAAACATCTCTGTATTGACTGTTCTATTGAAAGTGCTTTGCCGGGTTCTGTTTATGACCGCACGCAGTTCTGAAAGTTGTAATGTTTTGTTACCAAGACCCCCCTCTGTTCGGGATAGTTGGAGGAAAATGGTTGCTGCGGGTCGGACTGGGAAGAGCGTTTAACCCCGGTGGAGCTGCTTATCTGGCTTTAAGACAAAACCGGCTGTTTTTTTAAGGAGTTCTGTTATGGGAGCAGAAGTGGATGAGCTTCAGATGCAGAGCGCCATTTCTCCAGCTCCACATTCACTTCCACAGTCACTGGTTCCACTGAGACGGGTCCAGAGTTGTCTGCGTGCGCATCCGTCTTGCCTCCCCGCCTTCCCTTTCCTCGGCCTGCATGGAAGATCAAAAAGGGTTTACTGATCGACCCAAGCACGCTCCTTCATAGTCTGATGCTAAATACTTTGAACCGCTTTGTTCAGTGCAATTTATATACCCCACTGGACTGAAATATTAACGGTGCGCTTATTTTTGATCCCTTTTTTCATCGGCTAAAATAAAATAAGACTTTTTTCAATGCAAACAAGCTTTTGTTAAAAAAAATCTGCATCTAGACATGCAACACCTGGCAGGTGGACGGATTCTCCGGAACATCTACAGAACAGGTCTGTAGATGTTCTACGGAAACGAAAGCTTGTGTGTATATTTTCGTTCAGTGTAGATACATTAAGTCCAGCTCAAAAATAACTTTATATATATAAAAACATATTTGCACAGTATTCATTCCTGCCTTTCCATTCAAAAATATGTTGTGTAGAGTTAGAAAAGCAATGTGTTATTCAGATAATGAACCTTTTGAAGCAGCTGTATTCTTCTGTTTTGTGCCGCTGCCTCCTCTCTGCTTTGACTCCTTGTCCTTCTTCTTGTCCTCTTTGATTTTCTTTCCCGGCTCCTGAGAAGAATGAAAACCGTTTCTCACATATATGTCCCGATTTCACTGGCTAAAGCTCATACTGTTGATGCTTGTTGTGCATGTAATCCTGCCTCTTCGGGTGTTTGTGCAGCGTCCACCGCAGACTCTGTGTGCAGAGCCCCAAAGTCACAGAGGACATTGACCTTTTGTCCTCCTGTGACCAGGCTGTGAAGGCAGACGTGGACAGAACCTAGTATTCTTCTGATGGGGGCGTCCTGGACCAGCTCGGATACACCTTTCTTCTTTTTGTCTTTAGACTTGTCTTTGGTGTATCCAGATTTGATTGGAAACTGAGGACGACAGGAAATCATTTTGTTAATTAGACTTTTGATTCTTACAGCGAGCTGATGTGACAAGAACTGTTTCTTTCAGCCACAGCAACCAGTGAAGGTTCTGTGTTCTGGTCTTTACAAATCCTCTCAACTCCATAACAGATTTAATTACTCATTATTATTATTATTACAATGACTAATTTGTCTAAAGTTTGTTTCAGGTCTGAATTAATGATCTCTCACTTCCTTGTCTTTTCCGCTCTTCTTCTCTTTTACCGGTCGACAGGGTTTGGCCAACTGGACGTCTTCAGAGGCCGCGGGCCGCGACAGGACCTGGTATGTCAAATGCCGGGATGAGTCTCCAACACATTTTGCATTTAACAGTTGTCCACTTAAACCATATTTACTTTACCTTTTCCTCCTCTATACTAAGATAAAATCCTTGATTCAAGAACCTCTTCAAGCCTCCCAGATCAGTGACAACGTACGTTTGTGTGTGACTAAAGTCCATGCATCCTGACCAGGTGAGCTTTGATGTGCTCTGTCCTGACACTGTAAGCAGAATCATAAATGAAAGTTCGGCACAAACACATGGAAGCAGAAAAACCCATAAAAAATGTCAGTCAGGATTTTTGATAGAGACAGTGAGGCTTGATAACTGATCAGTCTAGTCAAAACAGTTCATCCCAGTTCTGCAGAATTCCCTAATAAATGAAATAAATCCAAACATCACACTTACACAATGCACTGAATGTCGTGTCATTACAACCTATGTGTTTTTTTTCATTGACTCTTTCAGCAACCGTGTAAGCTCTAGCAGGGTTTGTGATGTAGTGTATTCACCTGTGGGAATGCAGTGTGTGTTATTACCACACGCGATATCGGGGCAGGTTTCCTCAGTATCCACCAGGGAGTATTGAGTGTTTGGTTTGGACGATTGTTTTCCACAGTTTCTGTTTGATTGTAGGTCAGCATCGCTGAAGCACTCTTCTCTCACATGTGCTGCATTTGATTTAGAATCCCTGTCTGAGTTCTGGTAACAACACCACGAGAAAGATCTGATTTAAATAAAAGTTTCTGGACTCACTTTTTTTTTATGTTTGTTTTAATATAAGATATGAGACTAAGAGGCACATATTGAACACTGAGCAAATATGTATGACAATCTGTTTTTGCTGTTATGGTGCTTACTGTATACAATGACAACACATGTGAATCTAATCTAATGGTATAATGAAGATAAGAGAATGAAAGATGTTGGAAGAATACGTCACCTGGTTAACAGCTTGATGACTAAGGAAATCGTATGTGATAAAATAGCTGTAGTTGACCACAGGGACGTCTGCAGTCTGCACTCTCATCAATGGGTCCGGGATTCCCCGCATCCGGCCTACACTCACTGTGCAGGACGCCCAGTCCACTGCCACATCTGTACACACGGAGAAAATGACAGCTGCTGACTTTGGAAATTCAAAAGAAACAAACGCCCCACGTTCACATGGCTCGGACGTACTGTTCTTAGCAAAGCCCCTAACATGGTGTCTTTCTTCGGGGGAGATCCACGATGCGTCCAAGCAGGAGAGTTGTGGCAGACTGTCCACGGCGAAGGCCGGGTAGGACGGAGCAAGAGTGAGCGGGTTCCCCTCCAGCACCAGCGTCCTGAGGGAGGGCAGCGTGCTCACGGCGCTGAGCAGGGCCTTCTGCTCCTCAAACTCACAATTGCTCAGGTCCAGACACACCAGCTGTGGCCTTAGGTCAGAGACAATCATTGTTTTAACAGAACAGTGACATGCAGCGACATGCAGCTATATATATATAAATTCATATTATATTAGCCATTGTGTTTGAGTTGATAAACATAAGAAACCAAGTCCTGGTAGCCCTTCCACCCATTACTTCATTTGGATATTTTCCCATTTTCAAACAATACAAATCATTTTTTTGGGGGTTCAGCTCAATAAAACCCAGCAACTTCTTTAGTGTGTGCGTGTTTGTGAGTGTGCGTGTCTTCCAACCAGTGTCTTCCTGTAAGATGACGGGCGTCTTGGTGTGAACCCAGGCGGTTTGAGCTGAGGCTCAGGTACTGCAGGCGGGGAGGCGGCCAGTTGGTGAGGCTGTTTAGCGCCGACAACCGGTTGGCACGCACGTCCAAAATCTTTGGAAAAAACCCAATGATCCAAACAAAAGTTGATCTTCCCCAGATCAAAACACCTACACGGCTCTATGAGTTAAAAACTGTTAGTTGTGCTGCTCTGCCACAGCTCCACCAGGGACACACCTCTGCTTTGGTAGAAAGGCAGGACAGATCGATGTGCAAGTGTTTCTCACCCTTTAACGAAAAATTGTTGAAGAGCAAACTCACCTTCAAAGTGCTGGGGAGGTTTTCTGCACAGATTTGTGAGATTTGGTTGTTACTCAGCACCAATTCTTCCAGCTTTGAGTACTTTAACAGGCCGTCGTCGATGGCCGATACCTGAACACAACACAGATGAAACGTCAAGTTCAGCTTTTACAATTGTGCGATAGAAAAAGCTTTTACTGACGCTGTTCTCTTAAACAAGGAGGAGAGTTGGGTTTGTTTTAACAGAATGCTTCTTAACAATGACACTGCATAAGAAACAATGGTTAAATCAAATTTGAAGCACAACTCACACTCTTGTCCACAATGCGAAGTGTGGTAAAATAATTGTAGATCAAGTCTTTGCGCAGGCGTTCGGGAGTCAGTACTGCAAGTTGTCTCACAGCCGCAGCTTGAGGGCTCCATGAATTATCATGGCGCCATGGAGAGCGAGGGCAGCTCAGCAGATCCAGGAGGGCGTCCGTGTCTTCCGTCTCCGCTACCTCTGTTCGGCCTTTGGTCTTTCGCTGAGAGCATCATCACTCCGTGTGTCAATATGTAAATCTTAAGCTCCTGTGCTTTGAACCACTTAATAGACTTGGGGATTTTGTAAAGATAATTTAAAAATAAAGAAAAAGAACTCACCCAGGTGCCATGTCCAAAAGGAAAGTCATTCAGACAGAGGCGGTGAATCTGCGTCTCTAACACAGCAGAAAGCTTGTTTGAGCTCATGTCTTTCAACATTCGTTACTCTATAGCACGTTGAATAGATTTGTTCTACCGTGTGTAATGATACGCCAGGGAACGGGCCCCTGCTGTTTGTTTCCAAATGGTTGTCAGTTGCTAGGCAACAGCTGGGTCTCACTGAACGATTTCATTAAGAATTCAAATGAAATGTTTGCGTAAATTAAGCGAAAAGAAAATTGATAAAAAAAGGTTGAGTTGTTTTTGTGCAGGTATACTGTTTAGCATGTTGGAAGGCTAATATTCATTAACCAGCACAAACACCAATTAGAATGAGCCTGATGTTAATGACATTCATTTTGCAGGTATTTGGTGATTAATTGAAATACGTTGAAAAGGAGATTATCAAAGTATTTCTAATAAATTAGTTCATACTCTGGTATCTATGAATGTCTGGTCAAAAAAGTCTGACAACTTTTGAACGAGCTGCATCCCTGCCTCTGGTTGTCTGAGATGCGGTTTCATTTCATCCGTCCTTATAATAATAAGTAACAATAAATGATCTTTTGAATTCAGTGGTTTGGTTTGAAACTTGCACGCGCACGCTGCCTCGATATCGGACTACTTTGGTTACACATGTCTTGATCAATGAGATAATGGCGTGTACCACAAAAGGTGATGTGATGTCGGGGGGAAATTTGTGTGAGTCTCTCAGTAACTGGGTGTGTGTCCTTTCTCTGGAACTTGTGACTTGACCCCAACGGCATCCAGTCTTAACGGATGGAATCTATATGTGCCTTGACGGCTTCACGCCCTTTTTCGTTGCCTGTCTTATAATGATTTACAGGGCACCATTAGGGGAGGGTTAGGGGGGTCCTGCTATGACATCTGATTCCTGTCTTTATATACACCTTTTAGTCTCTTGTAGCTTTGTCAGATCTTCCTGCTCCTCTGAGGGAGAAGGAACAATCTTTACCATTTCAGCTGAATTGTGGTCATTTGACTTCTGTCTGTACCTATGGCTTGTATTGATGATTGTTAATAGTTGTTGCGAACAGAATACTTCATAATTGCTATAAAATGTATAGTCGACCGTTGGAAAAACAGTGATTAAATGTATTTGATTTAAATGCACGTCATAGGACGTATGGGTTTTTTACTGACACATTCTCAAAATCCTGACCCTGTATGACTCTTCCACTTGTATGACTTGTCCACTGACAGCCGACACGTAGGGGAAAATATTAAGATGTTGATCTTTATCTAAGGAATCCCAATAAAAGTAATCCGCGATAGACAGATTGATCACAGAAAGTGTCCCATCAGAGAACCTGCTGCTGACCAAAGCCTCCTGCTGTCATGAATTCCTGTACTGGTAAGCATCACTGAAAAGGGACATTAAACTTTAAACCAAGTCCTACAACCTAAACTTCAGCGTTGCGAAACAACTCTGTGTGTGTGTTTGATTAAATCTATTTAATCTCTCGTCGGTGCTCTTCCATGTCACTGCTGCAGTCATCGTGTTGATGTGCCTGCTCAGTGCACAAGCGGCGCCCAGATCTATTCGAAACAGCGTGAAAATCAGCGCCTTGAACGCTGGTGTCGAGGACCTCCGGAAGGAAATAAAGACCATCCTGGGCCACCTTGTAAGTTTTTTTTTATGTCTTATTCCTGTTTAATATACAAACATGCGTTAAGTGGTAAAATCTCTGCCGTCTTAACAGAAAATGTTTCCATGCATTCAATTATTTTGAAAATCACACAAAACTGATGCCAAACACTTCTGGTAGCGGAGAAATATTGGGTTGGTTGAACGTAGCCCTCTTTGTGTTGGGTGCTACTCACTGACCCACATTTGCACACGGTGCTGACCAAGTCCATCTCCTGCAGGATGAACCTGGACAGCTTCCAAACATCTCCTGCCGCTCCCTGAACTTCACAGAGCTTGTTGTGCCAAACCAGCGGCTCACGGTTAAACATCTCTCCACCTTCCGCTGTTACCTGCTGAAAATGTCCAAGCAGACTCCGGAGCTGGAGAACAAGCTGATGGAAGTAATCCAGCGCATTAGTGACTTCGAGCAGTTTGTGACCGGGCAGCCGATCAACCAGGACTGCAACCTGCCCCCTTTACACCAGGACATGTACTTCAATGTCAAATGTGTGCTGAAGCTTCTGGACCAACGTCTCAGCACAGCAACCTTTTCATTTTAATTGATCTGCTTAGTATAAATGCTGCATTTTTTTACAAGTTACACAGCTCTTAATCATTAGAACATACATTTTTGTAATCCAGTTTTATGTGGATCTGTTCAGGATGTTACTGCACAGTTGTTATTATGATGATCAGTATCTGATAAGTAATAATTATGACATAAAATGACATTGATTCTAAAATGAACCACGTTGTGATTCTCCTTTTTGTTCATTTTTATTGCGAGTGCAAATCATTTAAGAAATCTGAAAACTTCTAAAGTTCCCGCAGGGAGTTTTAAAAAAAAAAAACACGGTGCAACATGAGGACTTCAGGTGATCCGGCCTAATTGATCATCACTGTAATGTGTTGAATTTGAATTAATGCTTTTCAGATATAATGTAAATGGAGAAGTCTATATCAACATGTACATCATTTCTAATTCTCAGTCAACTTAAAACAATCTGCAATTCATAATGAAAACACATGAAAAGCTGCACATTCAACAATAACAAATGTGGAGCCCTTTGTACATTGTAAACTTGTTGTGCAGAAAATAAATCAAATCACAAAATCAGTGTCTGCCGACGGAGTGATGCTGAGAGAGAAAATCTAATTGGCCTGTAGACATACTGAGTAAGGGCACTTTGACTTTAAGGCTGTACAACAGACATGCTGACTAAATTTAAACATTGTCTATAGTTCTCATGCAGTCAATAGATACTGTCAAATATGATTTCAGTAACGCGAAACAACAGACGGGAAGTCGACTCCTCTACGCGGCCTCTTCCTCGGTTTCTCCACGCTGTACCGTTCCACATGACGTACTCATTGTTTTCCCCTGTCCGTCATTAACACAGCTTTTCCATGCGTGTTATTTGGAGGGTAGAAAACAGCGGCCGGTACCCGGATACGGACATGTTTTCCTGCCGTAATGGATCCTGACTCGATTTGTTCATAGCTGAACTGTAAAAAATGCCACTGAGCAGCGCATCCCTGAGTGACCATCGTGGAACAGGAAGACGCCTACAACTGCTGTGCATTCACCCAAGAACCCGAAAAGCTGTTCTTGTGAATATACTGAAGTTTTTAACAGATCTGCACTGCTAATTCCATTGTACTCCCTATGAGGGCTGTAAATAATCATCTCTGCATTATTGTAACCCCTGTGTGTTTTTAAGACGATCGCTTTCTGGTACAATTTACAGTTGAACTTGACTGGAAATCGGCAGAGCAAGCAAAGTAGCAAGAAGGATGTTCAGCACAACTGGGAACCCATCAAGAAACCACTATTGTCAACTGCCTAAAAAAGATTTACCTGAGTAAATTGAAAAAGACAATAATGGTGTCAGATTTCTCCTGATAATGAATCAGAGCCCACGATGGACCGTGTTTCAGACGCACCTTGACATTATGATTCCAAAACGGCCAAACTGTGCAGCCAACTAGTTCAGAAATAATCCCACATTCAAATCATGCGGTTTCTTACATAAAAAAATGATGCTATCCATTCACTTTGTACAACCGAGTAAATAAAATGAACAATCACGCAAAAACATACTTCCCTTTTCACAACAACATTGTGTTTTTATATTACAAAACTGATTCATATTTAAATATATTGCTCAAAAAGGCGAACAACCAGCCCCCACTAAAGTGTTTAAATAAAATATTGTAAAAGCCACAATTGCTTATATTTATCATTGTATTTTAAGTTGTGTAACTGTGGAAGACACGTAGACCTTGCTGAATGTCTATATGCTAAATTATTAAGGAGTTCTGATGATTTCCGGGACACGGCTCAGGTGGCTTTTGGGTGAACTCATCACCTCTGAGAGCAGGACCAGCCGTCTGTTTGCGTGACGGCCTGCGTGGCTTCGTCGGGCAGCAGGGACGGATCACTCAGGATGGACGTGGTTGTGCTCAGCTGACGGAGGGTCCTCAGCACCACTGAAAGGACAAGAAAACTTTGAACGTTTGAATGCTCACTATCATGCTACGTATCCTTCAAGAGTGACAAACAGTTGGCATGTAATAGATTCACAATTATCTAAACTGATTGTGTTAAGCCTTACTTTTTTCAGTACACAGAAACACCATGTGTGTCATGCTGCAACTAGTGACTCAAGGGAATTCTAAAAGAAGTCACTACCAGTCACTCGTTGCATCATTAAATCTTCGAAGAAAACCACGCTAAAGATGTAGTGAAAGGGTAGAGCGATAACCTTCTTGATTGTTGTCAGTTTACTCCAGCCCAGCCTCCAATGACCAGGTCAAACTGTGACTTCAATGATAGATATCTTTTGACGTCACCTTTGCCATCAGAACCACTGTCTGTCACGGTAAAATCCAACCAAGTCAGGAACAAAGGCGTATTTATTTAAAAAAAAAAAGTGTGATCATCACTGTTTTTGCAAAAGAGAATGAAGATTTGTTTAAGATCATTTAAACACATTAATTACATCATTAAAAATAAATAGAAGCGCTGTTGAATTTGTTTCATGGGATGGTTGCTTGATAACACCAAGCAACCATCGTGATGAATAGGAAGTATCAAACAGAGTGGTTTTATACTTTGAAACTGGAAGGAAGTCCCTACTGGGCCGCAAATGATCCAAAACTACTGATAGGGCGTTGCTGGTTGATGTGTACAAGAAATACTCCTTTACTCACTGGGTCTGAGCGCTGGAAGAGAACAGTGACGATCGAGCCATTGCAACGTGGTCTGACAGAGCTCTGCCCTGCTTGTAGTCGACACCATCCCATTAAAAGACTCAAAGAGAGGCTTGATAATGATGCTGAACTGGAATGAATGATGGTCAAGGATCAGTTGCAGAGTGAGACAAAAGCAATTAGTCCAAGAGTTCAAACAATAACCATCTTCAGATTTGACCAATTTATCAATCACAGAGTGCTTAAACTCAAAAGTGTAGAACTAACACAACCGCAGATTGATTTGAAATAAGAGCAGTACTTATTATTGTATGCAGGGACAAAACATTAGGTCATCGGTCAAGAGTAGAGTTACTTCAAAAACGTAATACATTATGTATTACTTGTTACTGTCATTTCAAAGTAATTTGTTGCAATACAATATTACTAGTCTCTGAATTGTAAGGTATTACACTACTACTGCATTACATTTAAGTTACTTTCACCAAAACAACTGGAAATTATATATATATATATATATATATATATATATATATTCTAAATGTAGCTTATTATGCTCCATGCAGCTCATTGCACATCCAGTGCAGGGCTGAGCTGGGTTAAAGCTAACAACAGAAGAATGTATTAGGCACAGTGATTGCACATAATATAATACAAAGAACAATCATAGCCAGAAGGTCAAAGTCTGGTTCACCCCACAAAGCTGGCATGCATTAATGCACAGTAATTAATGCATAATAATTTAGTAATTATGGCTAAACCTAGCCTACAATAAAACCAGCTTGGAAAAAAAAACAGGCTAAACAAAAGGAACCTTACTATTTGCCAATGGCTAAAACATAGGCTACCAAATAAAGACTGGTAAAATTTAGATCACTTACAGCTAGACTATGCCTATTAGCTATATTGGGCTTGTGACAAAAACAACAGGGCAATATAGTTCAAGGAATAAATAAATATAACAAATTTTGCCCTCAAAAGAAGCCCTTAAATCGCCCCTAAATCGCACACTTCATACAGACCCACGGCCAGGCGCTGGCCCTCCATACTACCCTCAAAGTTAGCAAATCGTGCTCGAAAAAGGAGCGCCTAAATCGGACACTTCGTAATGAACCACCGCCTAGTCCTGGACATCACGACTTCCGCCGTTTTCGCGATTTTCAAATTTGGTCCCTCTGGACTTTCCGTTAGATGCGCCCGGGCATGAGACGGCAGGCTGCAGGCTGCAGCCATACACTCTTGTGCTGATCTCGCGGTGGCGATGGTATAAAAACAAAACACCCATAGATGGTTCTGATTCTGTAAAATAATACGTGTAAATTTGTAAAAAAGAAATAATTTAAAAAAAAAAAGATTGAAGGATACGATCCAGAACTTCCAGTTCTGAAGAGTGCGATTCTTTACATATTCATCAAACTTCTCCTGCATGTGGTCGAAGCGATTTCGCCTTATAGGGACTCCTGTTGCAGGCAACTGTTGCTGGAACGAGCTGTCGTTAAGACAAGAGACAGAAACAGTTGAGAGTTAATGCGTCGAGTGCAGATGTTAAATATCAGAAGAGGTGTGGCGTGACGAGCAGTGATCCACGTCATCCACATCCTCCCACTCATTCCATTTAAAAAAAACCTACCCGATGGCGGTGTTGATCTCCTCGATCTCCTCTCGGAGCATCTTGACCTCGTCCAGCACTTGCTGCCTCTCCTGTTGGAGCTTCCAAATGTGATCGACAGTCTTCTGCAATGTGACTGCATTACTCATCTAAAAAGGCACAAAGCAAATTCACATGGTAGGAAGGCAATCTATCTATCTCTATATATATATATAAATAATATAATCTATCCACAATGGATTTATGACATTACTCATTTTTATGTATCCATTGCGGATATTTAGTAAAGTTGAATGATCACACAGACTTACATTTGATTGTGACTTTAAGGTGGGAACCAGGTTGCAGAGTGTTTTAAAGCCAATGTTTATGTTTGATCGCCTCTTTTGCTCAGCAGATATGTGTGTTGTCCTGCGGCTCTGTTTACGAAACAGCACCGGAAATATCACAAACAGAGTTACTGTGTCTTCAGAAATGTTTAGCATTGGACTGGATTGCTTACATGCTTTAACATAAGATGTCATTTTATTTTCATTACAATATGTCATTTAAAAAAAACAACACACAAGCAAACCATTTATCTTAAAAGATAAAGAAACAGGACCTGATTTTCATTCTTTACCAGCGGTGCAGTGCTGCTGCTGATCAGTGACTGGGGAGTAGAAAGCTGATCTAACCCACGCGGTGATCCTTGACCTGATCCTGGCTGACTCTGACCTGAAAAAGATTAACAAGTTAACAAGCTGTGAGCTTTCAGTTACGACGTTCCAACCCTTCTACCCGGGCCGAGTCTCACCGACAGCAGAGGGCGCTCTGTGACTCCTGCGGCTGGAAGATTTCTCTTTGGGGACAATCGGCTGAGCGGACTTTTGTGTCTGAGGTAAGACGTGAAATCCAGGAGTCTGAGATACACGAAAAGAAAGCACAAAAGGACAAGAACATTAAAAAAAGTGCTTTAAAATGTATTTCTATAACCTTGTAACTAATCTCCTGTGTTTTAGGACAAGTAAAGTTTTACTTTCACACTCGTGAATTATGCACATCACAGAAAAACAAACAATAAAATGCAAATTTTCTATTGGAAATGTAACAATGCAAGGACCCACTGTAAGATCTTGTAAACATACCCCTCCAAGTTGAGAAGGAGCGATGACCACTCCAGTATTATGGACCACATCTGCTTTTAGAGGCGACGGGGTAACGATCACAGCGTTGGCGTGGCCTTGGAAAGGGGCTGCTGGGATGAAGACACACAGCAAATTAGTTTTATGTGATTTTATACGTAAAAAACCCATAGATGGGTTTCCATCTTTTCCAAATGAATTAGCGTTGCCTTTTTCATCTTCCATTTGTTGGGACAATATTAACTTTAGTATCTTGAGAATTTAATTTACAAAGTACATTTCTACTGAAACAAAAGCTGGCGGCAGGTAATTGAAGTTAATTTAACAGCTCCACGTACAGCTCAATAACCACAAATGCCAAACCAGATTCCCGATCTGAAGAAAGAACAAACCTGTGCGGATGAGGATGGAAGAGGGGAGGGCATTAGCGGGCGCAATCCTTTGCACAGGGGCGGTTTTTGTTGGCACTGGATGTATAAAAGGGGCGTGGCAGGGCAAACGTCTGCGGGTGTTGGACAGGCGTGGCGGGTAACGGAGCCAAGGGCTGAAGCTGAGGAGGAGGAGGCGGAGACTGTGTGGCTATGGAGCCGTAGTCGGAGGCGTGGCTGAAGGTAAATGCGGCGTCGCCGGGTTTGACAGTGGCGGTCTTGTGGGTGATCACAGATGGTTCTACAGCCTCGTCCAGCGCCGACGTGTTGTCCAACGGCGATGCAACCAAGTCCTGACCTGGATGACACTGGGACAGAGGATCATGGGATAACGGCTGAGGGACTGAGGGAATTGCTGCTTGATCTGTGGGCGCCATATGCCCTGGAAACAGAGGGAGGTAGTTTTGTTCGTATGCTGCAGCAGCAGCAGCACCACCATCTGTTGGACTGGCCATGGGAGAGGGGAGGGGCAGGCGGCCAGGAGGGGAGATGTTGTCGCTTGTGAGCATGGAGGACATTAACAGGGCCTGGCAAAAGTTAAAGGGAAGGGAACAAACCCACTTAGTTGCTTTCCTTCAGTGCAGAAGGAAACAATAGACAATGAGATCTATGCAAGTCCATGTTAGCGAGAGTTTTATTTTGTGTTGACTAAGCTTCTAAAAAAAAAAGTAATATTTTCAAAACTCCCCACTAACTAGCAGTAAAGACAACGTAACTTTTCTAAATGTCCCTTTTTTTAGTTGGGAGGGAAGGGAGACGAGACTAACAGAATTATGGACAAATGTGTTAAACGAGCAACATTTATGCCAGTCTGTCTTTTCTACAGTTTCAACCTAATGCCACGTGCATATCGCTAAAGCCAATTTTTCATTATTTTCTTTAATTCTTGCTTATATATATATACACACGTTAAACACAATATTTGTCCACTCAACAATAACATGCTGCAAAATATGTCTTTGGTGCCACTCTCTCCGATGTAAATGTCAAGCTTTGTAACGCTGTATGTTATTTCAATGTAAAAAAGAATAAGCTAAATTACAAAGGTTAAAGTCTGAAAAGGACCTCCGCTTATACGGCATTTATTGACCCAACAGAACATATAACAAAAGCCTCAAAATGGACTACAGACTGAACTATTGTCTTAACTTCTATAAACTTTTGAGCAATACCATTTTAATAAGGTTTAGTAATATGTTAAAATAACTAACTACATTAGGACAGAAAAAAAAGAGAGTCTGCAGCAAAAATTCCCACAACAGTCTTGCATCAGGAAAAAAGTAACACACTCCTTGGAGAAACGCACCGGGGTGGTGTGTGTTAGGAGCCGTGCCTCGCGTTTGTGTTTACCTGCGACTGTGAGCTGCTGCTGGGTTGAAGGGTGACAGGTGGTGCAGCGGGTGAAACAGAGGGGAAGGCGGGCTGACGGAGGCTGTGAAATAAGTCTGGAACAAGAGTGTCTATGTTAGCTAGGAGGTTAGTAACACCACACTACCTTGGGTCTTCAGCAAAGGCCACTGCGTCAGGGCGAGTTACTAGCACATGTGCGCTTGAATCCTATCAAGTGAGTACTACGAGGGCGAGTGCGGCACTACTGCAGCGACGGCCGGTGCCTTACGCCTCCCTACCTTGCAGGGGATCAAAGGAGTCCATGAAGTCCAGGTTGGGTTGTAACGGGATGAGTCCTGGTTGGATCATGTCTGCGTTCCCTGCGTGTGCTGTTGGAGGTAAAGAGGCAGGGAGAAGGCGTTCCCGTGGTACCGACGGTGAGCAAAACGACTACATTCCCCAATCAATTTCGATTCCATAAAGGTAGATAAACAATTTCCTCACCAATCTCCCGTGGATTAGGCCAGGCTATGGGCTGGTGCGAGGCCAACGTAGAGAACAACGTGTCTGAAAACTCGGACATCAGAACGTCCATGTCAAAGAGGGGGTCCATCTCCATCGGGGCGGGGGCTTCATTATGCCGACGGGCCAGCCGGCGCACGGCAGCCTCCTCATCCTGATAAGAGGAGACACGCAGCATGTCTGGAGAGACTTCCCCGAACAGCAGTAGCTGCTCCTCCGGTCCCTTTACGAGTGTTAGAAATGCAAACCACCGAGCGAGTTAATGACACACACATGCAGTCGCCACGGGACGAGTCTGATTAAGAGCACTTTATGCACACGTCTGAAATGAATCCCCATACGTTTATATGGACATACATTTGAGTCTGTGACCAAGTTAGAAGCTCAATGAAGTGATTCATTAGTTTATATTTATATTATATCTGCAGAGTAAATATGATCTATTAAAAAGCATTTAAGTGTGGAAAGGTGACTAGTTTAGTGAGCAAACTTTAGTGAGTAAGTACGAGTTATTCATACAAATATAAACATCTGCTTAATATTTACGGTACAAATGGTAATAATGACATCTTAGTTCATCTTAGTTAGCTTAATTAACAGCACTTTGGTGGGTTAAGCATGATGCAGTTTTTTTATACCTTGAGCAAGCTTGAGAGGTCATCATCCTTATGCTTTTGTAACTATAAAAAAAAGAAAGTGAGTGCCCCATTAGATAAACTTGATGTTTTAGGAACAATCAAACAGAAAATACAGCATTTATGATAACTGGACAATACGATACCCTTTTTTTAAAGTATGTTCTCCACTTGTGGTATTCTTTGATGACAATTTCAATTCGTCTTTTCCAGCATATCCCATCCATGGCAGAGCCCTGCGGAGAAAAGACAGAGGTGATCCATCACAAACACACGGCAGAGAGAAAGCATGTGACAAAGCAAACTCAAAATCCAAGTAAGTGCTCGAGAGACAGGACTTAAAATCATGCTCATGGTAGGTTTTAGAAACGCGTAGTGTCTGCCTTTACCTCGGCAGAACGCTGGATGTACACGTCAACACTGCCGTCCAGGGGAGTTGCAAAGTGACAAACCGGATTCTCCCTTTTCTCCACATCTGGGGGCAGAACAGCTCCCTTAGCGACATGCTCAGTTCAATTTCCAATGCAATACAATAAAACATAAATGAACGTATGTTGCAGCACTATCTTCTTACAGCGGACAAAATAATGGCCGTAGCTCAGCTTGTAACTCAAGCAAAGCCTGACCCAGTTTGTGTTTATTTTTGGGATATGCGCGAGGGACCCTACCGGTGACTGTCATACAAGACTCATGGTATGTAAACAAATTGAAACTACTGCAGCAGGTTGGGAAGAAGTCAGGAAAAACAGTTCCATACTGTAAAAGTTTATGAATTTACAGATAATGCTGTGAAATGTAGATTGTAATAGACGATAGAGTATTGCTAACGCCTGGTGAACCATGAAAAGGGCAATATATGCCAAAATGTAGATTACTTAGATTAAGTCACTCGAATGCTGCAACAAATCTTCAACACTCCAAAAGAAAGAGGAAGTCATACACTGCATATACCAGGCCCTCCATATAGCGTTGTTGAGGCGGATCTTGTCTCTCCAAAGCAGTTTCAGACCTCTGAAGTTCTTCCATTTGGGAGACACCAAATTACCACTGAAAAGACAAGAAGGTAAACAGTGATACAATCTCACAGGATCTTCTGTGAAACAAATACAAGTAGATCGCTGTGTACTGAAAATACTTCAAAAAAGGCAAAACATACAAGCTGGAATCTGACGGGCTCAATTCAGAATTATATTTACGAGTGTGATGGGAGGCAATGAATCAAATAAACAGAGAGGAAAGAGCCATTTAGGTGCCAGTGGAGCTGTGGACAATCTGTAGACAATTATGTGCGTTTTGGTTCAATTAAATTGAATACTCTTTTTCTTACATTGCCCTGTATCTTTTATTCCAGTATTTAATACCAGTCTCGTTCTATTTGACCGTGTTTTAAATATATCATCTTGGCTCTTTAATATCTATTTTAAAATCGGATTTCAATGTTTCTTTTGCACTTTGTCTCAATGCTTAAGATGTTTTTGTAAAGCACTTTGAATTTGCTGAAATGGCTCAATTATTGTGTCGTTTGTGTGCTTGCTCAGTTATAACAAGTTGGTAAGCACTGCAGCTCTAAGCAATAAATAGCAAACAGTCAGTGTTCGGGAGGGGGAACCATTGTTCTTGTTGCGAGTAGAGCCCCTCTCAAATAAATATGCTCTTTGCTTCTTTGTTTGGTATGAATGACAGCAGCAGAACCGTTACTGCGGCCGGTGCTTTGCAGGCCTATAGATAGTCCTCCCGATGAATCCAGGAAAGTGCCATTCGCAAAGTCGGAGGGAATCCGCTGACCAGCTGGGTCTCCACCAACAACTGTAAACACAACCATGAGAAACGGGAGCCCTTTCCGTTGCAACTCACCCCCCTCTCAGAGGGCTTGGTTTGTCATCTTAAAACCAGAAAATTCAACCAAAAACCAAGCCTATTGCTACAAACTCTATTTGCAATGGAATGCGTGAGCAGCACCACCTCCGTTAAGTTTCGGAATCCAGTGGGAAAATCACAGCCGGTCCCTGCAGGCCTCCCTTCAAAGCCCCTCCCACAGAACGATCAGAACGAAAGTACACATTGGATATTGTTAGTGCCCACAGATGTCAGGCGGGTAACCAGCAAGGACTGTACGGACAAAATACGTGATGGTAGACGATGGTGGTCGGAGAGTCCAATTGTTACATTTGGGCCGATGAAACGATTGGAGGGGCTTATTATCTCAATACAGTCGTACAACAGCTGCGGAGGGACCGGATTCTTCCGTTGACTCATTGACTGCTGTCAGGCTCTGTTGTTGATTTGAAACATTATTATTATTAAAATGACCAACACTGCACCGTCTCACTAGAATACCCCAAACCAGTACATTTCCCAAAGTACAACTTTACAATGACACAATGCATTGTGCAAAATTTAACTAGTGTTATTTTTGTAACTTTTAATGCTAGGAAACCTTTAGAAGAAAGCATCAAATTCTGAGTTAGAGAAATACCAAATAGGTAATTTATTCTAAATGAAATACGAATATCAATGTGTGAAGTTCTATTTTTACACCCCAAGAAACATTTTACCAACGTCCGAATGTATCTTGTGACCTTTGAGAGGGAGTGTGAACACCTGGTTGGGAACATTTGTAGCAATGTTAAGCCAGGCTGAATCGCGAGAAACTACCACAGTAAACACTGCAAATTTGCAGTGTTTAACTGTGGTAGTTTGCATTAGTACATTAGTACCAACAACCCGTTATCAGTCATTGGGGGAGGGGGTTTAAGCACATTTGGGGGGGGGGGGGGGGGGGGGAGTCATCGTAATTGTTTATTATTTTTAATTAGGTGTTATTAATATTTTCATTCAAGTAAAGAGTGGGAAGGCCTACTTTCGTTCCCCAAATCACCAGAGGTCCAGCAGGAAGTAACACGAGAGGAGACTCGTGACAGCAGTGTCCCATGCCTGACTTTTCTTATCTGCACATGACTACGGTCAGCTAAGGTGAGGCGATAAATGACAGCGCAAGTTAAAGTTCCCACGTGAGTCCAGGGAGGCGAGATATCTATGCGTTTCTACTACAACAACAACAACAACAACAACAACAACCACAACATACCTGTACGCGAGAGTCATGCACTCAAAAAGTTTGGTCAGTGAAGCATCTATGGAGAGGTGCGACATCCTCGCATTGCCAAAGCGATAGGTGCGACAGGTCTGCTCGTTGACGGTATCGAAGTCATAGCCTTTCTTCGGAGGGTGCTCGATGTGCGGCGATGACACCATGAAGTGTCCGCTGTGGATGATCTGAGACTCCAGCTGGTCGAACCGCTTCAGGCCCAGCAGGTGGGTCTCCGAGTCCGAGTCGTCGTCCTGCTCAGTCTTTATCCTCGATGGTGGGCGACGATATGTCTGCCGTGAATAGGTCTCTCTAGCAGCCATGTCGGTAACTCACCGGGGGGACAAATAGCTAAAGTTAGCCAGCAAGCTAGGACAAAAAGGCTCTCGCTTTCATCGGGCTCGCAGAGACGACGCGGTTGTAGCGGCCTCTTGGTTAAAGTTTGTCAACGTGGTGCCGGTTAGAGGTCCCGGTTCACTCATGCTTTAAGTTGTAGGTAATTAATAGCCCAAGTACTCTTGTTGTTGACTTGTTAGACAGCGTTAGTTGACGCAGCTGGGAGTTGCAGAGACCAGCTGACCCGAAAAAAAGAATCAGCCTGCGGACTGTTTTCTGCCCGGAGCAGGAAGTTCCTGTCTGGGAGAGCTGCTGATTGGTCCGTCAGAGCCCCGCCCACAGTGGAACCCAAAGGATACGTCCATGCTGCTGAAAATATGTTACCAGTTTATAGAGTTGTTACTCACTTTTTCTGCAAATGTGACGAAATAATGTATCACTGTATTATAATTATTTTATTTATGAATAAAACCATTTGAATATATTTGTTTTACATTTTTAGCCTTTTGGCCCCTCCCTGTTATAAAGCCCATTTCCAGGCTCCTCTTCTTGTCAAATTAGTTTTAAAATGAATTCCTAGATTTAAATACTCTTCTCTGTTTTGTGTGTGTGTGTGTGGGTGTGTGTGTGTGTGTATTCTTTCGTGGTAGGAGAAGAATTTTAATCCTTTACATAAACTGCACCAAGGATAATACTGTTAAATACTGTCGACAATGTTAATCTGACAAATAAAAATTCTTGATAGATAATACACGTTAATATAGATTTTTATTCATACAATCTGGAATCAAAATACAGACTAATTTCAGCATCTCTGTTAGGGCCTGTAATCAATCTTAAAAAGACAGTAATGTGTGAGGCTCGTCAACACAGCATCTCTAAGACCAACACACAGTTTCCTTGATTTCATCCCTCAGGCGGGGAAGCCGTGTCCTTCTGCCCAGCTGAAGATGGGAACCCTAAGATGTGACCTATAAATGTCTCCATGGATATCTCACGTGGAATCACACACGGCAGTGTATCTTCTGAATTTCCACCTAGACACAAAATCACACACATATGAAAAGATGATGCTATTTCTCCGCTGTTGCGGGAACTCTGAAGTAATGGTTTGTGAGTTGTCTTTTACATACTGTCAGAGTTATAACTGTCACAGTCCGATGGTTTCCCCCTTGGTCCTGCTTCCTCATCTTCATCTTCATCATCATCTTCTTCTTCTTCTTCTTCTTCTTCTATTTCTTCTTCCTCCTCTTCACTAAGTGGTAAGAGTGTAGTGACACATTCTGCCACCTCTTCTGCCATGTGTTCTCCTGGAGAAAAATGTCAACAATACATGAGTATTGCATAGAAACTGAAAGAGACGATCAATATTTTCTCAACAATGTGACAGCAATACAGCTGTCAAAAGATGATGCTATTCTCAGCTATCGTGGAAATTCTTAAGTTCTTAAGTTGAGTAAGTTGTATTTTTTATACTGCCAGAGTTATAACTGTCATGGTCAGATTGTTCCCCTCCTGGTCCGGCTTCTTCTTCTTCTTCCTCCTCCTCTTCACTTTGGCATAAAAGTGTAGTGAAACATTCTACCACCTCTTCTTCTGTCATGTGTTCTCCTGGGCAAAAAAGATCAACAATACTTGAGTATTGCATGTAAAAACTGAAACAGAGGATCAATATTTTTTCTCAATAATGTGGCAATACAGCCAAAAACAGAGAGAGAGAAATCCTCCTCTGGCTGAATAGCATGCACGTACCTCGAGCTTGTAGAAGTTTTAGCAGCACATGTTTACGCAAAACAGGCTGTCCTGTGATATCAGGCTTCCCAAGGATGTTAAAGGCTTGATCAAGCTGATTGCTGGAGATGCCTAAAGCTGGCCGATGGTTGACATACAACTTGATCAACTCCTCCAGATTGATGTCGGTCACATATTTCCCTGTTTCTGCGTACTTGCTGAACTGGACCTCGTTATGCATATCTTCTATCTGGTAAGATAGTATATATAAGAGTATATATATATATTTATATTTTTTTAAATGATTTGTTATCAACAAGTGTTAGCTATAGAACTGCGTTTTTGTAATGATTTTACTGTCAGATAAAATAACATTAATAGACAAATAGAAAATGTGTCCCCATTTGCACACATTGTACCTCTTGCTCAGTAGGGAAGAAAGCCAAAGCTCTCATCAGAGAGGGAACATCTGACAGGGTGATTTTGGTAGAGGATTGTCGTTTCTCCATGGAGTCAGTGCCTTGATGATGAATTTGGCAGTAATAAAAGAAGTCCTCAATCTCCTAAAGACATAAAAGCTTTGATAACTGACAATCCCTGGTTTTCATGCATTGAGAAATTTCTGAAAACTATAACTGAAGGAGAAATGCAAATAAAAGCTGGCATCTTATTTTAGTACCCCTGTATAATCCATAAAAATACAGTATACATGTGTGAGAATGAGCAGTGTTGTCCAAAGGCAAGTAAACAAAATGTGCATGTAACAACTTGTAAAAACGCACAATTCATTTAACGTGAATGGCACTGCCTATCAGAGAATATGACGCAGGCTTCTTTGAGGAAGTTAATGGAACAATCTGTAGCTGCTCACTTAATACTCAGTCGTAGGACACAAGTAAAACTTTTGACCAACCCTGTAGAACTTTCCGTCTCTTCCTCCCTCTAAAAGACTGTAAAAGGGTATCAGGTCCTTCCCTCCCAGGGCAGCTGCTGCCTCCGAATGCACTGCGCCCACAACAAGAGATACAATTAACTCCAGAAAACATGGTTCCACAAAATGAACTTCCCCTTTCGTCTGAGGTGGCTGCTATTTAACCTCACTTTAAGCCTATCTGCCACGACAGTGCAGTGCAGTCAGACGTTCCCGCAGTGAAAACAAATCGGCCGTCGTAGGAGCAGGCAAATGTGGACACCCCTGCCGGATGGCAGATCACAGCATTGGACTTGTAGGGGTTCCCATCCAGAGGCAGCATCTGGAGACCCACCTGGATAAACAACAAACTCTTAGCAGTAATTTAATATATCTAAATATAATATTCAAGATCTAACATGCAGTAGTCTTATATCCAATTTGCCTGAAATGAATGATTCAACAACAGACAACAGAGGAAAATGTTCTAAGACATTAAGAGAAACGGTCTTGCACACCGGTTTTGCTGTTGAACTGCAAAATTATCATCAATCAATCAATCAGAAATATAAACTCAAGTAATTGTAGTTGTGACACCACCACACTTACCCATTAAAACGTGATCAACGATCTAAACCTCTTACTCAGTAAAATACTACTACTAATGCCCAGCACTGACCTTGTCCTCTGTAATGTATGCCAGGTAATAGGAACTTGTTTCAGGTTCATTGCACTTGGGAAGGACCAGCGTTTTCTTAATGGGAGAGCCGTATGTTGGGCCGAGGAGAGTCTTTCTGCTTCCACAAAACATGTGTGCAAGTATTTGTGTGACCAAATTCGGGGACAACATTTAACAAACAAAAATCAATCTTGTTCCAGTAGGTCACAGACCTGCACATCTTGGTGATGCTGTTGAAAAGCTTTATCTTGTATTGGTCTGAGGCCACGAGAAGGAACTGCTCTGTAGTAATTGGAGGATACCAAGTCATGCCCGTTGGCACAGCGCTTTGCTCAATGCGCACTGAGCTCAGGATGACAAGCTCATCTAAATCACTGTTTTCCAGGTCATACTCCACCTATTATTCGCAGAGAGTTGTGTCACTATTAAACAGTATCAAAAAACCTCCAAACTAGTGGATAGTTCGGCCATTTTGACGAAGGTAGACAAACCAGTCGGCGGTCCAGTCCCAGTGAGAACAGTCTTGGTTGTGTGCTGTCCAGATGGACCCCAAAAAGAAGGTCTTTGATGGGCTTGTAGTGGGAGTGGTATCTGCCCAAGTACGCCCATCGAGAGCCGTCATCAGTCTGCAAGCGGAATACCGTCACTGCTTTTCCGGCATCCTAAGAGCGAACGAGGTGAATGAAGCTACCGTGTCTCACTTGTGATAGCATAGGTGATAGTATAAACAGACTTGCTCACCGCAGTGGCAAGGTACTTTGAGTCTGAGGAGAAAGTAATGTGGTGGATGCAGTCATCCGTGGAGCGAAAACATTCCTTTGGATCACTTTGCAAAGTGCTGGGATTCAGTATGTGAACCGCTCCACATCCAAAGCCCACTGCCAGGTATAATCCTGTTCAGAGACAGAAAGGTTGCTGTGTACATTGAAAAATGTAGTGACTAAGTGATCATAAAACTGGCTTCAGTCAGCAAGAATGTGGGCTCACCTTGGGGGTCAAAAGCGACACACTGAATCTGCTGCCCTGTCTCAAAGAGCCTGCTGCAGATGATGACTTTGTTGTCATAGTCCCACACTTTTAAAACACCCCTCAGATTGCCCATGACCACAACTGGCTGTTTGGGGTGGCAGGCCACTGCATGTATAGGATCACTTTCCTTATGTAGCAGGACCTGAGGGATGCCGCTCTGTATATCCACATGTACTACTTCGGATGTGGCTGTGGACACAACAAAGTTCCTGCAGAAAAGACATTTTCAGCTTGAATAAAATGCACGTAACAGTGTAGACATACTGGACATAATAGATTGTGTTTCTTCTACCTCATCATTAATGGTTTTCCCTCTGGATTGTAGACCTCAGGACAGCGCTGTGCACACTCTTTGGCAAATGAAATGGAAACAATAGCATCCAGCTTGAAGTCGGTGTACCAAGTGAGGAGCTTGAATTCTTCATTATAAAACTTGATGTGGCCTTGAGTGTCGCCCGTCACTGTAAATCTTGGATTTCAAATGGTTAGAGAAGTCAAAATCAATAAATACATGAGTCTTTTATTAAAAAAAATAGAACATGAAGATTCATCTCTCTATTCGCCTACCTGTCTGTTACAGTGAGAACAGTGATTGGATCGTTCTGAAGACGGATTATAGTTTTGGGGCGGCTTTTGTTTGGAGCAACGTCTTTCATCACATCCCACACAACAATTTTGGTGGCCGCAGTCACTGTTAGGATCCAAGGCAATCTCAAGTGAAACACAGAGCTCATTGAGCTGTGAGGCATCATGGCAGTTTGAGAAGTGCCTCGAGAATGCTGAGAAAATCATGGACATCATAGAAATTCAATGTTGACCAGTTGAAACATACCAATACATCGTAAAACTAATTGCTATGAATTACAGTAACATCTGTAACAATTTAACAGCATTTTCTACAACATTTTGATTATTCATGTTTTTTTACCTTTGGAATATATAGGGCAATGTATTGTAGACTTCCTTTGGTCTGAAAAAAAATCAGAAGATTATTGCAATACACATGAACTTAACACCTGTTCTATTGTTTGAGAAAAAAGGAACAGCAGGACTTACTGTGCTGTAAAACAGCAAATGGCTTCTACTGTTGCTGAGCAGCTGGGCACTATCGTTTGGATTAAAAATGATGTAGTCCTGAAAAACAATACAACATTTTAACGTTTGACCTGCTGCTGAATGCCATGTCTATGTACTTATGAAGTAAACAATGTTTAGAAGGCAAAAGTGACTTACTTGGAAACCATGGTTGGGATCCAGCTCAGTAAACCACAGAGGTTTATCTGTTTCTCTTGTCCAATTCCAAATAGACACACACTGTGCGAAGATCGTCAAATGGTTAGTTGAAAATCTTATTAAGCTTAGTAAAATCCAGTGTTTAATATTAATCATCAATTACTGTTTTTGTACGGGTTATATTTAGACAGGCCGCTGTGTTGAGATGATTATATGTTATTGCATATGTTCCTTTGCAAATAATACTCAAGCACTAATGGAAATACTAAAATCCCAAGATCCTGAATATATGGATACATATTCTTTGCTACCATATTATGAAGAGGGTTTTTTGGAGCTCTCACATGTCAAATCAGAGAAAAGCAGCAGTTGTTGACCTTCAAAGTGTCTATTTCCAATTCCAGGACCAGAAAGTGGTACTTGGAAAAACCTATGGAGCATGAATGCGTTTGTTATTTTTTTCAGGATTGTGGATTCATAAGATTATCCAATTCTGTTTATTTGATTAAAAACACAAAACATTGTGGTGTACTCACTTGTTTTTCCTCAGCACCGAGAGTTACCAGATGTTTTGTGTCACTTGAAAATGCCATCGTAACGACACCTCCCACTGGGTGGCAGTCAAACAATGTATGCACAGGAATGCTGAAATGGCAATACATTTTTGTTTTCACCATCAAAAGCAGAGGTTATTAGCATACAAAGCTTGAGCTTCCTATGTAGAATCAAGAGCTACCCAGTGTAGGAGTCCCATATCATCACTGAGCTTTTGGGCCCCTGGTCTGCTGATGCAATCCAGCGTCTGTCGTCACTTACACACATACATGCGATTGGGCAGCAGTGACCCTGAGAAGATTGATGATATACATTAGGCCTTTTAAATCAACACTGCAACCCGAAACCTGATGATTTGTGTACCTGAAGTATGTGCTGGGACTTTGTTGTGTGATTGTAGATGACCCCAACATGAGCTGCACCATAGAGGACCACTAACTGATCGTGGTCTTGCATGTTGAAGGCAGAAAGAGCAGGATTCATCCCAAATACCCATTCTGGAGACTGAATAAAGAGAGTTTTTAATGAGCCAGTGAGTGTTCTTAGATGACCCTTTTATCCAAAGACATCTGTTTTGTTTTGGGTGAATATTTTTTTATTGAAACCTTCTTGACTGCAAGTGCAGCAAGTCAATATACAAAGAGTACTACGTTTGTTCAAATATACAGATTCAAAAAAGACATGCTCACCAATGCATGTGTTTGAGTATGAGTGATCTTCTTCGGGAGGAGAGTGTCTCTGGTTGCAGTGTACACTTGAGATTGCCCAGTCATGTTCAGTTTGTCCGCCCCGGTTTCTTCTCTCCTAACTCCTGAATTCTTCGCGTGCTCTTCTTGGACTTCATCATCTGACATGATGTTTCACCGCTTCACGTCTTGGATCACCAATCTTTGTTTGCAGTTGCTTCTTAAGGCGTCAACCGTTTTCTGCCGACGTCTCTACGAATGGCAAAGTTAGCAGACGCTAGCTAGCGCTAGTAAAATGTTAGCCGAAGTTAGCCAAATTAGTAAAGTTAGGATACAACACATAACGGTAAATGTGGTAAATAAATCAACAAACAGATAACCACAATATCAGCGGTCAAATTAGTCTCATTCAATCCTCAAAAGAAAAACGTTGTTAAATTAAATAAAAAAATGTTAACTGTCATTTAGCCAGCTCCGGCGAAGCGTCGCGTTGCTTAGTTACCGTTGACAGAGTGGATGACTGACCTTAAAACGAAATTACGGAAGCTTCCGATAAGGGTTTTCAAATTAAAGCTAAATGCGTTTCCAGAATTGAGGTAAAGCAAGTATGAGCAGCAGCAATTTCCTGCAACGTCAAAATTGCAAGAGGTAGTGACATGAAAAATCACTTTACCTTTGTTGTTACAGAAGTATAAACACATCTGAATAAATGTTTAGTTGCTTTTATGTTTAAATTGAATTAATTATATTTACTTTGGGTTAATGGGTTGAATTCTAAACGTTCTCAGTCTTTATTATTTTATTGTAATTGTTGAACATAAACCTCTATCATTAAACCGGTCTGTTTTTGCTAAAAAAAAATAACTTTTCTTAGATGCTTTTCCCTTTTTAATGTTTATTTTGAGAATTGAATGTCTATTGATGAAGCTAAACCTTGTATGTATGACCAAAGTAGTCTCTGGTATTACGCAATCATGATGTCTTCTTCTTCCTGTCTGTCTGTCACAAAGAATCTAATGTTAAATTGCAATTTCTCCATGTGACCACAGGGAGGCGGTAAAACAACTTGATTTTAATACTAAAAGTTTATTTTGATCGTTTGGATTTCGGGTTAGAGACGGATTCATCTGGACAAAACTTCTGAGGGGACCACTGCAATGCTTTTCATTTTCTTTCAACATAATTGAGAGAGCTTCTGATGGAAACGGAATATTGACCATCCCAATCACCCTCTGTATATTCCCACTTAAATCGTGGAGCAAATAAAAAATAAAATAGCTCGAGAGTCATCCCTTCTATTATCTCATGATCGTTTAAGTTTGGTCGCTTTATTATGACATGATTGTGATGATTATGATTATGATAATGTACGAGTAATGTTAAGTTCATTAACACCGAACTGACACATTTACTTTCTTGTAGTTCCTCACTTTGACCACATGAGGGCAATAATACATGTTACAGTAAAGACAGAAAACCTAAATATTTACACAGCATTGTGAAAAGATACTTTTTTAAACTCAGGCTTGATACTTAAAGTTATCTTTTATCAACGGCAAAACGTCATATGCAACATTAAAATGTAATAAGAATGAATAAATAAAGCCTGCGGACCATCGTGTGGTTACACACTGTGACCACTAGAGGGCAATAGGTTCCCTCGTGCCATCATGCCTCATCACCACAAGCACCAAAGGCCGCCATAAGAAGAAACTATGAATACTTCCGGTAAAAACATTCTATGTTGTAAATGTATTTAACATATAAACAGCAACCACAAAAATGATTGAAATGTGGGATTTGCTATGCTAGTAGGGAGATGTGTATGTGTTGGACATTATGTATTATGGCCTGTTAAAGGGTGGAATAATAAACGTGCATCTTCCCGTGATGCCTTTACTTTGAAAGGTCAAATACTATGATGATCATTACTTCCACTTTACACTTTGTTTCATAATACTTTCCGGTTGCACAGGTTTGAGAGCTGCGGATTTTACCCTCCGTTCAGTTAATACAACGAACATTTTCAAGAATTAACAACTTTTTCACAATTCAATAACAACAACTAAATAACCGAGGTCTGGAGGACTTGTTGATCTCATCGTACGTTAAAAGTTATGATGAGTTCGTGAAGAGGAAAAAAAAACAGACCGACGAGGAGGCGACCAACGTTATGATTTCAACAGCTGACAGGTGAACAGACATTGATCCTCCGGGAACTGTTGACTTAACGTTAGTTTATACTTCGCGTAAAGTTGTCACCTAATCCACTCAACGTTAGCTAACATTAGCAAGACGGTTCTCAGCTCCAACAACAGCTGACGGTCACCTGACGAGCTCCTTACCGAATATGACGTTTAGCCCTCGGCCTCTGGTGTACTGCAGTCATCGATAGATGACGTAGGAGAAACGTGTCTTCAAATAAATTCAAATAAGTTATTGAAGTACGTTAAAGCAAGGAGACAGAAAAAGGTCCTGACTAACCCAGGACTAAATTCGCACCGGCAAATCCCTTTGATTGATAACACACGAGTGTTTCGTTTACATGGCAGTCTACCCACTTTAGATTGTGAGTACATACACATGCATACTGTTCAGTGTTGTTTTCTGCTGTGTTTAAGCTTTATTTTTCATTGTAGCTGAATAACAAGATGCATGATACCCTTTTGTGAGCCCTTTATGACAATTTACAAATGACACAGTTTTAAGTCCTGCTTGTTACTACTCCTGGGCTTACATGTTTTTAGTCCAGCTCTGTGGTTCTCCGTTGAAAGCGTGAAGAGGCCTTGGGTCATGTACCAAGTTCAGCACAAAATTTAGGGAGAACTAAACTAGTGACATTTGGGTCTCTGCTGTCACAAAAGCAGGAAATAGCAATCAGAGGCATTATTATTATCGGAACTACTGAATATGTGAAAATGTTTTTGTTGGGTCTAAATATGGATGTTCTGTCCAAATAGGTGTGAGTAGTATCTGGAAGAACTCTACGATGTGGACGGATAACCAGCGGGGCATCCGAGTGTCTCAGAAGCAGCTGCTCTGCAAGAACACCTGCGGCTATTATGGAAACCCGGCGTGGCAGGGCTTCTGCTCCAAGTGCTGGAGAGAGAAGGCCCGACCAGCCGCCGCCTCCAGGCAGGACGCGAAGGTAAACACGCTCTTTGTAGAAGTCGTTCAGACTGACCGGAACGTGACATCCTGAGGTCTGTGGAGTAGAGTCACATCTCAATATCCTCAAATGCTGGATTCTTTTTAATAAGACTATTTGATAATGACCTGAGCCGACATTCGAGGGTGTTTGCTGTGCTCACTCCTCTATGTGTGTGATCTGTTTGTGTAACTGTCCACTAATATGTCGTCTAACAAGTTGAGGCTACTTAAGTGCTCCCGGCTTTAACTGGGTTCAGATTTTAATGCCTAACGTTGTCCCTCTTTGTAGTCCGACCAATGATGGAACTCCGCTCACCTTCTCCAAATTTGAGGAGAAGAAAAGCACTGAGAAAGGTCGTCGAATCAACACAATGAGGAGACTCTTCTGGGGCAGCCCATCACCTGCCAAACCTCAAGGTTCTGCCAGATCAAATCCGATGGATGGCCAGTGTTGTGCCTTTCTTCCTTTCTCTTTTCTGTGCCCCATTCATTTAGTATTTTAGCAAATTCATGGACTTTGCCAACAGTGCTTCAACAAATAGTCATTCGGAGTGTGATTTTTCATTTTTTTTTAAAACACGTTTTCTTATTGATCTCGTATAACATCGGCCTGTTGTGCGTTTTTAGAGTCCTTTGAAAGGCATGCCGCTGTGCTGAAACCGTACCAAAGCCTCGAGTCCGGGGACTTCACAGGTTTCCTAAAGATACTGAAGAGCCCTTCCTCCCAGCGCCTGCAGTCTCGATGTACAGCGTTCCTCAACACAATGGAGGCTTACCATGTAAGTAGTGGTTGGAATATTGACCACTGTTTTTCTCATAGTGTTTTAATGAACTCTTTGATCAAAGCGTATGATCTTCTTTACAGGATCTGCCCGTACAGAAGCAGTCAGATCTTGTGCAGGATTTCTTCCAGTCTTTTGCTGATTATTTTAGCAGTGAGTACAGATTTATTCAACACCTCTTGGGCTTGTTATCCTGAATGAATGAGGATTTTTAATATTCACATATTTATATATTTCATTTTGTTTTCAGCTTTACCAGAGGCTCAGGCCACTCGGATAATGGAGCATGTAGAGAAGTTAATAATGACACGGTTGCACAAATGGGCCTTCTGCCATGACAGCTGCGATGACGAACAGAAGGACCTCGCTCTCCAGAGGCGGATACGGTAATCCATAAACACAACTCAGAACTGCATATTTATATATTTGCATTTCATGGAAACCTTAAATTTAAATCCCCATTTGACACTGACGTCTTTGTTTTGCAGATCTCTGAACTGGATCACTCCTCAGATGCTCAGCGTACCTTTCCCTGATAAAAAGACTGAAGTCACCGGCGACCCCTTCCTGCCTGCTATAACAGGTGATTCACCGCCTTAATACTTAAAGGAATCATTTGTCATTTTGGGAAATATGCTTATTTGTAATTGGAAGAGCAATTCACGCATGTTCCCGTTAAATCCAAACCTAAATTGTGAAAGAAGTTAAACGCTTCATTTGCTTTAGAGGTTTTTTTCCTCAACTTTGGACTTCAATAAAAACATCATTGTGGTATTGATTTTCTCATTAGAGTCGCTTTCATTTATTTTCCAAAATGTATTTACAAAATGTTAATTTATTCGCTTAAGCTCGAGGAAGAGAGTTGGCCATTGTGGGGGGAAAAAAAGGCACTGGCCTTGACGTTTTTTTCTGCCCTCTGTTTCCTTTCTTTTTTTTTCAACAGCTATAATTGAAATGGATGCTAAACGAGCGCCTCAGGACAAACTTGCATGTGTGTCCAAATGCAGTCAGCATGTCTTTGAAGCGCTCTCCACCTCCAACAGTGAGCCCGCTAATGCCGATGACTTCCTGTCGGCTTTGGTTTACGTGGTGCTGAAGGCCAATCCGCCTCGCTTACACTCCAACATGCAATATGTGATTCGATTCGGTCTCCCTCACAGTCTGATGGCAGGAGAGAGCGGCTATTATTTCACCAATCTGGTAAGTTTATTGCAGAGTTGCTTATCCACAGGGCTGCTGCTGTGTGGCAGCGGCAGTTGATCACTCGTGCCTTTCCCCCTGTCCTCTGTTTCAGTCTTGTGCAGTGGCCTTCATCGAAAAGCTGGATGGACCAGCTCTCAACCTCAGTCCAGGGGAGTTTGAGGGCTACATGCTGCGTCAGCGTGCTCCATCCGAAGGAAAGAGGCAGCAGGTTGACCGTGACACGCAACATCTGTTAGAAGAACTCAAAGGCAGACAGGAGAAGCTGGACCAGGGGATGGAGGCTCTCAATGTGCAGCTACAGAATTGGGTCAAAGCGGTTCACTCGCAGCTGGATGAGGCGACATCTCAGTTTGCTGTGGTGCAGAAGGAGATTGCAGCTCAGGGCGAGCTCTCACAGGGTTTTTCCATCCTCATCTCATAATGCATCACCACAAGAGGACGACAAAGACGAGTCTGTTCTCGTCCTTACCGATCAACGTGCAGGAACACAACAGACAGACTGTTAGATTTATTAATACAAACACCAGACCTGGTACAGGACCTTTTCTCTGTTTGAATCATCAGCACTAAAACACAGTTTTATACATTCCAGTGCCATGAAGCTGCGACTTGTTTTCCAGTTGAACATGAAGGAAAATGTCTTGAAGGAAAAGTTTTTGCATTCGTTATCACAGAGGTCTTTTAATGACTTCAGATATGATGAATGCAGATTTGCACTTGTATCCTGTTTCAAGATGAAGGCCATTTGAAATACATTCCAATTTATACAAACTAATACACACAGCTCAGGATGGATACACAGCACTTGAGAATATCATGAAAAAAACTTAAAGTGCTTATTTAATATTGACTTTCTTATAGTTTATACCAATGTGCCTCTACGTAAAATGCTGTGAAATAAAAATGATTTTGCTACAGGAGAAAATGTTAGTTGGCCATTGTAGACCACTACAAGTCAAGTGGGTTATTGAGTTAAAGCATGTTTCAGAGCTGTGGATCTGTTCTCAACATGCTCCCTTGAAGATGAAACAATTAGATTATGTTTTCCCATTGGTGCTTGTATACTGATGGTGTTTATTGTTTGTTTACAGCTTAAAGATTAAAAAATGTATTAACGTTTTTATGTTCTGATCAATTATTGTATCCAAGATTATATTAAAAGTGACTCATTTGATCTAATACATGTTTTTGTGTTTTTTTTTATTTACAAAATGTTACAGAAAACCTTTTGGCCTTTATTTTCTTGTTTGAAAATAGGACAAAATTATTAAAATACCCGGTTAAATCAAATACTTGACTAACTTTGATGTGGTGTCAAAAGCTTTTAATATTACATGTCCCCCTAAAGACTTGCTCAACTCTGAACATATCTCATTAGTGAGTTCCCGATACCGACCAGCAGGGGGCGGTGACGTGCAATTGAGGGAAAACTCCTTCACAAAGAAGAACACCTGTGACGTCGAACGTTCGATCCCGGATGTGGGTTCAACTATGAAGATGACGGACAAAAACAACGCTGGAGAGTCGGAAATAACAATGGATGATGTTAAAAACCTCGTTAAAAAGAAAGATGAAATCGAGGAACAGATAAAGGCTTATTACGACGTTTTGGCAGACGTAAGTTTGTTATCGGGACAGTGAAAGCAAAGCCGATGATACGGTCCCTTTAATTAGTTCATAACAAGCTAAACATGCCTCTCTTTGATGTTATCGATCCTTCACGTCCACAGCAAGGTGTTGGAGTTGAAGGCCCCTTGGTGGACGCAGAGGGTTTCCCCCGAGCAGATGTTAATGTTTACCACATCAGGACAGCAAGACACAGTATCTCGTGTAAGCAGCGGCGGTGGGTTGTTGGTGTCTTTCTGACAGCAGGGGGCATCGATCACTCAACCAGCAACCCACCTAAAAGTTACATTAAAGTGCACTGTTTCATTTTTAGTTGTACTAAATATTGGCCCAATAACAATCTTCTCAATAGCGGCATATATATTTTTCCATCATAGTATTTGTGACACCAAAATGCAGCATTTGCAACATTAAACAATGTGATGATAATATAATGCCAATTAATTAAGTTTGCACTCATAACCATGGGACATTTGAAGACAATACCAGCCTATATTTACAATATAAAATATAGTATGGCAACACATACATTTTTAGACTTACTGCTTATTGCTTTGATTGTATTTTTCAGGCCTGCAGAACGATCACAAGGCTATCATGGTGGAGATAGAAGAGGCCCTACACAAGCTGCATGCTGGGGAGAAGGCCAAGCGGGGAAGAGGTGAGGCGGGAGCCCAGGAGGAGGCGATGGAGCAGCAGGTCACTCTTCCCCCTCCCTTTGCACGGGTGGATGCTGTGACACAAGGCTCACCCGCCTGTGGAGCTGTGAGTGACCCGTCAAATATGCTTTTGTGTGTGGTTCAGATTTAAGTTGATCTCATCTCAGTTTTGTTCCAGAGATCAATAGTATATTGCTCGTTTATTCAAAAGCTTGTTTATTCAAAAGGGTCTCAGGGTTGGTGATGAAGTCATTGAGTTTGGTTCTGTGAACTCGGAGAACTTTCAGAACCTCCAGAATATCGCTTCTGTGGTTCAACACAGTGACGGTGTAAGTTCCTGACACCATTAACACTTTGTTCATCAGACTTTTGAAGAAATATTGTGGTAGCACTTTTATGTCAATTTTTTATATCCTTGCCCTACCTTAATATATGTAGCGTTAACTGCATTATCATGTCCTTCTACAGAAACCATTACGTGTCACAGTCATTCGCGATGGCAAGAAGGCACAGATGAGCCTGACTCCTCAGCGATGGTCGGGCAGAGGTCTGCTGGGGTGAGTGCTACAAAAACTATCCGAGTCGTGTGTATGGATCATGACATATTCATAACTTAAATTTAGTTGATTAGCTGATAGTTAGAAACGGAGAAAGCAACAGGAACAAAGCCGCTGAAAAGCTCTTAAGGGGCTAGTTGAATATGTTTCTCTCATGTATAATTTGACAAACTGTAGGGATTTTGATAAGTACACCACATCAGATGCATGATTGGCAGATGTGAAGTTGGGTCACATCAATCACTAGTCTTTCCTTGTTTTCTTCTTCAGATGCAACATTGTTCCAATCCATCGATGATCAACATGACATGCAGAATTTTGTTATTCATCTTGTCGCCGGGTGGTTTGACTGTGCACATAGCAGAAACTTTCACTGGTTCTCAATATCTTAATCCAAACTAGTACCCTTTTCTTTATATAAAGGCAATCTTCAGGATGGTATAAATAAAAATAAAGTGTTCAATTACTTCAAGAGGCTGTGCTGCAGTTATTGAATGATTACGCAATGTTTCACTAAACTACAACTACTAAAACCTTCCATGTTGAAAGAAATGCAATGTTTGCATTAAGTTAACACTTGTCTCAGTAGCAATGATTCATGTCACCTTTGACAAATAATTAACTTGGCAGATGATAAAGCCATCAATAAAGCCTAATTTTCATCCAATATATTCTGCAGGCGCAAAATTAAATGACCTCTTAGTAAGAAAGATAATTACCAATATAATTTCAAAATATTATTGGTTAAATACAGCTTCTGAACTTGTTGGAAACTATTCCCTAAATTCATCAAGTAAAATGTTTCCACCTCATCACAATTTATTCAGCTAGAAAACCGAATCAATTCAGCAAGGAATGGGGAAGAGCCCACAATAATATGACCATGTTGTACGAACATTTCGAAGAACGTTTTAATTTTATTATACAAAAGTGTACGTCACAAAAATGACATAAAAAGCAATAACCTCATTTACATTAGGTAGAGGAAATGGTCTTAACTTATAAACAGCTAATCTTGTGTGTAATTGTTTCAATATCAATGTAAACAAAACACATTTGACCACAGACCAAGAAAATGTTAAACCAACCATAAGTTTGAGTGCATGTGGCATATGTTCTTTATCTGCATTTATATTTATTGAATAAACTCTTTTACAAGTTTCTAATAAGAAATATTTGACAGATGGAGTTTAACTTCCTCTTGAAGAGAATGAATGATTATTGACAGAAAACATCTGTTTTCAACATGTATATATGTATATGTGCAGACACTCCAAATCAGACAAGTCCACATGTTTACATGGTCCAACTGCCCATGAAAGACAATTCTGGATGCTGATACTGAAGTCTGTTACAAATACAAACCCAACAAAATGGTAAAATCTGCTCTTAAAAAAGGAAACTAACGGAATTCACTACATCAGTGTCGGTTGCTTGAGTTTTTTCTTTTTGGGCTTGATCATCTGTGGTAGTTGAATTTTGAATGCAGTTCTAAAAAGAAACATTTTAAATCATGTTAATGGAGACAAATTGAAGATCAAAACAATGTAGTATTCCAGATGTACAGTAAACAGTGTTTGTAGAAAAGAGGTTTTCTATTTTACAGGTTTTTTTACATTATTTCAAAAACTTACTCGCAAGTTGTGCAGATGGGGCTGAAGTTGCAGAATACTTAAGAGAAGACAGGACAAAGCGTTAACAAAAAAAAAATAAACTGTAGCTGTGGCTTTTGCCACAGATACAAAAAGATTGAGATGTATTCTTTTAAAAATAGGACTCCGGCTTACTTGACAGACAAACCGAGCACACGTAGCCAATCTCAATGAGGTTGCGGTGGCAGAAACACGCAGCTCTGTAGTCCACGTGCACAGGGGGAGGCAACACCAGCTGAGAGCGCTGCTCAGAGTCAGGCAGAAACACCCACTGGCGAGAGAACACCATCGTCAACATGGCAGCCTTTAATTGTTGTTTTTTCACAAATGTGAAAATCTCACCAAAAGGTACTGCGCCAGTGCAACTTTCTGTGGTATCTTGAGGTACAATCCTCCAGTTATATCACAAGCCTACAGAACAAACATCTAAAAAGGTTTAAAAAAAAAAAAAAAGTATACAGTTATAGAATTTTGAATGTCCAAACAAAGTCCTAAAAATAGACCTGCTGAAGGAGACCTGAGTCCGAGTCCAAAACACAGGCATCAATCAGGATGTTCTGTTTTAAAATACAAAAACAAATTGATTTAGACATTTAAAATATAGATACACGTTATGCAACAAAGAAACAGGAGAAAAATTCATTGTACCTGCTTTTGGGCAGCAAAAATGACATTCATGAAGTTCATGTACTGGCGAGCACAGTCCTCTGCTGCTTTAATGACCTAACAAATGAAATACAGAGGTTGCGTTTAAGGTCACGCAATAAAACAAAAGCACTCATCAAATTAGACCGTTCAGAGCTTACCAATATTCTGGACTTTATCTCCTGTCCAACTAAAAGAGAAAAGGTATCATTAAGAATAATTGAAAAGGGCCCGTAAAGCACCTCATTGAGCTTAATGGAAATATTTCACTACCTTCAAGCTCTTTTGACACCCTGTGAATATCTGAATGGAAAAAAGATTAAGGAATCTGCAAAACACATCCCCCACTCATTGCTGCGTAAAGGAAAATAATAATGAAAAACAATCTAATCTACACACTTGTGACTGGAAAGTCTTAACAAAACACCTAATTGTAAATACAGGGTTAGACTTAAGACTTCTGTGCAGCAATTAATGAAGGTAATGTATTCTTACTAGTCGCTTTGTTCATTATCATCTGGTCTTCATGTTTTTAAAGTCTATATCATAAATGATAAACCTGTGAATAGTGTTTGTCTTTTCAGCAAAGGATACAGCACAGAGCTTTGGCAAGGGATCCAGCCAACAAAGTATCAGTTGAATTTCCACTCACTTCAGCTGTAATCACACCAGATGCATACTAAATATCAACGAGTGACCCATACTCTACGCAGCATTTTTAAACCCCTGAAATAAAACACATTGACTGCAAAGACAGCTACCAAACGTATGTGTGGGGAGAAAGTCCATGTACTAAATCAACTGCATGGTTAATATTCTATGTACATTTTATCCACACAGAAAAGGGCTTTTACTTACTTTTTGACATGACCTTCCTGATCTCTTCAGCAATAACGTTATTGGCAACTGCCAGGAGTTCATATTTTCCATCCCCACTGGAGTATGCGTCATCCCCACTGCTGTCCCCCGTTCTCCAGCTTTTACCGGGATACAGGAAGTGACTGAAATGAAGTAAATGAGTAAGATGTGCATCTGCAGATAAGTAGAACATGATTGTAGCCGAGAGGAGGAGCACTTTTACCCGCTTTAAATACAGGTGGTTAGTGTAGACTTTGTGGTAAAGCAACCTTCAAAAAGTGTCACAACATAAAACTTGTTATTGGATTAAGAAATAAGAAAAGACTGTTCTGCTGCACAACTAGGTGTCATGTTTTTACTTTCGCCCAACTTTCTTTCAGGAAATAATGAATACAAATGACTATTGAGAGACGTTTTAAAATAAACACTTGTGGTGGTGTTGCTTTAACAACTTCAGATATCTGAAATCTGACCATAAGGTGTCGTTAATGACCCATTGATCCGTTTTAGACATGGAGGCACGGTACCTGTCTTCACAGTGGCTCGCGATCACAGCCAGCTTGCTCGTCCTCGCCATGGCCATGAACGCGTTCCCCAGCACCATGACTGCATCCAGGCACTTCGACAGGCTCAGCTGGGGCGGGGAAAGGGTCGTTTAGCCTCGGCCACATAAAAAAAAAAACTCCAATACGAAAGCCACCAATAGAGAGACGGAATAATATTCCCGGGCTCACTTACCTCGGTGTCACGTTGAGCTTGCTGCCCCCACCAGATCGGATTTACATCCACAACGATAACCAGCAAGTTGATTTCTTCCTCTGAGGAAATGTAGGGAACAATTTAACATAATGCAACTCAGGGAAAACAGCTAACCAGCTCACCGCTGGCGTAACTTTATTTCAATGAGTCGGATTAAAGAGTAACATAATTGACTTACCTGATGCCATTACGGCAAGATATTAGAAACCAATAAAAAGTGATGACTGGTTGTGCTGGAAGTTGAGCTAACGGAAGTTAGCTACCATTTGAATGAGCGTATCGAGGTCTAACGTTAGATAACCTGGCAATACGAAAAGAAAGAACAGACCGAGTGTTGTTTATTGTGGCTGAACACATTAGCCTTTCAGCAGCTACGGTGGTCTTCTTCTACTTATCATATAGGGGTCACGTGGTGCACTGCTGCCCCCTAGCGTCTGTTCCTCAGGGGCGTAAATTCACGAAAAAGCGTATGTTGTACCCTCACATTTTCACTTGCCAGATTAGAACAAATTAAAGATAAATATTCATAGTCATACAGAAATACTGTACTGTTAAGTACAAGTTAAACAAATCTGCATTCAGAAGATGAGGTAAATAAGGTAAATACAGAATGATTGAAGTTCCCAACTAATGGTGGGAAAGGATCAATTTAATGTTGTGGTTGGTGGAGGTGAAGCTCTTTCTGACCACGTTTTATACGTACCAGAGCATTTAGAAGAAAAATCAGCAAAGTAATTGGATTGTGTTCAGAAGAACCTGGCATTATATAGAAATAAAATATAACATTTTTCTATTAAAAATAGTTCAATTGTATCTTACAAAATTAGATTTCTATAACAGAGCAGGTTCATTGTGATGTTAAAATGTTAAATCAAATATCAAACGTTTTTAAATCACACCTTCACATTGGTTGAAAAAGCACAAAACCTGTAGCCTGGGTTTTCCCATGCTGCCTAGCGCGCAATTTATTTCGCGCTGCAAGGCAGCCTGGATACCATGGAGCAAATTTTCCCCTGAGATAGAGAACTAATCGCAGAGCGGGGAGCATTCGTAAACCACGCCTCAAATATGAGGAAATGAACATGTGGTTTCCAGACCCGGTCTCATTTGAGATCAGGGTATGACGTTAGCCAGGCTTCAAAACCTGTCCAACTGAGGCACAAATATCCACCCTGAAATGACACAGGACTATTTGCGGATATTTATCTCTACCGTGGCTCATATAAATCTTTACAGGCTTATTGGCTTGCACACTTGGTAACAGTTTTTGGACAATTATGACGGTTGATATGCTTTCCAATGAAATTTAACAAAACTTCTCACTTGGTCCCGGAAGCACTAGGAAGCAAGCAGTACTTGTTGTTGAGTAATCAATCACCTCAAAAAAAGTCCTTTGATTGTCAGTTTATTCCTTGGCCATGGTTTTTTGGCTGGCCTTGTCTCTGTCTGTCGTACATCTCTTGGTCTGGTACACATCGGACTCGATGGCCTCACTGGAGTCATTCAGAGTTACATATACATTCCCGTTGACCTCAGTGACTTTGTGAATCCTCTGTTTGATCCCCTTGGAGCGCCAGTGAGTTATCAAAGGTTTGGCAGTCGGATCATCCACAGCTTGGTAAAGCCCTTCCCCTTCTGCTAGTGTGATCTTGTACTTGTGCCATGGACACACAATACACAGCCGCCCATTAAACTCCTGATGGTGACACAACATGAAAGTGATGAGAGAGATATGATGATAAAGCTATAAAGGAAGTCTTCCAAAACTTTACAAATGTATTTCTTATACACAAGAAAACATGAAAAATGACCTTGCAACAAACTAACCAGATCTATTATAAGCATGCATACGATACTTTACTGCATCAAGAAGCGAATACATAGCGTACCTCAATGTCTCCGTGCTGTAATGCACCACCTGAATCTGTCGGTGGAAAAAAATAAGTGTCATTATAGGCCTTAGTGATGAGCCATTGCAGTAAGTTCCATGCTTCAAAATATAATAATACATGAATGTCATCATCTTTCTAAATGTTTCAATAGGAAAAGATCAAAAGGTGAGGACAGACAATTATAGCTCCTTGCATATATGTCAAAACCAACATACAAAAGGCTTACGGTAGCAGCGTCGATCCATAGCATAAAGCTGCCCCTGGTGGAACAGAACAAGTATATCTCTGCCTCCATTCAGCATCTTAGTCACACGCCTCGACTGGACAATGTCTTCCTTCTTCCCGATAAAGTAGGAGGCCGCAGGAGGTGAGGAGGACGAGGTGGAAGAAGAGGAAGGGGGAGTGGAGGAACATGTCTCCTCCTCAGAAGACATTTAGATCACTACTTATCAGGTATCCTGGTATGAATAAGAATAGAACTGTAATTTCGTCTTACGTTGTGATTAATAATAAACTTGATGGTAAATACTTTTTTTTTAACGCAAATCTTTTTAGACAGAATTCACTTGCAATGCAATTCACATGAAATAGAACGTGGCACAGGTTTTGATTCTGTCAAAAGAATATCTCACTGAACTGGCTTGTTCAGTGATGTTTCAGATGTCCCCATTTTCCTCACCAGTCTAAATGTCTCTTTACATGGAAAGCCCGAAGGATTATAAAAGTTATACAAACTTGAGCACGTAGTATTGCACGGCATTATCAATACATGCGTCTTCAACTCAGCTTCTTCGAGTTAATAATTAAGTACTCATTCATTGCAAGGCGAAATTAAATCCGCTTACCTTTTAATGTCTCCAGTCTAGTCATTTGACACCCCACGGCGTTCCTACTCCCAGGATGACGTTAGATCGGGTCGCCTGGCAACGGGTTGCGAATTCATTTGGTCTCATGCTCTCTGCGGGATAGGAGACTTGTTTCCCTCGCAGCAAGTACACAAACGAAGGAATATCCGACTGCTATATCTGCATTAAGAAGAACATATCCCTTTGGACATGTCAGTTATCAAGTTACAAAAAGCGAACTAAACGTATTAAGAGGTGTTCCTCCTCTAGTCCTAGTTCGAGGAAGAGCTAATGTTGTGTGTAACCTCCAAAGTTGTCCCCAACGAAACAAGGTCGGGGGAACGGGATCCTAGGTCGGCCGTCCCAATCCTGACTTTACTTTATAAACTTATTTATCTGTCTTCCAAGAATAAACAAAGCATCCATAAAGTCAAGACCAATATCCTGTGTAAAATACTGGAGAGACTTGAGACTCATGAAGGTAAATGATGAAAATAGTACAATACATTCATTGAATTCATTAAAAAATACTTAAAGTACAATCCCACCTATCTCTGCGTATTGTATATCTATTGACATCTATTTATCCCTACAGATTGTTTTCATGTTTGTTTTTCTTGGGGTAAACTAAATTGCCAGTTTAAACATGTATTTTATACTAACGTACAAAGGGTGTACAGTATGTTGTCAATAGCATGATACATTAGCATATGAAGAAAAAGCGAAATAATTTACAACAATAATCCACGTGTTTTTTTAATAAACCCGTAAAATATATTTAGTCCATTGCTCATCTCTACAGTCTGTCGTAAAGACAGTGGGGCAAATAACGGTTTAGTCTGAGAAGGCTTTAGCAGGTTTGTTGGTGGGCATTAAGCCTTCTGAGGGATTATCTCTCTCTCTCATGCTGAAGGGAGCGTAATTGACCAGCTATCTTTCTGAAATTCAACATTTAAATAAGATATCATTTCGCATGTTATTTTTGCCACACGTGTTCTGCCCATTGAGACCTGTCCGTGCAGGAGTCTTGGTCTTAACCAAATGCGTCAGAAGAACGCGCTCTCGTCGAACAGTTCTCGTCGCTATGGTGACCTACTTTTGTGTACGGAAATCGTGATGCTACTCATGCGACTGATTAAAATGAATGAATGCATGTACATTGTTGACTGATTCAGGTACGTTCTCTATATTTTTCTTGCCATTTGTAGAAACTTAGAAGCGTTACATTTTCTCATTTCATCCAGAAATCTATTAGTGAGGCAAAATCACTTAATTATTATAATTATAATTTTATTCTATAATTTGCAATAATTGAAAAAATCCCAAAACTTTATTTTAAGGTGTGGGTTTGTAGTTGTACCCTATATAAGTGTCACTGCTTGTCTAGTTTTCTACGTAAATTAATTTTTTTACACTGTAACCCCAACAGGAGTTTGTATGCATAAGTCAACAGCTGTACGGACATTGGTCCGTGCACCCCAGACGAAATATGAATCTCAAGGAGGGGACGATTTGGCACAGTGTACTGTTTCATAAACACAACAGCTCTCTCTATGAAGAGAGTCTCGTTCAAGTGACAACCGCCAGGACTAACGCAGCTGCCAGTCAATCGAGAAGTCGAGGAAGCAACTCTTGCACGTCTCTGTCTGCTATATTTATCACATTTGCTAAGACACATATTCTACATGGTTACCGTGTACCCCCATTACTCCAAAGTGTCAAATGTCAGCATCATACCAGCGTTCTGTGCCTTGCTTGATCCAGCAGGGCAGAAGTGACACAGTGACCGCCCCGACTTTTGGCTATCAGTCGTCGACAGGAATCACTGAGGCAGGAAACAGCACGGCACCCAGTCTTGGAAAAAGCAGCGTAGGGAGCTTGTGTAGTTGAAAATCAAGTTTGTAGTTTGCATTTACTCATTGTAGCTTGCATTCATTTGCATGCCTTTGTATGACCGATTCAAAGAGATGATAAAGCACATGTCTTCCACTGCCAGGGCTTAAGTGAAGAGAAGTAAAAGAAAGTGAGGAAGGGACGTTGCGGGAATGCCGCTTTGCCTTTATGAATGTCTAAAGGCTGTCGGGCTGCAGAGTCACTTTGCCAGGTAAGCTCAATAACGTGCAAACTCACAAAATTTGTCCTGCCCTATCTACAGATATTTCTTTTTATGTATCCTGTCTTTCAGGTTTACCTCGTTGGGTGTTCATCAGGCAACCCATCTTTTGGATCTGACCATTGAGGAATATCCATTCATGGGAATCCGCTCTATGGAGGACAGGACTCGGCTCTTCCGTCTTGTTCAAATACTCAAAACTCTTAACCTTGAAAATGAAGAGGTTGATGAAGATACGGATGGTGGTGACGAAGGCGGCCCCGAGGCTTATCGTAACTCCACTGATGATAGCAGTGTATTTCCTTGTGACAATGTATGTGCTGATGACCACGAGAGCGAGCTAAATGCCACAATATTTTCCAAACCGTCACACGTCCGCAGGCGGCTTGATTTCAGTTGTGAAACCTTGGATTATTGTCTTAACCTATTCTCTTGTCCAGAAGAACCAGTTCATGTCTGTGCAAGTCATATTAGAAATAATGTGTCATGCCAGTGTAAAGGATCAGCTATACCAGTGCAGGTTGACACTGGAAGTGGCTGCAAGGAGAAGAACAACCACAGGCTTGATTTGCATAGAAGGATCAGCAGCAAAGTAGTCGGGCAAAAAGGTAGAAAAGGAACCCTTATGAGAGAAAACCTCTACAGCGCTATGAGACAAAACGGGCCTACTGAACACAACTCTAAGCCAACACCTGTTTATGAATCAAAGAGAACAGCTGGCTACAACTACGGACTGCCACTCACTTCACCTCCTGTTCCACACAAAAAGTAAGTGGCACTGGTTTGTGTTGTCTTCACTGGTGTTTCCCAGCTTGATCTCATTGAAGACAGACACAGCAAGTTGAAAACAACGAGTTTGTGGAGATGAAATACAATTATTTAAGTCGTTGTGTCTCTTCTCTTGCATATGAGCATCGTTTCCATTGCACTTGATCACCCCAACTGTGGATTTTGTGTTTGTGTTGCAGGCAACCAGCGGGGCAAAGGATCAGTGTGTGTCTGAGGAAAAGACCTCTGACAAAGGCAGAGCACAGGAGAGGAGAGGAAGACGTTGTAACAACTCAGAGTGGAGAGTGTGTGATTGTCCATGAAAGTAAAGAAGCTGTGGATCTCTCACAGTACAAACTACAGGTAAAGTAGCTGTTCAGAGAGGAGACACAGACAGATCAATGTTTTGACTTCAACTGGTTTACTATTACTGTCAGTACAACTAAATATACAAGTGTCTCCAAACAAACATTACAGAGGCAATCCTCAAGATTTCCATGGGGTTAACTCATGATTTACATTCAAGTAAAATCTGGGGAAGTGTATCATACTGTTCTTCTTATTTAATGCATTGCCCATTGCTCTTTTGTCTCTGCAGCACAGGTTCTACTTTGACCAGGTTTTTGGAGAGGAGAGCTCCAATGCGGACGTGTACCGAAGAACCACATATCCTCTGGTACAGCACATGCTCAATGGGTAGGTGAGGCTGGAAAAATGCTTTTTTGATTTTGTCTTTCTACAGATCTCTGCTCTCGAGCTATATCTATTTGTTCTGTTTGTGTGTCCACAGGGGTAAGGCCACCTGCTTTGCATATGGCCAGACAGGTGCAGGAAAGACTCACACCATGTTGGGTTCTCCTGTGAGACCTGGGTTGTATGCACTGGCAGTCCTGGACATCTTTGCTTACCTCTCTACTACTGACATGCAGTCACCCCTGCTGGTACATGTCAGCTTCTTTGAAATCTACTGTGGTCAGCTGTACGACCTGTTGGACCACAGAAAAAGGTGTGAATGGTTGTACATATATGAGAAACATTTATTTGTGTTCTTGACTTCTTCTCCCTCTTTTTGTCTTTCTGTTCTTTCTTAAGGTTGTTTGCCAGGGAGGATGGACAAAAGGTGGTGCACATTGTTGGCCTGCGTTATGTCAGAGTCGACTCAGTCGGCTCACTCTTGGAGGTGTGTCCCTTTCTTCAGAAATACCCCCATGTCCATGTTTTGTAGCTGGATTCCTAAATTGAATATAATATGCCTATCTAGATTTTCATTTATGTACAATCACCTGAGACTAAACTGAGCGCCATCATATAGTCCGCTGTGTTGCACCGGCATGTTTCTGCAGTAGCCCAGAATAGACCAACAAAACACTGGCGAGAGACACCCTTTTGTGTTCTTACATTAACTGAAGGCCACGTAGTATATTGTTGCCATAAGAAAGACTTGAAAGTATACTTTTATGTACTTTGAAGTTTGCATTTTGCCAAATATTTCTATGATTTTGTCAAGAAACAATCTTTATCCTTTCCTTCTGCATTCTTCATTTTCCTTACACAGGTGATTTCGCAGGGCACAGAAGAGCGCACACAAGGAATGAGTGGCGTGAATCCCGTCTCCTCCCGTTCCCATGCCTTGCTTCAGATTCAACTAAGAGATGCAAACCAGCACATTGCTGGTAGGTGGGTGACAACATGTGTTTTATTCTATTGTAGTCTTGTATTCTTCAAGATGGTGACTGCATTGTAGATCAGGTAAGCCCAACAGTGGCTTACAGTCAAACTAAGAGTAGTGTTTGTTCCTGTAGAATGTGCTTTGTTGACCTAGCAGGAAGTGAGAAGGCATCAGATTCCAAGGGACCAGATAGGCAGAGTCGTATGGAGGGAGCTGAGATCAACCAAAGTCTGTTGGCTGTAAGCTACACATGCACACACAGACACACAGACACACAGACACACACACACACACACACACACACACACACACACACACCCACATACACGCTATCAGAGATTACACATACATTCAAAAACATTGAAGAAGGTTTTGGAGGATTTTACATTTGCTTTTTCTCAGCTGAAAGAATGTATCCGGTCCCTTGATCATGAGCAGTCGCACACACCTTTCAGACAAAGCAAACTTACCCAGGTACTAAGAATTCTGTGTGTGTATGTGTGTGTGTGTGTGTGATACATGTGATACATACACATGTTTTTATATCACGCTCGATGCATTTGTCCAGTTTGAATAAAAACACTCTGAGGGCTTTCCAATGCATCTCCTCCCTTACAGGTTTTGAAAGACTCGTTTGTTGGAGACTCAATGACATGCATGATTGCCAACATTTCACCCGGTCATTTGGCAACTGAACACACACTAAACACACTCAGATACGCAGACAGGTAAGTGTGTACAAAGAGTGGAAATGGAATATTTGTTTCTTTAAATATTTTGCTGCTGTTGTTTTTTATTCATTGTGATTTAATTTGTTAAAACTTAAAATGGCATAATCATTTTTATTTTATTAACACTTTGTGCCATTGTTCACAACTTTTCCCCTCCTATATTTAAATGTTTACATTTTGATTGTGTAAGGGACATCAGTGACTGCTAATATACTTCCTTTTTCATAGGGTGAAGGAGTTGGGGGGGAAACTGGGGCTAAGAGGAAGAAGAAGGGGAAATCGAACACACTCCCCCAAACGTAACCTGTCCAACAGCAGCAGCGGAAGCAACGTCTTCGGCACCAGAGGGAAAAGTCCCCCTAAAAAGCCAAAGTTAGGGAGACAAACACCGATTTTTGGTGTCCCCACATCTGCCACGAGGTTGCCCACGCAGGGTTCAATTCTCTGCTCCACAACCAAAAAAGAGAATCGGGAAGAGGAAACAAGTCCAAGCGCAAGAAAGAGGATTGGAATTGAAAAGATTACACCTGTCAGAGGTTTGCTGGGAATAGGAGATTCAAGGGAGAGAGTAGGTACGAGGGAAGGTGAAAGAAGAGAAAGATTTGAAGTAACAGGCAGCCTAGATAAGAAAAGCGTTATGGCAGCAACAGATGAGCAGAAGAAATCTGGATTTAATCATCACAGCACTTGGAAAGGGGGGAGAAAGGAAGAAAGAAGTTGGATGGAAAAGGAGAGACGAGTGAAAAGCAGTCGAGACACTTGTAGTGAGGAGGACAGTCCGAGAGAAAGAGAAAAACAAAAGGATGACAAAAATAATAATGAGAGGGAGAGGCATCTGAGACAGTATCACCAGCAGCTGCAGCAGTTCATGCCTTCTTCAGCTTCTTCATCTATTCATCTCTTCTCACCCTCTACTTGTCCATCTTTTTTTAATCAAGACTCTCTCTCTTCTTCTGTCTCCTGTTACTCTCTCCAACAATCTTCCCGCTTATCAGTTTCTGACCTTGTATATCATAATATGGATGAGGTTTTAGATGCATACAGAGGTAAGTCTGGCTCAGCTAGTCTTGGTGAAAACCTGCGAGCTTCTAGCGGGGAGACAGAGAAACCACTTGGACAAGACAGTGGTAAACATGAGAACAGGTCCCCGAAGGCAACAGGGGAAGGAGAGGGAAGCGTAAGAACGGAAGAGTCGAGGCCATCTGGGATTGCAGGAGCTACAACATTAGAGACCGAGCGGCCGATCAGGAACACAGGTGCAATGCCAGCTGATGCAGAGGCCTCAGTGGTTGATGGAGTGTGGAGTACTGAAGACCGGGAAGGAGCAGATGGCCGCGGTGTACTGTCCATACAAAGCAACATTGACACCACCCTCCTGCACCACCCGCTTGCCGAGTCATCCCGTCAACGAGCTCCAGCAGAACGACCCCTCTCCCCTGCCTGTGAACATGCCGGTATGCTCCTGAACCCTCGTAAGCTTTGTGATCCCTCCCTTGAGTTTAATCATACCAGATGCCCCTCAAACATTGCACCTCTGCCATTGAAAAACGCTCAACATGGAGTGCCATCAGTCAGAAATAGAGAGAAGCAGCCACAGTTAGCCACTCACGGCTTTAGAACAGACTTTTTAAATTCTCAATCGACCACATTACCTCTCACTACTCCCAATGTAGTGGTTTTAAGATCAGCTCAGCCCCTTTGCAGATTATCTGAAAGTCCAGCTTACACAAAGGTACTCAACCATCCGGTGGTCAAAGCCAAAAGGTCGGTTTTACCTGGAGAAGTGACTGCAGATTATCTCAGTTACATCATGGACCCCAATACCATATCCATGCTCCAGGTGGACCAACAGACCGTCACAGCCTCATTCCTCCGAGGGGAAAAGATAAACACCTCAATGAGTTCACTTGAGATTGAAAGAGGAGAAGATAACAGGAACCAAGGCACCATGACAACTATAAATCAAACTGAGCAAATAAAAGGCATGTGCCGCACATGACTAATATGTATGAGGTAAATGTGAGCTTGGTGTGTGGACTAACTATTGCTTAACTTAATATTTGAAATTGTGTTTTTTCTTGTTCAGGTATTATGGAGCCACTTCTCCCTGCGGTTATGCTTCTCTCTCACCAGGACCAAGGGACCAATCAGAAAACCCAAACGACGCCAGCTATTGGCGTCCTGTGCTACAAACCTCCTGCATCCCCACTTAAAACCTCTACACGTGGTCCCACTCAAACTTCGGTCATGCAGTCCATCTCGTCCTCTGTCCTGCAGTCTGGGAAAAGTAGTTCACGAGGCTCACAGAATCTAATGACATATGGTGCCACCCGTGTGCCATCAGAATATGCAGGCTGTATGCTCAGCACACCTGATTTTCCCATTTCAACACAACAGTCAGACAGTGTTGGACAAATGAACACTGTGCCAAAACAGTGTCACATAGTGCATTCAAACCACCCCGGCAACTCAAACATCTCACTCCAGCAGTGCGGTCCTATAGAATTAAATGATCATGGAGGTTCCAACAATCGGAAGATTACACCCATTATCAATTTGCATACGCTGGGAGATTTGGATGACGGGCGGTAAGTCAAATAAATGTCCCAATAATGTTCTCCGAGCAGCCAAAGTGAGCGTTTGAGAAACCATTACAAAAAGCACCGTTAGCATTAATCCAACTACACATAATGAGAATACCCGACGGAAACATTCACCTCTAATTACATGATACTCCTGCAGACATGATTCAGAAATCATACTGGCCTCTTATGTGGCAGATTAAGATTTTTTTTTTTGTATATATTTTTTTTAATCCTCATTCCCCTTTAGGTCCAGTGTTGTCCAGGGCCATTGGGAGCAGCTGAAAGAGATGGAAGCTTTATTTCGTAAAGACTGGACTCTTCTGTCCCAGCAACCTGATATGGTCCGAATTTGTCAAAGACACATTTGTTTGCTCCTTTTTTGAAGATTAAATTTGATCATTCATTTAATTAGTGCTCGCTCTCTGTCTCACTGTGTCTCAACAGGCATTTGGGGAGTATGCTCACAAACTGCTGGATATCATGGAGAGAAAGACTCGCTGTGCCCAGAGCATGATAGCTCAGCTGCAGCCATTTCTCAAGCCGAGTCATTCTCAGTAGACACGCGACAGGGTAGACGATGATGAGTGCATAATATATTTTTTACCAACAACACTATATGCAATATGTATGTCAATATACAGCTTTTAATTTATTAATGTTCAAGTGACTTAAACTGTAAGAGTTCACATCTGGAAAAATATGAATTGATTTGTGTGACGTTAAAAGGTGTGTTAAATCAATGGCTCTTGAGGAAACTTAAAAAATGTGTATTCCCATTGAGACAAAGAATATATTTTGGAATCGGATGTGAAACATATGTCTGGTATGGGGATGTTATGTTTTCCTCTTAAATCCTTAATGCTGCATATGATTCATCATGATACTCATGGTATATTTGGAGGTTCGTACAGATTTAGTTTTTTTAATCATCAATTATAAAGGAGATGAGGTAATACAACTGTGGAAACTTTTTTGAACCCAGGTGTTCAATAAATTAAGTTTCTTCAATTGCTATACATAAAGCCTACTGCACATATTCATTTCACCTAATTCAACTGGGTTATTGTTTTACAAACACAATCTTAGCCCAATCTTTGGAGTTTCTATGTTTAAGTCTGATAACTATCTTTCAGCTTTGATTCTTCTTATTCTGACAATTATTCTGTTATTTTTACAGCAAATAATAATTTGAGACTTTTTGTTCAACTTTTCTGACTCCGGAATGATGATACAAAACTATTATTTCATACTTAAACAAGCTCAGGTGGACTACTAAGCTGTTTTCTTGGCATGTGAAAAAGTATAGTTTAATCTTATTTGTATAAATAGTGCGCTTCTTGTTTTCCAAAGCAATGAGGCTATTTGGTGTATTTCTGGTCTATTTGTGAATATTTGTGTTCAGAGTTGCCAGTCTTTAAGAAAGAATAAAATGTGTCCGATGTTCAGATGGTGCTGTGAAATAATTATATCAGGTTGTGGTGATTTAATTATTATTTATTTTATTCTGAGGATAGTGCAAATATTGTATGTTGTTTTTAACCTTGTCCATTTATTAAAATGGCCTTTTATTAGAAAAATGTTTATGTTCCACAGAGAGAATGAGAGTACAATTAGAATATGAGGTGCCAGCCTATAAAGACACTCCTAATTTAGTATGTCATTACTAGTTTATTACCACCATCAAAGAAACCCACTGAACCTGTTCTGGCTCAATAATAAAACAAAGTAAACTCCTTCTTGAACAACCACAAATACATGAAATAATTACTTAAGACATGTAGGGCTTAGCGGACCCACATCAGCATACGTTCACATATTTGGGCAATGTGCTGTTTATGAAAAAATGAACACATCATATTAGGGAACTTTTCACCGGACCTAGGGTGAAGGGGCTGGAAAACGTTACAGTGAAGCGCGCCCCCATACGGGAACGCGCACGCAAGGTTACGGTGCTGAACCACCTGACCAGCTTCGGGGATTTTGGTTGGCAGTGTTGGCCTTGGAGCCTTGAACAACGGCGCGGTGGGTCACGTGACAGCATCTGCTGCTGCTGGCTGAGCGAAGCGTGTTAGCAGGTAAAATAAATAATAAGGTGTATTGTTCTAATGGGTTTTAACCGAGAGCCCATTGAACGACTCAACTGTCTTATAATATAACTTTTACAATAACGTATGGAAAAACCGATCAGTCGATTTAGAGAACCCTTTCGTCCTCTTCGGTGGATAGCTAACAAACTAGCTAGCCAGCTAGCTAAGTCGCCAGCGTTGTAACCGTAAATTGCTCTGGTGCTGCATTTATTGTATGCAGGCGGGCCATTCACTTGCCGACCAGTTGGCCTGCTGCTAATACCCCTGGTAGCTTAACATGAACGCGTCTTTCGTCAACTTTGCATCCCTATATACAGTTTTGCATTCAACGCACACAACGTCACTTTTCCTCAGCCGTCGTTTTGATGTTGATTAAACACGCGACGATTGTCGCTTTAATTTTAGGTTCCAAATTTACATTCGATGTACCTTTTTTTTTTATTGGACAACACAAAGGGTACATCGTCGCACTTGGTTTATTTTTGTGTTAGTTCCTTGTTCTTCTGTTAGACCCAACGGATAAGCTTATTCGCTTACGGTTTGACTAATTGTCTAGTCACTGCGCTAATATCTTGCCAGTAGATGACGACGAGTTTTAAAGGCGAGTACCGTGTGTTTCGCCCACGGAACAAAGAGGAGCGGTAGCTAGCGTGAGCTAACGTTAGTTGCCCCAGCTAGCTAACGCTGATGTGAACGTTAGCGACTCGTGTTTCCACCTCAGCTTCTTGAAACGTTCACCCTAAATATAGTTAACGGTTGTGTCATAATCTACTTTGGCTAGGAAATTCACTTTAAGTAACGTTAATACTATTGAACGTTGCATCACACAACTGACCAGAACCGTTGGCAAACAGAAAATGCACGGTTTAATTAACAGACAATATGATCACGGCCGATCGTTCTTATTTCTTTGGTTCCCTTGCTGACAAATTGTACATTTGTATGTTTCATTAAGTCCCTAGTTTTAGATAATAATCAACCCACACTAAGTGTGCTTTCGATTTCCGTACACCACGTTTTGTCTCGCACAAAGCCCATGTTCCTTTTCTGTTAAGTTAACGTCACTTATCACTTGTACACAAATGCCAGATAGTTGTCGCCGAACTGACTTCGTTGATGGGGTGAAGTTTTATTATTAACGGTACCACAGCATAGGCTGTTGCATACTTGCTGTGTTTTTGTGTGATAGAGTGAGGGAGTAGGGTAAGGTGACACCCGGACTGTCCCCTTTTGGCTGGCTAAATTTAACTGAAGTGTTGGGGGCGACAGATGGGGTTATAGTCTTACATGGTACACTTGGCAACAGTCTGCCGCAAACATTCACTTCATTCTACTGGCATAAGACATTTATTCAGTATTATGTTTGACAAGGAGTTGTAATTGAATTACACACACTAGTATATGTGACTTTGCTTCTAATCCCTCTTCCCCAGATTTTTCTATTTTGTACATACATTGTTTTGTATATACTGTATATGATGACTTCAGTGGTCAGCAATCAAGCCCGAGGGATGCGGGATGGACCGGCGTCCACGGCCACACAGACAACACAGCCACAGAAAGCAAAACAGGTGGGTGACTAATGGTCTCGCCCAACTTGAATACAGTCTCCATTTTTAGGATGTTGCGCAATAAAAGGTTTAATCCCATAGTTCTGATGTTCTTCGAATAATTGAAAGTACCTTTTTCATATTAAATGTCAAATCTAAATTCACACTCTTGGAGGTATTTGTGTGCAGATTAACATGCTTTAAGATGCAAGTTTAGGGGGACCTGGTCGTTGGCACCAATTCCTAGTATATCAGAGTAAGAGTGGATTAAGCTGTCGAAGCAGATTTAAGACATTTCATCGCTAAAAGTAGAGATGGACATGTTTTATCACTTCAATGCTGAAGACTGTCGTGTGATAATCTGAGCATGACGACAGCCGCACTACTGGTATTTTGAATACCATAAATTGGGGGCAGGACGCGTTACCGGAACACATTGAAGAATTACATTTTTACGTATGAATTGGAACACAAACTACAGTTCAATTAATTTAGCTTGTTTTATTTTCATAATTTTTTTTTTTTAAATGGTATGCCGATGAATAGCTGCATAGTATCTTAAATAGTCAAACTATTGGGCAATCATATTTGCTGCCTGCTTGGTACCTGAACTTTTTTGTTTTACCAGGCCACAGCAGAACAGATTCGCTTAGCCCAAGTGATCTATGACAAAAATGATACGGATTTTGAAGACAAAGTCAAACAGGTAACGAGTTTCACCGTACACACTGGTTTACCTGTGTATCTTCATGAAATTCTTGGATAATTAAGATCCTTAATTGGTCTACTTACTAGTTGTATTTTGGTTTGGCACGCAGCTGATTGAGGTAACTGGGAAAGCTCCGGATGAGTGCGTGGTAGCCCTCCATGACTGCAACGAAGATGTAAATAAAGCCATCAACTTTCTGCTGGAGAGCACCTCTGACACAGTAAGATTTTATGTATACATGCACAAACCGTATGCATGCATGCAGTTTTTTGCAGAAACTAAAATGCCATGAATGTGCACAATGGTAACACGATACAGCTGTACTTTATGTATTTAGTTAATTTCATTATCTGGCTTGCCTCCGTCAGAACTCCTGGGAGACTGTGGGGAAAAAGCGTACCCTGGGAAAAGAAGCAGGACCCTCGGAGATAAAGGAGAGCAGGGAGAAGAGAGGAGAGAGGGAGGCTAGTCGAGCACGTGGAGCGTCCAACAGGAGGGGTAGAGGCATCAGCCGAGGGCGTGAAGGTAAGAAATGGAACAGTTATATCATGTCTGGATTGTGTAAAAAGGTTTGTTACTTGCAAGTCCTTTTGAAATGGCGGTGTCTGTATTGAAGGCCCAAGTTTATTTTTAGTGTTGTATGGATTTGTCGGTCACCTTTTTTTTTTTTTTTTCTTTTTCCCAATTAAATATCCCAGTGGATTATTCAAAGTCTCAGAGGGCTTTATCAAAGTTCAGTGTTAATGAGCGTGTACCTCTGTTTCTTGTTGAGTTGCAGGTCGGTTAGAGGAAAATGGGTTTGAGGTGGCTCCTGGAGAGAGAGGGGGTGACCGTGGACGCAGAGGGCGAGGCAGAGGTGAGCCACACAGAAAGTCAACCTCTTACTTTATTATCTTTCTTGGGCAACCCGGTAGTTTTTTATTTTTTGCACATATCCAACTAAAGCAGATTTTTGATATTGCCTGTTTTTTGTTCAATGGGAGATTTACATGGGGAATTGTCTCAGATGTTATGTTTTGCCGATGTAGCTTGCAACATATCTGTTTATCTTCAAGCATTTAGAGTATTCAATCACTCGGCATGTGTGGAATGAGCTATGAGCCCAGCAGCTGTTTGTGTGTATGTATAATGGAACGTCATTGATAGAAGAAATAGGATGCGGTAAAAAAGGCATAGAATCTGACTGATTTGTGGAACGTTTTGGAAAGCAGATTATTCAGGATTGCTGAGGTCATAAAAGGCCTCAGATGACATTTGGTCAGATGGCTTGTTATGCTTTAAGACTCAATAAATGCTGGTATTCTTGTAGATTGTTGTACCAGATTTACTGTTGACAGTGAAAATCCAAATCTTGACTTAAAGATGTTCTTTTGCTAAAAGTCAGTCTGTTACCTCAGTGGCCCATGTTTGGACAGTACTGATATGTGATGATATTCTGATAAGACGTTGCACTGTGTTAATACTTAACTAGTTGAACACAGTCTTAATGCAATGGCAAGTTTTGGAAAAAGTCAATAAAAGGGGTTATATAGTCTCTTTCTTGTTAAATCAAAATGACCCCAAAACTACTATTCTCAGTAAGCCTTTTGAAAAAACGGCCTAATGACAAGTTGAAGCTACCTGTCAATCAGGTTCATCGGGTTGTTCTGTGTCCTCAGGGGCTGGGGTTCGTGGTAGAGGAAGGGCAGCTGCTGGCACCAGGTTCTCTTCCCAGGGAATGGGGTAAGAATGTCTAATCGAAGTCTTAAGCCTGAACTATGATCTGGAGGTTGTGATGCTGATTACAAGCACATATCTTAAAAAAACATGTGGATAAATAGCTTCTGAACCTTCTCATTCAGTAGCAACGGTGGACCAGATGGTCTACTCTTCAATTTTACTTACGGTCTCCTCTTTTTCCTTTTTTCACTCCCTCTTACTTTCAGCACCTTCAATCCTGCTGACTACTCGGCCAACTCCCGAGCTCGCCACGATGCATGGGAGGGCAATGACACTGCTGAGGGAACTGGTAATTTGCGCTAGAGCTGCTTCATTATCAGATTAAAATTCCCCTACTTTTGTTGTAGGAAATGTAGAAGTTGTTGTATACAATGTTTGTAATGAAACCTGTAGAGTGCTATATTTTTGTTTACTGCTTTAAAGTGGTTTCTGAACATGACAATACTTATTGGGCTGCGGTTCTGTTTTGTGTTTTTTTTTTTTTAGGAACATGGGAAGGAAACGTGGAAGACTGGGCTGCAGAGGAATGGAATGAGGACGTAAGGCAAACATTTGAATAGTCTTTGTATTTTAAATCGAGCGTTTACAAAGGTTCGTTCACTTGGAATTCTTTGAATCTGCACTGTCCTGGGGCCTGTACCATGAAGCTGGTTTAGGTGGCTAGCCAGCTAAGTCTCAGCTTACTTTCCACCAACACCGGGTTTTCGGTACCATGAAAGTGGCTCGGCTTCAATCGGTATTCGTTGCCATGGTAACTTACGCTGCACGGCTAACCTGCTCCGGGGCAGGTTATGTTCTGGATTCGAGCTCTTAGTCAGACGTTTGACCAATCAGCGGTAAGCAAAGAAACATTTTTATATATTTTTTTTACTTGCGCATTAACGCTCTCAGCAATGTTCCTCTAATATTCTCTTGCTTTGGCAGCAGAGACGGTGTTACTGCGTGCTTGGATAACATTTTTACATTCGTCATATTTCTGAAGAATAATTTCTTGCTCCTCCGTGGGAAAATATATTTCTCTCGCGCTCTCCATATCGAACGTGATTGGTTGTTCGGTGCCGAGGTCACAGTTCAGTTTTATGTGCACGCGCGCGGACTAATCAGAGTTTGAGAATCAAAGCCTGGGTTGACAAACTCAGTTGATAAGCGGCGTCATGGTACCAATAAAGCCTGATTGCTTCGGTTTGGTTTTGTCGATTCTGAACCAATTCTGCAACCCTGAGTTTGTTGAACCAGCTTCATGGTACAGGCCCCTGGTTGGACATACCAATGTTGCTCTTATTGGTTGTTGATGTACCATACGCCGATATAAACCTAATCGATGCTGGTTGTCTTTTTCAGTTGTCTGAGACCAAAGTATTCACTGCTTCCTCTCCTCCAGCAAACGCACCTGCACCCAAGTAAGCATCCTGCCCAAAGTCCATACCACCTTAAAACGATAGAGAACAGGCTTTATTTGCGGAAGGGCACTTTCTTCCACCCCTCTTGTCTTTTCCTTTGCCTCAGTGCGGACGTGGCTTCAGGAATTTCTATGGACTCTGACATGGAAGCTGTAGTCGATGGCCCCTCAGCGGAGCAGTTGGGCCAAAGTCTGGTGTTTACCAATTCCCACCACAATGGACGCACTGCAACACACAGCTACGCACACGCCACAGCCAACAGCTACGCCCATGCCGCCTCTGCTAGTACCCACTATGCACATGCTGCACTGGTAAAGACACCCACACATGCTCGTTTACACATGTGCAAGCACCAGCAAACTCACAAAGGTGTTTGTGCCTCCACACTGATACTGGTGTATTCAGTACTTGTTCTGCTTCTTTCATTCTCCCAGTCCTCAGTTCTGGGTTCTGGTTTTGGGTCCTTGAATGCGCCTAAGCCAACACCTACCTCTGACATCAGGACATCAGAGCAGCTGAACGGCCCTCGGCTCGGACAGAGGGCCAGTCAGATGTTGGGCAACGGCAGCAACATTAGTGTTTCCAAAGATGCAGGGGCGCCGCTGATGCAGAACCCTGTTGCAGCGTTCTCTCCAGCTCAAGAAGTCAAGGCTCGGAGAGCGGAGACTGGCCCTGTTACTGCCCAACACAGTAAGATTTAACTTCTCGCAGTCATTACTGTTAAACCATAACTAACTGCTCTCAGTGCAGTTGTGCAATAGGTTTACATTTACACATCTGTATCACCCCTTTCTCCAGTGGATATGAAGCTTCAACCCGAGCCATCAGCAGTGCTCGGGCAGCTGGCTCAGCGGCAACAGTCCTCCATCCTTCCCCCAACGGATTCTCTGGGCCTATCTCGTGCTCCACAGGTTCCCACACCGCCAGGTAGGGCTGCATCCTATGATTTCAAGCTGACGTGGCTCATGTTTTTTTCACGTTGTGTATATGTGGTCCAGCAGAATAGTTTTACGTTTGCACTTGGCCTCACAGACTGTACATACGGAACTGAATCGTCAAGTTTGATTAGGATATTGGAATTGGCAATCATATCTTGCTCCAATTATTGATCATCTTCTTTCTAATGACATCTCCTACAGGCCACGAGGCCTCCTTCCCTCCCTTACGAGATGGAGCTTCTTCAAGAGGGAAGATGGCCTTCATGGATAATTCTGTCCCAGAACCCCCTCACCGGCAGCTAAAGACTCAGAGACGCAGAGTGCCTCCTGCCTCAAAGGTGGGTTCTTGTGATATCTGAACCCCCGCTGTCAGACAAAACCAGTGGGATAACATGCATGCCGAAAGAACGTTAGTTGCTGGACACCTGTATCTTTCTCAAAGCGCCTGAATGAACAGAACTGACTTCCCTTACTGACTTAGTTGGCGCTAACCTAGTTAACATGGAAGGAGTAGAGTACGCTCCTTTTTCAGCATATCCATAACATGCATTTCAGGACATGACTACCAATACCTGATGATCATTTTTGTTATAGAAAATACCTGCATACACATTTTGAGCGGCTTATGTAATTGATAGTTGGTATGGAAAACATTTGAATTCAATTAAGTCATTGTAAAATGTATATCGAAGTTCTACTTATTTCCTACTTTGTCTTCTCAGATCCCTTCGTCAGCAGTGGAGATGCCAGGCTCCGCTGATATACCTGGCCTGAATGTTCAGTTTGGGGCTCTTGACTTTGGGTCTGAGGCTGGTAGCGGAAGTGTAGACATGGCACGTACAGAGCCGGCCAGGGAAAAAGCCCTGACTCAGGGCTCCGCTCCAGTCCCCATGCCTGTTACTACACAGAAGCCACAGAGCAGCCTGTTCTCCAAACCAGGACCTGTGAGGTGTGTGTATGAATTCTTGCATGTTATTGTGTCTTTTCCACATTAAATCTTGAGCCATTGATGTCACAGACGATATGTCAATTTTTTTTTTTTAAGTAAGCCAGTATTAACATCCTGCTTCTAAAAAATTCTCTCTTAATCTTTCCTTGTAGTGAACACATTAACAGCTTACCCACCTTACCAATGGCTGTATCAGATCCCAGCTTCCCCTCACCATCCTTGGGTTTACCTAGTGCCACGCCCTCCCCCTCCATGGGTCTTCCCAGTGTAGCTGCACCACCCTCTTCTATGGCCCTTTCCGCAGCCAGCCGTGTGGAGAGTAGTGGTCCAAGGTCCCTGCCAGCTCATCTGGGCTTCTCTCAGACCAAAGATTCCACCTCAGCTGCGGCTCTCACGGTGACTATTAATCTTGTTTGTGGATAAGATACTCGAATGATAAGATGTTACCTCTGCTAATTTCCCTGTTACGTCTCAAAAGATCAATCTCTTAATACCTGACATAAAGCTAAAGATTATTTCCTCCTCCTCGTAGAATGGCTACAGTGGCATGAAGACACAGAGCACACAGGACAGTAAGTACACTCACTTTAATGTTTTGGGATTCCTCCTCGACCACTTAATAACATTAACAAAAGAAACGTAATTCATATATTCTTTTAAAACAGCGTCTAGAACAATCAAAACTGAGTCCCCTGTGATGACGAGTGACGCTGGCCACCACATCCCCTCTCCTGCACTTACACCATCCCACTCAACATCCATCCCCTCGCTCAGCAGGTAAGGGATGCTTTGGACACAAAGTGTCTTTTTATATTCCACGTTGATTCATTTTATATATATATTTTTGTGGGTCTTTTGTCTGGAGATGATGATGTTTACAAGCACATATCTGAAACCTTTTATGTGGAAATACATTTAACTGAATCTCCTGTCTTTGTGCGTTTGTTTTCTTGATGACGAATGTATGTCGCTTTAATTTAAGCAGGCTGACAAAATATTTTTTACTTTCTGTAGTCATGTGAGCAGTTCTCATTCGGCAGTCTCCGCTACCGCCACAAGCTCCTCCCACACGGTAAGATGCGAGTTTAATAAAAAATTGTGGAATGATGAGACTTATTTGCTAAAGAATTATCACTTACTGTACATCTGGGTTGTTTCCGTGCAAGATTTTTCTGCTAATCTAATGCTTTTGAGAAAAACATACGAGTGTTTCCCCTACCATTATAGCGGGGGGAGGGGATGTGCAATAAAAGACATTTGTAAAAAGTTGTTATAGAATTGTTGCTGCTTCTCTTCTCACACAGCCTTTCTGTTCTTGTCCTGTAACCATCAGATGAGTAACGTAGAGAACATCAGTGGCAACCTTCATGCCTTTTCGTCATCGTCCAGTCAAGCTGTTGATTCAAGTCCTTCAGGTCACCTGGCTGTTAGCGGCTCAATCCCCAATGGTCTGCACCCATCTGGAGCACCTGGATTAACTCCTAATGGCACGAACCCCCAACTCTCTGCAGGCAGCCGCACGGCACCCCTGCTCACTACAACTTCTGGTAGGCAAATGGATTAACCATAGGAACTAATTTACAGAAGATTCTGTCTGACAGAAGGAAAAGCATACATTGCTTATTTAGGTCGCAGGTTTCCCAACAAGGTCATAGATAAAAAGAAATTCTCTGGCATTATCCGTTCTATGCTAAAAGTACTCTATGAATATGCATGCCGCTTTGGGTTTTTAATAACTTACTATGGATGAAGGTCCACCTGGCTTTACAGGAACAACGTCATCCATAATTTTAACGCCAAGTGCTGTTGGGATTGGTTTTTCAGTTTGGTAACGTGTGTTTAGAAGTGCAATAGGTAGCACTGGGTTTCATGGTCGTTTTAAAGATTGATTCTTCTTCAGCTTTGACACTCATAACTGCTATACAGATCCATTCAAATTCGGCATAAAACAAATAACAATCAAATAATTTTATGGCTGTATATTATGTCATGTAAAAATAGCTATTTTCCTTGACAGGTAAAGCTCCTCCCAACTTAGCCCAAGGAGTGCCACCCCTCTTGGCCAATCAGTACATCATGGGCCCTGGCGGCTTGCTCCCTGCTTACCCGGTAGGTCTACACTTTTAAAAATGTATTAATCATTTTAATTTTACAAATTTGAATAAATGTTCATGTAATTAAGTTTGACAAATGCTCAAGTCATGGTAATTACCAAGACTTGAGCATTCTATAGATTAGAATTTTTTTTTAATTGGAATTGCTAATTTTGAAGATTTCATGTATAAAAAAAGCTGAAGGTGATTATGGCAGCGAGTTCACTCATTTGTCAGTGTTGATGATGATTGTGTTTTAGTAGGTTCTGATCAAACATGATATCTAAGAAACGCACTGAGACACTGACTGAAGCGAAGTAGAAGCTTACAATGGGCAACGCATATGACTGAAGTTGAGCTTGCTGGCAACAGACAATCCAGCTGTTTGTATCACTGATTTGTTTCTGTTATTGTTTCAACAGCAGATCTACGGATACGAGGATTTGCAAATGCTGCAGTCTCGCCTTCCAATTGTGAGTTTTTTTTTTTCCTATGCCCTATGTTACTGTGACTATTCTGGTAAACCAGTGATGGCCTTTGAATTTCTTTCCCTGTATGTTGCATTCCTGCTACCTTTTTAGTTGACCAACCTCTTATCATATGTCCACTCTGGTAAAGTCATATAAAATGCCAAAAGTTGCAGTCTGAACAGACATGTTTGACATGTACATGATTTTCCCCTCCTTTTACACAGGATTATTATGGTATTACATTCCCCGGTACTACAGCTGCAATGCCTGGAAGAGAGAGCCTGGCCAATAATCCATATTCTGGTAAGTGAGATGTTATGTTGTGCAGTTTGTCTACTGCATTTGTTTTAAGACCTTCTGTTTGCTCACACTTGGCAATTGAGAACATTAGTTGCGGTTTTATTCATGGCTGCCACTTTAGTTTCAGTGTATTATGTTTGGCATATGAAAAGTTTAATTGGCAAAATAATTTACATCCATTTTTGTCATCAGCTTTATCTTGTCTTCCTTTTATCTTTGTCCAGGTGAAGCAACAAAATTTGGCAGGAATGATTCGTCATCTCCAGCTCCCCAAACCAGCATGTCTACAGCCGCGGTGCAACCCCAGCCCCAGCAAGCACCACAGGCAGGAACACCGGGGCAAGGCCAGGGGCAGCAAACGCAGAACCAGGCCTTCCTCAACCCCCCTCTGCCCCCAGGCTATGGATACACTGGTATGGAAAAGTATAACGTGTAATGCTATTCTTTCTTTGCACTGGAAGATTTTTGTAATTTTATTTTTTGACGTCCAACTTTACAGGTCTGCCGTACTATGCTGGTGTCCCGGGGGTTCCCTCAGCCTTCCAGTACGGCCCAACCGTCTTTGTGCCTCCTGCTTCTGCCAAACAACCTACAATGGGCCTGGCCAACCCTTCCAATCAGTATCACCAACAGCATCAGCCCAGTTATGGACAGCATGCATATGGCGCAGGTAAGACGGGGAAAAACCAGACTGCTGTCTCTGCCAATGGTTGGATGTTTTCAAACAAGGGATTTAGAAGTTCCCGCGTGTATAATTTATTTTCATTAGTTTCAGCTTTTAAATTTATATGAACCTATGGGAATACAGGCCAATGTTAAATGATGAACACAGTCACCCATACGCAAACTGTCACAGCTCTGACGGTTACTTGATCAACTTCTAGTTAAGGGAAAATGTCTTGCGTGTTTGATGCTCAAAAGTGCACAAGCTGGCTGTCTTGAAGTTGAAAACTTCATCAGGAATGACTGGTAACAGTTTAGACAAAGGTATGGGGATGTTGAGAGGTGTATGTAGGCCGTGGCATTCAGCAAGCTGTAGACAGTGTACAGGAAGGCAAAGATCATTCCATTCTCTACAAATTTTGTAGTAAACTGTTGCATGTGTGTGGAATCAGGCGTGTGATTTTTGCTTGTGCTGCATGCATAGCTCAAACCCCCCCGCTGAAGTTGGACCTGGCTCAATATAGACACAGCTCCCGTTTTTAGTCAGGTTACCTTACTGCCTCTCTCTCCCCTGCCCCCCCCCTGTCTTTTCTCCTCCCATCCTCCTCTCGCCTATATCTTCTCTTCACATCCTGTTTCCTGTCTTTCACTTCCTACCCCACCTCTCTCTCCTTTGCTTGCTGTGCCTCCTTCTTTTTCTGTACTTCTTCTCCTTCAGCCTTTGATGACCTGTCTCAAGCCCACGGTGGGGAGTACAGTAAGGGAGGGTACGGAGGTTCTTCCCAGTCACAGGCCAAGTCAGCGGGCAGCGGCCCAGGGAAAGGTACACGCACACCACAGTCAAAGTTGGCAGGAATCCCTGTTTGGAATAACCGATATAATGGATTAGTGTTCTGGAGATAGGTGTATATCTGCACGTTGATTGCACGTTGATGTGTTCATAAAATAACAAATACTTGCAGAAGGGTGACAAAGTGAGAAATGCACACCTCCTCCCTTAATGCGCTTTCTCCTACTGGCTGGCCCCCCTCCTCCTACTAACAGTGTGAATCAGTCAAGTGACAGTTGTACTTCTCCCTTAACTCCTTTTGCTTTTCTTTCTCTATTCTCCCCCCCTCCACCTCTACTCCATTCCAATCTTTTTTTCTTTACCTCTTTCCCATTTCCTTTTCCCCTTTTCATTCTCGTTTCAGCACCAGGACTGTCGGGGTCAAGTACCAGTGGAGGAGTACCTGACATGGGAGCCTCAATCTACAGCAAAACTCAAGTGAGTGACTTGACGTACTGCTGAATTCCTATTTTGGTTACAGCTCAATGCCTCTGCTTGATGAGATAGAAAGCTGACTTGAATGTGCATTTGATAATCAAGTTGCCTCGTGTTCTCATTTTAAAACTTTTGTGTCTTCCTTTGGTTGCTCCCAGTCCTTCGATAAGCAGGGCTTTCACACAGGGACACCTCCTCCCTTCAACCTGCCTTCGGCGCTGGGGGGCGGAGGGCCCCTGAACCCTGGGGGTGCGCCTGGATATGCCCCTACTCCCTACCTGCACATCCTGCCACCGCACCAACAGCCCCACTCTCAGCTGCTGCACCATCACCTGGCGCAGGACGGACAGGTAAACGGAACGTTTTTTTTGCGTCTGTCGCTTTGTCGATTTCATTTGATACTTGCATTTTCCGATCAGCTGTGACCTCATCAGATGTAGGTGGCCAAACAAACAAGATGGCTCCTCTGAATTAACGTCCATGCTGCAATTACTGTTTAGCTACTTAATGGACCTTTTTAAATTATTGAAGCAAAAGGTCAGGGACAGTGAACACACATTTGCATTGTCAGTGCTTTCTAAGCCAACTCTAGGCATCATTACAAACGGCAGCAGACTTGTAAATGTGATCAGAATCCACAAACAGTTCCAGATGGCGTTCGTTCCACTAGACCTTCCAATAAACGCTGTGAGGATTTAAATTGACGTGTAAAGTAGACTCATTGTTTTAAACATCAGTAACTTACTGAACTATTCTTTCTGCGCAGGGGGGTCCTGGTCAGCGCAATCAGTCCAGCAGCATGCAGCAGAAGACCCAAGGCAGCAAGTCCAGCTATGGCAGCTCCCCTTACTGGGCCAACTGAGGATTGCTCCCCTCACTCCCCCAAAAGGCCGTGTGCAGGCGTGTAAAGCTAAAACAAAGACACACTACCCTCACAATGAGCACCCTGGCCTCTGCGCCCTGCTCCCCCCACGTCCACCAGTCTTTTGGCTTCTCTCCCCCCGACCCCCTTTTCAAAATTGGTTGTACATGTAAAATATTTATGTATGTATTTATATATATATATTTATATATATATATATATATGTATGTACTGTATATGTAATAGTAGATCATGCAATGTGGTTGCTGCATTTTATTTTTGAAGGACTTTTTGTTTACTTTTCAAAACTGCAGGAAAAGCTGTTGCATTAAGACAATAAGATAGTGGTAGAGCGATTGATGAAAATAAATATCTAAAACCTCCCTTAAGAAACCAGAAAAGTAAGAGAGCTATAGCACTGATTGTGAATGAGGACGTTTCAATGATCGGGGTGGGGTTTGTAACAACTAATTGCATCTTTTTTTGTCTTTCTTTTTTATACATAACTTACCAGGCTCATCCCCCTAAACTTCATTTTGTATTTCCCTGTTTCCTTCTTGACCCGTCCCTCCCCTCTAGAGGGCTGCTGGCTCCTTGTGTCAAACCCTTTACCTTTAAAGACAGACTTGCCCATCTAAATTTTATATTTTTATTTTATTTTAACCCGGATTTCCCTTGAAATAAAAGTTCTGAGCAGTTGGAAATTTGACTTTACTGTTATTTTCTGTATTTGCGTATGGATGTTTTCCCATGGGCTTTTTTAGACTGTTGGAAATTCAGATCTTTCAAACCTTTTAACCTGCTTTATCCTATTCATAAGATAAATAAGTATTCGGACACATGGTGCACATACTGACCATTAAATATAAACCAATCCCTCCATCATCCAAAGCAGATAGAAATGGGGAACAAAAGACATATTTGATCAGCTGCATGGCAAACCTTCACTAATGGGTGTCGATAATTATGTTAAACTGACACACATGGTTAAGATGCCGGATTTTTTTTTCAGTCATTACAGAAATTAAGAATTTTCATTGTTATCACTTCATAACTACCCCTCAAATGTATCCTGGTCGAAAACCAAATCTAGCCAAACCAATTTTTGTCTTTTACTGCAAGACATCAATCTCCACCTTCTGTTCGTTAAATAAATATCTGAACGAACTTCTTCAAAAAATTCTAAGCTGATGTATATTGAGAGCTGAAGTCCATCTGGTCTGTGCCAAAATTTTACACGCGTTGAAGATGCACATCTCAATTTGTACATTTTCACCATCTCTAAAATGTTGTTCCCTGAAATGGAATTGAGCATATTCTCTAATCCGACTGCCAACATGTTCTCTGTAATGGTCCTTTAAGCCAGTTGGCCCAGCTTGAGTGAGATGCAGGCGCTCTGTCATAAAACACCCTCTTTTCAAATTACATGCATATTCTAAAACGCTATAAAATAAAACTCATCTGACTAAATTTTAAGTTCAAGGAAGATCAAGTTGTCGCCTGCAACCTCCATCATGTAATCTTCTCAGTTACCACAAGAGGGCAATGTATAGATATCTCATACGAACCTAGCTGTTTGGTCTGCTCTAAGCAGGACAGGAGTACCATCTCAGTTGAGTCACAGCTCAAAGGAACATACTAAACATATTGTCTTAAAAGCTGTAAAATAGAACTGGGCTCCAAGTAAATGCTTGTATGTCATTTTGGGGGTAAGAAGGTCAAACAGGCAATTACAAACATCAATAGAAAGAGGTCATACAAACCTGTCAAACAAGTACGGTTGCAATCAAAATAATTCAACCCCCATTGCACATTAGGTGCATTACAATTTCACCAGCTTCTGACGGCGATCCTGGGAATGTCTGAGCCCATTGCTTATAGGCAAAGGCCTCCAGTTCAGTCATATACTTGGATGTGTGTTTTGCCACTGGCTTCTTGGAATCCCACCAGGGATTTTTGATGGTTTTTGAAGTCAGGGGACATTTGCTTGGGATCGTTGTGCTGCTGGAAGGTCCAAAGACACCCAAGATTCAGCGTCGTCACAGACGGCTTGACCTTTTGTTCATCAGGTTTCCTGATACCTGACTGAATCCATCGTTTCCCCTCACTGATGGTGTCCAGTGCCAGAGATGCTTTTCACGAGAGGGTTAAATCATTTGGCGACTGCAGTGGGTTTAAAGTGGGAGTAAAAGTAGCATTTTGTGTTAAATTTGCATGACAACCATGGTGATATTTACTTAAATATTTCAACTGTTCTTGTCTACTTTGTTTATTGCAAACAGCTGAACATTTGAACACTTTGCGTATAAACCTCATACGCAGAAAATTTCAATCCGTTTTAAATATTGTGTTTTACTTGACTGCTTACTCACTGCTATACTGATGGAGTACCATGGAGATGCAGGAGCGCAAACTTTACTATACTTCTCTCATCTCTTTTCACAAGAGGTGGTGCGTACCTCCAGAACGGTCTGTATGACACTGGTATCTGGCAGACAAAGGGAAGGGTGGTTATTGGAGGGTGAGATGTCATAAAGGGAGGATTGAAAGTCAATGAATGGCAGGTGCTATTGTAGCCTAAGTGCAGCAGCCTACAGCTACAAGGTCATAGGTCAAAGTGAAGTTGAAAGGTCAACCTTTACTCCCAGGAGCATCGGCCAATGAGAGATACAGATAAGGCGGTCAGGGAGAGAGAGAGAGAGAGAGAGAGAGATGAGCCAAATGCCAATATGTCAAGAAAACTATCAAAAACAAACAATAGACAGCGTCTGAAGAAAATATTGAAAACAGAATCATTATTTAAAAAAAAGTTAGAGGCAAAAAAGAGACAATTTTGAATGCAAAGCAAAACAAGTACCAGGAGTAGAGGTGTGGTGAAGAAGGGTTGGCTGTGTAATCATAAGACGCACAAGGGGAACACATGAATGATACGCTGTCTTGATGGTACGAGAAAATCGTGTAGTCGGCTAAATGAGCAAATTAGCTGTGTCCTTAGTGAAAAAAGCTTGTTGGCTGCAGCCTCTCATTTGGAGTCTTCCATTGTTTTGTGTCATGGGGGTTGTGTGCAGTTTAAAAAAAATGTTGTGTTTGGCCTAAAAATGGGATGCACTCTGTTATTTCATTGAATAGGCACAGGAATGCACACAGGAATGCCCCTTAGACTATTTGTCGACACTCGTGATCGGTCCGCTCTCAGATGTTGACAAAGACGTTTTGTTGGGGTTCACTCGGTTCACTCCTTGGAGAATCTTGGGGCGCTGTGAGGCCGACACGCAGGGGGCCCTAATTCTCGATGTGGCCTCGTGACCTGGGTACTTGATTTGGATACTCAAATCAATTTCTGCTCTGTTTTGTCTTTAAATTACAAGCCCCTCAAATTGGCTGAATGAAGAACGATCACTGAGTTAAAAAAAAAAAAAATTCAAATCTCCCTTTCATCTCCATCTGGGGGACCATGAGATGTTCGTGTCCCCCTGCTTGTTGTGAGATGCGACAGCGGGGTCCATTCAGTGAGAAATTGGCTGCAATTAGTGCAATTATGCTGATTTTCACTTGTGTCCCATGCAGAACACAGTTTTTGCTGTGCACAGAAACATCCCCGGGAAACTGCTGCAAAACAAAAACCCATCAATCAACAAAGGCCTTGAATGAAAGACTCAACGGCAGAGAATACCAGCCACATTCCATAATGACAGCGTTTAGTCAGCTGTGACCTGTGTTGCGATGAGGGGCATGACATCTACAGCTTCACCGATTGAGGGGGAATATGCAGTGAAGTTGCTTAGAAGGGCAGAAGGCCTGCTTGGCGGTGGTGCACGTAGAACCCAGGGAGCTAGTGAGGTTACCTGTGAGGTGCGTTGCTTCTGTGGTAAACACACTTGAGTTGCAAGATTATGAGCAATTGACACTTTGAACCATAAATCATGACTGTCACAACCATAAAAAATGATCTATAAATGAATGCAATTGAAAGAGGGTTCAGTGTTTTCTGGGAGAAAAGAAAAATTGTATGTCGTTATTTGATGTAGTAGTTTGTGTTCTATGGTGGTTTCCCATTGGATGGTTGCTGAGGTGGAGGTCGTGGCTTACCTTAACATTGGTATGTCTATGTCAATATTGCCGAGGAGACTGACAAGGCTTGCATTCAACGGCAGAACTCAAGGTGTGGGACGGAGGAGCAGTCTCCAATTCCCCCGTGACTTATTAAATATGCATTCTAGGGAGCAAAACGCTACTGCTATGCATTTGTGCAAAATGTGACACACTTGCAATTATATAAAGCTCTGCTAGAAAGTTGTGAAACGCATTGCCCCGTTATCACAGGTATCATCGCATTTGGTATTACTAAAACCTGTGATACAACTTGTTATTTTAAAACGTCAACATACTTTTTTTTTTTCACAACTTACACACAATTTAAAAAAAGACTATGAGTGTTATGATGTCAAACCAAATGTGAATCTTCCCAGTATGTTTTTCTTTCATTTTACACAGTACTTGGCAGTGTTATTTCCCAAAAATAAAGACTACATTTTAAACCTTTGACCCTGGTTAAAAATGGTAAGAACAGCATCAGGGTTAAGCTACAGAATCTACAGATTCAACCATAATTGCAACTTCATGACACTAGTGTTGCAATGCCTCCTTGCTCTGGCAACTGTACAAAATGTTTTAGATGTTTTCTCTCAGGTTCAACAGAGCCTGCAGTCCATCAAAATGAAGAATGTTGCTTCAATACAATCTTGCTGGACGGACTTTGCTTTGAAATGCATAATTCCTCATTGTACACAAGGGGCCCTACTGCAGTGAGCCCTTGACGCTGACCCCGAGTGACTCCAGGCCCCCCTACACCCTACGTCCGTGTCAGGTGGACGGACGGTCGGTTCCGTGGTGGAACCGGGTGGAGTGTCTTTAAGACCCAGCGGAGCCCGGCAGGGAAACCCCGCGGCTTCGGTTGTTTCTACCCTCCAGAGTGTCAGCTAGTTATTTGCGGGGAGGCGCTGTAGCCATTTCGCCACATGAAAGCCCGATGCGCTGAGCCACCGACATCCGAGTTGTTCGTGGAGAAGAGAAATCCGCTTTTGAGGAGCTCCGCGCGCGCTCACACACACACACACACACACGCGCGCGCGCACGCACGCACGCACACGAGCCCGCGCGCAAAGACGCACATTACACTTCCTCCTCCTCCACTGTGGAAAATTATAAAAAGGAACTCGAAAAGCAAACTTCAACTCTCCTATGAGGAAGGCAGGGGTTTGAGGATACGGTATATATATTTTTTCCTCTCGCAGGCTGCGACCCCCCCCCCTCTCTCTTCCCTCTCTCTCCCTCTCTCTCTCTCTCCCTCGCGCTGTCTTTATCTGTTTTTGGCCGGATAGCTGTGCCTCTATGAGAGTGCGGCTCGGAGAGAAGGGAAGTTTGGTTGTTTGCCTGGCCGGCTGAGGAGGAGGAGGAGGAGAAGGAGAAGGAGCGGGGAGAAGAAGGAGAAGAAGAAGAAGAAAGAGCAGAAGAAGAAGAGTCGGGTTCCAAGTGGCTTGAAGATGGTCCGCAACGCCGCTTGGAGGAGAAGCTCGCTGTGCGTCCTGGCGCTGTGTCTCAGCTTCGCGTCCCCGCCGTGCAGCGCTCGGATATACACCAACCACTGGGCGGTCAGGATAGCCGGCGGACCCGATGTGGCCGAGCGGATAGCGGATAAATATGGCTATCGGAACATGGGACAGGTAGGACATCGAAACGTCGCCTTTTTCCCCCCGTGCATTCTTTTTTTCTTCTTTTTTCTCTTGTCGTATCTTGTTTTTAACAACTCTTACAAAAAGTAGGGCATGGCGTGGTGGTTGTTATTCCCTCACATGTACGACAGCGATACGAAGTCCCAACCTCGGCCACGATTGTTCTGCTGTGATTGTCTCAGCTCCGACCTTCCTGTGTGTGTGTGTGTGTGTGTGCGTGTGCGTGTGCGCGTGCGTGTGTGTTTGGGTTTTCTGCGGCTTCTCTCCTTGTTTCACGTTGAAGGAGATCCAGAGCAGGATGGCACAACAGGTGCCTCCTCGCTGTGCTTCCTCGGATCGAGGAGCTAGGCAGCTCACTAGCAGCCTCAAAGCCGCAGCGGTCTCATGTGCTTGGTGCTTTTGACACAGAAGTGAGACCGCCGCTGCTGGTGGGTTTGTGGTCTTGGAATTGACATCAAAAGATCTCCAGTGAAACAGATTATTTTTGTTTTGGCCTTTTTTTTCTTCAATGCTTTACAATTGTTGTGTAAAACTTCCACTGAATGATGGTGATTGACTTGGAAAACATAAATTTAGGTTTAATTATCAAGTCGAGGCTCCCATACTTTTTGGTTTGTGTTCTCAAATTGGCAGAACGAGTTGTTTCTTCAGTCACGATGAGGATACGCAACAAGAGAAAATGTTGAGATATATCATATGTCATATTCCACTGGAAGGATCCATATTTAAAGCTTGCGTTTTTCAAATCAGCTTAAAAACACTTCTTAGCAAAGTTGTATCCAGAGACGGAAGAAACCGTAGCGGAAGATTTGACCATCCTTCGTCACGTGATGTCATTAATCAATCAACAGAAGTCTGCACAGGTCCCGGAGGAGGGGTTTGATTGGTCTCATTAAATGTGTTTTGACAACGCTTTTAAAGGGAAACCCTGTGTCCTTTGTGGGCCAAATAAATAGGCCACACAAACGTAGACCTCTCACATTCTTAAGAGTATCGTGACTGAAATGCGTGGGTAGTTCAAGCCTGCACTTGCCAGCGCTCGACGTGAGGCCAGCGTGGAACAGAGGGGGGCATTCTGACAGGTTGTTGTGGGGTAGCCTAGTCAACAGCTATTGAACCCCCCCCTCTCCCTCCTCTTCCTCGCCGTATCCAGCCCGCCCACCCACTATACTCCCCAGAGAGCAGGCCTTAATGGCCTCGTTTATCCCCTCTCTTTGACGGGAACTAATGTGGAGTACACCCCCCTTTCCATACCAGCCCCCCATAGGAATTCCCCTGTGGTGCAGTGCTGCCCCCGACCCCCACCAATCGCCCTAATTTCCATGTCAATATGAAGCGTTCATTGGACTTTGACACCTCCTAGACAAGAGTTTTACTTCACTTCCTGGTTTTGGGGTCAGCTGAAAGCCGCTCCCGTGGGAGAGATAACCGCACTATCTGGTTTCCTAATGTGAACTTTGACATCCCCGATATTAACCCCCTCCCTTATTTTTTCAGTGCTGCTCTGATGTATGTGAATGCATTTAAACACAAGCCTGACTCATTGCAAGTTATTTTCTTTTCCTTCGGTTTGACGCTACTGTGGATTGCACAGAGATTCAAATCCAAGCGTTTCATTCTGCTTGGACCTGCTTGGATGAGCAAGCTTCTGATTCACGATACGAGGATACGAAGGCTAAAAGGGAAGACATTTCACGATTTCAAGGCGGCTAAGTAGTTGGAGACGGGGAAAAGGGGGATGGGTATGGAAAACATGTGACAGAGGGACAATATAGTCTTCTTGACGGGTGGAAAGAGGAGGACAGACAAAGATAACACACACTGGGAGATGGAGGGAGGAGGGAGCGAAAGAGGGGACGATAGATAGACGGATGGATGAAAAGAGTTGGCATGGAGTGAGAGAGCACCTCGTTGGGGAATTCTGGGTAATCCTCTTAAACATGGAGCCCCCTTCCCAGACTTAGACAGTGGCCCAAATTGGGTCTAAATGAGCTGACAAGACCCTAGACGTGGATATCTGTTGAATCCGGTGTTTTGAAGGGATTTCAGAGGAGTTGGGAGGGAGGGGGAGGATGTGGCCAGACCTGAAAATTATAAGCTTATTAAGGCAGGTTGCGCAGAAAAATCCATGCCGAAAGGCATGAAGTCAACAGGGTGCCGATTTGGGAAAATATACCGTACATGCTGGTCATGTTTAGCGAATCATCCAGTGTCTTAGATGACAAACTATAATCAGTATTTTATTTATCACACGTTTTGTTTTGCAGAATAAACCTCTGTCTTGTTATTGCATTTACCCGTCAGGAGACCTGACCTTGAAGTTTGGTAGTCCCCTTTTAAATGATATCTGGCAGGACTTTGTATCAAGCGACATGGAAGTGTTGCTGCAGAAAGTGAAAAAATGTCTATGGTGCAAGACATCTTTAATCACTGCAGTGCAGGTGGTTTCGCCTCACAAATTTGTTACGGCATAATTTCCAGTAACCAAAGTTCATGCAGAACATATCATTCACTCTGTGGGTTATTGCATCATAATGAAAATTGAATAGACCATATAAGCAGATGCATGTCCTTCTGATCACTCTGATAGCAGTCACGACTCAAGCCAAAGGTCTAAGAAACTTCTGATTAAAAAGGGGGCCGGAGACGTTTTGAAGCTACAATAAAGAATGATCATTTCAATTAAATGTCAATTCAATTGGAATAAATAGTTGATACTATTTAAATAAAGAATGTAGATGGTCTTGAAAAGCGCAGTGCAGCAAAAGTTCATACCTGGGCTTTTTTATTCTATTTGATGGGACTTCCAGACACTAGTAGAAGGGTGGTCTAATGATGGCAGGGCAGATGTCGTGTAGATTAAATAGGCAGTGGAAGCACAATATGTTGAGATCTGTTTACACTATGGGAAGCATGCAAAGTGGTAGCCGCCTATTATGCAAGCACATTTGGCCACTATTTGTGTGGAACGCTATTTTTAAAATGGATTACCGATGACATCTGATTGGTTTGTTCCATCCTGAAAGTTGCAGGATGTGTGTTTGAGAGCGTGGAGCTGAAAGCCGATCTAATGGGTTCTGTGGTGCTGGACTTCACTCAGGGAACAGTGACGCACCACCGGACCCTTGGCAGCCATGACGGAGTACATCTGAGCGACTGTATGCTCTTTATCAATTATTAAAACTAATCAGCGCCAAGCAGCTTGCCGCCTGCCTGCCATTGTCTGTCTGCGGATCCTCTGTCCTCGTCTTGTCATTCAAGTCTTTGTCCGTTTGAACATTTGTGGGGCTTTAAAGTCTTCCCTTTTCTGTCTTTTAGTTTTTCTTCTTCTTCTGCCTTTTCTGTCCCGCCTTGTAGTCCTCATTCCTTTCTTTTCTCTAAGGGTTTTTAAGACCTCAACAAAACTGTGTGTGTGAAATATTCAATATGACATCATAGGAAACCGTAACTACTTTAAGAGAAGAACTTCTCCAAAAGCCCTTTTAAAGTTCTCCCAGTAGGAGTTTACCATATTCATTGACTTCTGGGATCATGTGTTTCCATGATTGGGTTACCTTTGTGTTTGATGTGTTTGATATGCACTTTATCTGTGAAATGCAGATAAGTCGAGTCGTGTCAGATCAGGCACTCATCATCATTTTTTTTAACACTTGTGAGACTAAACATCAAATTAGCTTTTGGACATATATCATAATATATAATTATCAATTGTTTTATTTTTATTTGTTTTATCTGTTCGACTGTTTGACTTTACGCTCTTAGTCATAATAGTATATTATTTTTCAAAACTGTTATTGTGTAAATGATTTAGTGAGAGCACGACTGTTCAGATCTACAATATGGTTGCGCTCAATCTGAATCAATATTGAGTTATTTGATAAATCATGCTGTGTTTTGCAGATTGGGGATCTCAAAGACCACTATCACTTCTTCCATAGCCGGACCATCAAGAGGTCGACTTTGTCAAGCCATGGTCGCCATAACTTTATCTCCATGGAGCCCAAGGTAAGCCTGCTGTACTTTGGATTTAAGAATCTTTGTGATTTTATTCTTTTATTCTAGTATGTGATTTTATTCTAAATTTTAAATGGGAATGGGACTTCACACTAGCTTGTGAAGCTCGGGTTCTCGTCACGTGACCGAGGTACGTACGGTGTGTTGATTTTTTTAATACTGATTTAATTGTTCATAAAATATGACTATAATCATATTAACTAAACCTAACATACACATTGCCAGTGGTTTTTTAAAATCAGCATCGAGGTCCCCCCCCGCTGTATTGGATGCACAGGCCTGAAGAACGGGAAACTCACTTCACACCCCAACAGAGTCTAGTCTTGTTTTCTGAGAAGATACCGTCACAGTATTTATGAGGACAGACTATTGCATTGCCCGGAAATTCCAGTATTCTTTAAAGAAGAAAGGTGATAATAAAACTTTTTCTGCTGCTTTTCTTTTCCACAAACCAATGTAAGGGTTGATGATAGAGGTGGTAGAGCGTGATAAATATACTTCAATTAAAAGGAAATGTTCAACAGCTTAGAGTACTGCTGACTGTTATTTTTTTACTGACACCATACCAGTAGTCTTAAATATAATACAATGTAATACTATGCAACGTATTCAGGTTCTTTTTTTATTACCATGACGTTGTTATGAAACGTATCCAGCCTGGATACGTGTGGGCGGGGTTTAGACTAGCCAGTTAATTGGATATGTTAATTAAAAATTCAGGGTAATCAAACATTTTTAATTCAAAGTACGTGGCTCTTAGAAAAGCCCTTTTAACTACTGGGAGGAACCCACAACTGCAAGTAAGATATAAAAAAATAATATATTAAACAAACTGATCCACCAAGGTTGGAAACCACTTGCTAGACATATAACATCTTGTTTAGCGCCTTAGTCAAATAAACAATGTGTTTTTGTGCGATGTGGGTGAACAGGCCCTTCATACAAAAGTTTGACCAAAATAGGAAGTTGCTTTGATACAGAAAATAGAATATTATAGTATTATTGAACAATACTGCTAGATCATTTATTCTTCCTTGTATATACTTTCTGTCATAGTTCTAGAAATAAAATATTTTAATACTTTGTATACAAGGTTGCAAGTCTCTCTCTCTCACATCCAAAATATCTGTGTCTCTGTCGCCTGGCTGAGGCTGCAATTTATGCTTTTGTTTGTTAAAAGTTTCTATGTAGACTTCACAAAAGTTGTGCGTAACAAAAACAGCATCGATAAGAAAATGCAAGTCGCCCGTTTTTATGTCCCTTCAGGCCGCAGTCATGGCTTCAAACATCCGCTCCAAAGGACGGATAGTGCCACTAGACGCGCCACTTGCTGTTTGCTCCAATAACCTCTTCTAGCCCCTTTTTGTCGGTGATAGGAGAATTACAAAGTGCAGAATTAAACAACACAACAGCTGCTGTCCCCCGGCTACGGTGCCGTTGGTAAGCTCCTCCGTTTGCGTTAAAGGTGCCGTGGACGCTCAGTGTTAATGTAGCAGAATACATGGTTTTAAAATGGAAACGCAGTAGTGTGGACGTAACTTCATCAAAATACAAAGGACCAGTTGCTAATTCATATCGAGGGACTTTACTAAAGGAGGGCGGAAGCAGATGGCTTTGAATGGGAGTAAGTGGTACCTCAGTTTGTGCCGACGCCCCGTTCTTGACATGTGAACATTTTTTGTCACACAAGATAAAACCATAGGGAATCTTAAAACATCCCATTAATGTCAATTCTAGGGCGCTTCAGGGATTTCACCCAGCAGCAATGGCTCTCAGTGAATTTGGTGTGAACAATTGATTCAAGGGCATGAATGTGTGCTGAGGAATGATGATAATGTATCGGTGGGATTTTAAAAAGGATGAAACGGAGAGCGAGTGAAACCCTGCCCGTGCAGGTGCCCTTTTTTTGGGTCCGCTCCGCTTGTTGTGTCCACCTGCTGCACTCGCCTGTCAAAGCTTTTATCTTCCTCTTCCTCGCTCTCCTACCTTCAGGTATCTCTTTTGCTTTCAGTGCACTCGTTCCCCCCCCGTTGGTTCCCTGGCTCTCGCTGGCCGGACACTCAGCCGCAGTGGAGGACGGTTTGGGTCTTCGTGCCAGCTGGCTGACAGGCTGAGATTTTGGAGGACTTGATCAGAGAGGAGAGGTTAAAGGAGAGCAAAAGGATCCATCGCAACAGCGGTGGAGTAAGGAGGAGCTGCAGAGAGAAGGAGATAGGGTTTTCCCCTGACTCGCTGCGCTTTCAGTATAATCTGTGACCTGTCTGTGGGTTCGGGATTAACGTGATGGCTACTTTGGCGCCGGCGCAGTCTGGCATACTACTAATGCTGTTTTGTAATAATAACAGCGTGTGCGCTTGTGTGCGAGTGAGTCAGATGGGTGGAGCGGTGCCATGAAAGGCGCACCCTGCCAGCCGCAGTACTCAATGGCACGCATGTTACCATGGTGATTCAGCACAGCACAGATTATTGCTTTATGGCATCAGGCCGAACTAGGGTGTCACTTGCCTCCTAAGGTCAAAGAGCATTTTACAAGCTGATGAATGACTGCGAAGGGCACTGGCTCAGAGAGAGAAAGTGTTTCATTACAAAGCACGTCTTGAACATTCCTCTCATTTCCTCTCATTCCTTAATATTTCGGTGATTGGACGCCAAGATCTTTACATTGTTGCATGTTTATTATAGATTTTTATGATTATTTATATAATATATACACATATTCTCTAAAGAAATTCAATGTTATTATTATTATTATTTATGTTCTGTAATGTTGATGGCACTCAAAAGCCAGCTACATCTTCAATTTACTGTTGAAGTTTGTGTTTGACTTTCCCTTTGTGTGTCACAATCCCTGTTCCCTGTGCTCTTGAATGAAATGAGTTCAAATATACTCGGCCCGCTTTGTTTGAAACCTATTTCCGGCTATTTCAAGTTTGTTGTAAACAGCAATTGAAGTCCTACGTTGGTTGCTTCTATTTTCTGTAATGTCCTTTTGAGGTCTGTGAAGGGATTGCTAGAGAGAAATCACAGCTGAACGCTGTTGTCTGTCCACAGCGTCCAGTTGCAGGAGCAAAGTGTTTCCATAGAGTTTCACATTGTAAGACACACTCTTGTCGTTTATCCAGACATGAGCAAGAAAACTGAAGGCCAGGTGTGTTCGGCAGCTGAATCCTCGCCGGGATACACTGAAATGCAGAACGCCGCCCAAATACAATTTCAGTGTCGCAGGAGCCTCATAAGGAAAAAACATTACACTTGAACGAAGTCCAATCCAAATGATTTAGTTGATTTAAAAATGGCGTCTTCTCCATATTTCGCTGCTATGGCTGGGGGATTAGTTTCATTATCCAGCTGCCTTTGGGAGATCAATGTACTCATGTACCTGTGTGGGAGACCAGGAGACTCAACAAGGAGACACTAATGAGGGAGTACGTGGACCTGTCAGGGCCTTGAGGGGTCATTTGCACTCGTGCAGGTATCGTGAGACTCCATACATTCCCGGTTACAAACTCCCATGAAGCCACGATGCTCGTAGGACTTTCTACCACAGATCCGTGATATGTTTTGTTCCCCCCCTTGAATTCCTTAAACAGATGAACTATTAAGAAGTTGACGCCCTGTGAGGAGCACCTACAGCTGGCCGGCACGCCACTTGGCTTAAACGGTCTGTGATAAGTTGTGGGAGTTGTGTGCTGCGTTTAAGCTTCTTTGTGTCAGTCCAAAGGTAGTTGTTGGTGTTCTGCTACACTGGCCTTTGACCTTTTGTTTAAAACGCACAGCTTTCAGTTCTTCTGCCTGGAACTCAAACAGGGTCTCAAAAACAGCAGGGAAAGTGGATCAATTTGTTCCCATTTGTTCTATCGAAGTGAACTCTTCCCCAGTTTCCCCTGGTTACTGACCCAGCCAGCAAAAGCCACCTGCAAACCCTTACACAGAGAGCGTGTGAGAGAAAGGGGGGAGGAGGGGGTTGGAATGGGAACGAGAGGGAGGGAGAGAGAGGGAGCGAGGGAGAGAGGCAGGCAATCTCAAAGAAAAACAGGCACATGCGGGAAAGAAGACCTGAAACGCAACAAAGAGATGGCAAGAAACTAACAGATGAGTGAGAGACATGAGAAAAGGAAAATCAGTTGGACCGGGAGAAAAGAAACGCATTGTGACCGAGATGAACAGGTGCCACAACATCGTCCCTCTGCTTCACCAAGCTGGAGTTAAAGTATGGAGCAAATCCAATCGTCATGCCGCAGAGCCTGTGAGCAAATTTGCCTAGAAACAAAGGCAGTGATACCGGCAACTTTTTAGGCAATAATGGAGGGCAACACCGTCTTTGTTTAGATATGGATGGGCCAATGTGACACAAGTGATGCAGATCCGCAGGCTGTTACTTTTGAATGATGATGAAAGGGACAACAAAGAAAGGCATTTCTCTTAATTGCTTTAGAATATCATCATGTATCTGCCTCAGAGCATCCTGCGACAAGAGAACAAGTGTATTTATTTTAAAGAAAAAATCCTAACAAAGAAATGTGAAAGCTGTGATGTGTTCGCAGGAGCCATCTGAATATTGCTGTTTTAGCCGAACACTTCCAGAGTTCTTATTCAAGAAAATATGAATTCTGAACACCTGCACATCTTATAAGCTGTATTTGTTGTGGTTTCCACAGTTTATATTGGAGACATAGATTCTTTCCTCTGTAATCATTAGACTGCTCTTTTTGAAGATGTACGTTGGTGAAAAGATCAAAACAGAACATGGTAAGCCCTTAAGGCGTCAGGGGCTGAGCTGCATGGATTTGTTTCGATACTCTATCATGAAACCTCTTGGCTTATTTACTTTTTTTCCTCTGGTTAAATTGATCTTGTTGTGGCAAGAGAAATGTGATGGGGATTACCCACTAATTGGGATCCAGATTCAGCAAAATATATATATATATTTTTCACCACGTCTGTGCTCTGTCTCATAAATCTTAAGAAGAATCGATTGTGTGACGGTTCTTGTTCTATTGCCGGACTGTTCTTAAATAAACAAGTTGCGCACAACATCAGTTGAGTTACACTGCTGTTTGCGAATTTTGATGAAACACCAGTGCTGTTGGGCTGGAGATGTTGGTTCCTGACAGAACATGAAATGAACTGAGACTTTGGCAGCTAAAACCAACCAAACAACATTCTGCTTCCTTCTCTTTGTTTATTTCGTATACTCTCTCAATAGAAAGGTCCACACTTCACGTTTGTGCTCACCGATCTTCACACTCTCTTAAGAGCTGCATACTTGAGTTATTGGATCAATATTATTTATTAAAAAAACTCCATCCCCTTGCTGTATTTTTCTCTCGCTGGCTATTTGTTTTTTAATTCCCTGTTGTTTCCAAGCTCTCCTTTTTTTTCTTTTCTTCACGGACTCTCCTGGGACTTGTTCTCTTCAGCTCTTTATCAACTCTCCTCCTCCTCCAGTCTTTTTTGTCTCGTTGTCTCCCGCTCCAACTCTCCAGAGAGCAAGTCCGATTATTTCAGTGCATAAGACCATAATCACTGCGCAGTCATTACGTCACTTTTTCTCTCCTCTGTCTGCTGCAGCTGTACTGATGTGGAGAAGCGTTTTGTCTTTGCTGTTGAATATTGTTCACATCCTCTCACCTTTTTGGGGTTCTGCCAAACCTGAGGAACAAAACCTTATTTTATTGTAAGAATTGTATTATTCCGTTGGAAATCCTTAGTGCATTATGGGAACACTTTTTAGTTCACAGTAGATTGTGTGTTGGGAGGAATGCATAACTGTAGAAATAAGAATGAGCTCCTCATCAACATCTCAGCCTAACCTGGTGTATTCCTGCAGTACGTTTAAAGGATCCTACTGTAATCTGTAACTGGCACACAATCATGTTCATGGGCAAACTTCTGCTAAATCCCCAAACTATTTATTGTAGTAATATTTACATTTCGGGATATGTATATACAGCGTGAAACGCGTTTTGCCAGTTTTTAAAAATCTTTGTTTTGCCCTGTCAGCTGTTACATGTCAACTTCTCAGTCTTTTCAGACAGATGAAGTCTGCCAGACTAAATAACAGACTTCGGGTGTTTTTAATGCAACAACCAGGGCCAAGCGAGTGGGTCCAGCCCTCCTGCTCAGATCCAGCAATGCTGATTTTGAAATTGGAAAATTCCTTCTGCATGATACCTGCCAAGGAATGCCTCGCGCCTTGAGGCAACCCAGCATTTGAGAGATTGATGTTACCTGAGAGACATTTAAGTCGTCATGGCACATGTGCGTATTATTCCGCCCATTTTGCAGACTAAGAAAAATAAAGTGATGGAGTAAAAAAACATTTGACTCCACTGTAAATCCTTTAGTGGGTCTAACACAGTAAATGGAGAGTAACATCTAGATGAAAAAAAGGAAATTGTATATTTAGGATACTCCTAAGCAAAGGTTGTGTACTTGTCTTGTGTACTTTGTAATAATTTCCTTTTTGGGGGGTTTTATTTTATTTTGTAGTCTTAACCTAAGCCACATTTATCTAGAGGAGCTTCAAGTAAAAAGTGCTTCATATTCATAAAATTGCTTTCTCACTCGAGTTTGTTACCTCTGAAAATGTTCTTCCTTTGAAAGGCACCATTGCAACCGAGACACTGCATTTCACTTGCATATGTTTGCTACTGCAGCTAACAATGTAATTTGCACTCATCGCTCACCCACAGCAAAAACTCAATTCTCATCTGCTGCCCTCTAACGTTTTGTCTGTGCTGGTCGGCAGTATTCCAGCCATATCTATTCTCTGGAGAGGGTCAGGAAATATAGCCACTCTATGGTCACTTTTTTACATTAATGATACTGCACTATTGCTTAAGAACACCACGGGTATCCCAGGACCTTATATTTTCAATGTCATTTTCAAAGCAATTCTAGTACTGTGTGGTATTACTTGATTACTACTTGGTTTTCTCTCAATCCGTTTTCAGGTGGAGTGGATTCAGCAGCAGGTGGTGAAGAGGAGGATCAAGAGGGATTACAAGGCAGACCCGCCCCTTTCTCTGACTAGCCCCGCCCACAGCTACCCGGCCCAGAACAACATATTCTATAATGACGCCAAGTGGAGCAGCATGTGGTACATTGTGAGTACGCTGCATACTGGCACCAGATAACTTCTTTCTCTGCTTGCATGACAACTGCACCCAAATAAGAGTATCACAAGTTCACATAGAGTCTGATATATTTTGGGGTCTTCCCTGCTGTTGTATCTATTCTTCTTTGTCTACATTTGTGGGGTTTGTGGGTAAAGTTCAGCTGAGGTCACGGCATGATCCTAATTACTGCTGGGTCAGTGGAGACAAGGGATTTGTGTGTGTGTGTGTGTGTGTGTGTGTGTGTGTACGCGTGTGTTACTAAATTAAAAAAAACAAAGTCGGAAGTAATTTCCTCAATTTGAAAATGTAAAATGAAGCTGAAACATTGTGTTTGTCATAGATAAGTCATTAGCACGTAAATTATACATGTCTCTGTGCTGCATTTCAAAATCTTATCTCAAATATTACACACACACACACACACGCACAGGAATACAAATTCATATTGCAGAGATTTGCAGGCTTATCACAAGTGTTTGCATACACCCTTAAATCAATGCTCTTTTAGTTGTGTGTGTGTGTGTGTGTGTTTTTATGTGCCTCAGTGTCCTCTGCTCTGTTAACTGTTTACACACTAGAGATAACTCTGAATACTTTGACCGGAGGGTTTACCTTTAATTTGTTAGCTGTAGGACAGACCAGTTTGAGCTTGTCTATCTTCAGGTTTACCTAGAAATGTATTTCCTGTAGTCATTTCTGACTATCTGGTACAGTCTACTTTTTACTTAATTGTGACAGTAAAATGGATCTGTCTTTCCATGTGTATGGATAAATCAAGAGACTCGCTTGATAAATCAGAATCAGTAAAATAGACATGTATTTGAATGTTATCGATGCTGCCTACAAATTACATTGTTGTTCTGTGGTAAAAATACTTTTAGGTGTTGTTAAAAAGTAATTGCTCTTGCATGCAGTGTGCATACAACTGCCTCAGAGCATCCTCTAGTGACCCCTGGTACTGTAGTACGGAGAGTCTAATGTACCATCTGACACTTGAGGCTTCACTTAAACCTGTTTAGACTGACTGTTAATGTTCACACTAGTTTCAGGTGAAATTAAAAATGTTATGTGGGCAAACGTCTATGTTGTGCATTTGCAAGATGTTGATTTATTATTTTTTCTTCTCTCTCCTTGTACCACCATCTCTCACTCCACCTCCTGCCCCATATCTCTCCAGCACTGTAACGACGATGTCCATAACTGTCAGTCGGACATGAACATCATGGGGGCGTGGAAGAGGGGCTACACGGGTAAAGACGTGGTGGTGACCATACTAGATGACGGCATCGAGAGGAACCACCCGGACCTCTTTCAGAACTACGTGAGTGTGTATGTATGCGCATGTACGGCGGCTATGAGCAGCAGCATGTGTGTGTGTGTTGACACGTACATTTTTAATAAAAAGTGTGTTAATCCAGGGGTTTTGTTAATGTAGTAGTGCAGTTATGCGGAGCACATGTTAATTTCTGCTTACATACTGTGGCCAGATATTTAGAGCAACTACTTGGCCTGAGGCTGCAGGTAAGGCCATTAATCAACTGTGCAGATAAAATGTTTCACACCCTGTTTGACAGCGCCTGTGCTGTTGTTATTAGCTACTCTTAATGCCTGAATTTGTTTATGCCGAAGGGCGAGCAGCGCAGCAGAGTGAATTTGCTCTGATTGCATTCGATTTGCCAAACCGTTGTGAGCGATGCTAATGTGGACTGTTTGATTGGGTTAGAGAAGCTTCTTGGCTACAGGTCTCCCATTTATGCGCGCACACAAACACACACACACACAGACACTTATGGGTTGTATCGGACCTGCCATTCTGATGAATTAACCGGTTCAATCATTATGCAAGTGTCGTCTTGTCGTTTGATTTAGTAGTTTTTACCTACGTGTCTCCTCCAGGACCCTCAGGCCAGCTTTGACGTCAATGGTAACGACATGGATCCCATGCCTCGATATGACGCAACCAATGAGAACAAGTAAGAAAAACAATTACAATATTGTTCAGGTAAAGTTTAGCATTTTGGGATTCTAGTCTGTTAAATGTTTTTCTCATTATTACAAGCTACTTGCCTGACTTTGTGTACCTTGTGGGTGCAGCGAGTTTATTTGATTGTGACATTTTGTGAGTGGGTTGTGGTTTTTCTTTTTCAAAGGATTAGTGTAGGGGTGTGTGTGTGTGTGTGTGTGTGTGTGTGAGAGAGGGAAGATGGTGAGGGAAGGGGCTCAATCGTCCAGGCTCTTGTCTTCACTGAGTGATTTGTTATGGTTGGTGTATCTATGTGTTTGTTTGGCTGCAGCATCAGTCACTGCTGGTAATACAATACAAAGGGACATAAGGCCTACAGATGCAGCTCAATTGGATGTTTTTCTTTGTAATACAAAGTGTGTGTCTGGGTCCCCCTCTTTGACTTTCCATATTCATTCATTCACTCGTTTTTATCCAACAAATGATCTAAAGGGGACGGTCATTTTAGTCCAATCAAAACGCAGAGCTCACAGCTCCCGTGAGAATAGGGCGTCCAATGGAATATATGTTAAAAGTTGGCTTGTGGTGGCCTGCCAGGCTAAACTGGTCAACATGCCTGAAAGGCTGAAGAAACAATCTGTAAAGCTTTGTTTATACTTGCGCTTGGCCTCCGCAGACAGCCCTGCATGCTCCCAGCATGTCAGGAGGCGTTTAGACTCCATGTGCTGCTCATTTAGTCACTCTCCAAAAATGGCAGCGGTCATGCAAAGGAAAAGAACTGGCCAAACCAACCAAACCTCCACAATGCACATGTAGCACAATGCGCCCGCTGAGCTCACATAATCTTCTCCTCGCACCACCTCTACTATGGCGACAATGTGTTGTATAGGAACTGGAATGATGTTACTCCAGTGGATTTTAATCTCAATTGTCTGTATACAAGTGCCGCTAACGTCTGTGCTTTTCAATTTAAGTAAGAGAAAAAGGGAAAAATAGGAAGTAACACATTCAGATGCGTCTGGGGTTTATTTTGCTTTTCCAGGGAAGTCCTTTGTGTCCGTGGACTAAATATTATTGACACGTAAACAACCCCAACCACCACGGATTTAAAAGGACAGTCTGATAATATAATTACTGAAACACCTGTTTTAGGCTGGAAATTACTTTTACTTTTACGATTTGGGATATTGCGGTGTTTTCCACCTACCTACGCTATTTCAAACTGGCAGATCTATACAGATTGTTTGTGTCCCATCAAACTCAACAAAGCGCTTTATCTTCTTGCAAATTAATTCTTGACACAACCTTTTGGGGCAAACAAAGTGACTTTGTAAAAATGTGAACATTTTAAAGATAATTTAAAATGGATTATAAAATCAATTGCTTTCTAACACAAATAGCTAATTATCCAATCTCATGGCAGCAACTCAATGCATTAAGGCATGTAGATTGTAGACTTGTTGAAGCTCAGGCCGAGCATCGCCATGCTTGTTGGTTCTAGGCAGGCTGGTTTGAGTATTTCAAAAACCTGATGTCACCTGACTTACAGCAAAGGTATGCAGAATAGCATATGTCAACAACAACATGTGGAACCTTGAAGCAGATGGGCCACAGCCGCTGAAGACCACGTCGGGTGCCACCCATGTGAGCTAAGAACAGGCAACTGAGGCTTACCAAAATTGGACAATAGAAGATGGGGGGAAATAACGTTTCCTGGTCAGATGATTCATGATTTCAGCTGTTTGAGATGATGGTCAGAATTTGGCGTAGCCAGGGTTGTGATGCAGATGTTCTCTGCAGGTGGTGTGTACATGCCTCCCGAGTTCGTTTGCGCCAATCCAGAAAGTGGTGTTTTTGAGGAGGCGGCAAACGCAAACAATCTTGTGTTTGTTTGCACTTGTTGCTGACCCGGGCCGATTGTCACCTCTGCGCTTACTGACGGTGTGCGTGTGCTCCTTTAAAGTGTCATGAGTGGTCTAACTTGTGCATTGTTTCAGCTTTCATCATTGTCGAGGTCTATTTGTGATGCTGTACCCCTGGAGAATGCCCCTGTTTGTGTGTATTTGGGGACCATTGGTATTGAAGGATGTTGAACTACCTGTTTTTCTGTTTCCTGTTAGGCCTGTAAGGAAAAAGCAAGGATGATTAAAATATCTATATTGCCTATATATAGCCTTTTAATTATTGCATCAATGTGAATGTGCACATCTATCTAGATTTATGTAGCGAGCTCTTCATTCTTGATCTTTCCTCAGACACGGGACGCGGTGTGCAGGCGAAGTTGCTGCAGCCGCAAATAACTCCCACTGCATTGTGGGGATTGCCTACAACGCGAAAATAGGAGGTGAGTGATTTATTATTTCATCAATGGGTTTTAACCAAGATGGAATGTTTTAGTTTTGTATTTGACTGATTGCTCACGTGCTTATGACACACCATTAATATGCCATCATAATAATGCCACACTGCGTCTGCACATCTGCCTTGTTGTGAATGCAGAGACTAATCGCAATTTGTGATAAGAATTATAGAAACCTTCTTATGGAGATATTTTTGAAGAAATTTGCTTATCAAAGAGCAACAGATTTGATTAGTGTAGCTCCAAAAGCTGCGAGTCTGTCTAATATAACACAGCGTTGTGTGGGACGAGCATGCTGTAATACTTAATTTGTCTAAATGTGTTTTAATTTATCATGACAGGACATTTAAGCAGGAAGAAACATCTGAAATGAAATGCATAATCCATAGAGCAAACTTACTATTTTTTTTTGCATAATTTTTCTATGTGTGTATAAGGTGTGCGGATGCTGGATGGGGATGTAACCGATATGGTTGAAGCAAAGTCGCTGAGCCTCCAGCCGCAGCACATTGACATCTACAGCGCCAGCTGGGGCCCCGATGACGACGGGAAGACTGTGGATGGACCAGCATCTCTGGCCAGGCAGGCCTTCGAGAATGGCATCCGCATGGTGGGCAGATGCACGCACGCGATCACTCTTACACAAAGACGGTATCACAAAGGAACATGTGCTTCACTGCTCGGCCAAGGTCAGAAAAATAAATAAACACGCACTCCGACCAAGTCTGTGTGCGTCTGCGCGTTTGTGTTTTTTTTCACGCTTATGTGGTCTTTTTCCAAAGTCCTCCCTGGCTGAAAACGTTTGAAGCTCCTCTGGACATTGGAGAGCAGCCCCGATCTGTTAGCATTTACTCGTCTACATATTCATGACATATTTAGCATAACAATAAGCTGCCGCTGTGTTGTTGGCTGGGCGGAGCGAGAAAGCAATAACGGAGGTTAAGAGGGGTGAAGTCATTTACTGGTCACGACACGCACCCGCACATCTACATGTTTATTGCGTTTGCTACTCTTTCTGCCATCTGGTTAAACCGATGATGAGGTGAGACAGAAAGTGAAAACTTTGACTTGAGGTCTGATTGCCTTTGGCGTGTTACAAAAAAGAGAAAAGCGAGGGGAACAAAGTCACAGGCTGGCAGGTGTGAGCGGAATTGAGTCCCTGCGCTCCTGACAGGCTGGCCTTTCAAGATGACAGAGGTGAGGGAGATGTTGGTCCGACCAGTACCATTTGGGCTTGTGTATGTGCTTCCATGGCCTCCTGCTGGTTTGTGTGTGTGTGTGTGTGTGGCTGAGGCGGTATGACGTGTAAGCTGTAGCTACAGTATGTGACTCACGGAGAGCTTAGATGTTGGCATTACCGATGACCGCTGTGACGAGCGTTGTACTCGACACGTGTTGCCAAATGTGACAAAATCTCTTGTGTGTGTATTGATGTCCATCAAACATATTAGGGCATCAACTACAATTGAGGATTCTTTTCATAATTCCTTCATCTCTTACTTATTTTCTGACATTCTCAAGAATGTAGAATGAAAAAAATGACATTTTACATTTTTTAAAACCTGAGGATTTTCAATCCACGAAGATATGGCTTCAGAAAAAAACCCCTCCTTGTCCGCTCTGTTTCCTCTCCATCAAAGTGCTCTGCATCACTCTCATTTGTCAGTGTGCTCCTGTCTGATCGTCCTCTCACTCAGAGACGCTACACTTCCTTATCACTGCCTCACAGAAGTACCCTTTGAAGAACTATTCCACTTTAGTATGTGTGGATGCGGGTGTGTGCGCGTGTGTGTGTGTGTGTGTGTGTGTGTGTGTGTCTTCTAGACAAATGCAATGTCATTTAAGTTGGTTAGATTCCTTCTTGCTGACTCTTGACTGAACTTTGCTTTTAATTCTCGGTTTGACATCACCAGCCCTGTAACGAGCTCCGTGTCCATCCGACTGTAGTTTGGGTCATTTTCAACTCTAACACCAATTTTAAAAATATATTGTCCAAAGAAAGAACAAAGCCAAAGAGCAACTTGTTTCAAATGGGAAATAATTATGACTTTTATTGGTAAATAAATTGTTGTCTTTATTTTCAGGTTTTGTCGATGTGACGTCTCACAATTCACATCTGCGATGATTTTGTTCTTCTTTCTAGATATACCAGTGTAACCTCTCCTGTAAAACTGGATTTGAATACTAAAAACCTGTCTGGCTGCTCATATAATGTTCCTCGGTGACAACAAATGTCCACATGTAGACAATGTTTAGCCGAAATTTGGTGTAATGCCAAACATGCCCAAAGAATCAATATAAAAACCCTGCTTTTGTTGTGGAAAAGCAACAAGTCTTTTTAAGAATACTTTGTGGCTGTATTGATTTGTCCACAAATATAAAAGAAAGCAATCAAGTCAATTATTGTTGTGGCCTTTTTATTCACTCTTAAAGCACAGCTTTAAGAAGTCTTACTGCTGGAAGCAAAAATTAAAAAAAAAATTAAGCTAAATTAAAGCATCAAATTCAATCAAATGAACTAAAAACAAAAATAATCCTGTAAAAAAAACACATTCGGTGTCTGATTTATTGCAGATATGTAAACTTTTCAAAGGAAAGACAAAACTCTCAGCCCAGTTGAAACATTATGAATTCTGGAGTAGAATCTAATCAGTTACCAGAGGCAGCCAAGTTCTCATATAAAAAGGCTTTGTGTCTACTGATCTTTTCTGCCTCTGACTGATATTGCAATCATTGCTCATCATTTCTTCTTTATACAGTGATTTCTGCACACTAAACACATTAGTCGTTCCTCTGACAAACATTCAAAGATGATCCAGCCTAAACAGAACCTGATGGAGAGCAATTACCTCTCTGTGCTGAAACTATCTACAGCCTCTTGCTTTATCCTCTCTGCATCTTTTTCCCGTCAGGGGAGGAAGGGTCGCGGCTCCATTTTCGTGTGGGCCTCAGGAAACGGCGGGCGCAGCAGAGACCACTGCTCCTGCGACGGATACACCAACTCCATCTACACCATCTCCATCTCCAGCACAGCTGAGAGCGGACGCAAGCCGTGGTACCTGGAGGAGTGCTCGTCCACTCTGACCACGACCTACAGCAGCGGGGAGAACTACGACCGAAAGATTGTAAGGAGATTGTGTGTGCGGTAGTTTTTTCGAGAACGGTTGAACGCAGGCAAAGAAGCCCATTAGTCCTCTCAAAGGACCACAACCTCACCCTGCACGAGACCATTAACATTGGATAATCACCGTGTTTTTGGTGTGGAACTTACAGAGCTTAAAATGCACATGCACTTTGTAATCCCTGCGTGCTTCAGGGTCTGAGTGGTGTGGCCTGGTCTGACCTGCAGTCCACTGGGATGGACCAGTGACAGTTGTCCACTGTGAGCTCGCTTGTCTGTCGCTGTTTTGCTACATTCCTCATTCCGATGCCACAGACAAATAAACACACATTCTCTCCTCCCCTCTGGCTTAGTACAGTTGAACCACATGAATGACAGGCTGATCTACTTGAGCATGTGCTGTCCACTTAGCGCCATTGGACCACTTTCACTTCTTACTTAACCATTTAACCATTTCAGATTCTGTACGCGTAGACGCAGATGATGCCGCTAACGTTGTGGTCCAGGAAAAGGCCCTTTGACGAGGGCTCATTCTGGAAGTCAGGCGAGCGTTTGGCCGACTGACTGTCGAGCTGTCGGATCGGTTGGCTGTTTAAAGTCCAAACAGTCAAGCGAGTATACAGCGCTTAATCAACGTGCTTAACCACTCTTTCTTCCGTCTCACCGGTTGCCCTTGGATTGGAATTGTCCTTGGGGATTGAATTAATCCCTTTTTGCTATTGTGGAAACTGGTGATTTATGTCCGTGTGTTTGTGTTACTACCTGTGTGTGATATCTGTTTCGTGGCTGGAATGTGAGTTACGGATCTAAATTCTTCTCATTCTCATGACTTCAATCACTCACTCTGTCGGTCTGTCTCTTCTCCCTCCTCTTTCTAACACACCATTTTTACTTTTCATGGGTCTACTCTTCCTCTCATTCAACTGTTGTCTTTCAGGATACGTGTCGTCTCTTCCACGCCCCATTTTTCTATCTCACTTGATTCCTGTATTTCACTTCCACGGCTCTTTCCTCTCTTGTCTAGCTATGCCCTTCACTCTCCTTCTCTTCTCCTGTGTTTGCAGATTACAACAGACCTGAGACATCGGTGTACAGACAGTCATACAGGGACGTCGGCCTCGGCTCCCATGGCCGCTGCCATCGTTGCTCTGGCCCTGGAGGCAAAGTAAGATCCACTTAACCTCATCTGTTTGCCCCTTGCTTACTTCCCAATGCCTCCTTTGTTCTGTGGGCAGCATGTGAAGGCTTTCCTCACAAGTAAATGTGCTTCTGGATGGTGAGCCAGAGAGTGGAGTGTAATGTAAAGAGCACGTTATCTCAGTGCATTAACCCACCTGCATCCGATTGCAAAGCACATGCAGTTAACGTGCCTCTATGTAGTGATGGCAGCTGGCATCGGCGCTTTGTGGTGCAGAATAAAAAGAGTCATCTGCGGTTAATATTAAACCTTTATTCTGGTGCCAGGCCTACATCAATAGTGGACAGTTTGTGGATTTGACAAAACCATTATCATTTTTCTAGGTAAATCCAATTGGATTGCTCAATCCTTTCCTCTGGTGCATCTTTTGACAGCGTTTAAGGGGAGTTTCGGTGCAGAGATGCGCTACGCTGACATAGATCCAGTGCATGTGCAGTCTTCTTTGGTATTCAGTAAATGTTACATTTACAAATGTTTGCTGCTGGTGGGTTGTAATCTCAGTTGGTGAGTTTTGCTTGAACATTAACAGAACTAAGCAACTGAGTAAGAAAAGCTGTATGCAGCTGAAGTGTGTGTGTGTGTGTGTGCACGCTGTAGCCTGTCTAACCTGAGCATGGACATTCACTTTGATTTAAACACGATACGTTGCGGTACGTCCAATGTTGTCTTGGGATCTTGGGACTGAGGTGTTTTTATTCTTTTACTAGATTTAGAGTAGTTTGGATATATAACATGCCTTGGGGTTCTGCTTTAGGGTTCTGCAGTGCCAATTTCAATGTTGGCATTTTCAGAGATAAGAGAGACAGATTTGAAGTGTCTTATTAACTTTTACCTTCTAGATGCCCTGGTGGTTTCATGTGTGAGACCGTGCAGATGCGTGCCTTTTTTGTGATTAATGATAAAATGGAGGATGCAGTTTCAGGGACTCTGAATTGGTCTTCACCTCATCATCACATGTTGAGCCGCTTTGTAAGCGGAGGTCACTTCATTTAACCTGCATAATCCAATCCAGATCCTCCCAGTAGAAAATATGCTTTCTTTCCAGGCCGTGCTGGGCACATGAGACTGTTTCCTCCACAAGATTATCTCACCCTCCTTCTCGCCTGCCTCCTTTCTTCTCTTTTACTAGCTCTCACTCAGTCTTTGCCGTGCGTGCGGTGACTCCGCCACAGTCAGGATGGTCTTTTTTTTTCCCCTCCTCCAAGGCAAATGCTCTTTTCCTTTCTTGGATCCTTTTATTTATTTTCTCACATGGATAATCCTGCCTGCATGTGCATGCAGGCAAAGAGGAGAGGATGAAAGGGATAGGGGGAAAAAAGACAAACTGTGCAATCTTGATCGTATCTGCTCTTATCTGCTGAGGAAAAGAGCGCCAACTCTGTGATAAACATGTCAAGACTGCATTACGCTACACCTCCTTTTACTCTCTGCTGCAAGGTCTTTCCCCTTACAGTGAGAGTCCTCCATTCTCTGTACATTTGGCCAAGTTTAATATGTTTTGAGTCAGCAGATGATTTAGCTCTTTATGGGTCTGGCACAGAATCAGCAATGTTTGAGAGCTTCAGAAACCTGTATTTCTGCACCTCTTCCCTTTGTACCCGGCAGTGAGATAATAGTAAAGTGGTTAACATGGCGACAAGACTTATTATTGAGGGAATTGGAGGTGATGAACACGAAATGAGCAAGGATAACCTACGAGAATTTCATCTACTTAAAGGTTTTAGGTAATCGAAGCAGGGACAGACGAGCAAAAATCAAACTCTATCTCCTCTGCGTTCTTCTGTTATTAAAATGTAAGCTAGTGAAGCAGAGATTCAAGTTAAACATATTGATGATCTTTCAGTGGCTAATCCTCCACCGCTGGACTAAACAAAGGTTTGATGGAGCGGGCCTCTCTACATTTTTGACGTTTGGAGTGTCAATTTTCCTCCTTGCTTTCTTCCTTCACATTACCCATGCGCGTGTGTTCATCCATAATTACACTGAAAAGAAGCACCAAGAAAGCCATATTAGACGACCTCTTTTGCTGCTGGGTTTCCCCAGTATGCAAGCTGCTCCATTAATTAGTATTGGCTTGTTTATGTGAAGGGCGTCGTGGCCTAGATAACGATGCCAAAGTCACTTTTAATTAATGACCATAAAACATGTATGGGACTATAATTATACAGCAACAGCATAGCCCATTAATAATAATAATCAATACATTCATGTTTCTGACTTGTTAGAAACAATACAATAAAGAAAAGATAAAAATACAGAAAACAAAGAGCATAACAATACGCAACGTTGATAAACTAAGCCCAAGCCCACTGATGCTGCTCCTCAATGCAGATACAATTGCCAGAAGATTTACCGGATAAAGTCACTATGTAAAAAAGGGCTAATCTATCAAAGTCAATAGCTAAATGTGTGGTGCTGAGAAATATCAGCACCACACATTTAACATCAGATGTTAAGGATTTAATCAGACTCTTTTAGATTCCATCCCCCTAATACATACACCAGCGATCTTCCTACATTTTACAATCTCAATGTTGGGTTGCGAACGTCAAATATTAGTTTTAGCTCCACTGATTCAGAGTAGCGCAGATTCTGTAGGTTTCGCATGGAGAGGAGGGGAAGCAGTGGAGCATCTGGCCGGCATATGAGATGGAAGGGAATCCCAGGAAACATGGTGACCCACTTCTTTTTTCCCTCTTTTTAATGTAGCATTTGTACATCAAAGCGGTTGAGGCAAATGGCTGCCATCTCGTAATGGATCTCACGTGAGATCCGGGAAGCTGACGACGGATGAACCGGCATCGATGCGCTGCGTCTAAGCTTCTGTCATTTTACTTCTGTATCTTACCATGTTTAATTTCCCCTTAATTTCATCTGCTTGATTTCCCCTTCCACTTTCATTTTTTTTAACCTCCTTCCCCTGTAATGCTAAACTTTTTTATGTTTCTCTTTCACCCACATATCTTGGGTCTGAATTTATTCAGAGTGAACTTCTTTTTTTCTCTTCAGGTTCTACATTGCCTTTCCCCACATAATAGATTATTAAAAACCTTTTTTCTCTTCATTATTACTTTATATAAATGTTTAGCTTAGTTATTTGAAGTGAATGGGAAATTAACACAATTAATTCAGTTCTTGCTTGTAATTCTCCTGGGAGGCTTTAACGTTACAATAAATATAATAATGTACTTGTGTGATTGTGTGTATATTTTTCAGTCCTCTTCTAACATGGAGAGATGTTCAGCACATAATCGTAAAGACCTCAAGAGCCGGACATCTCAGCGCCCCGGACTGGAAGACCAATGCTGCAGGTTACAATGGTACATACACAGACGCATACGTGCATAATATGTTGTCAAGAATACAAGACAATTAAAAACAAGTCAATTTGCAGTATTTTGACACCTGGATTTGACACCTTCAATCAAAGGGATGATAAGCAGTTTCCAAAAATATTTTTTTCTTGCTCAACTAATGTGCCACCAACTGCCATCTGTCAGGGAACATGCCGGGGGGGTTGTAACTTTGTGAGCGTGTGTGTGTGTGTGTGTGTGTGTGTGTGTGTGTGTGTGTGTGTGTGTGTGTGTGTGTGTGTGTGTGTGTGTGTGTGTGTGTGTGTGTGTGTGTGTGTGTGTGTGTGTGTGTGTGTGTGTGTGTGTGTGTGTGTGTATGCGGGAGAGAAACCAACACAGTGAGAATTAGGGGGTCAGCCAGGCTACAGGCCCAGTGTGCCTGGAGATCTTCCAAGTGACTGTTTTTCGAAAGAGGAACTAAAGAGAAACAGAACAGGGAATGAGGAGTGGGAGAAGAATGGAAAGAATTCATATTTCACTTTTAAATTTTTTTTTTTTAAGAGGACTACCTTTTATGTTCTCAGTATTTTTACTTCAGGTAATAGAGGGCACCAAATTTTTGATTTATTCTGAGCCCCTCTTGTAGATCTTTTCAGGGTTCATTATTTCAAGATGGAGGAGAAAAAAAAGCTGTGACTTCTCATGTTCCTACAGTCAGCCACCTTTACGGCTTTGGTCTGATGGATGCCGAGGCGATGGTGAAGGAGGCAGAGCGATGGAAGGAAGTCCCTACTCAGCACGTCTGTGTGGAGAGCGCGGACCGACAAATAAGGTAGAACGAACACACGTACGTTTGCTCACTATTCTGTAGTTAAACGGGTAAATTAACTGTGGCACACTCGCTGAGTTTTAAGTGAAAGGCCACAAAGTTGTGACAACAGATATTTCTCGTTTTTCCTTCCATTCTTATTTTTCCTGCACCGGCATGTGTTTGAGAGTGCGGTTGTGCAAGCTGTACCTTGATAGGGGCCAAGCATTAGTTCTGGCAGGGTGGTTTTCACATAAGACCTTTAATACACACACACACACACATGCGCGCGCAGGACAGAGCCAGGGCTTCACAGCTTGTTATTCTTGATGCCGCTGGAAGCCAGAGTACTGTTCTGTGTTAGGCCGGCTGGCTGAACTCGGGCCCTGGTTTTCTTTCAGTCGAAGGCTCGGTGGCCAGCGACTGCAGCATTATCGCCGTCATGTGTGTCTGTTCTGCTTCCGTGAACAAGTCAGGCCATGTGAGGCGTATGTAGTCGAGCTTGCGTCGGAGGCGGTTGAGCTAAGCTCTCGGTACTCGTGGATTGTGAGTTGGCTCATGGAGAGATTACCAACGTTGTTCATTAAAATGAATCAAGACAAGCGTGTCATTTTAGCCTCCTTTTCAGTGCAACGTGTCTTTGAAAAGCCTTGGAGATGCATCAAACGATCAATCAAACATTCCTTAGTTATTGGTAGCTTAAGCGCTTCCTTCATTCAGCCAAATGACAGGCTCACAAAGTAAAAGCAGGCAGTCACTAGAAAACGGAGGGCTTTATTTTGTTTGGTTTGGTTTGGATTTGGAACAATGGCAAAAACGTCATGACATTTTATGGCGCAACACATTAAAAAAACTGCCCTAAAAAGTCTGAAACAACTAGCCACTTCATCAAGTAAAGATCTATTTTTAAATGTCTCAGTCCTCACTTGGGTCATGAATGTCTTGTTTTTTTTTTAACAGATTTTGTGTTAATGCGTTTTGGATGCAGATCTGTATGGGTCTCTTTTTCTTCATTGGTGCACATCTACAGCAGATGTATGTGTTTTCTCTGCCTGTGACGTGCTGACTGAGTGCAGCCATCACCTCACTGCTGTATGTTCCCACAAACCCTCTGGCTGGCCTCTTTGACTGCATTTGGTAATGTCTGTCTGCAGTCGCTCGCCTCACTCCACTTGGAGCGCGGACAAAGGAAAACTGCCTGATCCGTGTGTAATGAGGATGGTGTTGATCAGCTGTGCGTCGGCTCCGCTCGGTCCCCTGCGTACGCTTCAGTTATCTGTGTTGTGTCATGGAGAAGCCAGAGCTGTGATATCAGCCCCAGACTCCCCAGCCATTACTGCGGCCCGCTTCCAAACAGTCATTGACTACGTACGAAAGAGACATTCATTGTTTTCTCCGCTATTCATTCCATCACGTCTGCCTGAGCTCATGCCTTTTTCTTTTGTAATTCACATTTTCCACTGGTTTTAATGTTAATTGTTTGTATTGACTGTTAACCCCATAAGAACTCTATAAATGATTGACGATTCATACTTGGCTTTAAAACAAAATAAGATGAGCGGAATAGTATGATTAAGGTAGTTATTCATGACTGAAATTGAAATCTTTGTTGTTCATGACAGGCACTTTTAAAAATCGAATACATTGCGTGACTCTTTCTCTCAGTTTATTCTTAAGCCAAGTTTGAGCAAAAAGAAAAGCTTCATCTTCATTGCACATTTTAAGGCAATCTGTACCAGCCGATAATTGTCTTGGTGCAATTTTCCTTTTTAACGATAAACATATGGGCCCTAAAAATGTCCACATTGTCATTGTAACCCTAACAACCAAGTTTAAAATGAAACCCTTTTGAATTCAGGATCAAAACGCTCAAGTCATTGGCTTTAATTCAAGTGAAAATTATAGCAATCCTTTGTTGTTATATTGGTAACAAGTGCCATTTACAAGCTCCATTTTAAATAATCCTGCAAGTAATCCAGTACTACACTTTTTACTTTTACTTGCTATAACAAGATGGTGTTCAATGTCTGCTGAACTGAACTAAAAAGCACTCTGAGTACTGCTTTTATATACCACAGATGTTACTGAGGGAGACATTATATGTTTGTGTTAGCTAAATATTTGGTGATCGTTCTGTTGCAGAGCTGTGTCCATGGACAGGCAGAACCAAAAAACGCTTTGTCTTTCTTTTCCTTTTTTCATGGTTATTAGTTTCTAAAAATGTTTTTGACCTTTTTGCATGATCTGTATGTTAATTTAAGGAGGTTAAATCACTGCACCGTCTGATCTGAGGCTGCATGTTCTGGACACTCGGGTAAAGAGAGGGGCAGAGCTGTCAACTGACCACCATCGGGTAGTGAGCTGGGTCAGAGGATTGAGGGAGATTCAGGACAGACCGGGTAAGCCCAAGCGTGTAGTGCGGGTCAACTGGGAACCTCCGGCTGAGCTTCGCTCACATTCCTGTGGAGGTGGGGGACATTGAACCGGAGTGGTGCATGTTCAAAACTTCCATTGCTGAAGCTGCAGGCAGTGAGTTGTGGCCTCTGGGTCTTGGGTGCATCAAGGGGCGGTAACCCTCGGCACCGGTGATCAGGGAAGCCGTCCGACGGAAGGAGGAGGCCTTCTGGGTTATGATATCCGGTGGGACTCAGGAGGCAGTTGCAGTGTAGCCACAGGCTCAAAGGGCAGCAGCCTTTGGCGTGTTGGAGGCAAAGCAGCGGGTATGGGAGCAGTTCGGGAAAACTATGGAGAAGGACTTTCAGTCGGCACCAAAGTGCCTCTGGAAGACCATCCGGCACCTCAGAAGGGCGAAACGGGGAACCATCCAAGCAGTGCACAGTAAGGATGGGGCCATGTTGACCGCGACTGGGGAGGTTATTGGGCGGTGAAAGGAACAGTTTGAGGTACTCATGAATCCAACTACTACGCCCTCTTTGGTAGAGGCGGAGGAGGGATCATCGTCAATTTCGTCCTCCTCATCAAGGTCACTGAGGTAGTCAAACAACTCTGCAGTGGCAAACTGAGGAGGAACAATGCTGTTTTTGTCCTGGTCGAGGAACGATGGAGCGGGTCTTTACTCTCTCAAGAATCTTGGAGGGGGCCTGGGAGTATGCTCATCCAGTCTACATGTGTATTTGTGGACCTGTAAAAAGGCGTATGACCGAGTCCCCCGAGAGGAGGTGCTGCAGGAGTTTGGGGTGAGGCGGTCCTTACCTGGGGGGCCATCCAATCCCTGTACACCCAAAGCGAGAGCTGTGTTTGGGTGCTCGGCAGTAAGTCGGAGGCGTTTCCGGTGGAGGTTGGCCATCGCCAGGGCTGCGCCTTATAACCAATCTTGTTTGTGGTTTTCATGGACAGGATATCGAGGCGTAGTCGGGGGGAGGAGGGTCTACAGTTTGGGGGGCTGCGGATGTGGTCCTGATGGCATCCTCGGTCTGTGGCCTCCAGCTCTCTTTGGAGCGGGTAGCGGGTCGAGTCCTTTTGCGTTGAAAGGAGCCAGTTGAGGTGGTTTGGGCATCTGGTGAGGATGCCCCCCGGGCGCCTCTCTTGGGAGGTGTTCCAGGCACGCCAGCTGGGAAGAGGCCCCGGGGAAGACCCAGCACTAGGTGGAGAGATTATATCTCTACACTGGCCTGGGAACGCCTTGGGATCCCCCAGTCAGAGCAGGTAGATGTGGCCCAGCAAAGGGAAGTTTGGGGTCCCCTGCTGTAGCTGTTGCCCCCGGCCCGGATAAGCGGTTGACGATGGATGGATGTATATTTCTTTTTTATTTTATGCTTTTTCATGTCTTGTGTTGCAGAACTATCCGTCCAGAGCATGTGGTCCGGTCGGTGTACAAGGCAACAGGATGCCTTGACAACCCCAACCACCACGTGATCTACCTGGAACACGTGGTTGTACGTATTACAATCACACACCCTCGCCGTGGAGACCTGTCAATCAATCTGACCTCACCCTCAGGGACCAAGTCTCAGCTTCTTGCCAACAGGTAAGAAAGCCAGTTGTGATGTACTGTGTGATGATATACAACATAAACTGCAAAGACATCATACCAAATGCAATTGATTTTTTTTTTGTTTTTTTTTCAGAATATGGTTTTAAATAGAATAAATAATATTTTATTGGCCCTTTTTGCAAATTATGTCAAAAAACAGAGGGGACTGAAATATTCGCTTATTTTGTTCCAAACAAATTCCCTTGTCTGTGTGCTTTTTTAAACTAGGAGAATTGTGTGTTTGTTTTTTGTGTGTGTGTGTGTGTGTTGTTGATGTGCAGGTTGTTTGATCACTCCATGGAGGGTTTTAAGAACTGGGAGTTTATGACCACCCACTGCTGGGGAGAGAAGGCAGCAGGCGACTGGGTCCTAGAGATCTATGATTCACCTTCTCAACTCCGCAGCCAGAAAGTACCCGGTATGACAGTGTTGCTAACTCCTTTTTAATTCCAAAAGAATCGTCAGTCTAGTTTACCCGTTTGTTTAATCACACAGTAGTAGAGTAGCGAGAGAAGAAACAGGGGGAAGCACAGCAGGCATGTTGCTCTGCAGGCGGTGAATTTAACTGCTCAAATAACCCACTAATTTGAAAACGAGTCTCAAAAGGAGAGTAGTTGTTTTTTAAAAAGCTGTTCCAGCAGCCACTGTATTCCAAAGTCCGGGTAATTTTGTTGAGTGTGTTATTAAGAGAAAATAATGTAATACAATTTAATAACAGCAGCGGAAAATACCTTGAAAAACAGAACTATGCGTGTTGTCCTCAGAATTACCACGTTACAACTTAAGCAGAATCTTCTTTTTTTCTTCTGTTAAGTGCCTGACTTTAAACACATCTATTTGTCTTTTTTTTTGTGCTGCAAAAGGACAATCGTATAGCTGGTAGAGGTTGTTCAGCTACTTGCCGTCAGGATACCGTGACTTTTACGATGCTTTTGTTTCCTCAGGGAAGCTGAAAGAGTGGTCCCTGGTGACCTATGGCACCTCGCTGCACCCTTACTCACCACCCCTGCGCAGCGATAAGCCCCGCTCCACCGACGAGGTCACAGAGGAGTACAACGGTAAGTCAGGAGTCCAGAGCCTTACATGGACAGCTTGGCCATATTGGCGCCGTTGCAGAGTAACGATTGCTTTGGTGTCCTGTCACAATGCATTTTAACGGAGTTTATGAGTCCATGAAACCTCTTCGTACGGTCATGATGTCTTTGGTACGTTACATTTTGTGTCAACAGGCCCCTGTGACTCTGAATGCGATGAGAACGGCTGTGAAGGTCCTGGACCCCATCACTGCATCAACTGCCTGCACTTCTTCCTCAAGTTCAAGAACAACACCAGGTCGGAACCCTTAAGGGTCCCTCACTGTGAACTACACATCAGTTTATTATTGAGTGAATCATGTACCATCCCAAAAATTAAAACTCCTTCTATGGCCAACGTACTTGGCTACAATGTTTCTAATCTGATTCTGATGGTCAGCATTCCAGCGGAAGTTTACTGTGCATTATTTTTTTTGTTTAAATGTTGAAAAGATTACTGGTGACGTCATGTCAATAAAGGGTATTTATTTGGTTGAAGACAAAAACATGACACACGGAACGTTGTGATAACAGCAGCTCTGAGCTGCTTTTTAAAAGTTTTCACTGTTGGAGCCAAGACTTCAAATGCATTCTCCTACGTTTCCAAACGACACGGCGTCATCTCTAGCTTCTCATAATATTCCCACCATTTGTCTTATTTTCTGAATTTTCTTCCATTTTTCCACCGTTTCTTTTTTTATTTTCTCACTTTGATGTGCTCCTCAGTGCTTACTTTCTCTGGATCATTTTGAGTTTCCATTCGGCCGCCTTTTAAATTCATTCAAGTCGATGTTGCCCTGTTCCACGTTGAGCTTGATGTGAATAAGGTTTAGGCTCGTTCCTAAGATAGCAGAGAGGCTGTTTCTTGTTGGTCATGTTATTTTCAGTTTCTCCCTTCCCCCTTTAAAAAGTGTGTGTGTGTGTGTGTGTGTGTGTGTGTGTGTGTGTGTGTGTGTGTGTGTGTGTGTGTGTGTGTGTGTGTGTGTGTGTGTGTGTGTGTGTGTGTGTGTGTGTGTGTGTGTGTGTGTGTGTGTGTGTGTGTGTGTGTGTGTGCGTGCCCTTAGGATCCCATTAGGATCAAAGTCTTTCCTAATTGCCTTTGTGTCGGCGGGTCTCTGCACTAATAAAAGGCAACCCGATGCAGGTGCATGAGACCATGCAAGCTTAGCCGATGCCTTATCATTAGCCCACTTTAGAGGTGTGCTGCCCTTTTCCTGCCACCACAGGGAGCAACTGATGAATGAAGATTGGGGGAGGAGTGATGCTGGTGTTGTTTAATGTTCACATTACACATGCGTTTGATGGTCTAGACGCCCTAAAAGGCGTGTGGGTCTTTGAAAAGGTTTTGCCCCCCTTTGTGGATGTGTACATTGTGTTGTAAACGGGCTTGTTGGTGGAACTCTTTAATAGTCTGTCAACGAGTTTCTCTACCTACAGGAGTTTTTCAAAGCTCTGTTTTTATGTTTTTACTTCACCGGGACTACGTCCAGTTGAGAAACTATTTAGTCGCCGTATTTATTAATTAATGGCATTTTTAATTTTTCCCTACCTAAAACGCAACATCGTCTAAGTGTGTTTAACTTTGAATCAGGGAATGTAAACGTCACAATGCAAAAAGGCATACTGACCCTCTTTGCCGCTGTTGTAACTGCAGTCATGATCTGTCTCCATCAAAAGCACAGTAAGGTTCAAGGTTCAAGGGTGTTTGTTTGTCATTACAATAACAGGTTATGGCAATGGAATGCTTGGTTCCTGTGCTCCCCAACATTGCGTATAAATACACAATAATATAACAATGTACAATCAATAATAATTAAAAAGTCTGATAGAAAATATATTATATATATATATATAAAAAAATAAATTATATACACATGTGAGAACTGTGGTCCAGTGGTATGCATCCCATACACATACAGGACAAAGTGGCAGAGTGCAGGTAATGTGTATGAGGGGAGGGGGGCTTATGTGTTGAATAGTCGTATTGTCCGTGGGAAGAAGCTGTCTCTGAACCTGGTGGTCTTTGACTGAATGCTTCTGAACCTTCTGCCTGACGGCAGCAGGGTAAACAGTGCACGGGTGGCTGGTATCGGAAATGATCCGTTTTCCTCTTCTCCTGCACCTCCCGGTGTAGATGGCAGGTCCGGTCAGCAACTGTGGCAGGGTGGGCTTTTACATTTATTTGACAGCATTTTCTTGTCTATACAATTTCAGACTTTTCAATTGAGTGGTATCTTTGCTGTGTAGACGCTTCATTGTTGTGTTTTGACCAATCTTTATCCGTTAAATACTAATTCCATTGAAGCTGCAAGACAAACGCATGGCTGTGTGTACGTGCACTTGTGGATTATGTGTTTCACACATGTAATGTGGTTTTCCTTGGAAGAAAAGTATGTTGTGTGTGTGTATATTTTGCTCTTGAGGATTTCGGAGATCTTTTCAAGGTAGCCTCAGGGAGAAAGGGGGAGAGGCGGGGGGCGAGGTGGGGGGGGGGGGGTGGGGGGTTGAGGTCCGTGAAGTTATTCAACAGATGTTCCACCTGTTCATCATACAGCCCCCGCACACTTTGTCCCTCTACTTCTGCTTGTCCATTTATACATGAAATCGAAGTTTACAAAAAATATTCTGCTTTACTCCTTTAAAACCATATCAAATATACCTATATAAATGCCTGTGCCTGAAGAGCACATGTATGCAGAGGCCTTTTCTGTAATTGCATACATTTACATTGTAATTGCAACCTACATAAGAGGCATGTTTTCCATTTTGAGCCTGTTAACATTATTTGGATTCTGTGTGGTGAAGGTTGTTGATTGTGAAAAAATTAGGTCCTCTGACGTCTTTATCTCATTATACAGTTTGCCTAAACTATAACTGGAATATGTCTATGAGAGATATAAATTGTCCCTAATTTTTGTTTGACTTTTGCCTTTTGTGACGCTGTCTTTCTCCTTTCTCTCCCCTAAATCTCCTGTCTCCAGGATGTGTGTGTCTGAGTGCCCCACTGGCTTTTTCCGTGATGATAGGAAGCGCTGCAAAAAGTGCTCCTCGTTATGTGATACCTGCGTTGGTAGCCGTAGCGACCAGTGCACCACGTGCAGGACTGGTTTCCACCTCAATGAGGGCTCCAACACGTGTGGCGCCAACTGTGGGGACGGCTTCTACCTCGACAATGGTACGTTTCACTTGTGGCCAAACAATGTAAGGTACAAACTCTAAAATAATGAGTGCAACGCTGCTGTCAAGGACTTGTTTCAGAACTCTTTTATTGGTCCCACCTCGGGGGTTTGCATCTGACTTACATATTTTTACGTCAGATGGGTTAGCAACTGTGAATATTGTGTCACTGTTTCCTACAAACTCACGGCACCATAAATTACCAGACCAGAATAGAAACGAGTGAATGTGTTCCTCATTGTTAAATCTCTTTATTTATGGATTAACAGTTTACACATATGTGCAAACAGTGTTAAAAAATATATAAAAATGGCAATTAGGGAACTTCTCAATGGCAATTTTTTGGGTCCAAATGCGGTGTCTTCAAATCACTAGTACTAGTAACTGGCAATGTAGAAAGAAAAAATTGAGAAGAGATGTTTTGCACTTTTTAAATTGCCAAAATTGTATTATAAACATGGTTTATTCATTAATGTTCTACCTTCGGTTCTCTTGAAATATAAGATTTCCAAAAATATCACTAACAATCCTGACTTGCCGCCAGTCTCCCCTCAGCGCTGACCATAGGATTTCCCAAATAAGACCATAATAACTAAGAAATGGTTTTATCGTCAATGTAGAAACTAGTCATTGTCTGTGGTTTCTCAGGAATAATGGAAGGAAACGTGTGCATGAATATCCAATCCCTGTCACTGCCGAGAGCAGAATTGGCCGTGTGCGTTAGGTTGAAGCGTGTCGTAGGCTTTAGTCGGTTACTTTCCTAACATTCGTTACCAACTCTAGAATCTTCTTTTTCAGCACAGCACTTTTGGCCTTTTGACATTTATGTTCCCTGCAGTACGTCCGTGTGTTTTGTTCATCTTCTCCTCCTACTTATTCTCTCTTCTGTTCTCACTGGTCTTCCTCATTCACTTCACCTATTATATTCCCTTCATTATAGTTTTTTTCCTCTGGTCCTTTTCTTAATTATACCTGCAGCCTCATCTCGTGTCTTTCAGATTCCAACATTTGCCGTAGATGTCCAGAGAACTGCAAGAGGTGCACCACCTCCAACATCTGCACAGAATGTAAACCTGGGATGAGGTAAACCGGGAGTCATGGGGATCGATGCCCAAGTTATTGATTAGACTCAGAGCATTGGTCATTTGACAGGGATGGTTTCTATCTGGCTGTGTCTCTAACTGCATGACGTGTGATTATACACTTTTTTTAAACTTATTGTTTTGATAGAGATTGTATAGTCGTAAATGCTGCAAACACAATAAAAATATTGCATTTCCTGTTTACTGCCACTGCAACAGATTGAAGAATTAATTTCACCACTCACTATGACGACGCTTTTTCCAGCCACCTTTAAGTACTTTAAAAAAAAACATCAAAAACAGTTGGCCTCTGATGATGGCAGCGAGTTACTGGTCTAATATTCTGATATTGGGGAACCGATTAATGGGAGCCAAAGCTGCCCTCAATGTGTGGTTTCAGATGCAGCTCACCTAAACACATATGTAGTATGTTACATATAAAGATATACACACGCAGTGTCCTTGGAAAAGCCCTTAACTGACAATATAACTGTGATCAGATCTGCTTGTATTAATCACAGCTTGTGTGAAGATCTACCATTGCACACAGTCCTCTTTTGTCTTTTAGTACAAAAGCTCATGTTTTGTCTCTTTGATTTAGCTTCAATGTCAGTGTTGTGGTTTTAGGATAAACATCTTTTGTGTTCATTCACTCCCGATGCTGCAGGAATATAGTACTTATTACAGTACTAATTCGGACCAGGACAACATTGTGCTTCGCTGTGGTTTGACTTTTGCAGCATGAACAAATGCAACCAGGCCTCCCAAACTCTCTCCCTCTTGGGACCGACATTGAGTAAACATAGTTTACACTCGTGTAGCGTGGAGACCCTCAAGAAGTGGAGTAGTTGTGGTCTTCCCTTTGAAGAGCCTCTGATCTAAGCAATTTAGTCATCCATAAATACATGTTGCAGTTCATTTTCTGGTCACTTCCACAGCTTCAAACAAACCTAACTACACTTGAGCTGACAACGGATTTGGCGTTTCAAAGTGCTGGAATTCCTGATGGGTCATGAAAGAAAGACTTGTGAAGCACGTAAAACGTATTGTGGTCTTGAACGCGGCTTTAAGGGTTCAGTGTAGCCAGAGGTGGAGGTGGGGACACCAGTAAGCCATAATTTCCTCTGAATGCCGGCGAGACCACAGTGAGACACATGCTCACACACGCACACGCACACACAACCCAACAGCCTCCCATTCAGTAGACCATTCATGGTTGGTTGGGAGACGAGGAGGAAGAGTGGACCAGACGAGATCGTTTCTGGGAAACGTTAACGCAGAACAGCTGTTTTTCAGTTTGCTGCGGCGAGCTCACCAACCTGTCCTCAGTGTGACTTCACAGAACTCACTTTGTAACCTGCAAACCAAACTTCCTGACTGACTTCTGCTCCTGTACTTGGCAAAATCTCTTTGAGATAACTTTTAACTTTTCTTCCAAACGAAAAAATCTATTGGACTACAATTTAATCCAGAAGATGAAACGTTCTTGTACATCTGTGAAAAACTACACTGGGCCAGCAGCTAATGTATACACCCACAGGATACCAGTGCTGCAGCTTTTGTTGTTATAATTATTCCCAAATATTTGCCTTGTACGAAACTTCTTACGAAAATGGCTTTTTAACAGCTGGCTTTTAAGGGACAAACTTTAAACTATTCTTTAAAGAACAGTTTGGATGTGAGAGTGCCTTTGCTTGTGCTATCACCTGAATGGATATTTTGTTTGTCTTATTGGATCCCTGGTATTTTCTATAAAATCAGGAGTGTGTGTGTGTGTTTGTTCCTCTGCCTATAGTCTTCAAGGAAACAAGTGTCAGATGACCTGTGACCCAGGGACTTATTACAACGGCCACAGGAGGAACTGCGAGCCCTGTCATCGGGCTTGTGCCACCTGCGCAGGTATGAAGGCGTACGGTTGATTGGAGGTACCTTTTTTATAACGTATACTTCTGTTGTTAAGCAGACACAATCCTAATACTAACATTTGATCCGCATGGCTAAAGGCTGGCAGTGAGAGGCAATGCAAGAAGTATAAAGTAAACGCATTGAGGCAATCTTGTAGATAACCAAGCCTTTAAACTCACCATCTTTGCTGATCCTCCGTGCAGTCGTGACTTAAGTCGATAAGCAGGCGCAATCTGAATACAAACATTTGATCTATAATGTCCTAACAATGTACCTAAAATGTGTGTGTCTTTGTCTTTCCAGGCACAGGTATAGAGGCTTGCACGAAGTGTTCCGACGGCTACTTACTGGAGGACTGGCGGTGTGTGTTAACGTGCAGCACTGGCTACTACCTGTCAGAGCAGACCTCAGACAACGGGCAGGTGCAAAGGTCCTGTAAGAAGTGAGTCAGCACACCTGCCAACACCTCTTCAGTGAACTTGTGGCTCTCCAGTCTACAGAGATTTAGAAAGAGATCTTAGAAACGCAGAGGGGTGCGCAGACTTCCTATGTTTTTCTAGCACAGGAAGATATTTTAACTTGTGTATTGAAACTTTGAATAAATAACGGGCAGAATTTAGTTTTACTTCATATGTTTGTAACCTGAATCCTGTGTGGAAATATTATTGGAGTATAATCCATATAATTAAAGATGTTTTTAAACCTACAACCGGCTCATTTGCTGCTGTGATTCAAAGTGTAGAAATATTATATTTTCTGGTTATTATCTCCACCGTTTATTAGCCATGGCGAGCTACGTCCAGCTGCTCCACTCAACTTTTAGCTGAGGGGAAGACACACAGTTCGGAATCAGAAACAACAGGACAGAATGCATCCACAAGACTTGAACAGAAATTGTTTAAATGATCTAGTTTAGTAAATCAATAAAAGTCAAACAATTGTACATTTGTTTCCTCCTGTTCTATTCAGTCCAAAGGCAAATGCCATAACCCATTTCGGAGTGCCATGTATTCTGTTGCTCATGGACTGAATACAGTTTGCAACTTGTATGATTTGATAAATCTGGACCATTTAAAAAAAAAAAAAAAAAGAAATTTCAGACCTGCTCTATGTTGCATCCTGGTTCTATCTTAAAGCTGTTGGTCCTCCCACAGTTCTCCCTCTTCACTAATGTTAACCTGGAATAAAAGGACAAACGGAAGAACTTGTACACATAGTGATCGCTCTATTAATATGTGTGATGGCTCTTTGCCTCCTGCCAGACCCACATTAAAACTCCCCCACAGAGTCAGACAGCTTGTTTACTTCATCGCTTCATGAGGTGAACTTTCTCTTCTCATATGTCCTTCTCTCATCTTGACTTATTCACGTGACTGGATTTCCTAATTCTCTGTCCTCTTCTGGTTAGATCATTTCTTATTTTTGATTTTCACACTAAATGTGATAACATGGCTTTCTTGTTTAATCATTTTGCCCTCTGCTCCACTATTTCCGCACTTGAAACCATCCAATTCTTTCCAAACACTGCTCATCAACAGACTCTGAAAGCGCTTTCAGTTTGGTAGGTCCACTCTTTTGTCCCTGGCCGTGCTCACACATCCCACAAAGACGGATACACACCATGACATCTATGCAGTCATTTTGGAGTTCAGCAATTTGGAAATGTAAGCTAGTTTGAGGAAAATAAACGACTATAAGGTGGGACATGTGAGCATGTAGGTATAGTGCTGCACAGAGCGGTGTCTAAACCTGTATCCACCCATCGACAGGTGTGACCATAGCTGCTACGAGTGCTCGGGGCCCGGCGAAAGGAACTGCAGCAGCTGTGTCGGTGGTTACAATCTGGAGGCAGGAGCCTGTGTGGTGAGCACCATCTGCAAAGATGGTGAGTTTGACAGATTTCCTATCTGCGATGGCCTCAATGTGATTGTTTTATGCTTGCATTGCCGCTCACTGGCAGCATTTAGCCATAACTCATGCCTGTGTGGTCGGGAGGGAAATCGTAAAGTAAAGGCTTAAACCAGCGAGACTGTTGAATTGGACAGTCACACAAGAAAAATACTTTTAAGTGATGCTGGAATTTCCAGATTAACTTAATTGTTATATCCCTCAGGGAATGAAAAATAATTGCACAAGGTAACTTTATTGAGTAAACAATAAGGACCTACTAATGCCCTTATTCATAATATTTTTGCTTTCTACTAACTTCTTGAATCTGCCTGACAGCATGAGGGTCAGTCTGTCAGTTTTGCCTTTTTTTGTGCTTCATCTAAAGCTCTCAATCCTGTTCTACATGACTCATTTCAAATCTCTCTGGAACTACAAACGCACTCATCCTTTTTAGTTTACTAAATGTTCTGGTTTTATTTCTGTGCTTTGTGACGGGTTTCTTGAATCATCTAAAATATATTATGTTGATCTTCCATATTATTTGCTTAACTACAACAATTTCAGATTTTTAGTTGCTTTTACTTTCCTTTTTTCATTCCTATTCTTTAATGTCAAGTCCTTCCTTTATGGGGTTATCTTTTCTTTCCTTTCTTTTAAATTAAGATTCTATAGTGTAAATATTCCCATTCCTCAATAACTGGCTGAGGTGATGGTCGGACTATGACCCTTCGGCAGCAGTGTGTGAGTTGCTGGTCCAGCCATGAGGATAATGTGTTTGCTGAGGCCTTTCTGTTGATGATGATTGCTTTACTTAAAGTGCACACTCGGTCTGTTTTTTTAAACCTTTCTAAACCAAAGCTCAAAAGTGGCTGCTACATTTAAATGTTGGTGATAAATAATTGGCTATTTTCGCAGACTGGTGGTTCACTTTACCTTTTTTTTTTTTTAATACACAAAGTTGTGACTTTAAAAAACTATAAAAAACAAATTGCTAATTGTGTGACTTTTTTTTCTTTTCTCTCTCTCTCTCTCTTTTTTTTAATTTATTTGTATTTCCTGTCTCCCGACGTGGATCCAATCTCTCCACTGGACAACAATCATTTTCCACCTTGATGAACATCACCTGTGATTGGATCCAAAAACTCTTCCTGTCGCCTGAACCCTGTCCTGACCAATCACACTGCTCTACCTGCCATTCAATCATTTTTGATGGCTCTGCCCTGTGTGTGTTTGTGTGTGTTTCCACATGCATTAAATTGTGTATATGCATGTCCCGCCCCGCCCCCACCCTCCTCCCTTCCTTATATCTCTTCTTCCTGGTCTGTGGAAAGCAAATGAAGAATCTTGGGCGGAAGGCAGTTTCTGCGTGCTCGTTAAAAAGAACAATCTTTGCCAGAGGAAAGTGCTGCAGCAACTGTGCTGCAGAACGTGCTCGCAAAAGGGTTGACAAGACGTTCTCAACGGGCATAAAGGGAGTGCCGTGGCGAGGGCCGGGTGGGGGGACAGGGGCCACCCCTCCTTCTCACCCCCCTCTCCCCTGCCCACACATTCACAGTCACATAATTTATAAGAGAATCTGTGCCTCTTAAAGGGACTGCATCGGAGGTGCGATGACAGGACTACAACAAACCTACCTTTTTTTCTGTACTGGGACACACACACGTGGTCGGGGTGTAAAGGACTGGGACTTATTTCAAGAAAAAACAAGCAAATGAAAACAAACAAAAGAATAAAAGTGTCGGTATTTTGTGACCAAAGCATCGATGCCAAAATAATTGAACCTTTTTTCTTTTTTTTCTTTTTTTTGCCAGTGTAGGAAGCATAGTTTAAAACCGGAGCCACTCAGCCTGTGAATCTCTGAATACGTCTGTGTGCATTTTTATTTTGGCTCCTTTTCCTCTTCTTTCTCGTGTTAATGATAAACAGATGGAAAGTGAATATACAGTAGGAAAGGCCCTGATTTTCTGCCTGTAAATATACGTCAAAGAAAAAAGGCTCACTTAGTAATGTGAAAATAATGTCTGTCTGGGCTGACTTTGGCCGTGTAGATGAGGGAAGACAAATTTGCACACACATTTTTATACACACACACACACACACACACGTTCACACAAAGACACATAGGTAGCACACACATAGACTAATTAACATGATCCAGACACATAAATCAGCCGCCACTTGAAGTCAGATGTCACCGTATCCCAAAAGTGATGCACGTTACTAACCAAAATCCCCTGATTTCATTTATTTACAAACATAAACCTGCCCTCTGAATAATGTGTGTGTATATATGTGTTTGTCTTTATTGGTGTGAGTAGGAGAATGCCATTAATTCTTAATGTAAGCCCAGACAGCATTGATTCATTCCAGAGGTACGAGAAGACGAGTCGATAGCCCTTCCTTCCGGAGCTTTCTGCGGGGAAGGAAACGCTGCAGTGGAGAACGAATGAATTTGTGCTGTTACGGATGCACCAATGCCCATTTTTTTTTGCTCATGATGCAGATTCTGGATTATTAACATTTGCCCAAAACGTATTATTGATGAAATGCACATCGGCTGAACTATTGTGCTAAATCTCCAACTAAGAAGGTCAATGAAAATATGCTGTCGTTATCATGTTAACAATAAAGGCAAAGGGATCTTTGAACATCAAAAGTCATTTGGTTCAGAATGTCGATGTGGAAATGGATTTGGAATCGGACCTTTAGGTTTATTCAGCCCCCCCCGCCCGAATTTTTTCTTATTTACATGCTTATTTCTTATTTTGTTTTGAGCTGACAACATCACCGTTGAATGCTATTGAGCCACAACTTCACTCGTGTTCAAACCAACAGACAGCAGACGCGTCGTCTGGTTTCTCCTCCTGTCTGTGAACCGTACCTGATGAAGCTAGAAGGCTATTCCTGTGCTGCTCGTTTCTCATGAGGAACAGCAAATATAATGTTTAAGACTCTTATTCTAACTGTGTGGGTTTTTACACCTGCACGTTGAGCATATACAGTATTAGGTAAATTGTTGTATTGTCAACTGGTTATGGTTCCTGATGATTTGTAATAAAGATTGATGACTCCCCTGTTTTGGTTAACAAAAAATTATTCTTGGTCATTGTTTAAAATGACTCTAAAAATAATTTAATAGTCTGTGTGGTAGTAGACGCACACAGACACGCACCCTCACACACACACACACACACACACACGCCGATTATATAAACGCTGTTTTTATTTTTTACCTGTGACATATCTGTGACGATGCATTATTAATGTTACTCAAAGTCCTAGTTTTGAAAATCTTTTTTTACCTAAGTGTTCTTATTAAAATGTTTAATCTGTCCATGTTCATGTTTTTCTTTTTGTTTCAGTGCTCATCGATTATGTATGACAAGTGTATTAATTATTGTTTGACCCATTTGCCTTTTCGTTCATCTGTTTCTCACGTTCCAAAAATATTTGGTTTCCTCTTTCAGTCCATTTTTATTTGATTTGATAAGGTATTGAAAGAGGCAAGATCATTTAAATTCAGATGGTTGCATTCAGTTTTTTCAGTTTGAGTTAATCTCAGTTTGAGTTAATCTGTTTCTTTTCATGCCATTCAGCAGCTATTTACTATCACAGCAATATATATGGCTAGAACTCGAATAATGTAAACACAAACTACCACAGAATCAGATCTGTTGAGAAGGGAAACACGGGTTCAGATGCAGCAACCGTAGAGGTCTTTTCTCCTTGAATCGTTCTTTTATCGGCTCGTTGTCGTATTCCATTTTTTGCATCCTGGAGAAGTGTAAGAGACTCAACTGCGTTATTTCCTGGGGACACACAGGTGTGGAGTGTCGGTGCCAACTGTGGCCAATACTATTATTGATACACAAACTCTGATATAGTTTGTGTGAGGGGGGGGGGAAAAAAGAACGCTTCCTAAGCTCATGAATTTAAAAAATAAAACCCATTTCGGTATCCTTTAAATACATGTTTATTTTGATTTCAAACAATTATTCCCCTGCTGTCAATGCACCAGCGCTCTCCAGTGCTGATTTTTACATCATGCCGCAAATCTTTGGCATCCGCTTCAGTTGAAATCATTTCCCCCTCAGGTCAAGCACTTACCTGCTTAAATGTACCAACAATATTTAATAAACCGGTATATACTCTCTTGAATATAACTTTTAACTTACCCCTGCCTTCTTGGACCAAGTATTTGCAGGTAGCAGGAGGCGGAAGGGCCAGATAATTGTTATTCAGGACCAGGTATGGTGGATGTCAGTGTTGTATCTGGCAGCAGAGCTCCCTCTCCTCACAGTGTAGCCTGTCAATGTCCTCACAAGGTCAGCTTGTCCATTAAAGAGGAAAGGTTTTACTCCCCTGTGTGACAGGCTCTCTTTCTTCTCCGCTCCATTCGTCTCCCGTCTGGCAGGGGCAGTCCAAAGTGTCTGCTTTTGCAGAGTGGAGTTGTGCGGCTTTCTGTCCCTCGAAAACTTTGCTCTCTATTTGTTTATGTGCGTGAGTGTGGAGGAGACAAACAGAAAGACGGGGAGACATTTTGCGCGTGTGTGTGACGGCGTTTCTTTGCGGGCTGTTTGAATGTTTTCCGCAGAGCTTCACTGAATGGGAAGCCACCGCCTCGTACACAAAGAGGCTCTTTTGTTTTGAAAGGAACAATTGAGCTTTTCACAGGGAGGCAGAGAGCACACACAATCTCGCCGCTTCCCTTTAGGATGCTCAGTCGCACCAAAACCACCGAGCTCCGTCCTCATGCCTGAGCCATTGCATGTCACCTTTGTCCAAAACAAAGGGGGGGTAAAAGACAATGTTTTGGCTCTTTCCAATGTTGCTCAGTGTGAGGCCGAAGGGTGATGTGATGATGCTTCTCTCTCAATCGTTTTGCAACTTTTGACACAGTATCCCATTTTATTATTATGGGATGAATGTGAGCAAAGTTTACTTTCCAAACTGGACTCCGTTTTGCAACATAAACCTTCTGACCTCCCAAAACCTACACATATTTTTAGCATCAGTGGAGGATGGGGGGTGTAGAAGACATTTTATTTATAACTGCAAGTCTGTATTGTAATTGAAAGTTCCTCTTTATATAGCAGAGGCTTGTTGATTCTTCAAATAGACGGTCCCTCGTGAAGGATAATTACATTTCTGCTTACGGAATGGCCGTTTTGTCCCATGCTGAGCTCTGCCAAAACCCCAAATGCGCCAAGTGGCAGCGTGCATCGGCCAAAGCTTCTTATGGATAACTAGGTTTCACTTGAACTATATGAAATCAGCCCAGACATGAAGCACAAATATAAACTTTTGATCTCATACAATAACTTTGGGCTTTGACGCAACATTGCTAAATTATGAAAGCCACACCAAAAGATGGTATAAACATGCAGAGTATGCACATCTTTATACATATCCATTGCTGCACGTTTCTGTTATTTGTAGAGTGGAGGTGGTGTAGCTTGATGATTATGATGGATTTGCATCATAATCTGTTTGTTTAAGTCTTGAATCATTTTGGGAATCCTCAACTCGCGTTCAAGCCCTCATGGGGCCAAAAAAACAAACTAGCCATTAAATTAGAAAGCATGCCTGACTGACATTTCAAACCTGGCGTTTTCAAAGATGTTTTTAAACCTGTAAACTGCATTTGCACATATGAGAAAAAGGATAGAGAAGAGAAGGATATTATTACCAATTATTATCGTGTGTCAGAAACCAGAGGATAATTGGCTTTCAATTAAATGAAAACAACAACAACCGACTGGTGGATATATTTGGTGTAACTCGGAAAACAAGTCACTCAAGCAAAGATAAAGACTTCAGCATACACAAGCAGGTAAACAAATTGAGCACGTTATGATTCATGCTTTGTTCACTATCGCTGTCCGTCTGTAGGAGAGTACATGAGTCGTCATGGAACGTGCCACCTATGTGATGTTACCTGTCTACAGTGCACGGGTCCAAACAGCGAGGACTGCACCAGCTGCCCTCCTACACGGTGAGAACCAATGACATCCACCCCACCTCACCCCCCTGGTCAAGTCTTATTTATTTACTATTTTCTAGTTTAGGTGAGAAAATCTGTAGGCATAATATTGATTTCACTCAATTTTTCAACCATTTTACTTTGATGAAACGTGTGGAGCTACAATATTGCTTAGTGTTGAAGTGATTTCTAGAATGCAAAGCACCATTCATGCAAATTATCATTTCATTAAAAAATGAACTATTGACAAGTGTCATAACAAAATAATCTTCGTTCGTCATCTGCAGTCATTTTTTCTTGTGAAGAAATCAATGAAGAAATACATCCTGCAGTCCGTGGAAGCACTGATGTAATGTTTATCAAGACGCAAAGACCAGAATTAGCTGTAGCTTGTCAGCTCATCCCTACGCTTCACTCCCCGCCACGGGCAGACTACTTCACCACAAGGAGAGCAGATGGGAGCTCTGGAGAAGTCGTCTGCCAGTGGAGGCGAGGGAATGCCATAGAGACGGTGCCCATTCTGGTTCCGCACGAGCCAATCAAAGCAGCAGGCCCCTGCTGCGGCTCAATCCGACTTTAACCGTTGGAGTCCCACAGCTGTGGAAGTGCAAATACCTGAGGACCTTCTATGTGCAAATACAGAAGCTTAACTTCTTCTCAATGATTCTTCCGACTTTATGGTTTCTTTGTCCATTGCAGTGTAAATATGTGTATTACTATAAATATGTATATTTACAGTGGCTGAGGCTTAGTTTGCATGTTCACTATTAACCCATTCCCCACCGGCAGGTTCTTTGATGATGGCCGCTGTGACATCCGCTGCCAGAAGGGGCGCTATGCTGTGGGGAGCCAGTGCCATCTCTGTCACCACACCTGCCAAGAGTGTGCCGACGAGGGACCGGACAACTGCACCAGCTGTGGCAGAGGTACACCAACCATTCCTTTTAACCTTGTTTGATGATGACACAAAAAAGTACGCATTTGTCTATGAGTTATCCCAATTGCAATACTGTAACGAAAAGGACCAGCTATGACAGACAGCCTGTTTTTTTCTGACTCCAGTATCAATCATCTAAAGGTAAATTCATCAAATTACAGCAGTATTTCTTCAGAAGTCACTGCTTTGATATTACTTCATTCATTTTTTTTTCTAGTTTTTCCTACCTTGCATGGTTTTAAGATCTAGTGAAGCGAATACAAAAAAAACCCCGTATTCATTAGTGCGAAGACAATTATTATGATGAAACTGGACAGTCATTAGAGGCTCTCAACTTGATCCACTTGAAAGCTGTTTATCAGTGTCACAGATAGTATCAAGGCTGTTAAAATGAATGTATTTACATATTGGGGAGAATATATTACGCTCACACCCACCTTACAATGCCATACAAGAAGATCAACACCAGATTTCCCTTTCTCACACACTCTCTCTCGCCCTCACGTGCGCGCACACACACACACACACACACACTCAATTAGCCGGCAAGTTTGTCAGACTGTTTGCAAATGTGGTTCCATTTAATTGCAGGTCTGTCTGAGGCTCACTGAGACATAACAATAATAACATCAAGAAACCCTCCATCTTTCTCTCACCGTGTCATTTCTCTGTCAAAACAACCTCTCAAATCTTGGCCACACACACACACACACACACATACACACACGTTCCCTCATTTTAACATTTGCAATATGAAACGTTTTTAAGGTCACAAACCAAGCGTTTCATATTAACAAAAGTGTATTCAAGTGGCTCAAACTAGATGTTTACTTAATCGCTTGATTTCTTATGTCAATAAACCACGAGTCTTCGATTTGATTGGAAAAATCCAAACTGACAAATTAAACATGAACATCTTGGCATCTTTCGATAAGCAATCAGGTCTGGATTAAATTAATCATAAATTAGCCCCAAAATAGGCCACATCAATAAACATGAATGGAAATACACGACCCAAACAAAACAGGTTCACATGAGTAACATGGAAACTAGTTCACATTGCCTCACTGTGAACACATTTTATAAGTATGTATGAACATATGTTCGTATGCATGTGTTCAAACATTAGTGTTTGTGGCAAATGTATTTAGAAAAAAACCTTTAATAAAAATGTTGTGTTTGCTGTGACTGTGTGAGCATTCAATGTTCATATATTGAGTTAATAATGTTTGGCTGTTTATTTACATATATATGGCCCGCTCTCTTGAACACATCTGCATATCCGTTTTGTTCCTCACAACATTTCCTCCATGTGTTTCACCTTCTTGTCTTTCTCCATCTAGATCGGTTTGAGGTCGCCAGGTACCTCTTTCAGAGCCAGTGTCGGGAAGTTTGTCCAGAAGGGTTCTTCCACTCTTTAAGAAGTCGGTGTGAACCCTGTCCTGAAAACTGCCTTGTGTGTTCATCCGAGGATCGCTGTCTCCACTGCAGCCAAGGGCACCAGCTCAGAAATGACCAGTGTGTCCCGATGAAGTGCAGCGCAGGTGAAAAATTCTGACAGAGCCTAATTAGATATAAGACACTCTTATAACCAGTCTTATAACCTGTCATAAAGGCAGGCTTATTTACTACTTATGTTACCATCACAGAGCCCACCACTTTGTATGACTAAAATATGTTATTCATGCTCACTCATGTTAAATTAAAAAGAACTTAGGACGGATCTTATTACAGCTGTGGCTCAGCACCATGGTCACGGAGCTTTGGCTGAATGTGGCTGACACCAGCTCAGGGAACATCTAGCCCAATGACTTCATTATTACCTCAGTATCTTAGTTAAAAAAACAAATATGCCAAAACCCAGGTCTTCCAGCCAAGGTACTCATTCAACTAGTGTGCCTTTGATTTCGTGGTAAATGGGCAGTGTGAGGAATTATAAGCTTATGAAGTTAACTAATAAGTGATTTAGAGCTACAACTCATGTCATCACCCGATGATATATATATGCTATAAAGCTGTAGATGGAATAGGTTCAAATCAAATGAAATTGTGTCCTTAATGTAATTGGGGTAGTTAAGGTTATTCTCAACTATAGCAATGAAGGAATACTGGAATGAAACAGAGGCTATTTCTTAAATGCATCAATGAAAATGCTTCAAATAATGCTAGTAGTCAGCGATGTTTTTTTGTTGTTGCTGATTTATTTAATGTCCTCAGGGAAATTGTGAAGAATGAACATGTCCCACTTTAAGTCTTAATATGAAGTGTCAGCCAAAGGAGGACTGACAAAGATATGCTTTGATTGAGATTCTTTGTGAGATCAGATAAGTAGAAGAATTGGAAGTGGGAAGTTACAACTTGAACGTTAGACGTGTGAGAAGTATTTAAGGGTTGAGATAAAATGTGATAGAGAAGATAAGTTACAGTTCTTATCACGTAGCATGCAGGTCTTAACAAGCCCCACAGACTACTTGAAGTGGCTATAACATAGCTAGATATCCACAACATAGCTAGATATCAACAACAACATAGCTAAATATCAACAACAACATAGCTAAATATCAACAACAACATAGCTAGATATCCACAACAGCTAGATATCCACAACAGCTAGATATCAACAACAACATAGCTATCACCAACAACATAGCTAGATATCAACAACAACATAGCTAGATATCCACAACGTAGCTAAATATCAACAACAACATAGCTGTCACCAACAACATACCTAAATATCAACAACAACATACCTAAATATCAACAACAACATACCTAAATATCAACAAATACATACCTAAATATCAACAACAACATAGCTAGATATCAACAACAACATAGCTATCACCAACAACATAGCTAAATATCAACAACAACATAGCTAGATATCAACAACAACATAGCTAAATATCAACAACAACATAGCTAGATATCCACAACAATGTAGCTAATTATCAACAACATAGCTAGCTATTGTCAACAACATAGCTAAATATCAACAACAACAAAGCTAGCTATCATCAACAACAAAACTAAATATTAACAACAACATAGCTAGATATCAACAACAACATGGCTAGATATCAACAAAAACATAGCTAGGTAACAACAACATGGCTAGATATCAACAACATAGCTAGATAATAACAACAACATAGTTAGATAACAACAAAATAGCTAGATATAAAGCACATCTTTAGATAATAACAACATAGCTAGGTAACAACAACATAGCTATATATCAGCAACATAGCTAGATAACCACAACATAGCTAGATAACAACAACAACATAGCTAGATAATCCACAACATAGCTTGATATCTGTCACTATCAGTTTGGCAGACTAGTCCTTTGTAAGTATCACAAGGAAAGCAAAGAAATGGCGTTGGTTGATGTGACATAGATAAAAAGAAAGCTGAACGTTCAAACATTAAAAAATAAACGTAAGAACTGGCAACATCATGTTCTTGATAGATTGCGAAAAGAAAACATTGCAATGGTTATTTATAAGACAGGTATTTGATTGTCGTGTCTGTAAGATATGCAGCAACCCCCTTAAAACAGCTATGAGTCATTTATTGTACCGACTTTAAAGTAACTTTAAACACAACTTGTTTTTCTCTGCATTCAGTATCGAGCAATTTACACAACAACGAACTGAATAGTTTTCTCAAAATGTTATGTGAACATTATCATGTTTTTCAATATCTTCTGTTTTTATTAGGTGAGGCTGCAGATGCATTGAAAGAGGACTGTGTTCGCTGTGACGAGGGATGTAAGCAATGTGAACGCAGTAAGTGTCCCACATCTTCTTCTCTCTTTCTGGCTTCTCACCTTCTTTCCCCTGCATCGACCAAAGCATTAAAATAGAAATTAGAATCAAGTGCACCATAGCTTCAGCAGAACACTACAATATCATATATGTTGTAGTCGAAGTGACTGTAGATGAGAAAACTTGTACTGCTCAAATTCAACTGCTTTCAGAGTTGGAGACTCATTATTTCAATTCTTGGGAATGATATACAGTGACATGTCAGAAAAGCTTGTAACCGAAACGTAACTCTTAAGTAGGATTTCCTGCACTGAATGTATTGACAGTGTAGTCTTAAGCCGGGCATTCTGTATTCACTCATGATGGTGATGATTGATTGTCGAGGCATCTCACTCTTTTCTGCGAATAGATCATTGAAATGAAGATGGTATGAATCTAAATAGGCCTACAATGTATAATCAGTAAAAAGATCATTACTTGGGCTCATCATACAACTCACCGTGTCAGTGCAAGCCACATGAAGACGAGAGCCCTCTTCTCACAGAAAGGGCTGTGGATGTACCACAGACGGTTGTTGTTAGTCTGAGGTGCAGACAGGTGTTATTATGTTATTATGCATTCTGAGTGGAAAACCTTTCTTCGGTCTTACACCCACCACAAACCCCCTCCGACATACTTTCTCTTAGTAATCACAATAGCAGAACAAGTCATTCAGCAGGTTAGATATTCGAGACAATTGGCCCTGTGTGATGAAATGTTACGGGCTGAAGCGAAGGTGAAACAGACCGTGGAGCGTCTGGCAATTAATATATATGCGTGTGAGTGTGTGCATGCTTACACTTCAGCATTTAAAAAGTTTTAAACTTGGCATCAGATCTAGTTTTGGATGCCCTCCACTTTTTGCTTAGTGTGTATTTGTTAAAAAAAAAAAAGATTGTAAAGACTGTTAAAGCAAATTTGGGCTAATGGGCTCCATCAATAAAACAGCCTTGACTTTGCTTGGGTCTGTATAACTTAGACCAATGATAAAAGCTCTCTCTGGCTGGCATAATCACCTGATATGCGTTTTACCTGAGATAAAAAGCCCTCATTATATTAGCCCTTCTTGGCATATTTCTCATTTCCAATAGTATGTGTTGTCTATTGAGTTCACATGTTCTCTGAATGTTCTTATTCAGCCTCTTTGGGTATCTCTGTGCTTACTTCTTTCATTTCTTCTTTTGTTCCAAACGCTCTTTTCGGTGTTGTTTGTGTTGTTTAAGACAAGATAATTCACACTGTCTGTTGCACTGTGATTCGGTTAGTTTGTTTCAATATCAACTCAAATTGATCAAAGTACTCCTCTAACTTTACTCTGAAGCTGGACTTAAAACACCTCATCTCCAGTTTTCTGTGGTGATACATATGCTGCTGATATCTGAGCTAAAATAATGAAGGACTTTCCTCTTTTTACTGCCAATCCACTTCTCAAACACTTCTTAATAAAAACACGTCACTTTCTCAAACTGCAATGCGAATTTGAGGTGATGGCAAAAACTGTATTGAACCATATTTATTCCCGACTCTGCATCCTCCTCCTATTACTGAGAGTGACTGCTAATCACTTTGATGTGTGATTGCTTGTGTGAGTGTAATATGTAGCCTGTGAGTGCACGTAGACTGTAAATGTGTCCGTATGAGTGCTTGCACATTCCACATGTGCATATTTGGGATGTGCATGCCGGTTTGAATTCTGTTGAAATTTCCCTTCCCCTGGCTTTCACAGCTCATATATTTATGCTGGAGCTATTTACTCTCTTCTCATAGACAAAGCCTGGAGGCATGATTTCCGGCTCCTCTGTCCCTCCCACCTTTCCTTTGTCCCAGTCTCTCTCTGCATGAGTAATAGCTTTCACAGGTAGTGGCTTGTCGACCGCACTGAAGTACAAACCGGTGCAGTGTTAAGTTGAGGCTGCTGGATGGAGACTGGGAGGAATGGGGTGTTGGGGTCGATAGAGGGATTTCTGGAGAAATCCCAGGGGCATTCTGCCTGAATGCCCCTGGGGAAAGTCTGCAGAAGAGGCTTTTTTAGTTTCATCTCATTCTCTTCTCTCCTATCTCTCTTTCACTCGACTTCTCTCTGTTCCTGTCTGATCCTTTCCCTCTCCTCCTGCCTTCTCATTCCCTCTGTCCCTGGAGGATATCTTTACGTCGTTGGACTAAGGGATGACAGGGGGGCTCTTCCAAATTCACCGGTTGGATGGTTTTGATTGACAGCAGGAGTGAATTAGATGGGTGGGAAAATGTGCTTTCTCCTTTTTGTTTGCATAAAAAAAGACTCAATTACATATTCATATCCCGTGGCTCGGTTCTCGGGTCTGTAGTAGTACAACAAAAATTAACAGCAAATATGCAGGTTGGTTTGCATAACCTGCCACTCATATCACGCTTGCTTTTGTGTCGTAGTTAGCAAAGGTACCCCTTCGGTGCGAGCTGCACAGACGCCACTTACTACGAAGCACAACAGGCCGGCAGCATGTAACTTCTGTCTTCTTGAAGATGAGATGTTGTAGATGAACTGAAATGCTTGAGGAAAGTCTCTGACTTTTACATTTGTGAGAGATTCTGTATTGGATCTTTTAGCTACTTCTACATTCATCGCATTCCGATGAAGATCTGTTGTTGTACAGCATCTGAACACTTTGTGTGTTGTCAGAGTGCCTCCTGCTGGTGTGAAAAGAAAACTAGCAAAAAATAAACAGCGTTGCGCGAGCAGTGGAGGTCAGGTATTTTTTCACCGCTGTAATATTAACTTCGTACCTCATTTTTACTTTTTTTCAAAATGGTGATTCTTGTCAGTGCAAATAAAGTAAAACAGCCACATAATATTTAAATGTAATTTGTCTTTGTCCATTTTTTGTCTTGCCTTGCTATTGAAAACAACGCTATTCATCAAGTCCAGAGATCCCAGTAAGCCTCATGTGGTAGTGATTTGTTTTTATTTTTTCTCTTCACCACAGAGGATTCAGGAGATCAGGCGCAGGAAACCGTTTGTCTCAAATGTGAAGAAGGTTTTTACCAGTAAGTCTCTTTGGTTTAGTTTCATTGCACTCCTATATTGTATTTGTATGTCCTCATACTGAGACTGTCTCTCTACCAGGTTAGACACAGACTGCCATCAGTCCTGTCCAGATCGGACCTACAGTGTGGACTACACTATGGTGTGCGCTGCGTGTGAACAACAATGTGTAATCTGCGACCAGTCCCAGTGCTACTGGTGTGAAGAGGGATTCTATGTCTCTGGTAAGCATTTGAACCATTTATCATTTTGAGTTATGGTGTAAATGTAAACCGGAGGCCCGTATGCCTGTTATTCGGTAAAAATCATATCATAAATTGTTCCTGAAAGAATCCTTTAATTGTATATGGAGGCACTCAAAATGTGTGTTTTTGTGTCCAGACGGCGTGTGTGTGGAACACTGTGAGGAAGGTTTCTTTGTGGATGAGGAGAGCCGGGAATGTGAGCTGTGTCATCGTACCTGTCTTACCTGCGGAGGGCCACAACATGACGACTGTGACTCCTGCAAGGACGGATTCACATTAAAGAGCGGGGAGTGTTTGAATGGCAGAGAACTTACAATCTGCCCTGCGACACAATTCAGCAACGGTATGGAAAAGTACCAAATGTTTCAACCTTAGCTACTCGTCCTATGTTTGCAAAATCTGACGCTTTGCATGACTTAAGCAATAAACCTGAATGAAGATTTTTATTTTCTATCTTTCATCAGGCTCTCAGTAACATGTGTTTCGATCTAATTTCACCCCCTAAATTTCCTCCTCCCTTCCATGTCATTGATGTCCTCGTGTTTTGACCGGGTTTCCTTTTGCTGTTCGCTGTCAGCTGAGGGTGATTGTGAGCGGTGCCACTCCACCTGTAAGACTTGCTCTGCTGCAGGAAAGGAGGACTGCAACAGCTGTGTCTCTGGTAAGCATTTTCTGCTTCAGCATTTTAAATGGGCTTGTGTGGAAACCTGCCATCACAGTACGTTTCATTCAGGGGGGAATGTGATACCGGGCGATTAAAAATCTCTCTTAAAGATTACCTCCCCGTTTGTTCTCTTTTGTGAGGGATGCAATTTTTCTTTTTGTCCTTCAGGTCGATTTTTGACTGCCGATCAGACCTGCTTGTCCAGTTGCCCCTCTGGTACTTTTGCTAACAAGACGTCCAGCAAGTGTGATGACTGCTCGAAAGAGTGCGTCACGTGCGAGGATGCCCTGCAGTGCCAGCTCTGTCGCAGTGGGCTTAACCTCCACGATGGAGCGTGTGTGGTGGATTGTCAGAGGTGCTCGTTCTGTTTTCACATTTCTTGACTTGCAAATGAACACACGCCATAATAGCGCATCAATGATACCTCACGCTCTCCTCTCCTTCCAGAGGGTTTCCACAAAGTGGCGTATGCCAGCCGTGTGCCCCAGAGTGTGCCTCCTGCACAGGAAATTCCTCTCACTGTCTGAGCTGTGAGAAACAGTACTTGCTCCTGGACCACTCATGCAGGTCTCACTGTCTAAAGGGCTATTACGCCAGCGAGACGCAGTGCCATCGCTGCCCGGCTCACTGTGGAGAATGCAGTCAAGACGGCCTGTGTAAGAGTAAGTACGCTGGGTTGAACAGCCAAGGGCAGAGAAACTGTTTTTGAAAGGTGACTTAGATTAGCGATGAAGTAGCCAAACAGCTGAGAAGGAAGAGAGCTGAGAAGGGAATGCAGAGAGATGTTTCACTGCACACTGGGCTGCCTATATTTCAGCTATGTAAGATTGGAAGGTAGTAGTAGTGAGGACCAGAGGAGAATCTGATGAGTAGAAGGATGGAGAATTAAAGGAGATTCGGGCAAAACCAATATTTGTCATATTTGTATCTTTAGCAGAGTACCGATGACGGCATAACAATGTTTTTTCTGAACGTGTATGTTCTTTTGAATATGCATGTAGTGTTAGCACCGTGGATAAACACAAACAAGCGTTTTATTCATGACTGCTTGGTAATTAAGAGATTAAAATGTCCTTCTCTCTCCCAGCGTGTGGTCAGTACTACTTCTTACACGAGGGTAAGTGTGTGGTTGATTGTCCTGATGGCTACTATGCCAGCAAAGAGCAACAGGAGTGTGTGCGCTGCCATGCTGATTGTGCCTCCTGTTACGGACCGAGCTTTGACGACTGTCATGTGTGTCACAACCCGAAAGCTGTCCTGTACAATGGAGAGTGTCTGGCTCAGTGTCCCAACAGCACTTACTATGACGCCAATTCTAATGAATGCAGAGGTAGGGGAGATGAAAGTTTATTAATCAATCATGCAAAATCAAATAACGCTGTACTATATAATTATAGGATTCATCAGCTGTCTGCTTCTCATTGCGTTTAATTTGACCTAGATTGCGACAGGTCATGTTTGACCTGCTCAGGACACAAGCCCTCATCGTGCCTCAGCTGCGATTCCAAAAGGCATAAAGATGCCAGTGGTCACTGTGTTTGGTTCATTCAGTGCTCTTTGGGCTCATACATGGACCACAATGGGCAGTGCCAGCAGTGTCACAAACTCTGTCATCGCTGTTCTGGGCCGAGCAAAGACCACTGCCTCAGCTGCAAGGAACCATACTTCCTACAGAGTAAGCTGCATCCGAGGGAAATAAAACAAATGCAAACATAATCTTCAAGTTCTTTTAAATAAAATTGTAACTTTGTGTCCATCAGACAACACATGTGTGCAGGAGTGTCCCGTGGGTTACTATGCAGAGGACAAAGACGAACGTGAGTGTAAGCGCTGTCACTTCAGCTGTGAGTCATGCGCTGGTCGCCACAGTTTGCAGTGTGTCGACTGTAAGTCTGGATTCTTCAAGCAGGCAAGCAGCTGCATCGAAACCTGTTCCGAGAGGTTAAAGACCACACAGACACACAAAATGACATGTTCTTTTTTTCCCCGATGGACACCGACAAACTAAACTGGTATATCCCCTCTCCTTGTCAGTCACTTTGGCAACACCAACACCATGGTGTGTGAGCGGTGCGACCCCTCTTGTCACAAGTGCTGGGGTCCTGGTAACAAAAACTGCCTGAGCTGTCTGGATGGCTACGTCTACGTGCGGCAGTGGGGGCAGTGCCTGCAGAGCTGCCCTCCAAGCTTCTACCTACGCAGCCGCACCAAGACCTGCCACAAGTGTCACCCGACCTGCAAAACCTGCAGTGGTAAAGGAAGCCTGTCGTGGCTCATTTCGTTAGTTTGGCCAATTATTTCCATGGTCCGCATCTAAATTCCTCCTACTGAAGTATTTAAAACATCTGCTGCACCTCATACAATATTAATCTGTCAATTTGAAGTTCAGCCACGTGAAGACGTTTGACAGTCTCCTCTCGTTCCAGATGGGGGCGCCCTGGCCTGTCAGTCCTGTTATCAAGGCTACACTCTCATGGGAGGCATCTGTGTATCCCGTTGTCTCGTGGGCCAATACGCTGCTTCACAGGTGGGAAAGCTTATGTGTATAAACATTGTTTTTGTTCATAATCAGAGTCGCATTCCTGTCGTGGAAAATAAATACTATATTAGACCTATAAGTGCAGTTTATCACAGTCGCCCTGCAAGACCCCAAGCACGCGGTCCAAGCAAAAAGACATTCAGTCTGCAGTGTAACACATTCTTCTGTCGCTTAAGGGCTCCGAGTCCGAAAGTGATGAGCCAAACTGCAAGGCATGTGATCCGTCCTGCTTTGACTGCCGGGGTCCCGGCATGTGGAGCTGCACAGTGTGCCCGGCACTCCTAATCCTGTCTGAAGGCCGCTGCTTGTCCTGCTGTGGAAATGAGACACGCCATGATGATGCATCAATACCCAGGGAGTGCTGTGACTGCAAGGCCTCACGAGGTAAACCAGAAGTCTCACTGGAAAAGTCCTTTAATGGAACCCACAAAGACATAGACTCTATTGAGAGTTGATTCTGAAAATAATGTTTTACTTTGTGTGACTCATTAGACACACTCTTTCAGGGATTATACTTTGTAATGGTTGCCATCCCGAGTAATTCATTTACAGCCTTCCCACTGTGGAGACATGGGTTTCCCAACGTAGAGTGCAGTGCCATGTCCCCCAAAGACAAGCATTCATCTAAAACACAACTATTGTAAAAAAAACAGTCATCCCTGACAAACCCAATGTACAGATTACATTTCTTGTTTTAATGAACCTAACGATGGGCTCCGTCTCCTTCTTCTCAGAGGAATGCATCCTGGGTGTGAACTTTGTGATGAGAGATGCTGGGGACTTGGAGGCTCAAGGCGGCACCGCTAAACTCTTTGTCCTTGCCTGTGTCCTCCTTATCGTCTTTGCGGGCGGTGGGGTCTTCCTTATCCTCAATGCTCGATCAAAATTGCTTGTCATCGCACCCAAAGCCAAAGCGGGAGGTTACGAGAAACTGAGCACCACCGGAGGCATCGCATCACAACCCACCGCCTCCACAAGCGGGGAGTACTACGACCGGCTCATTGAATGTGAGGATGATGAGGAAGATGATGACGACATAGTGTACATGGGACAAGATGGGACAGTGTATCGGAAGTTCAAGCACGGACTCTTGGATGAGGACGAGATTGAGCTAGAATATGATGACGAGAGCTACTCATACAATTGAAAAGGAAGCCCTGGATGGAGAGAATTGCTTCTGCATAACGTATCAAAGGAGGCTAAACAAGTTTTTCCTCCCCTCTCCTCAGATACTTGTGCTTATACCTTTGTGCTTTTTGAAAAGTTGGATCTTTGATCATGTTAGTACAGTCATTGGTGAAGCAGGACGATTAGACATTTTAGTCACACTGCCCAGCTACCAATCAATATGTCAAAATGTTATGACATTCGTGATGGCTGCAATGGGAAAAGTCCTTACGGCGTGAAAAAAAGACTGCTAGGTGAAACTGGCAATCGACTTACTAGAGGTCTAGTCTCAACATCATGTTGGTTAGGTGTCGGATTATTTAAACTATTCCTGTGATTGACATGAAGTGTGCTGAAATGCTAATGTGTGTGTTTTTAATTGAGTCCTAGTTAATTAGTTAATTAGCACAACATAAAGTTATGTGACAGACATTATGCACTGAGATTGTGGACTGCTACGAAAACAGTCCTACAGAAGTATACATTCATGGTAGTGAAAATGTACACAGTGAAATATCTATCTATGATGTTTCAACACAGCGGCCCATTAATAACTAGCTTCTAATTGCAAGTTGTACTCTGTTATTACAATCCACTTAACTCCACATTTGGACAGTATGCTAATGTCATACTTCTTCTGTTTCTGCATGCTGTGTTTGAATTGTAGGTGAACTTTGTATCGCAACGCAAGAGTCAAAGCAAACAATACACTGAAGTACAATCTGTACCTTCTGTAATGGGTGATACAATGTTGGAGGAGAGAGTTCAATTTGATGGCAAATGTACTTTAAATTCTCCCCCTTTTTTCGCCCTAGCACGTATTTGCTGGGTTCAATACCACTTTAAAATCCTTCTTCGGTCTATGTTGACCAATGCAGCTGTGATGTCATTTGCTGGTTCCTCATTTTTCACAGGGGGATGTCAAAATATCCGTGCTGTTGTGGTCTATTTAGTTTAGTTTTCTCACACAAATTGAAATGGAAGACCCTGGAGAGATACATCTGAATGTATTACTAAGGGACAGCTTTTGAGTTTCCAAGTTGTTCTTCATACTACGTTTCTTAAGCACTGACATTATCAGGCTCACCTATCAACTCATCACTCATTAACTTGAAGTTGTCTTTTGGTAATTTACTTTACAGTGAATGTCTGTTCACTTTACAGTAAATTACCAGCAAACAGGTTGAGTCCAGGGTCTTATCTAATTCTAGACTTTGGAGCAAATAAAAAAGCAGTAACAATTAGTTGCTTAGCTGCAGCGCAGAGGACGACTTGACTTCTGAGTGAGTGGCGCAACAGCGGTGAAGACATTGCAGGGAAGAGTTCCGTAACTTATGACAAGTGTTTTTCAGCCATGTCGGAAAAAGGAAACTGCTAAGCCTACAAATCCATTTCCTTTCTTTTTCTGTAGATATTTGATTGGTGCAGCTCGACGCTCCGCTCGCCTCACTTGAAGAACACAGAACTCTCACGTTGGCCCCTCTGTTGCCATGAACTTTCCTTCCTGTCTGTTCTGTACACACACACTTGACACACAAACAAAGAGTGTTTGATAATGGTAATCTATGTCAGAATGATTAATGGGACATTGTAAGACTTTGTAGTGATTAAATGGGTTTCTTTTGATATGTGATCAAAGGTGTGCATGCAAATGGTTTTGGGAATTAGATTTCTTTTGGGCCTGAATTTTGGATTGAATGTTTTTGAATGAAGATAAAACAATATCTGATTTTACCTGTTTTTTCCTCATAAGGTTAATAAATCAATGTATCAAATATAGCACATTGACTTAAGGACACCTGCTACTGTCTTGCACGTGGTTTGCTTGACATTGACATGGCGTTTTCTCCCTAAACCATAACTGGGAAAGTACTACAGACTGTTTTTGGTTCTAGCGATGACTCATGTACACATTTGTTTAGCTATGGGAACATTTGACTTTCAAATGTGTTTTTTATTTCAATAACATTTTTTTTATGATTTAAAAATAAATATGCCTATTTGCCAGACTTGATTTAGCAATAACAATATTAATTTTATGGCAGGTTCAACCAGTTATGTCAGAGTCCTATCACGATGGCCCGAACAAAAGGCCATGTTCTATCCTGATTTATGCTTTATGAATTTAAAATACATATTTCCATCACATCTTTTCCAGAATAGAAATTGACCAAAGTATTTTGATCAAATTACAGATATCAAAAACAATAAAAACAGAGGAGGTGCACTACATGCAGTAAGCCTGTTACCTGTGTAAACTGGAATAGTCATAACAAATCAACCTGCAAGCGGCATCATAAGTGTTATGAAAACCTCAATCTTCCAACCGGTTTAAAGAAGCAGGACATCACAACTCAGTTACATTAAATTTTATTTTGTACATTAAGATCTTTAGAGGATGAATATAAACGATACTGTAGCATTAAAGAGAAGGGTTTTTATAGCAGCGAATGTGTCCACATGATGACAGTGAAGTACAGCTTCCTCTATTGATTCTGTCATTAATTGCCCTCCAAATTGAAAACTAAACTGCTGTGAAACAAAAACTACGAGACTGAGAATGGAATCGTTCTTGGAAATATTAACAAATATATATTTACAGAGGTAAAAGGAATTTAACAGTTGTGTCATTTTCTTTGTAAAACCTAGAGGTGGGCATACACACAAATATTCAAGACCCCATAAATGTAAATGAAGCTAACCAACATAAAGTACTGAAGAATTGCAGGTTAGTCTGCATTAACAACAAATTAGAACTAATATACTTGAAAGGCTGCTGCCTTTCCTAAATATAAGTGCAGAGTATAGGAGCTGTGCTCTTTATACTCATCAAATATCACTGTGTTACTATCTGTAACAAACCCACAAACACTGGTGGAATGTGGGTCTGAGCATCAGGCGCGCTGAACAACATGCTTTTTGGGCTGCATTCCTTCAATCATCTCAAATGTTCTGTTGATAATGTAAATATATTTGTCAGACAAGTACCACTTTAATCCATAAATAAATGTTAAACATGAATCCTTACCTATTTATAGGTTAATAAATCATGCAAGATTTTTTTATTTCTGCATACTTATCAAAAACCCTAAATCAAATTACTTTACGGCAGTGACACAGAGGGCTTGTGTCTCACCAGAAGGGAAAGACATTCTCTTTGGGAAACAGGAGAGAAAGCCTAAAGACGTTAACACCCCTAAATTTACATTAATAATTTAATCTTCACATCTTTACACGTCTTGCATTTTGGTACATTGTTGCATATTCATCTAACAGTGTGACCAATGTCTTTTTACAGATAATAATGCCCAGGCTTTCTCTCTCTAAGCACCTGACACAGAAACAAATGCCACAGTAAAGGCCGTAGGGAGCATTGGGTTTCCTGTTATAAATAGAGGAAATCTTCTGTAGGAATATACAAAAGAACATCTATTGCGTGGCAGAAACAAAAACAAACAGTTGGGTCAAAGAAAGAAGAAAAAAAACAATGAAAAAAAAAAAAAAAGGATTGTATTTTTTTAGATTACGTCCATGTGCAGCAGAGAGATCTCAGAATGAGGATGTGGATTTTTAATGAACACATACACCTGTGTGTGAATCCTGTGTCCTGCAGCAAAGAGCTACAGTCACAGCCGGCTGTTAGTGGCCATTTATAATAGTCTGTGATGTGGATGCGCTGCTGGGGGTCAGGTCTGAGGACGAGCTGGTAGCGCTGGTGAAGAAGTTGTCGCCTTTCAGTTTGAGAGGCTCTGGAAGCTCCAGCTGGGCCTTGGCCTCCTCGATATCGTTGTTTATGGCTGCAATGAGCGCTTCTGTTATGAACACAAATGATAAAAACATGCGGATAGAAGTCAGATGCAAAAAACATAATGAGCCAGAGAAATGGGGTGCGGGCGTGTCATGTTGCGTGAAGAGAAAGAAATCTAGCAGAAGTTGTGCGTGTAAGAGACAATTTTACAATCAGTATTTGCAGTGGTACTTGAGACTGCATGGTATCTTACCAAGTGAGTTGTAGCTTCTCTCTGGACGGATGTAGCCCACCATGACAACACTTAGAATCTCTCCATAGAAGTCCTCCTTGAATGTGTGAATCACGTGGGTCTCCTAGAATATGTAAAATGCATCTGGATCTTTACAAGAGTATGGCAACGGTCAAATGTAATGGCCAACATGCATCTTGTGTTGTCAAACCAGAATTTAAAAAAAGTATAGGAAATGAATAAAATAAGTTACAGCGTAAATGCTGAAAGAGCACCGAACATGGCAGACTCCTGCCACTATTCTCTACAGAGAATTCTGCACAACGGTTATTCTATCCCTTCTAATGAACAGTTATTTGGATTGTACGTTTGGTCCCTCTGGGAAACTCGATTGGTGTGTGACCGTGGCCTTGTGACCATACTAGTTTTATTCATAGATTATAGTTCTGCCTTTAACACTATTATACCCACTTCATTATTTGGTAAACCCCAGTTGATGGGAATCAATCAATCCCTCTGTCACTGGATTTTACACTTCCTATCAGACAGGCGGCAGGTGGTGAAAATAGACAACCTGTTCTCCAAACCCAGTATTCTCAACACTGGGGCCCCACAGGGATGTGTCATCTCTCCTCTGCTCTGCTCTATATACCAATGACTGTGTGTCCCATTCTGAGAATGTGAAAATCTTCTAATCGGGGTAGCTAGGGGATGCAATGCTCCAATTTTATAGAGCTACAGTGGGAAGTGTGTTTGTCTTCTCCATTACTGTCTGGTATGGTAACACCACCTCTTCAGAAAGGAAGCAGTTGGAGAAGGTGGTGCACTCTGCATCCAAACTCATTGGACATATCATCCCATCTGTAGCCTTTATGTATGCCACACGGGTTAGCCATAAAGCCCAGAAAGTACTAGGTGACCACTCCCACCCTGCCAGGTATCTTTTCCAACTACTGCCCTCTTGTAGGAGAGTCCAAAGTCTCAGGGGTAGTCGAACATCTTGCTTCTGCAATAGCACTTACCCTGCCACTATTAGGCTCCTTAACGCTCAGACACCTTGCAGAGCAAACCTGTACTAAATGACCTCTTTCATAGGCAATTTATAGACTTCCCTTTATGGGAAGATTTTTACTGCTTTTTACTGGTTTGAATGCTTGTCTATGTGATTGTCTTTCATGGTCTGAATGTGTCTTTCACGTTATGTATGTTCCTGTGTATGTATGTATTGTATTGTCTTGTGTATTGTGTATTTTTAACTGGAATGGCACCAAGACAAACTATGTTAACTATGTTGACATGGCAATACATTATTGAACACGAACTAATGTCGCTGCATTTTAGCACGGATTGTAGAAGACTATTCAACATAGCATGAATTGATTTGCCACGTGGCTGCGTGTCGTCTGATTAAAAACACCCAGCAGTTTGCAGTGAATGCTGCTTTTCTTGTACTGACCATGGACTTCTTGGTATTTTTGTAGTATGGGTTCCAGCCAATGCTCATCACCATCTTGTAGACATCCCCATTCCCAACACAGGCCCAGCCGTAGTAGATCCCTGTGCCAATGTCTGCTGGAAGATTGTCCACCACCGCATCGGGGAAGTTGGCTGGAGAAGGAAGAAACAAAGGGAGGCAGAAGAAGAGAAAACGTTTAGCATTTGAGGGGAACCTCTCCTCCTGAGAGTCTTCTCCAAACTCACCTAAAAAAAATAAATAATCAAACAACAGAACTCTACATAGAGAAACATTTTAACTTACATTATTGACATTGTTTTTTCAAGGTGTAAAACACTGTTTGTGAATGAAAACAATGAAAATACTGAGTGAATTACTATTATTTACATGGCAATATCTTCAAATTCTTTAAAATTGAATGAATACCTGTATCCTGGGTTAAGAGATAAGTCGAGCAACTCGTTTAGTTTAAAAGACACCTCCAAAGACACCTAGTTAAAACGTTTAAAAGACATCTCCAGGAAATGTGTTAATATTCTACAAATGATTTGCAGCAATCACAATAAACCGTTTCTAAACTTAACATATAATCTGGGATATCGTGCCTCGATTATGCATTTGATAAAGGACATTTAATTTAGTGCAGTCTTCTGAACCCACGTTTTAGGTAGAAGGCGATTCACTGGGATGACGTCATGGGTTCCACTTCTCTCGCGTCGAATCGGGATAAACCGTCTCACTTTGATTAAAACATGACGCCACTACTCAATTCTGGACACGGTCATCGTTTGGGCGAATAAAATACGTGATCACCCATTGAGGTCTACTCGTATGCGTCACTGTCCAAACAAAAAGGTGCGCGCCCGTTGCGTAAACAGGTGACATCGTTAAAGCTGTTCATGTTAGTTCTCTCTGCCGGGAAGTTTCTCAGAACCGATTGAGACGGACCTAACGAGATCTTCGTAAGCTAACGTTATGTAGCGGGTCAGCTAACGTTACCCAGTCGCGCATCCAGATTAATGGCAGACGATGGACTCACCTGTGGGAATTCCCAGTTCCTTGCTTCCTCTACCGAAGCCCCGGATGACCTCTCCCCGGCAGAAATACGGGAGGCTCTTCATGGCTCGCGCTAGCTTCCGGACAACAGCTGGCTAGATGGGCGCCGTAGAATGACCTCGAACGTTGAAAGGATGTCGCGGACTGAACAATCAGCAGCTCTTTGACCGTTAACGCAACTCAAACCGCTCTGTTGAGCTCAAATCCGTCCTGGAATTCAGCGAGAGCTTCCCTCGCCTTGTTAGCAACGCTTGAGTTGGATGAAGATGAACGTCACTCAGTTAGCAGCGATGGTTAAAGTTCACCCGCTATGCTAGCTGAGGTAGCTACTGGTAGCATCTAGAGAGGCACCAGGATACTCGAACGATTACGCCTCGAGGCTTCTAAAACACTAAGAAGATAACTGCCTGAGTTTCACCTTGGTTAAGTCCACAGTAACGATGAAGCTCTCCCAACTGGTAGTTATGACGTGTGGGAAAGTAGGTTTCAGTAACACGTTTGATGACGTCATTGACCACGTGACCAAAGCAGGCCGGGGGTTACGCGTTGTGTCAAATGTTGAAGGAAAAGAATAGCAACCACATATGACAAATTATTATATGATGCATTTAGAATCAGTTTTATTGGTTCAATTTGGTTCAATTTTTTACTGTGTTCTCCCCCATACATATTTTTTTTTACAAATAAACAAGAAAGTATAACAAAAAAATGTAGATCATATATATAAGTGTGAACATTTTGACAACTACACAATATAAATATATCCAAGTACATATATATATAAGAACTTATAATACGGGTAGATGAAATCCAGCGTTCTGATTGGTTGAGAGTGGGTCACGAGGTGTACATTGTCGTTTATAACCAGAAAACGGGACAAAGCAGAGCCCTAAGGAATTTCTCTGGACAATCTGACAACTTTTTACTGCGTTAATCTCTTTTTGTTTTTTTACGAAAATACGAAGCGTAGCCGCTAAACCGGAAGTACGTAACTTTTCACAGTAAGAGTCAACGCAATGGGACGTTTGTAAGAAATCCGTCTGCGATGCATGCGGTTGCCAGGGTAACGTTAGAAGAAAAGTTCATGAATTAATATAAGTAAATACTCCTGGTCCGATGGGATGTTTAAGCACCAGTAGTTGACAGATGTATTTTCATTCATCCATATACAAAGCGATACTCATTCAATTCGGTTCACTGTTTGATGCAATATTGCAGGTCATAATATAGCTAATAATATAATTAAACATAAAGCTTAATAAAATGTGTTGTTGCACACGCATAATTTTGCGTGTGCTCATAATTTTGTTAGGCCCAAGAGGTCAAAACGCCCAGATGATAAGAAGTAATGTTTGTCAAATGGGATAAAGAGATAAAGAGATTAGTTCATTGCAACAGACTACGTGCTCTTTAGCATGTTGGACACACAAGAATGACACTGTTACAGAAAATGTATTTCCCTCCAAATAACACTTGTCTGCTGAAGCCTATTTTGGCAGGAGGGTTTTACCTTTTAAAACTGTTAAAAACTGTGGCCGTCTGAGAGAATAAACAACAGTTTAGTGACACTGCAATGTAATTAAGTAGAAGAAAGGAATGTTTTGAGAGGTTGTCCTCTTTAGTTGTACATTTGAGTAAGTTCTATCATCACCCAGGTCAAACGTCATATTTATCCCGAGTAGACTCTGATTTACTTGATCAAGCAGCAACCAACCTGGAGTCCCATGGTAACTCTGGACGACAGAATCTGTTTGTTTTTTTATTCTAAACTAAAAGAGAGAAAACGGCTGTGGGTACACAGACCCTTCACAGCAAACTTTGTTGAAAGTTGAAATCCCACTGCAAAAAAAAAAGATTTAACTGTTACAGTTAAATCAGCTCATCGCCGTCCCCGATGAGACCATGACCGCTGTGTCGTCTAAGCACTGCAGGAGTTCAGCAGTTGGCAGTGATGCCAAGAGCAGAAAAAGTGGTTGGTCACTTTTCAGAAGGGCGTGTTGCAGGAAGGATCCAGGATCCAGGATCCAAAATGCAGTCAATCAATGGGAACCACGTGTGTGTACCTCCTCCGAACTCATGTCATTATGGGTAGTGTTGGGCAGGGCGTTACCCGTTGATGGATCACCACCCTAACCCAACATATACACACACACATACCAGTCACAACCTAGTGGGGTAAGTTACCTTTTGATTATTTCTTACAAAATTGCAGAGCTAATATGACAGACATTGTTTAAGTGTTAAATGCTGGAATCATGGTTCGGCAAGTGGAAAATTTGGCATTAACAATGTTAACAATTTTATCAATTTTTGTGGCAGTATGCTTCTTCGCTGCCTGTGGGTGAAAAACATTATAAATCATGAATTATGTATTATCTGTATTGGGAAAAACTGCTCCTACAGATATGTGCTTGAAACATGAAGAGGTAGCTAAGGCACCGTTTCTGTGATGAAGCTTAGAAACTGTACAGTCATTCTTTGAAATTAAATAAAAAATGTTTGGTCAATGAAGCTAAATTGCTAGCACCACAATTATTATTACCAATGTACCGTGTTTTTGAAAACATTTTCCGAACACTCAACCCAAACCTGTTTGTCTTCTTGTTGCTTCGTTTTTTCTTAGATATGCATTATTTTGTATATAACTAAAATAATTAGTTGTAAATCATACAATTCGCTAAAGAACGAATGTATTTATAACTTTTTTTAAATCTTATTTTTAGGGTTGATGACATATGGAGTGACGCATCTTCCTGAATACAAAGTAAGAGGAACTCAAATGAACTTTGTCAAACATCAAGCGATAGACACAATTTAGGCCCCCACTAATACTGCTGGTCACAGAATTAGGCAATAACTCCAAGCTCCTCTAAACAAAGTCAACTGGTTGACAAAGAAATGCATTCACTGAAAAAAAGCCTGCTGCTGGTCATTGTTGGACTGATGTTACTATGGGTGCTCTACCCGCTAATTCGCCATGATTTAGAATTGGGTCCTAAACGCATTCACAGTTACAGCTGGTTAAATTATGGAGATGCTGATGGCGGCCCAGAGAATAAGTGCGACTGTCCAGGAATTTTGCAGGGAGACAGTGTGGCACTGGAGCAGGCCAAAATACTGACCACGTCTAAAGACTTCCAAAAGAGTATCAAGATCCCCAATGAATATTACATCGATGCAAGCCGAGACTGCAGGTACGTTTCTGTAAATACAGGTTTCAGTAATAGGACTGTGAACAATCTTTCAAAGTACTGGATTTGACAGAAATCAATATTTGTTCAATCTTCTCAGGGCCTACAAGGAAAGCAGAAAATATTTAACATTTCCATTGAGCCGTGTCGAAGAGGACTTCCCTCTGGCTTACTCTATGGTTGTTCATCATAAGGTATATCACCAAAATTTGAATTCAATCAGGAGAAGTTTAAATAATGGTGGTGAGTTAACGTTGTTGCTCTTCCAGTCCACTCTTCTCTAAGTCAATGTTTTTTTTTAATAGATAATTTAAATACGGTATGTGACGAACACAAGCTTAAGATACATAGTTTTACTTCTCTGATATGAATTATGTCAGCATATACTCCTCTTAATTGTTTTGTTTTTTATTCACTCTAGGTGCAGAACTTTGAGCGACTACTGCGAGCCATCTATGCACCCCAAAATATTTATTGCGTCCACGTAGACAAAAAATCCGATGCCTCAGTCTACTCTGCCATCGGTGCCATAACCTCCTGTTTCCCGAATGTCTTCATGGTCAGCCAGAGGGTGGATGTGGTCTATGCTGCTTGGCCACGTGTCCAGGCTGATCTCAACTGTATGGCTGATCTTTATAATGCTACAACAAACTGGAAATACTTCATAAACCTTTGTGGCCAGGATTTCCCTCTGAAAACAAATTTGGAGATCGTGAATGCATTGCTATCATTGAAGGGCGTCAACAGCATGGAGTCAGAAAAAATGCCTGAAGAAAAGAGGGGGAGAGTGACACATTCTTATAAGATAGTAAATGGACAAAACCAGGTAATGGATTACAACACAATCTTTTTTTTACATTGCAACACATGGCTTTCATTTTTCATATCAACTGTTTAATCAGGTTGACTTCAATGACCGTCACGTTGACATTGACTCACCACTTTAACTGTCTCAGCCAACAGGAAATGTAAAGGAGCCACCTCCCTTCAACCTGCCCATTCTGACAGGCAGTGCCTACATTGTGGTCAACCGCGGCTACGTCCGCAGTGTGTTGGAGGACAACCGTATACCGGCATTGATCGAATGGGCCAAAGACACCTTTGTTCCTGATGAAACATTCTGGGCAACCATTCAACGACTCCCTGGTGTTCCTGGCTCCAAGAGGCCCCATCCTAAATACGACATGACAGACGTCAATGCGATAGTACGGATGGTGAAGTGGAAAGGGCATGAGGGGACAGTGTATCCAGAATGTCACGGCCACCATGTCAGGGGTGTATGTGTGTATGGCTATGGAGACGTGCCGTGGCTGCTTGAACAACATCATCTCTTTGCCAATAAGTTTGACATAGAAATAGATCCTATTGCCGTGTACTGCTTGGAGAAATATCTAAGAAAAAAGGCACTAGCGGACTTATTTTAGGTGTTTTGGACATTTTTCCACAAGGAAAGTTATTGGGGAACTGTTAAACTTATTTTAATTATTTTTACCTGTCTCTAAAGGTATTCGTTCCATCTAAATAGTGATAGTGGCTGGGAGAAAGTAGGAAAACTACAGAAATTCGATTGACTAAGCCATAACAATTTGATTTGAAAAATATATAAATCTAAAAAATGTTCGTTTGTTAATGAAGCTAAAATACTAGCACCACTATTCACCAATGTACCGTGTTAAGGTTTTTTGTGTGCTCATGTAGTTACTTGGGGTTTGTTTAGTTTGGTATGGTTCATTTTCTCATGGGATTTTAGTCGGTCTTCTCTGCTATGTATGCAAGAATAAGAAATTGCTGAATTTGTGATAATTATATTATATCTATATTTGCGCAACCAGCTCGGTACCTTGGGCACTTGAGTTCAAGACCACCGTTGAGGAGGAGCACATCTTTAATGATTTCACAACAAAGCTACAAATATAAGAATACAAATGTACAAATAAGAACTAATAAAAGCGGATGCATTTAAATCAAGGCCCCTTTCTGTGCTGTACCTCTCTAGCGGTCAACATTTAGATTTTCTTATCAGCCCCCATCAATCTCACACACACGCACTCAAGAGAACTATGACTATACTGACCTCAGCACACAACTTTGCTTTTAGGCGGTTAACAGGATCAGACTATTGTAGCAGGTGAAAGCATGCAACACATTATTATAGTTACTGATAACTCCGGTGGCCCAACAACTGTAGGCAAATACAAACAAATGCTCAGTACTGGACTTTGCAACTCGTTTCCATCTTCCATTTGCTGTGCGTTTCTGTATTAGCTTGTGTTCTGTCAATTTGCATGTATTTTCTTTCAGTGAGTTGAGCTCTCTGGAGCATCATCAAAGACGGGCCTTTTCGCATTATGATCTGATGTTGCAACTCTTTTCACAGTGACATACAGTGTTACGGTTACAGCCAAACGTTTGACACACAATGACACGGGCCACCCACACCATCAGGAGGTAGTGAAAAAATATTCACAGTGAAACAATTGTTGTCGTTGGATCATGTTGCTAACTAGTATCCCTTTACATTGATATCTGTTGAGAGTCCAGACACACATATGTATTTGTTAGAAAATGGGCTATAATACAACTTAGGTTTGTATGTGTTATTATGGGAAAGAGTCTTGAGCCACACTTCATCACAAGTTACAAGAATGTAAAAAGTATTTTTCAAATGAAAGAATACAAAAAATAACAGAATTGGGAATATTATCAAGTGGTTTGTAATGTACAGTAATACAGGGTAAGGCATCTAACCTCCCGCACAGTGGTAGTCTCTGCACCGTAGATCCAGTATTGTGTTACGCACCCTCAGGTTGGTACTTTCCTCAATGAACAAGCAACTTCCTGATGTTTTGCACCACAGCATTTTTCTTTGAAACCATTGCTAGTTGTGAGTGTAACAACCATGATCCGTACACATCATGCTGCAGTCTAGTTCATATTCAGATGCTGGGGTAGAGTACGGCATAATACGGGGAGAGAATAGGCAGCAACCAGGTGTCTTGGTACAGTCAAACCAAAGAGTTTCCCCTCTTGTCGGCTCTGAGAGAGAGAAGAAATATGAGAAAAATCATCTTTGTCAATCAAACCTTTTCAAGCAGAAAGCTTGCCGATGAAAATAATACAATGTATGAGAAGTTAAATCAGCAGTCGGATCATAATATTCACGCCTCTGCAAAAGTTAACCAAAAACCTTTATGGACATATTTCATGACTGTAATCTAAATGGGACATGCAGTAAAGGGGTATTAGTAGCCTGTAATGTCCACACTAGTGATGTGTCGGTCGCGAACTTAACGGCAGGGAGGCGAGTCACAAGAGAGAAATAGAGCAACGGACTGGAAAGGTAAAAAAAGAAAGTTAAGAAAATGAGTGTCAACGGGAAATGCAGCAAAATATGGACACATTTCAATTACATTGACCTGTCTAAGGCAGAATATAGAATCCTTTATCCTTTTGTTTTACACATTTTAATTTATATTTTGTTGTGTGATTCTGTAAGCTTCTATAAGTTATTACACTTTAAATTTGTTAAGTATTAAAAAGTTTAAAGTTTAAAATAGTTAAAAGTTAGTTAAGTTCATTTGTAAATAGTTAAACGTTTGCATTTTCAATTTTTTTTTATCACTCTGTAGAGTGTATAAATAAAGTATAAATATAATAAATAAATATAATAAAGTATTTATATAATAAACATTTGATAGTGTTTTTTCTTACATTAGTAATTCATATTGCGCATAATTTCACATTATTGTTGGTGATAAATTAATTTAAGCACCAAAAAATCAGAAGAGCCATTTGGGAGCCGAAAGAGCCGGCTCTTTTTAGTGAGCCGAGCCAAAAGAGCCGGCTCTCTAAAAAGAGCCGGAATTCCCATCACTAGTCCACACAGCCATAAGATGATGTATAGAAGGAAAGGGAAACAAGCATTAGTTCTCTGAAGGGGGAGTGTTCAAGGTCGGAGGAGCGGGCCATAAAGTGTTCAAGCAATCATGGAAAATTGTGAAGCATCAAATCCCGTGTCATATTTTTTATGGTGTTTCTATTTTCTACAGAGACTGCGGTAGTTTGTTCAAATGTTTAAATTCTCCTGACGAGTAGATTGTGAGTAGACATGTTCATGAGAAGTGTAATTGTAAAAGAGGGTTGAAGGTTTCCTTACCCTTTCTCAACTGGTTTTAGATATTTGTAAAACTTGGTCATGCCTCAAAGACACGAGTCATATTTCTAATGGTACTATTCGTTGGTGGTATCAATATATATATGAGAAAGCCCACTACGCATTGCACTTAAATCCCATTACAAACCATCAGACCTGCCTAGCTTGGGGATCACAGGTGATATTATATTTCTACAAAATGTGAAAGAAGAGAAATTAACCACTTCCCAGACTGAGATAAGTAAGAAATAAAATATTTGTCTCTTTTTATGTTGGATAAGAAGACACCCAAAGGTCAATTTAAAGTTAATCCTAGCACGAGACAGTTTTAAATAGCGGTGAAGGTTTTTCAGGCAAACTTCTACACTAACTGATTAATATAGGCAGGTTAGATGATTTACCTCATACATGCAAATTTGTGTATACCTCTCTCCTCGTCATACCTTGGGGCAGAGTGAGAATCTTTTAGTCAACAAACAGCTGCAGGCTACAAACTAACTTTGTGTTATCATTTTCCCTTTTGTGGAGGCCAAAAGTGGTATGTATACATATATGCAAAAGAATCAGATTGAAAAACACCCGAAAATCGTGATAGAAAAATACCAGAGGTGTTCTATCGGGTCAGGTGATCGTGAGGGACATTCATTCATCAATTCCTTCCTCCTCCAGGCACTGCCTGCCTACTCTCGCCTTATGAGCCTGTAGAGGTCTGTGTGTCTGGGCAGTGAGCACAGGACAAACTGCAGCATGTCGCGCCCTCAGGCCACCCTCATGAAGTCATCTGTTTCTGAGACATTCACAGCAGTGGCCTGCTGGAGGTCATTCTGTAGGGCTCGGGCAGTGCTCAACCTGTTCCTCCTTGCACAAAGCAGAAGATAACGGTCCTGCTGATGGGTTGAGGACCTTGCCCAGCTCTCCTAGAATCTCCTCCATGTTCTGGAGATTGTGGTGGGAGACACATCCAACCTCCTATCAACGGCACCTATGATTGTGTCACCCTGGAGGAGTTGGACAATCTGTGCAAATTCTGTAGGATCAAGAAATGGCCTCATGCTCCAAGTAGAGATAATGACTCTAGCTAAAGCCAACACAAGTGTAAAATCAGTCAAGAGATCAGACCTGACCAGATCTATATCAGAAGTGCAATTTAAATAATGCTAAACCCTGATAAAAGACTAAAAGACTCACCTCACAATGCTGGTGGGAATGTGCACAAACTCCATAGGGATGGTTTCTCCAAGCTCCCGCAAGCTGTTCACGTACTTGATCTTACTGCTGAACTTTGAGCTGTAGAAAACAGAAGTCATAAAGTTTTGTTAGTGTGATGTGAATAGTCCTCTGTGAACTTGTTAGGGCGGTAAAGGGTGTTTTATTATAACATATATATAATATCTTATATTATATGAAATAATTTGTTTCCCGTACATGCTGGTGGCATGTATGGATGCAGGTATTGGTGACATTAAGAGTGAAATGTTTGCATTTACTGAAATTAAAAGCTGTCATGTGCTGTACATCCCTTCCTATGTGATGTGTGTGTCCTCTAGATACTACAGTAAGTACAACGAGGAGACCTTATGAAGGGTCTGGTGATTCCTAGCAAAGTCCGTATGAACCAGGAGGGATGGACAATGATGAACATCTTAAGATTTTTCTTCAGTCTGTGGAACAAGACGAGAGACAGAAGTGATGAAAAACAATCAATAACAACTTCCTTTACAACATATTACTCATTAAGTTATCGTTACTTATTCTGTCCCAAGTACAGTTTAGAATAGGAGTAGAAAGACAGTGAGCACATGGTTTTTCACAGCAAAGTTGTTAAGTAGTACTTTAAACAGAGCTCTTAAGATTCCTGACCGACCTGTTATTTGAGAGTGAAATGTTTATATCAAACATTTGATACACAATACAATGTGCTGATTTTTTAGAATTGCCAAAACGTCATCATCAGCAATGACTCAAAATAATGATTTATGAGGTTCCAGAAATCTTAATTTAGGGTGTGAGTAAGTGAACCAGGCAGAGACTATTGAGACAGCATATAGTGACATCATTCTGGTAAAAAGTTAAAACTGAATTCTTAGAGCATTAGGGGTTTGTTTATTTAAGTAAAACGGATAAACCTCAAACATGAAGGGACACTACTTCTGTCCAAAGTACAAGACAAATAGTGGTTCATGGTGTCATGAACCACTTATTGAACCAGTTATTTCTTGCAGCACAGTCTTTTTAAATGAACGCAATGGCATACTGCGTACATACTTCTAAATCCATCATATGAATAGATCTTTCTAAAATGCATCATACTGATGCATTAAACAAAAAACTTAGTAACTATATGATATCTAAGCAAAACCATGGCCCGGTGTTATGAGATCTCGGTAAGAAAAAAACACTACTATCATGATTAGAGACATGAATTTTTACAAGGAATCAAAACATCGGTGGAGAAAGTGTGAGCCTGTTTGTTTTGTTTATATATCTGTGAATATTACCTTCTGTCTATCATTTGATAGCATTTTTTCATCCAGGTAAAGCCGGGCATCCTCCTGCGAGGTGTGGCGCCATTCAGGTAAACGATCATGTAGTCTTCCGCCACCATCAGTTCCAGCGTACTTATCACATAACTAAACAGAGGAGGAAAAAACATCTATGTAGCTGTAATCTGAAAGAGCCCAATGCTTGCATGCACACACAAGGTCTGTAAATATGGGGTGTGGAGAAACTTCACTGGCTCGACCTCAAACCCATTTGACACATTTAGGATGATTTGGAACAAAGACTGTCAGCTGGGCCTTATTCAGGATAATCTCCAGCCGCCTGGATCTTCTTCAAAGGAAGGTCGCTAATGCAGCATATTAATGATAGCCCATAGTCCCGGTTTATTTACATGTACAATGTAGCTTTACTCACAGAAAAAGGTTTTCCATTACATAATTGTAATTGTCACAGTTGCTGTCTGGTAGGAAGCATGCTGCAAACACGATGATGGCATTCTGTTCAGCATAATAACCTGAAAACATTAACACAAAGAAGGACAGTTGGTTTCACTTCCACTTACCTGTTGTAAAAACAGGTATGTGCCCCAACACATTCCAGCCACTATAGTGTGAACGGGGGCAACATGTTGGGGTGCGTGTTCTGCCACAAATGAAATGTACTGTCCAGTGCGCTGAGTGTCTTAAAGGTATTTTAATCTGTTCTCTCCATACAATTACCAATGCGTTTTTCCTTGCATTACATTACATTTGTTGGTTACAGGCACCACACTGCATAAGACGCCACCTCGTTGCCCGACAGTTAACACCTGCAAAATGGTCAACAACTGTTCCCATTAGCAGGCACTTATTCAAATGCATCTTTATGGAGATGTGCCACCCGGTGTTCATGTGTAAGAACTGCATGTCCCAATTCACCCGGTGATATAAGCAAAATTACCAAAACATGCATTATGACTCGAACATCTGTGCTTTTTTTCATGTATGATGATTTCTCAAAATCATTTCAAATTGCAAACAATCCTCCTTCACTGCAAAAAGACATTTTGAGATAAAACAGTGAATAGGTCATTTTAGAAGTTTCTAACCTTAAACTGTATTTGACTTATAGTTAGTTCATTGTTTCATTTGAAACAAGGAAAAAAGCAGATGGTTAATGACACAAAGAAACAAGGAATGTCAAGAAAGAATGAATCAGCTGATAACAAAAATGATTGATAGCAATGAGCCATCCGCGTAGGTATGGACACATCCTTTGTATCTGCCTACCTCCATGAGAAATGACCCTTTTGTAGGACTCAATGCATTTCATGTCAATGCGATGCTCCTGCTCTCCAATCACCACGCTTCTCCACAGCTTGTCTTCTCTGCTCTCCTCAGCTGCCCTGTGTCCTGCGATGGCATCCCTCGATGCTGCTCCTGCTGCCAAATTAGACTTTTCTGACTTCCCTGTTTTTGCCATAAAGATTTTACAAGACAACATATGAGCACATTTTTACATTTTTCATGTACATTGTTCAGTTCATTGAGATGCGACTGTGTGTCTGACCGTGTTCGTTGAACTCCAATAAATCTGCCTCATCAGGTGTGTCCAGCTCATCCTCGCTGGCATCCAGGTCATCACCAGTATCCAACGCCTCATCCTCTGTGTCCAGGGCATCTTCGGAGATGAGAGACCCCTCGCTGCGGTCCAGTGACACATTCATTGGTGGAGCTGCCAACTTTCTCCTTTGGTTGGAACCGCCTGACAGATCCACAGAGGATGGTGGGTCTGGTCAAAGAGAGATGCTTTCATTGTTGTCTTGGTTTATTCAATCATCTTTTAAGAAACATTTGTCTTGTTTCTATAGATTAAGTTACATCTCCTGCGTTGTCCTTAAGAGAAAAAGCGTTACGGAACCCCTTGACCATTCTGGACCGCTTAACTCGTGAGAATTAGTTCACTGCTAAAATCTTTCTCAAACCCATACCATTGAATACTGTCTTTTTTATATTTACATTGCTTTATATTTACCTTCTATGTTATCTATCTTCTCAGCAGCTTCCTCATCGGAGGGCACCTTCATCATCCTTGCTACACTGTCTCCCTGTTGGGAAGGTCTACTTAGAGGCACAGAAACACAATAATGAGCAACAACATAAATCATAATCCCTATTGCCACGGCGACCATAGGCACAGCTACGCATAGTATTGGGGCAAACAAGCCAAAGACGACCATCTACAAGGGAAAAAAATCAAATATTTCCCATGACATAGAATAAGCAGGTGTTTCAAATCTGTTCATTAGACTCTGGGCATAAAATATTGCGGAAGCAGTCGGACGGAGAGCGACTCACTGCTTCGTTCCCAGGCTCCACGTGTGGGCTGAGGAAACAATACTGAGCAGTGTTGCTGCCGCCCCCAACCGAAGCCCCTCTAACAGCCTCTGATTACCATAAGGCCTGCTAACAATAGAGGAAAGCCTTACAGAGAAACACGCACGCATGATTACAGAAACAAAGACGGGTACATGTTTTATGTTTGTTTTTCTTTTAAGAACAGATCTCTCTCTGAGGACACCAACCTTACCCTCACTCTGTCTTCTCCCGGCAGGCAGACTGAACACAATGAAGTCACATGACCAATTGATTATGAAAAGGTCTGCTGTGTATGCATGCAAACACACCGAGTAAAAGAGAGGGGAGTGTTGGGCATCCCAAAGAGGGGGGAGGTCATCAGAATTACAAAGTGGGGCTTAACAAGTATACCGCAAGGATGCCGCTGCTGAACATTTACATTGCAGTGTATATTATATATTATACAGTATATACACACTCACGCAAACACCGGCCAAAAATTCCAGAACTTGATTGAGACAAAATAGTCATCTTGGATTAGAGATGAGAGAAGTGGACTGGTGGTACTGACTGGGACAAAGCGGCTAACGTCCGACGCACAATGTGCTTTGGTACGTAACACTGAATGTAAACAGAAAGTTTGTATTCAAGAAAACTCAACAAGCTTCTTTTCAATACATTAAAAAATGAATGGATTTTGGTTCTGCTTTGAAATTCAACATCAAATATCAAACATTCCTAAAATAATACAAAAACCAACTTAGAATTACTACTGCTTCACATACAGCATGTTAGCATGCCATATTAGAATTAGCTGTGCACTTACACACAAACCTGCACACATTTACACACACCTAACACACCTTGTGAGAGAGCTAGGAGCTGTTTCTATTAGCTGTGGTGAGGCTGCAGCTCTAATGAGGCAGGTAATGCATATTTAATGAGGCGTAAACAGATTTATAAACCTAAACACACAGGGCCGCAGATCAAAGCTTGCTACCAAACAGATGAAATACACATACAAATGTTGTCTCTTTCTCTCACACACACACACAAACACGCACACACACACACACACACACACACACACACACACACACACACACACACACACACACACACACACACACACACACACACACACACACACACACACACACACACACACACATGCTGCTCATGAGACTCAATTACTCAGGAGGGCTTCTTTTTCAAAATTTCAAGCCTGTTCGACAATGATAATATTCCTCTGACATCCAAAAACAGAAAATTACGGGATGGTGATGGGAAGCGTGTTTGGTTCATGCATATGTATGCGTGTCAGAGGAGGCGGGTCCATAGAGGCAGAGGAAGTTGTCCTACTCTATTTTTGAAAGGCAATAGGTAGATCAAATAACAATTATTATACTAACGCGTTGGCGTTAAACCATACAATCAAAGATCACATGTTTTAGCTGGAAGGACTTATACATCTCATAAATAAAGGAGATACCACAAAACAAGGGAAAATCGATCCATAACTCTCTGTATTGCCAAATATGTCGTGGATGTTCATGTTTTTATTTATTACATTTTGGGTTAACAAACCGTTTAAGACTTTTTATTATTTAACTGACTTGAATAACTGTAAATATGACAGAAATAAAGTTGCAAAGGAGCTTAAGATTTGCTCAAGATGGTTTGAGGAGCATTGCTTACCTTAAGAGAGTTGAATAGCTGTTTTGTGGAGATTCGTGGTCGCCAATCTGTTGTTCAGTCGACCATTTATCATAACCAGCAGTCATTATAGGTTGTCCATAACAGTAATCCACTGTATTCTGTAAGTGTGCATCCCACTTTGGCTCAAGTATTTGTAAATGTAAATCTTGTTGTTGAAAGGAAGAATCTTCCATCAGCTGCTCAGTGAAACTTAGCAGATCAGAGGATCCTAACTGTTGCCCTTCTTCTCTATCGCTTTGTATTTCTGAAGTCCACTTCGAATGGGAAGTGCGCTCTAAATCAGTTGCCTCCTCATGCTCCCCCTCGTCGTTGTTTTCTTCCATTAAATCTCCTGAAAATGGTAATCCAAGTTCTCTGTCAGCAGAAGTAGCAGAATCACTTAATGGGGTGCCGATGAAGGAGCTTGAGTGGGAGACTGAGCTGTGGGTAAGCACAGGTGACTGTGGTTCAGGTGATTGCGGTTCAAATATTATCGGCGCGTTCTGACTCGCTAACTGAACCTCCCAAACCTGAAGGTCCCCTTGAGAGGTTGGGCATGGCGGAGATGCCGAGGGCGATTGGCCACCGTCATCTGAATCTTCCATTGATATTTGTGAACGGACATATACTTCTTCTCTGGTTTTCAGGAAATGATCTGACGGATGTCTTAAGGATGGAGACACACATCTGGCCGCAATGTTTGATTCATCCTCAAGGTTTACTTCTTTTACCTGTGGGCTTGAATCTGACTGTTGAAAGGTTTCGCAGTTATTTTTTGCTTGGTGTTGAGTGCATGAAACAGCTTGACTGTGATCTGGAACTTTGCTTGCAGTAACTCTGATGATTGGGTTTTGCTTACTTTCTGTGCTCCCCTGGTGCTCTCTATCTTCCGCCCGGGCCTGGCTTTGCAGCACTGTGGCAGCATAGGAAAGCATGCTAAACGTCTCCATGGACTTTCTTGTGGCTTTTGAATGCCTTTCAGCCTGTTTCGGCCTACCGTGCCACTCCCTCTCAGTTTCTTTCACTGTGCCAGACACAATGATGTAATCCATTTCTAGGCCAGATGATGAATCTCCATCAGAATTGGACCTGAGTTCGTCTCGACTAGCTGGCTGAAGGCTGTCGGGGCTACACTTCAGCGTGTCCCCTCCGGAGCTGGAGTTGAGAGACATTGTTTCTGAGGTTTTACACAGCTCATTTTTGGTTCTCTCATTGTCAGGACCACCTTGGCCTTCAGGAACAGGCACATCTTCATTTTGGGCCATTGTCAACGTCAGGTCAGGCTTATTGGAGACAGGATCACCCCACACGATGAGGCTTGGGGATAAAGATTGGTCCGCGTCACCAGTTTCCTGTAGACTTGAACGACGATTGGCTGAAGTGGTCCGAGTGACAGTTGAGTGGTCCACTAGAACAAATGGTGAATGATCACTCAGTTGCTCTGTCCAATCAGCTTCCTGTGAATATTCTTCACCTTTGTTATTGTAACTTACCCCACTGCTGATCATGTGACCCACCTCACTACTTCCATCAAATAGGAACATCCGGTTGGTTGGCTGTTCTTCGTCTAAAAGGACTTTGTTGTCTTCAGTCTTTGCCAGAGAATCACCCCTCTGGTATTGATCGCGACCATCGTCTATTTGAATTGGTTTTGTGAGAGCGAAAAAAGGGCTATACTGCTCCTCTAGCTGAATCATGTGTGCTACCGGGCTAGCATACGTCTCAGGGGAGGATGTCAGGCTCCAAGTACCAGCTCCTACATTGTCATATTCTGAAGTAGAGGCGACCATGCCAGGAACCGGCAGGCCCCACATGTCGGTGCCCTGGTAAGGGAGGTTCTCCTCTTCTAAATGGTCAGATGCCAAATTTTGCAGGTCAGACTGTTGTCTTTGTAAACTCTGGATGTTGTTGTCGTCGTCACCCGTTTCTTCACCATGTGTTCTACCCTCTGCCGCCTCTATGACTATTCTCACGTTGCGCTCATAACTGCCCCACCCTGCTTCTTGGGGCGTCTTTTTAGGTACTTTGTTCATACCTATCTCCTCTCCTACGGGCTTTTCTTCCTCTACCTCTTCGCTTGCATGTGTCTCAGGAGAGTCACTTACATCCATTGATCCCATTTGACTAAGCTCTTTTCCGTTTTCAGGTCTTTCGGGGCTTGTTATTGTGGAGGAGCTGTCTTCCTGTATGGTGGTGTTCCACATCACCATTCCACCATCAGGTAATTCTGGCGGACTTTCCACAGAAGCTCCAGCCTCAACCGTGAGGTTCACCCCACAGAAAGAATCAGATTTTCCAGACAAGTTGTCGGGGGTTGTGAGAGGTGATAGCGTGTCATCTCGGATTGTCATGTTCCACATATCTAGTGATTCGGGGTAAGATGTGGTGGTTGTGCTATCTGATTTGAGAAATCCATTCTGAGCTGAGTATGTCCAGAAGTCAAGGAGCTCCATTTGTCCGTCTCCTTTTTTTCGGTCTTCTCCTTCATCCTCTTCTTTCGATGTGTCTGGCGTTAAAGTGTTTATGATTGCTCTCTTTCTCGACAACACAGTTGTTTTCTCTTTCGTTTCCTTTATTCTAGCCTTGGACTTTCCAGTTACTTCCTCCTCTGGTGGTGTCAATTGCAAATAAGCCAAAGAAGAGGGGTTCCATTGATCCGTACATATTGAGTCTGGGATCCAGGTGTCATGCGATTTAGTTTGCTCAGTGATCAGACTAAGCTGGGGCTTTAGGATCTTTGCCCTGTGGTGGACATTCTCTGACTTTAAAAGCTCTTCTCTGCTTTCTTGCTCTGTCATGTGATTAGGTGACTCTTTCCCTCTGACCTCCTCCACAACATTTCCAGGGCTTTCCGACTCCTTGGTCCTATTCCAGCAATTGTTATCACTTGACGAAGATGCTCCTTGTGTGTCAAAGCCAAGTTCATCCCAGGTCTCCGAAAGCGATGACGAAACACTGTCCTTGTGCTGCAGGCTGTTGATCCTCTCAACCACATCTTCTGGAAAGAACCTGGCCCCGCAACTGCTGGGCGGGCGACTACCTACCACACTGTTGACTGGGGTCGGAGGAACCACTGTTTCAATCATGTCATTCACATGGTGTTGGTCAATTAAAGAATTGCTCCTGTCGAGCATGCCCAGTGAATTGGGAGTAGAGAAGTCCAGCAAGCTCAGTTCCTCAAGTTCTGCTCGTCTTTCTTCTTCATCTCCTCTTGCTCCACGATTGAGAAATTCCCCTCTTGTAGTCATAGTGTGATCACTGCTACGTAGTGGGTCAAAACTAAAAAGGTCAAGGTTTTCACTCTTATTTCTACCAGAGGATTTTCCCCTCCTCTCTGGGGGAGCAGGAGGGGAGAGGCATGTCAATCCAAGAGGAGAGGGGTTTCTCAGGAAGGTTGCAGCAGGCCCCGCGGCCGGCCCTCCTCCTGCAATGACTTCATCTACTGAGCTATCATCACTTAGTAACACTGAACTCTCCTTGGAGGAGCGGTCGCTGCGGATGGTGGTCAAACCACTATCGGGGCTCACGAGCTCCCCACAGGTACCAACTCCTGCACCTCTGGTGTCTTCTTCACCATTTGCCACCACCCTGTATACGGAGATAAAACACAGCCGTCAATGTGTCGTGTCAATTTTTTGCGGCAATCCGGTTAACGTGCCTAAATGATAATACATGCCAGACTGTTTCACTGACACTGTTGAAAGCCAATGAAAGGGATGTGTTAATTTACCTTGCTATGGGCACCGCATCTCCGCTGCCTCCCTCAGCTCTCTCTACCTCAGAGCTATCCATGTCAGTGATACCAGATGATCCTTGGGAGAACTCAACGCTGCCTGCCACTCCCTCTGTGGAAGAGGTCCTACTGTCGGGGTGGCAGGCTAAGACAGAGCTCCGCCGGTCAACAAAGTTCTTGAGGAAGCACTGTATTTCTTCTCCCAGCAGAGCAGGAGTACTAAAGGTTAAGCAGGTGTTTATGGGAATGTGGTAGACTTGGATATCGTCCTTGGCTTCCAGTCCGCCAGAAAGAAACCAGCTGAAAGATTCTTCCAACTCACTGCAGATCTGCAATGAAAGCCACTGTGTTTCTATGTTCTATTTTTTACTTTGCAAAGCAATAGTTGGATAATTTGCTAAATGTTCTTATCGGTTTTCAAGTAGATAACATTCTAATGTGTATCCAGTATATGATTTTCAACTTCATCAAGAAAGCAAATTAGTTCATTTAAATAATGTGTCTATTTCATTTTATGGATTTTCTGGGAAGTACAACTGACAAAATGGACTGAAAAGGACTTAAAGGAAAATAAAAACCTGATCTCTATAATCTAAAAAAGATAAAATCATATCAGGACATACAAGAACATTTATAAATGCTTAGTTCTAGTTCCTAGAGTTGTGTTTATCAAAGGCATATGTGTTTCAGCTTTATTTATGGTCATTTCTTACATTTTATTTACCTGGTTTAGGAGATCTGTGTTGTTTGAGTAGACAGCCACCTGCTGGCAGGGATGATGAACTGTGTCAGTGGATGACGGTAGAACTACCAGACCATCATAGCCATGGCGATGGCTGAATGAGTTCAGCTCGTCCACATAACTATGCCAGTCCTGGGAGAGAGGTGTAAAAAAAGACAAAGGGGCAGAGAAACGGAAAGAAAAAGAGAAAAAGGGGAAAGGAATCTGATTTGTGCAATGTAAATCACTTTCGCAACTCTAATACATTATATTATTCATAAATATGAAAAAAGAAATTATCGTAATAATCTCAAAGAAATGAATACTTTTAATGAAGCAAAGCTAGTCTTTTTGATTACAGTTGGAAAGAAAACTTTGTTAGACCCTTGCCTGTCATTGCGCATATGATTACATATTTTCCTTAAAAGAAAAAGTGGTTTCAAGTAAGCTTTCATCTGTAGCAATGAGAGACGAAGCTGTCAAGACGCACAGAGGGGCAGAGAGACACTTTGTGATTTATTGTTTGGAAATTAACTGTTTGCTCTTAAAACAGCCACCATGCACAGATTATGGTAATTCAGCGTCACGCACAATGATTGATGAATTGAAAGTTGCATTAATTAATTGTTTTGCTTGTCAACTAAACTTGCTTTTCTTTCTTTCTGAGATGATTAACAACAATGTTATGGGAACCGTCATTTGCAACCCAGTGTTACACATAAAGTGATACTTTTGAAAACATATTTACTTGATTAATCTAGATTTGCAGTGCGACTGTTTGCTTTGTGAAGTTGTTAAAATTGTTGTTGTGCTTATTTAAGTAGAACTTTCAAACAAAAGAGATTTTGTCATTTTAGTGAAGCTAATTGAGGAGACATGTATATGTGTGTTTGCTTTTTTGAAAATACGTATATTTTGTTCATGTTGTCTTGTCCAAATAGAATTTGATTCAATCTGACTTTTAAAGTTTGCATTTTTTTTTCAATGTGCTGTGTCCTACAGTGTGTGTAGTCCTTCTCTCCGCTTGAGTGTTTGTGTGTGTGTGTGTGTGTGTGTGTGTGTGTATCTGTATGGGTCCACTGAAAGTGATGGATGAGCGCTGCAGGCACTGTATCTGCCCAGACTGTGTCAATATTAACCTGTGAGGATGAGGGGGCTACAATAGTGCTCCCTCTGCTCCTCCCTCCATCCCTTCATCCTTCTCTCTCTTCACAATATGGCTGCTGTCAGACTCAGGACCATCAATCCTAACACACACGCACACACACGCACACACTTGAATGACACTGCAATTTTTCAAGCGCCGATATCCTGATGAGTACAATGAAGCCTCCCAAGATTCGTTAAAACACACATATTCACTCACATAAGTGCAGAGACACTCGTTATTACACAAACCCTGACTTATGCAGATACACACATACATTAGCCTGCAGTCGTCTCAGCGTAGAAACAAACATGCACCAGTACACATGCGAGGTCTGGTAAAGCAATAGTCTTCAGCCTTTACAGTACATTATCAAAGACATACTCAAATGATGGTGATACTTTAAAGCTACTACCCAACTGCGTCCATGTGCACACCAAACTACACACACACACACAGGCAGGGAAATATAGTCAGAAAAAGAGCAGAGTGCAAATCTGGGAGATAACACGCAGGGCGACAGTCTGTCTGCCATTTGGCTCTTGACTGAGTAAATTACTACTCATATTGCCTGCCCCTCCTCTTTCTGCCACCCCCAGATACACAGATTGCCTTTTCTTATAAATTACCAACATGTTAGCGATAAAAATCCACTTGCTATCAGTCTCCAAGAACCTAAGTATCCGGACAAAGAAACCTGTTTCTCATTTGTTGAGCGGAGATTTCACAAACATAGTCCCTTGTTAAACATTTCACTGAATGACTTTCATTTGTATTTGTTGTAAAAGCAAAGACTCACTTGTAACAGTTCCGCCCCTGGGAATGTTTGAAATATGTATTATATGCATGCATATGTATGCATATGCATTACATTGTGTATATGTCCCACAATGTAATGCTTCAACATCAGAGAAAGCAAACTGTTACCAACAATGCAGGTTTTATTTTTACCACTACAGATTAGTTAGTATTAAAAAGATAACTAACAATACATTTATAGAAGTTAAAGAAGTGTTCATAGTTTTCAACTTGAATTACAAATAAGCTGACTGGTGGAAATATTCAACTGAAAAGATGCGTCACAGTGTGGAGAAAATAACACTTGAGACATTTGAAACATATGTTTTAAATCCAGTCTTAACATACGGCGATGGTGTTACAGCTCAAAAGCAGTTTATTATCTGAAATCATAAATTATGAGAGCCATTTTTTTCTTTAAATATTTATCTCACACAAACCTTCTCTGTCTATCTCACCCGCCCTTACCTGTGTCTCCCCTTCTGTGCAGCATCATCTTTCTAGCTTCAAGAAGCAAGAAGGCCCAATTCCACACACACACACACACACACACACACACACACACACACACACACACACAGATACACACTCCCTCCCTCTCTCTTTGGTTGTCTTTGCTCCACAGGTAGCAAGTCTTTAGCGGCTGCTCGCAGTTCTCCCAACCTGCCATCATTATGCACAATAGCCTTAGGTACAAAACTCAGGCCTCATAACTCACGCCCCGCGCGCGTAAATTCCCGTGCAAACACAGTCAAAGCAAAAACACATTTCCTGCTGTCGCCAACATCTTCGGCAGAGAATTAATCAAGCGTTCATCCATTTAGGCTCTTTGCATACCCTTTCCTTCAGAACACAGAACGCTAAGAGAATTGCGAGTTCTTCTCAGGCGATCGTTTCGCCACCCTGATGAATCCATCAAGCAAGGTTTGATTTATACATCTGTCTGTGATCACAGCGGTACAGCTACAGCAAATGGGGTGGCAAGGAGCGAGCTGACACCACCCTGCTCAAATAAACACATGCAAATGCACGCACACATGTGCAACATATAGCACTTGCCTCACACACACACACGCACATGCACAGCCAAACTCACACACGCATGTGCTCACGAACCAACAGTCACGCGCTCTGACTCACACTTGTGTGCACACACTAGAGTATTACTGCTTATGAAGTTTTGGGAGAGACAGAGGGAAAGGGGGAGGGGGTAAAAGTTTCCCGAGAAAGAAATGTCTGTCTATCTTTCTCACATGGGCCTTCTCCGCATGCTTCATTCACTCGGCTCTAAGTGCAGGGATTTGGGGGCCAAGATGCGAGCACTGAGTCTATAAATGTTTTGTTTTGAATATTTGTTTGCCCTTAAAGCCCAAGGAAGCCACAGGGAGAGAATGAAAAATGGGGGAGGAACAAGACGGCTTTCCAAACTTGGTTAAATATGTAGACTATATGAAACACTTCTTATTATATTGTGCATTACAGCCAAACAAATTTAAAGGGAAATATTTTCACAAAGCAGTTGAATTTTTTTGGAGACTTTAGTTTGAATGTATACGCCAATAAAGCGCTGCGACGCAAAGACACTGAACAGACGTAGGAAATGTGCATTTGTTCTCCTCTCAGGCTACGGTTGATCGGATGTTTATGCATCAGAATCGGCAGTGGCTCCAGCATTATCTTCTTAATGGATCGTCTGACCAAGAAAATCACAGAGCAGCTTGAAAGGAAGAACCAGGAAGTTGTATAGGAATAGAAAGATAGAGGGATGTAGGGGCGGGGCACCCCTGACTTCTTGGTCTTCAATCTTAGTCCCTGGGAGGCCCACCCTGCACCTGCTGTCTCCGAGTGCCTCTCATCAGAAAGGCATTTACCGAGTGCCGTGGCTGCGGGCCCCTTCATTAGCGAGCATAATTATTTGTGCAAGTGGCGTAGGGCAAAACTGGCCCCGCATAAACAAACAGAAGGGCCGGAGGACTGTGAACAAACAACACATTAGAGGCGATCAACGTTGCGAAAATGATATATAAAGGTTACCTCAGATGGAGAGTTGGACACAAAAATACAAGAACCGAAAGAATAAAACAAACACTTTTAGAACCAAAGACATTATAGGAATAAGGAGAATGAGATATTAGATCTTGTAAGCAGATGCATTATCCCATAACCAGACTCTCGCTCACACAGAATAAAAGATCATTCATTTTGTTTACCACACAGAGAAAAGAAACACCATTAAAATCGTTCGGATATGTTGGTGGAACACTGGATCATATTTGCATATCACAGTGGAGGCTCCAACCAAAATGCCAACTTTTATTATTCTCCCACGGCTCCCGTCTCTAAAGTCTGGAACACCACTTAAAAATAGCTTTAAAAATACAGAACGCAAAAGAAGTCTAAAACATATTGTAATACTTAGACGTCCATGTTAACATATGCTAAGAGCACATTATTCACATATTCATGACTACGTGTGTGTGTGTGTGTGTGTGTGTGTGTGTGTTTGGCTGTGGGCTCCTGTCCTTCCCACAGTTCATCAACTCCACAGCACGACAACTCTTTATCCGACCAATGTTTCATCTCCCAGTGCTAATTACTGAGCCATGAAAACACACGCAAACACACATTCACTAGCAAGAATATGTGAATAGTGTGTTCATTCTTTTGAGCTTCATATAAGTTTGACACAAACCATTTTGTACAAGGAACTAAAGCTTCCAATTTCACAGTCACCTGTCATTCACAGGTGATGCTGCACAACAACCGTGTGCCCTTTAGCAACAATCTTGAGCCATTTGGGCTCCTGTGGTGACTTTTCTGCAGGCTTACACTGTCCTGCTTCCAGCCTGAAGAGCGCTATGAACAAATTGGTAAAAAAGTTGGCTGGACCACATGAAAGTAAATACTATAGCACACGTGTGGGCTAAATATTTTGTATTGTCTTCAGTAGGTAATAAAAAAGATGATACCTAAGATCTATCTTAGGATATAAATCTGACATAGTATGACAAACATGCTATGGCAGACATATAAAAAAAGAAAAACATAAAGATATAAAATGCATGTTGACAATACATGAATAATTGGTAGAAAAACTTTCTTTCCAAAGAAATCCATGCAAAAATCTATCAGTATGACGTTAACTTTCTTCTTCCCAGTTTTAATTTAGATTAAATTACATACGCTTCCATGAGAAAATGTCCACTGCAAATCAGAAGGACTTACAGTGTAAAATATAGCGTGTTACTCCTGTTATATAATTACATATTAGTAGTGACAACAAGCCAAATTGTTTGTGAGACCACGGAAGAATTTACATGGAATGCAGGTATTCACGCAACAATGAAAAAGGGTTATGCTTCCGCCTCGGACTGCAGCAGGAGGGGAATGTGTTCGGTATCGTCGCAGTTGTAGCAACAAAACTTAAGGTACGTGCAGTTTAAACTGCAAACAAACAAAACCTCCTTCTTGTCTCACAGGCTGGCATGCATGAATGCAACAGCAATTACAATTTCCAATAAAATATTTGTATATTTTTATTGTAGATGTGGAATAACTGCTTTCACAACCTTGTATACACTGTGCGAAATTCTATGCAATTTGGCATCTGTCTATTTGCTGGAATATAAACAAGCATCATGCAATTTATACATGTATTGTACACAATGATTGTGCACTCCCATTAGGGAAAAACCTTTAAAATGTAAATGTGTAAATGTATGCCGCATCTCGTGTCATTGTGGACAAAATTAAACTATTGTTTAGGAACTGATGAAGCTATTTTCCGTTACCGTTTAACATGTAGCGCACATAGACGAGCAGATACAAATGACTCACAGAAACAAGCCGACAGGGGCTGGGATTTTGAAGGAATGAAATATTCCTTTCCACTTTTCTCTTCCGTAATAAAGGAGCACAGAGACTGACTAATGTGTGTTTGTACAGTATAAATACATTAGTCAGTCTATACGACGTGTCCATATCGTTGCCCCAAACAATCACACTTCTTTCTTCTGCTAACTAGGCAATCACAGCCAGATTTTCTCATACCTCAAGATCTAACTCCATCCTCTTTAACTGTTACCACACACACAGACACACAGACAAAAAAAAACACACTTTGGCAAACACATAACACATAAACCATTAAAGACTAATTGAATCTAATTTATTTAGTTTTCTGGAAAGAATCATTTAAGCCAGAAGTCCCTTCAATAAATGATACTCTCGCACCGTTTTACTCTCTTTTCAAACACAATTAAAAAATGATATATATAAATATATACACACTGCAAATGACATGCATATAAGGAGTTCATTTTGGTGCCCGATCTCAGGTCATTAGTAACCCACCATGACGCTGTGGAGTTTGAGGGTCCGCTGGTGACACACAGGCCCCTGGCCATTTATTCTATATTAAGTCTCTAATGGGCCCTCTCTCACTCTTTCTCTCTCCCTCTCTTTCCCTCTCGCTTTCTCTCACTCCTGACACACAGCATGCAGGCACAGCGATGGTAAAATATGCACAGAAAGTCCGGTGCGCACACACAGAGAAAGCCATTCAAATGAATGGTTATTTATTCGCTAAACGAGGATCTGGGTGTTTAATGTTCCTTGGACGTTAGGTAGTTTTCTGGGGGAGGCAGAGCCATACCCCTACGGCTACAGACATCATTTATTTTACACATAGCCTAATACCGCACGCTAGGCAGCCGCTGAGCAAAATGGGCTTTGGAAGTGGAAAGGGGATATAAAATAAATAATGAATGATTTTTTTTTTTGGAGACGGGGTAGGGGTGTTGACAGGAGGGGGTCGAACGCATTAGAAGTAGCACAAGGGAGAAAAGCAAGGGAGTAAGCTTTAAGGCTAAAGCACCTTCTGTGTGTGTGTGTGTGTGTGTGTGTGTGTGTGTGTGCGAGAGAAGACCGAGAATGACAGAGCACCACAGATAGAATGGTAGGAAAGGCAACACAGATATTCCACAGTTGTGTATGTTTCTGTGTTTTATATGCGTGTGTGTGTGTGTGTTGGATGCTAGGTTACCAGTGGGCGGCAGGTGATACCTGGGTGTGCATGAGGCTCTCAGGCCTCCATCTGCATCTCATCCAAATGCAGAACATCAGAGGGGCTTCTCTACTTGCATAACAGCACTTCCCCAAAATGACACAGCACCAGTTTGATGTATCCAAAACAACAAAGCCATCAAAAGTAACTTTAAAAAAAAAAATGTTTTATTCATTGATAAATCTTTGTAAAAAATGTATACATTTTTCGCTTCCTCTCTTTAAAAAATCATTATGCAAGACATCAAGAGCTTCTTCAAAAAAACAAATAAAAATTTGTGGACAGCATCAAACATAACAATGTAATTATAATATAATATTATTATTATTATAGTAAGGGATGTAGTTAGTAAATTTTAATTTTTTGCATGAAATGGAAACTTTAAACTCTACTTAACAGAGTTGTGAATTGTTTACAAATGTTATTGACATAGAAATGGGTCTTTGTGGGGTCTTGAACCTTCCCAGTCTACATAATTAGTCAACTGAGCTTCAGGCAGTACCTCTTTATCGGGGTCTCTGCCTTGCACAGCTGCACCCTTAATTAGAGGAGGCCACATTCAGAAAGATATGGTCAAAATTAAAAAGAAATAAGAAATTATTGAATGTCATAGGTAAGTTGGTTTATATTTATGTTTCGATTCCCTGGATAAAAAAATAACGGAGTTGGTTACAAGATTTTTTGAATGATGTAAAACGTACCTCCTGATATGTGGGGACTGAAGTGAGTGCTACGGTCATTCCTCCATCGGAAAATTCCTTCAGCTCCACAGTCAGCAGCTGCTGCAAGTCTACATGCAGTCAGCACACACAAACAGACTAACAGTTATAGAAAACACACACAAACTAATACGAAACAGACACAAGCGTTCCAGAAGAGAGAGGTAATTGAAAGGATGTTGTGATACAGGAAAATCCTCCGCAGGATTTATACGTAGCATTTAACGTTCCTATGACCTGACAGCAGTAGAGCACCGAGGGAGCTCAGATTGTTAAATTTGTCCTCTTTTTTCATTTAAATCCCCCTCAGCTGGTACTCAAACTTTGGAGTAGTTTACAAATAGCTGGAGCAACTCAATTCAGGGCTACTGGAACAGTTGATGGTAATGGAAATTACCATCAACTGTTCCAGTAACAATTATTAGAGTTATTTACACTCAATGACAGCTAAACATGTCTGCGTAAAAAGGTGAACAATGGTTTATTAATTTCCCATTGCTGTAAGGTAAAATTATTTTGAGGATGATTGAGAACTGTACAAATATCTTTGTTATCAGGTTGCACGGAAGACCACAATGGTCTATCTCATAGGTCAAGAGACAATCTACATAACCCCGTAGAGATGGGCTGCATGCCACTTCATCTCAAACTATTCGTTGTTCAATTGAAGTCAAACTACTCTGCCTGTTTATATATGTATCGTAGCCTCTTCGCATCACATTTACCTGCAGTGTCATCGCTGCAGTGCTCCAAAGATCTCATGAGCTCCTCCAGTTTTGCTGGCCGACGGCCATGTTTGACCCACAAACCTTCACTCTGCAGCCGCAGGGCCTCTGTACACAAGCACACAAACACATAGCGGGGGCCTGGGATGCATATTCTGGCTCGTTAGTCCGAATTTGTTGAGTCAATAGTCGATAAAAAAAATAGCATTTGTCCTTTGGTAGCATTTTTCACGTACCAAGCTTATGAGGATCACAGTTTGAGCTAAACTACTGGCCTTTATAGGAAGCAATGCACCTGATAATGCAACGTCTGAAAAGCTCTCACAAAGAACTTTGAGAACAGGACCATAGATCGCTCTCCTGCTCTAAACATTTCTCACTCCATCCACCTAAATGAACTTTTCACAGACAAAGACGCTTTTGAACGGAGGTTTGGCATGTCTCCTGCACAACCTTTAGACGGCTGTTTCACATCTTGACTGACACACACACACACACACACGCACGCACATAGTTTCGTCCTCTGATCTCTATCCCCCACCAGCTCCCTTTTACTGTTTTCTCTATTTTGATGGCTTTTTTCCCCCCGTAAAACATGCATTGATATCTCTTTATTTTCTTGTTGTAACTTATATTCTAAAAGTGAAAAACGAACTAGATAAAGAGTCCCAATACGGAACTCTGTGTGTCTTTCATCACTCTTCCTTACTCACACCCACCACCCCTCATCCTTCGTGTTCTCCATCTCTCCTGGTGGGTGTTAAGCGAGTCATGTCAGGGGATTTGTGTGTGTCCTCCTTCATCGCCCCATTACTCTCCCTGGGGGGCACCTGCGCCTTCCTCACCTCCAAGAGTCTCCCCCAGCGCTGCTCCGACGTGCTCTGCTGCCTCTTGAAGAATCTCCCCAGCGACTGTCGTCACCGCAGACGATGCCCCATCATCCCCTGCGTCCTGCTGCCTGTCTTGATGGACCACTCGCAGGATGCTGGGCTCCAGGGTCTGGTACTCGGAGCTAGGAGAGCGAGAACATGGTGGGGAAGGAGATATGGACAGCTGCAGGGGAAGGAGCGACGATTGAGAGGCATATGCAGGAATTCAATTTCCAAAGGATTGTGAGGGATGAAACACACACACAATCTCCTTTTTGCCTGCATACATACAGACTTCTGAGCAAGAAGCCCACTGTGTTTTTATATAGTAGTGATCAGTGTTCCCTTATTGAAACATAAAACTTCCCGTAACCCACTTTTAGGTTTCAAGAAATAAATATTTCCCATAGCAGTTGAAATTAGCTGAAGTTATCCACGCACTGACCTGGTTTTTGTACCCTGACATGATGTGAGTATTTACCTATCTAGCAGTCCATCTCTTAGTAGTGTAAGTGAGAATTTTCCGGTGTGATGAAGCTTCACAAGGTCCACATCCTTTTTCCACAGCAGCGAGCTCTCACAAATCTTTACCCTCTGCAGATACTTTATCGTCTCCCCGGGCAACACAGCGTCACATGGCCGGCGGCACAGAACAGGCACACACAGTCCACCTGAGGCGTCCCTCTGGAGCAGGCAAAAAATCAAGCCACACATTCAAAGCTGCATCAATAGGCATTTGTGCTTAAAAATAAATTAAGCATTTTTTTATATTGTTATTGTAATATTTTTACTACATGAATTCAACCATATTTTGACGATCATATCTTAATAAATAAAGGTTGTTTGGTTCCAAGCAAAACTTTCCGACCCATCCTTCATGGCACAACGAGCGAATACAAAGAGCAGCAAAGGTGGAACGAGCTGGACAATAATTGAAGAAATGACGTGTCGTTGGTGGGAAAAGGGGAAGGTGCCACTCTGTCGGATATCGCGTGAATGCAATGAAAGTATTTGTTTCGACTGTGGCCTCTTTGCTCTACATGTGTGTGTCGATAAAACACACAACCATCTGTGTTGCATTTTGTTTGATACTTGAGTGATGGACACTTTCTTCCCTATTGCCACTTCACCATCATATACAGTATATTCTTTCTTTACCTGTCTTGAATGCCAGCTGTTTTCTATTCTTATGTAATTCCATAAAAGTCACTGGAAACATTGCAAAATAAAACATAGCAATATTTCCAGATAATTTGTAATCTGATGAAAGACAATAGTGAAATACTCTGAAACAAAAAAAGTAGATTTGCAAATTGGCTATGAGTCTACATGACACGTGTCAAACCAAACAATTTTTATGGTGTGCTTGCTAACTTGATGGATTAAACTCAAACCACACAGCATGCTTACAGAACATGTAACATATTTTTAAAGTATAAAACACATCCACTCAAACAGAATTCAAGTTACCTGGCTGAGGTGTAGTGCCATGCACAGTGTTGCGGCCACAGTATCAACATCTGGCTCTGGTCCGCCTAAAACCACATGGATGGGATCCTCCAATGCATCCGTCTGTAAACACAAACACAAACATACAAGGACATTGGTGGCTTCATCCTTACCTAATATGCCTGACACAACTTCATTCAGTTATACTGTCATACCAACTATTCCCATTGACAATGAAATGGTACTATGTGGGTAAGCTCCTGCTTGGCAGAGGATAATGCTCAATATGCACTAGACTAGAGGCAAAATCAGTTGTAAAAGTCAATCAAAGCTCTAAATTAGCGAGAGAAACATTTTCACTGCTAACTTACAGTTACAGGCTGTATCAGAGAGTTGACGACTTCCATTAATTTCACTAAACAATGCAGACAAACACTCCTCATTTAGGTTAAGTGGACATTAATGACAGATCTATTAAAGAGATTAAGCATTCATCTCCGGTTGGAAAGGCATAAAATGAAGTTTCTCCCACCATTTAGTGACTGAGACTCTTGGTATTACATGGTAATATGGAATTGCAGAATTGGTATGTAAATAAAGGTATTTACAGAGTTACATCCAGAAGTCAGGTCTATGAAAAAATCAAAACACCAAAATAGAAACAAGCAACGACTTTCGCTAAATGACAAGCATCCTTATTCATTACACCTGCTAAAGGGAAAGAAAAGAGTGCAATCATTTTTGGTAATTGAGATTGAAATCACACTGAGTCATCCCCATTTTGCACTTGCACTGGTTGTTCTGTGACAATCTGAAATGCTTTATCTTAAACAGATTAGCTGACTCAGCACAAGTAGAAGCTCTCCCTGCAGCCTGCACCAGTAATCCAGAAGCAAAATGTGGATACAATGAAAATCCTGTCTATCTGGAACTGATCTTAATGGGCTCGCATGCTGTGATGGGAGAGGACGCTGGAGTTATAGAGGGGCAGCTTTACAAAAACAAAGACAGACAGGGACCCTTCACCATTCGTGTGTCCTGATTCTTGTGCACACGGGGCGACTCACAGTCACAAACTCAGTTGTGTATCCTCTGTGCAGTTGTTGCATTGAAAACATAACTTTGATAGAAGTCAGTCAGAAATGTTTGTGTGAATATTTGTAGTAGCATCTTGAAAACTCCATACACATTTTGATATACACTTGTAAAATCATTCAGCAAAGTTATTCAGTTGTGTTCCAGTATGCTGGCATGACGATGGGATTACTTTTTACAATATTAATGAATGTGAATGGTTGTGAGCATACGAATCTGTGTTGTGCTTTGGAAAAAAGGTCAGCTACAATGTAAATGTTTAACATTCAAAGCATTCCTCTCATGACCCCCATTGAGTGCAACCTTTATTTAATTGAGTACTCCTGCTTTCTGCAATATAACATCAAACCCTAGCTCTTCCTTTTTTGAAACGTAAAATATATAATAATAATCAGGTAATTTAAGGGAGCTTAAGGAATAGAACATGAAAGCACAGCTAAAAATACATACGAAATGCATCTTGTATGTAATGGTATCTTGTTTCTGTTCCCTAGGACTCAAATGGATAAATGAAATGAGGGGAGAAGAAATTAGAGACCATAGCAGAGGAGGGAAGGATAGAGGTCAGAGGTGGTTAATGTACCCCCACTCCTCGATTGCGTGAACTCAGTTTCTTCTTTAAGGTGCACACTGTAAATACAGTGACAAGCCTCGGGATGAACAACCCTCTCTTTGGAATGGACACTTAAAATATGTAGCAAATCGAAATGCTTTATTGATCCCCCAGTAGTAAATGTTTGTTTACTTCTCTAATTCTAGAATAGAAAGAAATGCATACAAATATGCAAATTATACAAAAATATCACAACACAGATATGAAAACATGTTAGAAATACATCAACTATGTATACTACAATTTATAACAAAAATAATGCTGAAAATTAATTATCAGTGTGTCACATTTTGAGCAGTCAAGATAATTTCTACGGAGCGTAGGATGAAATAGGAGGGTACAAATTTGAAATGAGATGACAGGATGTGAAGATAGTAGCCAAATAAGTAGGAAGAGTGAAATAAAACTGTGTAGATGAAAGAGGAGAAGGTGTGTAAAGGAGAGAACATGAGAGGAGAAGGAGGACTGCAGCCAGTCGCTTCATGTAGGAGAAAAAAAGAAAGAGAATAAATCAATATAGCCAGAGAAGAGAAGCATGCATTAGCCGGAGAAAATGCCACTAAGTGTCTGTTCTACTGCAGCGCAAGGACATAGCTGTGCGTGTGTGTGTGTGTGTGTATGTGCATGCATGCGTGTGTGTGAGCACACAAGTACGCTTTAGCAATCTGATATCCTTCAATGCAAGTGCTCTCCTTCCGAACATATTCAAGTTGTCTCCTCTCCTCGAATGTGTATTTTAATCCATATCAGCCGAGAATGAGAAGATTGACTCACTTACAGTAATTGCTTCATGCCTAAAAGCAGTGGGGCTTTAAAATGCTACCTTTAAATATGTCACGGCAGTTGTGACTACCATGTACAATGTGAAACCCCTACACACTTAGTATGCAAACACTGTGAATTTGCCATTACATCTAATGTGTACCTTCCAGTTTAAGTTACACAAAGAGAACACTTGGTGAATCAACTATAATTTATTGATTAACAAAACATTGATTGTGATGTATAGTCATACATGTATTATTTTGAAATCATCCTTTTCTTTTTAACACTTCAAAAATGATAAATGATAATGATAATAAATGCTAAGGCCAGAATCAAAGTGGTCTTTAACTGTCTTTTCAGAGGTGGGAGTGTTTGTGCGTGAGCGCATATTAAGGTGCAGTCCACTCAGCACATTGCTTGAGCACCAGGGTGAAGGAGGGAGAGCTATGGAGCAATACGAGACAAACTGATTGGGACAGAGAGATGGGTTCAGTAGCATTAAGAGCCAAGCCAATTAGGAGGTATGGATGTTTTGGATGGAGGCCACGCAGGAAGTAGATAGAGAGGGAGCATGATGGACAGTGGTCAGCCAAATACAATAATATCACCGTTTATATTGGCTGAAAGAAATAAAGTGTGTCCAGGTGTGTATGTGTGTGTGTGTGTGTGTGCTTGCATGGGAGAGACATGTTTGATAATCATGACATGTGTTCCTCTTTATCTGCAACCTCCAAGACACTCATCAGTTGCCCTCCTTATCACTCAATTACCCTGCTGGGCTCTAATCTGTGGATTTGCTTCTTTGATCTTCTCTTCAGCTTTCCCCTTGGTTTGTGTAAAGTACAGATAGAAGCACCTATCCTATTTCAATTTTATTCCAGACAGGCTGTTCATAGGCATCTTTGTATTGTAGAACAGTCAACTGTTTAGATGAATAAAGTGCATACTCTCAAGGCTGTAGCATGATAAAGCTATAATTAATAAAGATAATTAAGCAAATACACATTTATCTTATCATTTTTACTGCTTTTAAAATGTGGGAACAGCATGTTGGTGTACATATAAATAACTTATCCCGTATGCCTTTAAAAAAGGAACTTATAGGCATGCTTGATTTGAATGTATTGCTAAATCAGATTTTGTCCACATGAACACCATCAGTTTTATGTTATCACTGAGTTTGGACTGCTCGGACAATACATGTAAGTCTGAGTGATTGCACATGCAATCTATGACGAAAAGGTTCGGAACAGCTCCTACATGGGCCATGAAAGTTCTCTTAACGGTTTTCAAAGCATAATAGCACCAAATACCTGTTATCTAGAGATATAGTGGATAAATGTCTACCTAAGCAGAAGCGTCTTCTTGCTTGGTTGACCTAGCCAGGCCTTTTAGTGCGCCTGAATGTGTCCCACTGGCTTGCTCGTCACGGCTGTCGCTCTGCTCTGACATCTGACGAGTCTCAGATACTTACAGAGATTTACAGCTTAAAACCTTAAAAATATACCACCATGGAAATACAGCAATATTGGCATGTCTTTTAAACAAGCACATAGAGAGAGAGGTTTCATGGCACTATGGCCTCAAGGCCAAGTGTTGCAGCGCTCCCCCAGAAGTCTAGATGTACACTATGGCTGTGTATAGAAATGTTAAAAATACTTGATCTACATAAAATGCGAATATGTGTTCATATAGGTTGTTTAGTATTTGCATGAAGCTTTTTATTTAAGTAAACTGCAGTCCTGGATCAAATGCCTGTCATGAGGCCGTATCTGCAGAGCAACCAGACAGCATCTGGCTAAAGTTGTTGATGTCACGCTTACCCCTCAGCAGAAATCAGCCCCTCATTCAAATGCACACACCGCGGTCCCTGTACACACAACGAGCTTATTGTACGGGGCCAAACACGTCATCCCTTCGCCTGTACTGTTATATTATCGACCTACAGGTGCTTAGGGGACCGAAGGGACGTGAGAAGCTACTCCCCCCCGTGCTCTTTGGTGGCAACAGGAACGCAGCCTGTAGCTCAGCCGTGTTAGCCTGCCCGTCTTGGTCTCATTCAGTACCCGCGCCGACCTGCTGGTAACGCCGCCGTAGGCTCTCAACTCACCCCGAGTCTGCTCTGCACCCTCCGCAAATACTCTTCCATGTCGCCCTGCGTCGCTGCAGATCTCTCCATAGAGCAAGTTCCGGCAATAATGGTGCTGATGCGTGCGTGCTAGTGCGTGTTAGTGCGTGTGTGTATGTGCGTGTGTGTGCGTGCGTGTGTTTCCTCTCCGCTTTCGAGTCCCCCGCTGCGCTCGCACTGCAGCACTGTCTGCCGCTGAGCGTGCCGTCAGTCCTCCCCTTCTCTACGGGGTGAACCCACAGCACCGAGCAGAGGGTGTGACGGCAGGAAGAGGAGATCCGACAGAGCCCCCCCCCCCCCCCCCCGCAAACGCACACACACACGCGCGCGCGCGCACACACACACACACATATCCTATACCGTCCAGTCCACCAATGTAGTTAATAATCGATAGAGGCTTTTCAGCACCACGGACAGCACCTGTTTCCCCGCCAGTGCTTCTGTGTTTTCAGCTCCTTTGCGTTTATGGTATTGAAAGAAAAATATTACTGTCTTTGGTGTGCGGCAATTTTCAGACATTAGTCCATATTTGCCGCAACGTGTTAAAAACAACTGCCAGGATCAAAGAAAAACGCATTGCTTTTCTGAGTTGTGTGCACGTGCGTGCGTAGCGTGTCAGTGTGTGTGTTTGTGTGTGTGTTTGTGTGGAAGGAAGCACTTGATTTAAACTGAAATATGACCTGCGAATACCAACCTCAAAAGAACACAAAGAGAGATGCTCTCTCTTCCCTCTCTTCTCTCTCTCATAATTAACCTGCAAACATTTGTTGGGCCCCTTTGTCACAGTTTAGTCCCTTTTCCTGTTTTATTTTGTAGTTTCAGGTTTCTGGTCTCCCTGGGTTAACTTCACTTCCTGCCTTGTCCTGTCTCCCCTCGTGATTGTCTGATTGTTTCCACTCGTTTTCAATCACCTGCACCTCCCTTGTGTATTTAAGTCCTGTGTGTCGGTTGTCTCTTGTCGAGTCATTGTCTCCTGTTTGATGGCACCTGTCCTGATCCGTGTTTTGCCCCTTGTGATGTTTGAGTTTAGTATTTGGAGCAATAAACCCTTTTTGTTTTTGAACCCCTGCGAGTGCGTCTGCCTGCTTCCGGTCCGTACCTCCTCGACATCACCCCGCTTGTGACACCCTTACTGACAGAGTTTGTAATAATTAGATTTAACACAACTTAATTTGGTAATGGCACCACCATTTAAACAAAAAATATATTAGTTTAGACACTGATCTCCTTTATAAGAGCCAGAAGCTGTTGACAATAAACACGGACCTGCCTCAGTCCCGGTGCAGAATCTCTAAAGGCCGCTGACAGGGACTGAACCCGGAGCTCTTATGCCTCCTGGGCGTCTGTGGACAGGAGTTTGTAATACAGACTTTTCTTGTCAAAAGTTTTGAATTGAATAATACGAAGTTGCACTGAAAAAAATAACAAGCATGTTTATCAAAAAATCATTAAAAATACATTTGCTTATCTTACTAAGAGGACAACTTGTTAACATGTGTATGCAGTTAAGTGTGTGCAAGTGTTTGTTTGTGTGTGTGCTCATTTTCACAGGCATGGCTTTTCATTTCAGGCATTTTATGGACCATATGAAAATACCTAAAAGATATTGGTATTTCCTGATTGTTGTGAAAACAGTGATAGCCTACATTGGTCGTATACGGTATTGGAGGACACGTTATCACAGTATTAATGTGGTACCATAAGGTCCTCGTCTCAGACCAGAGTCAAGCCAGCTACAATCGGTGGGATTTGTGGTTCTGGTTTCCTGAAATGGGAAATATCAATAACTCATGAGTTTGAAGTTGAGTAGTTTTAAGGTTTTGTTTTGAGAAGAAAATCTTCTGTTTTTTATATGCATTCTTATCTTGATAGCTGTGAATAAAGCAACAGCAACTCATGGGAGAGATAGTTGTAAAAATGCTGCTGTGCATAATCCTTTGCTGAAAGAAGAATAACAGTCTGCGAAAGGAGCGGAATCATATGGAGAGTCTGTTAAAACTGATAAAAAAAGAAACAAAGAAATCTTTGTTTGCTGTTGTTGTCGACAAAAATGAAAGCGAAAAATCAATAAGGATATGAGAGAAGGTCACCTCAGTCAGGCTCAGTTAAGTGGTTTATAAGTTGTACATATATCCTTCCCATCCTTCTAATAGCGAGGGCTGCATACAGCGAGAAGTTAGTGCCAAAAAAGAATGGAAAGCAGCCTGTGAACCTCTATGTCCCTTTAAATCAACTCCTTGAAAACAACGTAAACTGGTAGGTTGGATCCAGTATTCCCCTTGTTAGTGGCGTTGTGAGAGTTTGTGTGGGTGTGTTTGTGTGTGTGTTTAAATGGGAGGAATTGCGGTAATGTTGAGAAAGACAGACAGGGAGAAACAGAAAAGATGAGCAAGTAGAAGTAACAACCAGCCCAATTTCATAAAACATACTGTCGCTGCAGAGGCGTCACTGATCAGTGTTATTTTCAATACCTAATCATGACCACAGAAACGTTCACATCAATAGAGAAAATAAAAAGCTACTGAAAACGTATGTTTGGATTTTCAAAACATTCAATTTGCTGTCATTTTTAACTAGATTTTGATTTTCTGTCCGGCAGAAATGCTACTGCTACATGATTCAATTCGCAGCCTGTGTGAGCAGATTTCCCGAAATGTATTTTTACTTTTGGTATTTTGAAAGGTGAAGAAACTCGCTTATTGAAGGGCAATTCAACCATATTAATAACTATGGCACAGTCCAATTTATAGCAACAAAAAGTCTACTTCTACTAGATATTTATTATTTGGCAGTATTAATTAAGTATTAATTCCGACTTAAATATTTGGTATGGTTTGAGAAAGAAAAAATAAATGTGTCCGTTATTGTAGTTCTGAAAGTTTGAAGTCAGAGAGTTTGAAAAGAACACAAGACTGAAAGTATTATAATTTGGTCACCGTAAAGAATAATTATGTAATAGTACCTAGCTGAAGGAAATAACTCATAAAGGCAACAGGCAGACACAATGCAGCTAATGGTCCTGCTAGCTCGCTCTCTTATGAGGAAAAGGAAAGATCTGTCGTAGTTTGTCTCTAAATAATTTCCCATTACACAAAGAAGGCTTACAGCGTTTGTACCATCGTCCTAAACTGGTGTTATTTTCCATTGAGAACAATAGGCATCGCTAATTGATTTTAATGACTCTCTCTGTGACGATGAGCCCCTTATGACTTGGAGAGAGGTCTTTAAGATTATTATTATTAGTATAATTGCCATTAACCAACACTTTTGCAAATGAGAGACAGAGAAAGAATATATTTGCCCTTAAGCTAAACAAATAATTATTAGAGGAAGGAAACAAACAGACGACCGTCATTCACATGTGCGTGCACACACACACACACACACACACACACACACACAAACACTGCACCTTTGAGTGGACCCCCTCCTGGCGACCCTCATTCCCTTCGCCGCCCTCTTCGTGCAGCGTGCCGCTTGTAATTTATGCAAAATTAATTGATACATCTTTTATAATTGATGTGCTGTAAACTTAATGAGTAATTTATGTAATTAGTCAATTAAGGATAATTCCAGCATATGTTCCACATGCCCAGAAGGTGTGCTTTACAACTAGTTATTTGTCCAGGAGTTGGGTGCAGACGAAGACTGCCGTAGACTACCTAATTAATTTTGTTATGCAGATCAGCCACGGTGTCTATTTAACGGCTCCCTTTGTGAAAACAGATTTAATATTGATCTTTCCCGGGTGCTTAAAGAGGATGCTTTTACCCGCGTTGGCCTCCGAGGGCCTCTGGGTTTTAAAACTCCTTTTTCAGGTGCCGGAAAAATATTTTTGCAAACAAAACAAAACAAGCCCCCCCCACCCCAACAAAAATAAAAATAAATCACATGCACAACGACAAGATTTTTAATTTGAGAATAATATATATAAATGTTCATCCTTTGTCAGGCAAAGTGATGCTTAAAAAGATGAATTTTCCTGCAATCGCACCATGTCTCTAAAATATGCTCTCTGTCGACACAGTTAACCTTTTGAGTGGGCATGAAGGACCGAGACATAACGGGAGAGACTCACCGGCTAATTAATTGACACAGTTTTGAATATTCATACCTAATACAGGGAGCTTGCCCTTAATTACATTGTTGGACTTCTCTCCTAGGAGGCTAAATCACAATAGACTTAATTATTGTAATGTATTCGGGGCCCCACCGGAGCACCAAGACAGGAGCCGTCAAGGACCCAGTCATGACACCTGGCTCAAAGAATACAGGGGAAGAGGAGCAGGTTTTGTTGTTCTCCGCAGAGCAGAATTCAGAGCAGGCGATGGAGTTTGTTTACATCCTTGTAGGATTCACAGGAGAGTGTTTGAACAGACAGACACCCGCCGGACTCCCCTCTCAGCAATTAATCAACAACAACCTCCCCTCTCTCTCCTCTCGCGTGTGTTTGCGTGTCTGCACACGTGTGTAGTTGAGGGGAGGCAGAGGAGTACTGCACTGATGATTGTGCGCAAAGGAAGACATGATTTATTGTTTCCAAAGTCTGAAAGTGCAATCGAGCAAATTTTGCAAAAAGGTTGTATTTATAAATCCCATTCTTTACCATATACTTCCTCACATGGGAATGGTCCCTAAAGTGGGCGATTCAAATTGACATTCTTTGGCATATTTCAATCATTTTATCTACCGACATTTTCATTTGTATTAAGGCACTGTATGATTTCTAAAATATTGATAACATAGAAATATTTATATATATATATATATATATATATATATATGTCTGTGTCCAAGATACAAACTGAATGACTCTATTTTTGACCAGAGAGGTCAAAGGTCGGTTCCCCTACAGTCAGGGAAATGAGGAATGGAGGCATTGCAAGCATTGCCCCTTATTGGTTCAGTAATTAAAATCAGTCACTGCTGGTTATTTTCCGGTCCTTGTTTAGCAGGAATCTTTTATTGGCAAACAGGAGATAAGAGGGGTCTTGAACGCACCACCCACCCCTCCTTTTTCATTTCATTACACAAGTCTTTCTCTCAGTATCTCTCTCTCTCTCTCTCTCTCTCTCTCTCTCTCTCTCTCTCTCTCTCTCTCTCTCTCTCCACACACGCGCACACACGCGCCCAAAGAGCCCTCTGCTCTCCCCCGACATGTCCCCTAAGTGTCTGGATAACAGATAACAGAGACAGCGACCTGCGGGGGTCTTACAAAAGCGGCACTCAAAGAGCGGGAGCTTCGCACAAGAGGAGAGCGGAGAGGAGCACACGCCACACACAGACAGCCACGCAAAGTGCCCCCTCGCATCTTTCAAGCGCCGTGGTAACAGAGGACCTCAAAACTTTTACGCACGACACCAGCTTCTCACGGATCTCACCTGACAGCGGCGGGCCTTTACATCGGACAGCGCTCATCACTCTAAGACAATTTACCAGCTTCTGATCTAATGGCTAAGAACTTTGGAACAGATCCGTCAGATGGAGACTGATATGGAAACTTTGAAGACAGCCTGTTGCAATATATAGTTTAATACATTTCTTTCAAAACGCCTTTATTTGACAACTCATACTTTTAGTAAATAGTAAGCAGTCATGCCTCGTCCGGGGAAGAACTCTTACAGCGACCAGAAGCCCCCATATTCCTACATATCACTGACAGCAATGGCTATCCAGAACTCCTCCGAGAAGATGCTGCCTCTGAGTGACATTTACAAGTTCATCATGGACCGCTTTCCGTATTATCGAGAGAATACCCAACGATGGCAGAATTCCCTGCGACACAACCTCTCTTTTAACGACTGCTTCATTAAGATCCCCCGACGCCCCGATCAGCCCGGGAAAGGCAGCTTTTGGGCTCTGCATCCGGACTGCGGGGACATGTTTGAGAACGGCAGTTTCCTGAGGAGGCGGAAGCGCTTCAAGGTGCTGCGCGCTGAGCACATGGCCTGCAAGAGCTCCCCGATGATGCATTACTTTCACCATCACCACCACCACCACCAGGGCAGCAAGCTGGGCACGGTGTCCGGCCACCACGACCACTCAGCCGGCCCGGCCAGTGCCGTGGGTCGACTCCCGCCCTTTCAGGGTTACGGGGGCATTACTTGCGCACAGCCCGGCGGCTTTAAACACCCATTTGCCATCGAGAACATCATAGGACGGGACTACAAGGGCGTGATGGCCAGTGGACTCCCACTCACGTCGGTCATGCACCACCTGGGTTACCCTGTGCCCCCGCAGCTCAGCAGCGTGGTCAACTCCATGTGGCCGCACGTCGGGATGCTGTCGGAGTCCATGGGTGGCGCGCACGTACCCGCATCATCCGAGTACGTGCCCTTCGGGGTGTCAGCAAAGAGCCTGTACCATAACGCCAACGGGCAAACCCTGCCCGCCGTCCCTGTGCCAATAAAACCCACCCCGTCCCTCGGTCCCGTGCCCAGGCTGGCGGGTCTGCAGCCCGGCCCTACGCCGCTCTGCCCAGCGGGCTCAGTGATGGAGAAAGGCGACCTGCTGGAGGGGAAAGGCAACCCTCTTCACCCGGCTCTCCTGCTGTCCTAATCGGGTAAATGGCGGATTTTTTTGAAAAGTTACACAAACAAGAAGGACATTGTTATTGCATGATGTAAGAGAGAAACATGCATATCAGCAGCGTCATAGTTTAAGTTAGATGCGGCTGTAGAGGAGTTATGAAACCTAAGGAGAACATTGTGTAATTCATTTTTCACTAGACCCATGTTGATTGAAATTATGATTTATTTGCACAAGTTGTGAGGGCATTTACCACATAGTGTAATGTGGCACTGATAAATACAATCAGACGAATAGATACGCTGAACCCAAAGAAAGCTTTGATCGAAGAGACAGACTAGTCTAAAATGATTCCCAAATGCAAACTCTCATGAACTCTGTTAATTTATTTTTTGCTCTTAATCTATTTATTCTTTTGACTAAAGACAAATATGCCTTGATGTTTTTTAAATAGGCCTGTTGCACTTCTGTGTGTTACTTTGCAGTAATTTAAAAATGTTATGCTTGTATTATAATACTATTTATCTGAAAATATTCATAAAGAACTTAAAACCAAATCTTCTTCGGTGTTGTAATTATTTACATGTTACACTTGTTTTGAATAAATGTCTTTGCTGTCACTGTTTGCCCCAACGGAGGGAAAAAGAGACAAATTCCATTAAACAGATATAAATTATCTAGGAGAGGAGATTTTTTTATTTTTTATTTTTTATGTGCATCAATTTAGAAATCCATCCAGTTATATACGACAAGGACTGTTGCTCTTTGAAACATTTAATTGACACTTTATTCACGTTTATTTTCATTATTTTATACCAGAAATTCAAAAAACAGATCCCCATCTAGACCCCCACATTCTAAAATTCAAATATTTGTAACAGTAACACGGTGAGTGAAACCTGTCACCATCGTTTGGAAAATGTTTACTGAGCATCACATTAAGAACATGGACTCGCCCAAACTCAAACGTCTCGTACACCAAACTCTGACTGATCAAAGGGGAACAATTGTAGGGGAACTTTTTAGCAGGAGCATTGTGAAAATTGGAATAATTTGAACATGACTCCCCTACATAAATGAGATACATGGGGGGGAAAAGAGTTAGAAGATCATGTTAAAAAAAACACTTTGCCTATTAGCCAACATTTGCTGAACTGTTTACATCTAAGTTAAGCTATCATCTTCCATAATTCATCATTATTGAAGAGTGAGGTTGTCGTGACATGAATGACATCTGGAAGGGGAATATGTGCTGATATACGTGTGTTCATCGATTGATAGGAGCAGCTGACACCGCAGCGTCACATCTTCAAAAGCGGGCTGGGCAATCAGATCAAGTTTTGCTCTTTTGTTTGCTCTGTTTAAACGCAGCTTTGAAGCTTCTCCTCTTCAGCACCACAGAGTGCCAGCTTTACCCCACTGACATTGACTTATATTCAACCTCCTGTCCCCTGTTTAGCATCCCAAAGGCTTCCGAAGCCGACACTATTGTCACACCAGCCTCTGAACAAATAATTGAGATGCACCAGTGCAGAGGAGGCGTGGGAGGGAAAAATTAAAACCTATTTTGTCATCGCTAACAAGCAGACCACATCTAATATAGTCATCACATCTTTTTCTATGTTATATTCCTATTTCATTTTATAATTCTGTACTTTGATATATTTCACCTAGCTCTCCAAAGGTGATCTCCTCTCATCTACCACTTTCTTATAGCTAATTGTACACATTTGCACCCACACTTTCTCTTCAGGGTGTCTCTGATCTCTAGTTAAAGGGAACTGAAATTTCAGGGGCATACCAATGTCTATGTGAAAAGTGTGCGCTCTGCCTGTAGGTAGGTGTGTGTGTGTGTGTGTGTGTGTGTGTGTGTTGCTTTAATTCCCTGATCAGCAGGCCTCAGCGTCTTTAATAGGCCTCACTGCATTAGTGTATAATTAAATGCCACTAATTAAGACACAATAAGAGGAGTAATAATGCAGCCATTATTACCCTCCATGATCCTCTGTCCTCACAACACCGTAGTTAGAAGCCTCTGGAATCATAATATCACACGAGGTCTCCTAATGTGCACATGTGTTTATGCACTGGCTATTAGGAGGTATATCTGCCGCTCATTTATGAGCTTTTTTATTAGGGTAGAAACTGTGCTGCATGGGTGTGTCAAAGCATTTACAGTCTGCAGAACCATGGTGATATGTCCGTGGTGCTCTTATTTTTGTTGTAATGTTGAGGCTCCATTACTGCGTAAGATCTCGTCCTACATCTCGTTATGTGTTTCTCTGGTGTCAACACTTTAACTGGTATGATGAAATTAAATACAGTCAAAGCGATGTGTAAATTCAAATGAAGTTGGACTCATTCTTAAGATAAACCGCTGCGCTTATTTGTACCATTGTCACTGGGACTTCTGAACATGCCTTTTATTTATTTACGAAAAATCCAACTTAAAGGTAACTTTAGTGATTAGTGATTAACTATCATTTAATCATACAAACAACAAACAAAAAAAATCTAGGCTTACAAGACAAGAAAGTCTCCTCACTAAAGCCTCTCAAAATCTCAAAACTTTGAGATGAAAGCAATCAGTAACTTGGACGCACAAAACTTGATTTTTTTTGCTGGATATTAATACGAATCAGCGGCTTAATGTCGTTAAACTGATGACGAGACTAGAATTATTCCAGTAACTAAAGGAAACAAAGGGTTGTTGTTGAAAACCACTGAAAACACTTCTGTGTTTGACAGCAAAAGGAGCACGACGGTACTCTGTATGAACTGTTCTTTTTATTCCAGCTAAGCACAATATGTTTAAGAAATGATATTCAGTTCTTCTCCTTGTATCCGCCTCCTCTTTAAATATACCTGTTAACTATTAACATCAACAAAGCTTACAGAAGCAGTTCAAACATACCACATTGGACGCAAAGACAGTCAAGTGCAAAGGCACATTCCATTATTTTTCTTCAAAAATCTATGTTGGTACTTTTCAAGCCTGCAATACACAAAACAAAAAAGAGAATTATTAGTATGGAAAATATTGATGATTAAGGACAAGGACGACATTCAGCAACTGTTTTCTCTGCAATCTCTTTTTCTAACATGCTGATCTTGTGCATCCTACGGGTTTTAGGAGGGCTTGATTAGTATGATATTTCATTTGAACAACACAAGTATAGTGGTACACCGTATGAAATACAGCTATAAAAGTGAATGGGACATTAAAATGGGAAAACTGTTAATCTTAAGAAATAGGAGCTTAAGTGAATAATTGGAGTCTTATGAATGAATAAAACATTTAGGTCAGAGGTGTTTCACTGTCAGCCCTCAGAAACGAAACGTTACAGTCCAGAATAGGCGATGATACATTAGTGGTAATTACCCATACTTCATAGGGGCCAGGGTGGCAAATTCTACATGCGTTTTTCTTAATGACCAGCAAGAGCAGGCCATCATAATGAGCAGCTTAATTCATTGATCTGCTCCGCTGTTCGCAATAACTCAAGCACACGCATACACATTCACACGCATAAACATTAAAAACCTTAAATATTACTCTTTGTTTCAGATCATGGTCTTTTATCCAACATATTGGCATCATTAGATCAAGTACATTTTATCAAATTTATTTAAATGTATCGTGGCCTTATTAGGATTACTTGTTCAGTGGAACCATTTCAACAATAAATGGAGGCATAACCTAATTAAGTCAACTTTGTTACACAATTCCACCAAAGAAAAGGAATTTGTCTGTATCAAATTACCTTCATACGGCCCCAAATCGTCTCAAGTTGTTTAATTTTCTGAACCAATGAATGGAGTACATAAGAAAAACTCTCACTACTTGAAATGGGCTCTGGCTTCCTACCTTTTCTCACCACAACAATGGCAAACGACAAAAGGTGACTGAAAAAAGGCAAAGAATAATAAATGTCACAGACAAAGAGTGCAGATGAACAAGAAGAAGAAATAAGGGAAGGAAGGGGCGTGTGAGAGAGCAATGTAGCTTACAGTGCTGATGCTGTCTGACCAGATTTCTAAAAAAGAACTGTAAGACAGACAGACAGACAGACAATAAAATAATTTACCAAATGATTTAAATTGATTTGATTTAGAGAGTGACAATAATGACCACATAACGCAGTGTTGATATTCCTGTAAGTCTAGCGACTCGCGTTTCTATAGACAAGATAATTATAATAATGTTATGATAAAACAAGGCCCAAAGAAGTGTGTGTTCTCTCATATTTATCTTATTTACTTTACCCAATTCCTTTAAACAGAAGAAAAAATTGTAGCGTTTTAAAGTTTAAAGTTTAAAGTATAAAAAACGATATTCGACTCCCATTTTGTGATGAGAAGAGATAACAGGCTTTACGTCCTTCTTTGTTTCTCTATTTCCTCACAGAGCAAAATATGATCTATTTATAGATGTCCAAGTTGTTTTTCAGTAATATTGTATGTTATAAAATGCACTTATTAATTTTTTTGGAAAGCTTTCGGTTATATGAATATAGAATATCTTCCACGGTTAAGCTTATGTAAAATAATCAATATGTGTAGTTCCGTAATTTTTCTTGTATTTGTTCCTTTTTAACCTGCTGCTGCAATGGTCTTATTATCTCTGATTATATGGAATCAATAGGTGAATATATAGAAATACATAAAAACATAATGGAAAGAGAGTGATAATTAAGAGAAAAACCATTTGCAATGACAATTAGATGTGCTAATAAATACATATTTAATTCTGTGTTTAAATCATCATGTTATTAACTATTGAAGTGGTTTGCATTTTTAATTTTTGCTCTCTGTTCATCAATTTGTGCTTGTGTTTAATATTCCATCCCACAACTTATTTCTTGTCCGCATAAACGAAAACCTCATCCTCAGTTTAATGAAGACAGCTACATTTTGTTTATTTCATTTTGTTTATTTTTTCAGACTTGTGCCATAATAATTATAATCTAAAATCATTTTTCATATTTTCAAATAACGCGTGTGTTTAAATCAGCCCTGTATTATAGTTTGAAATCATTCAAATTCAAATGAAAAAAATCTACAAACACTGTTTGTACCACTGTATTACAGTAGTAGAAAATGTTGTTTGGCTCTTGACTTCCTCATTATACTCTCAGACAACATGTGGTTCCAGTTCTGCTGTTATCAATCAAAGATCCAAATGTGTAGTTTTGCAATTTATATTCCTCTAAAACCCATATTCATACTCCGTCAAATAATCCTAACTAAAACAAACTATTGTATGTGTTTAGTATATCTGGCATCGATTACATAGCAATTATGTCAATTATAATCACACATATCCACACGAATAAAGTTGATACTCCTGATTTGAATAGTTCCAACTGAGGAGTTAAGGACTTTGCTCAAAGGCACCAATTGGTAATGTTACTTACCTCACAATACTGATGGTTTATATTTATTATATAACTTTTCAGCCAGAATCCTAAGTATGGGTTACTATGGACACCGGAAAACTATAACTCTTCTTCTATAACTTTTTGCCATAAAGTACTTAATTCTCTTTCCTCCGTGCTTTTTTCCCCTTTGTCTCGCTTACATTCTATTTATCTGCGGATTCTTTCACTCTTTTTCTGACGCTCTGTTGTGTGTTGAATGCTGCTCACCTGATCCTCCCTTCGCCGTAGAGGATGCAAACGGATTTCTGAATATTTCTTTACAATTCCTGTTCAGTAACATTTTGTTCCACCTATTCTCAGTGGTTCCCCTATCCACTGCCTCCACCAATTTTCTCTCTTGCATCCCCCCCTCGACCTGTGTCATCCTTTCTCCTTGATTTTTAGACAATGAATCTGGGGTCAAATCTGATCAGCCTTTTCTGGCTAAAGTGTTTGGTCTCAGCGCCATCCTTAAAGTAAGGTCTCCTATTCTGTGCAATCGTCCACCTATCTTTATTGTCCCAAATGAGAACACCTTATTAGCCGTTCTTACATTTTATGGTCAGTTCAAAACAGGTCAATGGTTCAGTCATTCTGGCCTCCTTCCCACTCTTTCCCCTATTCATCTAGCCCACACAGAGAAGTTATCTAGCTAAAAAACGTATGCAATTTCATAAAAGGTTCATGGCAGTGTATGCTCCTTCGACTCTGCAATAATAGAGATTAAAGTGAAATGGAAATTAGAAAAGTGTGTCATCAACTCTTCCCTAATCAGAGTTTGTACTTGGAAAAAATTCCATCGCACAATGTCAGAGTGTTAGAAGTCAAAACATAACAATTGGCAATTGGTAGCGTCAGCCAATGAAAAGGCCATCTGGGGGGGATTAGCATATTGGCACCGGGCCGGGAGACAGAGAGAAGTTGTCAAGTGAGCGAGTCCTAGCGACAAGTTTATATGGACCACTGCAAATTAATATAACTCGTATAAGTACTTCATTCACTTTCACAGTTAACATCGTGTTCTGACCAATGAATTAACAAATTGAATCACACAAAAAAGCAAAAATATAATTTACCACTAATGCACTTGACTGTGGGAGAATGTTTGGCAACAATGCCCTGTCCTCCAGTTGGCGTTAATTGCAGCTGCGACAGCGGTTAAAGGCAAATGTCCTCCCACGACTCCCAATCATTTATCTTTCCATTACAGAGCGCACTCTGGGTTTTTAGTAGTGTAATAAAGTCGATTTTCACTTACACAAAAAGCCTCTTGACCCCTGGGCGCTCTGCAAGCCCTTGACCTCGCCAAACATATTCATCATCATCATATTTCTTTCTCTGCATGCTAACCGGCATGCACACGAGCAGAGGTGTTGCTTCTTAAGGGGCAGGTGTGTACAGTGTGGATGTGTACTTATTGCGCAGACCTAAACAAATACAAAAATGTATAGCAAATAAAAGTTAATAATTCAGTTTATCTATTAAATCTCACTTACTTCTTGCGCCAAAACAAATAGAGGCCAGTTTGCGTGACAGTAAATCTGATCCATGTGCGCCCTCTTGTGGTTGAAGGACTCACATTGTTAAGGGCCTTTCAGTTCGCAAACCTTATCTCGTCTATGTGCGAAATAGGGATATAGTCCAAAAACTATGGAGACACTGAGAAAACAATGTAAAAAATATTTGAGGAGTTCCATTAGTGCTGATAAAAGAACAGAAACATTTGCACCCTGGAAATGTCTTGAATGACAGATCGGGGTGAATTTAGCTGAGTGGGCATTTGCTGTTACAAATGTAACTAGTGAATAAAAGCAGCTCAACTAAAATGTGCTCTGCAGTGTGTTATGTATGGCTGCAAAACTGGCATGAGGTACAGTGACTACAGCCAAAACGCCTCAATGTCCCCTTTCCTTCTGCTGAGGGCAGAGAAGTCGCAAAGTTTATCTCTGATTTTTGAAATATCTAAAAAATAGCTGGAATAGCAAAATGTTACCTTCATTCTGCAAACAGAACTTTTTTTAAAGAAAGGAGAGACTGTAATACACACACACACACACACACATACACACAGATCAGTGATGTGTCTGGTTGTTTAAAGGTCAGCGGGTCTTTGAGCAGGTCGGTACTATGTTGGTTGCTGCTGTGTTTGAATCACCTTTGAACAAGAGGTCAGCTCTCAGAGGCCATTTATACTGACCACAACAAGACACACCTCCATATTATGGTATGTGCTTTAAGCTGAATTTAGTAGAGTAAAGGAGAGTCCAGGGTCCTACATACATAATCTAATGTGTGTGTTGGTGTTGTATAATTAAAATATATTGTAAAATGTAATGTAGTTTGAAAGTTTTTATTTGCACATATTTGTACATATTTGAACTGTATTCTATATGTTTGTGATGCACGCTCTAATTGAATTTATTTATGACAGATAATGCCGGTGACTTCTTAAATAAACAGTACCTTAGGCCCATTTCAGTGTTAATGTTAATTGCATCAGATGAAAAACTGACACCAAATCCTTGTAGCGCAAATAAATGCACACAAAAAGATCCCAATTTTAATTTCCACGGTGAGGAACCTTTTAAAACAGTGTTGTTGGGTTTATATACATGCACAGCCTGTTTCTCTGATTCAGCCGGGGGGCGGTAGATTGCTGACGTAGAGCATCACACCCCCCTTTAAAATCAAAACGTATCATTGGCCCATCCGCCACACTCGTGCAGTCCTTTCCTCAGCGGTGGACATATCAGGAGCTAAGCAGGTGAGGAAAAATATTTCAGATATCACCATTTGCCACCAACTTTGACTTCTTCTTCTTGTACTTCTAAAAGGTGTGTTCAGTTTCCTTCATTGTGGTTTTGATTGCGATAGATTATATTTTGTATTCTTGTAGCCAAAGGAAAAAGGTCAGACTTAACTACAAAGTCATCACGTTGCATCAAAAGAAAAGAACTATGTGGGTGTTTGAGAAGATCAGCCGGAGTATGGAGAGCATTCCTCTGGAGCTGAGTCATAACCTGGGGAAGGATGAGGAGGATGTGTCTCTTTCTTCTAAAAGCCGTCTCTCCTACCATCTGCACAGTAACATCCTCACCCCAGACACCATCCCAGAGTTCTGCTTGCCTCCCAGGCTTCGCAAGAGAAGCCAGCTGCCGGAAGCTGAGACAGCCTCAGCTCACCTGGACCATCAGTTACACAATGGTGATGCATCAGTGGCTTGGAAAGCGACGAAGAAACCTTTGCCATTTTGTGCAGAGGGCTATGGCTTGGCCGGAATACATGAGAGGCCCAACACTCGAAGGAAAGAGTCTTTGTTCCACTCAAAGCGCCCGATTTATACTTTCGATAGAAGCCTTCCTACCCCCTACCCCCTTACCGAGGATAGCGAAAACAATAAACCTGCCCAAGAAAACTTCACATGGGGTTTTCCCTCTTTTTTCATTCAAGAGCGTGTCAAAGACACCAAGCACAGGAAGAGAAACACCTTCTTCCAGTAAATCCTCCCTGCTCAGTGCTGTTCATACTGCTAAATCCTCCTTGTACTTCCCACCAGGTAGTAGACAACTTAAAGGAGCAACTTCCTGTCCTTCATTAACTGACAGGAGGCTGGACAGAGGGAAGTGGGAGAGGGTTGGGTTGAGTTTAACAAAGTTGCCCGGTAGCTCTCCAAGCGTAAAAGGAAGTTCATCCACGTTAGCCCCAACTGTGCTCTTCCCGTTGGATGTTGTGAAGTGCCCGGAGACACATCAGAATGAGCATGTCCTGCCTTTGCACGGCCGCGGCAAGGTGCGCCTGTTCGCAGAGCAGAGCACGTTCTCCACCGACACGTCCCCATTCCTTTCCACTGTCAGAGTCTTTGTGGTGTCTGTGGAAGGTCTGTGGGATGATACAGACTGACTAAACATGAACTGTGCAGTAAATCTGAGTCTGACCCCAAGGGAAGCTTCAGCAACAGAAGAGCGCCACCATCAGTAACTGCCCCAGCCCAGTGTTTAATGAAGATTTCTTCTGTACAGAGCTCAGTAGGGAGGATCTACTGGAACTGCAGCTCAGGTTAAAAGTGGTGTATAAACCTGCAGCTGGCGCAATCAGGAGAGGGAAAGTGATTGGAATGACAATCACACCACTGATTCAGTTACTGTCTCTTAGAAGACAAAGTCATTTTGTGTAGTCTGATGGGAAGATGGCACATGTACTGTAACTAGTACAATATGTTTTAAATAAAAATATTGTAGAGAGGGTTGTGTGGCCCATCTGAGCATTGTGTTTTCTTGCAGCATGTTCTTATTATGTTTCCTTGTTCTCGAACAAAACATATATATCGTAATGTTTGGGATGTTTTTGTCAAGTGTTATTTCATTTGTGGTCTCCTTTCTGTAAATAACCTTAATTAGGTACCAATTTAAAAAAAACATCTATACAGTAACTATTTACACTTTTACAAAAGAGAACTACTTTCACAATCTCTGTAAACTGTGTCAATGTAGTCTTTGGTTCCATTATTGAGTAAATTTGTGGGTAGGGTATTTTGCCAGTATATATTTTCTGCCAGAGTGATAAGACTGTTAACATAAATGAGGAAATGTGTTCTCAATTGTTACATTGCCGTGTACACAAGCATAAATCAGCACAGGTACTGTGTGATTGACAGGGGTTGACGGCCAATGGGAACTGCTGTAATCGCCATGTGTCAATAAAGTTATACCCCTTTGGATTATTGAGCTCCACCATAGATTGTCTAATATGACTAGATGAGGCACTCCCTATTCAGGCCCATTGTATCGATATTGGTTGCAGTTCCGTTAAATTCCACTGGAGGTGATCGTAGGCGGGTGCAGATCGTATGGGACTCTATGGAGCTAGACGGCTAAATGTAGCTCTTTCTCCTGCTTGTCGTTGAATCAACGTAGATTTTGTTGTTGATTCCGCAAGTTCAATATGGATTATAGGCCAAAAGTCGAATGAATGAGTGCTAATGTCCTTTCGATTTCTTACAGGATGGGCCGTTGTTGGCCGGAACACGCTAGCATTCTGCTAATGAATGCTGATTGGTCAGTGACGGATTGCGACCGATTACGACCAGAGACCCCGTCTGATGGCAGCTGAAGCTAAAGCAGAATCAGAAATATAAAGTTTAGGAGGACTTTCTGTCGAAGTTTACCTCAAATAGCAGCTGGTGTTATCGTTGTCGATATGTTGCTGATGCCATAAGAAAGGAAGCCATGATTCTGAAGTGCCGAAGAGATCGCCGAGGAAATGGCCGTAAAGCAGCACCTTCGGCAGTATGCAAATATGTGACGTCATCACATTTTTTAACGGATTTTTAGAACAGATGAGTGAACTTAAAAAAATCAATTTTCAGCTGAGTGTATTATTCTAGCCCCCCTTTTGAATGCAAGTTTCAAATTGCATGACAAAAAACTATATCCTAAGAAAGGGGTATTTAGGGGGTGAAGCCTCATTGGTCCAATGCATTCTGCACTCGCCTACGAGCGCCCCGTGTGGACAGAGACGTGTTACTGCAGCCCGTCCAGAACCCGGAAGTAACGAGAGAGTGCACCATCTAGTCATATTAGACAATCTATGGCTCCACTGAGCAGAAGTGACTGTCAACGCGTTTTATTTCTCGACAAATATATTTGGGGTAGAACTGGGTATTCACGTTTAAGAAACGCTGAACAGCTTATATCTGTTAACAAAGAGCGCTTACTATCTACCATAAAATAATGGCGAGTAGAATCCTTTTGACGGAAGTAGCAACTCTTATGACGTCAGAACTCCGCCTCCCGCAGAACGTGCTAATCAGACGTTAGACACTAGAGGCCAACGAATCCTCAGGATGTAAACATAGTGACAGGTGGATGAAAGAAACTGGAAAATGGTCTTCGAAAGCTTAGTGATCGACGTCCTCAACCGATTTATAGGGGACTACGTTGTCAACCTTGACAGCTCACAGCTACAGCTTGGCATATGGAGAGGTAACTGGATTTGTCTTTCTCATTTTAGTGGATTAGCTCCCTCGCCAAGCTAACTAGCTAACGCTAACATGACGTTAGCCACCAGTAGTGTGAGAGCGGCTCCCTCAGCTGTTAGTGACAGTTTTTTTTTTTTTTAGCGTTAGTCCAACGTTAGCTGTTGAGTGTGAGCAATAGAGCGCGACCACATACTAGTTTATAGATAAATCGCTATAGATCAGCGTTGTTAAATAAATTCGGACAGGCGGTTCGGGGTTACACCCTCTGAAAGAAAGCCTCAGGCATCTGGGCAGTGAGATAATTAGAGCAGCTTTCAGAACATGCACCAACTTGTTTCATCTAACGTTACACAGCTAGCTAACGTTAACGTTAACGTTAAAACACGTCACTGGGTCCCAAAAACTGGGGGGCGGCACCGCCACGGGGGTCGCGGCTTCATCTCCAACCCATAACAGCCACGGTAAAAATAAAAGACAGACGACGTTTGGGGACCACTGCAATAAGGGAATCCCTTGGTTTTGTCAAGGTTGTTTGTGGCTTTAATAAAGCAGGATTTCTGTTGAGCAATGAGTAAAAGCATTTCTATTGACCTTTATTTAGATTTGGATGGTCTGTTGCTTTGCTGATCTGTTTCGCTTCCCAAAATGTACATTGTAAAGGGTCAGTTAAACATCTACTCTTGTCATCACAGGCGATGCTATTCTCAAAAATCTTGAGATAAAGGAAAATGCCTTGGTAAGTTGAAAATAAATTCTTAAATTGGTCAGCGAAATTCTTTGTTTTACTTTGATTTAACGTTTTTCTGTTGCAGAGTCAACTTGACATTCCTTTTAAAGTGAGAGCCGGTCACATCGGTGAGGATGTAGTTACTGTCGCTATCTGCCATCTACTGTCCTTATTTGCCAGTTTTCGCTTTGATACGGATTGGTGTTTTTGTTTTCAGGTCAACTGCAGCTAAAGATTCCGTGGAATAACCTCTACAATCAGTCAGTAGAGGCGAAACTGGATGGCGTCTATTTGCTCGTAGTGCCAACAGCAAGTAAGATCCTCATTTGCGTCTAGTTAAATAAAAGAATTATGAGATTGAAGGGCTCCTCAAGATGAAGATTGAAGATTATTAACATGCTGTATGTCAATTTTAATGATTAGGTTACAATGTTTATATTGTAGATATTTAAAATTCATAAACGCATGAAACACTATTTGCATGTTCATGAATTGTATTGTTGTAAAATCTAAATTGTGCAGTTATAAAATCAGAGGTATCAACTTTATTCATAACTGAAAAGTTCATATCAAGACAATCAAAGAACTCAAGTTTAACCCTCGTAGGCTTGTGCACACAATTTATCATTTGTATTGACCCCATTCTATTCAGGTATAAAATACGATGCCATAAAAGAGGAAAAGCAACTACAGGAGGCTCGTCAGCGAGAGTTACAGCGGATCGAGGAGACAAAGCTGAAGGCTGCAGAGAAAGGTCAGGATTTATCTTTGATTTTGTGTTAACATGGAGACGGGAAGACAATTAAATGAAAAACTGTTCAACATATTTTGATGATGCCAACTTCCGTTGAGATGGAATGTAGGGGGCCGGGCGTTGCCCCGGTTCAAGCAATTTTTGCTAATCTGTTTCCCTCCTTAAAATGTAAATCCTAAAGATCAGTCCAACAAGTACTCTCGCCATCACAGGCGTGCTGTTCTTAAAAAATCTTGAGATATCCAGTTGGTGTCATCACGGTTGTTAGGTTTAGTTAAGCTACATAACAAAAGATAATCGGAATAGGCCGAACTTGGTGTTGTTGTCTCATATTGGTCTGTGTTTGACAGAGGACCCCAATCTGGAAAAACAGGACACCTTTGTGGAGAAGCTTGTCACTCAGATCATCAAAAACCTGCAGGTCAAGATCTCTAACGTCCACGTACGCTATGAAGACGATGTGAGTTTCCTTTCCTCAGTGGTCTTTGTATGTACAGCTAACCTCAATTTCTTCTTTTTATAAAGTAAGCAGTATATAAAGAATGCAGGGGCTGATATCTCGTTGCTTTTTTAGACGGCCGAACAATGACATCATTAACTATGGAGAGTACATGAACTCAACCAGGCTAGCTCTTTATTTTATTTTGCTTTTTGGTTTTCAACAGGTCACTAATCCAAAATGTCCCTTGTCGTTTGGAGTGTCACTTAAAAACCTCAGTCTCCAGGTAATGTTTTGCAATGTCCCTCCTGTCCGATAACATTCTGTCACGTTCAGCAAGTGTGCTTATGCATGAATTCACATATCAGACTTCTACAGAATTATACAATGTTACATTTAATGTGATCTCACTGCTTTTTTTTTAATTCTGCAGACATGTGATAAGAACTGGAATCCCAGACTGTTGGATGAACATTCCAGGCTTTTCTTCAAGGTAACCACTCGATCTTTCAGCCACACTTTTCCATCGACCCGTCGTCATTTGGCATGACTTTTCGAAAGCCTTTGGGGCAACTTAAGCCGTTCGTTTTGTAGGCCGCTGTTTAAGGAACTAATTTGATTTAATTATAACTTAACTTTGGGCTGGGATCAAATCTTTAGGATTCATTGCACACTGTTAAGTTATGTCATCGTGGTAAGCATCTGTGCTTCTCCAAATGCTTTGTGTTGTCTTCCTTCCCTCAGTTGGTACAACTAGAAAACTTGTTTGCCTACTGGAATGTCAACTCTGTACTGTTCTCCAACCACACTGCCGTTGGGGCCTTGGTAAGTCCCCCTATCTGGACTTTATTTAACTATGTTATTTTCTGTATGTTGTTAAAGCAATAACAAAAAGAGGTCAACTATTTAATGAGGTTAAGAATGTCTTAAAGAGTCGTAAAGAAAACTGGCAAAACGTGGATGAAACTCCTCTTCCTTTTTTTGTAGCAATGTCTCCAGAACAGCATGGAAACCGGCAACTCTTTTTCTGTCAGCCATGACTTCAGTGAGTTTCTTTCTGTCTGCCTTATTCACATATTTCATACTTTCTATGTAACTTAATGACTGTGTCTAGACTGCCTGATGGAACCCATCTAAGGCCACGTGTTGTCCATCATTCATGGATCATTAGTTTGCATGTAGAATGTGACTTGCCCTTGGTATATTGTCTTTTGCTGTGACACTGCCGGGCCTGGAAAAAGCTTAATGCACCATCACCAGCAACACATTGAAACATATTTTGGCATGAGCCACAAGCTCAACACAAAACATTACAATTTTCAATTCCCCAAAATATAAATGTATGTTTGGCAAATAGAAAGTAACCATGTTCCATGGTTGATAAAAACATTATTATGCTGCCAAGATATTTAACTATTTTAAAACCTTATAGCTACACTTGATAGTCTAGCAAGAGTAACGCCGCTTCCCTTTAGACCTCCTTCGATAGCCACGTCCACACCATTTTTTTTTTCTTGGTGTGAACAATTAATATGCGTTTTGTTAATACTGACATCTGCTGAACTAGCAGCTTGGACTCCGCTAACAATCAGCAAGTGCACAGGCATGAAAGAATGCAAAGGCAGCGTTAAGCACAGATTCCCAAAACGCTGACTTTATTTTATTCCATAGCATTTAATTTATTGATTGCTCTCTAGATGCATTAGAATTAGAATAATTATTGCAAAATTGTGTTTGAATATAATGACCAACCGTAGCTTTAAATAATCCATTTGTTGTTGCTGTTCCATAGTTTTTCGCCCGATCTCAGCGCATGCTAAACTGCGGATGAACCCCAGGTCAGATGTGGACTTCTCCTCTCCCAAGGTGGACCTAATGGTCAATCTCAGTGAGGTGGCTATTGAACTCAACAGACCCCAGGTAGCCGCTGTGTTTCTAGAATAGACAAATTGTTTGTCTAGTTCTTACTAGACAAACAATTTAATAAAACATTATAAAGGGCCAGTAGCAGTTGTTTAGTGATCTTAACTGCACGCACGGAAGTACTCTCTGCCAGGGAGTAATTGCTTACTTCCTGTCATTTCAGTACATCAGCATCCTGGAGCTGCTGGGCTCAGTAGATATGATGTCTCGTAATTTGCCGTACAGGAAGTACAGACCAGAGGTTGACGTTCACAATAACGCACGCATTTGGTCAGTAAACACTTTGATTAAGAATAACGTATGATATTTGTTTTGTTTTTTTAATCGACATTGCATGTTTTTATACTTTCCCTCTGCTACCTTGCAGGTGGAAGTACGTGATCACGGGCATCCTGGAAGTGGATGTGAAGCCCTGCCTCCACATGTGGTCGTGGAAAAGCATTCGCAGTCACCGCCAGATGGTCAAATGTTACAAGGAGCTCTACAAGACCAAAATCACCAGCAAGAAACCCAGCCAAGAGCTGCTCAAGACACTGGAGGTGGGCATTTGTTTGGGTCGTGCAGTTTTACACTGTTACGCAGCGTTAGTTGTGTTACAAAATAAATGAATGTATTTTTCTCTTCCTCTGCTTTATTCTGTAATCCTCACCGTGTCTGTTCTGTGATTGATAATGGACTTCTAGCCATGGAGGCAGTCGTGCATAGTGTAGAAAGACTCTTCAAAAAACTAAAAGGAGCTTGTCTGGCTTCTATTCTCAGGAGCCTGAGAAGACCTTGGACATTTTTAACATCACATTGGCCAGACAGCAGGCTGAGGTGGAGGTAAGCGCTGTCTCACCTACTGTATCTCTCCGGGGTCACTGCAGCGCTGTAACTAAAAGAATGTGCCTTTTAATTAATTTTTTTTTTTTTTATTTCCCCAGGCAAGTAAGGCCGGTCTACGCATTTACCGTCCAGGGCTCAAGATGGAGGAAGAGAAGTCTGAGGGCTGGTTGAGCTGGATGTGGAGTTGGGGAGGAGAGGCTGATACAGCCACAAAAGATGCCAAGTCTGGAGGTAGGATATAGAAAACTGCAAAAGAAAAGATGATGTGCACGTATGACTAACATAGCTAAAGCAAGAACTTGCTCTTCTTCCTGTCATAGTCTTCAATGAGCTGTTGACCCCTGCGGAGAAGTCCAAGCTCTACACTGCTATTGGATACAGTGAGGCAACTGCCAATCCCAACCTGCCAAAGGATGTGAGAAACTTGCATTTTGCTTTCTATCCTACTTAATGGACTACTTTGCCTCCAAAAAGATGATTTGTAAATCAGTTAGTCCACCACGTCACCCAGAATTTACCTTGAGAACCAGGAGGAAAACCTTTTCTGTTTAAAACCTTTCTTATTCGTCCGGTCTTGCACAGGCGAGCAGGGCGTGTGCAGAAGAGTGAGGTAGTTAATCCAGGAGTGGTTTAATATAAAGGGTTTAACTATGATTCATGAGTTTGGTAAATACTGAGCATAAGACTGGGTAGATGACACCTATTCTGCACGAGTTCCATCAGAATTAATAGACAAATGGAGCTTTCTTCCACAATTAAAGCACTAAACCGGAAGACAGATAGTTGTTTTGGAGGTAAAATATTCCTTAAAACAAGGTTACCATAAACAAAATGCAGTGCAATACTGAATCAGATACTGTGATCGTGATGTACTATGATGACATTTCTTTATAGTTTGAAGACATGAAGGTCGACTTCCACATGGAGAGGCTGTCTGTCTCCATCAAAGACGACAAAGACCAGAATGAGATCATCCGGCTCACTGTGGGGGAGCTCAAGTCCACACTCACACAGAGAGCCGGAGCACAAGCCATCAAGTTTGTCATAACTTTTTTGTTTTTACAATAACCCAGCCTGATGACCAGTAGAAGCAGTTTGTTGTTTGGCCTGTTTGTAAAGCAATGGTCCCTATTAACACAAAATTCCTGTTGGAGAATTTCATAGTAGGTCCTTTATGTATGCAGGAGAATGGACAATCCCAGTACCCAGTGTACGTCCCATTTGTAGGATCCTAGCGTGGGTGTCGCTGACATTTAGTCTCTTCCTCTTTGTATCAGAGTCACAGCTCAGCTGAGTCTGTTTGAAGTCACTGGCCTGGCCAGTGACCGACCTGCACCCACGGTCCTGTCCTCAAAGAAGGCCGCCACGGGAGCAGGAACCCCGCTGCTCTGCATCCTGTTTGAGACCAACCCGCTGAATGAGAGCGCTAACCAACGACTTCACGTGGAATCACAACCCCTAGAAATTATCTACGACGCTGTAAGTGGTGACCGTCAGTGTATGAGGGTGAATCAAACATGATGGGGGGGGGGGGGTTCCTTATCCAATGGAGTCTTTGTTTGTGTCCCTGTGTAGGTAACAGTGAACAGCATGTCGGCGTTCTTCATGCCTCCTGACGACCTGCAGCTGGATGAGCTCACCAACGCAACCCTCATGAAACTGGAGCAGTTCAGAGACCGCACAGCCACTGGTCAGTTGCAGATACATTTACAACCGTCTTCCGTTTATCAGGGGGTCCGAACGCTGGGATGGGCAAATGTTTCCATTCATTATTTCTTGTCATTTTTATTTTTCCATGTGCTTACACCTGCGTGTCTGAGCCACTGATTCAGACGGATTGTGGTGTCCTGTTTATTTTCTTGAGACTGATTGTCTCATGGACATGCGTTAAATACATGTTGGCTTAATGTAAAAAGTGTGTACTATGACTTTTGTTAGAGAATCCTGACCTGTTTTTTGGAAAATCACAAAAAATGGAGAGAAATATCCCCGTTCTTTTATGGGGTTTTGGCATCGAGAGAGACAGAGAGGGAGCGAAAAAAGTAGTGCTTGATGTAGAATTCATCATCATTTAAATATTAGGAATTTTTACTTTATGAAGGTCTGTATTTGATAAAAGAAGAATAAAGTATATAAATGTTTTAATACATGAATTGCTTTTTTATTCCTTTTTTAGGTTTAATGTATGTGATCGAAACACAGAAAGTCCTCGACATGAAGGTGAACCTGATGGCGTCCTATGTCATAATTCCACAGACTGGCTTTTACAATGGCACTCAGAACATCCTGCTGTTGGACCTTGGGCATTTCAAGGTCAGAGAGCACAAACCTTTATCCTTGGTATAAGTAAATTAGCCTTTTGAGTGGTCATCCAGAGGGTTAACTTGGCTTTGTAGTTACAACATTGTAATCTCTTGATTTTGGTTATTTCAGATGTCCAGTAAAAGCCAGGAGCATCTTCCTCAGCTGTCCGCCAATTCCAGCAACATTGAGGACATCATGTCCAGAGCATACGACAGCTTCGACATACAACTCAGCAGCCTGCAGTTCCTATACAGCAAACCAGGTACACACTCTGACCTTTTAGCGATTGCAAAGCAATATACAGTGAAACATAATTTATAGAGAGAAAACTAAAATATAAAAATTCAGTGTCTTGTTGGTTGTAAATTGTTTCAAAAAATATACATAGGCATTAAAATAATATCAGCTCATAGCTATTAAAATGTTTGGTGTTTTGTGTGTAGACTTAAAAAAAAAGTAAAATTGTGTTTTATATATATATATAGCTAATAATAATATAATTGTGTTATAGATGGCAACTGGAAAATGGCCCGTAAGGAGAGACGGTCACCGCTCCACATTCTCGAGCCAGTAGATCTGAAAATGGTTTTCAGCAGGGCGATGGTCAGCAAAGACTTACGCATGGCAAAGTATGTTTGTTCTTCCTTCCCGTTGCATCTTTTTGTAAGCATGTAAGCTGTGAGGCACACTGAAGCTCACTAAAGCTCGTAGGTGTCGGCGTGTTTCAACGTTTGCATATGTGTTTCAGGTACAAGATGTCAGGAGAGCTCCCTTTGCTCTCTCTGCGTATTTCTGATGTCAAACTCCGAAATGTTCTGCAGCTGGTAGAAAGCATCCCGCTGCCGGAGAGGAGGTCTGACACCAATGCTTCATCCGCCACTCCAAAGGTAAGACCAGCAGGGTGATTCTTACATGACCTGTTAAAGATCAAGGATTTTGGTGCAATTGGCGAATTGAAATCCGCAAGGTACGGTCATGTGTTTCTTACACAGCGTTTACTGGACTTATGGGCCTGTCTGGGAGTAGATCCCATTGGATGGGTTTCCTCGACTTGCGCTTAACCCGGCATCCGCTTCCTCCTGTTGCGGGAACCCTTTTAATCTGTAAAAAAAAATAAAGGGAATGTCCGTCCATCTGTCCTAACAGAATGGCACCTTAGAGGCTCGGTTGTCTTCCCATCTGCCGGTTGGAGATCTCGGAAAAGTAGTGTGTGTTGAAGAGGTCTAGGTCTACACAAATGTGTGTGTTTAAGTGTAAATTCCTCTCCATCCAGACAGTGATCATGAATGCCAGCGGAAGCCCAAGTCCTTGTTACAAGCATCATGTAGACCTCGGTGACACAGTTTTTAGAAAATGTTTTTTTTTTCTTGGAGGTTTTTCTACAGTTTGCTGCTGTTGTTCTGAGCACACATTTCAAAATAAATCACTGTATCAATTGATGGATATAGTGTTCTTTTGTTGTTTAATACATTCAGTTTGTTAATACTTTGTTTGCTGATATTTGTCACGTGTTGGTGTTGTTTCTTCCTCAGACAAGGCAGTCGTTTACCCCACAGCTCACTCCAAGAAGTCATCGGAAGTTAGCTGACCAGCGCTCCTCTCTCTTTGAGTCATGTGAGACCATCAGCATCACCTCATTGGGTAAGACTGCTTGATTTGCCTCGCCTCTTATATTGTCATTATGTTATTGTAGCATAAAAGGGTCTGCAAATTGCAATGATATCGCATATCGCAATGAATATTGGTGCAATAATCGCGCAACCAAAATTTGATATCGTGACGGCCCTACTTGGGACACTTAGCGGTTCTAGAGTAGACCAGATGGCTCATTGTGTGTATTTTGTCACCTCTCAGGGTCCGAGGAAGACTTGTTCTACGATGCTCTAAGCTCTCCCATCGGTAACCGGACATTCTTCCCAGATAATCCTATGCCGCTGAGCTACAAAAGAAACCTTTCAGATACTCCGAAGAACATGACAGAATTCGACATGAAGTTTGAAATCAGTGAGGTACAGAGAGATCTTGGTGAACTGGTCACAAATATAGTCTGTGATGCTGTTTCATTTCTCTAATTGTCCTTTCGTTATCTTAATATCTTTATCCCCTTGTATGTCTTCTTTTTTTTTTAGTTTTCAGTTCAGTTGTGTCGTCTGTCGCGTGGTCAGGAGGTAACAGTGCTCCACTTGGACATAGAGGGCCTCGGCACTCAGCTGACGCTGCGCACCTTCGATATGACATCAAACACCTACCTCCGAGAGATCTGCCTCAAGTGCCCTGAATACATGGGTCAGTAGCCAAAGTGGTTGACTTTGTTCTAAACTCCATTTCACTAACATTTCATGATTACAAACATGCTAATTTGCCTTTGTGAACAAAAGTCAGATGAGTGTTGACCACAGTATTTATTGTTTGGTTTTAATTCAACTTTGTATAGATTCGGAGCAGAAGCAGGTTCAGCTGATCACCACTCTAGACAACACCGAAGTCGACCTTCTTACCCTGGAGTACATTAAAGTATGTTTGATGTCCCACACGTACCCCTTTCAGATCGGTCCGTAAAATTATTTGTTTTGCAAATGGAGTATCGGTTGTCCTTTTTATAGGCTGATAAGAATGGCCCTGAGTTCAAGTCTCAACATAACAATACAGAGGAACTCATTAAGGTGAGAGATGCTTTTCTTTTATTATATCTCCTGTATTGTTTTGTTTGCGCAGGAATACTAGATAATGCTGAAACATAATGCAAAGTACATATTAAAAAACCATTCTAACAACAAGACAGAATAAGAACAAAAACTATTGTGCGTGAGCAAATATTAAAATATTATTTTATATATTATATATAATATTATTCTTCTCCATTAAGATGAACATATTTTGACAATGCATTCTCCATCAGGTCACCTTTTCATCCCTGGATGTCCATCTCCATACGGAGGCTCTACTTAACACTATGAACTTCCTCAACAACCTCCTTCCTCCATCAACTAAGAAGGAGGGAGCACATGAGGAGCTCCCCGCCATCCCCGAAGAGGACGAGGCAGAAGCAGAGAGGGAGGGAGAGAAGAAGGAGGAAGCTACTGTATCCAGGAAAAAAAGTATAGCGTCCCAGGAAACGCGTCCTTTCGTTCATACTGCAAGACCATCATTCGCCTGAGGTCGTCTTTTAATTACCAACCTTTTCTTTTTCACAGGCACAAAGAATTCAAAGTTTGCAAATGTGGTAAATCGGCATATCAGAGCTGATCTCCGCTCTCTGAAGGTTTTTATTCGAGGGCAGAAAGCCAGGATCTCCGAGATTAGGATTGAAGGTACGTTTCTGACATCTCGTGCTCCATGAAACCGATTTATTTCTGTCGCCCTGCATTTTGTGGATTATATATGAAATGAGTAAAAAAAAAAAAAACGTTCTGAATTTTCTCAACCATCCAGGTCTGGTCTCGGAGGTTCTGATGAGGAAAAAAGAGATGGAGGTTCTGGCAAACCTGAAGAACATTGTGATCCTAGACTGTGACAAAGATGCACTTTACAAAAAGGTCAGCAAGTGGCTTACATTGCATTGTGAATGTTCTATGCTAATCTATCTTGTAGTTGTACTTCTCTTTTTGCTCAATAATAGTACTAATGCATTTGTCTTTATCTATAGTTTGCCTCATCCTTTGCTTTTAACTGCTTGTGTTTCTGGCCTTCATAAATGAGCATTCAGCACAAGTTCCTCTTTTTAGGATTAGTTGATGCCTAATTATTTTTGATTTGTTTGCCAATTGCTCTTTAATTGCTCCTGTGTCATTTATTTCTTCAGGCTGTGTCAATCGCAGATAAGGAAGTGTTTGCTTTCCGTATGGTAAACTATACAAACGCAACCGAGGGAGATGCCTACCTGGACATGTCTAAAGTGGACACTTCTGTCATGCTGACTGTGGGATGCATCCAGGTCATCTTCCTCAACAAGTTTGTCTCGTCCATACTGGTAAGAATAACATATGCCTGTAACTATTCAGGCAATTTTTTTTATCTGTACATAAATGTGTTGATGTAACTTACAACGCATGTTTCAGACAGTAAACATAATGTTATTAAGAAGCCATTTGACATATTTAACAGTTATGCACTTAACAACTTCACTTATAAACGACCATCGAAGCAGACGGCACAGAATGCGCCCATCAGCACAGAACAGCCTTTCTCACCCTCCCACGTGACGGGTGAAACATATGGGAGGTTATAGAATGTAGAACCACACATATACTTATGTTTTTACCAGAATAAATATTTCAGTAATATCAGTCTCAACATTTCTTACGTAATATAGCCTGAGTATGACTTTTTAACTCACTTTAATCGGATCTGATGCTGGATATACTGTATGTAATCTCTCCTTCTAACCAATCATTACTGCATTCCAACCTAAACTACTATTCATTTCTCTCCCAACATTTTGTCATTGTCCATCTTTTTTTCCTCCCCAGGCATTCATCAATAACTTCCAGGAGGCCAAAGAGGCCCTGACCGTGGCGACAGTCCAGGCTGCAGAAAAGGCAGCATCCGGTGTGAAGGGGCTGGCAGAGCGCAGCACTCGGATCGCTCTGAACGTCCACTTCAACGCGCCTGTCATCTTCCTGCCCCAGTCCTACTCTTCCGCTAATGTCATCGTAGCCGACCTTGGTCTACTGTCCGTCAAGAACTGCTTTGCTAGGCAGCCCTCCACCAGTGATGCAAAGACCCCTCCTGTTGTGGATAAAATGATCATAAAATTGACTGACCTCAAGATGTACAGGTGAGATACGTTCATTTAAACTGTTTGACATTATATTAAATTATTACTTCTTGAAATATATATATATATATATATATATATATATATATATATATATATATATATATATATATATAGCTTTTTTTTACGAAGTAGTAAACTTAATTATGATATATTTCAATAACTGTAATATCCTATTTTAAGGATAGCATCTCATATAAGTTGTGTGTTGTTGGTTCTTCAAGGACCACCAGCGTAGATGCAGGTTTTCAGGGAGAGACCCAGCTGTTGATGCCAGTCAGCCTAGATTTGGAAATCCAAAGAAATCTTTCGTCAAACTGGTACCACAGCATACCCGACATAGAGATCACTGCTCATCTTAAACCCATCAGTGTAAGTAGTGGGAAGCTATGAGACAGTCACATTTTTATTTGTGCATCTTGACTCTTGACTTAACCGGCCAAGAGATTAACATATCTTGATGATTTCAGAATGTTTGTCTTTTGTTCATATCCGATATCAAGATAAGTTAGGAGCTTATGGGGGAAACCCCCAAACTGGTTCTCTGAGCATTTCAAATCTTGTGTCTGTTCCAAACAGCTGATCCTCAGCCAGGATGACATGACGGTGGTCTTGAGGACTCTTAGTGAGAACCTGTCAGAGCAGTCGGACACTCTCCCACCACCAGCTCCTCCACCCACCACTGACCGGTCCTCTGACTCCGCATCTCTTAAAGAGTCCCAGGGCTCTGGGACCACTGGCCCAGCCAGCAGTAAGGCGTTATGCTAATACTTGTGTTTGGCCATGTGTGTGAAGTAGTTCTAAAACGTAATGAGCTAATTAAAACATTTGTGACATTCCATGTTTTTAAAGTTGACCATTTTAGCATTAAGCTGAAAGCTACAGGCTTTCTGGGACTAGGAAAAGATGCTGGAAAGCTTATCAAATCTTTCAATGGAAATCTTTTGAATCATTGCAAAATTGTAAGAACAAATTGGTCTTCCTATGGTTTGTGCCGTGTGCCGTGCTGCGTTTTAGGTTTTAACACCGTAATGATCGCTGCTGTTGTGGAGCCCCAGAAGAGCAGCGAGCTGAAGAGCAAACTCAAATTAGACTTCAAGTTTGACTCAATGACCCTTGTCTTGTACAGCCCGAATGTGAATGAGGTAATGCATATATACGCACACACAAATGCACACGCCTGTCTGTCATCAATTTACAAAACCTAGTCTCACAGTGTACATCTCAACATCTAGGTCCAGCTGTTGGACTCTCACAACGAGCTGCTGAAGTTGGCAGAGTTCACTCTGGGCGCCATCTCCACCTCCGTCCACATGTTCTCCGACGACACCATGAAGGCCTCAGTGCGACTGGCTGTGTGCCTTCTAGATGACAAGAGACCGCAAATAAAGATGGTCACCCCGAGGTACTTGGCATGTGCGCACAATCACAGAGGCACTCACCGACACTCATGCATGTTTATCAGTACATACTCATTCCTTGTAGGGCAAATTACGTTTCATGTTTATCTGCTCCTCTGCCGGAGGGAATATTGTATCACTTCTTATGCTTCACTTTCTCAGTCCTTCTTTTGAGTACTTCTTTGTGTATGTCCGTTAACCCCTTCTTTGTCTTCTCCAGGATGATTGCAATGCGTCCTGAAGCACAACAGAACATGGTGGAGGTGAAGTACCGTCAGGGCCGTGACGGCACCACTTTGGACACAGTGGTGCAGGATGTGTACCTGTGCGCCAGCATGGAGTTCCTTCTCACGGTGGTAGAAATCTTTCGCATGGCCACCCAGCAGGGTTTTGATCAAAAGCCTCAACCCAAGAGCAGTGCTGGAGTGGGAGAGAAGAAGAACATTAATTCCTCCACAACGTCTAAAGAGTCCAGTGAGTCAACCATAAAAAGTCTAGCGAGTTTAAAGGGATTTTTGATTTAGCAAAATGACACCATCTCCAAGTTCTCTTAATCAGACGCATACGAGGAGGCCATGTTGATCCAAGTATTGCCTTTTCTCTTGTGGTATTTTGTTTGGCTTGTTACATTACACATGTAATATATTGTGCTATTGTTCTGAAACTTACAAACAATTGACATTTAGCATGGCATTATAATTTTTTCAAATCTGTTGCTTACGACCTGAACTGATGTCTTCCTCTGCCGCTCTGCCGCTGCCAGCTGTGGTGTCAAAGACGGAGATGAACGTGGTGGTGCGCAACCCGGAGATTGTGTTTGTGGCTGACTTGACGCGTGCGGACGCCCCGGCCCTGGTGATGACCACGCAGTGTGAACTGTTGATGAAAAGCGACGCAGAGGGATCGCAGATGACTGCTGTTATCAAGGACCTGAAGGTTTACATTGTCATTGTAGAGTAACATGGGAAAAGCAGATCGTCAAAATGAGTCAAGAAACGTCTTTCATGCAGTTTGTATTGGTTGTTGCTGTCGTTGTAGGTAGTGGCCTGTCCCTTCTTGAGAGAGAAAAGGAAAAAGAATGTGACCACAGTGCTGCAGCCATGTCAGGTGTTCTTCACCAGTGCTCAGTCCGCGACGTCCCCTCAGGCTATGGAGGTTTCCATCAACGCGCTGACGTTGAAGGTATTTCTTTATCATTACAATCAATCGAGGCGTCGATGATGTTTTATACTGACTGTAGTGCAAACGTTTGCTGTATATATTAGTTATTATAACTGTTATAACACAACATATGAGAATCAGGAATTGCTCTTGTGTATGATTTAGAAAATTAGCTTTGAAACAACGAAATTGGTGTAAACCGTTGTGTCTTTGTGACCTGACCCCTCTGGCCAGGTATCTCCCATAATCATCAACACAGTGATGACCATCCAGTCTGCACTGACTGCATGGTCGACCCCTAAAGAGATCCCCAAAGAGCTGGATCTTCCGGTTCCCGTAGACCTCTGGGAGAAACGGGGCTGGAAGGACCTCAAACTTTGGTTCCTGGAAGAGGAGGGAAATGAACCCCAAGAGTCAGCGGCCCCACTGATCCCACAGGGAGAGTCATTGAAGGTATTGGCTCAACTGAACTATCGACCATAAATACTTTATGGTGAATTGTTCGATACAAGTCAGTATTTATTTATTAGCTCTGGCCGTGTTTATACTAAAAACTTTTCTTTTGCTGAATTTCAGTTTGTACACAAAATAAATGTTCGATATATATATATATATATAAAATATATATATATATATATATATATATATATATATATATATATAAGCGCATTGTGTGTCATTCCATCGGTTATACATCCCTGCAGGTGAACATCAAATCTGTCTGCCTCACTCTGGAGGCCGGAGTGGGACACCGTACTATCCCCATGCTTCTGGCCAAGTCCTCCTTTGATGGAGACGTCACAAACTGGTCTACACTCATTAACCTACACAGCGTGCTTCACCTTGAGGTAACACACATACGCACTAGATTCTAGGTCCTTATCCGAATTACTTACTTATCAACATTTCACTGTAAAAAAGCCCTAAAACACTGTTAGACTTCTGCATCTGTTTGATTTTGATATGGTTTGGTCTTTTCCAATATGAGTAAGGCATAATACTGTTTAAGATGATACATATTGTATATTTTACATGCACCTGTTGATGGTAATCTTCCACATTTCTGTGTTTTGGGTTTAACTTTTAGGTTAACTATTACAACGAGGTGATGGGAGTGTGGGAACCGCTGCTGGAGCCCTTGGAGGATGAGAAAACCGATGGTTTTAGATCATGGACACTGGAACTGAAGGTATTGATATACATTAACAATTAAAAACACACCCATGCTATATACATAATATATTCAGAAATACATCCACAAAATATTTCAAATGTTTCTCTATCTTATAATCAGATGAAAAAGAAGCCAGTGAAGTACATGGGTCTAGATGAGGTGGATTATTATGTCCCGGACTATAAGACGATTATCGTCATCAGCAGTAAAGACCAGCTCAACATCACCCTCACCAAGTCTGGCCTGGTGATGCTCGGTAACCTGGGCACGGTAAGAGAAGAGCTCCAAGTATTTTAACAGGAAGCCTAAGAAGAGGGCGTCCTCGACAGTCTTTGCTCTTGCCTTCCACCAGGCATTTGCAGAGGCTGCCAAACAGACCGCAGACTCTTTCCAGAAGGATGAAGCTCCATTTGTAGTGAAAAACCGCCTCGGCTTGCCGGTCTCCTTCCGCCACAGCGAGATGTTTTGCCCCGTCAGCGAGCAGAGCACCAACGGCACCGTGAACATGCAGGATGGGGAAAACATTGGCATGGACTATTCCACGAAAGCAGACTCTGACCAGTTCTCAGCAATGATCTCCTTGAGTGGAAAGGACTACTACATAGAGCCTAGTAAGTTGACTTGTAAACACAATTATAATATAAATGCACATGCTAAAGTCAAATTACTAGGCGTAGGAATATTACTTATACACAAAACTTGCCCACAGTGTTGGTTTTGCACACAGCCTACACTATTGTCAGTTAACCATGATGATAAAGCAGAAAAGGTTTATTATTTCAAAATGATGACCTAATTGATTTTCGAAAGTATTTATCGTTAAAAGAAACCGGGTGCAATCATCTTCAAAATAATGTTGTCATCAATACCAGCTGCTGTAATTACTTTTGCATCAAACTTTGTATTAAAAAAATTAAAAATACAATGTTTCCAGGTAAATAACTGCCACTACTTCCATTGCTTTCTCCAGCGCCAATGGGCCACACCTCAGCCGGTGTGATCCCCCTGATCAAGGTGGGCGGAGGCATGTACAACGTGATGCACAAAGACTCACGGGTCACTCGTTTCCTGGTCTGTCAGATTTACTCTGTGGAGGGAAGCAAGTACATCAAGATCCGCTCTCCTTTCCAGGTAAAACGCTGAATATATTATATTAGTTTAGCCATCTTCAGTTCGTATCAATTTGAAATGAAAGAAAATACATGTCCAAAACTTAACTCTTTCTCTCATGTCTTACAGATCATCAATCATTTCTCAATCCCTTTCAAAGTTTTGGAAGGATCAACATGTCTGGGCACAGCTCGCCCTACCGAGCAATTTTGTGTGCCTCTGGACTCCTATGGGTGAGGAAGAAAACAGTAATTCTTTGCAGTTTCTTTTCTAGGTCTAATATTCTTTGTGCACAAGACAGGATGATATGACTAATGAAGGCACGTAGTACACGTTCCTTCAAACACCCGATCTCTGCTGCCCCCCTCAGGTCTGAGCTCAGCCTGCAGCCCATAACAGAGGAGGATGCCGACGATCAGGGTGAGCAGTTTGAGTGCTCAGAGGGCTTCAGCTATGAACAATTTAGCAACCTGCCGCCAGAAAAATGCCTCCATCAGTCCTGCCGTCGGCGTGGAGATCAGGGCGGCGTAATGATGGTCAACATGGTGCCATTAAGAGATGCTGTGACATTCAAGCACAGTGGAGGTGTTGAGGATAACTTTGATGTTCCCTTTGCGCTTCACCTGTGGCCTTCCATCCTGCTACGCAACCTGCTGCCTTACCCCATCTCTTACAAACTGAAGGTATGATGAATCTAGTTATCTACACTGAAAATGGAATAATAGGTTCATCTTCTGGGTTATGTTTTTCCTTATGTTGGTTAAGTTTTGCGCTGCTGATTTGCTGTTTGTTAGAGAAAAAACTAAAAGTGAAAATGTCCAAAATAAGCCATGCTATGGAAAATGGTCACTATGTTTACACATGTATGTTAAAGACGACTCGTATTACAAGCTCTAAATCATGTAGGGAAATTACTTCATTTTGACTTTTAGATAGTTGGGCATGCTTAGGGTGCACGTTCTTGGCTAAGATTCATTATTGGCATAAATGGAATAATTCATGTCAAAAAGATTATTCCCAAATAATCAAATATTAATAATGACAACTAGGCACCGCCCTGGCACCAGGGACTAATAACCAAACTATAAATTGAGTCTTATAACGGATGTTTACACAATAAGTTAACAGTCTAATATATAACACTAAGAGTTGGAGTAGGTTTGTACACAAAGTAAACAACACAATATGGCAAAAAATAAGACTGAAATAAACCAAGGAACATTACACTCACACACAGAGACTTGACTGGCGCTCTCCACTCTGGTAGATCCTTGCCGCGTTCTTTTAATCGACTTACAACTACCGTCTTTCCATGAACGATGATCTCGCTAAAATCTCAAGAATCACTGTTGAACTCAATGTCTCTCTCAGGACAGTGGAGTCTCTGCCCCCGAAGCCACTTTGAACTCAGGCCACTCGGCCCAGCTTCACACTGCAGTCATCGACCAATCAAGACTCGACCTGCGTCTACTCGACTACTTGGCTCAGGACTGGTCATCTGAGTACAGGTCCGGCGTCGGTTCCATTAGTAGTTGATCCTTTACTTCCCATTTCTTAGTGTTTTCTTGTTGTTTACGTATAATCACAATATACCATGCAAAGAACAGTCACAATATCTTTGTGAAAAGGGTCTTCTGTTTATGTGGTGGCCATAGTTCACATGTTTTTAAGCCTCTAACACTGTAGTAGATGTATCCTGAGTTTGAGTCACTTGCATTCTGCTATTGCATTTCTCATTGAAAATACTGATTATCCTGTCGTACAGTTTTCACAGAGACACGGAAGAGATCTCCTTCATCGCGTTCCAGTCTCTAGGAGAGAATGGCGAAGACGAGTGCGAAGGGACAGGGATGAAGAAGGCGGAGTTGGATATAGCAGTGCATGTCAAACATGACCTGGGGCAAACGGTGGTTGCCATCCACTCACCTTATTGGATGGTGAACAAGACCGGCAGGTTGCTGCAGTACAAGGCTGACGATATCCACCGAAAACACCCGCTGGATTACGACATGCCTCTGCTCTTCTCCTTCAAGCCTCGTTACTTCCTGAAAAACAATAAGGTAAGGATTTCTTATTAATAATTAATGATGATGCAGCATTGTGGTAGGAGTGAGAGTTGAATTATATTTGCATATTGCTGACATTACAACAGCATTGCACATAGACATTTGCATTAAGATTAGTATTAAAGAGTTTCCTAATTACACCATTTATTTCAATCAAAGCATTTATTGAAGTAGCCAAAGAAATCGTATTGCTATCATTAAACTAGGAAACTAGGAATGTTGTTCATGGACAACATTTTGCGCCCAAGTGAAAATTACTGCAGCTTTGAACTCGGGAACATTGAGAGGATCCAAAGATCCGTTTCCAAAATCCCCGGCTGTCATTTCTTGGTGTACATGAATTTGATGCCGTTCGTTTCGTCCCTCAGGTCCGTCTGATGATCTCAGACAGTGAGCTCTCTGATGAGTTCTCCCTGGATACCGTTGGCAGCTATGGAGACGTCAAATGCAAAGGCCAATTTAAGGATTACTTGGTAACTATGTTGCCTTTTTGGCTGATATTCACAGATGCATCAATTCAAACTTTGAAATGACTTTTGTATGTAAAGTAGGCAGGTCCGTTTATGGAAAATAATAATTTTCTTTTGTGCATGTGCAACATCCATCTGATCTCAGGTGGGTGTGAAAATTGACAAGAGCAGTTTCAGTCTGACCCGCATCGTGACCTTCGTGCCGTTTTACATGCTGGTCAACAGAACCAAGCACAGTGTCTTCGTATGTGAAGTGGGGCAGGACAACTGGACAGAGGCTCGGCCAGAACAGGTCAAAGCCAAACAAACCTCTTTCAACTTGTTTCATTGCACAGTTCTTTTGAGGATCGTGCCGTTTCTAGACTGACATCATCATATATTTGGGCAGGCAGTTGGTTTTGACTCTCATTAATATCAAGCACAATTGTATGGTTTGTACTGTTTATCATTTACATGTAGGGGTGTAACGATTCAGCTCTATTACTCCGATCCAACTACATCGATCTGTGCTCGGCGAGTTGGCCATATGGACAACATATATCGATCAAAGATCGATTTAGAATGTAATAAATCAGGTCCCGCCGTCCCGAGCCCGATTCAACTTCCGGGTTTCACGGCAAATCCCAAAAGGATTGAAATAGAGGGGGGGTTTTCGGGGGTTGGTAGGGGGAAACCATTATTGCAAGGGTGTTTTTTGTGTATATCACTACTTTATTCAAATAAAATGTGAATGCATTTTCCATTCATGGTTGTTTACTTGTTTATTTATATTCATAATTAATTGATACCTGATTCTATTACAAGAAACAACAGGAATCTAGGAAATTTATTTCAGTCACTGAATCATTTATTTCAATTCATTGAATCATTTCGGATCGTATTGTTCTAAATGAACCAATATCGTCCTTGAATCGTATCGACAACCATGAATCGTGATCCAATCGTTGTTAAAAACGAATCGTTACACCCCTATTTACATGTCAATCTTTTTTTATTTTTTATTTACAATGTAATAATTCAACATGTAATGTCATAATTAGGAAAAATGCGTCACATCCACCGTTTTTCAAATACCGAATGACTTACTTTGGAATACCTTCAGAAGAAACACCTACTGTATTGGATTGAAAATGTAACATTTTTTTATTTTGCATGTAGTCGGCCATTCCCTTCTGGCCTGAGAATGACACCAAGCGACTAAAGATCAAAGTGGAAGGTTGTTTATTGCCTCCTCGGACTATTGACTTCACACGGCCGGAAAACTGCTTACTGCTGCATCTGGACAATTCTGTAAGTAGAAACACAACATAAGGAATTTCCCTTCATGCTAAGTGATTCATTCTGAGACGCGCTGTAGTATGAGATGTTCTATTAGTGCTGATAAAATGTTTTTGTTTTTCTGCAGGTGGGGGGGATCACGGTGGATGTGAACTTGTCAGAGCACTCGGCCACAATCCGATTCTCGGAGTACCACGATGGTGCTGCCCCCTTTCTCATCATCAACCACACCAAAGACCAGACTCTGCAGTTCAATCAGAGGTGAGATAACAAGTGACACTTTTGTGTGGAAATATCAACTGGGTAGGATTTATTGCAAATAGGGTGAGAATGAGGAGAAAAGGGTATACAAGTTAGATATTCAACGGGACAGATTAAGCCTGTCGTCATGGTTAAATTCAAGTTAGTAAGGGACTCAATAAATAAGTGATTAAGTTGCAGAAGAGTGAGATGTTTTTAAAGTACGCGCCGAAGATGGATTGGCTCTCAATACTTTATTTTGGTGAAGATAAATTCAGACTTGGTCAAACCATTTTTGGAAAATATGTAGGGGGGACAATAAACATAACATTTCTGAAGAGCAATTTTTGAAGGGGACAGAAATAATAACGTTAGCTAGTTGTAGTGGGGGCATATTAAACAAGCTGGGTAACACTACATTATATTACACTAGCATAGCAGACTTTTTTGTAATGACTAATTCATTAATTACTTACTCATCATTTGTATTTGAGAACATAAAAACTTCATCCGATGTTTAATGTGAATAAAATAGCCGTAGACCGCCTACTTACTACGTTCCTGTCACTACCCATGTGACTGAGTCGAGTGCAGATCACACAGTGCTAGCAAGCAGTGGACCAAACCACTGTGAGGCAAGGGAGGGGGGACTCAAAATGTTTCTAAACTTAAAAAGCATTGTTGGGGGTTTGTATTGTTTTACTTCCTACACAGATATTCTAAGTATACATTATTATGTTATTTACAATACACACCATTGTTTTATTGATATTTCTTGGGGGGACAACTCTTAGATGGGCGGGGTCCTGACCCTCCTGGGATTTACGCCCTCGTCTCTCTCTCTCTCTCTCTCTCGCACACACGTCCACACACACGTCCACACACACACACAAAAATTGACGTAATTAACGACAAACATCTAATTACGCCGTTAGTGCACTATTTTTGACAGCCCTAAAAAATATATATGCTTGTTACTTGTTTACCGCTAAGCGTGCGTAACGTCTCCCAATGCTTTGTTTTTATAATATTTCAGAACTTGGTTTGATGTAAGTGTTGTCTGTAAATGTACTGTGCAGTTCTCCAAGTTTCATCTCAATTAAGCTTTTAATGTGTCACTCCTGCCTTAAGATGAGACACTGGCTCAGAATGTTTTGCCAGTTGTGCCATGACCATTGTTTGCGTTTTGTTTTTCACTTCATGTTTTACACCTAAATCAAACATTTTTTTATTTCTTAGTATAAAAGGGGCCAACAAGGAAACAATTCTTTATCCAAAATATTCACATGTACATTTTATTGATTCGTTTTTTGCGTATGTCTGAATGAATACACTCCTTCCTCTTGTTGCAGCAGCCTCATGGAGTTGCGTTAATGATAACTGAAAGTATTATTTTTTGCTGATAGCGGTTTATGTTTTTGTGTTGTGGGTCATGCAGCGCCCGGAGAGAATCCACGTGGGTGGCTGACGAGCTACTCGACCTCTCCTTCTCAATGGAGGAGGACAGGTAGAAAATAAGAAAAAACTCTTCTGACACACTCTGAACTCGGATAAAGAACGCCCTTACATGGTTTAGCAGACGGCTGGTGCCAAATGGGGGAGAGAGAGAGAGAGAAGAATGAAGTATCACATGAAAACCCGTGCGGAAATCAAGAACAATACAAATACTGTTATACAATATTTGGGGCAAGAAAGAAGGCAATAATGCAGCATGTTATTGTTAATTTGTGTAACATTAGGCTGATTTTGGAATTGGCTCAATGGGGTTCCCTCTTAAGTCCAGAGTGTGATCAGATAAAGAGTGCAGGTAAAGATTAGTTTAATCTGCTCCTTTCCAATGACAAAGTTAGCAATGATTTTATTAATAGACGCTATTCTACTAAAAATGTATTACTTACATCACAATTACAATGAATCTTTCTTCGTAGACGGACTTCCATTTTCCACAAATGACCTGTTTAACACTTTTTATTGATCTGCTGGGAACTTGTATTGCTTAAGATCTATCAATTTGGTTAAAGGAGCAGGTTAGACATCTAAACCCATTTACTCATTCATCAGTATGTTCTTTTGATCTCCTTTCAAGTGTTGGCTGGATGGGATTCTACCAGTGGACACCTCCTGCTTCTTCCAGTTGTTCTGTTGCTTTACTAGTGTTCTCTAAATTCCCCATCTGTGGATTTCAGCTCATTTCCTTTCCTTTCGCTGCTTGGTTTCTGAATCGAGATGGGTATCGCAGTGGAAATGCATATTTGAACCGTATATCTCCTGGACCTTCTCAGTGTTTGACTGTCATTCTGTCATAGTCTTGTCTGTTGATGGTAATTGTTTGTGTATTTCCAGATACTTTGGATTGGATGTTTAGTGGCTGAGCCCTGTTTTACTGTAGCGTCGTCTTGCCTTGCCTGCTTTTCTGTCACCTCAAATACATGGCATACTGTCTCTTAATGAATTCCTTTTAACAGTGGTGAATAATATATAGTGGTGATATATACCAGACGTGTGTGTCTTGGTGGGTTTCATTTGTGTGCAGCTCTGAGAAGGAGGCGGAGCAGGACGAGCTGCAGGCTGGGAAGGCGGTGCTCTACACCTGGAACGAACCCACTGGGTCCCGGCAGCTTTGCTGGAAGTGTGGTGCTTTCAGTGGGAAGCTGGAGACTGAGAAGGTAATCCTTTTTGTGCTTAAAGAATAATAGAACAGTCATACCGGGTTTTTTTTTTTTTTACAGTATGTGTGTTTGTCTCCAACTTTTAGGACCTGCATAAGGACATGAACAATAAGGCAGAACTGTTTGTGATCTCCTTTTATGAAGGTAAAGTACATGAGCTTGTACAAAAAAAAACAGACCACCTCTACATACTCTAAGTGTGTTTCACACAACCTTGCCTGTTTAATGTCGGTGCTGTCCTACGGCAATGTACTAATGTATACAGATCAAAGACACATTGAGTTTGCTTTTGTTTTTTCCTACCAGCTTTAGCAGTATGTTTACTGTCACTGTGCTGTAACTGATCCTGACTTCTGATCTGAACCAAAATCCAAAGGGCTCCAGCGTGTGGTGCTGTTCACCGAGGAGCTACGGATCTACAAGATGCTCTGTGAGAGCGAGAAGGCGCAGCTGGCCGAACAGGAAATCATCCTCTCGCTACAGAACGTCGGCGTGTCTCTGGTCAACAACATCAGCGGCCAGGAGGTCTCTTTTATTGGGATCACAAGGTAGCCGACCAGCATCACGCATGTGTACACACATTTAAAAGTAGAATAAATGGCCAGGTACATGTTATGACCATACCGCACCACAACTTTAAAACGTCTAAATGCGTATTTGTTGTGGCATAGATGGTTATCATAGCGCCAAAGGCACTCTCTCCCAACACACACTTTGAATTAAAGAAGTTCTCATTTGCTCAACGTCAGATAAGTTAAAGATCAGAAGATGGTGCTGTGTTAAATGGTTGTTATTGTAGAATAAAACTAAACTCAAATTTGCACTTACTGTACATGCCATGCAATTATTGACCACCCGTGTTTCTCCTTTCTTGTTTCAGCTCTGATGTGGTGTGGGAAATAAAGCCAGAGAATAAGAGTCGTTGGAAAGCTCTGAGCTCTAGAGAAGTTGAGATGTTGGAGAACCGGTTCAATAAGTACATTGCATCTGGTTCCGTCGATCATGCCATTGAAGACCTCGACAAGAACCTTCAGGTCAGAGTCTAAATACTCTATGTTGCTATTCTGGTATGAACTAGTAAAAGGCGTTTGAGGCGTTCTACTAATTCCGTTGTATCGGCCTGTAATTCTCCTCCAGGTGTCCTTTACTCCCAACGGCGTGGACATGAGGATGCTGCAGCCGTATTCTGCACCTCTCAGAAGGCACTTCCAGCCTGGGGTGAAGGTGGAGTACAGCGTGTCACCGCGTCAGCATGCCTACCGTGTTCAAATCCATCGCATTCAGGTGAAAAGAAGTCAAATGCAAACATTCCCTAAATATGCAGTATATCCAGGGTGCGATTTGTGGGGGGGGGCATGGTTTTCCGATCCCCCCCCTCTGCTAAATTATTTTTATCTCCGGTGGGGACAAGGATTTCCCCCCCTTGACAGCGATGAATGCAACTTAACTGCTCGCCTACTTAAACTCTTGAAATCTAACAATCTTCAGTGTCAATACATCAGAGTAGCTATTTAGCAGCCTTCTGGCAGACGGTGCATATTTCTGAACGTCATCCAATCAAACGCATCGTAACATTTTAGTGCGGGCACTTCGCAGTGGTGCGCGTGAGCTCGTGACGCGGATCGGTTTCCCCTCTTTGTGCTTCCTCCTCGTAGCCAAACCGTCCGTAGCAGAGAAGCTCTTTAATAATAAGAGCAGCGCGGAGCTGCATTACTGTGAGTGATGGCCTATTACTTTTGTATTGGTTTTGCATATTAACATGCTTTAGACATATTTTATTTGTTATTTATACTAGTAGCCTACTGTGATGATTTTCCACGTCCCAGATGTTTAGGCGCAGTGCGTGATGTGCGCGTGCGGAGCGCCGGCACTGAGCATATTGTCTTACTGTACAGAACCCAGTAATAAAACAACTTTAACAATTAACATTAAAAGTTTTGCCATGTTGTGATGGGGACTAATCCACGGACCCCAAAAAGGGCCGGTCTACCCTTTGCGTTCTTCTCCCTAGTTATGCAAGCTAAAAGTCACATGTTCTTGTCTATGAATTAAAAAAAAAAAAAACATCCCCCTCCTCTGCTTTTTTGTCAAATCGCACCCTGAGTATATCTGTGTCTTTATTACAAGTCTCCTATTTGCCTTTTATTATTGAATACCACTTGAGTTCTCACTTACCTCCTATTTACTAGCTGTTGGTTTACATACTTTCTTCCTATAGATCCAGAATCAGCTGCCAGGTTCCATCTTCCCCTACGTTTTTTACCCTGTGAAACTACCAAAGTCCATCACCATGGACGCAGGTCTGTTACACCACTTTGTATGTCATGTTAAAGTGTGTCTTGTATATACGTTGTCTTTCATGATGTCACACGAATTTTCTTGTTCTTTCAGAACCCAAACCTCTAACTGATATCAGCATTATCACCAGAACAGCAGGACACTCTGATATCTCTCGCATCAAGTAATTGTTTCTCTTTTGACTCTTTTCTCGCTTTGTCTTCTCTCACTTCACTGTCGCTGTTCTTTTTTGTGGTAATGAACAGTACTGTATCTGTTATCTATTGTCCATCTGGTAATGTACTATAATTCATACTTTGATGTTGACATCTTGCCATGAAAAACATTTGATTCGATTTTACTAGTACTTCACTTACGAGTACTTTCAGTGTTTCAAGGGCGCGTCTGTCTTCTTCAGATACTTTAAGGTGTTGATTCAAGAGATGGACCTGAAGGTGGATCTGGGATTCCTGTATGCCATTGTGGACCTGTTCACACCTGAGAACGCCAGCATCATGAGCTCAGAACAGGAGGTCAGGTTCTCGCAGATATCAAAAAGCTACAGTTACTGTAACATAACCTGGGATTTGTTCAGACCCTGTGGACCCTTAATATAATCGTTATCAACTTGATGTGTCGTCCCTTCTGATTTTTGGGTTTCTGTGGCTGTTATTTTACAGGTGGAACTGTTTGAGAAGGACATTGAGTATATAAAGACAGAACTAAACCATGCCTCTGCTGCTGACACCTCTCCTATCAGCCTCTATGAGTACTTCCACATTTCCCCCATCAAGGTGTGTACAGGATGCTACACCCATGAAATGATGAACCAATTCAATCAAAAGCTAGACATGGCTTCAAAGCGCGTTTCTGTTGCCAGTTTAACACCAGAAATAGCCGCGCTCAAGCTTTAGATTTTTTCTTTGCAGCTTCATCTGAGTTTGTCTCTGAGTACGGGAGGAGAAGACGGCCTGAAGGAGAAGCGAGATAAAGAACTCATTCCCGTCCAGTCCCTCAACCTGCTGCTCAAGAGCATAGGCGCCACGCTCACCGACGTGCAGGACGTTGTCTTCAAGTAAGAACGCACGTGAACGCCCGTAGAGACGACGCATAAGTCGTGCGCAGTAGCGTCCATTGATGTTTGTGCGAGTCCCTGCTACTTGACGGATCGTGTCCTTGGTTTTAGGCTGGCCTTCTTTGAGTTGACCTTCCAGTTTTATACCACCCAGCAGCTCCAATGGGAGGTCATCAGGCATTATTCCAAGCAGGTAACACACATGCACAATGACAAAGCCAATGTGCCTCAGAAACTAAAGGGACGATTCTTTTTCATGTGTCATTTATACTTCTGTACATTCCAGGCTATTAAGCAGATGTATGTGCTCGTGCTGGGCCTGGATGTACTTGGAAATCCTTTTGGTCTGATTAGAGGACTGTCTGAGGGAGTGGAGGCGTTCTTCTATGAGCCTTACCAGGTAGGAATGTAATACAAATATGTATGAGTGCTTAAATAATGTATTAATGATGTGGCGTTGGAAAAATGTAGATGATTCTCCATCTTGAGTAGGCACACCTATTAAAAAGCTATTGAATGGGCTATAAAGAGACAAATCGGCATTAGTTTTATGTTAGCGATTGTATGTGTCTGCATAAAGCGCCAGCAGTACAGATAGCACAGTGTGTCTTTTTGTCTGCTTCCTGCTCAACTGTTATCTGTGGTTTTCCAGGGAGCCATCCAGGGCCCCGAGGAGTTTGTTGAAGGAATGGCTATTGGGGTGAAAGCTCTGGTGGGAGGAGCTGTCGGTAAGTACAGTGCTTAAAATACCAACTATGAAAAGATGTCTGATCCCATTGAAAGAAACATGACTAATATGTGTTGCATACAAATACACACACGGTTTTGTTTCCTCAGTTAGTTTGAGTTTCGGTTATATAAGAATGAATGAATGAAGCAACATAACTGACTCGTGTGTTCCCAACAGGCGGCCTAGCAGGTGCAGTCTCGAGGATAACCGGAACCATGGCGAAGGGCGTTGCTGCCATAACGATGGACGAAGAATACCAGCAGAAGAGACGGGAGGCGATGAACAGGCAACCCAGAGGCCTGAGAGAGGGGCTGGCTTGGGGGGGGAAGGGATTAGTGTCTGTACGTACTCTCACCCGTCTTCATCAGCAGAAAATGTACCTTTGCCACACGTATTTTCAGTGCACAGATTTAAAGTAATTAACTTTCTGTTGCAATTGTCATTCAACCAATAGAAATGTATGACTAGAGATGATACTAATACTGCTGCTACTTGTTGATATTGTTGTGTTCTTTTTTTCAGGGTTTTGTCAGTGGGATCACAGGGATTGTTACCAAACCTATTAAAGGTAGTGATGATGTTTAGCACATGCTGATGTGGAAATTGAAAGGCCAAAAAAGTGGCATAAAATCTAAAGTTTATTACTCTGGGTTTTACCATGTTTGTGGAACAGCATACCTGCTCATTCTTATGTTTTTTTCATAAATGTGATTATGTGTTTTTTTTGTTGCAGGAGCTCAGAAGGAAGGTGCAGCCGGCTTTTTTAAAGGAGTTGGGAAAGGTCTGGTTGGCGCAGTGGCCAGACCTACAGGAGGCATTATTGACATGGCCAGCAGTACCTTCCAAGGGATCAAGAGGTATGCGCTTACAACGCCAGGGCATATTCGTTAAGCATAAAAGCCGTGCGCCTGTTTTGTGTGTGTGGTCATGTGGCGATACATTTGCGTGTCTTGACTCGTTTTCAGGGCAACAGAGACTTCACAAGACGTCGCCTCGCTTCGCCATCCTCGCTTCATCCACGAAGACGGTGTCATACGACCATATAAGGAGAGCGAGGGCTTCGGAAGTCAGTTGCTCCAGGTAGGAAAAAAATTCTCTATGTCATCAAGAACACAGATAACAATTGGGAAAATAACAATCGCTAAATATTGTGCTGTATTTCAGAGATAATGAAAAGTTTATCTAAAATTTGTATTTTAGTATTTTAACCCATCTAATTAGTCAGCTTTATTTTATATAGTAGTTTTTCAGCCATTGTATTGAGCTTTTTCCTTTAGGAGCTCAATCTCAAGTAGTATTTCACCTTTTGGGCTGTTTTATGTTTTAAGAAGATGAGTGAACACGTTGGCATCGAAGACAAGTTGGAGAGGAGTTTCAGAGCACATTTGATTCGATGGAAAAGACGTAGTGAGACAGTCGTTTAATGTCCATTTGATCCGTGGGTCTTGTTTGTGCTGACGTTACGCAGCAGTTGTGCTGGATGGAGTGGGTCGCGGCTTCGGCGCGCGAGCGTCAGGTCAGAGCTACAACTCGTAGTGAGGATTTACAGATGGGTGACAAATTAAAGTGGCCCATCACGTTGCTGGACGACAGCTCGGATGCTCATTTATAAAGATTTCTATTGTCCTATTGTTCTACAGCCTGTTTCCCCTCTAAGTGGTCCCCCATCTGCATCGCCGGCTTCAGACCTAGACCAGGGCTCTGTGTTGACGTTTTAGTGACAGTTGTCTGCTCGCGCCGAAATGAGGAACCAATGAAACACAAGTAAACTACGACTCATGCAATGTCACCTCTCACGCTTGTGTTTTACGTTTCTGCTTTAGTTTGTTAACCAGGGTTCAAGTAGATTATGATTTGATTTGAATTGACTTCATACCTTCGTGGTGAAATTAAATTGTCTTGAGATAGAAATATAAACTGACTGACCCTTTGACGGAGGGAAGAAGAGGCTAGAAGGCCCCCTCACGCTGGCCTGAGGGGGGCGAGACTCTCTGGGTGAAAACCCGCTGTGGTTGTGTCTCTGACCTTGACTCTTCTCTCTTGTCATGTCTGCAGAGGAGATTGGCCTACGGTGAAGAAACTGACTCACAGGATGAGGGTGATGAGGAAAACTAGCTAGACTCTAGAAGTGGAAGCTGTAGTGTGGCGTCAGAAGCTGTGTCTGTCACTGTTCTAGTTTACGTTTCAAAGATTTGACTAAACCAAAGAAATTTGAGGGATTCTGGGGGATTCTATTTTTTCTGTCCCTTTGTCCCTTTTTTTTTGTTTTTTCAGTGTCTTTTATGTTATGCATATTTATCATTCATCATTTATCATCGCTTTTCACATTTCATCTTGTTGTTTTGGACGTTCATCACTGTCAAAGCACTCTCATAGTCACAGTCTACTTTGTTTGTTGCGTCATCCTTGTTTTATCATTGTCATTCACAGCCCTCTTTCTGTCAATAAAATATTCACTCTTTAAACTTCGGCCTGCAATTTTCATTGTCTTTGTTTCATCCCATCATCCCTCACCACCTCCCAACGTTTCCACTCTCCGCTTCCCGTCTATTGTAGTTAATACTTCTTTACAGTATGCAGTTGGAACTTTGGAACGCACACAACTTGGTATCTTGGTATTTTTTTTTTTTTTAGTATTGGTCTTTAAGAATACTCACTTTCTTCCTTTTCATTCAGAAAATTGAGAATGGACGTTTTGCCAAGTACAGGTACTTTGCTCATGCGAAAGTCAATGAGTCCGACTTCTTGATGATCACTAAGAGGTGAGTGGGGTTTTTTCACCATCTTTTTCCTATTCTGTTCACAAACCCCCATGACTAAGTGAAGTCAGTACATCTACATTATTGTGTGGATTTAATCTGGTGTACACCTTGTTGTCTTTTTGTAAATAGTCTATAATCATGACATGATATATTCGCTGCTTTGCGTAACCCTTTTTCGTGTGGTTTATTTTCCAGGGGAATATTCTTTGTGACCGAAGGCACATTTGGCCAGCAGACCTGTGAGTGGCAGTATCTGTTCGAAGAGTTCACCAAGGATCCAATCATTGTAGAGAACAAGCGGCTTCGCATCGAGGCCAAGGTACAATGGAAAACTCTTAGAACAGAGGTTCACAATTCTTTAGTAATATTTGTAGGACAGTTTAAAACTATCATTTCGACAATTATTGTACGAATAAATATGTGTTATGTTCTGCAGGAGAGGGTGAAGTCCGTCTTCCATGCCAAGGAGTTTGGGAAGATCATAAACTTCAAAGATGCCAAGATAGCCAAGGTGAGTGAAGCATTTGGACCCGCAATGTGTTTTCTGGTTCCATGTTAAGATATGGAGACATTTTTTCTATATTTAAACTATTCCAATTGTTGTCATGGAAACCTATGTTTCTGTATGTGTTCTTTGATTTCAGTGGGTTCTTGCCAGATTGGACGATGCAAGAGACAGTTTACCCAAATACTGACTGGTCAAGAAGAGCAAGGAATACAAATAATTTAGTAAAAAGAAAACCCACACAAAGCCTGTGTGTGTGTGTCAGTGCCTTTGTTCTTCACTGCATGCCAATTTGTTCACCATAACTCAAGTATGGAGGTGAACCAATGCTGTATGGTGACTGTTGGTGGATGAAGTGTGTGTGTGTGTGTGTGTGTGTGCATGCTTACTGAAGTGCTAGAATTTGACAGCTGACTGCCATTAATTGACCGACAGAAGCTCTGAACACACTGAACCAAACATCGCCTCACTGTTTTCGCTCTGATTGCACTCGTCTTTCCGCAACACAGATTTCTGATAAAAGATAATAATAATTAACATGTTTTAAGTGGGACCGTGTCTTGCACATTTAAAATGTGTTGTTTTCAAACCCATTTTCTTCCACTGGATCTCTGTTTCTCCTCCTGTCGTCTTACATGTCTGCTTCCGTGGGTCATTTAGAGCTGCATGTTATTTTTATACCATATTGTCAAGCTGTACATTGATCATATGTAGTATCCTATCGTATGTATATAACCATCCAACATTATAGTCTATATTATGGGGTTACAGATTGTCATTTGGTGGTTTTTATACTCCACATATGCAATGCCAACTATGTTGATGACTCATGGAGAGAAATGTAAATTAAATGAATGCAAATTGTAGCTGCTGCTGTTTACTTTGTGCTGTACATTTCTTCCTTTTGGTTTGAGGTGTATCATGGTTTAATATGACCGAATATTTATGCCAGTAATGTTTGTCATTTATGAGCAGTGGGTTCACACCGGTGGCTTAATACATTTCATTACCCCACTCACACCCAAATAAAATGTGTTTTAAATGTGTCTCTTGTACTGAAAATATCAAGCTCACAAATGACACTAAATGAATTAACTTAACTCGCATGTTTTGGGCGTGACCTGCTCAAACATCTTACTGATCTTTAAAACGCTACCTGAGGCTCTTGATATTGATCTCCAACCAAACACGGCATTAGCTACATATGTTTGGTACACTGTACACAAAGAAATGGACATACAAAGATTGTGGCGTTCGGTCCTGAACTTCTTCCCCGTAGAAGAATATTGTTTACTGACCTGATTGAATTTACACGACTGGAGAAAATAAAATACTCACTTAGTTCTGACATACTTACGTAGTGGCCAATACCCTTTGGTAATGATTGGCCAATCCTAGTGGCATTTGAATTTTTTGGTTAGAATGTGCTGAGATGATAATTTCTACTTTGTAGAGGTATCTACTCTCGAAGTGATCCAGTGTGTGTGTATGTGTGTGTATTTTTATATGTATATTGGCTTTTTTTGCTAAAATTGTAGGTTTGTTAATGTTAACACAAAAACAGAGGAAAAAGCAATGGAACTATAACCCAAAGTACATGTTTACTGTATTCGTGTGCCAATATTTTCTAATAAAGAAAAGAAAAAAGCTTTAAATTAAGTAACTTTCAGTCTTTATTGAAAATACCATAAATATAGCGTTTCTACAGAGAATAAACGGTTGAGAAGAGCCTTGGATTATTTACATCTTGATGCACTCGCTGGCTGGGCTCACTGTCCTGAGTAAATGAGGCACTTGCAGGCAAAAGCAGACACACGTGGTTCAGTGTTAGAAAAACAATCTACACAATATACAAAAATTCAGGTAATGAAAGTGATTCTTGCGGCTATTGCATGAGCAGAAATTGTATATTTGGATCCTTTCTTTTTTTATAACCGTATCCCACAAGTCAACGATATTATTTCACACTAAATTTCACATTCTGCCTTCTACAGGGTATCATTTTCTTACAGCACATTTCTAAAATAGGAACTACAAAACACAAAGTCTGCATTTCAGAAACGATCATTTAGATTGTTTTCATTTGTTTGGGTAAGTTGGTTAACTGTTTGTATTTCCTTTTGCCGAATTGTTACAGGCACAGAAGATGAAAATATTTAAAACTACATTTTTTTTTAATTGGACCCAAGAAACAAGCACATTAATGTTTTGTTTTAAAGTAACTCGGCTCACATGGGTCACATGGGTCCTGCTCCTCTCACACCAGATTGAACTCCTTCAGGTTGTGTCTGAGGATGGTGTCTTTGACGGCAACGAAGACGAAGCGGATGTTTTCTGTGTCGGTGGCGCAGGTGAAGTGAGGGTACACCGCCTTGTCTTTGTCCGGATTTTGTTCGTTGTACATTTTCAGGATGAATTCTTGCGCAGCTGTCGCATCCTGCTGAGGTCCTGCAAGTTTGGTTGTTTTGTTATTATTTATATCAAATATTAGTAGATAAAAAAAAATTAAGCCTTTTGATTCAACATTTCCAAAGTGATGAGAGACCAAATGTCATTAAAAAAAATAAGGGCGTGCAAGTCCTGATAGCGCTTCTCATTTCGGTACGTACCCAGGTGGGTTGGAGGATTGTAATTTTTTTAAAGTTAAAGAAAACCCCGGACAAACCTGTGAATTCAGGGAAGTATGTGGATAAATGAGAGTGCATGATCTTCTCGTTGAGGATGTCGGTCTTGTTGAGGAACAGTATGACAGAGGCGCGCTGGAACCACGGATAGGTTATGATGGTTTTGAACAGAGCCTTGCTCTCCTCCATGCGGTTCTGAAATCCGAAGAGCGGCCAATAAAGAGGCAACAAATGAAGACACATTTCTAAAGGGCGAGAGTCCGGCACCAGATCTGCTGTTGGTCTGTTCTCACCTCGTTGTCGCACTCGGCCAGCACCTGGTCGTACTCGCTGAGCGCCACCAGGAAGATGATGGAGGTGACGTCCTCAAAGCAGTGGATCCATTTTCTCCTCTCTGACCTCTGACCCCCAACATCCACCATCCTGCAGTGACGACGACAATAACAACACAAAAGGTATGCGCCGCAAACCTGCAGTGGCTCCCGTTCCGGTGCAGCGACACTGGCATGTTATAGCTCACCTGAAGATGACGTTATCCATGTCGAAGGGGTACTCGATGATTCCCGTGGTCGGCACGCGGACTCTGAGGATGTCCTGCAGGTCAGGTATATAAGAGGGTTGAGAAATGCGATCCAGGTCGGTGAGATAGCTGAAAAAAGAGAATGAGTACAATAAGAGGAAATCTCGTGGGAATTAAAACATGGTGGGGGAATTTAGGAGCTATTCAAACTAGTAGAAAGCGATACACCATGAGAAACCTGATTTATTAATGCTGGAGTAAATGCATGCAGTTATCTTCCCTATGCCTAAGTAAGTTTTGACGTTGAATTTGTGAGCAGAAAGAGTTTTTTACTCCAGGAGAGGTACAACTACGGTGTATTTAAGTTCACACTTCATCTACTCGGCTTAAAATAGCAACCCAAAGCTGTTTTATCTGGATCAACAACTTTACAACACTGGTCTACACTGGTCTGTGTTGTCAAACGGGACACCTTCTGTGCTTATTAATGTTTATTTTCGTAATAACAAAACACAGCAGCCAGATTGCCACAGAAGTATACAATGGGAGGTTTTTTTTACCTTTAAGGTGTGAATGCTCAAGCCACCAAAACATCTGGTGCAAAATGACAGACTCCCATATTTCTGTACTTGTTTTTGTTGTGGTAATTCAATTTGATATTCTGATATTTGTTGATTTAAGAATCCACATAATCATTTAATCAATAATAATTTTGAATTTAAGTTATATAGTTGCTGGTTGTTAAACCTGATATATGGGAAACACAACATATCGTCAGTGTCTTCAAAGTCAGTTGCAGCCTTGCTGATTATAATGCAAAGCAGTTATAACACAATCACAGCTATCACAGTACATTAAAAAAAGCATAGTCGATTCGTGGAGTGCGTCTCGGAGAGGTGTCAAACTGAGCAGTTTGATATTTCTGTGGAGTTCACGCTTTACCTCGTTATTTTCTTCCCCCTCTGTAACATCTGTGCGATACTTGGAACAGCTGTAGGGAGTACAATCTCAACCAGTTACACTTTGTGTGTCCAATGCTCACTATTTGGTGGAGTCGGACAGCTGGTATTCTCTGCGTCTTTCGTAGCACTCCAGTATCCCTCCGTCCTGCCACAGATCCTTGAGTGCCGCCGCAAGGCTTTGATCAAACTCCTCCACCTTATCCACTTCCACATCCAGAATGGAGTTTGCGAGGCTCTGCGTGGACACACACAATTAGAGAATGGTTCATCTTACAGCTTCTCTCACACCTCCTGAACTCTTCTAAATGCAAAGACACACAGCTGAGTGCGACCTAGTGGTTATTATTTAACTGAACAAATAAATTAACTCCACAAGTGAGTTTCAAAAAAAAAGGGGCCGTGTAAACTGTTCACCTGATATACAAATCAAACTGGACAAACAGAACATCGGCCATGTGGGACTAAACTGCAGCATCCGGGAGGTCTGTTATTTTATCTTATCTTATTCTTAATTTTTTAATATGTCTTGAAAGCGCAATTCTTGTCTTGTCTCTACTCTCTATTTTCTTGTATTCTGTGTCCTTTTTGCTGCTGCAACACTGCAACTTCCCCTCGGGGATCAACAAAGTAAATATGTTGAACATAAAGTCACAAAGTACCACTTCAATCAAATCACAGCAAATGAGATGACTAAATCCAAACAATAAAAAGCACATGCAAGAAGGCTTCTCTATCACTGTCTTCCCCTTCAGCACAGCAGAAAGGCCCAGCCACAAGAAAACCAAACATCAAAAGGCCCCTGCAATTGACTTACTAAAAACCTCCCCTGCCATTCCATAGGTGAGGGCAAAACAGTGGTTGCCTCTAATGTCTGTCTGGACTTGATCACGGTCCCTTCCCCCAGTTGGAATACAGGATTGGACTAATCAGTCCCCCGACCGAAGCTGGTCTCAGGGGGGGTGAATCACCACGACGAAACGCCCAGGTGAGCTTCCGCCCCCTTTTTTATAGTCCCTGCCCCTCAACCTGGGTCCTAACACTGGAGGGCCCGCTTACCTGCCTCGCCTCACTAAGACAAAGACACGTCATGCGACCAAGTAAACCCGGACCCCCAAAAACGTGTCTCTCTCGTGGGAAAGGAAGCGGACCTTGTTCTTGGGGTTAGTGAAAGAAACACCGAGCGCCTCCATGGCTCGCAGCATGGCCTGCATGGAGGTGAAGATGTTCTGGTACACCAGCTTGGCGTAGCTCCTCTTGTCGTCATCTGTGTAACCTCCTCCGTGGATAATCCTCATTTGTTTGACGAAGGTACTCTTTCCACTCTCTCCAGTGCCTGTTGAATACAAAGAGGCTTAAATCCACTCATGTCTTTTGACACTCATCTGTCTGTTTCTGTGCAGCTGGACACTAGGAGTGAACACGGAGTTTGATGAGGGTGGTTTTCTTTGTATTCCAAGGTGCAATAGGGTGTGTTTGGACACATAGCAGCTTTTCAATGACAGACAAGCAAACAGAGACACTAAAAAAAAAGCCGGCCCACTACATTTACGACAAAACGTTATAAATGCACTACCTCACATGTTCACTAACTGTCTCTGTTTAACACGCACACACACACACACACACACACACACAATACTTCATCCACCAACAGTCACCATACAGCATTGTTCCCCATGACTCGAGTATGATTCTCAGTCGGTCATGTTCATCTCTCACAGCTCAAGCACCTTATGTTTACATTCAGGCCACATGAGGCTGAATATATTTGTTTAACAAATGTTTGTTTATGACCAGATCTGAATATTGAAACGTCGCACTCCTGTGTGTCTCTGCGTGAACTTGTACACCTGCGTGTGTGTCCCTGCGTGCCATGCGAGTGAGCTGAAGCTCAGTGAGGACTGGGGACTGGAACCAGCACGCTCCTGGTTTCCTGGATCTTTTGCATGGCATCTCCAATACTTGAGTTTTTACATCTTCGCAAACAAAACATAGACAAATGTTCTGCATTTGAATGTGCCTTGTTTACAAGTCAAGTTTCTTGGAGATGGGGAGGATGGGGCAAGACGGGCAGGTAAATACCGAGATGGAGGCAAATGTGGTTCAGGCAAAGCCTGCTGTGCTTCACTTGTTCAGAGAGAGAATGAGAGTGAGCTCTCTCTCTCTCTCTCCCCTAAGGGAGGCAAGTAGGATGTCAGTCGCTGGTACGATTCATGTGAGCTGATGAAGTTCCTTCTTATTGATGTTACGTTTGGGTTTGTTATTTCAGTGGCTCTAACATCAGACTTTTCTTTTTATTTCTCACCTTTGGAGCTGATGTGCATTCAAATGTAACCACAAAGGATCAGCCTGTTTATTCATATCTATGTAATTATAATAATACAATTCAACAATTTGATGAAAAACAATTGAATATCCGACTAAATTAAAGACTCCAGTGTTGGGTACACGTTTGTAAACTAGCATTTGTTGACCTTTTTTCCTTATGGATGAGTATTGATCACGTCTTTCTTTTGAATCGTAAAGTTCTCTCTCAGATGAATTAAAACACATGTTAATTGATTCCTGATTCTCATGAAGATCAAGTGCTGTTTAAGTTAAGTAAAAAAACATTTAAAATGCGGTCTGAGAATCCTCCTTATTTTAACAATTTAACACTTCAAATTCATCACTGGCATGTGAACATGTGTGTGTCTGAACATGAACAGCAGTTTATGTTTTACGTTTTTGTGTCTTTGTGCACATCTGTGTGTTTGTGTCACAGTTGTGCAGACTTTCAGTTTACATGTTAATAATGCTGACCACACACACTCACACACACACACACACACACAGGGAAACAATGAACCACAAACATAACGTCACACACTTCCTTGTGGGGCCGACTGTAAATGATTGCCAAGAAGAAAAACGACTATCAGGTTTCACACGTTGCCATCGTACGGGTCATTTTAGGTTTAAAACTGAAACTGAAATTTAGTTGTGATAATATGTATTAGAAATTAAAATAGATGTTTACTGCAATTATTTATGATCAACAAGTCTTATCTGACATTGTTTCACACATCTATTTTTGTATTTAATTCCATGTCACGATGTGAGTTTAGAGTAATCTACATTTATAATGCATACGTGGTTACCTTAATTGACACAAGTACACAATATTATCAACACAATAATTCAGTTATTTGGTTTTCGTTATAAAGTTCGTAAATATATATATATATAAAGGAATTACACAAACGTACGTTTTGGAAGAAAACGAGGGGCACAAAAGGACTATGGCAGCCATTACACAGAATTGACCCCTCGATATCAGCGTGGTCTCCTCAGGCGCCACAGCTGCACAATGTAGAGTTAAATACTTGTATCTCAAACCAGTGAGCGAAGTGACCGATAGCTGCTTGTGTAACGTGCGGAGCGGAGCGGTGTTGACATGTGCGCATTGCCTGGATGGACCGCAGCAAGTGTTGCTGTTGATCTTTGATTCTGGTTGTCTCCCACTCGTCCTCTCCGGGGACCCGACTGCGGCCCTCCTAATGAAGCCCACAGAGACGCCCGAGGCGCTCTGACCACATAAAAACATTTTATTCTTACACTAATTCCCACTTATCGAAGGTGACGTGTGACTTTTGTCATCTTGTTGCTGATGGTGTTTGACCTTCAACCTTTTAGGTTTATAAAGGGCTTTGATGGACACAGAAAAAGCAGAATACTCCAAACACATCAGACTGTGGCAGCCGAACATGGCGACAAAAGCAAAAAAACTATGAATAAAAAGAGATAATCCCATAATAACAAATAACTATACAAGCAGGTTTTACAGCGTTCTAAATGCCTTTTGCTTGAATGGGACCCAGATGTGCTTTAGAAGTTCATCAAAATATTCTAATCCCTTATGAAATCAAACAGGGTTGGTGTGATGTCATCTGTCAGATGAGACTCCGTTCATCTGTATCACCAGACCACTGACTCGTTTCCCGGTTGGTTTTTTTCCTCTCCATCTACAGTTGTCATAACTTCCCGGCAGCTGTAACAGCAACTTTGTTTTCCTGCACAGTAGTGAACTGACGCATCTTGCACTGTACCAGAATACGTATAATCTCCCATTCAATGAGGAGAGAAAATCAATTTTTAAGCAAAATCAAATGAAAAATCGAATAAATTGGGTCCGGCCGTGTTTGAGGGAGCAGGAAACCCTCTATTTCTGTGCGGCTCAGGACAACATTTGCATGGCTTTTGCATGAGGCGCGCCCGCAGCAACCAGTTATGGCTTCCTCTCGCACCACGGGCCGAGGCCTCGGCAGCGGCTCCTGTCCCCCAGGGGGGCTCACAGGTTTGGGCCAGCGCCATGGATGAGTCATGGATGAGTCATGGATGGAGGGTTTGAGATGCCTTGTGGAAACTCTCAGATCTGTCCCCCTGCTGCTTGAGTGAACGTAGGACCCAGGATCATAACACTGAAAGGTTTGAGCTGTTTCTCAACCGGTCTGGAAAAGCAAGTCTGTGTACCTACACCAGGAAATAAGCTGCGAGGACATTCACATTAACGTCTCTCTGAGAGATGTTTAAGCAGGCCAGAAGCGGTATAACTCCCCCTGTCAATCCGGAGATGTGTCTACCCGTTGCCTAAATCCTAGTTTACCTGCACGGCCAGGTGTGGCCAGAGGAAGGTGGTGAATGCAGAGAAACGATCCTCTGAGGCGCTTTGGAGGATCGTGTCATGGTATTTTTTACGCGCACCGTAAGGGGATATTTATTTTTCGTCTGTAATTGACCCCGCGATGTCACCGTGCACCCCCTCACCCCCCCTCACAGGTGTGATGCCCGGTCCCCGGCGGAGATGCTCACCCAACAGCAGCAGCTTCAGCTCCCTGCGGGAGTCCTTCTTGTCTCTGCGCAGCTGCTTCTCGATCTCCTCGTTGATCCTCTGGTTCTCTCTGTCCTCCGCCGACTCGCAACAACCCATCTTTTTTTTATACATATATATATATCACCGATTAAATTAATGCGTAAAGGTTCGTTCAGGTTCCTCTCCTCTCCTCTCTCAAAGTCAGAGGGAATAGACGCATAGCATCTTTAATGCTTCGTCTTCTTATTCTTTCTCTCAGGTAGAGAAAAGCACGTGTTTTAATGTTTAAAACAGATAATCCTTCTGTTAAGGGAGGTAAAGTCCAGAGATCTAATGAATTCTTCCTTCTTCGTTGACCCTCTCGGATAAGGCACTGCGGTCGGTCTGAGGCGGGACGCCACTTGTTGAACTTTATGTCAAGGGGGCGTGGCCCCGCGGGACTTTATTCGGAGGGGGCGTGGCCCCGCGGGACTTTATTCGGAGGGGGCGTGGCCCCGCGGGACTTTATTCGGAGGGGGCGTGGTACCGCTGAACTTTAGCAAGCCACACATGATGTCTTCCGCCTGGGTGAAGCGATCAGTAACCACAACCAGGACCGCTCGTGCTTTAATTAAGCTGCAACAACAACAGAAACAAAACAAGGAATGGACGAGCTGTTTGCCCGGCTTGGATAACCCGGCCCTGATGATGGCGTGGCCATCTGCGGATAGCTTTCTTGGCAAATGTACAGACAATGGCAGCTTTTAACCCATTGCAAGCTTTCTCCGTAGTTTCGCGGCTCCATAGATAGATAAATACATGGAGAGGTGTCGATGCCGCTGCATTTCTATGCGCTGCTGTGTCTCCTGGCGGCCACTAGGGGGCAGGCGGGCTAACAGCGTGGGGAAGCATTGGCGCGTGAGTTGTATTCTGGTTCTTAAAGCTCAGTTTATGCTTCTGCGCTGCGCCAGCCGGCTTTTTCAAGTGTTCAACAAAGACAAAAGAGAGGAATTGCATTCACATTTTTATTTCATAGCAGTAATGTAAGAGTTAATTATGTATAGATATATTTGCGTTATTGTTAAAAAAATGATATACAGGTGAATACAATGTTGGATTATAACTATAATAAGGATTAATACAGTGATTGTTTTTCTCATTTTAAAATGAGAAAGGAAAATTTAAAAATGAGTATATGCGTAGCTGTAGTAAATGTTGTTCAATCTACAGACCTCATAACAAATGTGAATGGTGCTCATAATAATTATTACAGCGTCAGTCTTTTTAAAATACTGCTCATATAGCTAAAACCAAACCAAAACAAATCACGCGTCTCACTTAAATCTTTTAAATGTCAGTGTGCATTCAGGCCTTATATCAGTGATACGCATAATTGCTGATGATAACAGTACATGTGTATGCACCCTGACCTTAACCGGTCCTTGTCATTCATCTACACACTAAAATATATAAAGTGTAGAGTATAGGTATAGAGACAACGTTGAAAAAATAACCACAAGCAGCCTTCTGAGTTATTTTGTGTTATTTACTCTCCGTTTATCCACACATGTGTCCTCTTTTTGAGCAACGCTCTCAATACATACATGTAATATAACTCCAGTCTACTCTGAATCATCATGTTTGATTTGCAACAGGAACACTCACCACAACAGAAAGACTAAACATTGTAATCAGTTGGAACAGTTAAGTGCAACGATTTCACTTGTCAATTAAGAGGATGGAGTGTCTCTGCTTTATTTCAACGTAATGTCAATATAATACCGTGAATCCCATTTTTTAACTGAGAAGTAAGAGAAGTATCGGGAAGCGAAAGAGCAGTTTATGTAAAGCTGTTTTTCCAAAACTCAACCCTGTGGTTTTACACGAAGCAGTCCTCAACACACTGCATCCCTAACACTGTGCTCATTGACTCACTGCATAAAACCCGTAGAGCAGCAGAGACTTCAAACTGTCAACACCAGCCGGAGTCTCTTAAAGGGAAAATCCAACTCACATTTGCTCCCTCAGAATGATGATCTGAACAAGTTACTCACAAGGCTCGGGAATTGTCCTTTGTGGCTCATATTTATCTAACAAAATCTAATTAGCATTTGTATTTTTGCAGAAGTGAATAGTACGTTGTCTTTTCTTCATCGTTTCATTACTCTTTGAAGCTCGCCAGGCCTTCTGTGCTCACCGGGTGTTTTAAACAAGGATTTTCCCTTCAAGCAGCAGGGACACGAGTTACTGATTACTACAACTGGACCATCGACACTGATACCATTTAAACTTAAGCCCATCTTTCAAATATCTCTTCTGGCAACAAGCAGAATCACATCAACACTGTTTTTAACATTGAGGGAAATGTGTGACAAGTTGCCCCCCCCGTATTGTCTTCCTATGGGGCCCTGCTGTTGAGAAGTGGTTATTATATAAGATTTATTCAATTCTAACCAACTTGAAATTGACTTGTGGAGGCGGTTGTTGTCTGCCAAAGTCAGTCTACCTTGTAAGAGATTGTCCCGGCCAACTGGAATATCTGAAAACCAGCGGACCTGCGAGGGAGGGCTGGTTGGTTGCCCGAGCGGCTGGCGGAGGCCAAACCAGAGCCAAATGGGGCAAAAGGTCCAGACTGTGGCTCAGGCTACACATCCTAATGACACGTTGTTCAATTGTAGTGTCATCAGGCTGCTTAATGCATCATAGTGCACTGCGGCACGAGTTTTAAGGAATGAATCTTAAGCGACTATATTATGAAATCAATGGAAGGTATGTTTTCAATTCACTCATGATGCTCTTATCATTTCTTGTAATGCTGTTGTGTAAGCTATACGTCAAAGCGGCTTCATATAGCGCTGACAGACAAAGAGAGACCGCTAAGCCAAACACTCCTTCAGCTGCACTAGCTTCACTGCTCATAGAAACACAGGGGCGTTGATGAGACTTCAGAGGCACAGCTTATTCAATAAGGCAATATGTACAGGTTGTTTCTCCTATGTTGTCGTTACATAAATAAAGTCTAAAATAATACTGTACATTTCAATGAAATTGTGGCATTCTTTGATGGACTTAAAGTAAAAAAAAAAAAAAAAAAAAGAAGAAAAAAAAAAGGAAAAGATATATAACAGCACCGCAGTTTCATTTTAGGCCGTGTTAAGGGAGACATTCCCATCTATTAGCACAAACAATCAGATAAATACGTAGCCACACTTTACCAGCCTGCCATCCGCCTGGTCCCAGCAGTACCGATTAAATAAAACGTACTACGGTGGCCAGGTGGGGACACTAAGAAATGTCAAAGTTAATAAATACTCAGTGAGACGCTATATGATTAAGTTAAATGTAAAAGAATCATTGAGTGACGTGATGACACCTAAAGGTTCCTGAAGCTAGTTAAGAACTAAACTATCACAATTAGCCCTATAGATGGGATTTAGTCTGCAGTTTCTTTCCATTAAAAAAAGTCATTTTAACAAACTGGCTACTATAAGAACTAGCATGTCAATCAATTTGTTTTTAGATGATTATATTCCCCCATAGAAACAAAACTGTCAAAACACAAAATGTACATTCTCTTAGAAAAAACGAAAGGAAAAAAAACGTGTAAATAACATTTTTCTTCCAAAAATGAAATAGCCATTAGACATATGATACAATTACATGGATACATGTTTTCAATACCGCATTCAATCTGCCAAAGAAGTAATGATTAAAAAGCCAACAAAGATTCTGCCATTTGTATAGAGAGATGTATGTACAACGATCATAGCATGAATAATTGCACTATGCCTCAATAAATGAAAATCACAGGCTTATGAGAATTTTGACAAAAAATACTTAAGATAAACATGGAATAAGGGGATTCAGAGGCGTCAATCAGAAAGAAGAAGGGCTTACTTTGGTACAACTGAACATCGACACAGTAGGAGGAGGGAGGATGGGGGGGGGGGGGGGGGGGGGGGATGCTATTGACTCTGTTGAATACTTGCAGGAGTTGATCAATAAGTCACTCAGTAAAGCGTTCGTCCATTAGCGCTGCACTTTCTCCGGTCCTCGGGTTTCATTTAAGCAGTAAACGGTGCAACGTGGACCACGGTGCTCCAGTCGTTTTGGCATCGGCGACGCATGTACAATAAAAAGCGTTAATGTGGCACAGTTGGAACACGACCGTTTAACGGCAGGGTCTCATGAACTACGCCCTCCTCATCCGACCTCAGCAGAGCTCAAACTTCACAAAGCCAGTTTCTCTCAAACGTCTCATCTTCACGGTTACGTCGCTGCGGGGGAACTGGTGTACGGTGTCAAGACCCTATTTCTCCCCCAAAACGTAGAAAACGTACTTCCGCGGTCACACGTGACGGATGGAACCAAATTCAATCTAATAAAGAAAAACGCTTATGATTCAAGTCAGCAGACACCAAATCAATGTGAGAGCTTTTTTCCTTTTTTAAATCACAGCTTATACCTATTTAACAATCAAAATACCACCAGTCCTTTTTAGTACATTTTCTGTTGACCAAATAGGTAAACAACTTTAGTTTGAACCGACAGTTAAGGAGAGAAGGGGGAGGTGGAAATTTTCTTCTCGTTTAAAAAAAAAGGCAAGAGCTTGCGTGAGCACATCGCATCAGTTCCAGCTCTGATGTAACTTCGCCGAACGACAAAACAAAGCCCCAAAACCGCAAGTGCACAAGTTTTATGTCGTTCTGTCAAAAAGCGAAACAAATCCCCCCAAAACCGTCACTATGCGCAAAGCCTCAAAATGAGCATTGTCGGCTGTACACATTCAACAGAACCCCCCTTATTTAAAACAACTCCTTAAATAGCTCTTGAGCACCAAGAGATCAACAAATGGCAAATCAAATTGTATTATGCAACCATTAAACCCCGCCCCCTTCTCTGATGATCTTTTCCTGCGTGAGCCTTCCGGCGCGTCGGTGCACAGGCTGCGTCAGTCAGTGTGTGCTGCAGGCCTCCCGCCGCCGGCGCCGCGCTACACCAGGTTGTACTCCTTCAGGTTGAGCTGCAGGATGGTGTCTTTGACGGCGGCAAAGACGAAGCGGATGTTCTCCGTGTCAGTGGCGCAGGTGAAGTGAGAGTAGATGATCTTGTCGTTGTCGGGATTCAGGTCCACGAACATCTTGAGGATGAACTCTCGGCCCGCCTGCGCATCCCTCTGGGGGCCTGCAGTGGGAGAGGCAATCGTAGGTTAATCTACAGGGATGCATCATTTTTTTTAAATACACAATAGCTATTACTTTCAACGCTCACCGTATCCTTTTTAAGTGCAGTGCTACAATATACATTCTCGCTACTCTGGAGATGCAGATGTTAATGAAACACTTCTTCTTTGGAACCTGTCCAGTTCATTTCATTACACTTCAGTCTGTTGATCGGCTCGTCGTTAAATGACTTCACTTCCTGTTGGACTACGCTTGTTTGTACAACGGTGAAATTACAGTGATGACACGGCTAAAATGAACTAAATCTCTGACCCACATAATTAACCCATATGTCCGATCAGACACCGTACAGAAGGTCGAGCTGACCAACACGTCACACGGCCTCATAATCCAGAAACGTTTTCTGCCTCACTATTGCTGTTCTACAAGCTGCCATCCGGTTGAATTGACATTCTGTGTCACTCATCAGATTACCAAAAAACACAAGCCTCTTCAGAAAAAGTTACTAACCATTGAGTTCATGGTTCAAAACCGTTAGCTGATTTTGCCGTAGCGTTTGTGCTCTGTATCACAATGGAGCTACACATGTCGGCCATTTAGTGAATTATGCCGTTTTGGCAGCACTGACATCAATTTAAAAATGGGCGAGCAGATAACGAGTGCAAAAGAACTTCACGCTGCCGTTACTCACCGTCGTACTCTGGAAAATAGTCCACCAGATGAGAGTACATTATTTTCTCCTCCAACAGGTCCTTCTTGTTGAGGAAGAGAATGACGGAGGAGTTTTGGAACCAGGGGTATGTGACAATTGTCCTAAACAGAGCTTTGCTCTCTTCCATTCGGTTCTACGCAGAGAGAGAGAGAGAGAGAGAGAGAGAGAGAGAGAGAGAGAGAGTGTGTGAACGAGTGCGTGAGCAGAGGTAAAGCGAGGGGCAGAGCGAGTTAATAACTTAATTATTGAACAACTATTGTAAAGGTTTTACCGCACCATTGGGAGAGCAGAAACAATGAGAGAGAGGCGGCCATATTGCTCATTGCCCATATTGCTCAGTCTGCTCTTTAATACTATTTAACAGGCTGCTCCTCAGAAGGAGCTGGGACCGGAGGCGTAATTCAAATCAGCTGGCTGATCATTTACAAATGCTTTCCAAGGGAAAAAAAGATGGAGGGCGGACGGGCGGAAGGAGAGTCTGATTTCCATTGTTTTAAATAAGGAATAGCTTTTCACTTAAGTAAATAATAAAGCATTGAAATGGATGACGTTGGTTTGAACAAACCGAAACTAAGCGTCACACAAACACTAAATTCAAGCGCTCAGTGTGGTTGGTCAATGCCGTACGCGCATGTGATCCTCATTCACCTCGTTGTCCGATTCCACCAAAACTTGGTCGTACTCGCTGAGCGCCACCAGGAACATGATGGACGTCACGTTCTCAAAGCAGTGGATCCACTTCCTCCTCTCGGACCTCTGACCTCCGACGTCCACCATCCTGTCACGGAACAAGAAGAGGAAGGTGTTTGCAAATCTGTGTGAAACTCTTTACGACACTTTTTGAGCGGTTCAAATAAATCTGATCTGATCTGTGTGTCGTGTAGCCTGTAAGGCTTCAGCCCCCCTCGTTCACTGGACTCTGGACTCCCAAATCACGTCAAAAGATGCGTTGGGAGGTGGACGAGCGACGTCCGTCTACGTGTTATTGACACTATGCTCTTTGTCTTTTCTAATCTTGAACGCATGTCTTTCCGTACCTGAATATGACACTCTGCAGGTCAAACGGGTACTCAATGATGCCCGTGGTGGGGACTCGAACCCTCAGCACATCCTGCTGGGTGGGAAGGTAGCCTTTCTCAGAGATCCGGTCCAACGCGTTCAGGTAACTACAGTCACACACAGGGGAAACCAACCAGGGTGAGCACCTCCCAAAAGATAAACCTCAGCCCGCTTCAAGCTCTTGTATTTCACCTGCAACGTTTTTCCAAAAGTGTTCTGTTCAAACCCCTCTTTGACATCTTTACCGCCCCTCCTTCTCCCCCGAGTCTACTCACTATTTAGTGGAGTCTGAGAGTTGGTATTCCCTCCTTCGATCGTAGCACTCCTGGATGCCCGGGTCATTCCATAAGCTCTTGATTGCGTCTACATAAGGATTCTCAAGCGTGCTGACCTTTTCTACGTCCACCTCTCTCACGATGTTTGCGTTGCCCTGGAGGGAAGAAACAAAAAGGCAACAGCTGCCATGACTCACGGAGAGACACGGTTTATGTACAAACACCAAACAAAATGTTAATACCTCATTTATTAATACTTTACAGGCTTTTCTTTGACAATCCCCAAATATGGGCTATTAACTTTATTTTAGAATTACATCCAAGACATTTGGACCGTTTAGCCCCCCCACATCCCTTTCTACTCCCCGAGCCACAGCCGCCCTGAATGATGACAGACAATCCGCATCAGAGTTATGCAGCCCTACTTATCGCTGGCTTCTTTTCTCGCTCGTTATATTCTATTTCCAGAGATGAATTTACACCCGCAGGCTCTGCCGGGACCTCATATCCGAAGCTCAATCCCATCGGGGCTATTAAGGGGAAAGTTTTGATGCCCTAGATCCCTATTAAAACTCTCAGGAGTCCGACAGCAAAAGCTCAACATGTACCTGAAAGTGAAACTGAAACCGAATTATAAATAATGACAGAACAAAATATAATATAATAAATAAGTAAGAGGACAGAGAAGACAAAAGAGATATGCAATATATACTACTTTCGTGGGTTGGTGCAATTTGCTTACACGTTAAATCATGACATAAGTTTAATACTAAGCGCCCAGAAAGCAAGAAAGTTCAGCTTTTACTTCCTTCAAGAGGTTTGTGAACTCCTTAGTCAGAGATATGGTTCTTCCCCTTTTGCCCTCATGCATATGTGAGCAGAGGCATTTTGAAAGACACACACAGGAGTTAAGATTGTATCACAAGCATTGTTCTTTGGCGTGCACTAATGGAACAATACTAGTATTCTAAACACTGAATGTCTCACACAAAACCCTGTGATAACACTAAAAAACCTGCAACAGACATTTGATCTATCCCCCCCACAACAGCCGAGATTTAAATGGCAGCTGCTCACGTTCAATCCGACGCGTCGTGACATTTTTAAAGCATCAGTGACGACGCCGTCAACCTGCTCTTTTGCAAAATCTCAACGCTTAAAAGATAACGACGCAACAACTAAAACTGAATAGTTTTTTTTAACATTAACGTTTTTTAACAGGTCTGCCCTGATTACTCAGAAATACACTCAAATATTTAAGTTAAAAGAACTAGCTTTTGTTAAGACAATGGGCGACTTGTTGATTTATCTTTATGGATATTGCGATGCTGATAAAATGTGACGAACCAAAAAGCATTTCTGGTTCCATCCACTGTATTAAATATCACCTTGAATACTACATTTCTATCGCCCACTGCGCGTTATGGATTAACTGGCTTATGATACCTGATCTGACTTCAGGACGTCACACTAAAATCGACTTCATAGTGTATTAACCCCTCGTGGCTGGACTCAGCCCTCGCTGCAAATTACCTTAGTTATAGATTTTGGAAGGGTTGCAGAGGTAGTGATGCCCCTCTGCCTTTCAGTTGTCGCTCAATAAATTGCGTCCTAGAAAGAACTGTATCAGCTCCCAGAGCTATGATTAATGTACAAGTCATGACCCGCTGAAGTAATAATGACAGCGGTTCTCTCCTGTGTATTTGTGTTACTGTATACTCGTGAATTTCAAAACCCACAGGAACACAAACACAGGCGGGCAGCGATGGAGCACAGGAAGTGTCATAAAGGACCGGAAACGATAAAGGACGGCTGTTCCAAGTAAGATAGAAAGCGCTCTAAAAATATACAAGGTCCCTTGACTTCACAACCGTTGTTACTTCAGTGGAGACATTTGAAGTTGGGTGAAAGCATCATTTACCTTGTTGTGCTCGTATTTGTACGGGACGTTGAGCGTCTCCGAGGCCCGGACCATGGCCTGCATGGCTGTGAAGATGTTCTGATAGACCAGTTTGGTGAAACCCCTTTTGTCCTCGTCAGAGTAGCCGGTCCCGTGGATAATCCTCATCTGTTTGATGAATGTGCTCTTCCCGCTTTCCCCGGTGCCTGAAAGGGAACACGTTAATGGGAGTTTTGAGGTTTTCGCAGGATTTGGTTTCTTCAAGACAACACAGTCCCGCTCCTCTAAGGGTAGATTTTGTGACAAAAGTTGGATTAGCACAGAAATACAATTCAGAGTTCTGCAATAGGAGGACATCCAGTAGGCATAAGTGCCTAACAGACGACATGGGGACAAGGGAATCTGCAGAGGTGTGAACACTCATTATTTTAGAAGCCAACATTAAATGTCAAGTAAAAATGTAGATTTGACTTAATGTCAACTCAAAACATTGAAAACGTACAGCACATGTACATAAACATATGTAATATCATACACACGTGTTGTGCGCTGGCAGCTTCCCTCACCGGCGGTTTGTTCGCCCAAGAACAACATCTCTGTCCTCCGAGTGGTGCAATTTCTCTTTGACTCGCTGAAAGGTTTAACTTTGCCACACCACCAACTCGGGAATGGAAGTAGCTTACGTGTTTCTTTTTGCATTTCAGATGCGAGATGCAGTGTTGCACTACTTCCTAGTGTAGAATTTAACCCTTTTTTGTCATACTGGCTCTGCGGGTCCATAACAAGCCACGGCAAAGAAAGTTGCGATGGACTTGTGTTGAGTCGAAGCGTTGAAAAGGAACCAACGGCTTTCATTAGTCCGACAAAATCAGACTGACAAGATCAGATTGAATGTGCTGTAACACTGAAACTATTTCAAACGTTCTGAATAGGGGTGTAACGATTCAGCTGTTACATCGATCCTAGAAAATGATGTTCCCATGCAAATAAACTTCACTCCCAATTACGTTTCGAGGGAAAAAACGTTTCTTTCTGACTAAATGGTCAAAGCTTTAAACCATTATTATAGGTGATCAATGAACCAAACGTAATAATAAATAAATAGCAGTAATAATGTATTAAGTTGAGGCCATGCAGCTACTTTGTTAGGTCTTATAAAAAACATTATGCTTTGGCTTAAAATGACTATGAAATCAAACCAAACAAAAAGGGACGAATTGTGTTGTGTTCAGACAACAGAACTTTGTCTTCTGTAAGTGTGCGTAAATGATTTACGGGCGACGAAAATCAGAAACTAGGTCCAGTGGTCTCCTGAGGGTTGGAGCAGGGCCGGGTCACGTTTCTAATTGAGCAGTTTTTAAAATCAATTTAGCAAACGGTGACAAGACTGATAATTATTCATGTTAACCCTTTGGGTTTGCGAAAATAAAATCCTGGTTATTTGAGTACAGGCAACAATAGAGGTTCATATGTTTCAAAGGTATTTAAACCGGTTCAGCGTCAGTGAGCATAAAACACTATCTTTTAATCAATAATTGTAATAACCCACCATCTAAGCAGACCCAGTGTTATGTGTGTAATTATATATATATATATATATATATATATATATATATATATATTCTTCTCTAACAAAAAGGGTTTCAATACTACAAAAGGCAAACTAAAAAATCCATACAGGGCAAAAAACAGGACAAGGGTCAGGAACTGGGAGCAAGATCAGAAAACACATCTCGCACGGACAATCCAGCAAAAGACAGGACAGGGCAGGAAGTGAAGTCAACCCAGGGACACAAACTACAAAATAAAACAGGAATAAGACCCAAACCTGTGACACATAATGTCTTTCCGACGAAATCAACATTGTTTTAACCTAAATGCCCCCATCGCCTGCACGTTTTGGAGAGTCTGGCTTCTTCTTCAGCACCTCTAAGCCTCGTCCACACAAAGAGCCGTGATTGGTCAGAGTCCTATTATGGCGACACGCGTCCTAAAGAAAATTCAGAACATGCAGACGGCACCTACTCGATTTCTGATGGGAGAGTCTCAGATCATCTCTCTTATCGCCACGGCGATAAATCAAAATCTAGGACCTTTTCCAGATTGAGACGTTATTATGCTCCATTTTACTTTGACAAAATGTAACTTTGTGTGTTGTGACCAACTAAGGCACTGAGCCGACCGCTGTTGAGGTTCGCCGTGACCTGTGTAATGGCAAAAATATATGAAACTCTCTTTCCTCTCTTTCTGATGCTTCATTGTGTAACCAGTTGAGAAATTGCAAGTGCTGAGATGGCGAGGCCATGGGATAATCACTGACGCATGACATTCTGATAGTATGTTCCCGGTGTCCCGGCGACAGAGACTCAAACAAGTTTGTTTTGTTCTGCTGACGTAACCTGTAACCAACTGATGTGCCCCACACAGTGTGTTCTCCTGTTGACGTCACCTGTGACTGAACTAAACTATAAGACCGTCTTGGCTTGATCAAGGAAGGAGGGAGTTCATGACAGTCTGCGGAGCACGTAGCTGTGGTGACCTCTTTCCCTTGCAAGGAAATAAACGGACTAAACGTTTTTATTCTAAACGGAATAAAAGACACTTTGATTCAGAGCCTTCATTTCTTATTGTACGATTGTCTGTGCCAAACTTTTCCATCACACCTGTGTGAGGAAAGTACATCTCATGTTTTACTTCGGGAACAGGTCTTGTTTAATTGCTACCCTGGCCTTGTTGTTTCACAGCAGACATTTTGACGTCTCATTGCAAGTAAAGCACAGGTGGAACAAATATTAAGGACAGTAACTCTGGGTTTTTTTGCTCGTGCAATGCAACGATTATCAATGTGAGGAAAAATCAGTGGATGGCTAACCAGACATATTGAGCACAAGCAGGTGGGGAGAAACAATACTTTGTTGTAATGGGTTATAACAGGGATATAATTCTTTAATTAATGGGTTATTCGTGCTGCAGGAGATCAATTTCATGTGCCGGTGCATGCCGAGACGCCCGCCTCATTCGGAAATCGATTTTAGCTGGACGGACCCCGAGTCACCCATCTCCGTGAACCCTTTAGTGTCTCTGACGCATTGGAAAACACTGTGTGTGTGTGTGTGTGTGTCAGTGGTTATCTGTGTGCGTGCACGCGTGCAGGCCAGACAGCACCTAAGCAGTGCACTATCAAACCCCACCCTCCTCCATCTCCTCCCGCTGCACCTGCTTTTACACTCCGTTGCTGGTTTTGTATTCTTGATCATCTACCCAAGTTAAAATGAGCGACAATTTCGGCCCATGCGTTCCCTCTCTATAATACCGTACTGGATGTTGGGTGCAGCGGGAGGATGGATGAAGCGTTGGGCATTTTGAAGAACTGAGAAAGTTCTAAACACGGGGAGCAGTTTTGCTCCAGATCCCACGGGACTTTGAGCAATTAGTAAATGTGAAAACGCACTACACAGCCGGCTAATGGAGCCGTATCGATCATCCACGACTTCCTCTGGTTAACCAGTAGAGACAACGCCGGGGTGTGTGTGTGTGTGTGTGTGTGTGTGTGTGAAAATCACTGCATAAGTGTGTATTCAATGAGCTCTGGTCTCACTGAGGGGAAGAAAAAAAATAAGGTTTGATTGAGCCGTAATTGTTTTGTGAGGTCGGCCACGAGCACGCCGGTGTGAGGTCACACAAATGGTTCACCATTACGGGAAACATTTTCCCCTGCTTGATGGATCGTGTACTCCCGGCAACGTAATGTTTAAAAACATTAATTGTAAGCATCCGGTCATTAGAGGCATGCTAGCAAACCATTGAAATCTAACACTGTATTGGAGTGACTGAGAAAAGGAGATACTTTACAGGAAACACATTGTGGCTATGAACTATGATCATTCATTCATTTGGTTTATTTGATCAACTCTACGCATTAAATAAATATCATACTCTCAGGAATGGCATACGGTTCCACACAATCTCCTTCTGGTTTGGGTCAGTGGCTGTTTGTGCGTTTGCATAATAGGCGAATTGTTGGGTATTAAAAGAGATTAGAGGAAAACAAAAACAACGCAATTATTTGTGTGGTTAACAGGGGGTGGAGGGAGGTGCAGTCAGCCCCTTCAAAACCCGTTACGGTGGATTCATTTCCTAATTGTATATATACATGTAACTGGATGACAGCGGGGAAACGGTTCTGCTTCAGCCTCTGCAAAGAGACGAGACCGGCAGCTCGCACGCTCCGGACGGTGTGGAGTCACACTCCTCTGTGGGACTGAGGCCGGCGGCTCGCTGGATCAGAGGGGGGGGGGGGGGGGGTTCAGCCACTGCTAATGGGCAGCTCCACACAGGGATGGTGAGTACATGACTCGTTTTCCTCAAACGCTCCAGTGTGACACATACTTCTCCACGGGATTAACACCCACCGCATGTCGCAGTGACCACACGGTGAAACTCCACTACAGATGAAGAGATAGGCGCATTTCAAAAAGTGCTCTCAATGGATCGGCAGGCACTTAGTGATACGGAGACTATTTCAACTGCGGTGATTTTAAAAATGATGAATCAACTTGTCGAAAAGGCGGATGCGTGAGCGCGTGCACGACTGGAGAACCACGGACTGACACCTGTGGAATAATCACCGGCGGCGCGCGTCGTCACGCGGCAATGCTGCCTTGATTGCTCCCAATAAAACGTTAGACTTTGGCCCGCTCGTAACCCCCCCCCCCCCCCCCCGGACGTGGGCCCCGCAGGCCCGGCTGCACAGGTCGCTGCCAGGCCCGTGGTTATTCCAGGCAGGTGGTTTGTCTAAGCACGCTGGCAGCATCGCCTCCCTCCCTGTGAGGTCGACCACCCGCCCCCCGGAAGTGTTGACACCCCGCGCGACAATGGTTAGTTACGGTGTGGGGAATTTAAACAGTGCATCCCTCTCCTCTCCTCCACTCCTCCCCTCTCCTCTCCTCTCCTCTCCTCGCCGAGCTTACCGAGAAGCAACAGCTTCAGCTCCCGGCGCGCGTCCCTCTTGTCCCGGCGCAGCTGCCTCTCGATCTCGTCGTTGATCCTGCGGGCTTCTTTCCCCTCCTCGCTGAGGCAGCACGACATGACGGATTCCAGGGTCATTGTCGCTCCTTGGGTTTTTTCCTTTTTAAAACACGCACTTCTCGATGTCGCCCTCCTCTCCCTCTCCCCCCCTCCGACCCTCCTCCTCCTCCTCCACCACCCTCACTGATTCATTCAGATAGAAGAGATCCGTCGGAGTGAGGGAAAAAAAAAGAAAAAGAAAAACTGAGGTCTGTAAAAAAAAAAAATGTCCTCATACAGGAAACACTCCCGGTTAAAAAAAACCCGTTTAATGGTCAGCGCGCAGATTGTGGTGGGAGGGACAATTGATTAGATACGATGGGAAATGATTGAATCCCACGTTTTTTTGGTCCGCTTTCTTTCACCGACAGCTTGAAATGAGCTAAATGACGGAAAACAACGTCCTGAGCGGTTTGAATATCCGTGTGGTCTTAATTGGTGCAATGTGCTTTTTTTCCTCCTCGGTGTGATCAACAGATCCTTTTTAAGACCCCTCCAGTTTTCCGCTCGCGTCCTGCCGCCCTCCCTGCGAAGCCCTTCCGCCTTGTTCTCCTTCAATCAGCCCCCCCAAAAAAGAGAGGAAAAAATCCACCTCCGTTCGCGTGATCGTCCGTGGGCGATGCAGCCATGAACACGGCTGTCCCGTTAATTTCCCGATGGCTCTTCTCCCGGGCGTGGTACAGCAGAATATGGCGGACTTTCACTCCGATCCGCTAGACTGGGACACAGTGCAGTTATCTCCGAGTGGGTGACGACTGTCTGCTCAGGAAAAGCCAAGAAAGCCACACGTGACATGGCATTTCAGTCGCAGCCGTGGATGTCGCGAACCGAGAAAAACAAAAATGTTGGTGTCAAAAGGCGAGCGAGACCCGTGAGAGGAAACGAGAGAGAGGCTCGGTGCTGTGGCCTCTCTTCCCCCCTCGGCCTGTCTTCGCGTTCTCCTCAGTCCTCTTTGCCGTATCTTTGTTACAGCGGTCCGTCCGCCACTCCACTCCGCTGGAAGGGTGACGTAGGCCGTTGATCGTCGGCGGCGGGGCGGGCGGGGGGATAAAACAAACGCCACGCGGGTGTTTTGTACTCCGACCTGTGGGATGGAAAACGTGCATGAATGGAGGAGCAGAACACGGACCTTCCTCCGATGTCGTGGACGTAAAAAAAAAAGGACAATTACACTTAAGTTTTAGGCACATTTGGGGATTCGTCACAGTCACAATAGGCGAGGCTGAATGTGACGTGATATGATGTCAGCATGAGATGTTTGTACGAATAAGTTTTGTAATTGTTTTGTTGGGTAAGAGGAACATGTGTAGGTCCTACACAGATAAGGGGAACATGTTGACATTGTGTGGTGGTTTTGTTTTTCTGTTGTATTTAGCTTCAAAATATCATACTATAAGATCCAAATATTTGTATAGCAGTTGGGTTAGCCTACATCATATTGTGCAGTCGTCTTTTCAACTGTACCCGCGTGGGTCAGAGACCAGCTGTGCTATATAGCCCTTTAACAAACTTGAAAGTTACACAACATTCATTCATTCATTCGTCCCATTATTCTAACACACGTGGATAGAAGGATGTTCAAGACCATATTGTGCATCCACAGTTGTTCCATTGTGAGCATCCCCACTGTCCTTGCCTGAACCATTATCAGTGAATGAATCGGTGTCCTCTTCTGTTGTTTTGTCTCGGGTCTTGGGCCTACAGTGGACTTTTCAGGGCTTATGTAATGGAAGCAGTAATGTGCCTGCATCCCAAGATGCATAGTGAATTTCTCATTTCGGAGCCCATTCAGATTATCCAGAGACAAGCTTGTATGTGGGCTGAGCTGCTTTATTGACCAGTTTTTGTTTAAAATATCCTCCATGATCTTTATGCTTCCCATTATTAAGTAGCTCAAGCAAGACAAGTGGAAAAATAAGTTTATGAGTCAACACGTTATTATCTTGTACACCGAGCAAAACTAGTATTTCACCACTACTAGAGCCAGATGTCCAAAAGTGTTGGACACATTCGTTACAAATAATGCACGTTATGCTAGTCTCTATGTTGTTATGTTTGTATTATTAGCTCAGGTGTTTATCAGAGCCAGAGAGACCCAGGACAGTCTTGGTGTTACTCATGACTTGGCACAATACTATTGAACATGGTACATTTAACCAGATCCTCTTGTGTCGTGTGGGTGTACCTAACAGGGTTGGCTGGGATACGTTAATAGATCTTTTTCATTAATACACACTTTTGGGAGCCCGGTTTTGCATGATGTTTTTTGGAAATAGTCACCACAATGTAATTAGCAGATGTATATGTGCAGTTCAAGGATTCAGACTTTAACTTCTTCACATCGGATCCACGTTACTAAAGCATAAACTAAAATAAATATCTAGGCAATGAGCACTTATGGCTGTGGCTGAAGCAAATGGATTTTGCACCATCAAGTCCGAGATTAAAGTGGATTTAAAACATCTATATTTACTGAAAAATCTGTCATCAGACCTCCTATTTTTAACTGTACACCTATAAAATACATGACTGGAATAGTCACACATGCTCTTATGTGGAAACTGTTCAACTTTGAAACCAATTTGTCTTTTGTACTTCCATCATCATTAAAATTCCATTATTTTGATATTTAATGCCTTTAAAACCATTTCAACAGTTTAGCGGTAGTAATAGTGACAAACCATTTGCTGTGAACAGAAAGTTATGAATTTCACATATCTTGAACACTGCTGATTGTAACCTAATTAAGTGGCCCATTTAGACCGTTTCAATGTGACAGCCCACCGACTCAGTCCCTAATTGCTCGTAATGCATTTTTTTTAAATCAGGTTCATGAAGACAAAGCCCATTTCATCTTTTCTGACTTTATCTAACAAAAACCAGAGCCCCGATACACCACAAGAAGACAGGACATGTGAAGAACAAGTGTCAAGCAGTTGAATTCCTTTTATCTCTCAAGGGACGTGTCTGATTTGTTCCAGATTTCAAGTTCAGGGAGCTATTCAACCTGGGTTTGTAATGAAGGTCTTCCAACCAGGTCTGTAGAGAGACACCCAGCCACAGGTCAGTAACATCTCCACCTGTCATGCGTCCCTACTGAACATCAAGATTCCCCTTTGAACAAATTCATTATGCTGTTGGCGGATAACTCATGTCTCACATCCCAGTTAATTTTGAATGAACTAAAAAACCAATGCATTTGAGAGACGGACTGAGACGGATTGTTTGTGATTTGGTTTACTTCAATGTTTTCATTAATTACCTTGTTGCTCACTGAGGGAAAATATATTTCAATTGGATAGAATAACCGCATATACAATGGATTTCCAACAGTGTCAATAGCTTTCAGATTAGACTAGATCCATTCAGTATACTATGTATGCTGATAGTCAGTGAATAGTGTCTCAAGCAGTGTCCACATTAAGATTAATTACCAACCAAAGAGAGGCAGCTGCAGATGTAACACAAGTGCAGTACCACTTTACAGATCAACTTTATATGTCACTAAAGCACAAAATCAACTGTGATACAAGAACCTTAAAATGTTTCATTCTTTATTCCCCTGCCGAGGCCCTGTTCAGTAAAGGAGCCAATATTGTGCTCACAAATGATTTGTCACTTATTTGTGCATGTATTTGTCCAATGCTATAGATAATGCACCATAATGAGATAATGAATTTTAACACCAGCACGATTAATCCAGCCACGGTTGGTTGTGGCGATGTAGATTAGCCATTGGAGGGGAACATAAAATACAAGGTGTGCATATGAGTTCCTGTTTAAATAAGGTGTGCATCTAGATGGTGGGTAGCACGTGTCCAGAAATGCCACAGAAATGTGTGAATGGTAAACTGACTTTTATTTTGTAAAAGGACGCCACCAATGACTTCCTTCCCCGTGTCACATGACCTCGCCCTCGCATGGATACCAGAAAGCGTCGCTCCACGGTCGCTACGGAGGGAGGGATGGGTCTGTTGTAGTTTAAAGACACTTCGGTGTTGTTTCCCCAGCGCAGTTACAACAACTTACTGCCATGGCAGTCTGCGGGAAATGCTGTTCGGCCGTTGCAGCAACGACGTTACCAAGTTCTAACGTGTGTACCACCACGTTTTGGTGCTACTAGTGCGTTATCTGGACATGACAGATACAGATTAGTTAGCATGCTAGCCAGCTAGCCTCAGCCGGGCACAGCGACCACACCTGCCGCGGACAGGTGAGATATCTTCACTTCACTTATCGCTGAACGGCGTAGCGCGAGTCACGGGTGGTTTTCCCACCGCAAACTTTACATTTCGGTTAGAATCTTTGCTGTTGTTGCATAATGATTGCCAGCACGGTGCACAGCAGGTGTTAACGAGCGATTAATGCCTCGTGACAGTAATGATGCCGCTCTAATAGGATCTAAGCCTTATTCTCCTTCCGGGGGAGCGTTCGCCAGGACAACGAGAGACGAGCTTATAGCCGCGCGCGCGAGTGCGTGCGTGACAGAGCGGCGTCTGCTCAGGGACCTGTGCTTTAATCTCACTTTGTTGACTTGTTTGTCAAACCCTTATGCCAGCTATTTTGCTTTAAAAGTCATGTCCACGTTGGGATGCGTGATGCGAGCCCTTAATTAAATAACAATTATATAGTGTTACATTTGCAGCTTCAAAGCCTCAAATCAGAGAATTGTGGTGTCAATCTGACATTGTAAAGACTTCACCCAGTCGCCCCAGTGTATACAATTTCAATTTTACACTTTGAAATATCCAGTGTGGTGTTGCTTTCTTAGCATGTCAGTTTGCTATCATGAAACACAATTTCCTAGTTTTTCCTAGTTTCCTAGTGGCTGCAGGATCGTAGCAGACATGGGCAAACTACAAAGCAAGTTTCGCAAGAGGTCGGACCTCTACAGGTGAGACATGCCCGCCACTGGGTCTGCGTCCTTGTTTGTTCTGCGTACTAATCAGAACCAGGATTTCAGAATGTAGTGCGTAAAGTTATTCTGGGTTTGTTTTGGATCGGCGGCCATAATACATTGGAGTGGAGCTACTCTCAGATGGAAATGTTATAAAAGTCACCCGAAGACTAAATAGGTTGTGGACAGTGGTGAGGCAGCTCTTGAACATAAACCAGAATGTAAAATAAACTGATTAAAATGTATTAATTTCTTTCTTTAAAATTCCATTGCCTGAATGGAGTTTCAAAAACCAGCACCAAGTGAATACATTTACAATGTCCACATAAAAATATGTTACCATTCATTTAACGAGGATAGCTTTGTTTCAGTGATTCATCTGAGGCAGAAGAGTCTAAACCACGCAGCCAGTTGAGGAAGAGAATATGACAATAACGCAGAGCTATAGTATACACTGCAGCTGACAATGGTTATGGATCGAAAATGCTGAATATGTTAAATGTGTGATTTCTTTGTTTGTTCATTGTATCGGTGTTTTCTGCGCAGGGCATCTCAGGGGGAGAAGGTAGATAATACCTTTGACAGTCAGGTGGTGCAGTATGAACCTGCCCATCATGGCTCCATCAGCACCGTCACAAATCTTAGCCCAGATTTGTGTGTTTCTGGTGGGAGTGACCAGGTAAATTATTCTATGTAATCGATTATTAATATAATTTTAATGACATTATCAATTTGCTGATGATAGTTTTTGACAGGTTGAGTTGGTAATTTATCCAGTGGATATGCAAGAAAAAGATATCATTGATCACAGAGTTGGTGTTTAAATCCCCACATTTCTGTGGATCAATGTACCCTTTTAATATTTACTGCTGGTTCAAGTGTGCACATGTGTTTGTCTGTGCACGTGTGTGTCCAAACCTGTAGGCTGTCGTGGTGTATGACTGGAAACAAGGCCGGATGTGTCAGTCCTTCCAGGGACACAACCGTGAAGTTACTAAGGTAACATCTGTACTGTGCACAAACAGCAAAAGGCTGCTTAGAGCTGTTACATATTTCGCACTGTCTGTCATCTTCATCTGGCCTTCATCCGTCTGCCAGGTGATGTGCTATCCAGGCAGTACGTGGATCTTTAGTGCCTCACGGGACAAGACTGTTCTGATGTGGGACCTAAACCAGGGGGACGAACCTATTCAGGAATTTTGTGGACATGAATTGGTGGTCAATGGACTAGCCATCAGCCCTGGTACACACATACACACACACACACACACGCACACACATTCTCATCTTATCAGTCACATGTACACATTTTAATGCCATTTGTAATGCCTTTTCATTGCTGAAGATACAGTTCATACTACCATAGGTAGTATGTTATATTTCTGTGTAGATCTTTTTATTTAACCCAAAAACGTAACCTTCTATCAATAAAAAACTCATAGTTCTACCCCTGCTTAATTCCTTGTTTTGTAGTTGGTTTGGAACAGATATCTAGGTTTTGGCAGCGAGTCATTGGAGCAGATAATATAAAGTGATGCAAAAATAAAACTGTCATACATACTGAATGCAAGAGGCAAAACATCCTTTCCCTTGACTGGACTATGACTTGTAATCTTTAGCAACCAAATTAATTAGGTAGTTAACTAAAACGTAACTATTCCTGTTGTTTTACCAGCCTTTGTCCGTCAACAGGGGTTTTGCACATCTTGCACATACGATTTCTTATCCGCACTGATCATATGGAACTCTTTTCATTGTGATTTGTAGAGGGGAGGAAGCTGTGCACCGGTTCCCGTGACAACTGGATGTGCCTGTGGGATATAGAATCTGCTAAATGTGAACAGAGAACCAACATTTCTAGAAACCTGGTGAGAAAAACAGGAATGTGCTTTTGTGAGCACACAACCGTGTACCAAGAATTGTTTCAAGCACACTGGATTGCCTTCGGTGTGTACCTGAGCATGGAAGAAAAATGATCAAATCAATAAGCCTTTCAATCTGACGCCGGTTCGAGTTCATGCTCTGCAGACTGGAAACTTTTCCAATGTCCCTTCTTCTCTGTCCAGGTGACTCATGTGTGCTGGGTGCCAAGCAGCTCCTCTCTAGTCCAGACCTCCGAAGATAAGACCATAAGGTACAGAAAGATTTGCGGCTGCAACTGTATTACTATAGATGCAGCAGAGAAAAAACATAGAAATGAGATACCAACTCCACTATGTTTGCACATAACGTTAATTATGCTGTCACTTTTCTGCTTTGATAGCAGAAAAGGGGTTATGGATTAAAATACCAGTGCTTACCTGCTCCGGTTCTAAGTAGAATAATTGACTGATTCTTATTTGAGGACAATACAGGATTAAGACTACGATAACTAATTTATATAAGCAACACAGGCTGACGCATATTGTCACTGATTTTAAATATAAAACTATATATATTCAAATCATGAGGTTGCGTTACAAAAACACATGTGTTACATACTTCTGTTATCCCAAAAATGTCAGCTAAAATGTAGTTTTTACCGTTGGACTTCTGGGATGGTGCCTATGCTCTGATAAAATGGCAGGTCTTTATCTTTATGGGGCATGGGAAATTAACTATTTCTGTTAAACAGAATCAGAAATCCCAGTTGATGGGTCAGACATGATATATGTGATTTCTGCCATCAAACCAGCAGCTCAATATAGTAGTTGTGCTTGATGGCAAATTACTAATCTTTACTCTTAACCTCACAGCTCCTTGAACCCTCTGACATCCTCTCATGCAGCATGCTGCTTAGGAATAAATCATGTTGAACCTGTTTATACCACCTCGACATTTGAAATAAGACACCAAGTATTGTATATTTTTCAACTTCTTCTGTAAATGCGGTAATCATCAGATGATGAAATAATAGCATTTAATAGCAGCATTTAACCCGGTTCAGAGCCTACTGAATTACTCAGCGGCCTGATCTCACTGTACGACCCCAGTATAGGGAATAGATGATTCCCAGTAAACTGTTCTTTGCATTCTATAGTCATGTTTTTGCTTCTTGCACAGGGTGTGGGACAGCCGTACATGGCAGGTGACCAATACTTTTCCAGCCAAGCAGTACATCCAGACCCACTGTGATGTTTCTCCAAACGGAAACTACTTGGTGTCCAGTAGCAACGGCTTCGGGGGCCAAGGCTGTGAAGCCACGGTGAGAGCGCTGCGTCGATGTAGAGATGGCGGATTGGTTACTCGTTGTCTGAGTTTCATTAAGTCGTGGCAAGACGAACATCGGCTGAAATAAACAATATGTCAATTATCCTTTACATCATATTGCCAGTTAACCGCAGCAAAACATGGCTGTCTCCACCTGGTGACGCGTCCTATTGAGTTTTGAAGAAATTGAGAAGGATTCTACATTCTGTATTCATGTGAATTCTCGAGTACATTGAGATGACAAGGAATATGTGGTTCAAAGTAACTAATTTTGTGTTTTACATTTTTCAAAACTTAATCTCACCATTAGTAATACCACAGGCCACTAGGTGGCGCTCTGAGGCCACTGTTTGAGAAGGCCAGGCAGGCATTGATATAATTTATTTAACTAGTGCCAGATAATCTAGATTCTAGAATAACTGGAATTGTTCAGAAATTTTACAGTTTTTTACAATTTTACATCATCTTGCATTTCATTAATATCTAATTTGTTTTATGTCACATGACATGCTAGCCAATTTGGATGTGAGTGGATTTCATGTTTTCCGGTTTGTTTTGAGGATTGTAACTTTTGTTAATACATTGGTAAATGTATTTTAATACTAATGTTGTATATTATAATATAATCATTGTTAAGATCTATTAATTCCTAATTTTGTTGATTTTCAATAAATTCTCCCGCCCAAGTTGAATCTTGTTATGGCTCAATCTCCGATCCATCCACCGTGTCACGCCGGTAGGTTCACCTCTTTGTTCTCAGTGAAGTTGTGTCTGTGTCATTAGCTGTGGGACCTGCGTCAGCCCGGCTGCAAGGTCGTCGAGTACAGAGGTCACCTCCAGACCGCCGCCTGCTGTATGTTTCTGCCGACGCCTCCCGATGGAGCCGCTCAGGTTGCAACATCCTCTCACGACGGCTCTGTCAAAATCTGGGATCAGAACTCGGCAGGTAACGCATCCGTCTGATGGCCGGAAACGATACTGATACAGAAATACGAACGCACACACACACACACACACGCAGATGCTCTACTTCCACTAACTCCGTCACCCCCGGTTCAGTGTGTTTAGGCACGTTGTGTCTGGACGGTGCTGGTCCGCTGGTCAGCCTGGCTCCCACTGACTCCACCAACCTGCTGTGTGCCAGCTTCAACAACGGCCTGCATCACATCCAGCTGGGCCACCAGGCTCAGGGTTTCGGGGCAGAGTCGGGCGGCATGGAAATAAAAGTTGTGTCACGCTTCTGACGGCCCGAAGGCGCCGCGTGTGACTCGTGACCGCTCACATGTGAACAGCTACTCTGATCACTCTATAAGGATGTCGTCAGTTCTTTTTTTAGTTTTCCTTTTTTTTTTTCTACTTTGCCAGACCGCCATACATTGAAGTGACGGGAGAGCAGTAAGGAGACGTGTATTGAGGGTGCAACTTTTTTTTTCTCCAGCAAAGCCTAGTGCAAGCCCATCAGAGTTGCCCCTTAATTGCCCATAAACAATGGATCAGAGCTGAATGACTGTGGACTGCAGGGGCTACGTGGATTACTGGAAGATGGGCTGGATAACATTTAGCAGATGCAATCAGGCTTCCAGTCTTGTTTGTCAGTCGGTTTGTGTCTAACCAACACAGAGTAATGGAGTATATGTGTACGCTGACAGTAATCTAACAGTGGATTAGTTTGTTCTGTTGCTTTAACCTTCGTGTTAGACCAAATTAGAACCCACGACACAAGACCGTACAGACACCAGCTTGGTTTTTAGGTAGAATTTATTTTATAATGGTTTTCGAAGATAGATTTTTTTGTTTTTAACTGAAGCTGCCGAGCTCATGTTGTTGCTGATATTTAATACATTCAATTTCAAGATTACTATGCAAAAACAACCTGAGTAATTCCCTCAGTATTGTTCAAAAGAACAAATGAGATTAGAATATATTGCAAATACAAAAGAAAGTTGCTCTTTGAGCCATAAACATAAAACATGCCACCATAAAATGGATTAGGATGAACATGGTGTTGGTACTGTGTCCTTTGCCAACGTCGAGCTACTTGATAGTTACTATAAAAGTCTCAATTGTATACTGATTACTTTCAGATTTTTTTAAATTGACATTTGTTTGTGAAGATAAGATCACCATGTGTCACAAAGACTAGCTGTGATGAGAGGCTTCGTCTTATTAAGCATTATTTTTAACACTACAGGCAGTAGAAATTTAATTTTCTTAAGAATTGACTGCTCGGGTATTGATCACTATCTACTTAGTCATGATCATTAAGCAATAAATCATTTTATAATATCTGAGTTCTGAGTAATTCCTGGTTGTGTGAGATTTTTTGGTCACAGACTTGTATTCATTAAGCCTTTTGCGTGCTTGTCACTAATTAGGAATTCTTGCTTTATTTAATTTAGTTGAGCACTGCAGATACATTGGATAATTTATCTATAACTTGCCGCTGGACCTCCTTGTGGTTTATTGTGACAATGGCAATCTTTTAAAAGAATGAAATTCTACTGCAGAGGTGTTTTGTAATCTGTATATGAATACCAGTGACCATATGACACGCTGCTTTTATAAGACAACCTGCTAATAGCAGGTGTGCATTTATGTTAATGCTTTTTCAGGGCTTTTTTCTTATGCGTACTCAGCAAACCTCACGTTCCCGCTGTGACTCAATTAAGACGCTGACGGTTGCAAATGAGTATTCCAGAACTGGCTACAGCAGCTTTATCGGCGCCATCTGGTGTCAGAAGTGTCATGGTGTCAGAGGTACGTCCAAATTCTACAAACCGAAAGAATGTTTTAGTTTGACCGATTGCGTAAAAAAGGAAATATTTTGATTAAATGGACATTTCATCTCAAACCAACTTCAATTATGTATCATTTTAAACTGATTCCTGTGACTTTTGTGCGCTGGAGGACAGACTACTGACACGTTCATTTTGAAATAATCACAACGTAAGGAACACCTAATTCACACTATGCCAGGTCATCACGTCGCAATGAAAATATTGAGTCAACAAGTAGGAGACATTTTGTCATACTGTGGTGTTTCATTTATTTCAATCGGGACCTCATTTTCACTGACAAAAAATAATTTATCCATCAACAGGTTTTGACAAAGACACATTCCCACACAAACAGCAAGCAGAGCAGTTTGGCGCTCGCCTCCTCACTGAACCACAGAAATATTCAGACCCAATACAGAACTAAATACAGAACTAAATCAACTGAAAAACAACATAGCCTTAAATTAAACATATATTATTGGCACAGCATGTTTAAAAAGATCAGGCGACATGGAGTAACAGGTAGGATACAGTACAATACATTTATGGAATTATTAGCCGTTTCAGCATAGAACTGATTTAATGTGAATGTAGTATTCAATCCAGTGCAGAGAATTAATTAAAACACCCACTCGCAACTTCTGATATCCAAGTGGTATGAAGAGTGGTACATACATGCCGAGCTGGTGGCATCTCTAGGTACACGGTTTGTGTTTAAGCTGGTTTTTGTCTTGGAAATAAACATTTTTGCGCGGAGAGAAAGTAGTAATAAAAAAAACAAGAGCGAGGGAAAAATCAATCTCAATCTTTTAAAATTCGAACTGACATCAAACCATGATTCAACTGGGTAGAAAACCTCCATTCATAAACATAACTGGGTACTACTATTCACTTGACACTCTGCCATTATTAACACAAACACTGGTCATCGTCCTCAGACTAAGCACCGAGCCACTCCTTCAACATGGCTTTAAACCATTTGCATGTTAAGATTCCCAAACTATCACAGGATAGTTCAGGGTTTCCAGTTTAGTCTCGTCGTGTGAAACACACCATGTGTGAGGATTTGGTCTATACAGTGCAATAATTAGTGAAAATGTTGTCAGAATACAGAAAAGACTGAACAATTCACATATTTCAATAATTAACTTCTAACTCACCACATCACGCAACACATTTCGGAAGGGTTCTCTACCAAGTCAGAAAACACGTATAATGTAACGTCATGCAAGAAGGCTCCGGTTGCTATGGCTACGTGGGGGTGGGTAGCTACTGCAGGGATGAACCGGGTGTTGGGGGAGATGTTTTCAATTAATTGATACACAGTAAAACACACTGTATTCAAATATTGAACTAGTTTTGGACCAGTTTAAATTTAGTCTGAAAATAGGGATAAAATGCAGGACGATGGGTCCGATACTAATCTGAATGCAGCCATTGTACAACACCATATGTAATGGTAATAAACAGAATGTGCGGATACACACAGTCACAAAGTCACTAAGTCTATGGGTCTGTGACCCAAAATACATCTTACTTCTCCAAGAAAAATGTGAACACTTTACCCTTACTACATGGAGAAAGCTAAAAGGATCTGGTTGGTTCTTTGGCCTAAGTTATGTCATGACCTACAGCGGGCCTCTGATGAGTTCAACCATTCTGCCACATTTCCACCTTCTGTAGTCAAAACTTTCTAATGTAAAAGTAAAATTTACACCCCTCTCCAAAACTTGCACAGCATGAGGGTCATTTGTATAAAAAGCAAGTGTCTACAGTGTCCTGATTAAAAACATGTAAATTACAAAAAGCTGTGCCAAGGGGAATTTAATAAACGAGGTGTGTTAAACATAGAGAAGCAATGCTGGTCTTCAATGCAGCACATGATAAGAGAAGGATTGTTCTGTCCAAAATAATAATAAAAAGATATAAAAAGACAAAAGAAAAATGGATTTTGATACATTGATGGACACAGCCTGTGTTAAAAGCACAGATTCATTTTAATAACTTGTATGAATCATAAATCTCATCAAGTTATTGGTAAGTATCACTTACCACTGCAAAAATATATATATATTGTCAAATTTCCAATTTAGGGTCAAATGTGGATGTACAGTAGCCGCTTGTATTTTTTTGCTACAGATTCTAAAGGCAATAGACCAGATTGAATCTGTAATCAAATTGCGATAATGATCCTGTTTACATTTGATTCAAAAGATGCATTAAGGCATACTTCAGGTCAGTGCTACTCAAAACGACCACTATGCAGACTAAACATGATTCAACAGCACGAAATGCACAGATTTATCAGTATTTGAAGTTACCGAGAACGATTTCAAACCGCATTTGAAAAACTGTGAAAGAGACGGAGACGTGACTTGAATACACCCGATAACTCTTTTCCAAAGCTACTTGCGTGTTGGTGGAGTCCCTGAGATATCGCTGCCTGTCTGCATTTCTGCTTAGTCCAATGGCGACTCTTCAATACAATGCTTTTGATTTCACAAAACTTCAGAAAACACACAGACACACAATAATGCCCACACATTTGAGTAAGTCATCCAGACGCATTTGCTCGTGCCCATACACACAAACCCACAGAATGAAAAAGAGGTCCTGATGTCAAACTACTGCCACTCTGGGACGGGGACTTAATGAAACAAACTTGACCTGCATGATAAACATTTTGGACTGAAATTGGAATAAATAAATGTAAAACCTATGAACAGCGGTCTAAAAGCTTAAGGATGATTTTAGGACGAAATCTTCTAACCTGAAATAGGGAGTTTCTCCAAAAAGGAGTTGTGTAGAACCAGGCCAGCATTTAGAAAACCACGAGCATCCCCAACGTAGCAAAACCCTTTCAATTAAAGCCGAGAGACGGACTGAACAACAACAACAACAACAACAACAAAAAAGATTTAGCTGATTTGTGCAAGCTCCAAGTCAACCGTTCACACCTCTGGGATTTGTTTAGGCATCCTGTAACAAAAAAACCCAAATAACTCAAGCGGTTAAAATACTGTTTTACAAAACTAGTTTTGTCCCCCATGTGACCATAGATTGTAAATACCCAGTAGTTGTGTTTGCTGCAGATGTGTACAGGAAACATCCACCGCATGTAGTTGCCATACAACCCCCTCCCTCCGTCCCTCCGTCCCTCCGTCCCACCCGCCCCCCCGCTGCCACCTACTGGTCCCCGGCTCGCTCCAGGCCGTCTATGACGCGGCTCAGCCGGATGTTCAGCAGCCTGATCTGAGTGTCCAGGTGGTCGATCTTCTCCTCCAGCGAACCGGCCCCTCCTCCCCGACGCCAGTACGCTCCGACGGGGCCCGTCATGAAGTACACCGCCATGATGAAGCAGAGCGGCAGCACCGCGCGCTCTGGATCCCCCTCGAACTTCTGCAGGATGTAGAGGCAGGACAGGGCGAAGAGCGCCACGCGCGCCAGCCAGAAGAAGCGGCCGAACACGGCGTGCAGCAGGTAGAAGAAGCCGCCCAGGAACATGGAGAGGAACCAGTAGGCCACGAGCACCGCGGCGACCAGGAGCAGGGCGCGCGCCGGAGAGTTGGTGAGAGACGTGGAGCTGAAGTAGTGGCTGAGGTTGGAGGCTACAGAGGGGAGGGAGAAGAGGAGGGTAGGCTTAGAATAAGTCCCTCTCTTTTACAGCCTCTCCGTTAGGTCAGAAAGTGACATGACACTTACATTCGATGCCCATCACATCCAGCAGATCTGACCAGATCTTCCAGATGGTGTCGAGGAACGAGTCCACTCCATGGACAAACCGCTCCGTGGTTTTGGAGAAAAACTACAGAGAATACCAAATGGAATGGATTGGTTAAAACGCAAGACTTTTGTGCTTACGAGCGTGTGATTAAAAGACTTAGGAACAAGGTACATGTACAGCAATACATCTGAATCGGACTATTTATGCTCCATTAACAAACACACACACACACACACACACACACACACACACACACACACACACACACACACACACACACTTCAGATAAACGCTAAAGCTGCAGTTCGACAGTTAATCGCGTAACGTTACGTGGCCCCACGTTGGGTTCGAAATGCAGGAAGTGCACGTGAGCCAATGAGAGCAGGCAGAGCAATGCGGGTTACGGCCAGAGAAGCGACGAGGAAGTGGACAGAAGGAGCCCGATGGCCCGCGCGGGCCGACGGCGCTTCCTGCCGCCCGAGAGCTCCGCACTCGGTGCACTTGCTGATGGAGTCAGTGGAACAATGACACAAAAAATGACGCCGTTCAAGCGCCGCGCTGCGTGGAAACAGATGTTGTTTCACTGCACGCGGCGACGTCATGTCAACTAACAAATATTTTCTAGATCCATTATTAAAAAGAAAATAGAAAAACGATAATGGCTAATTTTCAAAATGGCATCCGTTGGAATTGTTGGGCCAGGCCCGCGCGCTGCTCCCCCTTGTTCGCCCGCAGACCCGCGAGCCGCCGATAACACCCGAGCGGCCTTCTGGTGAACACACGTCCCCCTCGCTCACCTTGTACAGCCCTCGTATGTTGTCCTCTCCGAAAACCCCACTGAGGGTCTGGTAGATGCCATTAGCTGCCCGTCGGAAGCTGTTCTGGTTGCTGGTCTTGCTCCTGCCCGCTTCGGCTGTGTTCAGCAGGGAGGCGGAAAGCACCAAGAAAACCACGAAGACCCCGATCCCCTTCATGGCGACAAAAGTCCCGAGATGTTAAGCGGAGATTTGTATCGGAATGGATCAATGAAACGCAAGGTAAGAGCTGGGAGTGAGCTGTCTGAGGAGACACCTTGAAGAGGATGAGAGACGCTACAGCGCGATAATGGTAATGACACGTGATGCCTTCAATGACTCATCGCCCCGTATACGAAATTGCTGTTTCGTGTGGTAGTCCGTTCAATGGCTGCTGCTTTATTAGAAGTAGAAGTGAAAGAGGACGGTTTGAGCGACTCGATCAGTGGAAATATTAACATGGTATCAGTATCATAATTTGTATTTTAAGTGGTTGACCTTCTAAATAAATCGGCGCTGTCTCCCATAAGCATTCAAAATGGACACAACTCATGCCTAACAACACTATTTAGATTTCAAAATTAATGGACTTCTATCCATGACATGTTTTGTGCGCCCCCCTCCCCTATGTCTGACCTTTTAAGACACTATCAACATATCTCATTAGTATTACATTTCCGTTTTTCTTTAAAAGCACCGTTTGTCTGAATCCGAGGCAGGGGAGTCTCATCGGAAGTCTGCTGCTGCCCTCAAGTGGTGAAGTATTGTAACTGGTCTCCCCAACATCTCAATACAGCTTTTTGCTTCCTTGATGAAAGCTCTACACACTATTGTGGTTTCCTTCACACTCTTGGAGCAATATAATATAATTAAATTAAATTAAATTAAATTCATGGACGAAGACATGTTTCTGCACTACTCTGCCTCCCTTTATCCGTGTCTACAGGGACGCAAATAAACCACACCCCATGTTGTTATTTCTCCTGCTAAAGTATTGAATGCCCTGTTGTCTGAAAGATTATGAAAAGGATTAAAAATATCTGTCAAATTGAATACCATTAAGCAGACATTAAGCGTCATGCTCATGAGAGAGTGAGTTTAAAATGAAGACACTCCAGAGAGGTAGGTACTTGTGTGATTTACCCCTGAGTTCTCATTATCCATGTCTTAACTGCATTGCGAGACAAGGTAATGGGGCAGGGGAAAGTAGGCCGAGAATGTAAATAATGACAATAATAATGACTTTCCCAACACAGTTACAGTTGTGAGTGTCAGAAGTGCTTCTATAAGCTGTTGTTTCTCCTTGACGACACTGTAAATTAAAATATACATGTGATTAATGTAAAATAGGCCTTTGCTAATTGCTGAATATTTTTTATGAAGGTGAAATATGTTTTAGGTGGATTTTCAAGATGTGTGAGTAAAAAACAATGGGCATTATATCATTCATTGTATTTACAGTAATGTGTATGTGATACCTGTTGTAGAGAATCAAGGGCTACTGTTTGCTCTTTCCCTTCTTTCTCCATCTTGATTTCTGTCACATAAGGACACTCTGTATTCATGCAACACACACACACACACACACAAGTCAGTACTTCAAAGAAGTGAAGGAAGGTTTTAACGTTGTGGCTGAACAAATTCAGCAGTGAGAAGTACGTTTCGATCCGAGGATCGACTAAGGTTTGTTAAGCTACCACTCTGTTTTAAAACACGGAAGTTAAAATTAGGGCCGTGACGGCGGATCTGAGCAGGTAACTAGTGGGCAAAGGGGTGTAGTTATTTGGGCAAAGTAAAGTTAGCAGTCAGTTTACCTTTTTATGTAGTGGGTCCAAAAGACAGGCTACATTTGGTTGGTTGGTTGGCATATCTCAATATCCTCTTGGCCGAACAAATGACTTATCCAATGTGTTCTAAGGCTTTTACTGAAACCCGTGCAGGTGAGAGGTCACCTATTCCCTCTGCTCCCCAGCTAACACAATCCTCGCTGACGCCACCGCGCTCCCCGTCTTTGGCAGCTCCACCATCTGCAGGCCCGAGCAACACCAATCAACGGCAAAACACCACCTGGTGTCATTGCTGTAACATCTAAAAACATCCAGTGAGGCATTCTTTGGACCCAAGAGGAGGCAAAGCAAAGGAAAAGATCTTTTGTGTATAATATGATTATATTATTGGAGTTATTGAGGACACAAATATAAAGACACCAGACCGAGAGAGTCCTGAAAGTCCCTCTAGCCTGAAGAAAGCTGTGCCTTTCACCCTCTTCTTCATCCGCCCCTGGAACTTTGCTTAACCTCTTGTGTTTGGGGTCCAGTCCAATTTTGCCAAGCTCTCCTGACATCATTGCTGTTTATCAAATGAGCGCCTTGGAGCTGTGCAATTCCACATTTGGCACAAGGAAAGCCTTGAATGTCTCAGTCGCTTGGAGAGTAACAGACTAACACAGCGAGCAAACAACTGGATCATTTATTCTGTGTACATTGCGGATAAATGGTTTTCAATTTGAGATAATGTGGTCTAGCAGGCTTCGTTTCCACCAGTGAAACACGCCTAGTCTGTCTTTGCTGTTAACTGTGCACTCGCACACTAGCTCCACCACACACACACACACACACCTTCATTTCAGCGAGTCCCCCCCCCCCCTCTCCTCCACCACCTTCAACACACGCGCACACAAATCAAAATCTAAAGGAACATCCATCAGAGAATGTGAGGTATTCATTTGCACGCATGTGTGCTTTCATTAGTCCGTATGAGTGTGTGTACGAGTGTACTTACTTTGACTGCGAGGTGAGGTCCATTAGCAGTAATGCACTGCTGAACCCCCCCTCCCCTCCCCCCCCCTCCCCCTCCCTCCCCTCGCCCACCCAGACCCATTTCCTTCGCTAATGAATGCAGCTCGACTGTTAAAAGAAAACACCGATACGCATCCATTTTACATGCCGACAAAGAGAGCCATTGGTAATGATTCTTCAAGCTATATTACAATATGCACTTAAAATAATGCACACCCCTGCTGGTCTGCCTCCCAATTAAGTTATTGTTCATCTGCTAATGACCACGGGAAGTCAACAGCGTCCTTGAGTGTTGGCCGAGCTGGTGCAGAGCCACGGGCGAGGCGCTGCGGCGCGCTGTGATTTAGGGGCCATCAGCGACGCAGCCGTCCTCGCCTCGCAACTTCTGTCGCTCCCCCTTTGAAAGTTTTGACCTCCATCTCCGTCAGTCTCCCTCCCTCAGCCTCTCCATCTGACACTCCCCCCCCCCGTCCCAGCGCTGCGACGGAGTTCAAAAAGCGTGAGGAGACACAATCGCGATGTCCTTTCGAGGACGTAACTTGAAAGTGAGCAACCTTTTGAATGATAAGACATTCGTCATAAATGAGAAGAGAGCAACTTTGTTTTCTGTCTGAATGTTAATGAGGAAAAACAAAAGCATCGTTTTCTGTTTCATCCGCTGACTCTAAAGTTGCGGTTCCCTTTTACTTTACTGCATCGACTGATGCCGCTTAGTACTAAGAACCAGAGGCGGACTGAAAGGCCGATGGAGCGACTGGTTATTGGCTGAGACATTGGTAATATAGTTACTTCTGATTGGTTATGTCAGATGACCAGCCGGCCGCATGGTGAAGTGGAGCACAGACTGTTTACATATCGGAGACAGAGCAAACAAATCGGTTTGGAAAGAGACAATTAACAAAACAATACATCGCCACCTTTGTTTGCCCTCATTCCAGCAGCCGGAACAGACTGACGCGAGGGAGAAAGGCGAGCTTCACACTGCTTCCCATTTATCCTCAGGCCTCTACTGCATGCAGGAACCTTTGGAAGAGACTACACAAATAGTACTTCCCTTGTTTGTCTGTGGAAACCCTGCCTCAGAAATGAAAAGTATTGGTCAGTTTCCACACCGAGTGAAATCTGCGTGATGGGGACACGGCAGAGATTGTCCTTGTTGTCCTTTAAGGACCTGAATCAGATTTAAACCCACGCCGTGTTGTGCGTGTTTGTAGGGAAAACATCGACAATTTAAGCCTGCGGGATCCGGCCCACTCACGCCCATAACGACAAAATGGATTCTCATTTAAATAATAAATAGCATTGCATTTTATTCAATTTGAAAGTATGTTTTTACCCACTTTTGCTTTTAAAAAGCTCCCCTTGACAGAAATAGTTTGATCCTCTGAAGTCAATGCCAGCTGCGATAACATCACGGGGCTTGTACGAGTCTGCGTAAGATGCGAGGAGCTGTGTTTTTTTATTTTTTAGCTTTAAGCATTTGAACATCGTCGTGTCCTCACGTCTCCCTTCCTCCAAACTGGATTGGAAGATCACAGGGGACGCGGCGTCAGATCTCGTCCTCCAGCCCCTGTTGAAGTTGAGATAAGGAGACAGGCACGGCATGGAGTTGAGAAGTTTTTGAAAGTACCTGCCAATCCTCACATAACCTGCAGACAGACAGCCGGGTCAAGGCATGGATAGAGAAGAAAAAAGGGAGATTTCTGATGCTTTGATTTTTTATTATTCAGTAAGAGAAGCTTTTTTTCTACATGTCTGTTTCATTTTAGTACACTTACGTCTGGTCTTTTAAAATATACAAACCTCGCACAGTCAAAAACCTCAGTGCCGAGCTTTCTTCATTAATCATTTTTTATCTCTCCCTGCTATACTAACCTAAGCTGTACTACTTAGCTTCCTAGCACACCAGCAGCCATTCCAAATCCACTAATCGTATTTTGCCCCACGCCCTGGCAATATATTTCTTGAGAAGATCTCACACATTATCTTCAGGATGTGTTTGATGACACGTGGCCAACTGATTTTCTCAGACTGGTCCTATCTGAAAGGCCAGAGGCAGAAGAGAAGCAAGCTGTAAAACTGTGGAGCGGATAAGAGAGGACGCAGGGTGTCCATAGCTACGGCATTTGGATCTGAACTTTGCATTGCATTCAAGCCGAAACTTCATGAGCTCCGGCAGGAAGAGCCACCAGATAAGCGTGAATGTGTCAGTGCGATTTCCTCCCTCTTTGTTCATGCATTTATCCTTTTGGCCTCTCGCTTCTCCTGCCGTCTCTTTCTTTCGTGGGCGGAGAGGAGTTCCTCACGGAGGTGTGAAGGCGTCCACTAGACGGAAGGGAGATGTAGGCATCACATACCATGCTGCTCTATTAAGCATACTAGTGTTCAGCATCAGTTGCATGTGAACAACAATAGATGTCAGCATAGCATCACCGTGGCGACGTGTTAAAGTAACAGTTTGACGATTTGTGGACCACACATTTCATGCAGAGCATTCAGTGACATATTGAGAATTGATCTTGATGAATAACCATTATTGCACAAAAAAACCTAAGTAATTAACATGTTGAATAATGGAATAAAGTTGGTTTGATAGATGTTTCATAAATTCACCTACAAAGACGCCACCAAAGTGAAATGTGTCTTTGTTTGACAGGTTTCACAGAGCTTTTCTATTGATGGGTCACACTAAGCCCTTCTGCATTGTTGGGCCCACATGCAGTCCACTAAGTGATGTCGGTGTAGGCAGACGTCTGTGATTATTGAAACAAATAAAAAAAAGGCTGACAGAGCAGTTGTTGTAATGCTTTTTGTATCTTCTCCTCTTCACTCCTCTTTCTCCAGTGATTTATGTTGTCTCCCATCTGCCTTTGCCTTGTTTATGTCTACCTACACACTATTCCAACACTGCTCCACTTCCCTTTTCTCCCCTCATTGAATACATTGCATCTCCCGCCTCTCTCTCCCCCTTTATCCTGCCTTTCTATTTGTCTGTCTGTGCTTTTTATTCCCCAAAACATCGACCTGTTTCGGAAAACTAGAAATGCGTCGTGAGAATGTGAAACTTCAAAAAGGAGCAGAAAGGCAGCGCTGAGCTAAACGTCCCTCGCCACCACAAACTGGCGCCCGAGCAAGAAGCAAAGCAGGCGAGTGTGCGTTTGTGTTGGTTGCTGTTTGTGTCCTTGCGGTGATCCACATGCTAAGCTTTACGCGAATGAGAAATGGCAGAAGCTTCAGTGGACTGAGATCAATATCAAGCTGTCGGGGACACAGTTCCTTTAAAGGGAGCCGACATGTTACTGGCTGATCTGTGGCAACTAGGACAACAAGAGGCCATTAAAGCTGCGTTATTGGACTTTTGTAAAAACTTCGAGGCAGTGCAGCAGAAATGTAGAGGCACAGTGTTGACATAGTATCCCCTTGTTAAAGTCAATATGGTGCAAAGAAAGCCAATTATACTTCACCTTGTGAAAATATGGTACTGTGGTCATTTATTTGTGAACTGGAATAAGCCTCTTTTAACAAATTCTCCCATACGGAAGAACCCGGCCATTCCTTCCATCTCCTAGTTCACACAACTCCAGAATCAGATCGTGTAACAGGATTTGAGTCATGGATTACATCAGCAGAAAAAATGGAGTAGATCAAACTTTGAGTTATGTATTCTAAACTGCCTAGGGGCCATGTTGGGAAGTGAAACGGGTTATAATTCCCTTATTATCTATTTTATATTGCTTGGAAAACATCTTCCTGCTGTGAAAACATCTGCTTTTAAAAAAACAAATTAACGATAACGTTGAACACATCATGATAACGCTATAATTTATCTTTGCCACATAAAATTCTTTACTGAACGGAGCCTGAACGCATCATAGTGCAACACGATGGCTTGTCGGGTGATCTATGATCTGCTCGAAATGTAGGAAGAAAAAGTCAGACAAAAACATCCCGAGGGCAAAAGGGCAGTCTAAGAGCAGATGTTACGCGCCGCACACAGAAGCAGCCTGAGCGGGAGCAGGAGGGCTGGAGCCGGAGCCGTGAGGGCAGCATAACAAAATCAGAGGCGAATCAGTCATCTTGTCAAATTCAAAGACCATGCTCTTGAATACAGATTGGGTAAAAAGCTCCATACGTCTGCCGTCAACCAGTTATTTATTTATTTATTAGAGAAAACTAGTTGTTCTGCCGAGGGTAGGGGAGCAGCAATGTACTGCGTTGCACTGTGTGGCATCTCTGAATGAAGAGATCCAACCAATGAAAATCCAACATTCCCTTTCAGTGCAGCGCTGTATTGCATATTACAACTTTAGCCATTGTGCGTGACCCTACGGTTACTTTAAGCCTCTAATCCTCATGTATTTACGAATTGGGTCTATTTCAGCATTTAATAAAAGTAGCGGTCTCGTACTTAAACGCTCATTCTTCATTTGTAATGCCTTAGTACGTTTCAGGCGTTTTAATGTTCTCAAAGACATGATTTCCATGTTGCAGCTAAACAGCTTGTCCGCTCTCTTTACTGCACTTTGATTCAGATAAATTCATAAAACGATATGGTTTGAAAACTGCCGATTGAGAATGAGTAACGACAGCCGGACACAGAGAGATTTACGCTACAAAAATGATCAAGGTAAGTACTTGGGATTTATGCTTGATTTATATAAGGACAGCCGATTACAGAGAAATACAATGATTCAACCCCTCCTCTCACTCTCCGTATAAATCATCATCTATTCACCCCTAGAGGGCAGTAAAGCATTACATCTAGTCACAGACTGGCAACCGCACACACACGAACAAGCCTGCTGTGTCGAGGGAGTTCTCACCTGCAAATGAACTTGAGGGTGCTGGCAGAGGAATTCTGTGTGATGCCTTATTCCTCCGGTCGGTGCGTAGACTGAGGGAGGCTCAGTGTTAAAAATGTGGGACTGGATTTGTTGCGAGAGGTGAACGCGTCCCTTCCGTCAAGGACTTGCACCTACACGTGTCCCTCTCTCTCCTCGTCCTCCCTCTCTCCTTGAGCTTTTTGCTCTCCGGCCTCGCCGCTCGTTTAGTCCAGTTTCAGTTGATGTTATCGTGCATAGTTCATTTAGTCAACAACTTGGCCTTCTTTGTGAGCCTGTGTGTGTGTGTGTGTGTGTGCACACCATGCTGTATTTGGGCCCCCTGCCGTGAGGGCTACACCTCCATGCGTCATCATTAGTACCTGACAGTTCAACTCGCATGTCCTCCCACACACACACACACATGTACACTGGCCAGATGGGTCATTACCCACAGTGGGGACACTCAGGACAAACACCTCTAATGGCTCGGTGTCCCTTAGAGTGTAAGAGTCTATGTGCAGCTTTTCCCATTAAAATGGCTTTCTGACCAAAGGGCAACGAATGAGCAATCCACTTTGACAAACCATTACCGCGTGTGTCTTGGCAATCAAAAGCAATACACATGAAGTTTACTGACAGTTTGTCTGAAAAAGGAATTGAATTCCATTTTGACGTCACCATGGATGATGCAATCTTTGCAGGACTTTTTAGCAAATATCTTTTTAAAATTTCTACCATAAAAGCGAGCGAACAATGTCTCCATTAATCATGATAATATTACTGTATCTTTGTAAATCGCAGGGATTTTGTTTTCATAATGTTTCAGAAATAGTGCTATCGACAAAGCACGGAGATACTATTATTAGTCCTGATTGGTATTTTAAAATAAAAACTTTTTTTTCTATTCTGAGGTCCCCAGAGTGAAACTAACACAACGCTTGATAAATGTCAGAGATAAGGTGTGAAACGTCTACTTGTCACTAAGAAAAAACTTCAAACTTCAGGAAAGAAATAACTTAAATGTCATTGAAGCTGAATTAAAGTACCCTGGCTTCTTACTTGTGTTGACTGTAAATGCTGAGCTTTATTGGGTAGGTTTTCATTATGACTGGACTGATCCATATCCCATAATAATAATAATGGATGTGCAACATCACTTATCCTACATGCCAAGTTGTAAAGTGTACTGTTTACAGGAAGTACACGTCATCATTTCCAAAGCAAAAAAACTATAAGTGATGCACTTGGAAATTAATGGTTCTCTCTCTATACGTTGCCTTGACAACAATGTACGTTTACCCGTCTGCTGTACGTTACTCCCCATCAAATGCAAGTTCGTCTGCTGTACTTGCACCGACGTCGTCTTAATGTTAGCTGTCCCTATAATCATTCTTTAGTAATTTCAAGACATCACTATTTAGCGGGACCGAATCAATCAACAAATCTATTGTCTTGAGGTGGTATGAACATAATCATTACATCAGCTTGCTAGAAAATGCCATCAATCGAGCTAAAAGCAATCATTTCAAAGATGGCTTGTTTTTGATAATATAGATGCTAACAAGTATTCTCCTCAGGAATCATGCTGTTTTACTGCAGAGCCAGTTAAACGGCCTCTGGCCCTGCAAACTCATGGCTTCATCACACATGCAAAGGTGTTCTGGCTCTGCAGGAGACAACGTGTCTTTCTCTACCGTTTGCTGTCAGTGTCTATATGTGTGTGTGTGTGTGTGTGTGTGTGGTGTTGTGTGCTGGTGACAGTAATTACTGCTCTAAAATGGCGCAGTAATCAGGCACTACTGAGCCACACGGTTGATTTGCCATGGCTTCAAAAAAAGCAGACACGCACGCAAGTGTTTAGTTTCTCTTGCAGTGTCTGTCTCTGTTTTAACAAATGACTTAATTGCGGCGCAGAGAGAGAAAATAGCTGTTGCTTGCTGCACTTCCTCACTCCTTTGGCCTCGCTTCAGTTTTCTCCGCGAGATCTTTCATCTACTTAATTAACCTTTAGAACAGTTGTTGCCTCTGTGAGCCTATCACTTACGTCAAGGCAGCTCTCTGCCCCGTTCTCTCCTCCCTGTCTCCTTCCCTTCCTCGTGCTCTCCAGTTGTTGTCGGCTTGTTACAGCTACACGAACAGCGATGTTACCAACGCGTTTGACAATAATGTGAGCTCTTACTTACTGAACATTTCCTCACAGCAAAGGCATTGAGTGCGTTGCGTTTGAGCCTGTGCATATATTTCGGGCTCTTTAAGCAACTTTAGCCTCGCTTTTGTCCACCAGCATCCATACTTTTTCTTTCACTCTTCCTATTGTTTTGATTTAAAGATCTTACAACAACAAATCTTGAATTGCAGTTTTAGCCCCCGTTGTTTATCACACCAGTCATTTGTGTAGGTAGGAAATAAGCATGCGCCCATCTTTGTTTCCATGGGTGGGATGTTCTTAAAAAAAAAAGGTGTTGTTAGGCGTATTGTTGCACATCTTCAGACACCATCTGGTCGCGTTATTTAGGTAAGATGTGCTAGCTAAGCTTCAAAGTGAGTGTACATCCGAATTGTTACACAATACAGCTGAACTCCTCTTTAGATGAATACATTGTCAGCAGGCTACAATTCAAGTATGATTGAGTGCTTAGTAATTAAATAAGACTCTTGGGCGTTCTGTATTGTTCGTTGCAGTGTATTTTCAGCGCTAACCACCAGCAACAGGGACACCCAGCCATAAGCAGCTTATTCACCTTCCTCCACACACAGCTTTCTAACCAAATGTGTCATGAGTTTTGAATGGCTTAACTTTTTGACTCATTTTAACACTTTGATTAGTCTTTCTGTCTTTAAGTAGAACACTTGACAAATGGCTCCTGTGGGCTGTGCCTTCAGCGTATGAAATGGTATGAATGGTTAGTCCAGACGGGCAGGCGGCACCTCGCGTGGTGGCCACTGCCATTCGTGTATGAATGCATGAACGACACATTGTGTTGAAGCGGTCGGAAGACGAGAGAAGCGATATAATAGCACGAGTCCATTAACTGTTCACCAAATGTGGAACGCTGAAAAAAAAAAAGGATTTAATAGGAGACTAAATACAAACCCTTTGCGCCGTACACCTTATTTTGTGCCCAGATTATGTGAAATTTGCCTGGTAAAAGTGGAGGTGGACACGTCCTGTGTGCACTCACGCACTTTAGATCGTGAGCTGTAGATTGTTTAAATAGAGCCCTCGATGTCTGCATGCAATCAGTTTTAACTAAATTAAAGCACCCTAAAAAATATATTTAAAAGAAGTGTTCAAGTATGTGGTTACCTGCATCAACTATTCACTCGACTGCAAAAGGTAATTTCTTTTATTGTAGCTATTATTTCAAACCGGTGGGGTGAAAGCAACACGGTGTGTAAACACATTTACGGGTTTCCTAATAAAGTCTACACGACAGACACGTTAGGTTGATGAGAACGCCGATACTGAACCGAACAGAGACTTGTGGGCCATGAAACTATCACAATGAGGAAAGCCTTGTGGTCCGGTGACAGTTCTCTGTGATCGCCTCGTGAAGCTGCGGATGCGATGCATTAAAGATGATTCACTTTTAGCTCGCACATGTTCTGTGGTAAAACGTATCAGGCTTGATTTAGGGACAAAGATCATCACGCAGAAATATTGATTTCTCCGACACAGCTAAACAAAATTCTGGTGTTACTTTACATAATGCACCGTGCACAGAGAAAACAATCACCTCATATTGAAAAGACTTCCAAGACCTAATAAATGGCAGGCAAATACATACAATTTACAATTTCTCAAAGGAGACTGGGTTTTAATATGGAATATTTAAGATTAAGTTACAGATCCACGACACTGAGCCGTGCTGCACTTGTTTAATTGATGTGCTCGCAGTGGAAAGTTTCTTCAGACGAGGGTGAAAATGAGTTTATTAAGAGGCTCAGAGGAGCAGAGATGAAGGATGTGAAAATGTGTAGTTTTACGTCTCAGGAATAGCTGAACTCCTCTGTGGCACTGCCCGACAACTTCACTCCTGTGAATCTCACCAACTGATGTTTCAATTATCAGCCTGACACACGCGCACATGTGACAGTGTGTCTAAATGTGTGTGTGTGTGCTCACACACACACATTCAGACACATTATTGTAAGAATTTTACCTGCAGACAGATATAGACAGGTTCTTAAGCACTGCTGACATGCAGGCTAAATCACCCAGATATCATCTATTTACACACACGCACGCACGCACACACACAGTGGAATTACGCTAATGATGTTTGAAACATAAAACATCCTGGTGGTTTCCTGGTGCAAACTACTGATGCAAGTCTTGGTTTCATTTGATCTGTGTTCCTGTGTGTGTGACAGTGTGCTCTGACCTAATTTCCCCGGCCTCATGCTGTGCTCGTGCGTCGACCCGGTGATGTCATCACTGGCACCCTCGGAAGAAGTGAGTGAGTGAGTGTTTGCGCGTGTCACAAGTCATCTTTCATGCAGAACTGAGAGCGACGGTTTCCCTTAGATCTTCGTCTCCCAGTAAGTCCGGCTCCATCTCGCACCGTCAAGGCAGGAGGGAGGGGAGGAAGGAGAGGGTGGGGGGGGGGGGGGGGGGGGGGGGGGGGGAATAAGAGGAACAGCTGGATAGCCCGGCTCTCGGCCCTCTCTCTCTTCTCCTTTGACATCCCAATTTCCTAATGCCACTGCAGCGCCTGTTGAAAACACGTCTGTTCGGAACGGACTGATTGCCGGGCCTCCAGCGACGCCGCTTCCCGCCTTCTTGAGAACCGCTCATCCAACGCTGTGTGTCTTTGAGTCCTGGGCAGCACATCTGTCGTGAAATAGCGGCTTTTGGGCGCAATTTGCTCACGAAAACATTGACGGAGAGCCGGCTGCACCGATCATGCCGTTCAGGGGTGTAACAGTCAATAGGTTTCCTCTCTCAATACACTGACTACTAACAGCTCCGAGTCAGAACTGCACTTTCTTCAGCTAAACCCTCCAAGTCTGAGGTGGATTGGATGAACGTCTGTTTAGATAATACAGAAAGACACTCCCTTCATATTCATTCAAGCAAAGCATCAATCCAACTCTGTGACAGCATGCCTTCTTCTAGCCCTTTAGTCAGTTAGATTTGTTTGTTTTATGCAGGCCAGGTGGGGATTTCGGGAGAGCGAAAATCCTTGCGGGTCCCCGACCAACATTCAAAAACAAGTCAAGGATTTTTTTAAGGATTTTGCCAAAACTAAATATCCATAGCATCAGAGAAATAGAACCATTCCACACATTTCACACAATCAAATGTCGTACGCTACGTGTCAGCATTCATCCGTTCATACACACCTGTGTATCACCTGCACGTCAAATTCAAACATTCTGACGCTAACGGCACGGCCTGCGGGAGCAATTGGGGTTCAGCGTGTTGCCAAGGACTGCAGTCCCGCATTCTAAATACTTTTGCCCGCATCTGAACAATCAAAATGTCCCCTAAACGTCCCCTAATGAAAACTTTAAGGGCTTCCAGAGATGTAGCTGCTGGTTTGTTTTAATAAAAAGATCCGTCTTAGTTTTTACATGGCCTTTAGAAGATTTGTCTTTCAGGAAAGAGCAATTTAATCTCCATCTGGGAGATTTCTTTATACTGTTGCATGATCTGATACGAGCGTGTATATGATTGTAGATGACATTGTAAATGGGAGTGCGACTGACAAATATCAAAGACACTACCCACACGACCTGAGGCACGCACGCCAGCTGCGGGTTTGTGTATAAGGCCGTCTCCTTGTGGGGGGGTTAAGGTTTTCACTGGGGGAAATGAGTGTGGAAATGAACTCGTATATGCAGGGTGCGATTTGACAAAAAAGCAGAGGGGGGGATGTTTTTTTTTTTTTTTTGGACATTGGACTTTTAGCTTGAATAACTAGGGAGAAGAACGCAAAGGGTAAACAGGCCCTTTGCGTTCGGCCCGACCATCACAGTAGGCTACTAGTATAAATAACAAATAAAATTTGTCTAAAGCATGTTAATATGCAAAACCAATACAAAAGTAATAGGCCATCACTCACAGTAATGCAGCTCCGCGCTGCTCGTGTTATTAAAGAGCTGGTTCCTATTCTCTGCTACGGAACCCCCCCCCCCCCCCCCCCCCGCCCTTTCCCCCCCTTTCTCCCCCCTCAGCGCAATTCCCCCGATGGGATCTGAAGTCCAACTGGCTTGATGCTCACTTTTACGAGCACGGACGGTTTGGCTACGAGGAGGAAGCAGAATTAAGCGCAGAGCGGCGCACAAAGAGGGGAAACCGATCCGCGTCACGAGCGCACGCGCACCCCTGCGAACACTAAAATGTTGCAATGTGTTTGTGTTGGATGACGTTCAGAAATTGACACTGAAGATCGTTAGATTTCAAGAGTTTAAGTAGGCGAGCAGTTAAGTTGCATTCATCGCTATCAAGGGGGGGAAATCCTTGTCGCCCCCACAATAAAAATAATTTAGCAGAGGGGGGGAAATCCCCCCCCACAAATCGCACCCTTCGTATACGTAACCTCATTTCAGTGTTTAGATGGATGTTGTGGCAAAAGAGAGAATCATCATCGACCAAGATCAGTTATGGGTGGATGCGGTCTGTTTGTTTTTGGGTTTGAGGTGAAATCCGTGGATATCCTTGGATCGTCGAAGCGCCGCAGTCCGTTGTGTTTTCTTCACAAAGTCCTGAGACTTTCCATCTTTAACAAACTCGTCAACAGTGGAAAGTTTTTTGTTTGGTGCTTGAGGGATGTGGGCTCTTGTACTGCTTCCATTGCACCATCGCTCTGTGGCACTAAACCACATCAACAGATGTCAAGAGGATCTATTAGGGTGGTACCCAAAGAGGCATCTCGCATGGACAACATGTCGGCATGTATCCATTTGGCAGTCCCTTTCATACTCTACGTGAAATTAAAAGAAGGCACAGTGAGTTTAAGGGGAAAAAAATGCTCCTGTGAATAAGACATGATGAGAGCCAGTTGGGCCGCGTTGGATTGACAGATGGCCACAAACCCCAGCTTTGACTTTGAATTGAACGCAGTTCTCTTCGGCCTCGAAACAGCATGCCTCATAACTCCTGCACGGCTTTTATTCTTCTCTTCAAACACACTCCATTTCTAACACAAACACTTGTCCTCTAAGTCATTTACATTTCTCCATTTCCTCCTCCAGCTGCACAGCAAGTCTTTACTCCTTTTTGACTGAAAGCTCAATAACTCAACTGTGCCTCACTGACACCAGTTTCAAATCACTCGCAGAACATCTGGAACCGCTGGCTAAAGTAGGTCTGTTTCTGTCTCCCACCATCCCGACTGTTGTCTTTGTCTCACTCTTTCTTCCTCGCACCAAGTTTCCGTGGCAAAGCCGCTAAGACCTACTTAACTGAGGAGACTGAAGCTACGTTCACACTGCAGGCTGAAACACAACCGCTCACAAACAAGAAACCGCTCACAAACAAGCAACTCACATCAGTATCCCGCGACTCTGCACCGGCACATTTCTTTGTACCGACGTTGCTACCACTGCTCCACCAAACGCCACAGCTAAAAACCTCGCTCTCTTCCGTTTACATTTTTTTCTTAAAACGAGAAGATTGTAACTACTGGCTCCGTTGGCAAAATAACTTCCACTGTTGACATCCATGTTTAGCTAAGAAGTGACGTCATTGACCGGTGAGTACTCTTCTGCGCATGCGGGTCACTTCTGGGTCATTTCACGTTCACACAGGAGATCACATACAGGTCGCATTTAATTAGAAATGTGAACCTTGCAAAAAAATTCGGAATTGAGCATTAAGCCCTGCAGTGTGAACGTAGCGAAGAGATGAAGTAAAACAGCGTTACATGCCAAGTTTTTTAACAGATGTTATGTTATGTTAACACATATGTGTTAACTGTGTTCATATTTGGCCCCCAAAATAAAGACTTGACTGCATTGAAAATACTGCTTAAATCATTGTCTTCACACTTCCCCGTAACAACACTAATCTATATTTATGTACACCACATTTGGTGTTTAGGACATTAAATACATAACAGACAATGGCAATCTATTTACTATGACGGCAGGACTTCTTTTCTCTGTATCACACATGACGTTGCTTACGTTGTACATAAATCATGTGCTAATGAAAAAGGGGAGAGAAGCAGCTGGAAGTGAGGCTAAGCAGTTACCGACTGGCTCCGGAATCAAGAAAATTATGCAAATGTTCCACTTAAATCTATTCTACAGCATTTGAATATTCCAGATAGAAAAACATGTTTCAAGTACCCTTCGGGGTAACAGCCGGTGTTTACCCTGATTCACTTCAGAGGTTAGAAGTGTTATCCAAATGTTGAGGCAAAGGTCTCCAGATCTGATCTGAACATCGCAAACTGTCTGGCTCTCTATCAGACACACCTCTGACTCATACAGAGGGCAGAACATTGCAGGTTTGAGGCTGCACTTTATGCTACTGCTAGATTTCTCACAGCAACAGTAGATGCATGCAATCAAGAAACAGGACGGCTCCCACGGCAGTCTTTGTAACCGTGCTACATGTAAATCAGATCCACCGTCTTCCCTACCACAATGATGGTTTCTTGTTTACAAAGAGAACACGTGTAGGAGGAGATTTCTACCCTTTGTTATCCAGTATCAAATGACCTTGAAACGGTTACATGAAAAAGCAATGCAGTTGGTTTTGGTCTTATCAATTAAAAGAAATCAATGGGGAGAATGAAGGAAATTGTGTTTTACAAGTAAGAAAAACCGCCGTCCTCAGGTCTCACCTGGCCACAGGGGTCATCAGTCCTCGCTGTCAGGACACACAGTCCTGCTGGTTCTCCTTCCTGCTGATTAGGTAGGGATTTACATCTTGGGCAGAAGGCAAAAGCAATTAAGTACGTGGTAAGACGTAAAACCAGTGGGACTCCAGGTACCGAGGTGCAGGATTGAGCACATCTGCCTCTTTGAAACGGGAACAAAGCCTGAGCAAAATGCTTGTGCGACATGGAAATATCCTCACATACCCCTGCATTGGTAAGTGATAATGCTGATGTTTTACATGAGCTATTCCTTACTGCTGTTGCCAGAGTAGTAGAACCTTGATGTCCTAAAACCTTCTGGATTGTAAGGAATACCATTATTTCTGTCCTAATGAGTTCTACTGTATATCTCTGCAGCTAGTAAACCTTCAGGCACTGCCGGTCATTTAGTGAGACATTGCTCCTCCACTTTAGTTTTGCTGCTCTTTGGGTTAAACTTTGGTTTGGTTTGGTTTTGCATTTACACAATACACACCACCCATTTGGTGCAGATCACAACTGAACAGAAGCAAGTGTGAGGAGCCTCAGAAACCTCTGTTATAGTCTGTACCTCAAATGTCTGTCATATAGCGCGATGTTTGTGTTTCACATTGTCAGGTGCTAATAAGGAGTGGCCAAGGTATGAGTCTCGAGGTTGAATGTCTGTAAGTTCCAAGTGATTTAGTGGCACTATCGTTTAGAGTTTCAAAAACAGTGATTCAATGTTTTCACAATTGGCTGTGACTGGCTTCAAGTCCTCCAGCTCCTCCAGCTTGGTTTTGGGTTCACACAAACATAATTGCCTCTAATCGCAGGTGGGATTAGAGCGCTGGCGAGTTAGAGGTGAAAAGAAGATGGCTGGCGGCACCATGTGACAGGGCAGGGCAGTGGACAGTGTTTGACTTTTTAAACTGGGAGAAAACGGTGGAAACAAGCTTATTTAAATGTTGTTCAGATACAGAATATTATATGTCTTGCTCCTTTTTGCTTACTGGGTAGCAGCTCTGCTCTGTAGATCTAAGGCCTCCTTTGTGATCGGTTAATGAAAAATCACCCGGGGATGTCTTAGCTGGAACAGCCTAGCCCGTATCCATGGAAACGCCCCCCACCGGGACGTTTCTTAAATGTGTCTAATTAGGAAACCATCACGAGAAGGCATCAAGACAGGGAAAAAGTACATATTCGTTAGCTGTTTAATGTTGGGTTGAGTCTTCCGTGCTTTATCTGGCAGTAGAGGGTGATGTCTTGTTGGAGAAATTATTCACACTGCACTTTTTTAATATCAGAAATATAAAAGACTCGCCGTGTCTGCGGGAATGATGGCAGCTTTCTTGTGGGGCGGATTAAACACAGCAGGGAGACCTGTTATCTGAGTTTTTTTCCTACACTCTTTCCTCGCTGCTCTGCTTTACCTGTTTTTCTACTGATTGTGGGTTTTGTTTTGAGGCAATGTCCAGTTTATGTAGATGCCGTTAAAGATGGTTTATTTCACACACAAATCGGCCTATTCCAAAATCCAATTGGGAATAGGATTTGCCATGATGTAGCTACCATGTCATGATGTAGCTACCTTGTGGTAGGTAGGTACCAAACACTCCTTGACCCGTTATAAGTGGACCATATCTTTTCTCTTGCGTATAATCGAGCGCACTTTCCCAGTTTTCTATCTGCTGATCCTCATTTATATCTTTCTTGTTCTGTTCCCCCCCCCCTCTTCTATTCCTTTCATCCCTCTTCATATTCCACTTCACACATTCCCTCCTCTCCATCTCCTGTCTTCATTTCCTCCCTCCGGGCCAACCCCTCCCGGTGATGACCTCCGTGTTGCTGAGGTCGTTGGATACGTGTCACAGCCGGGCCTCCTGTTCTTTCGCCCTGTATTGCTGTTCATTGCTTCCATCTACCAAACTTTGACAGATGGTAGTAAAACGTCAGGTACGCAGCTTGCTGTAAAGGCTGCTCGGTATTTGCAAGTCTTTAAAGGTATTAGTTCATCAGTGTTGGTTCATCCTTACCCCCTAGTTTTTCCTCTTGTATTGTACCAAAAAATGAAAGGAATGCTTTCCTTACTGCCTGGTCTGTGTTGCGCTTGGGTTGACCAGCACCTCCCCCACCTTGACATTACTCCAAGGCAGCACCGGGAGTGGAATTTAATTTGGAGCTATTTTTACCCAGAGGCAGTGAAATTCCTCTCCTATGGATCTGTTAAATATTGCTTTGTCCCTTCAAGTGACGGGGGGATGGTTTGACATGGCGTTTGGTCTGTCAGTCAGCAAGTTTTCACCAATGCATGTCGGCCTCAGTCGATTTAGATGTTGAGATTAATAGAGGTCTTGATCGACGGTTATTATTATACCCAATGAGAGTGCGGGATTTTCAATGGCAAGGGTTCAATACTGAGGTGTGGAGGTGTTTAATGAGAAGTATAGTTTGATTTTATAAGTGCACCATTATTAAAGTGTGGGCAGCGGGTTTTTTGCACTGTAATTCATCAACTGTCAGTTAACCTTGGACCACTTGGTACTCACGATTATCCATGACCCGAACATATGAAGAAATAATGAAACGAAACGTGATAGGTTATTTAACAATTCCACAAATGTCTCAGAGCCATTAACTTAATAAATCAAAGCATCAACACAGGTTTCTTTAACATTAGGAAAGTGAATTTCAAAAGGTGAACTAATCGAATTTCACAGGATTTCCTTCATAGTTTATATGAATTTCTAAACCAAAAGACTCTTCAAAACTCAAGGCAAGGTTTTATGTTGGTTTATTTACATTTTTACATTAAAAAAATGACTCACTATCTCGTAAAACCCTTTAACGTTATTAAATAAAAATCCACTTTCAGTTTAATTCAAAGGCAAACATTTGACAATATTAAGTTCTTGTTACAGCGAATCTGTTGGCTCCATGCATTTATTTTAAATGAATCTAACCAAGCAATAATGTCTCTGCCAGTCAAACACATTTCAGTTTATCTGCACTAATATCTGTTATGCTGACAAAGAACAACTCTTCATAATTCTCCTTCCTCAGTGTGCCACTGCCTTGATGGAATCAGACAGACAATATTATAATAATGTCAATACATGGATTTCATTACATGTATCACTGACAGTGATTGTCAGCGGGATTAATAATACGCCAGTGATGTGAAAATAATAACACAAAACAGAGAAAGGAGGCACTTCTCACATCCTTCACTCGGCAACTGTCGCCGTTGGAGATAATACGCTGACTTCTAATGCCATGGCAACAAATGTGATTATTCTTTTTACTCATTGTATATTTGCCGGTACTTTTTTCCACCTGATTATTACCAAGTTTTTTTAGGTAACAAGTAACACAGTCCTTGTTTCAGAATATCAGAAATGTAATAGTAAAAATAGGCTGGTTTGTTACAATATGTCTGTATCCGGTGTTGCCGTGTAGCTCTATAGGGCCTATGGGATTGATGCGGTACATGTGCTTCACCTTAAAAATACAACTTCAGTAAGAGCTGCTTCATGTGGGCTACACGGAGACTAGAAGGCTGTGTTTCCCTCTCACCTTTTTATGATGCCAGCATATTCAACATCCAATCATATTCAGCACTATATATAGAAACACAGACGTTATTTATAAGGCCTCACGCAGTCATGAGAAACCTAATTAATGTCAAAGACAAAGCCAATGTGAAAGACACCCATTGCTCTTAGAATTAGAAAAACATTGAGCTTAAAGGCAGATAAAGAGATGAGAGAGGAAACTGAAAGGAAGAAGCAGTGGGAGGAAATGAACGAAGGAGGATGAGGGAGAGAGGGAGCCTCTGCGTATAATATGTAATTATCTATCCTATTAGCTCTGGTTGAGATAATTAGAGTGTTTGCTAAAGATACATTTATCAAACTGAAGCACAGCGCCCCCCCACACCCCCTCACCCTCCCGCTCGGCAAAAAAAAAAAAAAAACAGTAGGTGAAATCCTACTGTAAATGATAGGGGGAGTGGGATTGACGAAGGGAATGAAGAAGTGGAGAAAGAGAGATGCGATGAGAAGAAGTGAGGCCTTAGTTTCTATGGGATGAATAAATGAAACCAGGAGTCTGACAAAGTGTGGCAGTGACACATGGAAGCCAAAGCCGTGGGCAAGATCTTCCTGAAGTATCTGAAATAGGAAAATATACAGCAGTCATCAGTTTGTCACGTATTGACTTTTTGTCTCTGTTCCATTGCTTTGTTATGATATATCCATAGACGGCTAATAGCATGTCATGGTGCAACCTCCATTTATTGGAGACAAGGGAGTCGGGAGATGAAGAAAAAAAGGAACAGAAACAGAAAAATAGAGTTTTGGATTTAATATGGATTTTCCTGTCAGCTGTCAGGGTAATGATGATGATGTGAGTCCCTTTGAGAATTAGAACATGGCAACATACACAGGGCACATACTGGGACAATGTGTCCATATACACACATTTGCACGCAACCATACCTGGAATGTAAATGCTGTCTACATATGTGCTTGTGAATGCATTCTCAAATAATGCAGAATTGCACAATTCTTCGCTGACCAAATACGAAGAAGGGCTTATTGCCACCTCCGTCCCCAGACTTTAGATTGTAGCGTTGCTCATTGTTCGCTCAATATCTTCCTGAAAACTCTTAAATATGTATTTTTAAGAACAAAGTGGGGGAAAAAAGTTGTGCTGGAGAAAAAAAAAAACACTGCTACATTAGTTGAGCTTCATTCATGAATCAATGTACTCTAGTGTCGATTAAGGACAATTTTAGGACCAGAAGAAAACTTTTTGTTTTTGTTTTTATAAGATTAAAAGTAAAGATAGGCTTTGCTGCTGCTTTGCAACCAATTTTAAAAAGACAAACTTGGGGGAGTGAGCGGAGAGGGCAAACACTGGAGGAGAAGAAAAACAGCGCCTTGGATGAGGGAAAGATGTGATTTGGTTCTCTTCTTGCTTTGTCGGGGGTTAAATAAAAAAAAAAATTAGATGACCAATAAACGCTGAATATACTGTTTATTGTAAAAACATTTTCCTCCTCTGCCGATGAGCTGTTACTACTCGTATCAGTTGATACTGGGGAACACAAAAGGCCGTCGCAGAGACAAAGCCTTTGATTTAGTTTGGGTTCTTTTGAAGAAATGGTGCTACTAAACCGCAGGCTGCTTTGGATTTTTGACAGAGCGTTGGCTTTGTGGGAATCGTGGCTACAATTCGGCTGTCTGTTTCAACTCGGCCATAGGTTGTTGTGTCATCCACATTCATTTGACCGCTGAATCGCCGCATTCGTTATCATCCACCAAACTGCCGATGTAAGAGGGTGAAAGCTGCCTTTCAATCTCCTCGTTTATGGAGTAGATTCATTAAGTCCATATGGGCTCATTTCTACTGCATCAAATTCACTTCAGGTTGTTAACAGAAGTGTTCAACAACTTTCGGAGCAGTGCGGCCTGCGTGTGACTCGGACACCGTCCACGTCATCAACAGTCTCCTTCACATCTTCTCAAGCAATTGAAGGCTCTTGATGTTGAGCACTTCAGCCAAAACAAGTGCTGTGCCTGCATGTCAAAGCTTTCTAGACGCAGGTATTTGGCCCCTTGGTCTCATTCTTATACTTTAAAAAAAGAATGAAGAAGATGTATAGAATACATCACCAAAGACGAGTCAGTCTCTGATTGGCTGGGGAAAAAAAACTGTTGCTAAATCTAAGTGGATTCTGATGCTGGAATCCCATAATAACCCGATCAGCTAACAGAGATGTGGAAACGGACTGTGTGACAGATAATCGGAGTACAGATGAAAGAACGGGACCAAAAGTTCAGCCGCATTGCTCATGACTACAATATTACAGAGAACAAATGATTTTTCAGCTCTTTGCTAAATAATAAAGTAGATTCAATCCCCCGAGGAACATGAATATTCTCAACAAATTAGAACGCACAAACAACAGCTCAGTTCCTTCAACAATGCCCCAGAGTGTCCTCTGTTAGTTTCCCTTCTCCTGAGAGTTTAACCGTATATTTTGTGTGTACAAATGGAACTTTCCACCTGTTGGCGATGCCAGACAAAAGGTCACGGGGTCACCAAAAACGGTAAAGGAGGGATTATTGTCAACATGTTTTTATGGCCGATGTTAAAGATTTTGCCCAAAGGTTTTTTTTTTTTGGCAGGTGAACAAAAAATATAGGATGATCAATTATGACCTTACCTGTCCTCTACGTTGTGTTGAGCTTTATTTCCTGAGTGAGCTGGATTTCTATTAAGTGAGCCTTATCCAACAGAAATACGATGCTGCCGTCGCTTATTGGCACCGGCACATTGTTTTAAGTCTGCCTTGATTTGCAACGACACCACTGGGAGAGGAATGGGTGTTGAAGTAAACGATAAGTGAAAGTCTTAAAATGTGCGACAGGGCACAGATGGAGGACTTATCTTTGTAGCGTTTTCAGGTTTTATGATGTGTGGTTAAGTTATCGCCGGGAGGAAGAGATAACACACGCTCGGCGAAATTCGTTTTTCTCACTTTTCTTCGATTCTTCTCTTGCTGTGAAGTCCTGGTTATTGTTTCCCCCCTGCTGTTGCTGTTATAAAACAACTGAAGTGAAAAACCGCTTATCCTCAAAAAAGCCTGACTCAAAATAAAAAGACATTTCACAAGCAAAGGTGGACAGAAGCTACACAATTTCTTGCACATCGAACATCCCCAGATGACGCCTTTGTGTAGTTCTGTGAGCAAATTAAAAAAATGCAGGATAAAAAAAAGAGCTTATTGAAGCTTTAGTTTTCAAAGAAGAAACTTTAATTTATCTGAGCAAACAACCCCAAACTGCTGTTCTGCTTCTAGTTATGAAATTGTTGCAAAAGTCCCGCATGGAAAGAAAATCCACATTTGGGTCATGCAGCACAAACTGTGTTTATTGTTTTAAGTAAGCTGAACTGATTTCTGGTTTATTTTTTTTTCCTCCCTGTCTTGGAAAAAGATGGCACACATACAAAGGAGATAATGTCTTATTTCATCTGTTGGTTTCCCTCCCCGTCTTAAATCCAGTGCCATCCTCAACATAACAGAGTAGCAGGTAGCTGCACTCTATTTGGCTCCATGACGCCTTCCGGATGCACCTGATCTGTCTGGTGTCAGAATCAGCCACTGTCTCCGTCTGTCAAATTTGATTTGTATCGACCTGCTTTTGAAAATCTTCCGAAGGCATGTGAGAGCTTTGTCTCCCAATTTGTATTTATTTATCTGAGAATAATAGAATCGTCAGCAGACGCCTGCGGACCTGTGACACTGCCCAGAATAGAGATCAGTATTTAAACAAATTAAAAACGTATCTTCCCCTTTTTAGATTGGATTAGAGGAAGGGAAATAATACCAGTCCCGGTTCTTTAATCTGATATTCTCCATGTTTATTATGAGGCTGCACTTTCCAATTTACTCAGTTTCATTACTTTTTTAAAATATTGATCTTCTTTCTCCATCATATTATACATCTCATGTGCTGTCATAATATTTTCTGCAATTTTTTGTGTCACTCCTCCTCTCTCTGCTCTCACTCCTTTTCTCCTCGCCTGGGGGAAGTGGGCACGTGGTGTGAGCGGCTGTGCCCGCCGACATGTCCATGTCTCTGTCCAAGTGATGGGCACCAGCTGTGGCCAGCGGCTGTGTGTACGTGCAGTGCATTGTGTGTGTGTGTGTGTGTGTGTGTGTGTTTGTGCACCCATACACAGGTGTGTGGACGCCCCCATTAATTGCAGCAGCTGTGTGTTTTGTGTGTGTTTGGTTATGGACAGCTGTTTAGTAGCAGGTGATGATTATAGGAGCCAAGCACACAGTATAAGCCAGGCAGGCGGCCAGGGGGACGGGGGACGGGGGACGGGGAGAGCTACGCCCAATAAGATGTGAGGAGGCCTGGGCTGGGCGGTCACTCAAACAGGCCTTCTGGTTCAGCAGAGACCCAGCTGTGAGTGTCAGTGTTTATACATGACTGTTAAATGGCCAGAGTCCACATACGAATGTTTACCACAGTGTATTCATCAGTCACAGGAAGGCAGTTGCAGTACGTCTCTGTTTAATTGGGGTTTAGATGCATTGTGTTTCAGATCTGAACAAACGGGAAATTAAAGTAGACCAACCTAGCATTTTTGAGATAAAGACGGATTATTCTAACCAAAAGGCCGGCTGCAAAGACTCAGTTGATTTGATAGGCGTCGGGGAGGAGGGAGTTTTTTAACCATTGGAGGAAGAGTGAGGTGAAGGACAAAAAAAAAAAGATAAAGCCATAATTATAAAAAGGTAACGTTGAAAGAGAGTGAGCAAAAACGGCAAAAGGGAAGACACGCATACAACACAATGGTCTACAATGAAGAAGAAAGCAAGACATAAAAGACTCATAAACACAGCAGAAAACTGCAGCTGTCAGCAACTTGACAAACTAAGTGCTCCCTATAAAGTGTGAGGGAAGCAAATGGGACCCATATGGTTTCCCTCTGTCATTCCATCTGTATTGAAGACCTAAAACCTAATTAAGGCCTTATGACACCTCCACTACTAAAATCAGACGGATTATTAAACTCTATGATGAGACACCAGCTGTGCTTATGGCACAGAATGGCTGGAGCCTGTTGTGGGAGGAAAAACAAGCAAACAAATGCTGAGCTCACTTATCCTTCAAATGGTAAAATAAGATGAAGAATCTTACATATGAAAAACGTTTAATAAAGAAAATAAAGCTTTTTTTTCAATAGCTTGCCTGTAATGTATTTTGTAATAACTTTCTGTTTGAGGACATATTATGATAATGTCTTGATGATGAGCCATTAAGAGACGAACGTGCATTTGTAAGTGAAGTTGCATTGGACCTCCAGCTGGGATCACGCCTTTTTGGACTTTTTTCTTTTGTGCAGTAATTGTGCCACACTGTTTTCCTGCCAGTACAAATGAACCTCAAGCAATATTGTGGAGTTAAGAGGCAGAGCCTAGGTGTCATATTATTATTTATCAGTCTCTTAAAGTAAAATATTCCACATTATCTGCCTAGTATGCCTGCAAGACCGAGGATAAAATACAGTTGGTGCCATGGCTAGTTTAAAGGTGCTAAATTTGATATTCAAAACATGAATATAGCAGCAAACAAATATGTGTGTGATAGAGTGGTGTAATGCTGCGACATCACCTTTAAGGATGTGCAGGTTCTGAAGCATGAACACACTTTACTCTTTGGTCTCAACTTTTCAATCTGCAAATACAACAAAGTTTGACTATAATATTACAAAAGCATTATTTAAATGTTTGTTTTGTGACTTCCTGTTTTATTTTGGAAATTAACTCTTGTTTCAAGTTCTTTGCCTTTCCTCATGTGTCACCAGTTAGATTGTCGTCCCTGATTCCTGATTGTCTCCACCTGTTCCCACGCGTCCCCCATGGGTGCTCATAGTCTGCGTCTCCCCTTGTCCTGTGCCAGTGTGTTTATGTCTCCATGTCTTTCCTAACCGCCTCAAGTTAGGATCAAGTCCATGCTATAGTGTTGTTTTTCCTGAACCTTATCCAGTTTCCTGAGTTGGCCTTATGACGCTTCTGGCTCCACCCCCTTTTGATTATTTTTGTAATAAATTCCCTATTTCCTTGGAGTTTTTGTTGGGGAGTAAAATATTGGCAGTTAAACCTCTACTCTGCGTCAGAGTCCTCCTCAAGTGCTCCATGCGTGAAACTTTATTTATTTATTCATTATTTCAACAATGTATTTTCAACCCCAAAAATGGTTTTCGCACACAGATGCACATGTGCATTGGCACAAATACTCAGTTAGAATATATATATATGTGTTCAGAGCAGTGAACACTGATTTAAACCTTGGAAATACAGAGTCTGAAAATAGCCTGGTGCCCGATGGGGACGAAGGAAAGGTTTTAAGAGTAATGAGAAGATGAAAAATGGGATGTGGTGGTAGCGTGTAAAAAACAAACAAAAAAAAAACACTATAACACACCCAGGATTTTTCTCTCATGTGCTATGCCTGACCATTAGTCAAAGCCGTCAGTGTACATACTAAACCAAATCGTTGATATGGTGGTTGTCAGCCGTACTTCAGTGGCCATTACTGCAAACTCGGGCCCGGCAGATGTTCTATAAGAAGGTGACATCTGACTTTGCATGATCGTTTGGTTTTGTTTGCGCTAGGCCTGCTACTCAACCAGTCATATACTTTGCATTGTGTAGAGGATATAAAGGATGCTACAGTGGGATATGTTTTTCATTCTTGTAGAAATTTACATTTTACCTGATCGTAAAACAAGGTGAGGGCAGAATGTTCATGAATATTGATAATAGTTACAGTGAGATCCTCTAGGTCAAAATAATGCCTATGAGCCGTTGATTTTTATAACAAATTGAAGTTTGTCAGCCATGACTACCGATGGTGATGGAGACAGCAAAGCAGGCTCAATCAGAAGGGCTGCTTTGCTTTTTATGGTATAGTTTCATAAAGTTCTTTGAAACAAAGCTCCAGCTATTTCAAGGGTGGTCTCATCTCAGGAGCTTTCCCTGTGCGCATTCGTCTTCTGTCCCCAGCAGCCACTGTTAGACTACACAAGGATGCCTGAGGTTCGGAGAGACTTAAGTATTTTTATTCCGAGAAAATCACTTTCTCTCGTCGCGATTTCAATAGGCACATCGCACCGGTCGGAAGCAGACGAGTTGCCACGAGGTATCGTGGGGGTAAAGTTATGAAATTCTCAGAAGTTGCCAGGTCTGAAAAGACCGAACACTGCAAGCGGACCGCTTAATTGAACAGCAGTTCTATGGGTGTGTGATGCTATTGATGCATTGAATCTCACACTATGGGTCAAGAAGTTTACTGTTTTTTGTACAGGGAGATTAGAAATTGCAGAATGTTGAATATCTAAATATTAAGCTGACAATCAAATTTCAAAGCACATTTTTTAGGTTACTTTGATGGATACCAGAGCATTCATCCCCATAAGATGTGTCAAATTGTGTTACACATGTTTTTTCAGGATTAATAGAGTCTTTAGTGTTAAGAAGACACATCAGCACTCACTCAAGAGAACTAAATATTATGGACTAAACAAAGGACAGAATGTTCCAAAAACAAAATGTAAAGCCATTGGCCAAGTCCTTCCTGTGTATTCATCGTGCTGCGCCTCGGTAATGGCTCTGAGTAGTGTACATTTTGCAACAATAAACTACAGAAGGATACATTTAGCTGCTGATGTGTACTGATCAGGGTCTGCAATAGGGTCATGTGACTTGTTTTTTCATGTTATTTACTAAAACTTCTGTAAAATTAAATGGTACAAAATCTAACATACATCGAAAAAACATTATACAATTTCTTTCTACTCAACTTAATAAAGCTTCACAAAACCCGAGGTCTGACTATCTGTGTGGTGGCATCACATCAATATTCAATTTCAGTTATTCTTCTTCACTGGCTGACTGCAAAAAGGTGGATCTGCCATCTACGCTATATGCACTCTGGTATTTTTTTAGACTGTCAAGGGCAATGCGATGGAATCGTTAGGAAAATATGTGTTTGTGTGCGTCGCTGTGTGTATGAAAGATAAGCATTGAACTGTCTAAATGTCGAGGGTGTGTAATTAAAGTCAACCAGAGTGCTGTCAATATGAAATGAACAGTGGTTTGACCCTTGCTGAGGTTTAATTATGGACCATAGGGTTCCCCGACAGGTGTGTGTCTGTGTGTGTGTGTGTGTGTGTGCACACATTATGTTGCAGAGATTGCACATACAGAGAGCTATGTGACAGATGGGTACCTACAGGTGTGTGTTTCTCTGTGTATCAAACCCACGGGAGGAACAATAACCGTAACAATCTTTTCAGTTTCCACGGTTGCTTTCAACATCAAAGAATACCTTTGTGTCTCAATGCGTGTGCGTGTGAAGCGTGTGTGTGCATGCTTGTGTGAGGTCGCATTGCTGTTCACATGTTGTGCTTGCTTCCTTTCCCACCCGCTGTGTCTCTAATGAAAAGCGTAATGGTCTGGGTTAGCACTGATTAAAGATGGACAGCTACCTAGGAGGAGACGGAGACAACAGCGCCCCTGGAAATGACAGGTTGAGGTAAAGACGGCGCTGCTGTGCTTAGGAGGATTCAGCCTTTTGCCAACAAATAATTCAAAGACCCACCGACAAACAAATCCCTGACATCTGAGGTTCCTCTGTGTTAGAGCAAGTTTCCAACCAGGTGACAGTCAACCAGTTTTCTTGTTAGATACCTGTTTTTACTACTGGGATCCATTACATACCTACGTGAATCTGCTCTTAATTATAAGCGATTCGTTAACAACTGAGCGTGTAATGGCCCTGGTCATGGGGGTTATTTATCTAAAAATGACCTGATATGTCATTGTTCCTCCCTCTGTGGAGATGCAGCATAATGACAGGCTTTTGGTGCTGCCACTCATTTGCATTGTGGAGAAGGTGTGTGTGTGTGTGTCTGCATTTGCATGTAGATGATAGGACACGTATCGTATGTCCTTGCATACGCTGATATTCATGCATGGGTGATAACGTAGAAAGTCTGAGAGTGTGTTTTGAAAACAGATGGGTGGATGGGTCATTTGCTATTTATAATGAGTGTGTGTCCGTTATACTCTGGACCTGTCAGTTGTGTTGTCTAGTAAGATATGTGTGTGTGTGTGTGTGTGTGTGTGTGTGTGTGTCTTACATTGTCAGACATAGTCCCACAATGACTGTGTTAGTCAACACTGGGCCTTTTGTTGACTTCACCATCATTCTTCTTTTAGTTTAACTACTGAAATGACAGTTGACAGTTATTGAAAGCATTGTTGTAAAATTTGATACGAATGGAGGATCATTTGTAATGACGCTAGTAATTTCTTGACTTTTCAAAATTGCGCCACCAGCAGGTTGGAATTCATTATTGAGATACCTTAACATTCAATGCTGGGGTTGCTACAAAATGTTTAGCAGACAAACGTATCCGTGGTCCCAAGACAATGTAGCCTTTGACTTTTGGTTTCATGATGAAATGGTCAAAATGCTGAGCCTTGTCAAATACTTCAGTTTAAAGTTGTATTTCATGCGTGATGGTAATTAACATGGTAGTAGCTAGCCTGCCAAACTAAGATTATGAACATGATACCTGCTAAACACCAGCGTGTTAGCAATCTTCATTTTGAGCAGAATGCTGTCGTTAGCCTTTGGCTAAGCTCTCAGAGCAGCTGGCACGGCTGCGGACTCTACGTACGCGAAGCCGTGTGAACTAGAACGCTCTCCTCTCCTCTCCCCTCCCTGCAGGTTTCTCCTCCAAGCCACCGTTATAATGCCAGTCAGGTATTTCAGAAGGCTAATGGCCGCTGTTACTTAGAAGCTCTGAATGAAGAAGCTAAGAGACAACAGAGCTGCTTCCCGTCTGCTGCGCTGCGGGGTAGTTTCCTGCAGCAACATGACGCCGCTGTTCCAGTTAACTGACACAAGCGGGCGAGGCCGAGAATCACACCGATCGAAAACCACGCGGTTCACCCTTTCACCATAATACAGTCCAATTAGCTGCGTCTCTGTAGGCTGCTAACCTAATATTTACCTCAATTACAGACCCATTGTAAAATTTTGTTTCAAAATTGATAGATTCATGACTTACTTGGATAATTTATGACTAGCTCCATTTCACCAAGGGACTCAACCCAGGAGGCACCCAAATAACGGCTTAAACAAAATCCAATTTGCATATAAATAGATTTGGTCTGTTTGCAATAGCGTTTCTTCTTCATACACACAAGCACGCCCACACGCACAGAATGAAGCAGATGTGCAGACACGAGCATATGGACACTCGTGCGCACACACTGTGACACACACACACACATTTAAAAGTGCACATACAATTGTTTTGCCCAATATTGAATTTGCATTCTTCAATAGACCAATAGTGTATATATAACAATATAATCCTCCGAGGTCCCATTTCTCATACAGCAAGAGCATTCTACAGTTTTGAAAGAGAAAGGGCACATTATGCAGAATGATTATTTTTCATGTAACCATCTGTGACAGAAGTGATTTAAGCTGTTTTGTTTTTTTTTTTTTTATTGTGTCTATGTTAATCAGATAATTTTGTACTCATGAACCCGCAGTTAACTTTAAGTCAAACAAGCTGCATTCTTACTTTATAACTGTGTTCTGTTATGATGGATTATTTTTAAATATTATACACACGCATACATTGACAATGTCAAACACCTCACTAAGCAAGTTTTATTCATAAAACTAATCAACTTTTCATATGAGAAATAAGTTTTCCAATCGATTTTATGTTTTTTGAACCCACTGCGACGGATCTTATTCTGTGCCTTAAAAGACATGTTAGTGTTATGTATGTATAGTGTTATCTCTGTCTCTGTGTGTGTGTGTGTGTGTGTGAAACTAGGAGCGGCCTTCATCCCCACACCTGCTGGCAATGAGAACCGCATAAGAGCCCTGGGTTCCTCAGTGGTATTGAATCTCGGCCGCTCTACGTCATACGTAAACTGAAGAGTTCTTTTGTATTACCCTTCCTTCCTTTGCCTGGGACTCCTGTGCACCTTGCTGCTTCCCCTCTTCATCTCCACCCGACATTCCCCCCTCTCGCAAACCATCCTCCTATTAAACAATCGTATACACTGCTCTTGGGTCCAGCTTAGACCACCCGTAACAGCGTTGCTTGTTATTGTTATCAGTGTGTGTATGGACATAGATGTCGGTTCACTTGCCTTTGGGTTTGTCTCTCTGATCATAGTTCAGACAATTTTAGTAATATTAAACTGCATTACATAAAAGTCTACAAGACACACGCTGCTGTGACTTTTGTTGTCCAATATGTATGACAAGAAACTAAACACTAGTGTAGCTTTTTACATAGGAAAAAAGTGTTTAACCTTGAGCAGCATCATTCAACCAATTCTTAATGCCATGGCTCAGTCATATACCAGCAATTCTATATAACCTCTGCTTTTCTATGGACCTACACTTGCATTACCACGGGCAGAATTTTCAAAAAATAAAAGGATTAGCTTGCACAAAAGTATTTAACCTACTTTAACCCACAAATGTAACACTTAAAAACCATGTGGGCGCTTAAACCTCTGGCTTCTTGTATTCACTGAAGGTCGCTGTATGTCCCTCTATTAAGTCCCTTTAAAGTGTGTGTGAGGAACTCATGTGGCGATGCTGAAGCCGTTAAATGTCAAATGATGTATTTGGGCGTGATTTAGGGTCTGCATGAGTTCATCAGCCCGTGGGCCACTAGAAGCTCAGAACTGTATCTTCCCAGAAGGTTTATTCTAGGTCTAGATTTATTCCAGGCGCTCGTCAGGTAACGCTGTTGCAGTTTGCTTCCGTGAAACACTCTTGCCTCCCAACACAACTTCTGGTCGACATGACTATTTGAGAAACCGACCTTCAGTAAATGCGCACGGATAGCAGTGTAGGTATGGCTGCGTGTGTCCTTGGATTTTAATTTGCAGTACTACCAAAAGTGAGAGTTTGATAAAATTTGCTTGTGCGTACACTGCCTCTGTTTGTGTGTCTGGCATGTGCAGGACACTGCGCAAATAGATGCCTGACATTATCTCATGTTTTGATCCTCAGAAAATCTATCAGATTTCTCTCTCTGACCTTGAGCTGTGCGGGAAAAATTGATTGCTTTGTAAGAGAAAACCAAACTTCGATAAGTTTCTGTGGTTTCGACCGATTGGCTGAAGGATGCCGCTTCCTGCTTAAGGCAGTTTTTCCCTCCGTGGGAGAATTTACTTTAATTGACCCGCCTAGTGAAATTAAAGTGGAGAAGCTGTAATTTTGTTAAATGCCGCCAACTTGGACTGCAGACAGAGACCAATGCGCTTCATGGTGTAGGCATAGTACAGCCGTAATCTAACCTAACCAGAACCTTCTCTCCCTACTCCATTTCTGTGTGTTTAATAGAAATTACACCTTTTGGGTTTCAGCTGCAGGGGGTTTTGTGCAAGTGTGTCTGCGTGCGTGTGGAATGATTGAAAGAGCTAAAATGTTGCTTCCAGTCCCTTCTGACTTCTGAGCTGTGAACATCAAAGACAAAACCACTGAGTTTGATTTAAAGCTCGCTACAGAGTTCATCGTCATGTTCATGTCCTTGGCTGTAATGTTATCACAGGGCTCTTTCTTCTCTTCTCTTCTCGTCTGTCTGCCTGTCTTCTCCATATCTGTCTGCTGCCGGTGTCGATTCATCCCCCCGTTTTCCCTCCGTCATCCCTCTGCAGTTCACTGACTCTGTCTCCGCCTGTTTGCAGCTCTCTGTCCTCTCATCTCATTCTCCCTGACTATTTTTTAACTAACTGTTCATATTGCAGTTCCAATAAGCCGGGCCCACACAATGTTTTATTATTGGGCTGATCATTGATTCCGCTAAACACTAACTTGGGATACAAGACCATTCATGGGCAGTGGTGGTTACCTCAGATGCCAACCGCAAGAAGGTCCTTTCTTCCATGGCGTCAAGGGGGTTCTCGGGAGCGCATTTTTTAGTTGAATGCCAAAATCTGTTAGTATCAAAGCAGCTGACGTCTCTATCCTGACTTTTAGACCCTAGTATGAGACAAGTCCCCCTAAACCCTTCATCCTACTCTGCCTGTGAGGCGAATTGTTAAGTGTTTTGTCTAGACTTTTCTAATCTGAAAAATACCCATCACATTCAATCTCCACACAGCCGTCTGTTTTACTTTTTAACTCTCAAGCTAATGACATCACCATGTCAACTCTTTCAAACTTTGTAAAGCTCCCTGCTGAGTCACCAAAGACATTAAACGCCTGTTTTGTTTCAGTTCATGATAAGTTAAACCCAACTCGATGGGTAGAAATGACGGACACATTTGTAATATAGTAGTAATCCATAATAGTAGTGTTACATTTAAATATGGTTGTATGGATTCATGCTTCAACTCACCTAACCAGTACGATGCATTATTTAGTTGGTATTTTTTGGCACTTCAGCCCAGATGTGGCGTTTGTATATGCAAGGCATCGTTTTGACGTGCTTCCAGGGATTTAGTCGTAAAGCTCCCGTAGTCGTCTTATCTGTGTGACTGTGGATCTGTATGACATCATAGGTCACACAGCTAAAGATGGAGTGAAGTGTTGCAGAGAGGGAGCGAGGTGAGATTGTGTTGAACACAAGCAGGCAGAGAGAGTGGCGTTCTGGCGAAGTGGCAAAGCGCAGAAGAAGGGGAGCAGAGAGACAGAGGGTATCAAACTGAGCTGCTAAGGGGATGGTGAAATTCAACTGCTGTAAACGTGTTTTTAGGACCTGCAATTTGAAAGAGGTGTGACACGGTAGCAGCTTCAGTGTGTTCGCATGTGCACCCCCCCCGAACACACGTGTGTAATGTCACATAGCTGTCTACTTGAGCCGCACCAGGTCACAGTAAGGGCTCATTTAGCGTTTCCTTTAAATGCACCACTTCTGGAGGCTTGATAAGCTTCCTCAAGCAAAGCACATGGTGGCTCTTATTGGTTGGGCTTCATTTCACAGTGTGGCTGGAACACGGGAAGGCTCCCCCCAGAGGCCGAAAATAAAAGTACACTGTCGTAAAGACGCTCAGCTGTTCTCCGTCAAGCAGAGGTGAAAGTAAGCCGGTACTGCTAACGTTGCGCGGGTGAAGGCAGAGTTTACGCGGAGGTTCGGCGGGTGAAGGCAGACCGCTACCACCCCACCCCCCGTCAAGCCAGGCGCGTTTGTTTTGAGCTCAACAGACAGGCGAACGCAACGAATCCCCACGTCTTCTGCGGTAGGTAAGTGACTATTTTGTTGCAATTTTCAAGTTTGAAACTGTAGCATGTTTTCATACATTATTGGTAGAAACCGTTCCAATATTACTTAAAATCGCATCAGCAGAAACGCGAGGTCCGCTCAGCCTTCTTTCTCTTTTAGCTCTCGCCATTCGGAAAAGGCTTATTGCCCGATGTTCACCCGTGTACGAGTCCTCTCTCTGTCCAGAGCCCTTTTCCTCTTTCTTGCCTACTCCGACATGGGCTTTCGCTGTTTTGTCGCTGGTTCCTCCATGATAACTGCACAAATATCGCCACTGCGCTACGAGCCCAGGAGTGTCTGGCTGAAGCCCGCAGCCTCCCCTCTCATGCCGTAAAGCAAGACTTTCGCGATGACGACACTTCTGAGCCTGTGGGGGCGACCCGACGCTCCTGCAAGTGCGGTATTTGACTGAAAAATGTTGCACAGTGTGCCTTTAAGACATGGTAGCAGAAACGGATATTAATTGAATTCTGCAATCTTTGCTGGCATACAGACCTGCAGAGCTCAAAGCACAAAACCAGAAGCTCAAGTTAATGTTGTATTCATTATGGGTTAAAGAAGATGGTGTCCCTAACAGAGCTGACATTTCATCAAACTTTCCTCAGGGTGTGCACTTTATCTCTAGATGTGCTTCCTTCCTGTGGAAGTTTTTATACTTCTACTTGTGGGAAGCACTACCACCTAATGCCACCTCATCATGTTCATTGTGATTTCTGACGAGGGCTGCGAGGTAATATCCTTTATTATTTAAAATCTAAAAAAATCGACGCACCCTCACTGCACAACTATGCTGTGCTCGTTCATTTGTGTTGAGTTTGAAGAGTTGTGTATGCATGCATGTCCAGTGTGTCTTTTTTTGTTACACTTGTTTTATACATTTTTATTTATTTATTTTTGCCTGGATACAAATTTAACCCCTCTGTTACATACATAAACAACTGTTATTTCATTTACCTTTGTTTTCCATCTTTAAAGGGTTCGGACACACACACGCACGCGCGTTTTGTTGGTTTGTAATTCCCTAATTTTCCGTTCTCTTGTTGCTTTAAAACAAAAAGAACAGTGTTTTAGGTCTGGGATGTAGCTTGCGTTGTTGTGTTGTCATTTAGTGTATGTGTGTTGTGGGAAAGACTTTCCTCTGTGCTTATGTGCCCTCTTGAACACGTCTCCATACATACCAAATAACATCATCACCAACTCCCCGCACAAATTCCCCCCTTTCCTTCTCCCCTCGGTGACCCGGTGAAACATCCCATAATCTCCCCTTATTATTGCTATGCTGGTGGAGTCGTCACTTCCAAGAGCTCTTCCGCATTTCTTCCGACCTCCTGGGCAACCCTGAGGGTGACCCAGAGTTGAACCCTCAACCCTTCTCCCATTAGGATCAATACTGAGATCTGAGCGGCTCCGCCAATGCGCCTAAATCCTGCTGCGGCACCTCTGGCATACTGATGCGTGTGTGCGGACTGTTGGGGGGGGGGGGGGTAGGCTTCGTAACAAAGAGAAGGTGGATTCTTTAGGCAGTACCTGTGTGTGTGTGTGTGTGTGTAAGAGGGATATTACATTAAGTTGCGTGTATGTCTGCATAGTAAGCCCGCGTCAGCCTGTCTGTGTGTTTGGGGGGTTCATTTCTTTTTGGTTCGATGAGGTGGATTTACGGTCACAGCCACAGATTCTGGCAGTCAGGGCATATGGATAATTAAAAGAAAAAAAATCAAAAAATGTTTGAAGCAGATAACCAAACCTGCTTTTATTGACCACTTTTTCAGTTTTTTTTACTTTGGGTAATATTTTTGGCTGAATTTAAAATGAAGGGTGTAATGCAATCAATAAGCAAATGTTTACATTTCTTGTAGGACCACAGGACTGAGAAAAAAATAACGTGCTTCACGCTGCACTTTGAGACATGTCAAAGTTTGAACCACTTTTTTCCCAAATACTTTTGGTGTGGCTCTGCTCGTGATGCTCTGGAACAATTTTGAAGCTGAACAACCTGAAGCTCGACCAACAGCGCAAATAGAACCCGTCCAAATGTATGCACGACTAAATGATGCTGATAAAACGCTAATACAGGAAAATGCTGTTGAGCTGATGAGAGTTATGCATTTTTTGTGAGAGCGGTAGTGTGATTGAACAGTGTAGGAATTCCTCATTTCGACTGCTGCCAATGTTTTTCTCCTTTTTCTAGCTATTGTTTGTAGTGTAAGATCTGCGAGTTCTCTGCATGCCGTGTTGTACAAAGAGTTGCTATAAAGGGACTGTTATTGCACGGTCGCACTTGGCAACATACCGTAAACCGCTTCTGTTTTCCACACGGTACTGAAGGGCACCTTCAATGTGATGCTCCACAACCCTCTGGGTACCTCACCCCCCTCCACTCCCTTCCACCCCCCCCATGTGGTCTCTGGCCCTTTACAAGCCCACAAGACCATCAACTCTGTCACGTCCAAAACCTTCATCGCCACCAGCACTTCTTAGCACCCTTTGAGGGGTCAGGTTAGAGGGGAAAGGTGAGTGGGGAAAAAGGACACTCTTGAGGTCATCACATTTAATCATATTCTGTGGAAGGCTCATTTTTCATAAATATTTATGTCTATCCATTTCTATTGCATATATGATAGACAATGACTAGGCGTATGTTACATTACTGATGTTATTTTTACAAAGTGTATTAATTGCACAAACAAAGGTGTAGATATAGCTTTATTTTGCCATAGTAATATGTCAATAAAAGGAAAACGGAAAATAGTGATTAAAGCATCATAGCTTCTTGTTTCTATTCTCCACCGCTGTTGAAAGCTAATTTGATTTGTTGTGATCCCAAAGCTCAACATTTTCTATCAAATAACACATGGTACATCCCTAGGCCGGTTTTTGTAGTGATACCGATCAGTGTTTCAAGTATTAGTATGATTCATGAATGACGTTTCTATCTAAATACTTGCAACATTTTTCTTCATGGGAGCAAACTGCTGACTCGGTAACCTTGTTTGTTCGTGGATGGTTTCTTGCACCAGGACGGAGGAAGATGGCTGCCTTCGTCATTGTCTGAAATGGACCGTACCTCCAAAGCTGATGCTTCTGTCATTCTTTGCAGCAGGTTTGTCACACTGATTCAGCTGTTTTTGTGGATCAGTTCCCTCTGCATAAACCACTTTGTGAATCAATAACAACTAAAATGCCATTCCTGTGAATATTGACTGTGGCCTTTTGAAAGAATGTTTACCTTGGTGTTTAGTTGTTTTCTTAAAGTAGCAATCAAAAGACCCAATCAGAAAATAATTAAATATGATGAGACGGTTTTGCAAAGAGATTTCACTGCCTTTCTCGCGATGGCTAATGACAAGAAAGCTGCGCACGTAGTAGAACCAGATCACCTCATTATTAAGCTTGATATGAACTCTTATCCTTTGCAGGCCCAGATTGCCAGTTATGTTTTAATTAATGACAATGAACTAATGCATATGATAATTAGGGGAAAATGCTGTTTATAATTAGCTATTGTGGCTATTGATTAGCCTGCATAAATTAATGAAGCAATGCTTTTTGTATATTTGTGCTGACTACCAGACAAATGGGTGTGAAAGTCACACAGAGGACTGATAACTTTTTTCTTCCAGATTTTGGTATACTGTTAAGCATTTTCTTATTGATCAAATTAGCCACAGGTAGAGAAGAAGCAGAGATGGAGGACAATATACCTGAAACCAACTCAACAGTATGAACATTGGCCCAATTCTTTCTTGCCGATAGCAGAGAAACTGTAAAACATGCCTCATTTAGCCGGTTATTCAGAAACGTCCTCTGCAGCTGGGCGAGTCTCTGCCGATTGTCTGCAAGAGGACAATTTACTGGCCAAGAAAAAGTATGGCACATATTTCCAGACTATCCCTGGGCCTGACCTTGCGTATCTGGCATAGGAGCGACAGAGAATCGGAGCGACAGAGATGTCTTGCCATGACGGGTTCAAGCGAGCGGTTCAAAGGGTCCGTTAAACAACCTTTACTGCTCCTCATCTCTGCTGATCACTCACCGTAAATCAGCTTTTTATGGCCGCGTGTAAATGTGTGTTCCCAGCCTTTTATGGAAAAAAAGAGAAAGCAACAAGAAGTGTTTAAGCATCAGACGAACATAAAGAAATGACACAGTGCAGGTAGATGCTGTCCTCTCTGATATGAAATAACCCGTTTCCCCCAGCGTCCTCCTCACTTTCTGCGTTGGATCTGTCCATGTGTTCAGAATGCGTCTTTGAGCGTCCTGAGTAACAGGTTCGATGGAGCGCTGCGTCTCTGATTGTTCCTGTGGGCCTTTTGGCCTAATGAGGTGTTTACCCCCTATCATCATTCAGCTGGGAGCGGAGAAGGAGACGGAGGGGGCCGAGAGGGGGAGAGTAGAGAGAGAACGGCAAGATATAGAGTGAAATGTAGACAGAAGAAAGTAAAGAGAAAGAAAGTGTAAAAAGGCGAGTAGAGGATGGAGGGAAAATGAGAGATGGTATATGCGCAGAAGAAAGACCAGGGAGTTGAAAGAAAATGAGAGTCGGATGAGGAAAGAAAGGCAGGGAGGAAGGAGCCTGGTGTTATTTATACCTCCCTTGGCACTCGTCTTTACCTTTTTTTCCCCCCCCACAAGCTGTTTTACATTGGCCATCTAATTAAATCAAATAAATCACATCTTGCTCCCACGCACGCACACACACACACACACACACACACACACATCCTACTGATTCTGGGAGTGTGAACATCTCCTCTCCCTACCACCTCCACCGGAGATTGAATAAATCTCGATTATGGTGCATTACGCAGCACATCATTCATGTTGTTTATAGGTCTAAAATATGCAAACAGACCAGGGGCATAAAAGTGATCGATGTTCGAATGTGCGTTTTTTTTTTCTTCTTCTGTTCTCATCTTTCCCGTGGCCCCAAGCGGTGTCACTTACAGATGTCTTGTATTTTGTCCTCACTTTGTCCTCTCCTTGATAACTATTTTCATTGTATTTGTGCTCAGGCATCCAAAAGGTGTTTTTTTATTACCTAATATGCCAAAGCCCATTGCTGTTGAGCCATTATTAAATCTAATTAGCTCCACCAATGCTTGAAGCTGTCGCTGAGAGATCTCTGGGTAATTGTAAAACAGGGGTAAGTTGATCAGTGCTTTTATCGGTCACAGTGGGACTATTAATACATGAAACATATGCAAACAACCAGTAGCTGCCAGAGCTGCAGTTCCTTTCCAAGAAATAACTGCATTCAGGAGATAATTGCATGGGCATGTCGATGTTGTTCGAATATGTTGTGCTAACATTGAAAGCCGCAATGTAAGAAAGCTAAAGGTTAGAATACCCAACAATACAATAAATGATCCTGTATTATAAATGACTAATCACTACATTAAAACAGGATCTTAAATGAGATTAACAGACATCATTTTAACTCCAAGCTAAAAAGCGTTTTGCAGATTATTTCATGTTTAAGGTGTTTGGAGAATGAACTGTGGCACAACTAGTCCGTTACCAAAATGATGTGATTTCAAAGTAAAAGGGCTTAAAATATTGAACATTTGCATCAAAGTTTTTTTGATTTATCGAAAACCTGCAGTACATCAACATGGTATTTATAGATTCTTCACTATGTGCATCATAATGTTGTTCTTTTCAAATGCTAAAAAGCCAACGTCGACCTTTTTAACGTTCTTTTTCCGAGTTTTATTCTAATCACCAGAACTTCATAATAAAAAAGAATAGGATTTACTGCTGAAGATGACATTTTCTCCATACCCCTAATTTATTGCTGTTAATGTGTACAAAAACCCAAAAGATTGAAAGTGGTGAATTAAGCCATACTTTGGTGGATGTGTGAGGGTTTGGAACGCGCTGGTCATATGAATGGAGAGTATGGTGCAGAGGTGCTTCATGAACTTCATATCGATCGCTGGGCTCTTTTGATCCACGTTGAGGATTCATTGTAAACTTCAACATTTCTCTGTGACACATATTAAAAAGTAACGAAAGTCATTGGTGAAACTCACCAGAGGTCACTCCAGTTTCAGCGATTCTCTGCTGACCGTGAAAACTCGCTTTGTCAATAAATGTAAATGTAAAGCTCTATATTTAGCCCCAATCATCACCAGATGACAGCCTGGCGCTCACAAACATAGCTTGGAGAAAGCCAGATTAGCTGGAGTCTTTAATTAAAGGAGATGTACAGTAGTACAGAAGAATCAATGTGGAGGTTAACGAGTGCTGACAGGGGCCGAAGAGACAGCGAGGCTTCATTTAGACACAGGGAGAAGAATGAGACGGGGTCGCATGCTTTGGCAGTCACTGCCAAGCTCCTCCCTGCGTCGATCCACCTTTAGCCCCGTTTTAATGTACTGCACAAAGGCATTATTGAGGTTTCATGTTAGTTTCAATCTTCTTGAGAAATTAGATTTTGACCAAACAGTAACTCCATTCCATGAGAGTAAAGGTATTGAAATAGTTAACATATATTAACTAACAATAATATATGTCTACTTCCCTTAATCAGTTAATGTTGGATTCTTGTCGGCTTGCATTTGTCTTCCAGTTTCCGTTTTTTATTTTGTAGTTTCCTGCCTCTCGTGTCCCATGGGTAACTTCACTTCCTGGCCTGCTGCGTTTTCCCCTGTCAGTGGGATTTGTCTGCCGCGTCCCTGATTGTTTCCTCCTCTGTACAACCACCTGCACGTCACCAGTGTATTTAAACCACGTGTCTCCTGGTCGGATTGTTCATCATTGTTGGCGAGTCTGCGTTTCCCTCCTTACTTTAAATAAAGAACAGTGATTTTGGGAAGTCTACACATGAGTCCTCTCTGTCTCTGGTCCCTGGACTTATCGTGACAGAAGTAAGTCAGTTCAAAGATCAGACTTGTATTTGTTGTTTCCCACAGAAGGTCTGTGACCTCCTGAACTGAGACACGGAGTTCCTGTGATGGTCATGATCTGGATATTTTCCCAAGGAACTCGTGTTGTGAAGTTTTATTGCCTAGAGGTAAACAAGTTTCTCTTCCATCTCCTCCGATCATCACAATGCCATCTCTCTCTCTTTGATGTGGGAGCTGATCCAGACCAGATGTTTCTTCACCTTAGACTATATAACTCGGAGCCAAAGGAAGAGTCCTTTTGAGTACCGTGCCTTGTATGTGTTTCAACTCTGCTCCATGCTTGCAAGCATTTAACACATGTCCTGTTTAATGATTTCACACCGGCCTCTTAAAATGAATTTTCCTAAACCCGACCAAGTGGGTTTGTAGCCTGAATCTAACTAGGCAGAGTGGATGCGTTGGTATTCATAGCAAATATCGTCTAACATACCACTTTGGCGGAATGTCACTTTGGACGGACATGAATGTAATCTTGAAAATTATACTGGTGGGGGAAATTCTAGTCTTCCAAGGTGTCCTACCTTTCGATGTTGTAATCTTCAACTTGAGACAACTCAAGTGGTTTTCAAATGGGCTCTTTTCTTTCTCTGTAACATCGAGCTGCGAGCGACAGTTTTTCACATCTTGTCAACAGACGTGTCAGGCTGACTTACACTAATGTGACATCTCAGTTATCAGCCGCGTCTCTCCTGAAGTGATTATTTTTTAATTTACAAAAACATATGCATGCATGTATGCCTGCTTGCTGCGTGTGAGTATTTCTACTTGATTTCTTCTTGATTTTAAACAGTGCTCTATAATGAGATATAAGGTTTCTGCTTAGGGAGCCAGAGATCTGGGTTTGATTCCTGCCTAGGACCAGACTTTTTTTTCTTCTCTTTTCACTTTTTGACCACGTGTCTGGCTGACCGCTGCCCCCCGACATGCAAGGGGAGGCCTGTTCAGTGCTGCAAGCAGCCCTGGTTTTGTGTTATAACCTCACTGTCGTTTTTAGTTTTCGCTATAACATTATAGGGTGACATTTGTGCTAATAATCTTCTAGCACAGGGGGGCCCCCAAATCAAATTCTGCTAAAGGCCCCCAAGAGGCTCTGGCCGGCACTGGAGGAACCATACATTAAACAAGAGCCAGACAACTTGATTTTGAGATCTCTGGAAGTGTTTTAGGTCTTTAGTCCTTTTAGCATTCAATAACTTGTAGAGTAAAGGCCTTGTAGTGGGATCTGTACAAAAAGAAAATGCATAACAAACGCGTTTTCAAGTCAAGCATTGATGATGTGTTGACCTGAACACTCCAATGCGTCCAATTCAACAGGTCAGCCAGAAATTCTCAGAACTCTCTGAAGATAATGTTCAGTTTCTGTCAGAGGGGTATTTATCTTAATAAATGTTTATTGTTGCGGATTACAGTTTGCAATGTTGTTGTTTTTCTTAGGTCACGTTGTGTGTAACTCTGTTGCCTAGCCCCTAAACCATAGAACATTATACGATTTGACATGTTACACCGCAGAAATATGGAATTATTAGTCTAAAATTTGTTCATTTATTCGGGGGAATGATCGTACTTCATTCTCTGAGTCTCTTTGGTCTGTTTGACTTGTCTTCTGTTGATCTATTGTGTGTAGTGTTTGTGCAACTTTGTCTGATTATTTACATAAAGCCTGAGAGGTTTCTTGCGCATATTGGAGAGAGAAGAAATAAAAAGAATGGCTGCCTCCCTTTTTCCATGTTAGCAGATACTGCGAGGCTCTTTCCACTCGTGTGCGGGAGCGTTGGAGCATGTGTATGTTATTTTGACACATCGAACGTATCCCGAGGCTCTGCTCGCTCCACTGCAACGATGGAGGGCCTCGGGGCCATTCATTTATCTTGCTGGTCCTTGCTGTTGGGCACAGCTACGGTGATCCTGATTGGCAGCCATTACTGCAATCCGGTGGGAAGACACGCCTCATTGGCCCAGAGCAGATTTGAGGGCGGGTTGAAATGAAGGATAAAGTTGAGTTTGTGTGTGTGTGTGTGTTTAGACTCTATTGATGACGCTCAGGTGTACTCCGGCTCTACTTTGTCACTTTGGTGTGATTCATGGTCACGAGTTGTCACACACTGCTGCGCTCACAGTCTCCATTCAGTTGTTGAGTAAACTGCAGTGTGCAGTGTTGGGTTGTTTGCTCCCACGTGTTTGCATCCCTGTATGTGCCTGCGTGTCTGTGTACTCTACGGATAAATGTATCAGAACCACGTGTGTGTGTGTCGGGGGGGGGGGGTAGGTGTACCTGCCTCCCTTCATGCCTTTTTAAGCAGCAAGGCACTTTAAATGGAAATGTACTTGACATTTAGGAGGAGATGTAATCAGTGGCCATTAGAAAGCAGCTGATTTCCTTCGCTGAATGCCGGCCCTCTCCCCGCCTCACACGTGCTCCTCCCTCTTCCGTTCCCATCTTAGCACAGTATATCATTTCTTTTTTACTTTTGAGTAATTTCTATTTCTTTCACATTATGTCACCTTTGCTTCTCTCGTTTGAAAAACCATCTAATTTACCGGTATTCTCTTCCTTTCTCCCCTCATTCCTCTCGCTCCCCATCAGGACATTGTCCTGAATAGAGGTCTGATTTCATTTGCACATTTTACTGCTTTTATCCCCAGTGTCATTGTTGGGTCTCAAACAGACCTTTTGTTTCATAAGGTCATCGCAGACGTTCTCTGTTTGACCCAAGATTAATATTATATTCAAGAGAATTGTGAAACATTCAGTTTCAGTTGTGGTTCATTTCTGTCTGACATATAGTCTATACAATTAAACTGGGAACAGAGAAGGTTTTTTTTGGCTAAAAAACAGAAGTAAAACATCAGGATTGGAGGTAAATCCTTTTTTGTCGTCTTCGTGAATAAGAAATTATAACGTTTTTCTGTTATAATATTGTAACGCTCACCCCAATGCTGCAGCGTTTAATAAGGAGGCGATGACTGGCTTGCAACTTCGGTGCATTTATTTAGGCAACACAACTTGACTTCGATCACTCTTCCTAGCTCCCACACACATCCCTCACAACAACCCCCAACTCTCGGGTTGTCTCGCGAGACAACCCTCCCACCTCTATAGGTCACGTAACCCTACATTGCCCCCTGCTGGTAACAGTGCATAACACAACATGTAAACATCTGCGTAACTGATGCATAAAAACAAGGACATCTTAACTCGGTTCATTACAATATGCTCTTACTTGAGAACCTAATTCTTCTGTTTTGGTGTGCGCCAATGCTAAATCATCTATTCATGCTGTCTTCAATTTGCCGATGTCTGGGAGGGGAGAGAATAACGTCTTCACATTTACAAAACTGCAACCACAGAAACAAAATTGTTCTCATATTTTTCTCTCAATCATAGAATCTGTTAACCTTTGGGAAACTACTTCATCTCTTTCCCAACATGTAAGAAGATCCATTTGAGTGAACCAGCCATGCATGTTACTGCGCCTGCTTTTTCTGTTATTTTAATCATTTTCTGCGACGCTTCACTTTGTTGAATGGCGCGCGTCGTGAGAACAGGCATTTTTTTCTGCTTGTTTTCATCACTCCCCCTCTCTCTACTTCTGTGTTGCCTCATCAGGAGACCGCAGTTAAAGAATAGAGGTCTGATTTCATTTGCGCCGTCTCATGTGTTCATCTCAATGCCATTATCAAAGGGTCTTGTGAAACCGAGCGTAGCGGGGTTTGTAACGAGAGAGAATAACAAAAACACGACCCTCATTAGCATACGCTGATTAGCGTTTACTTTGAATATTCTAGAAACCTTTTACCTGATCATCCACAAAAATGAGACATCAGCTTTGCTTTGCAGTCCTCATTGATGGTAACCTGCCCTTTATCTTAGGAAGGGCTGGGAAAAGTCAGACTAATTTGTGGAACAAGACTGTGTGTGTATGTGTGTTTTTTAGGTTTGTGTGTTTGTGTGTGTGTGGATTCACTTTTTAACCCTACTTTCATCTGCCGCTCGGATGAAAAGCTCTTCTTTCATCTCAGATAGGTGACAAACGGAGCTCTTCAGTTCATTTTAGTTAACGCTCCGAGTCAAAACACCAAACAAAAGTCGTGCTGCTCAGAGTTGCTCAGAAGGGGGTTTGAATAATAGAAGTGATGAAAACAGGTGGGAGAACTAATGACATTAATTAATGATGAACAGTAGAGAGGTGAGCGTCACTTATAGTGATGCATTGTTGGATTTCACATCCGCGGGTGAAACTGGAGACCATTTTCTGGAGTTTGGCAGATTGCCAGATGATGATAAAGTTTTGGGGAAAACACAAAGCAACGTGTACTTGAAATGAAACATGGAATTAATGGCTTTGTCTCGCTGTGTGAGACCGATGGACAGAGATGAAGGGCTTCCAGGCACCGGGCAGATTGAAGGTCAAGTGGGTTTTGTTATTTCACATGAACTCAATGTGGAAGATGTGATTGTGTCTTCAAGTATCAGAAATAAGAATGATTTTCTTTCTTCCAGCTTTATGTGGATTGTACCGGTGAAAGTGTAGGTGTGCTTGCGCAATCAAGTGTAAGTCTAATGCAATTTCTATATTCATTTTTTTTGGCAAATGGCATTTCGCTCGCATCCAAATGGATTCACCACCACTCCATTTTTGGCTGCTCTTGTGACGGAGGTGAGATGAATGCTGATTTGAATTTTGGCTTTTATTTTACAATGATAAATAAATAAATTACATTCATTAGAACCATGAATAAATTACTAAAACCTTTTGCCGTTTATAGTACATTGTAGTGCATTATTTAATTTTCATGCCATCTTTGAATTTTTGTAATTTGCTTGGTTTCCAATTAAATAGACTTCAAAACACATACTACATGAGTGGTATACACCTTCTTTATACTATGTGCACTATAGTATTCACAATTGATGAGTTTGGGAAATGCCAGATGAACACAACATGAGTATGTTGTATAATCAAGCTCCATTAGAGAGAACTTCATTTAATACATCATGCCAGTGCTCCATTGGTAAATGTCTTGAATGCAAAAAGGCCCTGAGACTCTTCTTGAACCTCCACTGACTGTTTCTGCTGCTCAGAAGCACTCAAGGAAATCAATCTGTAAACGCAGGGCTGACACATGATGGCCCTTTATGATGTCATGGTGAACTCCGAGTAAACTGTTGCTTTTATTTGTATTCAACGGATTCAGCACCAGCATTCATTCGAATGTTCCTTGTATTTCTAAAATACTGGAAATGTTTCGGATGTGTTTCTGATCCCCGCAGAAAGTATTTGCACTGATTTTTTTTCTGTTTTGAAAATCATAACTGAGAAAGATGTTTCAATGCTTTAACCAGAAAGACTTTCAATATTTATTTAGCAATCAGTCATTCCAGCAGACTCTTAACAGTAAAGACTCATCACAATTAGAAAAAGAATCAAACAACAATTCAGGCATTTCTTGAGCTGGCAAACAGAGAATCAAATGTTTTTCTGAATAACAACAACTATGTGCTGATTATTATTTAAGACTGTTTTTTCACAACTGCAGACATAATTTGGCAGACTACTACATTTATTTAGATAGCAAGACAAGGGTGTGTGTGTGTGTGTGTGTGTGTGTGTGTGTGTGTGTGTGACATGATACATGTTCATTCTAATTCTCCCCCGATGTGAACCGTACAGCACCGTTATCAAGGCAATACATAGGGTTGGATTTGCTTGTAGCCGCTCAGTAATAGTTGATGTACATACTTAAAGTCACAGATGCTCAATACCAAAACTTAGGAGAATAAAAGCGTTTCTACATTAATTGAACGGTGCGTTTTGACATAAAGCTTTGTTGTTGATCTTGATGATGTGAAAAACTAAAACAAGCGGATCGTAGATAGAACTCTTCCACATGGAGCTGTATAACAAAGCTGTAAGCTACTGCTTGTACAGCATTTGCTTTGGTCCAATGCAAGAAAATACTTAGTGATGTGATATACCAATTGGTTTACAATAACAGAGTAGCACTGTGTGAATCATGCATGTTTTAAAGAGGTTTACAATCATGCCATCACAAATGTGCACTGTACCCAAATCTGGTTTTGCCATTTTCAGGCTAGTTGCTTTTTTTCTTAAAAGAAACTCAACAAAAATAGTTTCTTTTCTCTTTGGTTCAAATGGATTGAGTCTTTAGAATTTGAAGATTTGATGGACTTTTCTTTTAAAAAGTGCTCAGTAATTATTCAGAGCACAATAACAGTCCTTTTGAATACGAGTAGGATTCACTGATCGAGGGGTTGTGATTAGAGACAAGAAGAATGTGTTTTTCTTCATAGAACGGATCGTTTTGTTGCTTTGCAAAGTTTTCCAATGTCAATGCATCAGAAGATTAAAGATAATGAGATAGAAGGGATGGTGGTTTTACAAGAGGCCGTGGATACAGAATGGAAGAACAATCAAAATGGAACACGCTCTAAATGTCTGACAACTTTTTTTTGATTGTCTGAGATTTTGATTTTACGTTCTAGATTAAAAAAGAGACAAAAAGTACAGAAAAAAGTATAGAATTCCTGCCAGTGTAAATATGGACAAAACAAACTGGTGTTCCTTGAACATATTAACGAAAAGTCATATGAACGCATACAAGAACAAGTAGAATTTTTTTTGGGAAAACACGGGTGGGAGGTTTTATTTCTATTATCTTGAAGACAAGCGCTCAGGGTTAGATTAATAGAGCAGGTCCTCTTTGATGTCATCAGCAACACACGTACACTCTCCTGAGATCTAGTCAGACAGAAAATCATGAAGGTCAATAGTTTCTTTTGTTCCGTTTTGTCTCATCTGCCTTCCTTTACACACTGACCACACTTGCCTTTTTTTTCATCCTCTAACCTCCACACTCCATCTCTGCTCTTACTCATCCTTTACCTGGATAATGCGCCTCTTCCACTTCAGTATGCACTCAAACACTTCTAAACACTCACACGCGGTCGCACACACATTTGCGGCGCACACGGAGCATTCAGTTCCGCCAGCGTGTCGGAGTGTGACTGATTGATTACTACCCAGAAGGCTTGGCGTTGTAGATGTCGGAAACAGGACAGGTACCCCGGACCACGGGGGGCGCAGAGAAGATTGATGTCTCTCTCTTTCACAACCCCTCACCCTTACTCTCTCAATTTCTCTCTGTATTTCCATCTTTAGCTCAGCTCATCGACTCCAACAAATCATTCTAAGGGCTTTTACATTTTTCTTGCTAAAAAAATGCAATTTGTGGCTTTTTTTTTGCGTTTTTAATGCAGCTGTCGTGTATTAACTGGATGTCAGCGATTGAAGGTCATTGTTCTCTTTTGTTAGAAAATGTAATTTATTAATGCTGCTTTTGACAAAAAATCTACTATTTTCATAAACTACAATGATGTCTCAGATCACAATATCAGTACAACATTGATGGATTGCAGTGTCCTAAATATATCCTAAATCAGTGTCCTTTTTTTTTGTCTCTGAAGGCTTCAAATCAAATGATGTGTTACTAGTTTTCAACCTTCTGGATTGCATTTGGTTGTCCTGCAGCCCTTCTTCTGTTGAAAATGGATGGCTGATTTTCTCAACTCAGTAATGGCACTTAATGCAACTGGATAGTCTCATGCTTGCTTTTCTCTGATTATGGACATCGTCTTTTTCCTTTCCTTTCCTTTTCTTTTTTGATCAAAAGGTTATGTCCATCGTCACTGGTACCAAGTCTAAATAGAGAGAGAGAGAGAGAGAGAGGTATCATGAGGTATCATCATCTTATCATTATATGCTTCACCAACTCCCGCCCCCGTTCTCCTCCTCACCTCCTCACCTCCTCCCACTCTTTCTGCTCCAGCTCTCCAGTAGGCATTAATGTCCTAATGCAGGATCTGCCCTTTACTACCCCGACCAGCTGTAACGCAGCATTGCAAATAATAATAGCTGATGTGGGACCGGGCGGTGTTCACCCCAGCCAGGTGTTCTTGGGCACCTGTAAATTTAATGATGTGACCGGGGAAGCAAACCTTTCACACTTTGACCGGTTGTCTGTTTCAGCTGCACCTCTCGTTCCACCCGCTGTGTATACTCCACATTCCATAGCAATACATTATTACATTGCATGTCATTTAGCTGACGCTTTTATCCAAAGCGACTTACAATAAGTCAAAGAACAAGAAAAAAGAAAGTGCTATTTCTTCATCTTCATCATCGCAGCAGAAGAGGAACCTTCACCAGCTCACATTCATTGTTCGTTCAGTCGAAGGTGGCAACACGTTTCCTCAATAATCTCTGAGGAACTTCTGATGAAGATGCTATGTTCCAAAGATTTTATTTATTTGATAGCTTATTACAATTACATTCTGGAATTTCAAACCTTCAGCTTGCTCGGTTTCTCCTGATCGTCAATGAGGAGCATCCATTTGACTGCTATCACTGCTATTGGTTGGGAGTGAAGCTCTCATCTCATCACTTTCCATCACACATTTTCATCAACTCTTCCAATGATACTGTCTTTAAGTCCTCATAACGTATCCAATGTGTACTCTTTGATGTACACTTGAGACCTCTGAAAGCTCCAATTTCTTAATGGTGGCCAGTATACATTATTAAAACTGTCAAATAGTTATCCAAAAGCATAAATAGTGAATACAAAGCATTGCATTTTTTTGCTGCAAATGTCACACTGGCAAGAACTGCAACAGCTTTCACAAACCCATGATTGCCACAAGGTGTTTCACACACTGCCTGAATGAATAATGCTTTTCCACTATTAGTGAATTTGCGCCAACACCAATGTTACAGAGAACAGCATTTTAAGACATTTGTCGAAAATTTGTCTAAATTTTGTAATCTATCTATATATATATATATATATATATGTGTGTTATAATGTAGCTGTTTAAAATGTAGTTTTGTGGGAGAATCTTGAATAAGTTGATGTGCAGAGACATTAGCTCTGAGTAGATTATCATATATCAATATATTTTTTTATTTTTAGCACTTTCACTTTCTATTTATTTATGCACATTTGGACAAATGCATTTCTACCTCTGTCAACTTCTCCCTATTTTATTGCGTTATGCAGAAAAAGAAATTTACTTCAATTGCCTCCTTCATCACGGCCAGTGGTGCAGAAGGGAGTTTGTCCCAAGGCCGCTCGAACCCCCTGCAGAGCTAAACGCAGGGTGTCCTGAATCCCAAACACGTCTCTCTCAGGTAGATTACACGGCATCTCCTTCTCTCTCTCTCCCCTTCCTGCTCTCCAGCGCACACATCCACACAGGTTACAACCCTTCCACAGCTTTGGACTTCATGCTGTGCTCCTTTCCATATTCCTCCAACAACCTTGAAGATTGCAGTCATACAGTTTGATGAGGTTTCGCCCCTGCTGCAACTGAATAGGAATATGTGCTTCTCCGTGCATCTTGTGTACTCGATGTTTTCACACTTTATTTTTACTTTTAATTCGCTTGTGGGGAATAAAATGAAAGTGGAGTGAAATATTATTAAATCAACTACTTTAATTGTACTTTGTATTTTGAGGGGGTTTCTAACGGCATTTCAGATGTATTAAACTAGTTGTATTTTAGGAATGCTGTTGGTTAAATGGAGAGCAACCTCAAAATACTGGCATCTGACATAATTCTGAAATGAAGCAATTCAAGCCTTATTTGAGATGCAGAAGCAATAGCCATGATAATGACTACACCTATTTTAGGAAGATATACAATGTTGAAAAATATGAAGGTAACCCTTATATCACACCTCAGATCTCAATGTAGTTGAAAAGCTTTATTGATACCTTCACAGTGTTTACAATGGAATCCTCTGACAACTTCCGATGTGTCATCAGGAAGTCCTTCCAGGCCTGGATTATAATGAATGTTACTCCTAATATGTCTGTTTGAAGAGCAAAGAACAGGTCTTAATAGTGAAAGACGGAGCACAATGATGTCTGGCAGGTATATGGACGATATCGAAGACCATATACTAGTGTGCGTGGATGCTTTACACCCTTTCTAAAACTATTAACCTCTGACTCAAAAATCAATACGTGTCACTTAGCGCAGCTTAAACATTATTCATAATGAAAGGAAAAGAAGTGGTGATGCTCTGCCTCCAGGGCATCCAATATTGGCAGCTGCATCCCTTTAACTCTTCTAAAGGTGATGTGGGAGATTTCCATCAGGAAGTAGACTGTGATTCGGCGTGAGTGACATCGGGCCAATGCTGTGTGGACTGACTGGCTTTTTTGCAGTGTTTTTTAAACGTATTAAAAAACGTATCTAAAAAAAAGTCTAAATAAAAAGCTCATTCTCGAAGGGTTGGCACGGAAATCTGACACCATATTGTGCTGCATAGGCAATTTTAATGCCATTTCAAACCATATTGGTACAATCTTCAAGAATTGCCAAATGCAATCTTGCCATATGTGAAACACCAGAGGGATGTGCGGAGGGAAGAGGCTGTCAGTGTCGTCCTCAAGGACTGATTAAGGTATAGCATCCATTTTCCACCCCTCTGTTTGAAACGGTTTCCTATAATTGCGATTTTGGAGTCTCTGAAAAAAAGTATCTGTTCATCCCAAAGAAGTTTCTTTCTCTTGCCAGGCAAATGTTCACTATGTTCATACAGTTATCACACTTTTAAAGTGAAGCAGATCTTCCCGTAGCATGCTTTAAGTAAGAGGAAGCCACAAACAGCCATATGTGAATGACTGGAGGGAGAAGATGCAGAAGCAGACTCAAGGTGTCATCCCCGAGGGCTGATGATGGAGTTTACAAAAACTCAAGGAAAACAACATATTGCTTCATGTTTTAATTGGTGCAAGTTAATGGTCCGTGAAGACTTGTGTATTAGCCACTAAGACAAGCTGTTCTGATCAAAAATGGGTCTGTACTGAATGTGTGTGTGTGGGTCCAGATAGAAAGTTTGGTTTTCTGTGTATCTGCTTGTTTTGCGCCCTGAGCCTCCAGCGAGGAACACTATCAGCTTCTTGGATCTTTCTTTCTATATTCCACCTACAAACTTTTCTACAACCAGAGTTATTCGGAACATAATAAGGGAGCTTCTTCACTGATAGTCCGTGTGAGCACATCGTTGTACCCTTGCTTAAGCGAAACAACCAAACAATAATTACACCCTGTGTACAAAATGATTTCAGGATTGATAAGAGGGAAGAAACGGATCCCTGCGTTAATGTAGAAGGAGAAATCTGGTGCGTCCATCATCTTTATCAGCTGGAAGCACAGTTAATGGGGTAGACTGCTTTTCAAACACACACAACCATGAGCAGGAAATGAGGCACTAAGATTAGGATGATATACATGATGTCTTTGCAGAGTGGTTGATTTTACACCTCCAGTCTATATATTATGGAATCACTACATTTCTGTAGTGATTCCTCACAATGACCATTTTGTCATTTTCATAATTTCACCACTGCTGCATCAGATTTGATTTCTTTAATGAAATTATTAAAGGGTAATTTAGTAGTAATTATCATTCTTACCAATTAAATATACACAGTGGTAATATTTAGAATCAAAGTAGAACCAAATTAAATCTTTGGCCTGATGACGACTATTTGAAGATTAGAATCCGAAGTTCATCAAATATGGACGATTCATCATTTAGAAAAATACATACAAAATTCTGCACAAAATATCCTCTTTACATATAGTTGACTGACTCATGGAACAGTTAGCTAGTTAGTGGCTAGTTAGTAAAGAAGATGAACAAGATGCTAACAGTGAAAGTAAACGAGTGACGGGCCGAGAAAAATAAAATGAGTTTGATGTAACGGAAAAGCTGCTTAACTATTTTTTCAAGTGTTTCTCTTTCAAGTAAGTCTTGAAAAAATAGAAGGGCCACATATTGTTAAAACCAAAGACATAGAGGACGGAGAGCAGATGAAAGGTCTAAGGTTTATATTTCATCCTCCTGCTGTTTGTGTCTGCAGCTCATCGGAGCCCTGAAGCTTCCAAGGCGAGATGTCTTTATTACCACCAATCCCCTCAGCACATTTAACCCGCCCAGCAGGTCCTCTTCCTCATCCCCTTCTCTCCTCTGCGGCGGCTTTTGTGGATTTTTCTTCTTTTTTCCCCCCCTCTTTTCTGTCTCTCGAGCAGCCCTCTGTACTGAATGTTGTCTTTTCACAGTAACAATGTACAGAATAGGTAGCGTTACAGTCTCACTTATTTTGATCTCTTCAATTCAAGCCATTTACGCGACTTACATCCTCACTTACCAGCCGTCCCTCCTTCCTCCATAACCTTGGTGCGGGCCAAGCCTGGTAGGAGCACATGTTCAGTTATCACTCTGTGTGTGTGTGTGTGTGTGTGTGTGTGTGTGTGTGTGTGTGTGCGTTTGTTCATCTCTTTCCTTTGCACATCAACATATTTTTCTGGATGTTTTTCAAGCACACATAGGAGTTTGCTCTTATGCATTCACGTGTATGTGTGTGTTCTAGGCTGGTTAAAGTCTGAGTGGCTGTGTGGATCAGGCGGTGTTGAAGTGCTCCTCTGGGATTTGTCTTTAGCGGTGTGTGTTGTGCCGCTGTGTGAGCTGCAGAGCGATGTCTTTATTTGAAGGGGGATGAGGCTGGTGGTTCTATTGGTCCGCGGTGGTCAATGTCAGCTCACTGGTGCTTTAAATTCAGATCGGCAGCTTTTAACAAGTGGAATGAGAATTACAATAAAGCAGATTGTGCTGTAGTGTGCTCCACAAAGAATGAACTAATGACTCTTATTCAGGTGGAAAGTAATGAGAGTTTGAACTGATTTAGAATTCCTCTCTATTTGATGAGTCATGGTATGTGGTCATTGAAGACCACAAAAACATTGCGATTAAGAAAATTCATTATTTTTTTAATATTCTATACTTATAGGGAATTTGGGCGATATCTACTGTGATAAATGAACAAAATATAGTAAACTCTAACCCATGAAGGTATATTTTGGACGTTCATTCTCCACTAATCTGTAAAGAAGACACTCTTTGGAAGCAAATTACCCAAACATTTCTAAACTCTGCATGAAAATATTGTTTTTATGAATTATTTTCTGCTTTAAAGTTGGTTGACACAGCTTGAAAGCAAGCTCTAATCAACACAATTTCACCATCTTTTATTCAACATTCTTGTTAACAATTCTGGGAATACGAGCCTTGACTAAACAGTCGGACACATTTTAGTGACATCTTCTGCTATTGTGGTTTATTTCTCTAATATCACCCTTTTAGTCCCAGAGAAGATGCTACAGCTACAGTTCACAATGATTGACACAGATTTTATGTTGTGTGGACGAATACAGTGGTCAATACACACACACACACACACACACACACACACACACGCACACAGACCTTTGTGTAACCCTCAAATAGTGTCCTTGCCCTCAGCTAACACTGGCTAATGTGTTGCACTTGGAGGTGGGGAAATCTGGTCATAGTTGCTGGCACTTGCCTTGGGTAATTCGCACAAAAGCACACACACAGACGGACACACAAAAACACACCCGGATAAATGTGCAAACTTGTCCCTGAGGGTGTGACAAGAGGACAGTGAATCAAAGGACACTGAGAAACGGTCATCTCTGACAGATTGACTCAGACAGGCCTTTTCCTCCTCTTTGCTGCAGCAGCTCGGTGAATAACCTTCATGTCACGCTGCTGCGTATGCAATATGTTGTTGTGGTTGTTAAAACTAGTTCACAAGAAACACTCTGCATCAACGTTGTACCTATACCTATCTGTATATCCAGACTCCCTCTGTACTGCCTCGAAGTTGAATGAGTTTCTTGTATTTCATGATGTCCTTAGTTGGGATTTTTTCCTCTCACTGGTGTGTATGTCAAAGTGCGATAGTTTATTACCCCAGATCCATCACATTCTCACCCATTGACCTTCAGGTGTACAGCGGAGAATGATGCTGCTTAGTATGTGTGTGTGTGTGTGTGTCGGGTTGATAGAAATGGTCCCATTTGTCCTGGAATCCAATTATTTGCTTCCTTTGAATAATTGTGTAATGTTGGTTAAGGTCACAGCTAGACAACTCGCACTATTCCTACCTTTGAGTGCAAACCCACAGCGTCGTCTTTACAAATAATAATTGATGGTAAAGAAAGACAAACTAACGGTAAACATGCAAATAACTCTTTAATGCTGTCATTTAGGGTCCTTGAAAACACGATTCGCTTAAAGGAAGTAAAACCACATTTTATGCGCACACATACACAAAATGGCAAACCAATTTCCCGACTGCAGATGTATATTCTCCATCTGTTTATTGTGGAGCAAACATTTGAAAAGGAAAGGAAAATGCTCCAGGGAGTTCAGTTCGCCATTCATGTGTCCTATCTGTGTGAATTAGGAGCTGAAAGTGATGGTTTAGATACCCGGCCCCCTCGCTCCCCCCACCTCTACATATCACCCCCACCCCTTTATCCAAACGCGTAGAAAGAAGCAAGGTGGTGCAGACATCAGCAGTTTAGAGAATCTCTGCATGCACTAAAAAATAGGAGGACCTGAGGGAAAAGGTCAAAGCAATATAAATTTGACATGTAGATAGGAAGGCCTTTCTCACCTTCAGGGAGTTCACAGTTGTGCACATTACACGAGGCTGTGTGCTGAGTGCAAAACGCTTTTTCTTCCTTCTGAGCATGAACCCGTTTTATATTCTGTGCATGTACACAAACTTTGGCTGCATTTCAACTACATCTCACTTAGCGTAATAATCTAAAAATGTCTGTTAAGACACAATTTTCGAAGGAGGTGATACGATGGTGAATATATTTTAATATTTATATGTTGAAAGTGTTACGAACGGGATGCTTTGTGGACCCTCCAAGAAAAGAGATGGGAGGATATAGTCTCTTTTTGTATACACACAATACATTTTACTACACGACTGTAAAATCAACACAATGACTCCAGACTCCTAAACATTAGGCACAATTCAATAGTTTTCACTAAAATATAAATTGTATATTAATCAGGAGTGAAATCTTGTTACACGTTCTACTTACTTGGTAAATCAAAGGGCAGTTATTACATTTATTATAGGAAGGCACTGTTATATTAAAAGGCAGCTGCATCAGAAAACCTTGAGGACCGTTTCCTTCTAAATAGGCGCAAGTAGTTTTTTTATAACACTCACCAAATAATAACTTGTGCTAAAGGTGGATAAAGTGATGAATTTAAGAGTTTAGTAAAAACGTTAGTACTTGGCAGTTTTTAGTTTATAAATAATATGGATGAAAGAAATCCAATTTGAACACCAGCCAAAAATGTACTTTTGCAGGTGATAATTTATTTGGTTTAACACATTATTATGACTTTAGGACAGCTGATTGACCTTGGAAATGAAACTAGACCAAACACCTTACTACAAAGTCAATGCAGTGGCTGTTCAGCCGTTTTTCTGTGATTGATTTGTTGTTGGACTAGAATTGTGTTTCAACAGGCCTTCACCTCTGGGTAAGAAGGCAGTACGGACTCTGTCACGGTCCAGACTCACAGCCTCCTTGTCAGTCGCTCCCTCCTCATCAGTCTCAACTGCCTTCACCTGTTCACTCACCGGCCTCTGATCACTGATCAAGCCACTATACAGACTCCTGCCCCCCCCCCAGACACACAGTGCCAGGTGTTTCTTTGCTTTTCCAGGCCGGACTATGCAGCGCTCTCCCACGGACTGATCGCCTGCTACTGCCTGCCCATGTTCTTCCCGCCGTGCCTGACTCCCAGTAAGGCCACCGGCCTTTTTCTTCCTTATTCTTCTTCTTCGGGCTTTCATTACAAACCTACAGAGCAGCAGGTAAAGACCCTTGGGATCTTGTGTGTTGCATTCGGGTCCTTATTCTTCCGGTTACACACTTGTGTCGTTGAACCAGAACAATTCCCCTTTTACTCACTTCTTCTCCTCGCGTTGTTTTTATAGCAAAATGTTTCATGACACCCAAGAGTCCCATTTTTGTACCCTGTGTGGACGGCGGACGAGGGGCCATGGCTTTGCTCTGTGTCTCCTCATCACTCACATCACATGTGTGAGAGTGTGGACATTGAATTATTGAGTTTTGTTGACGAGCAGATGAATACAACAGCAGGGTCATGAATCTGGTTTCTCTTTTTTCCTGACCCGTCTGAAGGATGAATTGTTTTTTTAAAAGATAATTTAATGCAGCAAGATTTTTATAATCATTATTTTGATGGTGCTGATATTTTGATATTGTTTACTTTACACAACACACAAATGCCATAAATGATTATATTATAGCGAGACTTATTGGATGTAAAACATTTTCTTTGCGGCCAAGTTTTCAGTTCCACTGAGGATGGAGGAATAAAAAAAATCATTAAAAATGTTAATACCTCAGAATCGAGAAAAACCGACCCACACAAGTGCCGGCGCACAAATGCCAGGCTGAGATGCACCCCTCGTTTGTACATTCTCATACACTGCTGGTGGCACAATATCCATTCACACATTCCCTCTGACAGGGAGATTTTAATGGGAAGCGGCAGCCTCCCCCAGGCGCCAATCAATCAGCATGTCCTCACGCTCTAAGACAGCCTTCATGTGGGACAGACGCGCTGGCGAGGTCCAGCTTCATCGCTGACGTCTCTGTGTGAGCAGTCTTTGTGTAAGCCGCGGCGCTTATTGTTTTGATCAAAAGCTGTAAAACGAGAGTGAACCAGATAAAAGGCAAACTTCTGCAGACAGAACGCGGGATGGGATTTCTCTTCATCAGTCTGCCTCTAACCTTTGGACTCTCTCTCCCCGTCTTCCACACACAGAACACGCACGTGAAACGGATTTCTGAGCGGCGTGTGAAAAAACTCATGTGTATGAAATGACTTTAATGTAGCAAGGCGGGAAAAAGAGTGACTGAAAGAGCAGAAGGTTGAATGTGTGCCATTCGTAACTGATGGGTGAGTCTAATGTGACTGAAACACAAGAGAGAGAAAACCTGTTTATTACTCAGGATGTTTGAGGAAGAAATTGGGAAAGAAAATTGTATTTGTTTGTTTCTTTTTTAGGGTAGAGGACATAGAGTTTGTTAAGGGGCCGATGTGGAACCTTTTTAAAGGACTTTTTATGCTTCAATCCATATATTGTTTAGTTTGTACTCTGCCTTTCTTTCAGCATAAAGGTACAAGAGGCTGTACTGTATTGTGAATAATGTTATAGTGGAAAGTCGTTGTTAGCCCTGATGCGTAGCGGAGGGTCGGTAACTGAACGTTGCACCAGCTGAAACCGTTATTTGCCCACTTTGTTTGGCTGACTGTCTTTTGATGTTTTCATTGGTCACAATTGGTTTCAATTTGTTTCTCGTATGGTAGCGTGATGCTCCTCTTTGGCTAACCCCTCATCAAAAGTCATTCCCACAAATATCAAAACAAATTTGCTAACTGTCAAACTTGACAGCAATGACAACGGTTGTGCAAATGAACCTTTTTTGAGTGTGCACTGATCTGGAGCGATCAGGTCATTGTAAACGGGTGAACCGATCTTGTTGAGAGTGAACCAATCAGAATGCTTCGGACACATTTAAGTGACAGCTTCTGCCGTTGAGTTGCCAGTTTCTTTATTAGATTATTATAGTATTCTTATTAGAATGCAGGTGGATGAAATCCAGCATTCTGATTTGTAGACTCCTGAATGAGTCACATGATTTGTATCGAGCCATAAAGTAATTTTTACGTTGACCTACATATACAATGATTTCTTTTGTTGCTTTTTAATCATGCATAATAAGATCGTCGTGTAACAAAACTACTCCTTTGCACGTATAATCAATCTTAGACGAAAGGGTTTGCCACTGGATCGTGTGTGTGTGTGTGTGTGTGTGTGTATGTGAGGGGCAGAGCAAACTCCCCTTTCATCAATAAACTCGCTATCCATCCATCTATTTGCTCTCAAGAACTTACTTTTCCTTCTGCGCCTCCTTCCTCGCCATCCTCCCTTCCTTTGCCATTGGGGGCAGTTCCGTTATTTTATCTCTCTCCCTGCAACCGTTGCTTTCATCTCTTTCGCTCACCTTGCATCCTGCTGTTTCTCACCTCCACTTCTGACCTGCTCACCACGCATCCATCCGTTCCTTTACTGCAGCCAGCTTCCGCTCTCTCTGTTTATCGCAGCCTCCGTCTGCCACTTCCTGTCAGCTTTTTGTTTTTTAGTTTACTCCTTTCATGGTGTGTGTAGCGTTCCCACAGCCTCCCCTTGCTGTTCAGTCCCTCCCACTATTCCCCTCTCTGTCCATCTCGCCCTCCCTCTGTCCAACAGATCTTTCTCTGCAGGTCTTTGTTCACCTGAAAGCAGGGTGCCATCTGCTCAACGGGTTTCTTCTTCTGCTTCACATCCTTTCGTACAATATCCTGCTTCTTTTTTTCTGCCCTTTGCACAAGGCTTTTCTTTTATTAGTATCACCTTCAGGGTACTCACTTTTTGAAATAACTGAAACGTTTGATTTTTATCATTTTCTTTTTCAATTACCTAAAGGTCATGTGACGATGAACATGTTTTTGAATAAATGTGTTTTTCATCATCGATTTTTTTTTTTTTTTTTTTTTTTTTTTTTTTTATACTCTAAATAAAGAATACAGAGGTCAAGACATCAATTGTTTTTGCGTTAAATTAATTGAAAATTGGATGGATATTTTTAGTACCCAGACATGATCCTTACATAATTAACTCAGCTAAGATTAATGAGTATGTACTCTATCTTTTTGGTAACGGTTGTCTTTTTGAGAATTACTGCACCATACTGGAAATTTTGTAGGGTCATCTTACTTTTTGCTTTAGTTAGAACATGTGTGGGTGTTTTATTTGACTAAGTTGTAATTTAGCAATTACTACATAATTGCTAGGCTTTTTGTACATTCAAATTGAATTCACCCCAATGGAGTTCTTCCTAATTTACTTGACGGAAATGGTTTTGTTCTTGCGCGTGCTCTTACCTCATGTAACCCTTACATAACGCACTTGAATACCAAAAAGTTTCCTCTTAGCAACGCACGGTGGAAGTGGCAGAACAAAGAATCTTAGCCTTTTTTATTGTTAAATCGTACGTCTCTCGGTCTGTAGTCTTCTAGTCTGTTCTACATTTCTCGCTTTATGTCTCGCTTGCACTCTTTGTTTCTTTTACGATATGTAAAGGCCATTTGTGTTATGAGTCACTTCTTATCTTCTGCTGATGTGCAGTGGTTCCCTGTGAAAGAGATTAGAGGCTACACAGGAACATTCGCGTCAGGTACACGTGCTGTGTCTTGGCACTCACTCCTCTGGGAGTGTGTGTGTGTGTGTGTGTGTGTGTGTGTGTGTGTGACTTGCAGATGGAAAGGTATATGCTACTTTAACAGACGGTGTCTGTGTGGGAGACCAGTACATGGCCACATTACGGTGTTGTCACTTGATGGAAAGTGACTGACATCAAGGCAGTGACCTGTGCGCTTGTATTTGTGTGTCTTTGTGTGTCTGTGGGTGCTAAGTGGGAGTATGGCACCTTTTGCGCTTTTTGCAGGGACAGAACCACCAACTCATGTCAAGCTGCACAAGGAGTTTGGGATCAGGAGAGCTGCGTGTGTACACGCACCCGTAAAGTGCAGGGATGACGGACAGAGATTTCTCTGAAGGGCTCTTTAAGCTTTAGTCTTAGGATGAAGGGTTTGGGGGATGCACTGTGACAGACGATCCTCAGCGGTCTATAAGAACATGCATCATCCTGGTACCAGCAGGTACACGGGACAAGCATTCCACCTTTCTTTCTTCCTGGGATTTATCAATAGAATTAACTGGATTTACAGCAGTGGTCTGTTCCAGCTAGTGTCCTGAATTGACTAGGCCGTAGCTTTAATGGTGTAATCTTCACCTAGAAGCACCTCAAGCATGCCATGTTTAACTGTCCGTTGGTGAATTAAACTTTCTATTTGTCCGTTTTTTAACAAATGAGAGAGGTCTTTGAACGTTCACGCGGTATGTTGCATTTTACTCATCAACATTTAGTGATTGTAATGTGGTTTAAATGGTATCAATACACCAGAAAAGAAAGAGGGATCATTGGGAAATGTGATTAAAAAGAAGCTTTTTATAATGAGAGAGAATGAATGAGACAAACGTTCGGTTCTATGGAAACCAGAAAGGTTGAGCTTTAAAGAACAGGATGGAAATGGTAAAAAAATAGTTTAAAACAAATCCAACAGATTTGACATGAGCTGCCCGCTACGCCTAAAAAGTTGAGACACCACATTTACAAGGCAATACAAAGATTCTCTAAGAAAATGATTAATTTTGCCGCTTCTAAATGATTCTCTTACATCTCTAACATTCCTTATAAAGCCTTTCCATTTCATTTCCAAATCAAAGCATGCATTATAACAAAAACTCATGGTCAACAGGAATCTATCTACTCAGCCTTTCACCCTGTGGTTTTTGTTACTTTGATTTCAGCACATTATTGCTAAAAAAAACTAATGTATATTATACACGGAAAATACCTGAAAGTTCACAGGACTTAATTTGTTTTGTCTTCTGCAAATTAGACACAGACTTGTGTGCTTGTTGCGTTGCACGAAGGTTGCATATGAATGGAGCAGGGCAGGTGGGCTGCGTGACATAAGGCACCATGATCTTTGCTAGAAAGGCCACAAAGGTCAGCAGCTGTGTAACATGACCATGTCCTGGCTTGCTGGTACATTATTGTTTTTTCAAAGCTTTGGGTGGGCGCACTGGGGTGACATTAAAGAGGCTTTGGTCGCTCACCCCTCGGTTTCTCTCTCTCTCTCTCTCCTTTAACCAGTTTCCCTTTTGTCCCATCTTCAATCTCTCTACTGGTCAAGTTAATAGGTCTTTAACCCTGTGTCAATGAGCTAGGGGCTTTGGTGTGCTCGCCCACACTATGACAGTTCCCTTCCCAATTAGGCTGAAATACAGGCCAGAAGACGTGTGTGTGTGTGTGTGTTTGCGTGTAACTGATCCTCAAAACATCGCCCGAGGTGCCCACAGTGAGTGCCATCATTGTCGCTAATGACAAAGATAATGGGATACAGACGCATACAGCCACAAACACGCACACAGTGAATCAGCTCACCCTTCGCCCTCCCAAACACAGACAATAATTATTATACATACAGATTCCCACTGGGGGCTTGTGAAGATAATACAATCAGGAGAATATTAGCATCACCAACGTTGAAGCGATTAATTTGATCAGGAGATTGCCTGAGATGAAACTGCACAATTTCCATTGTGTTATGATGTTATCGTAACATGTCATTAAAAACCATTGTCCATTTTTACAAATTGAGCGTCAGCGTCAGTTCTGGCAGGCCAGGTAGTAAAGACGTTGCAAACGCTATTGGCCAACGACACAGTCTCATCAGCTGAGCCGCATCAGCTGATCTGGATTAGCGTACCAGCTGGTCAAACCCCCTCGCTAATGGCTACACTCAAACAGGGCGCCCTATTTAAAGCAGTTTCAGTTTTGCTCCTACCTGCTTGCAGCTCGCTTCTCTGCCGCCCGCCACCTCCCCAGCTCCTCCTCGTGATGCATAACGTGGCATTTGCTTCTATGTCATCGTTGCCGCTCTGTTCATGTGGGGGAGTAGCTCAGCTCACACAGTCCTAAAACGGTGTGAGCGTTCCCTAATGCCGCTGCTGTCCTCTGACTACCTGCAATTTCATGGTGCTCATGAAAGGTCAGAGGACACCCTGAACAAAGCCACACCGCCAAAGATTTAATTCTGTACTCAATACTGGATGCAATCTATCTAATAAAAATGTTTTCTAAATCATTTTTATTGTCATGCATGTTCTTGACTTAATGGACCTGACAGAACTAAGAAAAATTACCTTTACATAAAACACAAACCACATGGATTTTATTCATAGGAGCTAATTAACTTCAATTAATTACATTCTTGTTTGCATGTCCCCCAACATGTTAAGGACCATGAAGATGAACCAAATTACAGCAATACAGGACTCACTATATGCCACTGTTGGAAGGTGATGTTCAGAGTTAAAATATGGGAAATTTAAAAACAACAAAATCGATCATTTGGATTTTATAATATTCAATATCTATTAACTTGAGCCAGTGGTGAAAGAGAAAAATAAATATGGCTTGTGTACAGTTCTGCAACAGCACCACCAAAACCAACTTAAACCACCCCCCGCAGAGAAGTGTTCAAAGGGGTCTGTGTGTGGATTGTTTTTTTTTGTTTTTTTCAACAGTGGGCGTGTTGGAGGGAGAAAAGGGGAGGCGAGCAGGGTGGTGGGGGAGATAAGACGGCGTTATCTGGCCCGCTCATTCTCTCTTTCACCAGCGGGGGGGTTGGGAGTCTTGTCCCTGCCTCCCTCGTTGTGGGTCGCTTTCACAGTCTGAGGGAAGCTGATGGATGTTTCACAAACACACACGCTTTTCATCACTTCCACTCACGACATCACACACTTTCACTCTATTACATGCCTGTACTGGCGCACAAACACAATTTATTTCCATGCTCTCACTTCCACAGTATCATACTGTAAAGATGACATAGCAGAAATAAACCAGAATCGGTGGTAAAAACAAAAACAAAGGCAAAGAAAAAACGCAATAGAAAAAATTGAGAAAAGAGCACCGATACAGCTTTTCCACTTTGTTGTACGGCTTGGCTTTACTCAACTGACTTCCTATGGTGGTTTTGCATAGTACCTGGTACGTGGTACCTTCTGGCTTCCAGCTCGTACAGGGTCCAAATTAGCAGAGCTTATGCTAAAATATGGAGTTACACTGCTCACCACTGATGCGTCCATAGAGCAACATGGGACATCCTGCAAAAACCAGGCCTTCTAAATAGAAGGGCTGTTCAATGGAAACTGCCAATGGATACAAAATTGCCGTCCTACAACATGGGAGCTTACAACTGACAGAGTGCGGACATACCTCTGTTTTAGCGTAGCGCTGGAGATGATGTCGTTTTGGGCGATCAGCTGAGATTACTGCGGACACTGAGAAGCCAATATATTAATATGCACAGAGGGGAAATTGTGAAAAGAACCAAAAGGTGAGTTTAATCAAGCTGAACCATGCAGTGGAAAAGAGGCAAAAGACTGGAAAATAGTAAAAAGGTAAATGATCTAAGGAATGAAGGAAGGCACCAGGGAGCAAGCAGGTGTTTGGGCTCAGCATCAGTCCTGGCCTTTAATTTCTCTCCCAGCAGGGACAAAGTTATCAGCCTTTGTCTGAGAAAGAGATTTTTTAAGTGAGCGCAGTGCTGTTATCGGTCACATGTTTGACTTTAAAAGGCACACACTGATCCCGGTCTGTTCAAGCAAGAAGGTTTTTATACGATAAATGAAGCCATAATGAAAAACGGATCAAATTGTACACAATCAGTGTAACATTTACAGGGGAGGTACAAAGTGTTTACGTGTAAATGCCATCAATTCATGGCAAGACGCAAGGCTTTTGTTTTGTGTCCAGCAGCCTCACAGTTTAATTGGTTATTTTGAGGGATTTTTAATTTGCAGGGCAAGCACAAAGATGATCACTTTCCATAACTGCGTATTGTATTCTGTGGTACTTCAATCATTTTATATTCAAAAAGCTTTATATAGTCGTATGTCGGAATAATTTTTTCTGTATCTATATTCTGTATTATGAAGCGTCTGACATTCAGCAATTACACATGTTTACCAAAGTGACCTGAAATGAAGTTACTTTTAGATGTTCTCTTTTCATGCAGTTGGTGGGGGGAAAAACATTTAATAAAAAAATAATGACATTATGTTTCATGATTAGATGCACCAGCACACTCATTCGCCCACAACGCCTGTGCGTACTGTGACCGAACAAACTTTTCTCAGTCACTTACAGATACTTGCATTTATATTTTTTAAATAAAGCTGCATTTGAATCTGTCTTTCTTTCTGACAAACATGTGTTTGTGAAACATACATATTCCTGGAAAAATGAATTAAACTGATAACTTTTAAGTCTGTATGCTGGTCTGTTTGATTAGTGGCAATTAATGCTTTGCTTAAACTATTCAGAACTTTTTAGCTTTTTAGCTATTCATATGGTAACTTTTAGTTGTAGAGATTAATTTGATTGCACCACTGCAGTATTTTTTTAAGAGGACTGAATGAATCATTTTCCCTTTGTCAGAAAGTGCGATACCCTGAAGGGAAATTAATGAAGTCAAAATTCTGTTCACTATAAATACTGATTTGAAGGTTTTTTTAAAGTGTTTTTTCCTACAATACTGTTGTATTTCATTGTCAAAGCAGATATTCTGAGGGTAGACTCAGATTGCACACAGGGAAATATGTGCAGGAATGTTTTATTCAGGTATGTTTTACAATACCAACAGTGGTGTTTATGTGCACACAATCAAAAATGATATTTTCCTGTGGACTGTAAAGGATTGAGGGGTTGAATTTGTTCAGCTGGTTTGTCTCGCCCAGATATTTCAACACGTGGAAAACAATTGTTGTTGTTGAATGACTAAATTTAAAGGACAAATATGTGTTTCTGTTTCCACAGAAGATAATACAAAGACAAAAGAATGATGGAAAATATGTTTGCTCTTTCTCTCCTGCGGCTCCATTTGATTTCCATTCATTGAGAGCATCAATGTTTTGTAGAGACAGCATTCAACAACCTTTTTAAGGTTCAGAAGTGTTTTGCAATGAGAAAAGCACACGCGGAAAATAAATGGTGAGCTGAATATCCAAATGTTTTCCTGCTGTAGGTGGAATGAGATTTTATTTCCACTCTGCCAGCTTGGAAACGCAGTGCCGATAATGAGCGAGTAGTAGACTCACTGGGCATCTGGAGCCAGCATATGGATACCTCTGGAAATGGTGAGCATACAGACCATAATTCTGCAGCCTTTCGACAGTGTCTTAACAACAGCTGCGAGCCAATAAACAACAATCGTTTGAACTGCAACTGTTACTTAATGATGTAAGAGAAGATAAAGTGAAATAATGACAAGTTGTTGGGAATCTGTTCTCTTGTGCCATAAACACCCACACAGTTGAACCAATTACATTATGCTCATGGCCTACCTATTAAGTCACATTAATCTAACATTAAGTCAATCAATTACAGGAGAAATGTACCTACCCATTTAATTTGGATTTGTTGACGGATCAGTTGGATGTTGTTAAGCGTTGTAAAGTTAGTGAAAAAGCTCTTACAATGATCTGAATAAAGTTATGGGATTATTTCAATTTTGTGAAGCTACAGTTTATTCCAAGATCTTGCATGAGGCTCTCCTTCTTTCTAAGCTTCTCCACAGAATATCCCTCTCGCTTTAGTCTCTCAAAAAGGAAATATTCCCTTGATCTTTGATGTCGAACTTGACTGTTCGGCTGTAACGGAAACCATGGCGACCACACTCTCTTACGTCCCCTTAATTGCTGTCGACTCTGACATTTATCAAATCTCAAACCCTGTAGTGTTCCTGCTTTAGCTGGTACTGCCAAGGAGGTCGTTACCCAACCTGCCTTGTCACTCTGTGCTGCAGCTCCACTGACATAATGTTTCTATCAGAGCAGCGAAACTGAAGTGCAGGTAGAGTTTATGACCAGCAGGCAGCTTTATGGCCTCTGTCATGTCGGCTGCACTGTTATAACTTATGTCACGACTCCGCCAGCTTAATGGGCCGTGCTGATGTATGGACTTCACATTGTGCTTGATAACCTAAGTGATATTGTTCCTGTTTGCTGGGCTTGAAGAGCGGCATCTCGTGCTACATTTACTATTCAGTGGAGAAGAGCCCCTGACGCAGGTTACCTCCGCAAGGCCTGCTGTGTTTAGTGGCATTTTTTGTGTGCTTTTACAGCCACTTTCTCTGCTTTTCCGTGGCCTCTCCGGGCGTGTGCGCAGATGTCCTCGTCTGCGCACGCTTGTGTGCGTGTCCATCCTTGCTATTTTAAAATGTAGCTATCTGTCTTGCCACAACTCCTTTCCTTCTCATTAAATCTGGGGGTGAGATTTGCATGTCCTCACCTTCAGTGAGGAAATTATTCATGTGCTGATGTTTTTTCTGTTTGTTGGTGTGCGTGTGTGAAACAGCCAGGGAAAAAGAGACAGACTAACACTGGACAACTTAACACTGTTTAAAATCACAGCATTGAGCTCGGCTGTACACAGTAACCCAATGCATTTTGTCTGAAGGGTTGCCGCTAACACAAAATAAAAAGACGGAGGTTTTTAAGATAAAATTAAACTAGTGTTTCTTCAAGGTATTATTCAGTACGCAGGTTTTGCGACAAAATAGGAGCATTACTGCTGAAATGATCATCTGCCAGATTATGTAAAAAAGATTGAGGCATTACACAACAGAGCCTCAATAGTTCTTAATCTCACAAAGCGCTACGTATCCCTCTGAGTACGGTTTCGTTTCTGATGTGCTTTTTGTTTGCAAAAGCCCTCCAATGAAAGGGACCATAGGGACACACAACAGAAAACGGCCATCCCATAACCCTCCGTGTCAGAGCGCACTGGAGACACCATGGTTCAGTTCATCACAGGACAATCAGGCTTCCTTCCTCTTTAACAATATCCAGGGTTAAAGCCGACTGTTTGGAGGAATCTGATCTGATTGCTGTAAGCATATAAATGATGCGATCCACAAGCAACTTTGTTTGGGAAATGACCCTGTTGTTTGATTATACAGCATGAAGACTGAAGAAACATTTGTATGTCGTGGGTGGGTGTGAACGCCTAAACTCAAACTTTACTAGTTTTGTGTTTGTTTTCCTGAACTGTTTCAATTGTTTTTGTTAGAATTCACAACGTAGAGCGACAGTAGTGTCAGAGACATCATTACTGAGAACCTACTGCAGCAGTGTGTGCACAGTTCTGTCCAGTGTTTCCCAAACTAGTTCCCCATCGCACACAATCATTCACCACAATCCTTGGCTTTAAATCATTCAAAAAGTAATATTGCATGAATGACCGTTTCTGAATATTTAAACTACTATTGTACCAGCCTTTTTTAATGAGGGATGGCTCACAACTTCAATATTTACTTCAACAAATACTTTTTGAATTAAGATAATTCTTCCTAAATGCATTATTTTAACATTCTCATTATTTGTATTTGAGCAATATATATGTATTTGAGCTATTGAGAGCAAATGATTTTGGTACGTCTGTGCGATTGACAGATGACCAGTCGATGACTTCCGTCTCCGTGGAAACACTGTACTGTTTATCTGAAAAGAAAACGTATTTACTGTTGCAAAAATAATTACATTTTTTTCTGTCAGTCACTCAAAGAGAATCATGTTCCCTCATTTTCTGTTATAATGTGAGTGTTTCTTGTTGGTATCTTTGGTGCTGTTCCCAGAATATCTCATATCATGTATTATCTGCCTTCATTAAATTCTTTTAATGAACGCGGATCTTCAGACTTGCTCCTCTCTCACTGCCACGCAATCTTTCTGGCTCTGCCTCACTCATTTTCTTTCCGTGTCTCCATTTCCTTTGGTGTCTTGTCTATTCACAATTTCAAAAGTATGTTTTTTATTTTTTTTTTATTTCAAGGTGCATTGACCAGTAAGAGGAAACAAAATTTGTTAAAGGCCACAGTTTTAACCAAAAAATGCAGTACATAATCAGCGAGCCGTATATGTCAGAGTGTGGAAAAACTGCAGCCTGTGTGATTAGAAACATTAAAAACACAGCAAAGGCAATAAAATACTTTTCTGTAATATGTGAAAAGTATGTGATAACTTTAATGCAATTTAACTTATTGTAAAACTCCAGATAATACATTTTATACAGCATTGATAGAAATGCACCATCACCGTCAAACAAAGTTTTTATAACCGAGGAGAAAGAAAAACGTATCAAAAGTATTTTACCATGCTATATTTTTTCACTGTTTTGCAAAGTCTTCTCTTTTACAACCATGTGAATTTTGGAATATCAAGCCATTACAAAACAATATCACATTTTCTAAATGTATTTCATCCCAAGCTGGTGAGATGTTTTTCAATAGAAATGATTGATGCCGAATTGACATAACTCTGTTCCTACACATCACATTGATTCAAACCACGAGCCACTAACCTGCAATGGAGCCAAACTGCGGATGAATTTCAGGCTGTAGGTTTTGATGAAACCACAGTCATCAAGCCCCTTAACTACATGCGCACCACAATTGCATTAGTGCGTGTGTGTGTGTGTGTGTGTGTGTGGCACACTGACTAGAGGATGATTGTGCTGAGAAAAGCACAACAATAGAGCTTATCAGACCAGTGATGTGTGAAAGAGAGTAATAAGCAGGGAGCCACAGAGATGTGGGTTGTGTGCAGTGTTTGTAAGGGGCCCAGTAAGGTGATTTAGTTAGAGTAAGAGCAGGAGCGGTAAAGGCAGGAGGGGCAGTTGTGCTGGTGGCCTTGGATGTCTTTAGAGAAAGTGAGCTGGAGCAGTGCAGCCTGTGCGCATAACGTCTGCTCCCCCTTCACTTCTCATGTCAGCGCTCCAGCTACATAGGTGCGGATAGCGGACAGTCAGTCGCTGGCCTTGGTACTTAGCTTTCACCTACAAAAAAAGAGGTAGTGGCTGTTGTTGCTGTTCCAGGAGCTCCCAGATGGTATAGAGCCGTGGAAAAGGGTATGCATGTTGTTTCGTTAAGAACCCCTTTCTTTATTTTCCTCATTGATATGAATCTGCTATTTAATTATATACACGTATATTTGACAGGTGGAGTTTGGAACATCAGCTTTGTTTTTGGATAATCCCCTTTTAGCTTCACAAATATTAACTTGCATATCCAAACTTCTACGATGTTCTCCATCCACTTCCCCACTCTGCCAACTTCTCTTACCTATAACTGCATCTAGGTCAGATGGCACTTAGTCAGTCCCCTCATGACTGCTACCGCCGGGGGAAAAGGTAGCTGATCGTGTCCTCATTTCCCTCAACCGATGACATGGAAATATCAGAGCGGATGTGAGCAATGCTCTGCAGTAGGCAAAAATAAATGTATAAAATGTATTTATTTTAGTTAGTTGGAGACATACATACACAGATTGAGGAGGATGATGATCCACATACAATTACCCATAAAGTGTTTTTGAGTTTGTTGCGTACAGCATACGCCACTTGCTAATGTTAAGATTTCTATTCTGTAGTAACGCAAACACAGAGGCACTTCATGTGGAGCTGATGCCATAACATTATTTAAACAATATAATAAAAGCATATATATTATATTAAAAGCATTTTGTCACAGGTTGGACGCGTAGAGATTGAGATAAAGAGACAGGTGATAAATATTGATTTAATAATCATTGAGTCCAAAAACAAACAACCAACAGGACAGAGAAGTCTACAAAATGTCCCACGGCATGACCTCACTGATTTTATTTTTAGTCAGTTATGTAATGACAAGAACTACGACTGGCTCAAAGAATATTCCCCATTACAAATATTTCTGCCACAGATCAGCTTCCCTCACTCACCTAATGATCTCATTCGGTGCACGTGTTTGTCACAGCACTTCGTCAGCCCCGTCCCTCTCACCTGCCACGCTGCTGCTAAACTCTCCTTAGTATTTAACCCGCTGCCAGATCTTACTCAGTGTTGTGCCAGACCTTCCCACAATTCCTGCCTGCCAAAGCTCCCGTTGCCAACCTCTGCCTGTTTCTTGTTTCTCCGTTTCTCCTGGGAGTCACTCGCAGGACTGTACTCTGCATTGTTTTCTTGTGTGAATGAAGGCCGCTTGAAGGAACGCATCATTGTCATACTGCTCCTTGGGTCCCACTGCACCCTGTACAATTTCACCTCTTTTTATTATTCTTTTTTTCAATCCGTGAACTAAAGCAACACTTATTTTAAAGTAATTCCTCAGAAGCAGTAGAAAGTAGCAAGTTATTCTAATTACAGACCCTGTAACGAACCACCTGCTGTGAGATCATGTTGCTGAAGAAAAGACCTCCTGTTCCCTACATATTGTGCATATGTACGTGCAGTTAAACATTAAACGTTTCTCCCCTATAAACTCGAAGGTCACTTAGAGGTCACTGGGACCAATATGCATACACATTTTCTGTCGTCAACGCAGATAAACACATCCACGCTCTTCAATCCTCCCCACAAACCCACATCTTGCTGTTCACAATGCACACTGATGAGCCGGATGCACATTAGTCTGAAATACCCCCAAATTGATGATTCAAGCGCGAATGGCCATCCACGTCCACCACGACACCCACACCGGCTCAAGACCAAGACGCCACCCATCTAACCTTTTATCTCCAGATGATGAATGGAGGGTGTGAAGGATTCGGCCTTTGACAACGTTGCCAATTTTCTCCTTCCACGGCTTTCAAATTCTGATACTTTTCTGAACCTTCAATTCATCATCCTGGATACTGTCCACTCAACCGGCGGCGCCGAGCACAAAGGCCAGATTCAGTCTCACACATGTACGGACACGCGCACACACATGGAAGGGTTTTTGTATGCCCACACGCACACAAAGGTTAACGTGAACAGCAGGTGAAGCCTCACGAGTTTGATCGCCTAATTTTGCCTGTAACGCTGGAAACCAGGAAAGATTCTTTCACTTTTGGTTTCCTTTTGAAGTGTCTGACTGGAGGATTATTTTGGGGTTGTTTCATGTGTGAGTAAAACATTCTTGCAGAAAACAGCAGCTGTTTGTAAAAGATTGAGTTTTAATTATCACTGGTAAAGTAAAGCTATTCCATAATTCATTATTTTTTGTTGCTAGCGTATTTATTTTAGAGCTAATTTTCATTATTAAAACAATGTGTTTTTTGGTTGGAGGACTATAATAGACGTTTTCTACGAGTTTCCATTTATTTAAGTGTTTAGTAAGTGTTAATATGTGTGTGTGTGTGTATATATATATATATATATATATATATATATATATATATTACGTTTTGCCTTATTCCTTGAATAAAAAGAACATAATAGTAAAATGATCATAAGATCTTGTATATACAGTACATGCTAAGGTTTCTATATTTGTGGGTTGTCACATGTAGATGTACTCCTGCACACAAACACAAACTTGCTGTTGCTGCCGCGTGCACACACACACGCACATGCACAGTTGGGAGCCACTACCATTTGCTGGCTTTGTGTTTTTCTCCTTGCCTACAGCAATATCAGTTTCACCAGCTGAGTTTAACAGGGACGACAGTCCTACACAAACGTGCATGTTTGGTTGTGTATCTGTGTGTGTGTTTCTTTCTTGGCCTCTCCTCTCCTCTACAGTCAAGTAAACAAAGACCTGTTTTCAAGGCTTTCAAAGCCCTTGTGAGAGATGTTTCCCCGACTCTTTGCCAAAGCTCTCTCAAGGCGTCACAATGCTTTTGGATAAAGTCTGACCGTTGGTGCTACAGCAACACAAAAATGACGCTTCTGAAATCCCATTCTACTGTAATTCTTATTCTTGGCATAGTAGCGGTAAATCGAAACATACATACTTTTTATAATTTTCCCATGTAGAGACTAAGATATTGATATGTTATGGTGAAACATCATTTTCATAGTTTAACGCATGTAGAAATCAAAACACTCCGATTTGGAGGTTTTCTTAAGCCATTAACAAATCCGTCCCTTTGGGATACTTCCCGCAACAGTGGCATCCCATCGCCAGCGGCGATTCTAGGGGCCGAGGCCACCCCTGGAAGCTCATTGGCCACCCCTGTGGCCACCCCAGATCTGATAGGTAGTTGGTCAAGTTCGTCAACACAAGAAACAAGAGAAATGCTGTCAATCATGATGACAGCTGAACAACTGATTTAGGGACAGTTTTACATTTTTGACTAACACAGTAACGGTCATACTGAGGCTGTGAGAGCTGAATTCAGTTCAGCGGACGTTTGGCCATGCAGGTCATGTGACCCATGAGATGAGCGCGGCGCTCTGCAACTGCGGCTGGTCCGTGAAACAGGACGACGGTCACAGTTTACAACAGCGACGATACAACAACGATAAAAACGCCGGAACCAGTCGATTGAGAGGTATGGTAATTTAATGTTTAGTTATATCGTTGTTCCCTCTGGATGTGGAGGAAAACTTTATCTAGCACTAAGTAGCAGCTAAAAGTCGAACTACACTGCACTAGCTAGCTAGCTAAGCAGCCTGCAAACCAAGTTAAGCATTGAACGTTAGCATTTAGTTTTTTTTTAATTGTTATGTTGTTCAATAGAGCTAACAGTGTGTGAAATACAGTGTGACAGTCTAGGTTTAAGTAGCTACAACACTAGAACAATCTGTAACTTATTTATTTGCTCTGTGATTTAAGGACTGTTTAAAGACTTTTTGCTCTTGGAGATGAAGGACTTTTTGTTTGTATCAATTAGCTCATCTTCACAGTTCACATATTTTTTATGTTTAAATAGGCAGAGCATGTTGCATTCAAATGCCACAAATGCTTGAGGTGCAATATGTTATTTGTGTTATTAAAAGTGAGTGGTAGTTATGTAAAAATAAACCTTTTGTGGATCCTATAAATATGGCACATTGTTGGCACCTCTTTTATTTTTGACATTTAAATTGAGTCAAAGCTGTTATTTAAGGGGTTCCAGAGCCCTAAAACACCTGTATTTTGCACACTGATTCTGACCCTATTTGACAGTGATCCTGCTTGCTAGTTATTGCTATTACTTCAAAGTGAATTGACTGACTGATTGAGTGATTGAATTAATTCCCCCCATTTTTAGGGTCTAATGGTCTTGTTTTTGTGTTTTCACAAGTTACATTATGAAGAAGCACCTTAACCCTTACGTTATATTTGGTCTGGTGGCATTGCATTGGACTTTAAGTCTTGTCTTGTGGTCTTATGTGAAAGCATTTTGTAGCAGCAGAATGAGAAAAAGCATGAACTAGCTACCGCTGTTGCACTTTGTTACTATTATTAGAACCCTCTATTGTTCATGAGAGTTTAAAGGTTTACATAACATTATTTTATAGTATATACTTTATTTGGGGTTAAGATTTGTTTGGTTTCTGTTAGAATTGTTTATGTATATGCAACGGGTTGTATATAGGTTCTGTTAAATTGCTGCTTAAATAGGGACAGCGGCGTCTACCATGGCCACCCCACACTAGCTTTGTGTCCCATCTTGGCCACCCCAATAAAAATGTTCTGGATACGCCACTGCCCATCGCAGAGTTTTTGGTCAACCGACCACTTTTATGAACTAACTAATGTTGGAAGGAGACGCTCATGTTTACTTTGTTTACACATTCTGCTCATGACTGCTTATGTGCAACCATTTAAATTATGACACATCAAAATAGGATTCATTGATTTAAAGTGTTTTCTGTTTAGCTACAGTAGGCCGAGCAGAAAATAAAGTGACCATGATAACCAAAGCATGTAAGAACACTTGAGACGGAACAGAAGAGTGGTGAGTTGAAGAGCAGAAACTGTGAGGCAGTCATGGGAAAAGCTTTCTGTCTGTCGGCAGATGGTTAGATAGAGAGCACTTGGTTTATTCAAGCTCAGGCTATTAGACGCTCTGCTGAACGATTCAGTAACCTGCGACTTTCAGATAAAAGCACTCCAGCAGTCTCAAAAAGAAACCACTGTTCAAACTGATCAAAGAGTGTGACGGAGACAGACCCATCTGCATATCACTTTATCAAAATCGTCTTTATTAACGTTACTCGTCAAGTCTGCCTGAACTACATGCAAGGAAGTGACTACATGCAGGGGTTTAAAACTGAATCGGGGGTTGAACTTCCTGGGCTGGTAGTCAGTACGTGTTTGACTGATGCTTAAGAGGAGAGGTGTGTGTGTGTGTGTGTGTGTGTGTGTGTGTGTGTGTGTGTGAGGGATGCGGGTCCACTGACATCTCCATGGCAATGATTGATCCAGGTTGTTCAGAGTGCCACCTGATCCACCATCCAATGTAAGTAGAGTACTATGCCTACTAGATTTTCTACAGGTGCCTGTTCACACAATGATTTTTTTTATAAGATGCATCCCTTTTTTTTACAACTCGATCAAATTAGTCAAAATCTTTTTAGTTTTGCGGTGTTGACATTTAAAATCCATTTATTTTCATTTTTTTTATTTTTATAGGCTTGAAACCTAATCTACTAAATGAGTAGGTTAGATAAGATAATGTAGCGGATGATGATTTAAAGAATCCCTGGATACACCGAGACATCTGCTTTAGATAACTGTAATATCCCTTTGGGGTCAGAGTGCTATGAGAATTGTATTTGTGCCCATTTCAGATCGAGAAAATAAAAGTAGCATCCCAGTTGGTTCTATTTCACATTGACCAATTTGAACAAAAACAGATTAGTGTAATCTAGTTAATCCATGTACCCTTTCATCATTTCTCTTTATAAATCAGACGAGCACATCTTCATCTCTTTTCCCAATCCATGAATTTCCAGGAAGTAGGCAGCATATGAATGCTCCAACACTACTTGGCTTCTTAAATGTTGTATTCAAATGAGTATCGTAGCTTCTCAATAAACCGCACCAGTCAAAGGTTTGGACACACCTTCTCATTCAATTCAACGAGAAGGTGCAACATTACACATGCCCCTGATGTAAAATAAATGCCTTAATTGGGTTGCATAATTGATTTATTTGGTAGTGTACTGGATTTGTCTATCCATGGAAACAGTTACATTTCAATGCATGATGGGTGATGAGAAGGAAAATTGGGTATAACAACGTCCTGTTAAATGAAGTGAATGTAATTTTCCTGGTAACAATAATGAGTTACAGAGTGAAGAGACAGGTTGTTGAAGTGAAAGTCATGCATCTGAGTTAACAGGGTCGTATTGAGCATGACACAGGACACTTCTGTCAATTAAAGTAAATCAGTAATTGGTTTAACAAATGTGCCTCTGGTCTTATCACCGTTTTCTTCCATCGGCCTTAGGTGACACACATATAGAAGTATAAGCACAGGTGCCTGAGAAAATACACACACACACACACACACACACACACACACACATCCACACAAACATGTCAAGCTGAATAAAGCGCAGTGACATCTGGGTAAAATTGCACCTATAAATCATTTGTCACACTGGTCTAAATGCTATCTGCCAGCCATACATGCAGTCAAATCTGCCCTCAGAGCCACACACACACACACACACACACAAATCCTCTTCCTGGATGGATATGTCTGTGATATTCGGCCCACTAGACTGACAAATTCTCTCTCATACAGCAACTCCAGGTCTCCATTTTCATGCAGGCACAGAAATGCAGTGTAGTGGTGCTTACGAGGGAACGAGCGAGATTACCTTTACTTCAGCTGCACTTCTTGTGCATTTTGGTGTCGTGAACGGAAGCTTTAGTGCTCTCCTTCTCTGACAAGAACGAAAGCCTGCAGCACATCCATTTTCTGTTTTTTTTTTTTTTTTTTTACTTCTATTGATTAAGGCACAGCACAAACCACCACAGTCATTACGCTATCGGATTATATTGTATTGGACAACAGTAGTGCTTGCTCAGCCCTGTTGTTTATTACTCGCTGTCTGTGAGAGTTACATGGACAATACCTGGCTCTAAATACTGTATTTGACATTTGGGAAGCCATTTCTACCAGCATCTCTCTGTAATGTGAAGGCCGTCCCATCTATCAAGTTTGCCTTCTTTTCTGGTTTTCAGTGTAAAATTTTGAATGACATTCATTGTGAAAGCCCAATTATGATTGAATCATACTAAGGTACAGCCAGTTTGTTGTACAAACAATACCAAAAACGTTTGCAGTAGAGTGCACATCAAACTGGAATGTGCACTGTGATTCACATTCTACCTGAGGATATTTCCGTCTGACCACTTCCCTCATAGACACCCGAGGCATTACATTTTTAATTAGGAATGAGCTCAAACTGCGGTTGCACTGAAAAACTGAAACACAACAATCTGGTCAGACACTGGCATAGGTTCTGGGTCAAGAAACTGAAGAGAAGCAAACATCCAAAACCCAATTGTAAGAAATGTTCATTGACTTATGCAGACAGCTGACGTGTTCTTGACGTTCTTTTACGAAAATAACATCCATCGTTACAGGATTCTTATTGTGTTATGATGACGGGCCATGATTGTAAACAGCGCCTCACGAACCCACTAAACAACGTGTAATAGAATGGACCTAATTTGAGCCTGTTTACATGCGCATAGGGTGCACGGAGCTGAAATAGCACGGCTGCGGTGCATTGAGCAATTGACGTCAATTTGAGTGTTCTGCCTTGATTCACAAGATTAGCATCGCTCACACTCACACACACAAACACACACACACAAATTGTCACAGCATGACGGTCATTTCCTGATCCATATAAATTGGTGACATCATCCACACCTCTCAGGCTTTTGGTCTTGCTTTTCTCTTAAAAAAAACATCTAAAACTTTGGGGAATCAGAGGGGAACGTGTGTCTTTCTGGTGACATTTGTCACAGAGGGAAGCGGAGAGATCAGGCCCGGGTGCTCTGGCTGGAAGCTCTGCCATCCATCATGGAGACCGGGTGGTAAATGGCTTATGTAATTCTGTTTCAGATGAATGGCCATGGAAGGGAGTGTCACCACTAACATTATTGTGATCTATACAGTAGCGATGAGAGCGGGCGGGAGGAAGTGAGGGAGAAAGAGAGACCCTCTCCGGCTCAATGCGGGAGACTCGTGCGTATCCAAGGCAGATAAATGAAATTCTGTTCATGCTCAACTGCTTTTGCTGTTTTTACGGCATGACCTTCTGCTAATTTTGTTATTGATTCATCTGTGACTTATTTTTGTGATTATTAGATTGATCTCCTAACGTGTGAATATAAATGGATTTAATTGACTATCACACATGACATTAAAGTCTCATCTGAGGCGCACGCTTTCGGTGTAAAATTACTGACACAATGAAATGGTAGTTAGAATGATAGATGAGGCTCCAACTGTTTAATTATATAGGTATAGAAAGAGATGAGCACATGGAAAAATAAATACATTTAAACAGGGGATTAGTAAAAGGATGTAACATTCACAATTTATTATGGAAAACAATTATTCTACTGCTGAGTATTCTGGTTTAGTGGAGAAAACCGCATTTCTTTAGGCTGGCTCTTTTTAAAAAGTAAAATGAATCACTCACCTGGGCCGTTATTAATGCTAAGCTGTAGCAGTTGCTTTTACACAGCCGTTGCATTTATTATTGACTTTTATTTGAACCTGAAATGAATTTGCAGTTAGAAGATGTTTATAGCTCCGTCTGTTTGACTCTACTTCTGATAGTGATACGATCACAAAATGAGTCTCGAGAGACGTAATTAAACATGTCTACAGTTGAACAACACATTTCATTTCTGGAAAACTTTCAAATTTGTGTTTTGAGTTTTTCAGATGTTCACAAAACTCCTCATTGGACATCTGTCTCTTTGCGTTCAACATGTAAACATTAAGGAGGAAAAGTTGGAGGTCTTGTTTTACGCGGACCGAAATACTGTACCTTGTCTTTGCACATAAATTTGTTTACGTAACAATATCTCGCACCATAATGCCACAATACATTCTCCCAACTCCAAAGGGAAGTACCTGCTCTTCAGCTGCTAAATGGACCATTATGTTCACCTAAACGGTGTCTGTGTGCCGTTTGGTGCGGAGCAGCATAAAGTGGGTTTTAGAGCTGACAAAAAAGCTGTCTGCTTTGCCCCAAAACAACAAGAGAGAACACCTGGAAAGGTTTCAGGTGAGGCAGCTGGACAATGATCCAAGCTCACTATGAAGCTCCATAAAGCCACGGTCCTTCCTCTTATGAGCACCCCCATAGAATGGGCCTATGCGGACGAGGTTCCAGATCTGACAGTCTGGTGTTCTGCTGACGCTGTCGTTCTCAACCACAGAGGAAGACAAAGAAGTTTGTGGTGGACTTCAGGATGACAGGGTGAACGGATCTTGACTGGTTATGTACGGTACACATGTATTGATTAGTTACATAATGGTTTGCGCAAACAAATCCTTTCCCTCCATCCGTTTGATTATTACCATTGTTAATAATTGTACCATTGACCCAAATTAATTCTCCAAAAAAGACATAATAACATGGAATTTGTGTACTTAAATTGTGCACGTGTAACATTGGTATATCTTTGATTTACAGTAAGCCACATTCTTTTTTACATGACAGCATCAACCGAAAAGCAAAAAGGAGTTTCTTTCATGAAAATAATGCAACCCACATCATCCAGATGGTGCTGGTTCACATCAGTGAGCTCAGCTTTGAGCTTCACAGCCAGATCCTTGAGATTCTGTCTTAAGACCTGCAGACGTGCAGCCCAGGCTGGATATAGACAGTACAGAAAATCTGGGCCCGTGTGTGCAAAGCTCATAAGAACTAAAGGACTCGCTCGGGATCCCCAGTGAGGTCACGTCAACCTGTGAACTCCTGCGGAAACACTTTGAGGCAACATTGTACTGTAGTTTCACAAAGTGATGACATATTGTCTTTTGTCAGTACCTATTTCTTTTATTTCTTTGATGCCTGAATTTGCGGCATAGTTTTGCACATACATCAATAATACTGTACATTATGAAAACCTACACGAATTTAACCGATATTGTTGATATCCTTAACCTTCGGCGTAGATTTGGATGCTTTTGGAGGCTTATAAACACTTTGGCAATAACAACTTTTACCTTTTGGATGCTATTGCTGTTGGATTTAATATTCCTCACGCTGTGAGTAGACTGTGGTTTTGCCTATTTGTGGTTTTAACATCTGGTTTTAATGTTTTATTTTCCAAAATCACAATCCCATCCTTTTTTTCTGATTTCCTTCTATTGTTGTTTTTAGCCTACCCTTACTTTTTTATATACACTGAGGATTTCGTTTTTTTTTTCTTCCTCAAAACTACTTTGTTACACATGTTTATCTCGTGACACCTTTTTTTTTCTTTTTTCAAATCATGGCCTGTGTTTTTGGTGACAGATGGACTCTTGCTGGCATCATTCAGGTAAAGATGAATGGGACTGACAGGCCCACTGAGGACACACTGCCAAGTACAGTCTTACATGCTGCCACAAACACACACGCTCTGCATGTTGCGTTACTCGAGCTCTGTCATGCTTCAAGAGCGTGATGTATGCATAGGCTAATTACTGCGGAATAGTTCACTCTGTTTATTTTTTGGGAGATAAAAAGTTCACTCAGTTGAAGGTTGTGAAACAAAACTAGCTACTTTGTTTTAAATTGGAAAAGCCATTGAACAAGGGTTTCTTCAGGTTTGTTTGTATGACACTTGCATAACACATTTAGCTTTGAGCTCGTAGTGATAAACAGCCCACCTCATTGTTAAAATGTCAGTATGAAAAAAGACAGAATATGAAGTTCTCGAGTGCATTCTTCTTTCTTTTATTAATGTTTATTTCGATTTAGCACTTCACTGTGGACCAAACTCAACAATGGAGTAGATGTCGCCCACCACTGCAGAGACTGGTTGCAACCATCTGGTTTTACGATACCATTTCCAAAATTGAACATTTCTGCTGGTGGATATCCAGCGATGGCTGTAATTTCTGTATAATTCTGAATAGGGCGGATATAAAAGCAAAATATACACGTAAGCAAAGTAGAATGATGTCCATTTAGACTTGGTTTTCTCTATTCTAACAATTCCACAATTTTTCCAGGATGTTGTTAGGGTTTGCAGTGTACACTGCAAACCCTAACAACACCTGGAAAATTCATGTTATTAACGACTTGACAACCCCAAAGGAACAAAGGATCAGTTATTCACTCACCCTTGTAAGGTTGCTTTTTTACAACAAATTAATCTCTAACACGGTAGTTTTTAAGAATAAAGAACTTCTTATTGAAACTTCACTCCCATTTTTTAATATTTGCTTAAACATGTTTTTTCACACGAGCATAGTGCTGAGGATGGAAACTCTCACCCCCTACTGCTGCCCCATCTGGCAGCTCGGTGTAACTGGACCACAGTCGCCACGGATACTGCGACCTAATCACCTCTGCCCGGGTTCTTACAACAGCCGTGGCAACACATTTGTCACCTAGGCAACCAGCCAGCCGTTGCAGCCCAATGACTATTTTTGCGTACGGCTCGTGACCACTAATGCTTTTTAAAAGAATTGTTCATTTTACTTCTGTCATTCGTAAACTGGTCATTGTTCTGCTTCAGAAATTATTAAATGAAAAGGGGAACGCATCCTTTATTTAACTGTCATGGGCAGGACATTACCAGCGCTCAGCACCTGTGTTGGTATTCCACTTGAACGGAGTTGGTTTCTAATCTGACAGCCTTTTCTCTGTTCTCAGCAGAGCATCATGAGGAGAGGCCATCTGCTCAGACGGACCTCATACAGAATATCTCATAATTAAGGATCTTGTAAATATCTATCTGAATTTTTTGGTCATTTAATGACTACTTTTGTGCCTAAATGTTGCATTAGCCAAAGCTGAGCTGTAGAATGAATCTTAGAATATCAAGGGATAGATAGGTTGAGATTTTCTTCGCTTATTTAAAAAGTTTACTTTGTTCAGCAATATTCTTTTACACTTGTTCTGTAGCAAGAAGGTTATTCTTTTTAGCAAAAAGAATGCAAATGCACCTTTTAACAAAACAATTGCAACAAAATATTTGGGAAACACTTTTAATAAACTAAATAAGCAATATATAAAGCAAGATTTCGGCGGTGAAGTCTTAAATGCTACGTAATACTTGAGTAAACACTTAATAAATAATAAATCCTTTTGCAACAGCTATTTCATTGAGAAACCAGAAGGAACTATCAAACAAACGTGTAGGCCAAGAAGCAACACATTCATCAGCATTTCATGATGAGAAATCTGTTTAAATCTTATAGGACTGGAGGGACAGTACACATTTTGATTAATTCTGTATTGCGAAGAAAACGCCATGTTTGGCAAATAAAGTAGTGACGCATCACTGTGAGATAATAATCAGGATGCAGGGACTAAAAGTAAAGCGGGCAATGGGAGTTGGGGCACTGGGAAAAATGAAAATGTTGACCGCCCTGGAGAGAAAGACAAATTGAAGGAACGTAGACAGAGGAGAAGAGATAAAAGCCGGAGGATAAGGAGGGCGGGTAGAAGAAGGAGGAGTGGCAAGAGAGATGCAAAGCGACAGACGGAATGAAAGAGGGCCGAGGGGAAATGGAAACGAATGGATGAAGAATTCAGGAATGACCGTGCTGTGCAGACAAACTGCAAGCTTTGGATAAAGACAACCCACAGTGTGTGGATCAAATAGAGACTAAAGCTAAGCTCAGCTGAATTAAAACACAAAAAGACAGAGACGCATAATGAGAGGCTGAAAGACGTGGTTTCTATTGCCATTAGTTGTCTGTGATGAATCACAGTCAATTTAATTATGCGATTAGCCAACAAATACACACACACACGGCAGACTTTCTAATGATTATGTGTTGGTCAGCCATTCGCCTTCACCATGACAGACTAATACAACTCCCCATTATAGCCAGCTCCTTTGTCACACACGGGCAAACGCTTCCTTTACTTACTCTAAGATTTCCTCTGTTTATGGTGCCTATCGGAGGCCCTAATGACTGACGAGAATATTATAGAGATATATTAGCGAGAGATTGTTTTCCCTCCTTTTACACAAACACACAAGTAATTAATGTATCCATTCATATCCATCATCCGATGGCTATTCGTCCATCCATGATTACAGCATCCGTCAGTGAGGTTGGTTGAATATTCTCATTTATTGTTTGTTAATACCTTGTGTGTGTATTGAGTCGTGGAAAACCGCTTACTTTACATAAATGAGGTGATTCTGTCTTAGCAGCATCCCAGTGATACAGTACTTTTAAACAAATTTCAGTCAATTAAAGGCAAGCAATTTCATAAACATTTATACGATTCAGGAGTCTGTTGAGTCTCTAGAACAACTGCTCCAATACGCTCATTGGGAAACAATGGAGGTGTCTGTTTGCTTGTTCATCATTAGCACTGCTGTAAAGCCCCCTGTTGTTATGCAAACAAAGTTTTTAACGTAACATTACATATATGATAATAATAACACAATGACTAAGTGGGCTATGTTTTTTAAAATTTCAGAATGTCACCTCTACGCTCAGATTTAGCCGGAACTTGTATGGATAAACCCCTCGCAGCCACGTCAAGTGAATAAATAGTATGTCTTGAATCAGAAAATGATGCTACAATTAGCTTTGGTATTGTGTTATTCTTATTGTTCAAAGCAGGTGGGCGACTAACTCTGCAAATCAGTGGTTGTCCAATGCAAGCAAAGCAACACAACTTGCCTACTGGATTTCTCCACATAGTGAAGTTAAGTGCACGTGAGAACATTCGTTGATATTTCTTGATTTTGCAGCTCATGGTGTTTTTTTTGCCTTTCCAAAACTAAAAACCCATGAATTATTAAAGTAAATTGCCATTGCCAGGATTTGCCACATCACTTGCTGACAATCGTCATTATTTTGTCAGTTTGCAAAAACGTGTTTTCATTGGAGCAGCCCCTGATGCTGTAGGGTCAGGGGACACGCTGTTATTAGCGCTTCTGTCCTGGTCGTTTATTTGCACTTATTGATTTTCAATACATTTGCCAAACTCTTATGAAAGTGAAACACGTATAAGTTTAACACTACTGCACAAACAGTCAAACTTAAACAAGCTGTAAATCGTTAAGTGTCATTTGGCATGACTTTTTTGGAATGATACTCTTGACTAAAAAGATTGATAATAAGGACATATCCCGTAAAAAGATGGATCAAACTCTCAAAGACTCACTGAAATCACTTAACTATTCAACAGGAACATTTAAGTGAGATTGGACATAAATCTTTTCCTTTTGTAGGAAACAACATTTTTTGTGACAAACAGTTGAGAGGTCAGAACAGAAAGACAGACATGAGACAGACAAAGAGCGAGGTCTGGCACACCTTCTGCCAGAAAAATATGTTTGCCAAAACCTTTTCCTTGTGGGAGCTCCCTGTGGCACCACGTCTGAGTCCACCGTGATCACAAATGAAGACACACTGCTTGTTCACTTCTCCTTGTTCGTGTGTTAACTCTTCCAGATTGTTGCTGTGTTAGCATCTTTAATTCTACTTGGTGCCTGTTATTCCCCAATGCTCATCCTACACTAACAGAGGCACTTTGAATGGGTACTTTCTAAACAAACCAACATGTTGTTTCAGAAATATTTATCACGTCTAGCTGTATGTGGTTTGTTGAACCCACCTGACAGCATTTATGGATGGCAAACAGGGTTTCTTTTGTAAAGTTCAATTTGTTGTAGCTCATACGATAAAGTGGGTCTGTAATTCAGTGATTTGATCCTGTTTGAGTGTATATTTAGATGTAGCAGATGCACGGCAGCCTATGGCAGCCCCGTATGAATGTTTGTGTGAATTGGTGATTGTTGACATGAAGTGCGGAGCAACTGCATAAATCAACAGTCAAACAATGCGCTCTGTGGAATTTGTACAGGTCAATAAAAAGGTCCAGATTGTGCATTGCCGTTTTGGCCTGAGCACAGTGCTTTTGTTTGCAGAGCTCCAACGTTCCGAATTGAAGCCCTAAAAAAAGCACTCGGCGGCCACTACATTAGTTACACTTCACATATTATGGTAATTCCCTTCATGCGCATGTGCATTTAGTCATGTCCTTTCATTCTTATTATTTCATTATGTAAGGCTTGTGGTGAACTTAATCATCCTTTGTATAAAATGCACACAGACATGTCCTGAAAGTTGGTATATAGCTACGACACAAGCAACTGACTCTGGTTTTGTGTCGAGAGGAACTGTTTTCTTACTTTTCCCTTTTGACTTTAACACGCTAACTCAGTTTAGGCCTGTGGTGTTTCAGCTTTGTTTTTTTATCTTATATTGTCATGTATTGTGCAACTGCTTATTTTGCCATGTGTTGGTTGTCTGGACGTTTTGTATTGTATAGTTTTTGTGCTTTGGCGTGAGTGACACAGCAATAACGTTCTATTCTTTTCCTCTATCCTGTTTTTTATACAGTAGTTATTTTTGGAGCAAAACCCCCCCGTTGTTTATGGGATATGAAACTTAATTCCAAAGCGCCTGGGAGAGATAGTTTTTATCGAAGTGTTTATGGCTCATTGACGTCCTGTCACTGTGTCTATGACTCACTGTGTCCGTCACACCCCTAAACGGCTCCCTCAAGGGCATCTGGACCAATCAATAGAGAGAGAAGCAGAAATTATCCAGCAAGACTCATTCTGAGGTTTGCTCGTCGCAACGCACAAATCACCACAGACAAATGCTTTGTTTGAATTCCTAATAGTCACACGGTCGGGGCTGAATCTACATGCACCACGTTGTTAAGTGTCTCATATTACCAACAGTTCTTGAAGTTATATCGGCCACATCCAGTGTGGAAGGTTGTATTCAACGCAATATGTCTGTTCTCTCTGCTCTTTGTATCAGACGGGACAACGGACATCTCAGGAATCATTGGATTCTTATTCATATTGGCAAAGGCAATCAAATGTGCACAGCCTTCTTGTAATAATGAAAACTCATATCCGTGGTGGGCTTTCCTTGATAATGAAATCTGTTACGAGATTACTTAGACTTAGACCTTTGAGTGAAAGGCAATAGCTGAAACGTGTACGGTATCATTTCATGCTGCTTTGAATGGAGTGAAATGTGGAATCACCACCAGACACAACACGGGTTTACGCACCATACATGACTCTGAGCCTGCTGTGGTTGACTGTCATTGACAGAGAGGTGATTGTCGGCGCTGGTGGCTGTAGTAATGCACAGTGGAATGGCATTGTGACAACCGCGATAGCTCTGATTCCAGGAACCGCTCTCTCTCGCAGCCGGTGGAAAATTGGCCTCAGCTTAGCCTTGTCGTACAACAAAAAGCACTTAGTGGAAATGCTTACAAATAAAGACACAAAAGCAAAAGGTAGGCTGCTCCAAAACAGGCTATCGGACAGCTGGCAGTCTGCCATTTTGATTATCTAAATACACTGCTAAGGAGCTATGAAATATGAGGAAACCCATCAAATGACATCCCTTTGGCAGCCAAAGGAGATGTAACTGTTTTGTGTTGGTCCAGTAATGAATACGCTCCTTCTTGTCAATATTACTTTTTCTAATCTTTATGACCAAAGTGCGTGACAAGCTGACCACAATAGGGGCTCACCAGGTGGAAGAAACTGTGCAAACCGCTTTCACTCAATGTGGGACATAAACCTTTAACAGCTGTTTGTTTCAGAGGTCATCTTAAGGGCTGAAACGATAATCTCTCCTTCATTGACTCATCACACTGTGCTGTCATTGGTGTTTGTTCCAACAGTTACAACGATAAAGGAAATATTATACTGCCATTTATCAGTAACAGCTGCTAGTCGCTTTATTCTCAATATTGTGCGGCATTGTCCCAAATCTAGTGGACTACATTGAAATGTATTTGGGTACAGGCTAAACAATAAAAAGCATCTTACTGTCACCATACTCAATATAAGCTATTTCTATGATCTTATTTTGCGTCCCAAACAGGGGGGTATTTATTTAAACAAAAAGACTCTTGTGTGTCCTGGTAAAAACAGACCAAACAACCGCTTTGTTTGGCCATTGAATTGAATCGCAATCACACTTTTTCTATCGCAATTTTGATGTTTTAGCTGGCTTGCTGCTGACTGCAAAGGGTTGGATATTCATCACGTGGGTGGACATGCTCCTACATTGCTGAGCTAAAATGCTGAGGCATTGTCCTGAACATGGGGAAACTGCAAATCTAATAGAACCTACAGTCATGTTGATCCCATGTGCTGTAATTCAGGCCCTGAGCACCACATTGTTCAATCTTTGACAGTAATGTCCCTCTTTCACCCCGATGGTCTTCAGGGGTTTTCGCATCATCTGAAGATGAGTCACTGTGCCCTGAGTTGTTCTTGTCATCATCTTTATCTTCAGGTCTTCCTCCTCCTCTGCTTTAATATGTTCTTGCTCCTCTTGACCATCTACAGAAAAATGAGGTCAAGACCTTTTGGTCATTGCTCACATGGAATTGGAAAACGCAGCAACGGGGTTAGTGGCTTCTCATGCAGCATTTTGTGTAGGTTTTTTCGTTGCATTACTGACTGTTTCATGTGAGACTATTCACAGGTCACTTCGGGAGCAGTAATAAAAAATTCTATGATAACACTCTCTTTGCTGTCCTTACTCCAAAATGGTGGAACGAACTCTCTGAGAGCCTCTACATCTTTCGCCGCAAACTAAAGACGCGCCTCTTTAGACTTTACCTTGCCTAAAAACAAATTTGTAGGACTTAAATTGTACGTATCTACGACAAGTTGTAAACATTCTTGTTTCTTGTTCTTTGAGTTTGTATCCCTATGGTTAAAATGCACTTATTGTAAGTCGATTTGGATAAAAGCGTCAGCTAAATAACATGTAAAAGATAAACCTTTATTTATTCCCAGTGGTCAGGAGTGGTGGGAGGAAAGAAAGAAGAGGTGTCTGTGTGCGTTTACATGTATGTGTTAAGCTACATAATTACGTGATGTATAGAAGCATGCATTAATTAGTCTAAATACTTTTAAACAAATATATTAGGATATATATAAGGGACAAAACTGTCTATTTAGCTTAGTATTATCAGCGGGGTGCTAAGAGGTTTTATTCCTGCTGTGCTGCACATATTTGAATCAGTTACAGCTGCATAATAGTCTCAGAAGTTCATTCTTAAAGGCAATGTCAAGTACTTTCACTCAGAAACGTGGCACTGATTTTTTCTTTCCCATGCTATTGTTTGCCACAACGTTGGCAGAAGAAAGCATGATCACAACATGACTCCTTTGAAGACGTGACATTTCTAAGCTGAGTGATGTCAAGCAAATCCAGGAGGAAGACGTTTGCTGTATGCCTTTTCCACTTCCTAATGGGCTTTCTGTTCGGATTTATACATGCTGTTATTTTCGTAAACACGTGAGGTACAAATAATAAGTTAAACAAACCTTTATTACATATTTATTCACACTTTTCCCTTATTGCCGTACTCTCAGAAAAAAATACATGTAATGAATACTGATAGACAAAAGTAGGTGATAGTATGTTGGATCGGTGAGTCGTTGGTGAGTGACGGTGGTGCATGGAGTAGTGCGGTGCACTGAGAACAGCAGTGCCATGTTGAAGTGTTCCTGAACAAGACACCTAATTGCTCCCCAGGTAAAAATGTAAAACCATTGGTAAAAAAAAAAAAAAATGCAATGTAAGTTGCTTTGAAAAAAGATCAGCTAAATGACCTGTAATGTAATTGGTGACATGATTAGGCCTCTTATAAATAGATATTTTAAGGACTGTCGTTGATGTTGACACAACTATTAAAAATAGAATAAGAAATTGTGTTAAATTTGGTGAATAAAACAATTTACATGCTATGAGATTAAATAACTTGTAGTAACCTCTACGCATGGCTTCTGCTCTGGAGCCGTACTCCCAGATTAGGGATTGACTCTATTGTGTAGTGAATGCATCTATATATTCTGCTTCTCCTGTTTCTCTCACTGTCTCGATCTGTTTACCAGTCTATCTTTCTCTCAAATACACACCCATTCAACATATTCCATCTTCCTCTCTTCCTCCTCTCCTTCTGATATCTGTCATACTCCAGCCTGCCTTGGGAGGGCCATGACTGGGTAGAGTGGGAAGGTAATTGAATTTCTCTCCTAGAGTGACTCCCATCAACACAGACAATTCAGACATAGCCAGGCGCAACGTAATAGACAGGAAGGGCATCACGTTGGCTTAGAACTGCAATTAACTACACGGGGACACAGGCGCTTGAAGCTTGAAGAAGAAACCGGGGGAAAATAAATGTGACGGCAATCTCTTCAATTTTACAGTCCATGTATTCATGGACTGATATGTCATTAGAGCAGCTGCTCCTCAAGTGAGGGGAAATCCCAGGGGGCCGTATTTATTCCAATTCAGGGCAAACCGGGTACGAAGAAATTACTTTACTCACTTTACTCAATTGTCAGGGGACCGTTTGTGTTTACGTGGACTGAGTCTATGACCTGTACCAAGAAGTAAAGTATGTCAAAGTTGCTTTATCATTGACTGGTTGAATACCCTCTTTGAGATTCATGGTTAAAATATGTGTTCAGAACGTACGAGAAGAAGAAGAAGAAGAAGAAGAAGAAGAAGTTTACTCCCACCATGCCAAAATGTCAGTCGTTTCTCACTCATAGTAGCTCCCGATAAAATGCACCTCTCCTCATAACTCTTAGTTCTTAAAACAACATTTGCTGTGCGCAATCATTGGTACATAAATGGAAACATGATGAACTTAAATTATGCCAAACAGACACATAGCTGACAACCTCGGACGTAAGCTTGTTGAAGTGGTGGAAACGTACATGTAAACTGTCGGAAGCACCATGTTGTTGGGAATTTTGTTTAGTTGCTTTTATTGAGGCGTTTCATTAACTTACTCTGAGGGGGAAAAAATATCTGCATTCTGTGATGTGTTTCGGACTTTGTTGTAAACAAATTGATCCGAGCCTTCGTCCAAAGTTTTGGCAGTTTCTCAAAACAATTACCGAACAACTCCTTCATGACTTTTCGCTTCGGAAAAGCTTTTTGTTTTCTTTCAGTGGCAGTACAACACAGTTAAGAAAGCCAAAGCAGTTATGTCTTTAAACTTGTATTTCTGCTCTTAATCATTATCTATTGTTTGCCATTCGTTTAATGCAGCCATATTGATTTATCCTATGCCAAAAGAGAAATATAACTAGCTTTGATTAATGCGGCTCTGACAAAACACGGCAGTGAACCTGAATCTCAAAGACATTGAATGGAAAGAATTCTGTTCAGCTAATGTGTTCATCCCATTAGTGCCTGAGCAATATCGTAACTTCTCAGACCGTCGATACTGCATCGATTGAGGCTTTTTAAGGGGAATTTCTAGCAGATTAATCATATGTTTGATATGAGTACACAGGCCAAGTGTTATTGCACTTGAATAAATGTTATCCATGGCAGTTATGGATGAAGTGGAGCGGGATCGAATATGCCATCTGGTTCTTATTGACTGTTCAAGTGAAGGCAAAAAACAACTGTTATCAACATTGACTGGGGACAGCATTGATTACTATGTGCAATACGAGTATGCTAAAGGTTTATTTATAACTGATTGTAAAATTGTTAATCTGTGTTTAATTGTGAGCAGACATATTTCAATTAATTCTCCTCACCTGGACAGGTACCATGTTGTGGATATAATGCATCGAAATTGAAATAATTGGCAGATCAACAAAAGCTGCGAGGTAATGAGGTTGCATCATCCATCTTCCTCTCTGCCCTCATTATGCATATTCATCAACCTGCCAGTGGATTACAGCTAATGCTGCTTATCTCATAAGTAATCAACAATTGCAAGTTACCTTTTCCTCAAGGAGTCTGTTCATTATTGCACCACATGATGAATTTTCCTATTCAGTTTTTTACAATAATTTGGAGACATTAAATTGGGAAATTCCTTTACAATGAACAGCTTTTTTTGGCTTGTATGTCAGTCCAGTTGAAGGGACAGTATGATTTCCAATTACTAAGAGTTCAGAAAGCTGACAACACACATATTTGACCTCTCATTCTTTGGTAACTCCTCATATTGCAGCTGTGTTTTTAATACAATAAAATCCAGTTCCAAACTTAGTGAACCATTTTTATCAGCCTTTGGAAGCAAAGGTCCATCCCATAATGTGCTATAATGGTGCCCTCATGTTATCAAGAAATGGCATATATTTCTCCATAGCAGTGAAGAGTTATGGAAATAGATTGCTGTGGGGTATTGTGGTTGTCTCAGCGGTGCCGAGCCCATTTATCATGATACTGCGACACCTCAGGGAAGGTGCTCTCCTGGAGATTCCAACAAGGAGGCCGTTGGCAGACAGTGTGCGCACAATGCTATGGATGCCAACATGCAAGTATGTCTGCATGCATCTGGGCTCAAAGACACCGAGAAACAGTCCATAACCAGTTGGTTATACACATGATCACAGGTGCAACTCCTTGTATTTTCCCCCGCCTGGACATTCAGTATTCACACGAGTTGTCTGACACATGCAACTTTGCAGCTACGTTGAAAGTATGCACACATGTTTAAAGGAGGAACCAAAGCAGCACGATCGGACAGGCAAGACGGAGGGAAACCCAGAGGGTACGAGAGACTTTCTGAGATATGAGCTCGTTCCATCTCAGTCCAGCAAATCTGTGACATATGAGACATTTAGAGTGGAATAATAGGAGGGATAGGAAAATGGAGTAAGAAAAGAATTGAATGAATGAAAGCAGTAAAGAAAGAAAAGCGGTAATGGATAGTGTAAAGTGTTCATGTTGGTGGCGGCGAACAAAAATAGCATGGTTGGGACTTTCCATCCGTGGAGAAAGAAATCAATATACCGTCTCTCTTTTGCGTCTAATCAATAACATTCTGAGTGCCCATTATTACAGGAAATGAGCGGCAATTAGTTTCCGAAGAGTTTTCAAATGTCAGCACATCTCAAATGTGGCCATCAAACATTAGAAATACCATTACTGAATACGGCCATCGCTGAACTTTGACGAACAAACTTTGACAAGATCAGAAATAGTTGTGTGCGCTCAAGTCTGGATAAGTTTGTGCAGTGTGCACGGGAGGTTTTCTCTGCGCCGATGACCACCACCTGTTCACACCTCGATCATCGTATGAATCCCCCTGTCTCTCACTCGTCTCTCTTTCACATAGTTCTAGGTTTTTCTCCAAGACCTGGTGCCTCTGTGGTGTTTTCATTGGTGTCATTTATGAGGTAAACAAAGAATCATGCCCTTTACATTGATTTTGAAGGGCATGATGAGTTTTTTCTCTGTGAAGTGAGCTGTTACCTGTTTTGACCGTACCCTATTAAAGAATCTGTTTTGTTCAAATCAACACAATAAACAAACTATAATGCACCCAGAAGGGACGGGTAGAACTGCTTGAGGAGATGCACAAATGTGTTATTGGATTAGATTTGCTGACTGAACCAATACAAGGTTAACCTAAAAGTAAAATCCATAATTTCCGTCAGTGTTTTCGAATTGCTGTTTTTCATGAATAAAAAATTTATTGAATGCACAAATAATTTTTTTTATTTTTTCTTATCACCGCATCCCGATTTGATCTAAAGAGAGATAGAGTCAGACTGTTTCAAAGGTTTTTTTTTTTTTATCAGCTACAGACGACAGAGTGGCACCAGCAGCATACTGAGACATCATTTCCATCAAAATGATAATTTTCCCTTCAAAATGTTGCCTCTGAGGAAGGCAAGGTTGAGTCAACAAGCAGCTTGCCCGGTTATACATGATAAGACAAGTCTGTGAATGGGTAATGAGAGAAGTTTTACACCCTCGCCCTTTGCTCAGGTATTATTGGATTGTGTGTGTTGGGGCTAAAATTCTCATCAGACTACTAATCTCTACTCCTGCTGTTGTTAAAGGTACAAGGTAGTGAATTAGTTGGTTTAGTCAGTTTGCAGTCAATCTCTTCTTCACTGTAAAAAGACCTCTGCTACTATCCATGTCCAGGAAGTCACTGGCCTAAGAAAAGATCAATACAGAACCACATGGGACTCCAGAAGAGGGCTAAAAACAGTTTTATATCAAACTACTTCGTCACCAATAAAACACCATTTAATACTCCGTTGGAAGGGCTTACTCATATTAGTGTTCAATTTAAAAAACGTACGTAAGTATGGACATTTCAGGATATTTTGAAAAAAAATGTGTTTTATCATAGTGATGGTTTGCATAATTCTGCATTCACAGGATCCAATACATACTTTTGATGGAAAGATTACTTTTCTATCACTGACTCCTGCAGAAAGTGTTTCATTATGTGTTGTTGCAGCCTGCAGGTTGCTTGGCTCGCTGGTTGCTGAAAGTCTGTTAGAACATCGAATCAGCCCATGAAGTGCTTTTTTAACCCTATTTGCGCTACATGAGAGTCTGTCGACTTGTGGGACGTAGGGTTCTGTGAAATGGCCCAAATCTTCTATTTCGGGATAGAGTATTGATAATCTTATATCTATATAGCCAATATTTATGTATCACTTCAAAGCATGTTTGAATGCATGTTTTTTAAAACAAAAGGGCAGCTCCACATCACAAGAGGCTGGAAAAATATGTAGTGTTGAGACTGCTGATAAACTGCCATGATGTTACATACAATGTTGATCCCAGCCTGTATATATACAAATTACAAAATATATCCGCATTACTTGTTATTGCATCACCTGCAAACAAAGGCACCAGGTAAAATGGACTTGTACAACACATATACAGTACACATCTGAAGGATATGTGAGATGCATGTGAGTGGTTACGTGACCGTTTTATTTTAGATTTGCCACAGCATTGCCTATTTACCTGCTCTGGCACCGCAAATGAACAATTTGAAAAATGAACAAAAAGTTCACCTTTTGTGAGGTCAGAGTGACATGTGACCACCAAATTGATATCAGTCCAAGTGTAATATAAGCTTTCTTGGGCCATCGTCCGGACAGACGGACTGACAATCTGAAACCATCCTGCCTCTGGCCACAGCTGTCGCCGCCGTGGGGGCGTTGCAATCTGCAAAAAAGCAGGCAAAGGAAGGCACGAGCTGTATGAGAGAATGAGGTGTGCAGGATTCCACTCGAGCAGTGTGTAACCACAGTCATCAGCCCCCTCTGATCTATCGGTGGCTGACATGCTGCGATGACCTTAACTTACATTATCTGCCATCATTTCACCATAAACCACAGATTAATGACTTCAGTGAATGCCAGGGCCTTAAAAATCTTGTCTTCTTTTTCTCTTTGTCATCCTGTCCTTCCCTCTCTCGCTCCCTTTTTTCAACGGATTTCACCCCACAGCACATCATCACTCCTTCCGTGTGCCCAGCCTATCTGTTCTGCTTGCTCGGTGTTTAACAGCGGAGAAGGTCAGAGTCGTTAGTTGCATGGTAATAGACAACGTAAATTAGAAGGCCTGATTTAGAGGAGATTAAAAAGTGAAGTCGGGTCATAATGTGTCCAATCCATCCACCGCATCAGGTGCATATGCAGCATGTGCATCATATTTAATTTGGGGTGTGCAGCGTAATAGATAAGTAAAATAACTGTTGCTAAAATGATTGATACAAAAGATGTATCTATTTAATCTGGAAACTATATTGAACTGAAGATTGGAGTTTAATATTGTTATCATTGTACTCATTCTTTGATAAACAATGAAATACAGACATGCGTTGTTTACAATGTAGGAAGTGATCACCATGAAAGGGTGAAGCATCAACTAATTTAAATACATTTTTATAAAATTGTTATTTAATATACGGTGTAGCATGTAGCTAACTAGCTAGCTAAACACCCCGGTGTACAAGTCTCGTACCTTATTGCTAAGTTTACTATGCACTATATACAACCGATTACTAAATTAGAATAAAATGCAATCTACCGTCGTCATTATTATATTTTGATAAGTATCGTCAATCAATATTAAAAACAAAGACGTATTGTCATAACATATGTGGCACATGCTGATGCTGTAAATGGATTGGAGACAAGTGTTTTTTAATGAGCGAGGGAAGTAGCCTATAAAACCAGGAAGGGATCGAAGTACAACATGAAGACAGCCAGCACATGGATGTTATCCTGCACAGTAAGTTAAATGTAACTGCAGTGGAAGGCAAACGCTCTCAGAAATACTTTGAAATTTGAATCGTGACTTCAGGTCATAAATAAACTAGTCAGCCTCTGTTTGTTCGAAGTTTTCAACTTTGTTGTTGCTGTGCCTTAGTTGAGTAGAAGAGGAAACTGTTTGACGATGCTGCAGAAGTGATGCTTAACAGAATGGGGGCACATACTTCCACACACTTTTTTTTCGTTTTTTACTTTATTTGACGGGTTAAGCAAGTTTGCAAAATGTAATCACACAAAAGGCCATGCTTTGCTTAGAAACAGCATGTGTAGTAAGACTCTCATACACAATGAATAGTAATAACAAAGAAAAAGACTCTGAAACTTTAATTCCAAAGGTCTCAGAGGGCATGGATGTTATGAAAAGACCAATCTTTACCTACTGAGGTGGACTTGCTCCACTCCATAAGTTGGGAAAAAGCTTTTGAATTTCACTTTTTCAAATCAAGATTTCACCTTGTATGAAAACGTTTTGTTGGTGTCGGTCTTGCTCAGTGCTCCAATCTGTGCTTGGTTTAATCTTCATCGTTGCCGAAAAATATCTTCTAAAGAGGCTTTTAGGACAGAAGAAATGTTTAAAAGTACTGTAATAAAATCTATCTGTTAAAAGGTTAAGATGCCTGTCTGTTTTTCATCCCGGGTTCAATTAGCCTGGCACGTATATCTATTCTCATGTTTTCCGTTAAGTGGAAGCAAACACGAGCTTTGTTTCTAAACCTCATCGACACAGACGTTCTCTTGTTTGGTGCTAATTGACACGTGTTCTCCCGATCCTTCAGTCTGCAGCTCCATGTATAACCTTGATTAATGGCGGACAAAGACAGAGTGCCATTACATGCCTATTGACTCTAAATCTCCAGCATCAGGCAGGCTTCAGCGTCCTCGGTTAAAACTAATTTAGAGTAATTAGCACTGATGGAAGGGCAGACAGACGAGGGGAACAAAACACTGAGTGCTTTCAAGGACATGCAGTGTCATTTTTATTTTTATTTATCTACTTATTTTTGTTCTTGAAACATTGTAATGGGTTTCTTAGAATGCCAGGAGTGCTGGGAAGTTTAAATGTTTGTTCTAATGGATTTTGTGGTTGGATAGAGGACAGGGTAGCAAAATGCTATTTTGCATGTATGTGCATGTGATGTGTGTATGTCCACTTGTATTGCCATTTCTATACTTACAATATACTTTTGTGTACTATTGTACACTATACAATATACAGACCTACTGAGATTTTCCAAGATTTTGGCACCATGGGAAATATAGTAAACCCCTGAGGAATAATAAACATAATAGGCACCATCAATCACTGACGCTTGGGCGTCATTGGGCGTCATTGGGCATCATTGGGCGTCAAATGTATATTTTTTGCTTAGGTAAAAGCCCACATGTGTAGGTGAGAACATCTTATTGAACTCTGGTACCAACAGTCTGATACAGCCGGTCTTTGTGATCTCCGCAGCTGGTCACCTTAAATCAGCATTCACACTACTTGCTCACTGCTGTACTTCAAAGGGTTTCACTCTGGGCTGGAGTCATTTTTTGGGAACGACTGCACATATAAAGTGAACATACGTCGTTTGCTCAGTTACAAAATGTCCTCAACATTTACTCTTCCTAACAGGTCACAATTTCCCCTTTGGCGCGTCTTGCTCATTCCGACATGACATCTTAACAAAAGTTGAAATAGCTGCAAAGTTCACCTCCAACAACTAACAGCCCTGTAAGTCCTATAATACATGGGCATACCAGGCTAAGACCGCGTGGAAGTGATAGCCCAGTGTGTGGACAGTAATCCTGACGGATTAGTACATACCATAGCCAAGACTCTAATGCTTTGAGCGGTGTGAAGCATTCATATATTTGATTGTGGTTGGTACAAAAAAAAGAATGTCGGACTCTGTGTGCAATGGATATACCCAACAAGAATGTTTTTTTAGCTGTAAAAGTAACAGTACTTATGTTTCAACCTTTTATGTAAAGACGCTTATTATTCTATAAACCCAAATTCCCGACCAATGAAGGAAACACATTCACACTACAGTATATTATGTTGTTTATTAATTACATTTTACGTCAAAGTAAAACACACAAAAGTATTCATAACACTAGTTTAGATAAAGCCAAAATACTTAAAGTAAGGCTAAAAATTTAATAAAGCCACAGCACAGCAGATTACTACATTGGAACCGTAACTCTTAACTCATTGGCTATAGATGATTGGAACTAAATCAAAGACCAATGACTACTTTGTAACATGCCCTTTCTCTTTTTCACACAGCTTTCTCTAATAACTCCACCAGAGTATCTGTTATTTTGTGAATTAGACGTATTACCCCTTTATTAGCTACTGGGACACGCCAGATCTGTGGCTTATGAATTAAATACTTGCTTGACATTGATAAATACATAACACGATGGCCAAGTCCCAGAAATTAATCTCCATTTAGAAGGATTGTCTCCGATTCATTAATCCATCTAATTACTACAAATCTCTCAAAATATCTTGCTACTGATTTATCTCATTCAATTTCTTCTTCCTTCGCTCACCTCACCAAACCCTCGCTCCCCCTTTCTCCGTTCCCTCTTTCTTCAGACAGCGGATCTTTACATAATAGATGAATCCGTCTAAAGAGACAGAATAAAGGCTCTTAGCGGTTTGATGTATCCTGCATATTATCAAATTATATTTCTTATCAATTTAAATGCCTATTTTGCCCCACAGGCAATCAGCAGCAAAGGCTAAAAGCCATTGTGTAATTGTTAACAATGACTTACATATATCCACCACTGACAAACAAAATGAGGATGAAGTTATTTTTTGCCACTTTGCCTGTATAAATCCCTGTATTCATATTTTTACTTTCGTTCACTCCGGGCTTCCCAGTCGGCACTGCGCGTGATCCTCTCTGCTGGAGAGGGCGTCTCCTTTCTGCACACGTGCATCCCATCCATTCCAGTTTCGTTATTTTAGTGCAATATTATGGAGCCACGGTTCTGGGAACAGCGAGGATTCCACCGCTTTTTAAAAGTCTGCCTCCTGCACCAAGAGGAATGCGGTACCCTGGGACATGGAACAACGTGGAATATTGCAAGCTGACACCTAAACCTGCCAAGAAAATGTAATTTTAGAAAAAGGGACTCATCTTCTTCAGGCAGTTGCTCCCTGCTGTCAACAAGCATTTTGATCTTTTTGAGCTAGTGACTCACTTCTCAAATCTCTTTCTGCACTCCCTCCCTGCACACACAGCTTGAAACGTAACCAACCTCAATTCTACAGATATATACGAAGCTGCGAAGCTGCATCTTTGTACTGTCCAAAGGGTGGTGACCTGTCCGCTGGTGCGAGCGACTGCTGTGCGCGGTTCTTTTAATTCCAGAGAGATGCACTTCTTGTAAGTCGCTTGGGATAAAAGCGTCAGCTAAATGACATTTAATGTAATGTAAGGGTGTATCCGAGTCCCTAACAAAACCGAGCGCCGGGTCAAAGAGTAACTGAAGTGTTCATGGGCCACAGCATTGGTGTTTTTTGTAGGACTGACGTCTGGCGATCATTGGGTCGCAGCAGGGGGTTTAAATAATGAGGTGTGCGATGGGAACAAAGGCGGCAAAGTGAAATCTTCCACTGTGGCATATAAGGCAGTTCCTTTATTCTAACTTGTTTCTTCCCTCTACTGTAGAACAATTCCTTCAGTTCTCCGTTTTCTTCTTGCTCTCGTTACTGTCTTCTTTGTCTTTTTTCTTCTTCTGTAAGAACAGTTGCCAAACATGATGCCTCTCTGCAAGTCTGTCCAGAGAGCGACATGAATCACTGAAGGTCAACTCTTAACTCTCTCTTTCTCTGTCTGCTGTGATTTACAAAAAAAGCGTAATTTACAACCGAGACGTATGAATGGCTTTTGAAAAGGGGAAAATACTACCATTGGTATGTTCTACACATCTCTCACATTCCTGATGAATTTGAGCTTTCACATTATTGTATCATACATTTACTGGGAAATTCATTTCAAAACTACTTGATGTCTTGAGTATTATTGGAGTTCAGCATGTTACTCACCAACATCAGATCACCACATTACATTTTCAATTAAAGTATGTCTTCCGTTCTACTTCTAACCACATACCATTGAATTCTTTATTGTCCTTGATTATTTGGCTTCTATAATACTTTTACTACCCACAGATCATAGTAGCCATAGTTAGTACTTCTTAATTTCTCTGAAGAAATGCATCACTGAAAAGTACAGCCAGCTGTTGCCTCCGCTCCTATTCCCATATTTGCAAATTATGATAAATGAATGTTTCTAAATTGAATGGCGTAAGCAACTTATGTTATTTCAATTAATATACAAACTGATAAACGTCCTGTGAACAGGGTCATATGCTGGGTTGAAACGCTGCAATCAATTTCATTGTTAGAAATAATAGTGCCGCTCATTCTTCGCAGTCCTTAACTACTTATTTGGTTGTCGTTCATCTCAGCATGCTGATGTTGGGCAGAAAGCTGTTGCATACTTGCACCACTTCCTGTTCAAGTGGTAACAGCAGCACAAACACATTTCTCCCGGTCACTGGATCTGTCAGCAACATTTGCTTTTCTTCTAGAAAAGGTGCAGCAGAACACGAAGGACTGTACTGCATGAAGTATCTCCATCGGTGGTTCCACTCTGGTGAGAACATTATAAATCTGGACTATGGTAATAGAGTGCCACCCTCTCAGGCCGGAAAATGACTGATTGTGTGTCAGTATTTTTCCCCTTTCTCTTCAAGATATTTTGGCTTGAAGTGTAAATAATTAATTCCCCTATTTAAAGAGCGTCATGTTTGATTTATAACCATAAATGGTGCAGCGGGGTGACTGCATAAGGGTGGTACTCACTTCTGGATGATAAAAACACCTTTATTCTGAACTTAGTAAAAAAATGGATAAGGAGCTGTGGAGAAATGTGAAAAACGTATGACAACTGTAGAAATACATATGTAAACTCAACTTTAAGACAGTCCTTTACACAGAAGCTGAGCTATTTGAATAATCAGAAGATACTACTGTACCTGAGATGAGTAACTTTCTCAGCAATGTTTGGAGATAGATTTGTAGTTACATATCACTTTGGAGAAAAATATTATCACATTAATCCTAGTATAATCTGATAAACCACTCCATCTGGTTATATCAGTGTGTTGTGCACTGTCAGTCCCAACAGAAGATGGGAAAGGATTTTATTCAAGAAGCAGAGTTAGATTTTGTGCCAAACCAGTCATGGAGTTCATGCCAACTGTGGGGATGTTGTTGGGTCGCTGTGTCCCCTCCTCACTCTAATCTTATCTGCTCCTTAAACTATTTCCACAGTGAAATGTAATGCAGTTCTTTTATAACTCTGTCCTTCTCGTTTCTTTTCTTTACTGTAGAACATTTCCTTCAGTTCTCCGTTTTCTTCCTGCTCTTGTTTCTGTCTACTTTGTCTTTTTTTTCTTCTGTAAGAACAGTTGCCAAACATGATGCCTCTCTGCAAGTCTGTCCAGAGAGCGACATGAATCACTGAAGGTCAACTCTTATCTCTCTCTTTCTCTGTCTGCTCTCTGTTCTCACAGCCAGTGTTACCAAACACAAACACAAACACACACACACACACATACACATATGTGAACACTATGTGTTCAGATTATAACTAGTTTTAGATGTGAGCTTTGAAGCAGCAGAAGGCGCGTTTTCTTTCACCCCAGGCTTGACTCATTTTCATAATTTGGTAATTTTATAAATATGTAATGCCTTCCTGTTGAACTGACTAATATGATCCGTCCCCCAACCCCTTACCCGCACAAATATATTATTTAAGGAAAAGGGTAGAGATTATAGAACATCAACCAAAAACACTTGGTTCATACTATTTTCTAAGCAGGGCGCATTCGCTTTTTAAATTAATTCCGATGATAAAGTTAAATATTTCATCCGTTGCTATATAGTAGGGTTTTTGCCCACTGGAGAGCTCTACATAATATAGAATAAAGGTACCAATGTAAATACCAACACTTACACCCAAAATAATAACAACATTGATACTCTGGATGCCGTGTTGAATTAACCATATTTTTGGGAAAGCGTGGTTAAATGTCAGTAGCCACAGCCGACCCGATTACCTCGAGACTTGTTGATTTGAGGAAAAATATTGCAATAGACCCTACCTGGGTAAGTGAAGTAGGCTAAGCGATGTCAAAAAGCCACACATCATGCTATATCATCAAAAGAAATACAAATGAGAAACAAATGATTTGCCATTAAGGAAAGGGTTAACAGACATTTGTGAGGCCTTGGGACTCCAGAGAAACATTATCCCCAAATAGAGAAGACCTTGGATAGAGGTGAACGTTCCCAGGAGGGGCCAGCCTACTAAAGTTACTCTAAAGTTAGCGCAGCGATGACTCCTCCAGAGGTGACAAAAGAGCCCAGAACAACACGTGAAGAACAGCAGGCCCCAGCGGCCTCAGCTACGGTCATTGTCCACGGCTCAACTATAAGAAAGAGAACGGGCAAAAACTGCATCCATGGGAGAGTTTCCAACAGAAAGCCACTGCTGACCAGAAAGAACAGAAAGGCAAACCTTCCGAACGAGAGCGCCCATCAGTTTGTGACCTCAACCTTAAGCTCACATGGGTCATGCTACAACAAACAGGACAATAACACCACAGACGCCATCATTAAATGGTTGGGATAAACATTTCCACAAAGACAGGCTGTGGAAAAACGTTTTTTTTAACCTTGACACCAAAACGTTCCTTTGCCTGAGTGGCCATTTACAGTAACGTCCCAATCATTGCTAGATTGTCCCGCAGAGTTCATCAGAAAGGAGCAGAAAGAAGTCTGAGCATGAACTCGTCAAACTGCGTGGGACAAAGGACAAACCCACGTGTCAAAATCAGGCAGAAGTAAAAGGCCGCAGACAGTGTGAGAATGAGCCGCCCAGAGGCCGCGGTGGTGTGCGGGACGGCGCCACATGCGTCTCTCTGTCTCTTTAAGTCTCTCCTTTGTGTCCATCCCTCGTTATCAGCCGGGGCGCAGGCACGGGACCGCCCGCAGAGAGGTGCCCACGAGGCTGCGACTGCCTGACTCTCCTCTCCCTCTGTTCTTTCTGCTCCAGGTTGAACACCATCAGGGGGTGAGATTCAATGTGATAAATCGCTGTCTCATCCCGAGAATAGCTCGTGCACGCGTTCACACATGTTCAAACTCGCGCTTGATCACGAGAAAAAAAAACATTAGAATGTGTTCGTACAAGATTATTTTACATCACACACGATTTAAAGCAGTGCACTGGCTGTGCATAAACACGACGGTCTTTATTTGATTTGCTTGTGCGTGCGCAGGTAGCTGATGATTGTGTTTCCATGAGCAATGGAACGGAATCTATGAATTGTGTGTGCAGAGTTTTTGTAGACTCACACTTAATTACAAACTGTTATGACACCGAATGACACCGGAACCTGATAAAGTATGTGTGTATGTCTGTGCTGGTCTTTGTTTGTGTTCACCTCTGTATGTAAACTGGCACCACTGTCTAATGAAGACGTCAACATTGATGACAAGGGGTTGGCAGTGGAATATTAACACTGAAGTCTGCTGGAGATGTGAAGGGATCACTGTTGTTTGAAGAGAGTTGTGTGGGAGCTCCAGTCGCACTGAATCGCCGGCTATTTTGAATTCCAGAAGCTTTATCAACCACAACTAAGTTTATAAGATGAATATCTGAAACCTAATGCTAATAATGCGTCTGATAGTGTGCACAAAGAAATATAATATGTACAACTTGCACACACACACACACACACACAAACACTTTGTTGATTTCTGTCAAGACTACTTGCAGAGTTTAAAGAAACCAACTGACTGAAGGTCCTTTGGCCAGTTGGATACAGAAAGACATGGACACGCACACACACCCAAACCAACACCCATTCATTCTCTCTCACACACACACAAACGCATGTGCACGAATGCACACTGACACACACACACATTAAAAAATGTGTTGCACAGTGGCTGTAGCTGGGTGAAAACGGACTAACACTTTGATGTGCTTGGCTTTCACCACCAACTGTTACCCTGGATGCTGTGTTGAATAACCTTGTGTGTGTGTGTGTGTGTGTACGCACAGGACATTTATGCTGTGCTGTTTGTGCATTTGTCTTTAAACATGCTGTGATTGTGTATTACATACGTGGGTCCTTTGTGGTATGCAAGCGTGTGAATTTGTGTGTGCATTTGTCTAATTTGTTGTTGTGTTGGGGAAATTTGGGAATTTATTCACAGCTTCTTTCACTCTATAATATTATTTTCACTTTATGTGCAAAAATCTAAAGTGTCAACATTTACGCTGATCCCTCACAATATGATCTACATATCTACATTATATTGTTCTTTATAAATCTATTACTTACGTCGTTTTGGTTTAGAAGTTAAATGTGACCTTAACTGATGTTTTTGTCTTGTCTTCACCTGGATTCTACTGTCAGAAAGCGTCCATTGGTTACGTTTAGATTTAGTAACAAACTTGTGACAGCCCTGAATCTCAAAAACTCTATGAATATTTCCCCAATAGGATACAACATGTCACATGTCGCTCGAGTGATGGTCACTATTCTGAAAGCTTGTGTACAACACAAAGAGCTGGCTATAGAAGTGCAAGAGGCTGTGTGTCACAAACTGGGGTATAAAGGTATGGGTATAAATGTCCATGATGCTCCTAAATCCTGGATAACCTAAATGTCTTATCTGTCTTTTAAATCTTTTAATGTCTTAAGCTTTATATTAGGTACAGCTGTTCTGTTTATCTAATTAAATGTAGTTTTGGTAATTAGTGCTTAATGCTCAAATGTGTCCGTTTTTGGGAGACTTCCTGCAAATCTCCTGTTGGTTAAAAATTGAAATTGAACTTGTTACTTTTCCCATTGTTTTTAATTTTTAAATAGCATTGATGTTAATATGCTGAGCCATTGGGTCTCTGGAGAGCTTCTGCTTCATGAGTCTTCTGCCAGACAGATGGAAATTGAAATTATATTCTTCCTCAAGTTTAGATTTGTTGCTTAAGCATCTGGGGGCCTCTTGCAGAGCAGTGTGCCGGAGCCAAAGAGAGGAAACGGCTCTTCAAATTGGTAGTTAGAGGAAACGGGTCACCTGGTAGTCACCACCATAGGGATTATCAATACCAATGTACACACACGCACACACACACACACAGTGCTAATTGGCACCAGACGTAAATGTACTATATATTGTTGGCAACTTATTGCCAAATTAAATCGGCTCTTGAATAGAAATTCAGGCACCTGCTCCCACTTCTTGTAAAAGAGTGCTGTAACAAAAGATTGTGCCCCTATGCTCATTAAGTGATATGTACAGAATCTCAATCAGATAATTCCTACATGAAATACTTCTTCATATGCTCTTTGCTAGAACACTATACACAATTCTCTGACCAGTCGGCTCCGAAATGGACGACTCACCTACGGCGAGGAAGCTGCACTGCGAGTGTCAGACCATTGCAAGCTGGTGCAACAAGAGATCCCAGACGTCCTCTTACCATAACCCGGCTCCAGTAATGTACTAAACACCAGCAGGTCTGCCAGCGTCTCCCCCCAGTCCAATGTGTCCAGTGCGCCCTTTGGGCATCGGGGAAAGGCAGCCTGAGACAGCTTGACTGGGGAGGAGCAGACGCCTTTTAAGGATTTCCGACCTGGTCATTTAATTCCGGGTGAGGGCAAAAAATAAACTGAGCAAAGGTCTCAACTAACCATCTTATTCTTTTTGGTCTGTGTACAGAGCACCGTACGTGTAGTTTGGGATTGGAAGCTGATCAAGTTAATTTAGACATTTCTCCGACTTACGGGGAGACAGTTCTCTAAATCAAGTGCCTGATCTGCAGCGAGTAGCAATTTAGCTTAGAGCTTAAGTAAATATATTATTTGTCTGGTTAGACATTAGTCATTTCTGACTCATGAGATGATGCATTTTTGTATAGGTCTGTATAGTTAAACTATTGTGGGTGACACGTTACAAAAAAATGATTTAATTAGTTTTAAATGATCAAAACACATTTATGAAACATTAAAGTGAAAATTAACCATCAGGATTGGTTTCTTGCTGTTGCCAAGTTTGTTTGTTTTGTGCTTTTTTTCTTCTTTAGAATAACTTTGGAAAAGAACTGTGGGGAAAATGAAGTAAGAAAACTCTCTGAAGTCAACTTTTTGAGCCCGAAAATAATGATCTCTCACTCTGAGAAGCTCCTAACGCTTTTTTTCTTTCAAAAAGGTCCCCAGTCATATCAAAGAGAATGATTCACCGCCACAATTCAAATCAAAAGACATAGGCGAAAGATACTTTGTGTTTTATAGGATAAACATGACTTAATTCGGCCAATACTGAACACACATTTCTGTTCACTGATGAATTTTTGTGCCATGAAAGTCTTAATTGGATTCGTCACCGTCTGTGTCAGACGGTGTAACATATTCATCCAAGTGGGATCCAGTATATCTCGACTTTAATGATCTCTTTTTTTACGTCGCAACACAATACAAAGAAGGGCATATATCTCTCTTCAGTAAGTAGCTAATGATGTGTGTGAATATGTTGGACAAGTAAGAGAACCATACACACCGACAATGCCACTTGCCCTGAGTGGTCACGGACTTTTAGTCACCTTATATACCTCTCGCTTTTACTTCTGCTCGTGCTGTAACGTTGAGGAATTATAGCACATCACGTTTTTGCCAATACATCATTTGTCCACTGATAAACATACACTACTATTGTGACAATTTGCTTGTTGACATACAACCACGTCTTTTTTTGCTAATAACGAGTAGTCTGTTTCTTAATGAATAAAATCACACACATATTTTAAAGCTGCCATTTAAAGTGGTTCATTTGGTATTAAGTTATTAAAGCTATTCAGTAACGAGTGGGCTTGTATTGAGTATTATCTTGGTTCTTTTGTTCCTTTTAACGCCTGTGTGTATGAGGCTGCAATGAGTAAAGGAATTAACATGTATCGTAATGCACAGCATGCAATAAAAATGTTGTAGTTAAGTACATAATAAAGAACATTGTAGAAAAGTAAGATATAAGATAAAGATACATTAAGTTATGTTAAGTGCTCTTCTTGGCAGTGCGGAGTGAATCTTTGGCTAACAAGGTTTTAAGTGGAAAAACCTTGAATGTGCAATAGGATGTACGAACATCTGGCCACCTATTTATAGTCGAAAGTGGGGGTGCAAGATGGATGACATGGGAGGCATGAGAATAAATGAACACCTAAAAACACCATTTTCATCTAATACAAAGCTCCAAACCCCGACAATCAAAGCTCTTTTAGCACTTTTTATCACAGTTTTTGTGACTGTGATGGAGGACTTTGTAATTGTAACGCAGTGAACGTTATAGTAAAAAATGGAATCTTCTTTATAACTGTGTAGGCGGGTGGAATTACATCAACACGACACCACACTATATTTAGGGCTCTTTATTCTCGACTACCCGTGGAACATAGGGCTGTGTTAAAAGAATTTGGATATGATCAATTTTATAAGGTTAAATGACTCAGTTAACAATTTAGAAATTATACCGGTTTCCTATATTAATTTACATGCACAAATACCTCTCTAAAAGAGCACAGATACTGGTCTAGCAGTGTACAAATATAAACCTGCGTACACAAAGAAGGACCCACAAGTGCACAGATAATACCTAATCAAAACGTACAAATAAGCTATACAAGTTCCCAAACTTAACGCACAAATCGTGTACAAAGTGCACAAACAAGCTCACAAATAACGCACAAATAACTGTAGTCGTAACCCTCTTATTCATCAAATAAAAGAAAGAAACCAAAATGAATACACAGTTATATGACATCAACATTCACATGTTAGCAGGCCGCATTTTACGCTAACATTCAGTGTCTTTAGCGTCGTCGCTCCACTGAACATTCACACGTGGACAACATCTTAGAACATCAGACTAAATAACAGAACATCGATACATTACACATCATACAACACAATTTCTTACTTCTGTAAAGACGTTTACATGTATATTTTACATCATTTACAGAAATGAAATACCAAACGTGTTCACTCACGGCAGACATCAACCGCTCCCCAGGATCGTCGCGTGCAAAAAAACGGACTTCACTTCCTGCTTACAGTTACTCTCTCTGGTCGTGTCCAGAGTATAGCGCCCCCCTGTGGCTTCACAGTGTACCGAATTTCACTCGGCCTACAGCTGAATAAACAAAGAAAAACTATGCTGCTAGATTTCGTTTCATTTACAGGCACGTTGCTTCTGCCCTCTAGGGCGAGTTTCAGTGTGAACACGAGCACACACACACACACACACACACATACATAGACACCCAGGCATTTCCAGGAGAAGCTCTGAGACGGCCGAGCAATTGGTGCATGCTTGACAACTTAAGCTCTGATTGTCTCAGCAATGGTTCTTGATCCTCTCAAACGAGGGGCCGTTTCGAGGTAACATTCAATTTCAGGGGTAACAAAAATAGCAATCACAGCTGTTGCACACCTCAGTCTGTGAAGTTGTCTAGAAATGGGAAGGGTTGTTCAATCCCCTGTCCCTTAGATCCACATTTGATAAACTTTAGAAAATGATTAGGATATTTTTTTTATTTTGGAATTTCCTCAAAATTCTGTTACAAGATTTGAAATATAATTTTAGGAATTCATGACATTTCAATTATCTGTGTAATACAACAAACTGGATATGTTAGAAATAAAACATAGTCCGGGAAAAAATAAAGCTCTTGTCGTATGGCTTAGCTTCAAATGGTGAAAACACGGCAAAAAGTCCCTTTGTAGAGGGTAGTGTCCGTTGAGCTGCATTTTGACAACTGAGTGCGGTGTATGTCACGGTGATGAATGGTCTTCAGGGCAACACAGAAAGTCCATCTGGGAGGAAATCAGAAAGAGGAGGTAGATAACAGAGATGGAGGAGACATAATAAGTTCCTGATTCATTTATTCTCATCAATCATATAAAGTACACTATTTGTTCATTAAAAAAGGTCAAAGAACAAAAAACACCACGTATTCATGCTCATTTAACAAGAAAATCTGCCAAAAGTTTTGGCTGCGGAAATGAAAAACAAACATTTTTCTACTGCTTGTTCAGAAACTGGGATCAGCAGCATTAAGCATTTCCGGTCCAGTTAATGACTGTCGTCATTTGACGTTCCTTTAGGTCATCAGAGTGTTTTCAGTGTCACAGTGATTTCAATGTTGCGTGCTAACATTTATTTCTAACCACTCAGTAATCTATGTGTGTACCTCTGAGATACTGTGCATGCATGTTTTCTCTTCTACTCTCACTCACTGATTAGTAAACAGCTCAGTGTTTTGCTTACATGAAGATGAAAGGGAATATTGAATGTCTTGCATATCTGTGGAATATGACACACGAAGCAAGTAAAATCAAAGGAAAAATAGATCCATGCATTACAGAATCTTCTATTTAAGCAGAGGACAAGATGTTTACTAAATGCAAAAAAGCATTAGTTTTTTGTAAAATAGTTTAGTCCTCAGAAGGGTTAAAGCCACGAAATCTCCGTTACGGCGAAATACAAAACAATTTATATCGCTGAATGAAAAAAGTATCCCAGATGTGTGTGAAGCCTACAGACATAATGACATACAGTAAGGTGAGTCTGGATCAAAGGAAAACCATGAATAAAGGTTGGGCAACATAACAACTGCAGAATCTTACATTCAGGATCTGGCCAAGGGTTTTGAAGAGTGACAATTATGTTCGGTCGCTAGACCTCGAGCCCAAAGGGAAGCGTCTTTTTGAAGAATGAAGTTCCCTCTCTCACGTAGTTTTTCAGTGACTTGTAGCATCATGTGCCAAGGAGCATTGAATCTGTACTGACATCTCGTGCTTCACAAATGTCACACTGAGACATTGGTCCATGCATGAAGGATCATTTATCCGCAATTATTCATATTGTCTGAAGGACAATGTCAGATTAGGTGTATTGTCTAATTTCATTGACCTCCTTGTGGTCATTCAGATGTATACATTACATGATACAAGCTGGTTTGTCCTGGTAATGTGTTAAAGCTTTGTTCGTTTCATTGTGGCATAGAATGAAACATTGCAATGCTTTTCCGCGCACCAAACTATCAGCTTGTTCCAACATCGGAGTTGATCAACGAATTTGATGTCCCGGAGGTCAATAATTGGAAACAGAGAAAGATCGTCTCTGTTTACATATGTTTTTATTCTATTAAGCAGGTTAAATCCCAAGTACTGTTCATAATATATAACTGTTATAAGCTACTGTTTTATTTACATTATTTTACACTTACAAAAAGGGACATCCAAACATTTATCTTAATGAAATAATTATTTACATTTTTTTATAGTTAAAAGTTTTGACTCATTCAGCCAGAACCATAACATATCTCAACACTATAGCCTGTAACGTTCACCTATAGTGTTAATTTAATAATTTGCTAATATAATGAACTATTACATACAGATAATCCCAGTGTTCGCCCCAATTTCCCGAAAATATTCTTGATCAGTCAAAGAACTGCTTGCGGGAGCAAAGGCGTTTGAAAACGCACACGTTTGCTTGGATGACAAGCTTAACTTCTTGTATAAACATGTTGTGATGCACACAACAGCTGTTCATGTGTTCATTCCTTTTTGACATTAACAAAAAGGGTTCAGGCAGTGACTTATGCCTCAGAGTACATGTACATCACTGTATGAGCACAAGTAGACCAATTACATTCTTCATTTAACCACCTGAAGAAGGGCCAATAAATTATATTTTATGCATTGACCGCATGGTGTGTTGGGGCTGCATTTCATTTTTCCCCAAACGGCACATACGAATAACAGCTTTAACATACGTAGTAGATTGGAATCGCAGACAGACCAAAATACGTGAGATGTTGAACAAAAATGTAATTTGCTGTTAACTGTTCCCTTTTTTCTTCATATCTTCTAACATACACCTGCAAAACAGCACAACTTGGCATTTTCAATATATTGGGCTGAGGGGTGGGGGGGGTTTCTTACTAATTCATTTCAAAATTCATTGTACGCAATACGCTTTAGTAAGACAGTGAGTATTACACCACCAGGAAAGTTATGTTGTATCCCAAACGTATTACTCATCTGCAGAACAACAGCAAAGCACTGGCATAATTAAACACCCCGCTATATCAGCTAAAATAGCATCAAACTCTAATAGAGCTTGCTATAGCTAAAGTAATCAAATACACAACGGCTGCATCTGTGCAAGCTTCATTTGCAGGAGAAAGAGTTGAGAAGCGACAACACAGCCGGTAAGGCGTAGTTAGTGCTCCCTTTCTGGCTGTCAAACATCGATCTTTGTAAAGATCTGTCGCTTGTCTTCATTTTTCACTATCTACGCTGCCACGCTGCATTTTCATCTCCTCGTGTGTCCGTCTGAGCATTTAACACTATCCATCAGTCCGTTTCCTTCCGTCCATCAAACAACACAAAACTCTAAAAAGCAGTCTTCTTTGGCGACCACAAACCACATCATACTGCAGTTTAAAACACCATCCGTCAAGATGACGTACTGAACGGTGACAGTGTATTGAACTCCATCCCTTGTTTTATTTTTAACTAAAGGTATTATATAGCTAGGAGTGATCATAAAACTCACAATTCCGGTCCTATCACGGAACGTGGTAACACAGCGTGTAATATAAAAATATAAAAGACAACAAAGTGCGAGCCGTTTGTTTTTTTGACTGCAATAGTAATTGCCGATATGTGATAATCCATGATTTTGTTTTGATAGGTTTAACGCTATATTTTTTACGCCGCAGTCCCAAAAAGAATTTCAACCAATCTGAAGTCTCTATAAACCATAATAAATTAAAAATATTATGCTTCATATTTCTAATCCTTTTCTTTATAAAAACACATGGAAAAAAACAACTAAAACGCATATGAAATCAAATACAATAGGTTCCTCTCCGACGAAGTCGTAGCCAGGACCTTAAATAGAATATTGTAACAAATGTAATAACATTACCCGTGTAATTATTCTGCGGTAACACGCGATCCGAATAGATCACATCTCAGCCTCCAAAACTACGTTAGTGTGACTATTCAAAAGAAATGGCAACTGGCCTCTTGTATCGCTGACTGTTCATTTATGTCATTGATACTAACATTGTGTCAGAAAATTAGAGAGAAAGACAATAAGACGGAGAAAAAAAAAGAGAATTAAGAGAAGGAATTAATAAATAGGTTAAAGTGGGTCATTTACGTCACTTTGTGGTGACAGGTTGTGCGTTGCCACAGGGCGCTGTGTCTTGTCCCCCTGGAGAGGAGTGGACAGTGACACAGGAAGAGGGACTGTCGCCAACGTCCCCCCTCTCCTGCCCTCCTATGTGTGTGCGAGTGTGCGTCTGTGTGCACATTTACTGAACACGTATGTGTTTTCTATCCCTTCGTTTGTGTGTCATACAGACCTGGCGTGTGTGTGTGTGTGTGTGTGTGTTGTCATATTTCAGTGCTAAGCTGGGTACACAGTGACAGTTGTGAACCGTCACCGAGGACACACATGCAGAGACCAGCATACTTTATTCCCAGCATACTCTCCTTCCCCGTGTAGTTTGGACACACATTTCTTTTTGATGGTTGTGCAGTTTAGTTTTCAACTAACAAAAGGAATCAGCCTCGCTTGAACTGTGAATCAAGGTCAAATATTAGGGTTTTTAACACAGCAACAGAAAAACTAATAAGAAATAATAAGACTAATAAGAAATGAATTATTCCATTACTTTAACACGTCGGCACCATACTCATGCCAGTTGTTTCCAGAAATGAGGGAGATCTAAATATCATAGATTACATAAATAGACCAAACATGTCCATGTTACGGTTCCGGAATTAACAATTAACAATTGTAGAATTAACAGTAAAGCAATTTAATTACTTTTATCAACGCTATGCAGGAGAGGTGCCAATTTATTTGTCTTGCTATTATTCATGCCAAACTTTTTGTTTTCCATTTTATCACTCTGAATATTTGATCTCACCACTCAGTGAGAATGGAAATAATTTCTCCTAGTCAGTGGCATTGGGAGAGATTCATCTGCCGGCTATATTCACCTCTGTAAGTAGTGTGATGGATATGCATTACTTGGATTCCATGACTCACACTAAAAGGAAACTGCTTTGCTGATTATTTTTCAGGTGTAAAATCTGGATGCTGTGCAGTCAAATAAATAGTGTTTAACCGTAGTAAAAAAAAAAAAAAAGAAACAAACATATTTCAACAGCGACACAATCATCTCCAATGACGTCCCATCAAAAGACTGCTGCTTTTGATGGGACGTCATTGGAGATGATTGTGTCGCTGTTGAAATCCACAGATACAGTGATGCTGCTCGGTCTGTGTCCTGTGTGTCCTTACTGTTGACATCATCAGGGGGTGCACACTATTTTCTCTTGGATAATCCTACTCTATGATCAACACATCCATGTTTAAATCATGGAAATAATTTAAACCTTGCTGTCAAGTAAATAAATGCTCCAATGACCGGTCACTATGTACAGAGAATATCCTGCATTCAATGTCTGAATCAAATCAAAACTAAATCCCCTTTCTGCCAAAAAAACAATCCTTCCTACAAAGATTTAATTTCACCAATCAAAGCTACAAACCTGTTTAATTAAACCACGTGGAGTGGTTCTTTATTAGCTCTAGGTTGCATTAACGTGCAGGGGAGACCTCGCGTTGAAGACACATTCATTGGCAGCCTCAGTGCATTTATCGTGTGCCGTGTCTGAAGGAGTGAAAAGACGATGGAAAAAACCTCCTCAGGAAGAATGGGGTTATATATTTCTTAGAATGTTAAACTGATACACAAAGAAAGAAAATAATACATATATTCAATTTCAAACACTGTTGACTCTATACAAGTTTGATGTGCTGTTAAACGTTCTTTCTTTACCTCCAGTTTCTGTATCTCTGTCCCCCAATTCCTAACATCTTCTCACCTCTCCCACCATCCTTCTCCTTCTTCACTCCTCCCGTCTCTGTTCATCACCCTGAGGTGCTCAAAAGCAGAGGAGACAACCTAGATTTGTAGCTTTGCCTCTTTGGAGAGACCTTTGATGAAGACGCAGCAACACCTGCCTGTGTGTGTCAGCTCGGGTGTGTAAACGAGTGTGTGCTTCACATTAAGTGCAGCTTGCTTACACTGTACACATTTAGTGAAGTTAATACTTTTGAAAATGAAACATAGCCTTGCTTCGCTCCTTTACAAACAAACAGACACACACACACACACGTAATCACATACACAAGCTCCTAACTAGTTGCGCCTTCAGAAGTGAGAAAATGAACTTAAACCCCTTTTCTCCTTCCATCTGTTAATGTGCAAGCGAAACCCACTCTCCGCCGCCCTCTGCAAGCTGGTGCATCAGACACACACACACACAGGCATGGACGGACACTCACAACTGAGACACATATACTCACCCATGCTCCCACTCACTCTTTCTCAAACACACACAGAGTAAACTGTAAAACCCAACATTTTTACAAGAGTTAGTACAAAGTCATGCATGAAATACATTCACCAAATTAAATTGGAATTTTTTCTATTGAGATAAAAAAAACTTTCTGGACCAGACAAATCTGCCCTTAACCAGGTCTGCTGGGATACTGTTTGCTATCAGCATGGATAGTGTCCCTGAACACTGAGAAACCGTAGGTGTGGAAGCTGGTGAGTCAGCCCCTGTTACGTGAGTTACAGCTGAAGTTGTCGATGTCTTTGGGGCGAAGCCCCTTCGCATTTATTTCAGAGTCGCTGAGTTTATTCACTGTAATTCAAAGCAATGATGTTACTGCTCTAAACAGTCACACACGCGCTCGCTTTCTCTCGTCGCCCTATTTGTACCCCTCACTCACTGCTACAGCGACCCCCGTGCTAACTCCGCTAGCAATGCATGGTGACACTCGTAGCGCCGTTGGGATGTCGCAGACAGAGATGAAGTTGAAAATTGAGGCTGATCTTCTTTGAACTCATCACTTTGAATGGACTGATGATCGTTGAGTCTATGAAACAATCCATATCCCTGCAACCCTAAAAATACATTGGGCAGTAAGATAATAATAATATTGTTCATATGGACTAAAACAATAGGATAGTTTTTCTGAAATGACGTTTTGCATCACTTCTTTAACATTACACTCACTTACACACAGATACGGGTGCATACCACCATTCTCCTCCACGTTACTCACTCTGAGTGTGTTTGTCCGTCTCTCGTCCTCCCGAGCCCGCGGGCAGGAGAGAGTGGTGATTGTGAGTGATCTCATTAAAGAGCAGACATGTCGGCTTATGATGTTTATCAAATCCTCCTGGCAAACATCTCAATGCTGGGAAGAGCTCCGCAGGGATGGAGGGCAAGAAGAAAGAATGAAAATAGAGGGATGGAGAAAGACGGCCTGGTGGGAGAATAAGAGAAAATATATTTAAAAATGATTATAATATGAGGGTTTTATTTTTTTCCATTATCGTTGTTATTGTAAATGATTTGACTAACTTTTTTTACCTGTGTGCTTTATACAAACACGGTCAGCTTTGATCTGTGTGGATGGTGCTCAGCCTGAGAGCTCAGATGGTAACGTGTCAATCCAAACGCCACCGTTTACTCTAATCATGCACAGGCTCAGAATACACCTGCCATGGAATCCGAAAAGGTTTGCATAGAAACACATTTAACATGACACGTCTTAACAGTAAAACGGTGGGACGAGCTACTTTAACTTGTTTAACTTTTATTAAACACAATTGCAACTCAATTACTTGTGAGCAGTGAGGGTTTGCCAAAGTCAGTTTGGTTTTAAAAGGTGCTGTCTCTAATTTACAACAAAAAGGAATGCACACACTTAAGTGTCACAACTGCACATGTTCTGAACTCACAAACATTTTAACGTGACCATGGGCGATTGGTAATAAGATTGGGGTCTGCTGTTGCTTGTAGGAACGTGAAAGCATATCCTGATTTTAAAAAGGCCTTGAATAGATCTGAAGATGCACTTCAAGCATAGGATAAACAACGCATGTGTACTTAACACCGAGGGATGACACCCTCTTCGCTGAAGATCTCATGAGGAAGGTCCTTCATAATTTCCTGGGGTAACTGTGATGATATTAGCTCTATCACGTGTATTCATGACAGCCTGTATTTTTCAACATTTAATGATGGATGTAAAAGTGAACCAGCTCAACCAGCTCAACTCCGTGAGACAATTTTGTAAAGAAATACCTTTGAACCAAGGCTGAATTCCTTTGCGTACCTCAAACCCCTGTGTCATTATTTATTTTCATTGACTGCATTTAACCATCATGCAGATATGCACAATCAGTCCACTGGAAACACCATCGGCCAAACTAACTTATCCCACCATGGAAAGAGGAAGAGAATATTGTGAGAGGTTTCTGTGAATTGCTGTGTTTTTATCTACGTGATCTAATTGTTTCTAATCTCAGCATCTTGTAAAAGAACAGCTGCTGGGAAATGGTCATTAACTTTATCCTCATCGGAAAGTGAGTCTGCCTTAGACCACTGAGCCACACATGTGCTGTCAACGCCTACTGTCTGATTAAAACAAAGAATATTTTTTCCATATGGCTGCCAGCAGAGCGACTGACAGAGGAGGGAGGATGCTTCAAATGGGTTCTTTTGGGACCCGATGACAGCTATATCCATTCTTGGTTATTCTCCCCAGACATTTCCATTGAGAGCTTCCCAGGGAAATACACAGTTGACGGATCTGCAGCGACTTCAGTCATATGCAGATGACACATGCAAAGAGCGAACGGCTGGAAAGGCCAGAGGGCATCGGCCACCCTGCTGAAATCAATCTTAGTGAATAAAACACTGAAAAATGAACTGCTGAAAGGCACTCACTGAAACTTGTATAGTAGGTTCTCATTTCATAATTGTTATTATCAAACGGCTGGCATTTTAGTGTTTGCATATGGAACAAAACGTTAGTCAGTATCGCTCCACGTTGGACTTGGTCACACGTATTTACTCTGCTCAAGTTGTCCTCTGAATATTTCAAATTCGTTCATTTTAAATAGACTTACCATTAACGGTAGAAGGCAATAAGCAATTAGACTTGAATTCAAATAATGAGCAGGAAGTGGGGACGGCGTCTGTTTTGCGTGCAAATTATTGGCAATAATTTATTGTCTGTGGCTACTGGATTGTTTATTTCTACCAATCAAAGCCACAGAAACAAGAAGCCTAAACATATGTCGTCTGTTGTGGGTCCAGGTCTGGATATCTATGCCTCAGTCTCCATTTCAAATGGAAAGGGCCATTGTTTGCAGAAAAAAAGGCTAGTCTGACTATTAGTCAAATTAGCAAATTAGTTATTATTAGTCATTAGTCATTATTTCAAAAGACACTTGATGGAAAACAGAAGAAGTTTGTTGTGTGTTAAAAAGTAGGAGTGATCCTCGAGGCTGCATGGGGCCTAATAAATTGCCTTTAAGTAGTTATGCAATCTCCTCTCGCTAAGACAGATCGATTCCATGCTCATAGGTGTCTCATAATCATGTCAACGGCATTGGTATTGAATTACATTTCAGAAAAAAAAAATTATGGCAAAGGATCTTGTTAAAGAGAGTTATGAGAAACCTTGCAAATAGTTTTACATTGCAGAGGCAGCAATACATAATTGTTAACGACATGTCTGTTGTTTTACTGATACCGATCACTATCAAATCACCTTCTCTTGATATTGCTTCAAGTGAAGACTAAAGTTGTTTTTGTTTAATCTCTTTACAGATTACACGCAAGGTGGGGGTAGAAGTCCGCTGGGATTTTTCCTTCAGTTCTGGAGTGCGGTACGAGCTCGCAGAACAGACATTAACAGATATGGAAAAGAGCAGACAGATAAAGAAGAAACATGGAAAGACCTTGACAGATCGCACTGCTGATAAAAGATAAACAAGCAAACAGGCCAGTCACAGTAAGTGTGTCTCTGAGTGGCCTGGAGTCTTATCAACACATGTAGCTCAGAAGATCCCATCAGGAACCACGAGATCAGTTATTTACCAGCCACAGTCAGAGAGGGTTTGGTTCTGGGATGCTGTAGATTTTGACCCCTCTTTGTTTTTCCTCCCTTACTTCACTCCCTAACCTCTTACCTCCCTCTCCCCTCTCTCTGTCTCTCATAGCTTTGATGTGCTCAGCATCCAGGGCGCTTGCTGCTGAGTCGGTATTCCCTTTATTGTTATTGTCTGATGGGGGTCTGGAGGGGAGGTCGGGAAATCAGTAAAATGTTTAAGATAGAAATGGAAAGTTGGCATTCTTTTTAATGCTCCCAATCACAATAAAAAGTGTGGAAATACAACAAGGAAAAGGGTATTTTGGTAACACAGGTCAACCACATCTCGCTTAAAAAAAATTGAGTTATCAAAAGAATGGAATAACTCTTTATTTTCTCTTTTTCGTAGTCAATCTTATTATTTTTACGGAAAAAAGAAATTAATGAATAAAGGCAACTTTATTCTTTAAATTGAGTTGAAGTTATTCCCAATCGTAATTTGAGCATTTTTATTGATTTCTTTGTGTTGCAGCCCTGGGGTGGTGTGTGTGCTTGTAGAGATAATGATGAACACTTAAGTCAGTCAGGACAGTCAATATCTTGTTGGCTGACATTTGCTCCAAAGAGATAAGACTTCTATACTCATCTATTTACTTTCCTTCTTTGACCCCCACAGAGTCTCTATGCCTCATTTCATTTTTCCAAGTTGATCATCACTTCATCCTAAGAACAAGGCTTCCTTCGCTCTTGTTTAATGTTCTCCATCCTTTCTCACTCTAACCTTCTGTACTTGTCCTCACCACAACTTCATGCCTCTTTAGTCTTGTTTCCCCGCCTCTTCATCTTCATTGGTCTTCCTCCACCTCTTGTTATAGTGAAAATCCACAGACCAGGTCAAACACAGCTGAGTGGTGAGAGGCAGACGCCACCTTCTTCAGCCTCAACTGTATCTGTGTCACGTCTCTCAGGCCTGGCTGACCTCAACACAGTTCAGGAGATGCCAGAAGGAAGAAGACCTGACTCACTAAACAAGAGCACGCACAAACACAGCCACACACACACACACACGCGCTGTAATATCCTTTTTACACTATGTATTCACAAATAGCTCAAAAGATGTACAGGCGTATGTTCACATTCACTGCGATATTACACACACATACTAAACCCACACAGTGGGTTTGGCGGAATTCCACATAAACTCGCGCCGGCGGGCTGTGATTGGAAAACGGGACTGGAGGGGGTGGGAATATTCAAATATCTAGGTTTGCGACGCAACAAAACTTTGCGATTTTGAACAGCTCGTTAGGAGGCTGAAGACGGGATCAATTCAGAAACCTGTATCTCACTCAAAACAGCATGGATGGATTTTCTTCCAAGTTTGTATACGTGTGGAAGCACCAGAGACACACAATAAACCCGAAAAAGTGATTTTTCCATAATATGTGCCCTTTAAATATGTGTATGTAGGTGTGTTATTCATCACATTTTGAAGAACAAGCTATATTTCTGTCAGGTCCATTAAGTCAAGAACACGCATGACAATAAAAATGATTTAGAAAATATTTGAGCACCATAAAATAGCAGGGAGTCAGAGGACAGCAGCGGCATTAGGGAACGCTCACACAGTTTTAGGACTGTGTGAGCTGAGCTACTCCCCCACATGAACAGAGCGGCAACGATGACATAGAAGCAAATGCCACGTTATGCATCACGAGGAGGAGCTGGGGAGGTGGCGGGCGGCAGAGAAGCGAGCCGCAAGCAGGTAGGAGCAAAGCTGAATCTGATTTAAATAGGGCGCCCTGTTTGAGTGTAGCCATTAGCAGGGGGGGTGTTGACCAGCTGGTGCGCTAATCCAGATCAGCTGATGCGGCTCAGCTGGAGCAGATCAGCTGATGAGACCGTCTGTTGGCTAATAGCGTTAGCGACGTCTTGACTACCTGGCCTGCCAGAACTGACGCTGACGCTCAATTTTTGTCAGTGTGCTAGTGAAGGTTTTTTCACAGTCAGGGCCGTGGCAGCGAGGAATTTAACCTACGGTGAAAATGATTGGTTCAACATTGCAATATTGATGTTTCTTTCAATATTATTTTATTCATCCTTTGAGTGCCCGCTGTACTGTTGTATTTAAGTTGATTGTTGGTTTTAAATTGTTGTTAAATCTAAATTAGTAAGACTTTTTTAATATACTTGTTTGTTAGAAAAGGGAACACGTAGGGGTTGTGGTGTCTGGTTGCTACGATAGAGTTTTCATAAATGGGTTGGCTTGTTAATAGCAGCGTGTTTTAACATTCCAGTTGCTGTCCAGCCTTTTCCATAGTATTTAGAAAAGCAAAGGATATTCATGACAATTTTCTACGCTGTAAAACGAAAAACTGACATTTTTCGACACTAATCATTCTAATAAACTAATCAACTGATTTTCCCAGTTTAACTAAAATAACCCAGCTCATTATTAAGTGTTATGGCCAAGTTTGAATTTGATTTTACTTGCATAAAGTCAAATTCTCACCATGAGGCTTTAAGAGTTGGATTTCTTTTTATAGATGTGTAATGTTTATCTCCTTTGCTCTCTTCTCCATTGTTTCCCTTGCTTAGTTTTAACTATTGGATGGCCCTCTGTGTGGTTCTTGTTTTGGTGCAGTTGTCTTTCTTTTTCAACGAGAATATCTCTGATTGAATAGACGTTTTTTTTATCACAGCCAAGATGAATCATCTTCTTTAACAGCGTGGTTCTCGTAGACTTCATTGAAGCTTCCTTTGCACGGTAACTCAAGTTTTATCTTACAAGAAAAGGCACATAATTCAGGGTATTTATCATCCTCAATGTGAAAGTTTGTTACCATATTGACAACAGTAACGAAAGTAAGTAAGAGATACATTTGCATGTACAGTATTTCTCCGAGATAAGGCAGCTCACTTGCATGGAGATTATAAAGTAGTAACTGTTGCCTGGATACAGAGTCTGTTGGATTCTGTTGTGACATTTAGATCCAAGGTCTTTTTAAGACTTTCTTGTAATATCCAGCTTGGAAAAGCTCAGATAAGACTACTTCTATAACTCGATGGTGTGGAGTATGCATATTATGCGGAAATATATTAACATACCCACAACTGCCCTACAGCAATTCAAATGGCAGATGCCCTTGTACATACATCTCCTGCAGTAGAGCAGAAAGTAAAAAGAAGAGGGAGAGCAGTGATATAACACTGACTGAAAGAAAATTAGCAAAGACAAGTTGCAATCATATCGTAAGTTCTGAACATTTGCTGCAGAGGCAGTTTGTGTTATCGTTCTGAACACATGTTCAGTCTGATCATTCTCATTAAAGGCAAACTAAAAATCTCAATATCCCCAAGGCATTATCTGGTAAAGCACCAGCATCCAAATATGTGTTACACAACTACGACGGACAGCTAAGGCTTGTGTGCATTGGTTGTACAATTAAACAACAAAACCAGGTTACTGTTCCTCAAGTCTTGGTAAGGATTGAGACGTGGATCAAATGGCATTTTTTTTTAAACTGCTGAACAGAAGATACAGGGACATGGCTGAGAAAGAATACCAAATTGTGCAGCAGGTGTATGTAGCCGAGTGAAATTCGGTACACTGTGAAGCCACAGGGGGGCGCTATACTCTGGAGACGACCAGAGAGAGTAACTGTAAGCAGGAAGTGAAGTCCGTTTTTTTGCACGCGACGATCCTGGGGAGCGGTTGATGTCTGCCGTGAGTAAACACGTTTGGTATTTCATTTCTGTAAATGATGTAAAATATACATGTAAACGTCTTTACAGAAGTAAGAAATTGTGTTGTATGATGTGTAATGTATCGATGTTCTGTTATTTAGTCTGATGTTCTAAGATGTTGTCCACGTGTGAATGTTCAGTGGAGCGACGACGCTAAAGACACTGAATGTTAGCGTAAAATGCGGCCTGCTAACATGTGAATGTTGATGTCATATAACTGTGTATTCATTTTGGTTTCTTTTATTTGATGAATAAGAGGGTTACCGCTACAGTTATTTGTGCGTTATTTGTGAGCTTGTTTGTGCACTTTGTACACGATTTGTGCGTTAAGTTTGGGAACTTGTATAGCTTATTTGTACGTTTTGATTAGGTATTATCTGTGCACTTGTGGGTCTTTCTTTGTGTACGCAGGTTTATATTTGTACACTGCTAGACCGGTATCTGTGCTCTTTTAGAGAGGTATTTGTGCATGTAAATTAATATAGGAAACCGGTATAATTTCTAAATTGTAAACTGAGTCATTTAACCTTATAAAATTGATCATATCCAAATTCTTTTAACACAGCCCTATGTTCCACGGGTAGTCGAGAATAAAGAGCCCTAAATATAGTGTGGTGTCGTGTTGATTTAATTCCACCCGCCTACATGTAAATCACACAAAATGACCCTGCTGCTGTAAAGTCTTATATTATGTCTCTGCGTGCATACATGCGGGGTAGAAGCGCCTCAGGTGGCTAGAAACTTACTTACTTTACATAAAAGAAATCTTTGCTCTGTCCCTCAATTAAAAGAAGAAAATTGTTCACTGGAACAACATTGACTTCAGCTGATTATAAACAAGCATTTTCATATGCAGACTGGTTTTGTCATTTTTTCAAGTGTTTTTTACCTTTTATGTAGAACCAGGTGGAATGCTGATAATTGCCTTTGGCCTTGCAGTGTGACACTGGAAAGGATTTCAAATAAGATTAAAAAAGCAGATGGTTACATCATTAAATATAATTTTTGTTATTGCATAAGCTTTGCTCTACCTGTGTGAAACGGGGGCATACAGCACATGTCTAATGTTTGTTCACACTTCTTTAGGGTTTTCTCATCGAGGTCACATCTTGTGTTTTCAATGTTTATCAATGAAGGCCGTTCTAATATGGGAAAACACCCTTGTGTGTTAATCTGTATATGGGAGCAACATCACATTTAGCCTACAAAAATGGTCATACGGTTTTCCTCTCATAAACAGTTTCAACACAAACAGATCATAAAGGCCGGATGTACTATACAGATCTGTTGTCCGCATACTGCATCTGTTTAAGTTACGTTTTCCTATACTAAAGTGGCAGCTTTATGAGAGCAGTTGTAAATACTGACCGCTGCTAGATTTACTACATTTAGATTTGTACGGGTACTAGCTTTAAGTGATTATCCAGACTCTAATCATTGCACAGGCTGGTGGGGAATATAAATGGAAAACATGCCCAGAAACAACAAGAACAAGTGAGAAAACACACTTGTATAAAAAATGTCCCCGATTCCCCGTTGATTTTGTATGATCATCACACCATGTGCTGACCACAACATCTCTGTTTTCCTTTAACCTAAAGCAAGGAAAAAATGTAAAATGGACAAATGTAAAAAAAAATGTACTATTTGCCACAACCATGTTGGATTCACACTTCCAAATGCCTGTTAACACATTGGAACTTTTATTCTAAAAACCTTTCTGCACCCAAGAAGTATATCTGCTTTAATTAAACAGCCTTAAATGACTGAGCTCTACTCACTACTCATCCCAAATGCATGGAAACTTGGCTTGACCCTTCAATATCTTGTTATATAGTTGCACAAAGCAGCTGTTAGCGTGCATCAAGAACATTTTTTGATTAAAGCTTCTTATTGTTGAAATGACAGGTCATTTTATAGCCATGCTCCAGTTTGACAAAAAAAAAGTAATTAATGTCTATTTATTGTCTGTTTGCTTGTATTTACACCAAACAATTAGCCAATTGAAAACGCATTTTATGTCTTGTTGGTAAAGGTGTGTTGATGAGCTTGAGGGTGTGCACAGTCCTTCCCTCACCCCTGAGGGTCTTTTGCAGTGAAATATGCTGGCAATGTGTTGGCCAGTCAATATAACCCAACCCCCTCCTTTTAAAATCTATATAAGTACTGTAACTGCTTACTACTTTGGCATCAGCAAAGTCAGCAAATGATAAAGTCGCATGGTCAGAAAACTTTGCCCCTACAAGTTGTACTGCAAATACATGGTAGAAACACCTTAAACAACGTCAAACTCATCGTTACAGGTATTCCCAGTAAATACCAGTAAATATGTGCGGAACATGCAGCTGAGTCCCAGATCCCAGATCCAGATCATCTGAGTGATGCGTTTTGTATTTGTGCATCGGGTTATGTTGCAGATGAGCAGCAGGCACCGTGAGACCGCTCCCCGTTGAGTCCGTCTAGTGTCGCGTCGTTTTATTCTTTGAACACACATTAATCCCTCACAAACCACCTTACTTACTGTTACTTACTGTTTAGTTCCACGCCCTTCCTTTCCCCCCACCTGAATTCAGTTAATCACCACCCACCTATACTCAAGGCCCAACCAGTCACTTGATCCATGCGGCTAATCTATGGTCTGAACCCGTATGTGTGCCAATGGAGCAGTTAGCTTAGCGTTTTTGGTTTTCCCGTCCCGTTTTTGTTGCCTGGCCTTTGATTTTTCTCTCCCCAGTGTATCAAGTGTATTTTTGATTGGCTTTGTAAAGGGGCCAATAACGATCCAAACCCTGTAAAGACACATTTTAGTTGTTGTTGATTTCCTCTGCAAATGAGTGTCAGTCCTGATGGCTCACAATCCGTCAGAAGTAAAAGTCGACGTCCCTAACTATGTTTCCTAATTTCATTGGAAAAAAGTGAATTTCTGAGTTGAATTAAAAAAAAATTGGCAACCATGAATCATATCCACTAGACTGTTTTTAAAATTATCAGAATGACTTAGTTCACACTGCCAAGTCAAAATTCCTGTTAAAGACCGATCACAGATTACGTGATATAACTATCAATGTTAACATCCAGGTAGGGAAACTGGAACATTGCTGTTGAACAAAACTGTTATTTGTCCGTCTACCACTTGACCTCCACCCCCTTCAGGGCCATGACCGAAGGCAAAACACTCACAGATCATTTATTTTGCATCCCTTAGATCAGATAACCACATATCCCTCTGCTCCGATCACGGTTAGGCTTTGATTCAGTTCACTTAATCACACATCGAATACTTGATTTATCTTGTGCTGGTTGGCACCAGAAGCATTAATTAATAAGTTAATTAGTACATTTCTATAGTTTGTATATTTCCTGCCCTGCACCACACTTCAGTTCCAAGCTATTGGACACAGAAGCAGCTTTGTACCAAGTTAATAGTAAACACAAATGATCTTTCATAGGGGCTGGATCATTAACTATTGTTGATTCAGTACATTACTGTATTAATTATTCTTTAGTCTTTGAATCAGCTGTGCCATCTGGATTCTACCAAATCTACAAGGAAGCTATGTTCCTGCTTAAAAGGGGAACCTTCCATTAGTGTGCTTTGTTTGGTTATATGACCGTTGGCCTTGTTCTAATTTTTCAACGTGACTGTTTCTTGGTGTGGTTTTGTGTTCTTAAACGTGTTTCCGGACACAAACAAATACTCACCATTCTTTTCAAATGGAGGTCTGAAATGGCTTATGTCTGGGTACATATGCCCTTGTATCCGTGTGTAATGGGGTGGCACATTGGTGGCATCTGTAACAGGGCTTAAAACCTCAACCGGCCTCTTTTGCTTCAAAAGGCGCATATGGTCAGAATGAATTATTTGGTTTTGTATTGGAGGACTGAGGGACTCTTTATATTGCATGAAAGAGTTAGTGTTGCTATGGCATGTGTTTGTGAATTAGCCTTGTTAAGCCACTTTCACGGTCTTTTCATGAACATTTCACTGGGTTGAATCAGACGTTTTTTTTTTCTTTTGTTTGTGTTGAACTCTCTGTCGATATGTGTCTGCAGGCCTTGGTGTGTGCGCAAGATAGTGTAATCATCTGCCTGTTCCTCAGTCTGGTTAATATCCCCAGTGTTGATCACCATGAGATTAAAGCCGAGAGACGGACCTATGCAGAGTTTGCCTGACAACATGCCTGCATTTGCTCTCTCACACACACACACACACACACACACACACACACACACACACACACACACACACACACACACACACACACACACACACACACACACACACACACACACACACACACACAAATTGATTAGGGTAGTATAAAGAGAAAAAGTTATCAGCCTCAGGGGTGGTGGTGGTTTCACAGGAAGGGGACTGATATGGGGAGCCATATAGTTTCCAAACAGACACACTGGCTGCATTCCTCTTAACTGATATGAAGTCTTTAGTTTTTTACATAGAATACGGTCTTTTAATTTATTTTCACAAAGAAATTCCTCCCTTTCAGACTACATTGTGTGTGTATTGAAACTTGAAGCAAAAATGAAACAATAAGAAGAAAGGCTTGCTTCTTCAGATGTGGGGAAAACAAACATATCTATCATAGCAAAAAAAAGGGTAAAGAATATCGAAGCGAGACTCAGCGATAGCAGTTTTTTTTTCTCAACTTTTTGCATGTGGAGAATTACTTAAAATAAAGACATGGGATCATTTTTTTTCTCCAAAGGAGTTCATGTGGGAAATATTTTATTTCCGCAGTGTTTACGCTTCCCTTCCTGGTTTGCATATCTTTAGCCTCCAGCCAAGTGCTGTTAATTAGGTAAACAGGTATTTCCCAGCACGAACCCAAAGCTCTGTGTGTGTTTGTGAGCTTCTTTGTGCAACTATAAGCGAGTGTGTGTGTGTGTGTGTGTGCGTGACTGAAAAGACGAAATTCAGCATAACGCATTAAACTACAATACAAAAATGTAGCGGCACATAGAGAAACATAGTTGAAACATTCAAAGTGACATGGCAAGCGGGAGGTAAGTTATGCATAAAGCCTAGCATTATTGAAAAGCAGCATTTCAAAGGTAGAGGGACGCTTTTCAAAAGGACCCCAAAATAACTATTTGATTGCGAGTGCTAGCAAGGCCTTCAGCTGAAAAGGAGAGCCAAAGAGAAACCTAAGATAAGAAGGGTAGAAATAAATATTATGGAAAGGGGAAAGAAATGTGATATTCCCTCTCTGTGTGTCAGGCTCACTGGTGTGAGACATGTCCGTCTCAGTGGGGACTTCCTGCTTTTCCTTCCCTATCTGTTTTTTTTTTTTTACCCATCATGCTGTCCACTTCAGCTCTCCACTCTCTGCTATTGCTCAATTTCTCCCCACTTTGCTGCCTTGCGGTTGGTCAACCTTGTCATGTCTTCTTTCTTTTCTTCTTTTCAGCCGACATAAAAAACGCCTTCAACTTATTCTGTGCTTTTTTTGTGTATTCATCTATTCACTATTTATCCACCGTTGTGGTCTGGAATAGTTTAAAGGAGAGATGTGTTTATCACAACAGGTGGTGGTCTGTCACCACTTATTCACAACCAGCAGTCAGGGAGAATTTAAGTAACACGTTCAAATGTCACAGAAGATGCATTCATGTAAGCCAATTTCAAGCATTAATGCAGAAAATGTATTATTAACCATGTGTTATTCCTGAGTTGATTCATCTTTTATTGACAGGAAAATGCTTGAGCTCATGCAGGGATGAGAGGGAAGGGAACACTTTGTTTCTTTAAACTGCCATGATAGAGGTTCATCAAAAACTTGTGACAAAACAGTGTTTGCAAAGGCTCATAGAGATGAGTATTTAAAGCCGATACAACTAACTCACACCTACCTAAAGCATCAAGCTTCTGTTACAGCCGGTCCATTGCTCATCAGTCTGGAAAACCACATCTTGTGGGGAGCTAACAGGCTGAAACGTGGCAACGGACGCGTGGAAACAATATTCCGATGTTTTAGTCAAATTACCAGAGGAGAGGAGAGGCAGATATTCCAATATTCTAATTCAACTTTTAGATCATCAGTCTCTACACCCTTTAGCTCACATACAGTAAATGGACCGTGGTACATATGTACAATCTCCAAGAATCCTCTTAATTTTGCCACAATATAACATCCAATGATCTGTGTCATGTTGTAGAAGACGCAAGTAAAATGATGCGTGCTCAGAAGACAAATCAGTGGAGGAGACACACTCAAAGAGGAAAATAATTGTTCAACCATTGTTTTTCAACAACAAACAACTGTTTTTATCAATCCCCATCGACCCAAATGCTCAATGTTGCAACGCTTTCATGGAGCACCGCCTCGTCTGTCACCACTAACTGGCTGACTTGACGGTTGCATCATAAATTTTGGAGGCGAACCTTCTGAAGAGTCACTTATTATCTGCCCATACAAAGTTTCCCCCTGTCTTAGGGGAAAGAAAACTGATTGTGGGAATGAAAAATGAGTCTCTCAAGGTTGAATACACATTGTTAGAGTGTTGACACTCCTATTAGGATTGGGAGTTTGAGAAGTTATTAATCACAAAATAGGAAATGAGACAGAAGTGTTAAACTAAGGGTTTAGTTTTAATATCTTGGTCTTAACTTGTGCAGGGGGAGTTCAACGTATTTATTACACTTTAAACCGTGTGATTGAATACACAATGTCTAAAAATATATTTACTATTAATAAGAGTTGAGGAAATTGACTGTGACCTGAGCATATTAAGAACAAACAAAGAATTATTGTTGTAAATTGTAATAATACCCTGAAACCTTCAGACGGATTGAACACCCCTAAAACCATATCAAAGAAGAACGTGAAAAGACCAAAACCCACAATATGAATTACAAATCCATGTCTTGTTGTTGCAAAAAAACATATTTTAAAAGAAGTCAATGCAAATATGCTGTCACACAAAAGGCTCAATTTGTATTTGAAACAGCCAAACGCTGTAGCTTGTATTTATCCAAAAGAATCAATCACTTTTTCTACAGATGTTACTCTTTGTTGATGTTTTCATTTTTTTCAGATTAGAAGAATAATAAACTGTATGTTAATGTATGATGTCTGACACCTGTTGTGGGAGGCTCACAATCTCAGCCTCATTTAAGCTTTAGTGCTTATTTTAGACATTGAGAATGGTCTCAAATTCTATCGTTCTTTATCAAAATTTAGAAAAGGAATTCATCACATGCATCTCCTACAAGACCTGAAACAGATTGAGGTGTTGATGGTAGGTTAATTTAACACATTTACTCCCTAGAAATCTTCCCCCTAAAGGGAATAAAATAAAATGAAATAAAATGACACCCTCTGCGAAAGATAGAGGCAGCTTGTATATGTTATGAACTGATATTACCGTAGTTATAGCCTTCAATGGTATCCATAGCAACAAGCAGGATTCTTTTTATCTGAAAAATGGATGGCTGTGAACATCTCATAAGAAGTCCACAGCCTTAAAAGTGTTCCCTCTTTCAATGATTGAAAAGTCTTTGCCTTTCAAATACAAACTCAGTAACTTAGTTTGACCGTATTCAAGAAATAACAAAGTCACACAGCCTGCTTCAAGACCACAATATGCACTTTCCCTCAGTAATCACATCTTGTGCTCTAAAGCAACTACTCCACTCTCCAGGAGTCGAGAAAAGTCCCAGGATATCATTATATGTCATCATACGGACTGGGTTTTAGAATTGTGTATACCTATATCTACCCTTTGACAGCCAATGGGATGATAAAATGACACAAAAAGCATTGAGATGGAAGCGGAGGTAAGATATTTCTTAGATTTTATGAATAATAGTAATCTCATTTTCCTGCCACTCTGACTGATTGTAATCAGCAAGGGTCCACCGGCTGTGCGTCGGGTCTGAGGCGAATGCTGCTGAAATCTAATTGAACAGCTTCGTGTTTAGTCTCCATGATGCGGTGCACTCTACTGTTCACTGCCAAGATGACTGACTGTGTGCGAGTGTCATCCCTACTTTGCTCTCCGTCCCTCCCCTGTTCCTTGTCGCTGTCCGTGCCCAATGACGGACACTTTTCTTTTTAAGGTTACAGACTTTTTTTCGGCTCTAAACTCTAAACGACAAGAAAGCCTGGCAAACATCTGTAAAACAAAGACAAACCGCTTACTTTTTTCGGCTGTAAAAGTTACGGGCTGCAATTATAGAGCAGAGTGAGTAAATAGTTGTTAGTCAGGAAGAGAAACAAAGAAAAGATCACTTAGCTCTATCACACGTTCTGCTCCCTTAGCGAGCTCAGTTCAATGAAAGTAGAAGGCCAAGCTTCTCGCTAAGAGACATCATGTGCCCAGTTTTACATAAATTAGCTGAAGCGTACTGTTTAGTAACACATGATTGGGGTTTATTCTCTTTTCAACAACAAAGCTCGAAACCAATTATTTTAAAAAGTTGTTCATGACAAATAAATTGCCTTTATACTCAACACTAGTAGCTAATAACTGTCACAATTACAACACAATCACTCAATGTTGCCATCACAGCTTAAATGTCAACGATACCCCCTGGATTTTTTCTCTCTCTCGGGAAATTAACACTCACTGCTAAAAATCCAGACATTGATATTAGACAAAGACACTACTGACTCCTCTAAATGCAGAGGTTATAAGTCTACTTCCTGTCAGGAGAGGGACACACTTCCTCTTAGAGTTACAGAGGAGGTCAGAAGTCATAGAGGGAGGTCAGCAGTCTGTTTCCCATCAACACCCATCAGATTTGTCTCTTTCTTTGCATTAACTGTTTCTGCTGTGTTCTTTCACTCCATTTTGGATCAGTTAATCAAACCGTCTATGTGATTTTCACCATTGAGTCTCCCCCATCTTTGCTGCTCAGTCTTTATCTCTTGTTGCTCCTCTCCCGCTGACATTCTGTAGCCCTCAGCGCCCCGAGGCTAACACTCTCTGGAACAGACCTGACTGCATCACCCATTCAGCCTCCCAAATCAAATTACCATGGACAAAATGGAGTAATAAAAAGTAATGGCTTGTTATACGAGGTACCAACTAAAAAAGAAGAAAAAGTCCTCCGGATCAACAACACTCTTTCTTTCTTTCTTTCTTTCTTCACGGTACTTTTCCACAATGTTTACGTCACACATTGTGGGAAACAGTATAGAGATGAGACTAGGAAGTAGACCAAAAACATAATTGCGCTATTACTGTACTGCACAGAGGAAACAAGAATAAGCAGTAATCTGTAATATTACCTATAGCTGCTGTTTCTGGAGATGGATATGAATGGATAGCACTCAAAAATGGGATAATGTTGCAGATAATGGGGGCTTTGCGTTTATAGGCAAATTACTGTGCACTCATAATGCAGACCATTTAAAGACATAAACAAATGAGTCATGGAAACAACCCAGTGTAGGACTTGTACTTGCTGAGTATCGTATCCAGACCAAAAGTAGCTACTTACAGTGTCCCTAGAACCAATGTGTCGGGACTTATAAAACAACCGATTTGTTCATTAAAGTCTGGATCTTGAGTAGTTCTCTTCAACCTTTCCTCAATTTCTTCTTTGTGAAATTGTGCATGTGTATGTATTGTGTAGGTGTGTGTTCAATGGAATGTGTCTAATGGGGTCTGCAAGCAGGAACAGTCCTTCCATTGTATCTTGGGAGGTTATCTGCAGGTGGGCCTTTTGACTTCCGTCCTTAATTGAAGCTAATTAGCGTAGTTTCAGGAGCAAGACCACGCCTCCAACCCGCCTCTTCCGGTATTTCTACTAATACAGCTCAGCCCTCTCTTCGCGTCCTTTCTTTTTCTTTTCTTTCTCTCCATCTTTTTTTTCCAACTTTTCGTAGGGCCCTGAAGGGGTTCGCCGTGCCATGGGAGCACGGCGGATTCTCCGACGAAGCTCCCCACAACCCATTCCGACCAACCGGTCTCAATCGATGGACGACACATTCACTCATGTTAAACGCCACCAGTTGGATGGCGTGGTCTTAGCTAGTGAAAGGACTTAATGTCAGAATGCATGGATGTCGACGCACATTGACTCCAGAAATGTTTTTTTCAAAATTAGCTATGGGGTGATTTAAACTCATAATTTAATTGGTCATACAGTAATCCTCCTTGAAATACTTAGAATGTGTTTTACGTCTAACTTTAGTCCGAAAATTACTTTTAAGTAAATCCCTATATATAAACAAACCTACGCAAACACACACACACACACACACACACACACACACACACACACACACACACACTCACGCACCTAAACACATTCTTGTCAAAGAACTTGAATTTTTGTTACAAAATTGTGTATATTTCATCATCCTCCCAGTCTTGACTCATCTTTGTTTGTTGGTTTGTTTGTTTATTTCTCGCTTTGTTCTAGCGTCCCACAGTGGGCCTATTCTGTTGAGACACCCAAACACAATACTTTGTACCTCAGAGTTTATGATGCCATCTTCAGTTGTTCAGTTGTTGGTTGCTCATAATATCAAACAATAGGATGTGATCTGTTACGTTTGTTCTCAGCTCTTTGTCTTTTAGAAGCTGTCTTTGTGCATGGCTTTTATTTGTGTGTGTGTGTGTGGGTACTAAAAGGATAGTCATCATACGGCCCTGCAGTTAGACACTCAGCATTTGTAGAAATTAAGACGTACTGTTTGTGGTTGTGAATTGTCAGGGATGCACAACTAAATGCAGCTTGTAGCCCATTTTCAACCATTTTCAACCACAGCAAACAAAACAAACACAGTAGTGTAGTGTAGTATCTCCGTCCTGTGGTCCATATTTTAAATTTGCATCAGAATGACTATAAAAAGCATATCTCAACAGGGCAGAGCCAGCTGTCTCTAAAGATGCGGTCTGTGTAGCCACCAACTTTCCTTCCCTGAGTTTGCCTGAAATCTTATTTTTCTGCGACCAGAAATACGACATCCAGGAGAAGACCAGCAGGTGAGGAAGCCCCTCAGGTCCTAGCTTCTAGATTCCAGTAAGAAGTGCAAACACTTTTCAGGTTATACCTACATTAATAATGCTTATTTACAATTTGGGAAGAGCAAGTCATCATATATTGCTTTACAAGACTTCCAAACTCTCACACTCACTTTTTCTGTCTTCCTTCACCTGCGATTTTTGTAGATTGTTATCAATAGACCGAGCTGAGTGTTGACCAGGTGTGTGTCTTTCTAGCTCTGAGAGCAGAGAGAGCTGGACACACCTCATTGAAATTGTGAATCTTTAGGCTGTTAAGACATTACTCACACACACACACGCACACACATGCTGGTGTGGTGGTGCTGGTGTGTTTCTGTGGAGTGCTGATAACAGCCTCTGGGCCTCTGGAGCAGGAAGTGAGTGAGTCCTTCATGTGTGCAAAAGCAGTAGAGATTGGGAATAGCATGAAAACGATACCATGAAAAATAAACACACTTATGTGAGGTTTTCCTACATAAAACAGTAGCAAAATAAATCTTCAATTGGCTTCTTTCACCCAGGATCAGAGAGTTGAGGTGAAAGAAGAAATCAAGCAGCAAACGATGGCAAGAGAGACATGGTACTCAGCATCAGACAGTTAAAACACTCATTTTAAAGTCTTTGTGAGTTGTGTGGCACCCAAGACTGTCCCCAGTTCAACAGCTCCTTCCCAGATGAAGTGTCTTGCCAAGCCTCCTTAAGCTAAATACCAGCGAGAGAGCCCATTATCCCTGGACATGGAAATCTTTGAAACTGACTTCTTCTTTCCTTCATTCCTTTGCAAACATATTTTCATTCCAAATATGTTGAACTGGTGCCACGTTATTTATACATATATTTTTTTATACGCGAATATCTTATAGCATGAACCTAATGCTACAAGTCCCAGGCTACACCTGGTACAGGTTATCAACGACAGTCACACTTTTGTCTATTGTCTGTTAAAAAACGGTGTAAGAGGCAACGGCTGCTACACAACCCCTGACGAAAAGTGATATGGATATGGGAAATATCAGATAGCTGGCTAATCAGATGGGCCTGAAGTATTAATATGGTTCTGCTCTCTCCAATTATGACCTGAATGTGAGCAAAAGTATTTAGTTACGGGTGTTCACATGACAGTGACGACGAGCCCAATGTTTCCCATTAAATAAATTATTAAATTTGAGTCAAGCAGATCAAAGTTGACAGATTTGGTAAAAAAAAAGTTAAACTAAGACACAAGAAATTGAAACATTATCAGCTTCTTTCCCCCTTGAACAAGTCTCATCAACCACTTCAGACAACCCACGACGATAGGCCTCCAGAATAACCCGGTACAAACCCACCGACCTCTGCCTCCCTCTGTAACAGTGGAGGTTAGCGTGATAATTCCCGGTGCCAGATGAAGTGTGGGAGGAGTGCCTCTCATTGCACCAAGCACTCACCTCCACGGCAGGTTCATGCTTCCTGTGTGGGAGCTGCTGAGGTAGCTGTTCACTCTCAAGATGCACATGTGCTTCATAGCTTTATTTCAGAACATTGTGTGAAAAAGAAGTTTCCAAACTACACAAGAAATAAGCAAGTAACCCCCCTCCCGCCCACAAACTGACCAGTAAGTACTGTCACTACTATTGGGGCATTATCCAACAATATATCGATTAAGTTTACGCTTTGTCAGTCCAAACATGTTCAGCAGAGAAGGAGAGCAAACACAGGCGCACTGAGAAATGAAGTATTTCAAGAAGGACCTTTGGAAGTTTGTACATTATCTTCTCCTAAAAGAAAGACTGAAGCATGCAGTGGTCAGAAGGCAAGGGGACGTAGATGAGAAAGATTGGCACTGACAGGAGAGTTTCTTATTGGTGACACAGAGGACTCTTAACTCTACCATTCCATTGTGTACGGATTTGGTTTTTCTGTGTATATGACTTCAGGATTAATTAATCAGTAATTTGATTGAACTCAATGTCTGTCTATAGTGGGAGCATCACCATTCCATCACTTTTTCCCAAGGCCGAACATCTCAGGCTTACATTAACTCTGTTGCTGGGAAGCCATACATCAAATACAGGATAACACACGTTTTTGCGCCTGAAACATCTTCTGTTTTCATTTCAATCTGCTACCGTTCTAATTATTCATGCCAGGAAACATACATGCCTTCACATTGCCCCAAAAACTCCATCAGTTGCATCACAGATTTAGTGCTCCAAGCATGTATAGCCTGAGGGGTTATTGCCAATGTTTTGCATTAATTACAAAGCAAGTTCGTTTGGTGTCCATACAAACTCCACGTTGAACTTTCGGGGGATTTTTTCTTGTTTTGCTAATATGTACATTATGTCACCCAGCAGTGTTGCCCGAATTCTTTTGTTGATGTTTTTTCGGTTCCCTTCTATCGAGTCGAGTTTATCACCTTCCTACACCTCATTCCTCTTCAAGTCTTTCTTTTTTCCTCCCCTCCTCTCTAAACGCTTAAAGCGGTGCAAGCTTCACAGCTATTCTCTTAGAATTCCTTTGGAGCCTTTGTATGCTATTTGTTTACTAAAGGGTGCGTAGAGCGTCTGCCAAGTAACTAGACCTTCTGCTTTTTGTAAGCACAGGATTGTTACAGTGTGTTTGCTGCTCCTTTTAAATGAGTGTCTCCATGAGTCATATTGTGTTTAATTGATCCATTTGTACTGTAGATTACATACGTTTAATCTGCTTCTTGCTCATTTCTGTTTGGTAGGTTGCATGCATTGCTGTTTTTTATACAGTTTGGCTGTAAATAATCCATATCTAATGTATTTTTTTTAATCACAAAACGATACATAACTAACATCAAATAAAAGCATCCCAAGATGCAATTTGCCAAATGTAAAATGATTTTTTTTAATGTAAGATTTAATCAATAGGCATGGCAAATAAGCCAAGCTCATTACTCCATAGGTCTTTGTGATTATTAGAATTATCAGTAGAAAGCTCCTCATGATGCAGTGCAACACGCCTAAATGTTAGAAGCGTGTGTCATGGATATTTCTGGAAGGTTGCATACTGTGTTCCCAACAGGGATTGCAAACCTTGTTTTTCATAAATAATAAGAATAAAAGCATCTATAATTTTTTTTTTGCTTTGCCGCGTTCCATAAGGAGGCCAAAGCAGTTCCCTATCGGGTTCAATAGCTGAAGGTCAGACTCCCTATTGACAGCACACGACAGCTGTCCTTATGATGCCTCACGCTGCTCCGATTCATTTACACACGTTAGGCTTTGTACCAAATGCATGATTTGCTGTGCTATATTCCAAAGTTTCCCAAGAAACAACCTATTGGGCGAATCCTCCGGTGTGAATCAGCAGCCCAGTTACCCAGGCTTCACGATTCCTGAATTCCAAAGCAGCACTGCTTTTCCACCTTGTTAAAAGGCTTCTCCGACGCAGAGCGTTTTCTCTGATAACCAGCACTCTCCTCTCCCTTCAGGCGGAGAGAGAGAGCGAGAGACGCAGGCAAACATCAAAATGTGTTTCTCTGTCAAAGGTAATGAAAGAAGCCGCAAATTCTTTGATCACACAGCAAGGGCATCAAGTCTGCGTTTCTGAAATATCTCAGATGCTCAAAGCGTTATCTGTTCACACACACACACACACACACACACACACACACACACACACACACATCAAAACATTATTTGGGGGTTGTCATGGCCTCACAAATGTGCATGTAAATAAATCACACATAAACACACAGGCATGGAGAATCGGAGAGACTTTCAGTGCTGTCAAAAGCAGAAACAACATCTCCGACAGCAGAGATAAAGGGGCGAGGAAGGGTTGATTTCTATCACTTCTCCAAATGATGTTGACACGAACGAAAAAGGCGCCTCTCTTTGCCTTTTCCTTTTATCCCACCTGCGCCGTCCTTTCCTCTCACTTATCGTCCAGGTAGCGTACTCCAGAATCTTCCAGTACAATACAATACCTCTCATTTTGTGCACGTAACAAAAACACATTTTGATTGATGACATGGGGTTTTCGCAATGCGCAGGTTTTGGTGATGCAATTTGGATTTGCTTTTTGTTTGTTTTTGTCAGTGCTTGTTGATAAAAGGCTCTGCAACACCTACCCTCTTCTCTGGTGAATCTGTTTCACGTTCTCTACAATCCCATTCTAACAACGGGGGGGCCATTTTAACTCACTGAGCCTCGGCAGCATGTTTGAACACGAATCCTCCACTGGGCGATTCATAGAGTCATCCAACACCCATCTCCAAGCGATGAAATACTGTGTGTCTAAGAATGAAAGTAAAGGAGACCGAGACGGATGTTTGGAATATAGTTTAAAGGGGGGAAAGAGGGCAAGAAGGAAAAGTTGCTGTGGCTGATGCTCAAATTTTCATAGACGGCTCGAGTCAGCAGTGGTTCTAAGAGATTTAGGATTTGATCCCCTGACAAGTCTCAAAATGTGGATCTCCCTGGTCGTCACACTCTTTTTAAGGAGGGTTTTAGAGGAGAGCTAAACCTCCAGACAAGAGCGTCCTGTCCAGAGGGCCGCTTGAAACAGCAAATAAGATACTGGATCATGATGCAACGGGGCTTGAATAAAGCCTACATATTTTGGGAAAACATTGCGCAGGGACCCGTAATGAATGGTCTGCTTTAAGTGGCCATGAAATCAGGATGACAGAGGAAGCAGGGAGTTGAGTGGGAGCTGGTGAGGGGGAAATAAGGACGGAGATGTGTAGGCGGGAGTAAGGACAGATAGAAGAGAGAGAGAGAGGAGAGCAGCCTCGAGAAGGCGTTAAGGGTAGGAAGATAAACAAAAGATGCTGGAGAATGTTTTTGAGGGGGTAAAAGGAAAGAGAGACGACAGAGGGTGAGCGGAGGTGGTGGAGAGGAAAACTGTATCTGCTCGTGAGAGAAGGAGAGAGGAGAGTGAAGCGCTCTGGCCTTCGCTCCGGGCACCACATTTCTGTCTGCAATGGCAACTTTATCTGCCAAATGCACTTTTGATGCCGCGCCACATATGTTGCTGTAAATTACTTTTAGGCCCTTATTAAAGTGACCGAGATGGGGGCCAAAGGGACCAGAGCTGTGGTTTCGCCCTCGGCCCTTTCTAATGGAGGAGAGAAAGAGAAAAGATTTTTGGCATCTGTTCGTGTTACCTTCTATGGTCAGTGCTATATTTGCCTTCTTTCAGTTTCCTTACCATGTTTTATCTATCCTTTCATTCCCTGTTATGGGAAAAACAGTAATTGGTAAGATTGATAAACGTTGTTTTCTATCACCGATTGCTCCTCGCTCACAGTTTGCACAGCACTATTGCTCCCCCTAATGAAGCTGCGTGCTATAAAGAGCGTGGCCACTTCCCGCTCTGTCCCCATGTAGGGAGAGAGCCTATCCGCCGATGGATGTCCTGGTGTCCTCTGTTCCATCCCACCTGGTGGTTGTCCCAACAGATGTCTGCGTCTCAGGGTTGCCTGCAATGGGGCAGACTTATATTCATATTTTCCGCTATGGATAAAGAGTTCCTCAATTCACTCCCTGGTTTTGCTTTAAAATACAACCTACAACATGAAATGAAGGCTGGTATTTATGTGTAACGTCTTTTTGTTCACACTTGGCCATAATGGATGTGATTGAGCTAAAGGGACGTTTTACCCCCTTCACTAAGCACGGGGTTGTAGGTATGGCAGGTTTGGTTAATTGCAACTTGCGCCTTCTGTAATTGCAGACAAGGAGCAGTACACTCTGCAGACAAGGCAACCACGGTACGCTGCTTTCATTGTGGATGTTTGGACAATCTGGTACATTCCATGTATTTATAGAAGCAGTGTCATTATACACCATTATTGTGCTTTGACAGCGCAATTCAACAGCAAGCTGAAACTCATCTAACCATTGACGCAAAGAGTGGATTTACCGTGGTCTTATCTTTAAAAAAGGTCCAAACTGCAAGTGTGAAACTGCAAAGAAACACAATAATGATCAAAATGTACAACTGAGAGATTTTGCACATTCTGTAACAGCAACATCTGGCTTTTCATAATTGTTTTAACATTTACATGAGAAAGCACTTCAGCAAATTGAACACTTAAGGCTTTTTTGGCCACAAATCTTCTTAATATATGTCACACAATTACCGTAATATACCGTGATATATGTCATCACAATTACCGTAACTTCCCTTTAAAGGAGGAGCACTGCTGCTTTCTAATTCATTAAAACAGCCAAACAATAATGAGTGAAATACTAGGAACCTCTCAATGTGTCACTGAAATTAAATTGCATATCGTTTGGAGACAGAAGAGGGAAGAACCGACCTAGAGCTCATGTAACTGTTGCGTAGTTGTTTCATCTCTGCCCATGAGACTTATTGAAGTGTATGTTTCCACACATAAAAAGGTCTCCTTGGTGGAAGCGGTATTGACAGTTCCTACACTTGAGAAAGAAGTCAATGAAGGGAGGTCGTCATATATTCAGAAATAACAAAACTGACCTGCTTTCCATTTCTGTTTCCTTTAAAAGGGGCACACGGCCCTTTTGCGTATGCAACAGTGAGAGATGAGTGTGAGTCAGTGCAGACAGAAACAAGACGACTTGGACTGAGTAAAGAGCAGGATTTAGGCCAGCATGCAGGAAACCTTTTGAAAGAGAGTCTGTTCTCCAGCATTTGCTCATATGGGCATGTGAATCCAGCAGGCAGTGTGTGGCGCCGTGCTCTCAGACTCCTGCAGCCAGCGGCATGTTTTAACACCGTTCAGGTCGGAGCCACAGCTTGATAGAAAGGTCACTCTGCAGACCACACGCTGCCAAGTGTGCCACCCCGGGCCGAGCTCCCCCTATGCTGCCCACGTCTGAGGCTGAAGTTGGAAAGTGACAAACAAAAGCTTGGCACTTTTCTTCACTGCAATACAGCTTGACTCATACTTGTCTTTTTGCCTCTCGGGGCTCATTTTAGGTATTTTCTCCCCCCCCCTGCTTCCAGCTCCTGTTTTGTGCTCCCTTTCAAAAGTAGCTCTTATGCATTAAATGTGGATGAAACACTGCATGAAAAGTGGGATTTTCGGCAGTATGCGGCACTGTAAATTGTCGTGGAATTTCAGGTTTACGGCAGTTTGCGGGCAAGGCCGAAAACTGCCGTAACTTGTCGGAAATTGCCGTGGTCCTCCCTTGGCAGTTGTCTTCACATGACCCCCCTCCTCCTAATTCTAGGGGAGGCTTTGTGGATTTCTGGAATGTTCTGTAGAATAACGGTTAGAATTCTGTCGCTGTCATCTCCGGTTCAAGAATGGAATCCTTCCTGCCTATAAAAGTAAACACTCACAAGAATCGATCATTTCTGCTCAGGAAAAACGATCGCACCAGCCACATTGATCCAAGCTCACTGATTTCTACTCATTCTTCTTTCCACCACAAAGAGAAACAAGAGAGTTACCAGCAAAGCTGCAGACTTTAAACAATTTATCTTTACATGCCAGACTGAAGCGCTTCAAGCCTTGATTGAACCAAAATGTAAAATGTTGTATAATTTATGTGAGGTGTATTGGCTCACTGATCAGAAGGAGGGCAAAGGTCCCCATGCTGTAAATTGTGTTTCCTAGCTCTCATTAATTCCTTCACTTTATTTTAAAAATACACAGCACCCAAGCTAAAGGGTCTAACTAAACTACTTCTGTATCTCTGCCGCAAAGCGTGACTCCTTTCATTCACTTGTCTCTCTTGTCTCTGACCAGCATGAGGCCGGAGACCTGTTTAGCCACGTGAAGCTGCGGATAAGGAGCAATTGGGGGGACGACCAAAAGGCGTGCCTCTACAACTTCAGGGTCCACTCGCAACAGGTCTGAGGTAAGCAAGTGTGGAAGGTTGACCAACCCTATACCATCCAAGAACAAATGTCATAGAATAATAATAGTAATATAATGTGTCATTGATTAGAATATGTAAATATTAGGGCTGTCAAATGATTACAATTTTTAATCAAATTAATCAGAGTTTTCAGTGGATTAATCATGATTAATCCACATATGCAACGTTTCCCCCAGGAGAAATAACAAACCGGGAGGTGTCCGGGTGATAGGGGTAAAAAACGGGAGCGTTGGCAGGTAAAACTCCAAAAAAGTGCGCTGAGCGGTCTGCCCCTCTCTCTCTCCATGGGCGTAAATGTGGTCTATGGGCGTAAATCTGGTCTATTCGCAAATCTGGTCAAATCGCTTCCTTAAAAAACGGAAGCGTTGGCGTGTAAAACTCCAAAAAAGTGCGCTGAGCGGTCTGCCTCTCTCTCTCTCTCCATGGGCGTAAATCTGGTCTATTCGCATAGCGCGAGCAAGCAGTGGACCAAACCACTGTGAGGCAAGGGAGGGGGGACTCAAAATGCCGTTAGTGCACTATTTTTGACAGCCCTAGTAAATATGTATATATATATAGATATAGATTTATATGATTAATATTAGAATGTTCACAAATGTCGAAGGGTTGGTTTACCTTCTTACAGGGCAGAATTGCGGCTCCCCAGCCACATCTGCGTGGGTTTACCCCGGGTCCTCCGGTTTCCTCCCACTCACCAAACAATGTTTGGTTTACAATTGGCAAAAAAAAAACCTTTATGTGGGGTTTTCGCCGGGCACTTCGCTTTCCCACACACACCCAACGCCGTTTTCTTCATAATTGGTATAGAAAAGAATAAACATTTGGAAATGTACCTTTTATTATCTGTGTATTTTATTGGCATTTTCTGATGGTGCATCAAAGGGAAAGTGTTGATCATTGTTCTTGATCTTTAACAAGGACTAAAGTCCTAAACACTGAGGGAGCCTTTCATTGTTGGTGACAGGTGATCGTCGCTTTTAGCAGTTAAAATGACACATTTAAGGTTAACATAAAGAAGAGCACGCTTTAAATGCTTATTATTGTAACAAAAACAAAACTGACTGTTGAGTCTTTGCTGGTGAAATGATGGAGCTGAACGTCTCAATTACAAAACGATTATGTAAGTCGATGGTGTTGAAACCGGAGTTCCAGTATTTTGATCAACAAGCTCGTGCAAAAGAGACGCAGGTCTCGCAGGTCAGATAGGTGGCTCCACATTGCCTGTTTGCATACATTCATTTAAAAAAAAGCCTAATTCTGATCAACTTTGAGATACCGACTGGAACTGGGACTGGACAAAAAAAAAAACAAGACCAGGGATACGTTTATAAATGGTTTCATAAAACAAAACAAGGGTAAAGCTTCTAGCTGTGAGGCGACGGCGCATCGCATCATGGCTGTTAACAATAAATATTCTTTATTTTATGCAAGGGTCCTTTATTTCTTAACCAGTAACATATATACTGATGCTTCCAGTCAGATCACACCCACAGCTGTTCCCCTTTATTCAGACAGCAAGATGAATCCACATAGACAAAGTCGTTCCAGAAAAAAGGCCCTTTTCATCACAGCGATTCAAGCAGGGCCCTAAAAAAATGCCTGTTTTTAAAGAAGTTTCCTCACTTTGTAGGTAAACAAAGATTGTAAAGTTGAAAAAGAACATTTTTGTCATTGCATGTTGAAAAGGTAATTTAAAGCATTCGTTGACATATTACATAGTAACTTTTTTCAACATGCTAAACTCAAGCAATAAGGTGTATAAGAGTGCATGGTCATAAAGTTCAAGGGTGTGTTCGGTTGTGTCACTTGTTTCCCGTCGACACGGATCTACCAGCCGAGTCACAACGTAGGACTACTATTCTCCCCCAAATCCTTGTCTTCCAAATACAAACATGACTCAACAAATAAAAGCTCTTTTAATTCCTGGAATGCATCAATACCTGCTTCACAGGTGGCAACAGTACATGTAAAGCACCGTGACATTGTGACATTTGCTCCATCACACCAGAGCTTTATTGTCCAGCTGCTAAAACGTGTTATGCACATTCACAACTGCCTTTCTGAAGTGCGTTGATTAGACGGAAAGCTCTAAATCACTGGTCCCCAAACTTTTTCTTGTGAGGGCCGCATAACATCTGTCCTCCTCTGTCGGGGGCCGGGCTGAACGGAGGGTTGGGGGGGGGGTGCTTTTCTGCCTTTCTGAAGTGCGTTGATTCGTTTGGGGACCCCCGCTCTAAATGCTAATGGCTAAGAAGTTAGATTACCACTATAAATGTAACAAAATGTCATATTGTGATTTTTTTCTGATTAGTTTATCTAGTTAGCACAATGCACTCACTGACGAGCAACTTTCAGTAACACACGCACACTTAGAACAAAAGAATCCCTTCAACAGCACCAACATCAGATACCAGAATACCATTCAGTAGCTTGGTCAAAAGCTACTGAAAAAGGATAATCATCCTGAGAGTGCTTTTTGTTTAAGGAAGACCTGAAACCTTTACTATAGTGCAGTGGGCCATCTTCATTTTTCATACATACTGATATTTACACACCTGGGGGAAAAAAACTGACAAGTCTTCCCTTCATTATGACACCCAAATTATTCAAATAGACCTATAGTTGCAGAGATGTAACCATTTGTATCATGGGTAGGCAATTTTTATTTATTTATAATAAGAAACTGAATATGCAATACATACAATATGTGGATAGAAACATGGACACAATCAATGTCATACATTACCAACAAAGCTGATTCTCACAGCCTACCTGTGTGCCTGCACAGTTATTGATGGGTATGTTAGAGTCCTCCCCTGTTGTTGTCTGTAAAACATCATAAAATCCTAACTTCATAATAGTTTTCTAACTAACATCACAACAACAAATATAAAAGTGCACATCTTGACTGGCCGGACTTTGCCACTTGAATTATTTTTTTTATTTCTGCCTCAAAACAAGTTTGACTTTTTTGAGACCTTTTTCCGAGCGTGTCAATCGCAGAAGAAAAGCCGTGGTGAGTGTGAAAACCTCCAGTGCCTCGCAGTCTACAGGCTGTGCCACATTCATGATGTTCAAACAGCAGCTGAAAGAGTTGTGAGGGATTTTATAAAGAGCTCAGGGGGGTGACAGCTGAGTGGAGCTGACACGAACCTTGACCTTACACCTCTTTAGAATGTCAGCAAGCACACACACGTGCATACGCCACCACAGACATACCGGGCCCAGTAACTCTTAAGTACACATGTATGTGTGTCAAAGCTCTCTGTCTCCCTGCCTTACTTTGTATGTCTCTCTCTCTCTCTTACGTACACACACACACATACACACACACAGGCACAGACATGAAGTCTTTGAAGGCCGTGGCAGTAGCCGCTAATGTGTTGCAGGGTCCCAGTGAGTAGCTGCAAACTGTTTTCTTTCATCTGGAGCGGAATAGATGAGGAGATACAGGAATGGGGATGGAAATCCTCAGGCAACCAGACGGCCATCACATGAGCAGCTCTTATCTCCAGAAAGCCAGCTTTTCAGGAACGCCCTTGTTTTCTGATGAACAACTGCAGATTACCCATTTATTTATTTATTTATCCTCTCTATCGCTGGCTTTTGAAATGCTTTAATGATTGTGAAAGTTTTATGAAATGCTAAATATTCTGATCATTATCAATTTTGAAATCAAGGAAAGACAGTAGTTATATCAAACGTGTTTGATATGTGTTTGGTTTTACAAAGTCTTCAGGCATGGATATCGATAAGCGTGACAAAGACAATTGGTGCAACCTTTCCTGTTTATCGGATTAACGAAAAAATCAAACGCCATACACAACATGCCAAAAGTGTTGGCTTTTATGTACTTTTTCAAGTCGTTTGAGTATCAATACCAACAGAGGGGCATTTCAAACGAAGACAGGAAGATTTAGCAACCAGCTCTTTGTGTTATTTTTCTGCCGGATTGTTCATCCTGGCCCCGCCCCACTGCGCTACGATTAGCCAGCGCTGTAATTGAAATGTGCTGTATCTGGCTAGTATTCACATTGAAGGCTTCCTGCTGAACAGGGGTTTTTTTTTCAGACCGGGTCTTTCTCGTGGTTTTCAGATGGAAACGTGACTCAGCCATCAGCAAAAAGCACTGGCTAAAATAAGCTAATAAGAACTTGAGCGATACCACTCCTTGCTTAATTCTAAACAGCTCAGTTTGAATATTTGTTGGTTCAATAAAGTCTTGTGGCTTTCTGGCTGAACGTAATACTTCATCCACGCAATGATATTGCCAGATGCAGTGACAACTTTGTTTTGCACTCATTTTCCATAACCAGTGAAACCTGAAAGCATGTTGGAATGAGCAAGCTAGATGGCTAACTATGCAGCAGCTTAATTAGACAAAATAAAACAGGTTCGTCCAGGCACAAAGAAAAACAGCATTTAACTGCAGCAGGATCAATCCACTAATTGACAAAGAGTAAATGTCGCCGCTTCAGACCTCAAGCATCAGATGCCAGTAAATCTAAAAAAGGGAAATAATTTAGCTTCTTAAAAAAATCGCAGAAACTACAAAACCAGGTCACACTTTTCAGTAATCTAACTATAATCTCAAAGAAAAGTTAATAATTCAGTGCGTTTCACTATTCTCATCATTCTTTAGTCCCAACGAGGCAGACTGTTGTGTCACTGTGGAGCCCATAAGAGAACATTATCTGACGTTCTTCCTTTAGACTCATCTATATCAAAGCTCCTCACACACCGCTGGACCAAGCACAGATTTACACCAATACTATGTTTTTTTTATCATCATCTCAGTTAGCTTTTTTTCATTTATATTCTATAAACATAATCTCTCTGTCCCTTGCAGTCAAAAAGAGAACGCTGCAGCAGAAAACTCCTAATTATTTAATTGCATCAATATTAGTCACCGCTGGAATCACAGCTGTAATTAAGTGTGATTTGAGGTTCCGGGAGTGTGCATAAATTAATAATGAGCTTATCAAAAAGCACTCTGGCTGATTGCCAGGACATTTACATCGTGAAAGAGGAAGAGAATTAGCTGTTGTCTGTTTTAGGCACACAGAGCACATCTGCACATCTGTCAGAACCCTACAATTAACTCATTTTTTAATAAGTTTAAAGTTGCATGGTCGCACTGTGTAAAGTTGCACTGTGTATTGCAGTGTGTAATAGCAAAAAGCAGCCATATGGGAATGGGCGCAAACACACACCCAATAAATTGAAGTGTCATCTGTAAAGGTATAAGAGTATTTCTCAGGGGAAATATGGCAGGAGAAAAAAAGTGTGACATAGCATAGCTGTGCCATCTCTCTAAAAATGCCATTTTGGCTCTGCAAGTAACGGAGCACATGATTAGAAAACATGCTCTTGTCTGATTTTTGGTGAAAAAACATAAACCCCTTCAAAACAGATGAAGATAAATTCTTCTTCGTAAGATCTTAGTCAAGTTGAAAGCTGAGTTGTTGATCTGAGCACGCGTTTTCTCTTTAAACACTTTAAATACATTTAAAAAGTCATTAACTGCACGACGCAGCAAGTTCAACTAACCTTTAACATTTTTAACATTTCCAACAGAATGATCGTCTTAATAACCGAATTATGCACTCAAGATGGATTTGGATGCAGCCAACAGACAAAAAGCTTCCTCGTGAAGAGACGACATAGAAGCAGCTCCTTGGAAAGTGTTGGATAGCAACTTAAACTAAATAACGTTTGGAGAAACACTGGTTATCATTTGCCACGTGCCAAAATGTTTGCGTTTTCACTGACTGTCAGTGCTTTGTGGTTACGTGATCAGCTACTTCCCAGTGTGGATGCTGCAGTGCAGTGGGACCACCCACTGACCCGTGGCCGGGTGCTGTACGCTGGTAGGCAGTGGAGGCAGATGGTGGGTGTCTAGCTTCTTCTTGCATGACAGAGCTGGATCTTCTGTAGTGCGACAGAGCATGTTTTTTGGCCTTGGCTCTATCATGACGTTTCAAAGACTTAGACAACAAAGACTATCCTTCGTTTGGATGAAAATGTATTCATTATTATGATTCTGTGGTGGATTTCCTGATTTTCCAGTGTCCTTTTTTGAATTTGATTCACTTGAGGATTATTGTGCTGGAACTTGAGTCCATTTATGGAACAATCATATTCCAGGATGTTAATAACAACTCTCGAATTATCACAACGTTCTGTGGCAACAGGCGTGACACGAGGGACTATTATTCATAAACATGACAGCTTGTAGCCAAGAACCCGCAGGGAAACTTTCTGCAACACTTCCCTTGTGAGCCTTGCAATGACTTTGTTATTGATGTATAATCTGCTACTGTACATGAGGCAATTATTATAACAGGTCCATGCATAACTTTTCAGTAATAGTATTGAACCTGAACTTGATTCATCGGCTAAAAAGAAACTGAAAGAAACACACGGATATGAAAAATCTTGGGAACACTGCTCAGTGTTTTTAAATGCCGCTCTCATCTCTTCTAGCACCCTAAAGCATTAGTTCACAGGGGGCGGAGCCTCTTCCAGCGTGGCGTGAACACATTTTCTGCATACAGCGACTGGAATGTGATTCGTTTAAACCTGCAATTGCAGCCAAACTGTGTATTGTTTGATGAAGGTCATTTTGACCCAAAGCTAATAATAGATTTCAGTGTTGGGGATGTCAACAAATAAGTGTCCAGTAGAAAACAATGTCTCCACAGCGTTATCACAAACCCTGTGGTGTAATCCGGTTGAGACCTACTGAGGGTGGTTTCAATTCAATCTTTTTTTCCAAAGGTGAAGTATTTTCCGGATTAGTTCTGGGCGATGGGCTAGAAATTGTAGTCTACACTTGACAAGATTCCCCTGAGGACGGCAAACAATTTGATAAAATGCCCATCAACATTGTTAGAGATGGTGTACTCCACATCAGACGACATCTGGATGAAGTGTTTCCTGGAAACAATATTTTCTGGCAGAGCTCTTTTCAAGCTACACACTGTCTTAGACCAAAAGTGCGGCGGAAAAAATAATTCAGTGCGGGAGATTGTTTAAAGAGGAAACCCGTTGTGATCCTTGTGGCAGGAATTGCATCTTGTAGCGTGCATGTATGAGCGTCCACGCATATTCACACGTCACTGAAGGGCATCTAGGGGTAACTTTCCTCAACACTTTTGAACCACAGTTTTCACGAGTATTCTTTTAAAGAATATCACTCACTCTTTGAGCATATGTGAAACCACTTGACATTACCAGAGTCAAGTTAATCAAGCGCCACTTGATCCGTTCAATGTGAATTCCAACATCACTGACTTGATGTTCTCTGCTGTCATGAGCCATGCCCCTTTCTCAAAGTCGGCTTTGTTGCTCTCCTGCTGATGTCTAATTTGTTACGCTATATCCTCTGTGATTGAGTTTCATTGTGCTTCATGTTTGAATGTCACTAAAGAACTATGATGGTATCTGACTACGTCCCGGAAAAATGAAAAGGAATCTGAAGTCTGAATTTCAATCGAGAAATGAACAGCGTGATTTTGCATGTTTGGACCATAATACAGATTGTAGTTATGTAAACATATAAATAGCAAACATACTTTTTTATGATAAATGTGTAATACCCTCTTTAGTGCCTGAGGTCACATACTGATTTTCTCTTTCAGCCAGAGCTTCTGACTGTCCTGCTAAATCCTCTGAACAGACTGCGTGTGTGTGTGTGTGTGTGTGTGTGTGTTTGTGCGTGTTTCAGGAAACAATTCAGTTTGATGACTCTGATACATTCTCTCCTCGTCTGTCCATCTGTTTGTCTGGATGCGTTTCTTGATTCACTTTGGTTGCCTGTGTGATGCTGCGCCCTGTGCACAGCACGCAGCACGGGTCACACACACAGCCATCTAGGGAATGAGATTGTCAGTCCTCATCCCCCGAACCACCCGCAGAACGAGTCAAATCAAAAGTGATACGGAACGATTGATATAATGGACAGTGTGTTTTGCAATAGTACACAGACATAAATGTGAGTGGGCACTCACACACACCAGCAGACTCTCTCGCAGACAGAACTACAGACAGGAAAACATGATTCACATGATGATGTGTCATTTTCTCCATCTCTAAATAACACAAATAAATCCCCTTCCCTCTCATCGACGGGTACTACCTGTTCCTCTCGCCTCTGTCTCGCCGCTCCTCTCTAATCCACTTGAATGTAGCTGGATATTACATTAGATTAGAAGTTATAGATGTGATTATTCGTCCCCCGGCACAGCAACCTATTCGCTGATTAAAACGTGAACTGGGGGCCATTATGTAACCGCTTAAAGAGATTAAACCCAGTCACCCCTGTGGGGGCCCGCTCTCCGTCACAACGCACAATAGAGATGACACAGGCGATGGCACAAGGGGTGTTTTTTATACCAATACAGGTAGAAAGGTATCAGAGCAGTAGCAGTAGGTGGGTTGCGGCTGTATAAGCGTTTCTTAAAGTCTAACTTTTTCGTGAGTGGAAAGCAGCAGGTATTTGAAATCACCTTCCCAGCCTGCCTGAGAGTCCGACTTTGTTTGGTTGTTTGCTTTAAGGAAATGTAGAAAGGGTTTTGGAGATTTGCATACGGAAAGTACAACCTTTGCATGTCAGACACAACTGAAACAAGCCGAAGCGAGACATGTTGCTCTCTTGATAGGAAACAAGTGAAAACCATGAAGTGGCTGAATGATGAGAGTCCGCAGCGAACGTTGCAACTCAAACTGAAATATTCATAAGCGGCATGCTGGTTACTGGCTGCTCACTGGGAACCCTTTGCCAACAGAGCATTGAACTTCGCCGAAGGCGCAGTCAATGATGAAGTTCCTCAAAAGAATGTTGGATTGTTGTCCCGTCGGCCAAGCAGGAGAGGAGGATGGGCCTGATCTTCAGTGTTCAATGTCCTTGGCTAACTAACGTCCCACACTATTTCCATTGCAACGACATGACTTCTGCTTTTCGCTCTTTACACACTCAACAGTGGGGGAAGAAGTTTGCCGTTACAGAGAGAAGCAAAAACAAAAAAGCAATGACTGTTCAAATATTATATACATTTGAACAGTTATTTCCCCATGACAAGGTCAAACAAAATGATTTACAATTGAGGGTATTTATGTAATATTTCTTACTCTCACATTGAAATGTATTTCACGCTTTCTTCTCAATGAGATTATAGGCAATATGATGTTAAATTACTTTGTTGATAAAGAAATTAATAAATATTATCTGATTTTATGTGTTTTTTTCTCTACCTTTAATCCCCAATTTTCTAAATGTAAACATTTTATCATGACAGTAGGAACACACGTGGCGTCCTCATTGTTTGCCTTTTTTTTACGTTTCAATACTTTCACTAGTCATCCCGTTTTTAACGTCACGTTACAATGACTTGTGGGTACCAGCTCAGATGCTGACTTACGGAAAGGGTTCATAAATGGCTCAAAACGTCTGCCAGAGAGCCTTGAAACACTCAACGATTTGACAAAGGGACAGCCGTAAACCCTCACAGAGTCAGCCGCAGCGCACCTCAAAGTCTATGGGGGGGTTTGGGATTGGGCCTGTTTGTGTGTCTGTGTGAGTGTGATGGAGGTTCAAGCGCCGGTCATGACAGCCACATCTAATATAAGTCAGTCTGATTGTATTATTCTGTATGTATCAATAACATTTAAGAAACTATTTAGACATTATGGGAAATGTGCTTTATTCACTTTTTGATGAGAGATTAAGATGAATATCACACTAATGTTTCCGGGTAGAATCAGTACTTCGCATCCAACAGCCATGAAATGTTCTACAATCCGAACGGTTAAGGAAAACTATTCCTTGAAGGATTATTAAAACTAATTTGTACACTGAAAATAACATAGTGACGTTGTCCATAATATAAGACAATACACTGCAAACTTTAGACTTTTGATATAAAACAAGAACCTTTTCTGAAGCTGTATATCATTGAATCTTTCACCCGCTTTGCTGCGTTATCAAGGTGATGATTTCCTTCTAATGGTGTCCTCTGTCTCCCCCTCTCATTATCACTGCATCTTTGATGCCACGGGTTAGGCACAGGGAACTGACGGGAAAATGTGTTCAACCTCCTAGACACCGTCTACCCGTCCCTGTAATGATGCTAAACACGAATAAAGGGATGTTGGGATTGTCTTTGATGATCTTCACATTCAAAGAAAAAGAGATACGGAGACAGTGCGACAAAGTCCTCGGAGAGTTTAGTTAAAAGCAAAGCTGGTCGGCTCTGGGCCAGACGCACACATGCACCCTGCAGTCGTTATTCTTTCAGCTTAAATGAAAACAATTACTCAACACGCAGATCTCCCATTCAGAGTTTGGGGAAATAATAATCAAAACCGTAAACCATGAAGAGGACGAGGACAAACCAGATTCACGTTCATTGTTTTAATAACAGCTGGTCTGCTTTTCCAAGAATGCCAGGTTGAATGCACGACGTGCCTTTGGCGCGACCTACATGAAGCCTGGACCTGTTAAAAGACCGACTATGTCTTAAAAGCCAGCTGTCAGAATGCAGTTCCAATGCAAACCTTCCTGGAAGAGGAGACAATGGTCATTATGTGTATTTAAATATGCACATTGCAAAACAAATATGCAAATGTCCTTCTACCTTTAACAAAATCCCAGAATAATGTACCTGCTTGAACTAAGATATGCCATACATTTCCTGGATATCACTTTTATGTCTTTGCAGTACACACACACACACAGGTCGTTGTTTTGTGCTGCTACGCGGAGCTGTGAAATCCCCGCTGCCACTGACTGTTGCCAGCGTAAGTGCTGATCCATATCCAAGCGTGCCATATGTTTCTTGTCTAACTTATTGCTTTCCCTTTCCCAATAAAGTGGCAGAATAAAAAGGCTTTTACAGGTCCCTGCGGGTAGCAGCTACTTCCAGTGGTAGTCACTGAGCTGTCGGGCTGCTGTGGTGACAAATGGCACCGAGCACACATTTTACTATTGCCATTTACAATGCATGATCCGGGCTATGCTGCTCAAATGACTGTGCAGCAACAACGCTGAGTTATGTTAGCAAGTCCCTGTGCAAATTAGTTTTGAGCCTGTTTTCAATTTATTAATCAGCCATTTTTTTTTTCTTGAGTAGCCGGCGACTTTTGAGGTGAAGGTGCATTTGTAGCTACAAGTGTTCATAATATAAAAATGTGTTTTTCATATCTGGCTGTTGTTCTGCTGCTGTAACATTAGAAAGGTTCTGACTTCGATATGTGAAAATGTGGGAGCCGTAAAGCAAACCCTACGTCACCAGGGTCTAGGCTACGTCTGCTGAAAACATCATCATCATCATTTGGCAAATGCGGTCACTATGACGTGGTGGTGGCCATCAAGGCCCTCTCGCGTATAGAGTTTATGTATTCAACAATATGACACTAAGGTGTTTTAAAATGACACCACATTTCCCCCCGATTATTCCCGATTACGGCAGAACACAAGGTGCAGCGCGCATTTCCCAGATCCCAGAGGCGCGTAACCGGCGTTTCCGTGCGTTCAGCATCCACCACGCGGCCGTGAAGTTCTGTGCTGCGAGAGGTCCAACGCACGCGGCCGTCAGGGGGCAGACATCAGTCGGGAAGCTCTCGGAGAAACGTGGCTTCCTGGTTTCTTGCTCACCGGGCAGCAATTACAGGCGCGCGCACGTACCTACACGCGCAGGCAAAGGATGGAATAAACACATATTTAACACGTTTCTTTTTTTTTCTTCTTTTTGTATAGGTGGAAAACAAAACTAAGATAATAGAAACAGGAGATAATGACACAGGAGAATAAAGAATCTGTCTCTGAGAGAGAAGTCTTAAAAGCCTTAAAAGATTCTACTTCGCCATCACTTTTCACAAATACCGTATATAGGAATCGTGCGTGTGGTGTTTTACATGTATTATTATTAGGTTTTTTTAAAATGTTATATCCAAATGAGACAGAGAATGAGGGAAGGAGGCAGAGAGGGAGAACTACACCGAGTGACACGGAGTCTAGCGTGGTAGCCAGAGGGCGGTGGCATTTCTCCCTCTCTGCGTAAACGGAGAGCGCGGAGCGCACGGAGAGAACAGCAGAGCTTTGTGGCGAAGCAGCAGCAGCAGCAGCAGCGCCGCTGACACGAGTGAAGGGACCCCGTGGCAGTTCCCACCACCTCTCTGTTCCCGCAGCTTGACCTGCGCCTCCTGACACGGACCTCCGCACCGGGGACTACAGGCGGGCACACTCAGCCTCCTTTTTTTTTTTCTCCCGCTTTTTGCACTCGTTTGATTAATCTGCAGACCTTGAGGTGGAGGAAGGAAAGGGAGGGGAGGGGGGGTCCTCATTTCCCCCGCCGAGGAGTTGCAGTGCTTGTGTTTATGTGCTTTACGCGTTGCCTGTAATGGGGAAAAGTGGACAGAGAAGTGGAATAGGACGCGGAGGTTGCAGCTTGCTGAGGATGTGTGCCACGCCGGGGATCCTGCTCCTCGTCATGCTGCTCGTACACCGAGGAGTCGCCCAAGGTAAGGCTGGACGGAGCATCTTCTTCCACCTTTCTTCTTAATACACTTTCATTGTTTTTAGAGTGATAGTAGCATCCCGTCATTGCCGAGATGCGGCTGCGCGTCCGTCAGCAGACGGAGGAGCCAGAAAAAAAAGCTCCAACCAGGGAGGGTTTACTTTATGTTGTTGTTGTTGTTGCTCTATTTCCATTTAAATGGAGCTGATGCTGATGAGGGAGATCGCTGTGCCGTCAGCGGCTCGAGGCGCTTGACCGCGTAAACGTGTGCGCGTTCTCCTGACCCGCTGGAAGCGCGCGGTGCCAACTGCGAGGCAAAACTCGCAGCCCGGCGACCGACTGATAGGCGGATCAATTTGGGACGATAGAAACGCTTTTGCTGTGAGGGGGGGGGAAGTCTCTATTAATAAGAAATGCATAGAAACTGTAGAGGCTGTTAAAAAAAAAACTATTTTTATGACGCCCGTAGCCGACTAACCAAATGGCTGTGAGCCCCGAGCTTTCAGTTGTTTAACGGTGCAAAAGCTGTGACGGGCAGCACTTAAGAATGCGCGATTCTAGCCGACTTTGCGCGTGATCGCGCGGCACTTGGCCCCGGAGAGGCGACGGATCGGAAGCATATCGACCTGTGCAAAGTCACGAACACGCGCACAGCCGCGTGGAGCAGAAGCGTGGAGATGCAATTATGCGCTACCGACCTCGCAGGCAAAACTGCTGGAGATGAAATGCCACAATCAAAGCACGGTTATTGGCTCATAAAGAGACCCCCCCCGCCCCCCCCTCCAAGCCCCCTCCCAGTATTTAAAACGCTACACTAGTGGAACGACGAGGTGTTGTTTATTAGCACCGCGTCGCCACCATCGTCCCCCGGGGAAGCATAGCAGGCAAATGAAAGTGATATTTCTGAGGAGTGACATCCAGCCGAACCGCGCAGGGTGTTTGCTCGCACAGCAGAGACTATAAGAAGCCCCAACTTTACACCGCCTGGATTATTTTAATCTCATTCGTCTCTGTTGAGAGCGTCACTGTCCGAAATGCTGATACGCAACACCTTTCTCTCTCTCCCTCCCTCCCAGGGACTTCCTCAATTAATGTCAGCAGGCAAGTTGCTTAATTCACCACCTCTCCCCCCTGAATGCCTCAGTAACCGCAGAGGTCAGCCCTTATAACAGCCACTTACGGTGGGCGTCATCCTCTATTAATGTCTCAAAGTCTCATAGTCTAATATGCTATTAGGACTCTTGTGTTGCTTTAATCTTTCGCCTCCATTACAAAATGTTCCGTCTGGATGCCTCTGGATACAGTAGGTCGGCTCGTCCACACCGCGATGTAATTAGCTCTCAACTGTAGTAATCTTCTGAAGGTTCACGTGCTGAATTTGAGAATTAATCCGACATATTGCTGCTGCTGCTGCCTCCTTTCTCTTGTTGCCCAGGGGGATAACATTTCAGCAACACCCACCAATATTCATTATGACCGTTCCCTATGGGTTTACTGTTAAATCAATGCATTGCAATTTAGACACACGATTTGAGTAGGCTTTCACCAACCTGCGATAAATTACAGCTCGGCTCTCAATTTGACTTTGGTAGAGAAATATCGTAATTGGAAAATAAAACAATTGATGAAAGTCATTGTTGTTCCTCATCCCGCTGCCCTTTTTTGGAAAAAAACAACAACAATATTTCTGGTCTTCTCCTGGTTTGGGCTTTTCTGTAATGTCCCTGTTTGCTATTTGGTTCCTCCTCCCAACTTGACTCGTGTCTCTTTGATTCTTTGATTCTTTGGGTGTGAGGCGTCACTCCATTAGTTCTTCTACTGAATGGAGAAAACACACAACACATTGACTGAACTGCAGGGATGGGGGGTTGAAGGGTGGGTGAGAGGCCTGCTCTGTGTACATAGCTAATCCGCTACGTACTTCGGTGCTGGATTCAATTCCTCGTCTACTCAGGTAGAGATTTTCCCTCTAAATACCCCAACAAATGCAGTTTCTTTTCATTTTGTCTTTCAACAGAAAAACGAATTAGTAGTTTTTAACCAAACTATTCTTATGACCTCCAGTTTAATGCTGCTTTGGAATATGTGGTTTGATGTGGCTGAATAACTGAGTTTGTTATTGACGTTCTTATAATTCAATGTTCAGGGTGATGGCTTTTGTGGAAATGCTGCTGTCGCTGTTGTGGGGAAAAAAAGAAAACGTTATTCTGCACAATTATTGGGTTAAATCCCAGACACAGACGTCTTTCTCTCAGCCTTACAGGGCCACAGAAACCGTGTTACACAATGGAAAAGTCTCTTAGCTGACAAACACACAGGAGAGTGCGTAGGTGAGACCCTCTCGTGCCAGTTGGAGGGCCTGCATCTGCCTTCCAACCCTCGAGCTTCGTAGCCATTAGCTGAGGCCCCTCACATTTGATCTGAAACCGACAGGTGTCGAGAACACTACCAAGTCTGAACAGTCCATTTGTTTGTTATGATGACTAAATTGAGTTTTCCCCAACTTTTTTTGTGTGTTTGCGACGTCAGTTTTCCTCCCGCCTTCTAGCTCACGTTTCTGAGGCTTGTTGTGTTTCAGTTGGAAAAACCCTTTTCTTTCAATTGAACAGAGCCAATCATTCCAGACTACCGTGTTCTCACTCACTTGGTGTGTTTGTGTATCGTCTGGGGGTGAAGAGTCGTGTAGCTGAGAGTGTGCGTACTAACTCGGCAGCTTGGGGTCGTTCTCAGAAATCCTGTGGTGAGTGTGTGTCTATACGTGTGATTTCGTACATGTGTGTGTCCGCTTAGCATCACAACGGTGCTCCAGGAGATCTCACATGGTATTCTTTTGTGTGTGTGTGTGTATGTGTGTGTGTGTGTGCGTGTGTGTGTGTGCGCTTTTGGCCTTATGATATTGCCAGAGCTCCCATGCTGTCTCCCATTATGCACTGATCCTGTCCCATGGTGCACTGCAGCCATCCAGGGTTTAATGCTTGTGGGGGGACGACTGGGAATCATTGGAACTAAAGAGGCCAATTTGATTGGCCAAACTTTACTCCAGCTACCGCAACGCCATCGGGCCGAGCAGGATTTATCTGGTACATTTAACGCCATTTCTGTATCGGGGCGGAAGGGTGAGGATGAAGGGACGAAGGAGGGAGAGATCTCTTTGGGTGGTTTGTACCACCTTTGATCACTCCACTAGGACTTGACAAGCTGACTGACTGCTCCACACACACACACACACACACAGTACACACACACACACAGAACACACACACACACACACAGAGAACACACAGCAAGATTTTTCTGCAGTCAAACAATGCTGTATTCTGTCTGCATTCTCTGCGTGTGTGTTTGTGAGCACGAAGTGCGCGTGAGTGTGTGTGTGTGTGTGCTCGGCCAAGCGTTCACAGGGGTGTGTGAAAGGAAGTCTTTGACTGTGTCTGGGGCTGTTTTGTAGAGAAGACCCTCCTGCTGCTACAAGCAGCCTGGCGATGGCAGATTTCCCTCACCCTCTCTGTATTCCTTTTTTTAATATATGTTTTACATTTTGCTTATTTATGTGTACATGTTAAGAAACATATGTTGAGGTTTGTCCAGCGATCGTATGTTTCTTCACCCACATCTGCGGTGTATTGATCTTAAGTTTGTTCCTACGGGGCAGCCATGGCGTCAACGTTAACCCGCACTGAATGCTGGGTATGCCCGGTTATTGTTCAATTTCAATAAACAAGTATACACGCTTCCTCCTACACAATCTCGTGTCCAATCCTTTTTACTTGTTGTATAAATAACGGATGTCAGATACAACAACATCTCTGTCTGTCTTTGTCCTCCAGTCTCCATCCAGCTGGTGAAAGGTTTATGCCGACCTTCTTTCTCCTTGGCCTTTTATGTTCAGCCATTCACCCAGTAGATTTAATGTTTGACTGGGAAAATGCTGTAGCTTCATCATCCAACAGCATTCATGTGCATATTATATAGACAGTTTACTTTGAACACAGAGTAATTAGGCCTCAGCCTATTTCAAGAATCAAGAGCCGGAAACGTGGGTTGTTTGTGAAGCGGGAGAGACATTTTTGTAGCCTTTTTTTTCTTCGAGGAAAGCACAGATGAAATCCGACTTGGAGGACCCAAGTGTGGTTTTCAGAAGGCCGTGTTGACAAAAAAGCCTCACACCGTTTGCACCATTCACTATCACTCCCTCTGTGTAGGGGAAAACCCAGGATGTAACCTAAGAATGCGTCCTTCTGTGTGTGTGTGTGTCTGTGAGGGCACAACGATTTGCCAGAAACGGTGCGAGTTTGAGAGAAGAAGAGCAACGAGAAGCTAACTCAGAAACTGATTGGCAGTGTCTCCTGCTGTTAGGCCTAATTCCTTCTCCAGTTTCATGTAAAGATCGGCAATTATGAATTTTTCATGGCCTGCGAAACCTAAGGCCTCATTTGGGGCTCTCATTTCCAGGCTTTTGGTTTCAGTTAGTTGTTTGTGTATGTGGTAGGTGTGTTTGTGCACAATCAATGGCCTACTATAAAGCTCCCAATGGTCCCATGCAGTGCTGCACTGGAAAACATTAAAAACCTGTTTTTAACCACAGATTTAGAGGTATTCTACCGCATTATGTTTACGATCGCATTATTAAATCAAAATGCAAGAGCAAAACAAAAGGGAACTTGGTATTAAATTCACCCCATGGTGGAATAGCCGGTTCACAGAAAAATTCCATAATATTGTTTTCGACAAGCTAACTCTGAATTGAATTCTCTTGTCGGTTATTCAGCCTGCAGCCGGGAGAAGCAGGGCGCCTTTGATTTCCGGAATAAACAATCGGGTTTCAGTGAACTGAAGCCACCATACGCCAGGCCACAGATTTCTGTACTGTTGTCCATCGTCTCAATTCCTCTTTCTTGTCATCTGGCCTCATTTCTTTTCCCCCTCTGTGTCCAGCTTTCTCTCCTTCCCATCTGCTCCCTTCTACATTAGGTTGGCCTCCCTCGCTTTTTGCCCCTTTTTTGTTACTCTTCTTTTGCTACTGTCTCTCCCCACTCTGTCCCCTTTCTCTGGTTAGATTTACACAGTTTAATTAGAGTGTGTGCCAAACAGTGGACATATTGTTGTGCATCTGAACGGGGCCCACAACCAGCTGGAGGTTTGTGTGTGTGTGTGTGTGTGTGTGTGTGTGTGTGTGTATGTGTGTGGGGTTAGGTCACAAAAACATGGTGGAAACATATCAGTCATAAACACAAAACGGTCTAATACACCACAGAAAAAAATGTAAAGGGAAGGAGAAGGCTCCTGTCCATGGAAATTTCTTTCCTTTCCTCCAGTAAATAACCCGGGCTGGTTTACTCCCTTCAAAAGTAAATTGTTTAGCACACTGTGCTTATTGAAGACAAGCGATTGCTGGAGAAAGTTATTTTTTTCTTTCCTTTCCTTTCGGGTTCTCTGTGTGAAAACCCCCATCTCCAGATATTTTTCTCATGGCCCTCTTATTAAAGAAAGCCTGCTTATTTGAGGATGTGTATATCATGTGTAAGCATGTTCACAGATTGCTGCAGAACCTTTATGAGACAGGGTGTCCCTCCTTAAAGACACACAAATGCAAAGATGGATTCCTAGAGTGCAGACGCACGCGGCCGTCAGACGCAGGTTTGGCTCAGTGGTGTGTTTGTGTGAGCAAGCAAGTGGGATTTGTGTCACCGTGACTATGTGATTAATCTCCCATTGACAAAAGATGACGTGCCTCAGCAGGGGGTGCAGGAGGCTGCGATCTCGCGTCCTTTCTGTTTTCTCTCAGCTTGTTAAGGGCATTGTCCTGTTTTGAGAGACTGCGAAAAGAAAACAACAAAAAAGATCTTAGTAGGAACGAAGGGAGTGAAAAATAATTTAAAGAAGAAAAAGTGGGGTGGGTGCTGGGTAAGGAGAAGGATTTTTTTGGGGGGGGGTTTGGAATTTTTGACGCACATGCTACTTTTTGATTGTAAACGAAGAGGGAAGGAGGAGGAAGCAAGGGGAGCAAGTGAGCAAGTGAGCAGGCGGGCTGAGCGGCGTTAGGAAGCCGCCTGGAGGATTAGGCTCTTCCTCATATCTTTTGCCACTTTTCTCTTCTCCTTTGCAACTCTTTGTCTCCCCCTCTCCCACTCATTTTTCCACATCTCTCCTTTTTTTACTGTAGAATTTTTTTCCCCTTTCACTTTTCCTTACGCCCTCAATCCAACGCTGCCCTCCAGCCCCCTCCAGCTGTACCCCCCCTCCTGCCTCCTCCAGCTGTACCCCCCCTCCTGCCCCCTCCAGCTGTACCCCCCCTCCTGCCTCCTCCAGCTGTACCCCCCCTCCAGCCCCTTCCAGCTGTACCCCCCCTCCTGCCCCCTCCCAGCTGAAACCCCCCTCCTGCCCCCAACCTGGTAATCTACTTGTCCATCTGAAGGAATATGCTGCAAAAACCTGAAACCATAATTACTATAATCACCACTGTAACATTTTACCTCCTAGGCTTATGTGTACACCCACACCCTCCACGCACACACACACACACACACACACACACACATGCAAATAAAAACGCACATAAGTTTTGCCTGTTTTGAAAGGGTTTATTGTTATTCTGTAGGATCTCTTGGAAAAGGGGATTTAGCATCTCTTATGAAAAGGTTTTCTGTTCCCTGTTCTCCTGCTGGAGACATGATGTAATTCACTGTTGTGTACCTTGTGTAGGCTTAGCAAAACGAGGGACCAACACACCCACACGCGGGCCGGAAAGAAAGCTCAACGTGGACCAAAACGTTGTTACATTCAGTTAGAGTCTACAGCGTGTGATCGGTACAAAGGTACCAACACGCTGTGTTGTTCAGACCTCCATATGGCACAAGTCCTTTCACTTCTTATGGCTCCACACGAGCTGTAATAAGGAACCCGGTATATTTTTCCCCCGCGGGTGACAAGATTTCGTGTAAGCACTTTGCTTTGATTCATTTGAGCACAGCACTGTAAGTGGCTAATGAATACGGGAAGTTCTTTGCTGAGACGGCGCGTTTGCGTGTCCGTTGTGCGGATGAAATATCACGTTGTTATGTCCCCGAATCATCCACGCTCGCAGCGCATTTCTCCTCACCCCAGAGGAGCACAGGTATAGGATGGCACTGTAGGTGGAGAGAGGAGAAAAAGAGAATAATGACTTTCCGAGCGTACAAAAGTCTTTTGTTCTGTGGGGGAAAAAAAAGAGATTGTACAAGGGTGAAATAGGCTGGAAGTCAGAAGCGCCGGGCGGGGGGGGGGCAATGCCGCGCGGGTGGGAGGGAGATGGAGAGTGAGTGAGTTGGATACGGGGACGAGATAGGGAAACACTGCGGGGGCGGTAATTAATCACCGAGAAGGAAGAGATTTGATGAAACACAACAGTGGGAAAGGGGATTTCTGAATCATTTACCTGCATCACGCAGAAGCAGCGGCGTTTGTGCGTTTGTGTTGACCTGTTGGGATCAGAGGCAACGGGACACAGGCTACATCTAAAGAAGCTGACTCCTTCTGGACGGGCAAGTTTTAAGCTTTTATTGGTCGGAATAATGAGGACGAAAGGCAACCATGTTCACACTGTGAACATCACAGAGGAACCCAGCCGAGCAGGTTTCTCCAAACGGATGCAGTCGCTGTGATGCTGATTTTGAGAATCAATTGCATCTGTGTGATTCAGAAGAACTTTCAGAAGCCTCTCTTTTCTTTCCACAGCGGTGGTGCTAAAATTGAACAGTTTAGAACTGTATAGTCTGTTTTTTTTGCTCAATGAGACCTACTGCAGCCCTTGTCTGCAGGGCTAGACAAGGGTTTGTTAGATATTAAAATAAACAAACGTTAGCTTTCCTTTGTCTGTTATTCGACTTACACGTCTGTAGAAAGTTTAGCGGATGCATGGATGAAAAATCAGCCCTTTCTTCTGTGTTGGTTTGCCCTTTGTTTCTGTATGAAAAAAGAGAGTGAATTTATTCCTCACTTGTCTGGCTGCACAGAATAGATTGTTTTTTTCCTGCAGGTCGTACTTCTACATTACCATCCCTGTGGTTTATTGCATGCGGCTTGGTTTGGTGTGCACGACTTGTTGTGTAGGTTTTCCTATAGGGAAGTCACTTCAATATTGAGAGTAATAAGGTGCAATAGGAAGAAAACATAACGGGCCACCCTGGTATTGGTTTCATATTGAGGGGAAATGCGTACAGACGTTGATGGTGTGCACTTCTTGATGTGCACACCATCGAAAGTCAGTTTATAAAAACTGCACATGGACAGAAATAAATATCTACAGGCAAATGAGGTAATTCATAATGGATTAAAATCTGTTTAGATTAAGGATGAGCCTAAAAATTGTATCTATATTTTGTATACATCGAGAAAGGGCCTTTTATTCAGTGGCTTCAAAAAATCCAGAGAGTCAAACATTTGCCACCAACTTTACTAAGCACTGAGTCAGCTGCTGGTGCACATAATCAGATATGACTTTTCGGGAAACGCCGTTTCCAAAGAGGCTTAAACTAAATGGGGTGATGAAGAGGTCAATGGATTAAAGCTTTACAGTTGTTTTGAATGATTGGGAGATTTAAGATCTTCTCTCCACCAACCTCTGAGTGAAAGTCGCTCCACATTGTGACTTAGCAGTGAAGCCACTGACTTGTGTTGTATAGTTTCAAATAGACAATGCTTTGTTTTCATTGATTCTCTCCCACACAAACTGTGTGTGTGTGTGTGTGTGTGTGTGTGTGTGCGTGTTCAAGCAAATATGACTTGTGTGTGCAGACGTGTAGCTGTGCTCCTCTGATCTGAGCCCCCTGGCTCTCCAGGGTGTATTGTCTTACAACATTTATCAATGTTTCTAGAAAATAAGCTTTTGGATTGAGCTAAAGAAAAATCTTTCTCTTTTATTCTATTTCACTCCTGAGGTCGGTGTGTTTATATTCCAACCCACAAAGATTACTCCAAGGCTTAAGGCTCGTACGGTACTAGTCTTGAATTCCACTGCTTTTTCTTTCTGTACTTAAAGTTAATTATAGATTATTATGCAGATTCTTGTCTGAGGTCATTGGAATTTATTGTTTTTTTTGTACTATGAAGTGACACTTTGATTTGCCTATATTTTGATTAGCATTCAAGCTAAAAAGAGAAATCTGTATGTGTGATATGATACTAGTATTTAATGGTGAGTTTTGAGACCACTCGTGTAAGGAAAAACAATTTTTCTTTAATATTCTTGTTTAAACTAGAGTACTGTTGTGGTTTCCCATCGTTATCTGTGTTTTGGGAAGATGGAGATTCCGCAGTGATCTGAAAGCTGATGAAATTTAGATGCAATTTAACATGTAAAGTGGCACAGACACAAGTTTCACAATGACATGAAAAAACAAAGGGGATCTAAATTGGCCAAATGTATACAAAAGAGACATTTTCCTCTTTCAAATATTGTTGGTACTGTGTGTTGATATTTCTTCAGTAAATAACATGAGTAAAATGCAGCAAGTGTGACGGATTCCCGGTCTTTTTCCTAATGAATTTACAGTGCTGCTTTGATGTTGTACAACAACTTAGTCATAACGAGGAGCACTATCTTATTATCTCTACGGCAGCACTGCTTTTAATCCGGAGCGGGTTCGACGTATTGTTTTCTCAGCATCATTTAGCTCTAATGAATGCATCTATTCTGTGGGGTTGTTACAACATCATGCAGCTCTTTATCTTGCACATTTGAAACCAACTTGTATGTCTTTAGAAAACAAGTTGGTAATAACCAGTATGAAAGACTTTTGCTAAACAAATGACTGCTGGTTTGGGTGATGCTGTTCGGTAGTCGTTCTCCCCGATGACTGGCATGAACACCCACTACAGACGATTGAATCCAATTAAAAGAATTGTAGGCACTGAAGTGGTGTACTGAGCACATTATACATCCAAACGTAATTTGATTAATATCATGGTGATGATTTATGACGAAAATAGTTTTCCCCACTTAAAGGCAGAAGTGGTGATCTTTTTCAATGATTTATTACAAATATTTTTAAACAGAAATATCCACCCGAGTGTGGCCGACTCTTGAGTAGCAGCAACACCTCCAAAATGCTATGTGTATTTATATATTAATATTTTGTTGTGAGGAATTGTTTCTTGTTTTTTCGAGTTTTTTATTTTTTTAAAAATTTTTGGGGCCACCAGAAACTTGTTTTCCTTCTCAGCTTGCAACAAAGCCCCTGTTTAGCTGTTATTTCAAAGAAATAGAAACAATATCTTCCTGATAGTTCAAGGAGTGAAGAAAGTTCATTTTCGAAAAAAATATACCTGATTTAATGACGTCCATCGCAAATAATCCAACACATTTCTTAGGATTTTAGTGTGTTCACCTCTATCCGATATAATTTTGCTTTTTTTGTATTATGTTTTTTTGCCATTATCATCCTCATCTCTCCCAGGACACAGCTGGTGTAGTTTTGCAACGGTCTTCAGCACACAAACTGGCTCACTGTCCACTGACATGTGGTTCAATAAGCCTGCCAATACCAGGACAACACACACACACACACACGCACACACACACACACACACACACACACACACACACACACACACACACACACACACACACACACACACACACACACACTATACCAAGGAAAGCATCTCTGCCCTGTTGAACACTGGCACACATGGGGGTGTCCACACATGGCAGCCAACACGCACACAGAAACACACATAATGGCACTGGATGGTTATTTTGGCGGTGAACGGGTGGATGGACACGGTGTCTCCATATGCAGTAGCTGTTGCGTGGCAGGTGCCAGTTTTATTATATCCTGTCACCCACTGACCATATCTAATACATTAGCGGTTGGGAGTTTCAAAAGGGTGGCAAAAATAAGCTGCATTGTTTTAGCAATCTGTTATATTCAATTATGTTTGTGACCAAACTGAAGACATCTTTTGGGATTATGTTAAGCATTATATGGTGATGTAGCTTAAATGTTGTCATTTTCTGAGTTTAGAGTAAGTTACCTAATTTGATATTAAAGGAGTACCGAAGAAGACGTCATAAACAGTATTCACACGCTACGTAGGACTCACTGTATTTCTTGTGAAAATTCAACTTTACCTTGTGTAAAAATTGGTGAAATGTTCTTTTTTTATTTGATGTTGAGTAATTAATGAATTAGTCATGACAAAAAAGTCTGCTATGCTAGTGTAATATAATGTAGTGCTACCCAGCTTGTTTAATATGCCCCCACTACAACTAGCTAACGTTATTATTTGTGTCACCTTCAAAAATTAAAGGTTCATCCGATGTTTAATGTGAATAAAATAGTCTTAGACCGCCTACTTACTACGTTCCTGTCACTACCGACTGACTGAGTCGAGTGGAGATCGCACAGCGCTAGCAAGCAGTGGACCAAACCACTGTGAGGCAAGGGAGGGGGGTTTGTATTGTTTTACTTCTTACACAGATCTAAGTATACATCATTGTTATTTACAATACACACCATTGTTTTAATGATATTTCTAGGGGGAACAACCCTTAGATGGGGGGGTCCTAACCCCCCTCAGATTTACGTCCTCGTCTCTCTCTCTCTCACACACACGCACACACACACACGTCCACAGCGCAGCAGGCGGAAGGGGGAGAGAGCGATACGATCAGGAGACTTGTTTAAATTATGAGAAATATGCTGTATACGTGTCACTAGATTTGTCTCTAGTCGCTTTTGACACAAAAGTCGCCAGGAGGAGGATTTGTTTGTCATAATAGTCCAACCACAACCGCATCGGACACATTCCTGACCTGAATAATTTATCACACTGCGCATGCGTGAAATGCGTTAAAAAATTGATGTAATTAACGACAAACATCTAATTACGCCGTTAGTGCACTATTTTTGACAGCCCTAATAAAAATATGTTCACAACAGTACACCAGCAGTGAAACTATTAAGTGTTCAAAGAGGAATAGTCTAGATAAGACTATCACTTTGAGTACGATCTCCATTGATTATTAACGCCAGACTTAATCCGATTCTTTAAGGTACCTAATGCTCAGTTTAGATATAGATGAGTAAATTATTGTGTTTTAGCTAATGAAACGTGTTGAACAAGACCTATTGACTCACTGTAGGGGAGAAGAATATTGAGATATTTGGAGCAAAACATTGCGATGTTAGAATTTGTCTGCAAGTTACTGTTCTGGCTGCAATTCTGATTGAGATAACAAAGGTAACATCACAAAACCCCCTCTGACCTGGACATCGACCTCATACGAATCTGTTACCACAGCTGCGCACAATTTCCATTGTTGCCTACTTGTTGATATGTGCTTGATTGCTTGTGGTGTTTGGAAAGTAGCCATCTTTGTGCTATAAATGACGCATTAGGAGCCGGTGACATCATGTGGGGTTGCTTGTTCTGTGAGCAGATGAATGGTCTTGAGATTTGTGTCCCAGTATCAAAGCAGGGTTATTTCACCACATCAAAAGAACTCGATATAAGTGTCCGCGAGCTTCCCTCGTTTTCTCCCTATCTCTGTGCTCATCCCATTTTTGCTCTTTTACACTTTATTCCCTTTCATCTTTTTCCAGTTTGGGCCGAGTCTCTTTTCGTCCTTTCTTTCCTCATATCTCTGTTCCTTTCTTCCTTCCTTCCTTCCTTTCTGGGAGAAAGGGAGATTTATACTTGAAACAAAAGACGCAAGGAGGGAAACTTTGCAGAAACATTTGAAGTGTTTCCCCCTTCTCTGATCCGGGAAATGTCATCCCCACCCAAGAAACAGTTTCAAAAGAAGCAGAAAGTATCTGGCTGAAGCCAGACAATGCCCACGGCTCTCTGTTCGTCCTCCAAATCCTTGTATTGTTGCTGTGGTTATTTGTGTTGCTTCTTCCTCTGGGCCCCTCCAGGGTTTTTGTTTATCTCCGTTCAGTGCTGAGGTCTTGTCAGAAAATGAGGGGGGGGGTGAGCTGCCGTTTTGGCCCCAGGTCAAGTCGCAACTCAGTTGAATAATGAACTGAAACTCCCATTTAATGACAAACCTGTCAGTTACTTCTGTTTTCCATTTTGGTTCATTCATGTTTTTGTTGCAATTTTGTGGAATTATTTTGCCGTTAACATTCCGTAGCGGGGGGATGCGGGAGGGAGAACATTGTAGGCAGAAACATAACCTCCTGGACAGGTAGCGAGTCAGGTGTCTCGAGTATCCTGTAATTATCTCTTGTTAGAAAACCATGAATACAAAGGCGCTCGTAGGCAGTCATGGACGTCCTTCTTGCATTGCTTTCTGCTTATGACAAATTAACTTACTGCCTTTTTTATGTAGATGATCCTGAAAAGGAATTTGATTGTTACATTTCATTTTCTGTGAATGAGCCAAAGAGCTCCACTGAGCACGGCATTAAGGTCTAGATCACGGGTGCGCATTACGTCGATCGCGATCTACTAGCAGATCTCAAAGGCAGTACCAGTCAGCCCGTCCTGCAACCGCTAGCACAAGCAAAAAGTTTGGGGAGCCCTGGTGTAGATCGCCATGACTTGGTCGGTTGAAAAGTAGCTCGCGAGGCAAACAAGTGTGAGCACCCCTGGTCTAAATGTTCGAGAGCAAATGTGTCACAACTGGTTCAGTCTCTAGCTGAAAGGCCCCCATTAAGCAGCATCCAATAAGGAGCAGTCCTCTTCACCGTGCTGCTGTGTAGTTTAAGTCCTTTAAGCTTTTAGTTCCATCACTTTTGGTCTGTAGGGCAGACAAGTGTAGGTGTGTCGCATGAATTATTTACAGAGCTTAGGAGTTAAAATAACAAAATACTTCACGCTTTCAGACAGACTGGGGCCATAGAGGTTGTACGGACGCTGTGGTCATTGTGCATTAGAGTTCTTAGGTGAAGGGCATTTCAGAGTCCTGATATCCTGGAGTGTATCCTAAAAGGGCTGTTAATTCAAAAACTACAACAAAAACAGAAACAGAGTTGAATGATTTCATAATGATTTTATTTAAAACATACAAGAAATATTTCTCTTAGATTTTCTGAATATATATATATTATACAACTCAATTTGACGCAACTGTGTTGTACAGAAGCTCAATAGACAGCTGCTGCATTGGTATTCCTAGTCCTAGCACTGGAGCCTACACAATGGTTGCAGAAGTTTTGCCCCAAGGAAAGAGTTCCAATGGAATCGGGTCCATAGGATAGCTAATGAAAAACAAGGTACCCACTTTAATGTTGAGACGCCTTTTGAACTTCAGTCTTTTTTTAAGTGGTATTTCAGGCGATGGTTCCCCTACTTTGTCTCCACTCGATATCTAAACAAGACACCCTAATCTGTGGAAATAAAACCAATCGTATTTAGGTTTTGGAGACCAAGCACTGCAACTAATTTGCCTGTGGAAAATCAATCAAGGCAGATTTGCCCCAGGTAGGGTGTATTCAGCAAACACACACACACACACACACACACACACACACACACACACACACACACACACACACACACACACACATCCACAGATGTCTAGGAGCTGTGCTTAAGTAGATATTTAATCATCGAGGACCTTTTCCTGCTGGTCGCTCTATTGAGTGGGTCAGACACACACACCTTTTGGTGTAATGCAAACACACACAAACACACACAACCGGTCGCGTAGCAGTGTATTGATTCTTCAGTGTTGTTCTTGTGCTGTTGGTTAAACAAGACAGTAATAATGGAGCAACATTGTTTAGTCTGCTTATTGAACTGTGACTGCCGGACATTGATTGTTGATTTCTGCTTTATACATAATGTAAACCTGCAACTGTGACTTTTAGGAAGAGTGGAGGTGCGGGAGTCTGGGTTTGTGTGTCTGTTGCTAGCCTTGAGGAAGGAATAACCATGGCAGGAATAACCTCTTGGTTTTTTTTTGTTGTTGTTGAGTTTTTTAGTTTAGAGGTTGAAGCTCAGTCGGCACTGAGAGAGGAAGGCATGTAGAAAACAGGTAATCTTGGACGGAGGTCAACACTTATAAGAAGTAGAAGTTGGACAACAGGTAAGAAAGAAGAATGATGGTTGCTAAAACAGGGCGGGAGACAGACGGGGAGAGCCGAGGAAAAGCTAGAAAAATTCAGCGAGGAAGCTGCATGCTGCAATTCATATTTTATATCTCCAGCATCCTTTGTATGTCTGATTCATTTTATAAACTGTTTTATGAGTCATTGCTTAAATAACAACATCTTTCACAAGCCATTAATCCTTAGCATTTTTTAAATACCAAACTGAATTTATTCAATAAACATCAACCCCTTTTTATTTGTTTTTTTTCCCAGATCAACTCAGAGTCAAATCTTTCCCAGATAGCAATATATGAACTTAAGGTTCTCATGAATCAACAATGAAATGATTTCACTGTTCTACCATAAATGCCCTCTAGCACCCTGCGCTGCTGAAGTATATTGCAACACATCTTCAAAATGAATAACATATGACTTAAGTCTGAGCTGCATTTATGAAGTGCCATCATGTGTGCTTCAAACGAATTATCTGAGCGCTGCGCATTTCCAGTCATAACAAGCTGTTTTGATATTACTCAAGGTTATGCCGTCTCCATGCCGAAAGCCCTACGAGCCGCCATGAATTATTCATCATAACTTGATTCCGAAATTGGTCATTTGTTTCCATGCCAAATCACTGTGCTAGTATAAGTACAGAATGCGTCAGCACCTAATGAGCCTCAGCATGTTTAGAATAGACACTTGGAGCACGTGATGTGTCATTATAGGGAACAGAGACTCTGAAGGACCTCAGACTTTTCATCTCTCAGGGCTCAGCAGTCAAATTGGTCTCTCTGATGTACAGATGCTTGGTCTGCACCTTCCGGTCTATCATTGAAGCTCTTCTCGATTCTCTATGGGCTCACTAGCATAGATGTTCTCGTATATACACACTTAACTAAGACACATTCAGTAATGTCCGCCGCGAGCCAACACACTTAGTTATACATATACATGAGCAGACAGATATTCACAGCGGCGACTGCTTGATGTAATTTCCTATGCATTTTTTATTCATAACACAGCGCAATGTGGTTGTTTTTTCCAAATGCAAATAAGTGGCATATAGCTTTTTTAAAAGTCTGTTTGAATTTGAATGGGTGCCTTTATTTGAAATGTTGGAAATAACTGCTGCCCTAAGGGGAATGTATTCTAACAGCTATACCTTGGAGCTTCAGTGCAATTTCAGTTTTTAAATCATTGAAAGACATTGAAGGAGCTCAGCGTGAAAATGTGCCGTTGATGCAAACAACGTCGCTCGGAGCTGTGTCTTGTACATCTTGAGCTCTTAAGGAGCCTGGTCCATCTGCTTTCTTCCTCACTTGCTCCTTGTCTTGCCCGGCCCTCACTTCCTTCCCTTATTTCCCCCGTTTCAGCACTTTCCCTCCTCTGGCTGCCAAAGGCCAGAGGAATTTCCCCCAGGGGAAGTGGGAGTGTTTGCGTGTGAGTTAGTTCAAGATATTGTGAATCTAAAGTAGTGTCTGACAGAGAAAGATAGCGAGAGTCTGAGAAAGGGATTGTGTCTCCCCTTGTGTTCGCTTGTGTGTACCGCCGTTCCTCAGGCTCTCTAATTGGGACTCGGGTTCTGTCTGTGCCGTGCTCCAACCATTTTGATGTAAGTCCCACATGAGCATCGCTGTAAATCTTGATAATGGTATTAAGCTTGTCGAGCCGTGTGCATGTATGTGTTTGTGTGTGCACAAGCACGCTGCAGGCTTGGGTACTACGTATGAATATTGGGCGGACTCTCATGCTCATGCTCTGCCCATTACCGTAGCAAAGACAGAACTTTGTAACACTTGCGACAGCTGACTGCGTGCTATAAAAGTATTTCAGAGTACCATGGGGATATACTTACACATACACAGGCTTACTACTTGGAATCGCAACATCGGGCAACACTGAGCTTAGTCCGGAGTTAACCACTGTGCAAAATCAAAGTGCTGAATGTGTAATACATCAGCACATTGCTGACACATTTGGGGTGGGAGAAAGTACTAATTAACGTGCACATCTAAGTGATGTGACGGTCAGATGTAAAGTGAAACAGCGCTCTGTGCGATAGAGGCGGGTTGACGTGTTCTTTTGTCGAACGTGTCACAGCACGCAGAAATAGGTGAGGTCCTGTCAGCATGTGCAGCGGGCGACGCAGCGACATTACGGCAAATCTTGATTAGTGTGAGCAGCTTCGTCTGTGCGGTGAGGGCACTCGTAATGTCACTCCACCTCTGCAGGTTCCAGTCTTACTGAGGCTAGTGGGAGAAATACTTTTATTTGATGCCATCCGATTTCGTTCCCTTTTTGGGAGACAGTTCCCACGGAGATCCATAACAGCACAATTGCGATAAATTTAGCATCAGTTCTGGCAGGCCAGGTAGTCAAGGCGCTGCTACGCTATTGGCCAACACACAGTCTCATCAGATGACCTGCTCCAGCTGAGCCGCATCAGCTGATCTGGATTAGCGCACTAGCTGGTCAAACCCCTCGGTAATGGCTACACTCAAACAGGGCGCCCTATTTAAAGCAGATTCAGCTTTGCTCCTACTTGCTTGCAGCTCGCTTCTCTGCCGCCCGCCACCTCCCCAGCTCCTCCTCGTGATGCATAACGTGGCATTTGCTTCTATGTTATCGTTGCCGCTCTGTTCATGTGGGGGAATAGCTCAACTCACAAAGTCCTAAAACGGTGTGAGCGTTCCCTAATGCCGCTGCTGTCCTCTGACCTGCTATTTCATGGTGCTCATGAAAGGTCGGAGGACTCCCTGAACAAAGCCACACCGCCAAAGATTCAATTCTGAACTCATACTGGATGCAATCTATCTGATAAAATGTTTCCTAAATCATTTTTATCGTCATGCGTGTTCTTGACTTAATGGACCTGACAGAACTATTGCTTGTACAAATAAAAGAAGAGACACATTTAGTGCTGTTTTGAAAAACAAGTTCCGTTGCATAAAGGAGTTGGATGGTATCATCCAGCTGGCTGATTGTCTCACTTGTTTTCGGCCTTTCATGAACACAAAGTCATTACAGAACGTAGTCAGACTGTCTGAATTACGCTCCTTTCAAGACATTTGAAGTGAAATTGCATTCGAGCCGTGGAAGGCAACTTGGCTGGTGCGTCTCTTTGATACTAATACTAATGTTTCAATCACTTGTGATTTCCAAAATGACCTCACAGCAGGCTCTTTAATCTGTTTATTTGTTTAGTTTGTGTGGTTGACTTGAAACAAGTCATGTCATGACAGGTTGATTTTCTTTTCAACTCACGGGAAATTACATTCCAACGTAACAACATAATTGGGTTTGGACTGAATGAAACCATATAAAAGTTTTAAATAACTGTGATACATTTCAAATGACATGTAGACTGTTTTGAAAGAATACATACGCAGTCTGTCCTCTTTATTCCCTATGAATGCAAATGTTGTACCAGTCAAAGGCAGTAAAACTAATGAGAGTAATGGGGTGGAGTGTACTCGGTGATGGGCTCGACATCATGGGAATATGTGGGGCTAAGACGTCCTATATTATATGGGAAGAGATGCCTGCAGCTGTTCGCGCTGGCTCTGGCTCAGTTTATGTCTCCATCTCTCAGAGCAGATGGAAAATATTATGATGCTGATGATGAGGGAGAGGGAAAGGATTGAAACACGTTAACGACAACAGAACGAACGAGAGGTGTGATAACAGAGAAAGACACGATAAAGGTTATGGTCCTTTCACACTTTGATGGTTTAAGAGACTTTTAAAGAAGTCATTATATTCCATAAATGTCAAACTAAATATCCATTGAATGTTATTCTCAACTCTCATTATTGACATAAGCTCTAGGTACAAAAAGGGGCTGTGCTGAAATATTAAGGACATGTCCCCCTTGGGGTTTTCATAACAGCATCTGTAAAACATAGCAGTAATAGTGTCTCATCATTATCAACAAACCACTTTTATCTGCATAATGCAGTATTTATCTTAAAATCACAGCTTGAGTTAGGAGGCCAATAAAAAACATTAAAGCAGACACGCAATTTACTCACACAGATACACAAATGCACACAGCTTCTTCCAATTCCCCATAATCCCTCTCCTTAACAAATTGTCTTGAGTTTAGAGTTTGTTAAGGGAAACAAGAGGGAATTTAATCGGCGGGACACCAGGAGGGGAATCTAATAAGCGAGACACGAGTGGGGCTTGTTTAACGATTTTTCTCCTTTCGCCTTGTTCAATTAGAGTACCTAGCTGTGATTTCTTTGCAGCTCTCACCCTCCCTCTGATCCAATTTCTATCTGTCGGTCTGTCTGCCGCTGTCTGACACTCTCTGCTGGGAAGTTTGCTTTGTGGTTGTCAAGGTTCTTCCCTCTATCGCTGCATAATCACTGCTAAACACACAGGAAACTGAGATTTGAATAGAAGTACTTACATCTTCAGGGCGAAAAAGCAGGTGCATAACATTTAGGCCACTGAGAGTCAAATTATCACATCTCTTTGGATCCAAAAGAGTTTTAGCTTCAAGTCATATTTATGCAACTCCGAGGACCTCAGAACGTAAACACTTAAATAAATAAAATGCACACTTTTAGAATAGCAACAAGAGCCCATTCATGGTGAAAAGAAAATACCAAGTTCCTTCTAACAGACGTAGATGGACTAGAGGTTTTGGTTGAAATCCGCTAATTCATCCGCTAATGGAAGGCGGCGAACGGCTTTGAGCATCGCAGCAGAGTAATCCTGAAAGGGCGTCACCTCATAACGGCCGTGCCGTACACCTTTGTTTAATATGATTGGACATACTAAGTCAGCTGGCAACCACACAGCTGGTAAATGAGCCATTAAATCTGAAGCATTACAGGTCAACTAATGGCAATCAGCTAATGCAAGTTTGAATTCGATAGAGCCTGAACCAGTGCTACCAGCAATCCTTCTACTGTGTGGTCCAGGAGGGGATGGAGGGAAGGTCCTTAGCTGCGCCTAGCTACGTAGTCACACATGCATTTTGTTTTACCGCACACATCTACATGTATTGGATCACAGTACCCAATGAGTATTCACGCACACCATCTGTTAAAAGTAATTAAACCACTTGGATGTAATTGGCTAACAATGGTGATGACGTGAATGAAAATAAATGGATCATTTTAGCGTGAGAGCTTCTAAACCGGGCTTTTCTGACCTTCTCTGACCGGCGCTGCTGCTCCGATCTACCGGAGCGACGTGTCCTCGCCCCCCTCCCCCCCCCCCCGCCTCCTCCTCCTCCTCTGTCACTTTCTCTCTCTCTCCCTCTCTCGATATGAACTCCGTGTCCCGGAGATGTGTCACACCTCAACGCCGGGACTGTCGGGGACGTTTACATCCTCATCATTAACACGGGTGACGGGGCTTTCCGTTTCCCCCGGCGACTGGACATTCTTTTGCCCGCAGTGACAGGCTGGGTCTCATCAGGCTTCAAGCAGAGGAGCGCAGAGCCGCTGCGGCGTGCCGGGGGTGTCTTTCCATGTGTGTGTTTGTGTGCGATAATGCATTCATGACGGTGAATAAGGGGAGGACTTTTATTTTTAGGGTTTTGTTTAAATAGCCCCTGCCAGAAGGCCTAATCTGTGGAGAGGATGATTCCTTATAGAAAAAATGCAAAAAGAAAATACGTAGTTTAGAATTGGAAGGCTAGAGAAGAATGTAATGTTGTTGTCGTTGTTGTTGTTTTTTAAGGGTGTGTTCTTATAGAAATGGGGAGTACAGGGCAAACGGGAAAGGTATTAGGAAACAAAGTAGAAGGGCAGCAAAAGAAGAATTTATAATAATTTGGATTCATGGTGTAAATTCCAACATGATAGGCTGAATGAGTAGTGTCCTGAACACTTTTAAGGCATTCTGCGTGATTTATAAAATTCCGAAAGAGAAGAAATGAGAATACGTAGGAAGACGGGCATCAGTGAGTTAGAGACACAGACCGAAAAACACTCGCAGAGTGTTCGCTCATTGCATTTGGTATTTCCACGAGAAGAGAAAAGCATCATAAACTAGAAACCATTAGCAGCCATTAGGCCGGTGTGAGTCAGCAGCGAAATAACAGCAGAGCATTTACCACACAACTTAGGCTGCATGGATGGAAGCAACTCAACTTTCAGCTGGCTGGACTGTGAATGCCACAACAAGATTTCCAATGTTATACAGGAACACACATATTCATGGGTATGTATACACTGCAAACACACAGACACACACACAGGTTATATCTCTCGGCCCTGTATTCACCAACATATTTATACTTCTGTGCCTGTGAGGAAATTCAAATGAATCTCATCTTAATCTTTCTGTTAACCTCAAACTAGTGTCATAACCCATTCTCTATGACGGATGGAGAATTCCCCTTATCTACAGAGGATGTCTATATGAATAAGAGTTTTGCTTTAAACCTTTACCAGAACACACACACACACACACACACACACACACACACACACACACACAAACAAACCCAGACACAGAGGCTTGGTCTGATATAATCCAGGACTCTGTCGTTTGGTTAATTTGTTTCCTGTGCATATGTCATATAGTCAGCAGCGGGAAAGGGCTATCAGCTTACCGGAGACACAGTCACAGATGCTTAAACACACACACACACACACACACACACACACACACACACACACAGTCTTAGTGTCAATCCTGTAACTGGTTAGAATTACTGGGTTTGGAAATAGATTTCCAAGTGCTCCTAGCATTTAGATTTAAGCACAGCCTCTGCTTGTAATTTATTTTCCACGTAGAACAAAAGCTCCTATTCATTTGCTGGCCCGAATGGGATTCCTCGGGAAATTGACACTTCATCTCTGAGGGGAATCATTTTAGCTGTATTAATCAATCTGACGGGTCTCCCTCTCCAGCTCACACACTTTCCCCCGCTCTGGAGCCTCGTCCGCTCCACCTAAGAGTTTGGTTGAACAGTCGATCTGCTGAGTCGGCCCCCTTTCTCCGTCCGTGCCGCTCCTTCCTTACCGCCCCGCTCCCTTTCCGTCTCGCCCTCCTCGCTCCCCTCCGTGTAAAGGAAACAGTTTAGGGAACAGTTAGTCAATCGGACCACTCCGTCCCGCAGAGGGAGTGCAGAATAACGAGCACTGCTGGTGGATAATGGCCATGATTTAGCTCCCCAGTCAAAAGGTTACACTGCTCTTGCTCCAGGATGAATGGACGTAATAAGACACCCCTTGGATAAGTAAGTCTCGCATGAGCTGCTCCACTGCCAAACCCCCAAAAGCCTACTTCAAGCAGTTATTTTACCGTTTTAAAGGGGAAACTGAGTTTTTTTCTAGCAAGGAATGTGTTTTTGAAAGAAATACGGTTATTGAGAGGTGGTGCGAGGTGCAAAGAGAGGGTTATGGATGCACAAACGAAAGGGGGAATAACAAGTGCTATTCACATTATCTCGACGGCACGTAGGAGAAGGCAGGGAACCGTTGGCCTCGTCTAATGTTCTCCTCGGGAAGCGGAACAGAGGTTCATATCTCGCTCACAACTGCTGTTAAGCATTCAGCACATGAAGCCAGTTTATTAAGTAATAAGGAACAGCAGCAATCAGTATTCATTCCATGTGACCCACAAGCCCTTAACTGTACGTTTCACGCTCACACGTTTGCTCTCCCCATGTGTGTTTTCATAGCTGTTGACATGGCAGGAGTGATTACACATACGTATATTTCCAGTGGGAAAGTGCTGGAGTTGGTCGTCTACGACACATAATGTCTTCGTTGCTCCGCTGGCTACTGCGGAAGCTGAGAGGGTGGTGCACACCCACCCACACGCACAAACAGGCAGGGTGGCAACTGGCTCCTCAGTCAACACTAATTAATGCCATATTGTGTGTTGTCAAGACAACTTTTTGCATTCCGATATTGCGTTTCTTTCCTTCAGTGGCTTTGTGCCATGCAGAGAAATCTGCTTCGCACTCGATCAGATTTTGTCACCGATCCTTGAAAAAATAAGTGATTTTACAGTTCAACAAGTTAGCAGAAAGTGACGGCTTGGTAATGTGCTCAGTTGATTGGTTGACTGTGATCTGTAGTAGACTCCTATGTGTTATTCTGCACACACAGTGAAAGAAACACACAAAACAGTAAAATAATAGTATGAATTGTGGAACGGAACATTTTACGCCAGCCAGGAAATGCAGCTTCTCTTGGATTTCACATTGCGTCATTGTTTTATTTATTTATTGACCAGGGTAGAAAAAGCTTTCAAAGTTACCCTGCTGAACTACTTGTCTTCATAATCACAGAATTAAAGATTTACCAATTTCGAACTTTACACTCAAAATCTGCACACATTTACTTCACTGTCACCAACTGCTGGAATGAATTTATTTTGCTGGAAAATGTGTCTTTTAGCCGCTTTGTCTCAAATTTGATTGTCTCTAACTTATTGCAAATCTCTATTCCATCTTAATTGGTATCTGTGTGTTTGCATGCGTAGGTAGATAACCATCTGCCCCGTTTGTCAGTCATTGTCGATACTGTTACAGTATGTGTGTGAGAGACGGAGACAGAAGGAAGGGTGGTTTACATTCAAATGGGCCGACAGCACTGAGCTAATTAGTGGGACTTTCATTCTCTGGCGCTTACCTCCGACAATCCTCCCCGTCCTCCACTCTGTCTCCTTCCACCTCACCCTGTCTGTCGCCCCTGCACCTTACCTTAAAGAGACCTTCATCCTCTTTCTTTATTTCTTTGACATTCTTATGCGCATACATGTATTATATATACATACACATACATCCCACAGTGGAAACAAATGGTACTTTTGAAGAACAAACGCTTCTCTGACTCTTATCTGACTTCTACTGGGCGTAGCATGTTTTCACAAATTATTCAAATGTCGGCAGGCCCCTTTGGGTCGTACCTGACCCAGAGCTCGGTCAGCCGACCCGGTGTCCTGCCGGATGTCGGCAGCGCCTCGTACACGTGTTGTTCGCGCTGAAATGGCATTGTCACGGCAGCGTCTCTTTGCTTTGACCTCTCTTCTATTGCTAAATGGGTTAGTGTGTCTTTGTGGGTTTTTTTTGTTGATTATTTTCTGTTGTTAGGTGAGTATTTTTGCATCCACACGTACAGTACATCATGTGACAGGATTGTGTTGTTTATCAATAAACACTGGTTGGCTCTCTAGATTGTTGGCCTGTATTTAAAGTTGGTACACAACATCCGCACATCCGCGACCCACACGCACACACAGAAATTCCTGTATACGTCCTTGTCATCAGCCACTGCTACACCTCTGACTTCCAGCTGGCTCCAGTCGGATGATTGACACGGGAGACAGCCAATTATAAAAGGCGGGGAGATGAACTCAACTTGGTAGCAGCAGGACGTGTCTGTTGATGAATAAAACATTCGAAAACTGGCTGATGGTTCGGTTTTGATTGTGTTTCACATTCATGTGATGTTGCATGTTGGTTGGCTGACAATATAAGTTGGGAAAAGTGTCAGGTGAAGTATAGTGTGTGTGTTTGTGTGTGTGTGCGCATGTACAGAAAATGCCAGATGGTAACACATGTCAAAATTCTATGCCAAAGTGGTACAATAAATAAAGCAATGATCCTGTGAGGAATTTTATGACCTTGAACACCAAGCAGTTGAGTTTTCTTTTCAGAAATCCTGAAACTTCCTTGATTTAATTTGCCGTCAAATGATTACATGACTCTTTTTGAACAGCATGTTTAATTTGGGAAAATTGTAGCTCCTCTGTTTTTTCACGAATGGTCGGTTGGATTTGTTGTCCTCGTTGTACACTCTACCTTTGCTGGAAGAATTGTGACTTTGGCTCATAGTAAAGCTCTAATGAATCGGGAGCAGTCCAAGTCAGAGGGCTGTTCACTGAGAACTCAAGCAAGGGAAAGAATGTTTTGCAGGAATGTGGGGCGGCCTGGGAGCGCTGAGCCACAAACCACAGGGTGACCAGGATGATGCCCCCCCCCTCCCTCCTCTCTCACCCTCTCTCTTCACATCGGCCCTCTCGGCTCCCCTGGCTACTGAAAGATGGAACCCAGGACAAACACCAGTGCTCTCATGGCGGCACTTAAGTGGGATGGTTGCCCATGTGGAAGTGTAACTCCAGCCTGAAGGCAGATCCACAGCGGAGTGGCCACACAGAATGGACTTTAAGCAATTTTACAAAACGTTTTTGGCCTCAGGGTACTTTAAAAAAAGACAGACACGGCTGTCTGGCACCCACGTAACCCAGGGTCAACTTTTACAGGGGACACAGGCTTGGGACACAGTCTTGCACAATTTGGGGCAAAGGAAGCCTGAAGGCTGCTTTGAAAAAAAAAAAGGAAAATTACTAACGCAAAATCAGAAAAATCGAAAGAAATTAAAACATTTGAGAGGGCGAAGACACATTTTCTTCTTTCCCACAAAAGAGTTTTGCTTAAAGATATTTATTATTTATATTTATATTTATTATTTATTTATTACTATATAGTAATAAAGAAATATTACTAATAGTTTTTTCCTAAAAGCAATAATAAGTAATAAAATAAAGAATTTGAGGTAAAAGACTAAAAACAACAAAAAACATTTGAGGGAGTCGGACGCCATTCTGTCTTCTTGATAACTTTTTGATCAGCAATGCGTCCAATATCACATCATCACATTTCATCATAGTACACATCTCGCTCCTCCCAACGTCCTTTCCCCAGATTCCCTCCGTGACTTTGCCTTTTACTTTAGTTTTTAGAGATTCTGTCTTTCTGACTTTGCTGTCGTCTAAGTCGTGACTTTCTAATGCATCCAGGCAGATCAGTATATAGTAGTTTAGAGCATATTATATAAAAACACACACGCATACTCGTAGCTGCCAATTGGCATCACAGTGTACCTGTGAGTGGTTGCCAACCAGATATCACAGATCATTTTCTCGGCACCACTTTGTGATCTCTCTCGCTTCCAGTAAGTCAACAATATAAAATCCACCATGCCAACACGTATGGCTCAACATTTCTTTCACACACCCTCATTCAGTGTGTGTGTTGGCTGGGGGGGGGGGGGGGGCAAGAAGAAGGCAAGATTAAAATTATACAAATGTATAATTTTAATCCTGCCTTCAGGCGCGAGCGCCCTGAGTACACGTTATAGGCTCCGACCTCATAAGCGTCTCTCCTGTGGACATTTAAAATACGGGAAAGAGAGACAGAAGGGGGAAGAGATGGGTGGGGGGGGGGGGAAAAGGCTGGAAAGACGGTAAGATTGTGCAAGAATATAAGATAAAATGAAGGAATTTCAAGACATCCGCCTCACCTTGATGAATGGTTACTTTTGTTTCCGCTCAATCGTTTATTATCCCACACACACACCAATATTTACAGTATATAGGATATACCTTCGGTAGGCTGAAATTGCTTTTCAGTGTGTGAAGCACACAGGGGACTATTTAAGCGGTGCTTTACTGCCGAATGGAGCACACTCCCTCTTTGTGTGTGTGTGTTGGTCTGGAGACATACTACATTTGCTCTCACATAAATTTAACAAGGCTCTGACGGACAAACGCAGCGTTTCCTTCCAAATTTCCCCCTCAGAGCTCACCTTTCAACACGTTCCCTTGACATCATTCGCGGGCTCTCAGACGTGCACAAATACAATCGCACCACTTCCACTTTACGTGTGTGAAATTCTCCCTGGAATGAGCGTCTCTTCCTGGTCCTCGTAGGGCCAGCCACTCAGGGGCCGGATAGCAATCTGTCCACCAATCAACACTAGCAATTACCAATCAATCAGGGAGTTTTTCCTGCTGCTAAACGCCGTTGACTTAATCTCTCCCTCTGGTTTGGCTCTGTGAGGCTCTGGGTGTCTTGTAGAATAACAGAGATTTCTCTGTTACACTCGACACACACACAACCACACAGGCACTTAAAAATGGGGACAAGCACACACATGGGGATTTGGAAAGTGGTTTTGGACATTTGCTCTCCTTCTAAGCACTTAAAAGGGATTCCAGCATTAGAAAATGGAGGGGAAAAGAAATGGAGAGGCATGAAGGAAGGGAAGGGGAGGGAAGTGTATCTAAACAGGATAATAGAGGAGTTGTTTCCTTCCTCACTGCTGCTTTAGTGCCACCTAGCACCACTGTTTGCCCTTCATAGTTTCTATGCATGGTACAATTCAACTTTCCTGTCCTTTGTTAAACTGCTATAAGACATGCAACTGTTCACTTATAGTCTCCAAACACACCTGGACTTGATGTATTTTTTTTTCATTAATGATAGCATGCTTGCAGTGATAGAAAAAGCAATTCCTGCTGTTTCTTATCCTAATTTCGTTCCTAATAGCGTGAGGTAGTCTGATCAGAAAGAATTGCATCACCACGTTGTTTCAGTCCTTTTTTTGCATGTGGCGTCGTAATTGACAAAAAATAATGTCCTGTCTTAACAGATGTACACACACACACACACACACACACAGCACACCAGCAGTACAATTTTCAAGCCAAACACAGACACTGATGGGAAGCGATTAGGAGAGGCGAGCGGAGCCAGCGGCCTGTCTGTGTTCCCCTCCTTACTCACTGATCGAAATGAATTGTTTGAGAGGAAACAGGAGGACGATACAAAACGTGGTTCCTTTTTCAAGGGAATTTTGTCCACGTACAGTGTCTTCGATTTGATGTGAGCTCATTAGTTTTGAGCCCAGAGTTTATTATCATAATTGTCTTCCTTTAATGAGGAGGTGAAGCAGTAAATGCAGCATAGAGCGACATATTGTTTTATCAAGAAGCCATAATGTTTAATAAACTTAAATAACCAAATCTACATTGGATAAGTGACAAATACAAACACCCAACACAAGATATTTCATGGAAACACCAAAGAACAAAATCTGACCACTTTTACTATTTCATCTTCTGAAGTACTTTTATTGGTAGGATCATAATATTTATCTGCTTGGGGGAGAACTTTGTCGCTTACAATAAAGGATATAATAGAAGTTTAATGTTATGTGATATCTGTGGCACTAAAAATAATATGTTTAGTGCAATATGTTCATATTTCTCCCGAAATTCCTATGGTTTCTAAATCGCTTTGCGAACACTTAATTCATTGCTGTCCTATTTCCACACTCCATCAGTTTTATTGACAATGACTACATTCCTTAAATAGGACATAGACGTTTATCGCACAGATCCCATTACAGGAACTAATGGCGGCCAGTGCAATAGAGCAAACTATGGCGCGAATGCACATATAAGTGCGCTATAAAAGTGTATTGGGAATGTAATATGCATCTCAGGCAGCAGGGGAACAAATTCTACACACAAAATCACAGACGCAGACACATATCAGAATTGACCGGATACTGGATTCCTGCATTTAGTGACCAGGAAACATGTTATGAGCCCAGTAAACCCTCTACGACTCGCACCAAGTGATGCCAAAATACCAAACACACACACACACACACACACACGATTACATCCATAAAATCCTGCAGGATAGTTGCCACCACATAGCACCCTTGTTCCCACTCTTACTGCCCGTCCATAAATTCTCTGTCACAGTACATGTGAGTACAGGGAAGTGTCCTTTATAAACACACAGACACACACTTACAGGCTTTAATCATGTGTGTTCATAATAAAGATACAGAAAATATAATCATATCGCAGCCTTTTCTCATGCAAAAACAAATGTACAAGTACAAATACAACTGTGTTAAAGAAATAACAAATTACCATTATTTGGGGTAAGTTGGGTTTTCTTTTAGCTTATTCAATCATGTTTCCTTTGTTGAATTATAACCTCACTGCGCGTTTGTTGTTTCATACACGACTTAAGACTGTGCATCTTAATAAGCTGAGCAATCTAATGTTTTATACCCTACTGGATCACAGAGGGAATGCGATTGAATGTGCAGCAACAACAACAAAATAAGGGTTGATTGCCCCCTCTATAACAGCACAGTGACGATCCATACAGCGCGCAGAGTTTGGGCCTCTAAATTGCCATTCTTTTTCAAATAAAAAAAGATTGGCATCTTTTGTCACTTCAGAAGTCACCTAGCATAATCAATAAACCTATAATCACTGTCCTGAGATACAGAGGAAAGCCAACAGAAAGGAGGAAAAAGGACAATAGAATGCTTTCCACGTATGCAATGATGTGCAGCTGCATTTATGTGTGTTAGCTTGCTACAGAATGTGGTGGGGTGCAGATGCTAGTCTGGCTAACATCAGTTACGTGGTAATATGAGCCGCATCCATTGTGCCTGGCATGTCTCAGAGACTCAATGGCTTTTGCCCGGCAGTCGGGTTGCTAATCAACCGCAGAGACACTGCAGAAACAAACCAGGATACATTTAGATTATTAAGAAGCAAAATATAGCAGAATCCAAACTGTGTTCTCCTATTGAGTGGTGCTATGCGGGACTATCCAATGTACTGTATGCACGGAGGACACAGAAATATAGAGGATTACTTATTGAAGGAGGAATATTATATTTTCTTTGGGATTCAGAGTAACGACTTCCTGATGTCTGCATTGAAAGAAAAAACAATTGTAATACTTGTAAAGGACTGTAAAGCCTTTTTTTGGCTGGCGGAATGTCAGTGTTTGTCGAAATGTTTTTTGTTGAATCAGTTTGAAACTGTACCTTTTTGTTGTGTGTGTGCAGTGCGTGTTTACTGACTATGTGACTGTTGCTTGACAACAACAAACCTCTATCATTGTAATGAAAACTCCAAATGATAATATATTATGTACAACTTTAGCAGTGAAGCGGTGAATTCTCATTATACTTTAAAAAAAAAAGGTTTAATTTGAAAGGCATTTGGGTGCTGATAAAAAAAGAGTTGGTATTCATTGGCCGTGGCCCTACGTGTCTTTAACCTTGCCGATGAGCACCGGTGTGGTAGACAGCGTGGTCGCCTCCTGAGCCATCCAGGCTGCCTCATCTCACCACCACCGGCCTCTGAGGGGGGAGTTTACGGCTGCGTGGGGCCCGAAGAACGCCCCGGGTGCTGTCGGCGAGTCCGCTCGCTCGCTCGCCGCACTTCGATTCCCGGCACAGTCCGTTTATAAGACTGGACGTGATGCCTCGCGGCGAGGGGTGGTTGATTTACTCTGCCGACATATAACCCTGATACGTAAAAAAAAAAAAAAAAAGCAAAGAAAAACATCTTTCCAAAATTGTGTTTCGTAAAGAACTTTGACACCTTTTCACAGCCAACTTCCATAAGTGGAGTCCAACACAGTCTCCAATGATTTTTAAGTCAATTACGGGTTTCAGACTTTAATCGTGCAAATAACCCACAGAGCAGCCACAGGAAGCCACAGGAAGATTTGTATCGTCGTCGTCACAATTGTTGTTGCTTTCATTTACCTTTTAAATTCACAGGCCTTTTTCTCACCGAACCTCTTGTCAAATTACAAATGCCATCTATCTGTGTGCAGCGATGCACTCAACCATTCTGGCGCCGGCCTACAAAATCGGCCTGCTTGTAATTGCCTAAAACATTTATTTTTCTCCTCTATCTTGCAGGCATTCAGTTAATGTATCCTGCGTCTGATAGTGCTTCCACATTGTTTCTGTGCCTTGGCAGGGTGGATGTTTGCTTTGCAATGGTGTGAAGGGGTTTGACTATAATTTAACCAGATTGTGGAGATCATTACAGCTGTGGAAGAAAATCACCCAAACATAAGCAGCATTACAGCCTGCACACACGTCGGCTGCACGGCACTGAGATGTGCATACACACATAAACCCCCTGAAAGTAAATAATCAGCTGTCAACGGCGCTGCTGGTGTTGAGCTTCAATGCTTTGCTGACTTAACATCCCTTTAAACTGTTTTTACTGTTGTATTGGTTGCTCTTCCTTTCAGCCGTGTCCATTTTCTCCCTTGCTCTTCTGATAGTTAGTAATCCCGTCCGGCGGGCAAATTGAACTCATCTCTTCTGCATTCACTTTGGTATATTTTATCTTAACTCAATCATATTGCTTTCTGAACCTCCACCATGCATTTCTTCTCACATTACAGTGTAACACTGGTCTTTGTTGCATAACTGCAGTGGGGTGAGCTATTAATTTGCTGTTGTTGTTTAAAAAAACACTTACCTGGGTCTCAAACCTTTCTTTTTACTTGATCTGTTTGCTTTATTCTTTTAGTCTTTTCTTTTTACAGTTTATAAACACATAATCCTAATTCATGCCGTGATTTCAATGTGCATGAGGTCACTTTGGCAAATAACCAAAAAACACACGTAGTTTTTCTTCTGCTTAGAATCCCTGTATTCTATTAGTCCTCCATTTGGACATGAGTATGCCTCATATGCCGAAGTGATAAATTACTATTCTGCCCGCTGTACCGAATGCTGAGGTACTCAGCTTATTGGCTGTGTTTTATCTCCTGTCTGACCCCTGCAGACTGAAGACCGCCAAAGCAGTTAGCAAAACTGATTGGCCGATTCATCAGGCCGACGCAAAGAAACACATAAAGACGGACTTTACCAAGGAAGGGGTTGCGAACACACACAACTACAGCTGGAACATTTGGGGATGAAGTTAAACTATTGTTGAGGTGAATGATGCGTCGGCTCAGGACACAAATGTCCTCCCAGGTTTCCCTCTTGCAGAGAAATCAAGTTAAAAGAGGCATTGATGTTCAATGTTGTCATTTGGCCGCACTGCGGGAACGTCTCATGTTCCTGATGGGGTAAAAATGGACATGCGGAAGAGGTGATTCATCCAAATTTATCAATCAATGGAATCTATAACTATTGATTATGGATCAAAAGTTTATTTGCCAAACATTCCCTAGTTCCCTAGCCTCTCAGCTGTGATGCGGTTATTTGGTCTTATATCATTGTGAGTTGAATTCATTTACATTTTACTATAAAATTGTTGGTGGGAGAAATAATTTGAGTTAAATGAATGTGGCTTTTGACAGTAACATTCTTTTGGCAACCAATTGACTGCCAGTGGCAAATAGACCCGGTCTAATTCAAAATGCAGATGAAATTGGCCCGCGTTTTGCCTGTGCACACGAGTCAATTTCAATCCTCAATCTGTGTTCTGTGTATTTCCAGTGCCTCCATTGGTTTGCTTTAGTGGCAAGCTAATGCTACAAAGCAGTTATCTTTTCTGAAAGTGAATTTTTTAGAGTGCTCCCTGCTGCAATCCCCAAATCCTGTGGTGGGAATTTCCTCCGAACGGATGATTGTAGATGGAATATTTACTAAATGAATAGTTGCAGGCCTTTGCTTCCTGACGCAGGACAACGCCCAGCCAGACAGGCCTCAGTCGTTGCTGTTAAGGACGTCATCCAAGAGGGCCAATAACAACAGATAAAATAACTAAAATAATGTATCTCAGAAGTTGTTTGCTATGTCGTCCTCTCCTCCAGTCTATTCTCCAGTTTCAGTGTTCAGGACAACGTTTCGGAGCCACTTTTGGAGCAACTAATTGGAGCGAGGGGAGAAGTGCACTAAATGAGACGTGCTGTATCTAAACACGCTCATGGGAGTGCAGATGAACTGAGCGATACACTAGGAGACAGTGTACAGCAGAAGAAACGAACCAGAGAGTGAATAATAGAACAAGAGGACAAGCTAAGCAAAGGGGAGTGCTGTGTCGAGTTTGTTCAGAAATATAATGAACCTACAATGCAACAGACGGTTCTCATGCCAGTTTTACACCAGATGCATTTTTTTGCTTGAACCCAACAATAAAGTAATTCTCCCCTCATCTCTTACCGAGATTTACATCATCCGTAAGATCTTCCCCAACGCAGACAGGAGGGCCGCCTGCACGTCCATTCAGATTGATTTATTGGTAGCTGGGGCTGTTCCTTATTCATTAGTTGTGTCATCGTGGAGCATTTTGAGGAGTAAAACGTAGTTAATGTTCAGAACCATCTGCTATTTTGAAGATTTTAATTGTTTAAAAAGTAGCTAAGGCTTTATGAAATCATTTCCAAACCAATTTGCGCTTTAATTATCTTAGTTTTTCCAAAAGTGTCTGAGAGCACTTCCACCCAACGACTGTGAAATTGTACGTAAAGCTTCACTCCTTATTCATATAAACTTGAACATTGATCGCGCCAGTAACTGTTGGCCAGACACAGCTGAATAAACACTGGGAAATAACTGGTGCACTGATTTAACGCCGATGATAAAGACAAAAAGGAAATAAAACCTTCAAACAGTAACTTAAAGATATATTCACCCACATAGTTGAACTATCTTTTGATAGAAAATGATTAATGGATTACTGGAAAAGGTTCCGTCTCCTTCTTTTCCCTTTTCTCCTCCTTCTTACTCCCTTTCTTCTCACACTGAAGAAGTAATGTTCAGTAAATGAATCTTTAGTCTTTTGTTTTCTATAGTGTTTCGAGACTTCCACAAAAACATCAAAGATCCAAACCGCTTTACAATTAGATTAGAGAGGCGTAAAATGGAAGATGTATGATTCTACTTTGAGTAGTTCAATGCAAAATGTAAAAGTTGAACGATGTTTAGAGAGTTTAAAAGTTGTGGTTTTCTTCCATTTGAGGAAGAAATATGATGCGACATTTGGATGGAAATTGGAGAAGCCACACTGGTCGGTTTTTCATCCTCTACGATGTTGATGCTTATATACGCTGGGGGTTCTTGTTTCCAACTTTGCGAGTCATTTAGGGAGTTGAAGGTTGTTGAAATTCCCTAACGACTGAAAGGTCAGTGGACAGGTGAAGAGAAGAGTCCAAAATAGATAAATGAGTTGAGTTATATGGGGGCAAGTACAGCGAGTACCACTGAGGAATGGGAGGATGGAAATGCCTTTTACTTGTTAAGTATGAGGTCATTAACTAAAGTGTGATTCAGGATACCGGAGAGCACCGTATGGAAAAAAGGAAAAAAGGAAATTTCAACGACTTTCAAGAAACCCAAATTCCTGGCGCATTAAAAAAGGCAGACAGCTAATCACACATAATCATACACTCCAAAAACAGGTAGTGGCTTTTTTTTGCTATGTCATTTTGCGTCCATGTCTGTCTGCTGCAATTTAATCATTTTTGGCAAATGACATTGTTAGGTGAACTGTGAAATGAAGAGTTAGGTAGAACAGAGAAAGTTCACAAGGCAAGAAAAAAAAGACTATATGAGGAATGAAATTGCAGTTCCTCAGATACCGTCTTCTAATACCAACACTTTTTTTTTTTTAAATCAACGCATTTTTGACATGGTAATCAATAAGACAACAGCAAATCTCTTTTATTGTGAAAGGTATGAACAGAAGGAGTAAATCTGCTCTGGCTTGGTCAAGGTTGAACTGATCAATAGAGTTTGCTGTCATGCTGCGTAAAGAACATATGAGCAATACTTATAATGATCTGTGTGAAGGTATTTGTGATGAAAACATCAGTTCAAAAAAATTAAATTAAATTAAAACCTGTGTGTTTGGAAGCCCTGAGTGTTAGAATTACCGTACAAAGTTTCCACTTGCGCTCACTGGATGCTCTCATAATGACCATATCTCCATGTTGAAGGCTTCTAGTCCCTACGAGTCCCTCACAATGCGTCCGTGCCAGACAGAAAAGCTGCTCTCCACATCCATCCAGGGGAAGACGCTTCCCACGGGACGTTTTCTCATTATTTAGCAGATTGCGGTGTCTCTGAAAGAGATGCAAATAAAGCATTTTTGAACTTGAAGGTGAGAGAGAATATCGGTTTACTTGCAATTACGTTTGTGGCCGGGCTCCTTTTTGTAGCCGTACTTCATACGTTCTTCAAGCTTTTAGCTGTCAGCATTTAACGCTGACATATTCACATGTAAGTGGCAACAACTCGGCAACTAATCTGTGGCATTATCTCTCTCACTTCTTCTGCTTATGAAACCTGCCACGACATCATTTTAATGACGCGCTCCTTCACAATAAATATAAGGCAAATCACCATTGATACTGTTACATTTCGAGAACACAAAGCTTTGCATTAGTTGGATTATGTTTTAATTACAGCTGCTTCTATCCATTCGTCCCAGCCAGGTCTGTAAGTTACCCCGGCAGACAAACTGCAGCGATAAGCAGTGTCGTGGGCATGCTGGTGCCTGCTCACACTTAATGATAGCTGCCTTGTTGATTGCCCTGAAGCCAATTACCGTGCTAGGTAATTGGGGTTGATTGCTTTGAGGGCAATTACGTCTGCTCGCGCAGCCGGTGCCTTTATCTCTTTGCCGCGGCGCATGAGGTGCTATTATTTTGTGTGGTCAAATCCAGTGTGGTCTTGAATGATAACATTAAGCTCCCGTTAAGTGTAGACAATGTTATATGTTACTGTGGTCTTTTTTTCCAAACTTTACTAAAGGTTTCCTCGGGTTCTTTGTATACAGACTTGTGTTGCAGTAACCCATTAAAAGCCCAATTACAGTACTGCGGTTTGTGCGGGGAGACTAGTCGCATTCATGTTCTCATTAACGTAGTGTGTGGTGATGCAGAAGCTGTTCTTATTGTCCTTTATAGCCCAGTTGGAGCAAAGACAGTGGGCTGCAGACTGTGGGTGGCTGAACATTGAGGTTCTGTTAGAAAAGAGTTTGAGCATAACTGTGTTTTTTAACTGGCTAAATCTCTCTTAGAATTGGAACAGAACTAAGTTTGTAGTTAGCCGCTGTTTATTTCACAAAAACAATCACATCTCTTTGCTAAAACCAAGCCTGCTTTTTTTTTTTAAAGCTGGTGAAAGAAGTCACTTCATTCAAAACAGCCTTTCTATTTTCCCGTTCCACTGGTGCTTTGTCGAGGTAAATGGTTATTTGTGGGTTTCACAGCAGCTGCTATTTTTATTCGTGAATTACTTATTTACTCATGTAGGGAATTCAGAGGAGCTTCTACAGTTGTGAGGTTAAGTTGATAGACGTTTGAGTTCATGGGACTTAAAATTAAATTCAATAAATTAAATCAGCTCTTTCGTAATCACCTGAAGTCTGAAACAGATTTTAAGGAATAATCTCTTAGATTATTTTAGTAGTAGTTGTTCTTGTGCATTGACAGCACGTACAATATACGTCACATGTACAAATCAGATGTCTCCACAAAAGTTTATACCTCACATTTTGGCCAACATGCAACATCCAACCTTTTCCATTAGATTAGCATGACATAGCATTTTATTTTTTAATCCAGGACTCAAGAAGATGGAAGCCACTGAGGAATATTGAAATGTTTGCAATAATTTAAGAAAAAAGACACCACACTTACGTAAGAGTTGATGAGGAAAAAGTCTTTGAGGTGAGCAAGTGTTCCTGGAATTTATTTTTGGGGGTTTGATTGCATTTTTTCCTACATATTTTGACAATTATAGTGCTAGACACCAGCAGAGCTTGGATGGAGTGAAGTGAAAAAACGTTTATAGGTGCCTGTTCAGCGGCAGGATGGAAAGGAAAAGTGAGGTCATGTGGGTCGAAGCAAACAGCACAGAAAAAGAGAGGGAGAGAGATTTCTGCAGAAGGGGGAATATGAGATGCTAGAGGGAGGAAGAGGCAAGTGGGATGAGACAGACAGACACGAATAGCACTGCTACAGGACTCTTAGAGAAGTTCCCCATGGGGAGGAGGCTGATGTAATATTTAAAGGTACAAGGGCCACTGGTGTCACCTCCACCAGCTTTTAGACCTCTCTGAATAGCAGTCAAACACTGCCAACTCCCCTGGTGCAAAATGGAGGCACACAAGTGAAGTGACATCAAGCAAAAGCAAAGCATACGTTCCAGACTATTTATGCACGTGTGCGTCCTCAGTGTGTGCAGAGCCACCTGTTCTGCAACTTTTATCTGCCTCACCATTCCAACGCTCACGGCATTTTGGGAAATATGACATTATTATCAATCAATGCGAAATGGAATGGCCAGCATAATGGTTCTCGCTTATTTCCATATATCCCCACCGTAAACTGTGCAACTGTCCATGCAACACATCAATGCTCCTTTTTGAGTTCGTTTTGTATATACCTTTCAATAAAAGCGCTTTATAGCAAGGGATCTAAATGTGTGCTAAGTTTAAACCATGTGCATGTTTGGACTGGTATCCATTTAGCACCGCTGTGATCACAGTGCTGACGCTTGGACTCAGTGCCAGTCGTTCCAGCTCTGGTTGTTCGTGACACAGAAAACCCATTTCAACTACAGCAACAGTGATATTAAACATTTTGCTTCTTTTGAGCTTTTGAGCAGCCCTTTCCTTAAAAGTCGCAGTACGTTCAGCTCAGAGTTGTGTCAAGTTCCATTATTAATGAGAGAAATAAGCCCCTTATGAAGTTTAACAGAGATTCACAAACTGTTCGATGATCAAGTGAGTGAAAATCATTTTGTATATTTTAGTTTCTGCTGTTCATGTTGAATCATGCATTTCTTTCATCAGTCTAACGTCCTCCTAAATTCAAGTTTAACGACAAACACACCCGCGCACGCACACATCGGCAGAGGCTACAAAATGATCTCAAGGTTGCCCCAATCTGTTACATCTCCGTCCAACCAGTGAAATCACTGCTGTTAAAAATCCAGGTGCCTGCAGTGCATTCAGTGACTTGACTCCTTTAAAGTTCAGTTTTGCACTCGAGTGCAATGAGACTGTTTTTGAATTATTGATATTGCAGATGAAACTGAGTATAACAAACACACACGCGCGCACACACGCACACATATTACATGATGGATCACATGAACTTTCGAGCTCCTTGCCCGTGGGACCTTTCAGCGCCTTCCTCTAATGTGGAGAAATTTCACTGTGTGTGCGTGTGTGTCCTGAGCGTGACAACAGGCCCTTTCATAAAGGTCTTGGCCCTCCATCTACCCTGGGACGCAGACGGCATGCCGGCTGCCCCTGGAAGGACCTGCGTCTCTTACCTGTTCTCTCCCCTCACTTTAAACCTCTCGCTCTCAATCTACGCTCCCTTTGCTGTCAATGTAATTCACTTCAAACGGCGTTATTGACCTGATCTGACCTACAGCTTTTCTTTCCCCTGACCTTTTACTTTGTACTTTCTGCTGTTTTCTTTTTCCCCACTTCTCTGCACGCTTTCCTGCTCTTCGGGATTCCGCACATAGATTTGATCTTCCTAAACCCCCCCGCCCCCCCTCATTTTCCTCTCCCATTCGTCTCATACATATTCTCTTTCTGGGATGACCTCCTTCACACCGCACGTGCTCCCACAACCTGTGCTCCCACCCACTCCGGCTTCTATAAAATCCTCAGGGTGGTATTTTTACATCTTATCTTAAATGGATGAGCTCAGATACAGCGTCTTGTCTCTTCTCCGGCGGAGGCTGTGGTGAGATAGATACGTCTATCTGATCTCTTCCTCTTTCTTCTCATCAACAGCTGCTTATGTGGCAACATACGATAAGGATGTTTGGGTGGCATTATTATCCTCCATATCACTAGAATATATATATATATATATATATATATATATATATATATATATATATATTATATATTCAGATGCTGGTGGATAGGAAGTTGGAGTTGGAGCAATAAACGTTTCCATAATAGAACTAGTGTGTGCGTGCCATTGAGACGTTTGTAATTTCACTGTATATTTTGGCCCAAGTACCATCAAACATGTATTTACTCATTTGGTATTTAAGTACACTACATACCCCAATGTTAAATTAAAGTAAGTTTTGAAACTTAATGAAATGCACCACAACATTCGCCGCCCTTATAGGACCTTGCTAGTGCTGAGATCTTTTCCATTTCCTGTCTAGTTTGAATGGCATAGTAATGTATTATATTCCTCAATAGTCAGAATTCATTCAACACAATTGTTGACGAATCAAATTCTCATTATCTTTCATTTTCATGAACTCCCGCTCAGCAAGTCAGTGATGAAAACAAATGAATGGTCTTCAATAGACCAAGGTGGAACACTGAATTAGCTTTCTGAGTGCCACCGACTTCCTTTTCACCAGACATTTTCCCTCTACATAGAATATATATCGTCATATTAATGTAGCTTAAGGAAATGATTGTCTTTTGTCTTGTTACGGACTGTGTGGGTGCTGGATAACCTCCATTCACGAACGTGCTCTATTATTCAAAGATAAGCCGATTGACCAGCAGCATGTCATCTCGTTGGTCTCTTTCCCAAATACACAAATAGGCTCAACGGAGTTGGAATGCAGTTGTGTCGTAGGAGTCCGCTTTGCAAAGAAAGGTTCGTCAGCGTCGCCGTGAGCCCCCGCTAAAGCAACGCAACGAGGGAAGCCAGCAACGCGATTGTGGGATAGAAATGCAGGAGTCGTGTGCATGATTTACCGTCTCCTCTTTATCTATTCTGTCACTCAACCAGTCTTCAGGCAGCCATCTCTCTCTCTCTCTCTCTCTCACTCTCCCGCTATATCTCTCTCTATCTCTCTCTACCGCTCTCCTTAGTCGAGTCACTTCTGTTAACTTCTCTCTCGCTGCTATTCTGCTTCTCTGTCTCCTTGTCTGTCTCTTAGTCACCTTGATATTCTGAGTGTCCATTAAGACGCTCCATTTATCTGAGGCAGAGTGCTTTCGAAGCCTCGCTTTACATTATTTTCACCCTTGACTACTTCCAACCCAACGTGAACAAAAAAAAAAACATTTCAGCACAGTTAATTTACATGGACACAAGCAGTATTTATTGTCATCAGAGAACACAGGTGATTTGTGACGCAAAAAAGAACATAGTTCCTTCGTTCATTGCATTTATTTATTACAAGGAATGTAAACAGTGCTAATGGAAACTAGTATCTGTGCCGGCCTCTGCAAACGCCTAAAGGCTATTCCAAATGGTCTGTCGCTATTTCCTGTGATTGAACGTGGCGTTGAACAATTAGGCATTAGGAAATCCTTAATCTCCCACAGCTCTGACTAGTCAACCTTTAATCTGCGTGAATATGCTTATTTAATGATTTAATTGAAAACAAACAGCGTGCGTCAGAATGCACCGATGTCACCGTGTGTGAAGAAGAGGTTTCTCCTGCAGAGACGTACTGTACCGGGAGCAGGACAGCACGGATATGCACACCCACTCACATGAAACACATGAGGAACAATGGGAAGTCAGAAGCATTGAATTCCGTGTGTGTGTGTGTGTGTGTGTGTGTGTGCGTGTGTGTGTGCAGAGAGCGTGTGGTCTCGTCAGCTTTTCAAAGCAGTGCCAGTAGATTGGTTTGTCATGTTGCTGACTGGCTGCTTCAGCTTTTATCCAGGGCAAAGCCACACACACACACACATAAACACAGTGTGGGTTTTGTCTGTCTGCGCTGGCTCAAAATACCATCCTGGTTTCAGAATAGTCATTCGTCAAAGTCACGCTCTTTTTATTGAAAAGTTACGTAGAGTTCTCTTCTCCTCCGTGTTTGTGTGTCTCTTTATTTGTGTGTAAATATCTGTCTCTCCCTCCCCTTTTCATACCCATGTTTTTCTTGGCCCAATTGTGTGTGTACAAATTGTGTTGGTGGAAACACATTATTGCTCTGCAGCATGTTTATGTAAACAGTGCATTTAATGCAGGCAGATTGACAACCCATTTAGGAGAGGTAATTATTATTTTCATGTTTGACTAACATGATTAGGGCAACATTACAAAACGTACTTTTAATGAGTGTAACATCGCATTTGAAACATGCTGCTCGGGGGTGGATTTCTTCCTGTTTAATGTCCTTGAACCTCCTGTGGTCACCCTGAATGACCTTATCAATAATTGCACTTGTAATACCCAATGAGATTCATCGTGAACTGGCCGTGCGTCGTTAAAGGAGCAATAGGACCTGAGCTTGTTTCCTCTCAATCAAGTGCATTCCAAAGTTTTGCCGTGTGCGAGTGTATTCACCTTGATAGGGGTTTGTTCTGCATGTCGTTTCTTAGTTTCTTAGTGTTTCAACAGTGAGTATAGTATTAGGTTTGCATGAAGATGTTCTAAGCAAATTAGTTTTAAAAAAAACACAGTATGAAGAGCTGGTGATATATGTCCTAAACACGGATAAAAGATTAGCATACCGCTGCTCTAACAGCTCTTCAGCGGCTACTTTATAGTCAGTAGTGAGCGTGGGGACTGTGTGTATGTGTGTGTGTGCAGTGTGTACAGTACAGCCATCAGCCAGATGCTGCCCAATTAAACAAATGGAGGTCTGAGCAGGTGGAGCATGGAGGAGGATTGTCTGTCACAGGGATAGGGACTAACTGCATGTCCGGTGGATGGAACGTATGCAGCCTACAAAGGAAAAAAAACACACTGTGCCCGCTGATGCCAGTATTAGGGTGCATATGTGTGTGTGTGTGTGTGTGTGTGTGTGTGCGGGTGGATGTGTTAATTTATACATTTACAGATGACATTTGCAGCCTAAATATATAATTTCCTTATACGGCGCCCCACATACGTGTTTCACACCAAGACCTGGAGTTGTGATGTTGGTTTATTTTTGCATTTGACTTTTTGCATTTGACTTTTTTTTAGTTTGGGGTACACCTTGCTCTGCATGCTCCCTTGTGTGTGTTTGTATATCAATGTGTGTGTGTGTGTGTGTGTGTGTGTGTGTGTGTGTGTGCATTTTGGCAGATCTGTATGAATGGGCACAAACAGCTCTCTGTGTAAATAGCTCATTAGCAGTGGGGCGGGGGGTGGAAAAGTGTGTTTCTGTGTGTGTGTGTGTGTGTGTGTGTGTGTGTCTATGTACGTGATGATTGATGGGGTCACAGCAGGGTGCCAGGCCTACTTACACCCCCCCCCTTTCCCCCCCCACCACCTCTCCTCGTCCCCTTTTCCCTCCGCTCCCGTTCCTCCCTCCCATCGCTCTGTTCCACCCGCCTTTAATCTGGCAGCGGAGGCGAAGGAGAGTCACCGAGGGACACTGCTCATCCTCCCGTTCCCCGTCCCGTCACCTCGTCTCTCTGCTGTGCCCTCACGTCTCTCCCCACGTTCCTCCTCCCTGCAGTTTTGTCTTCGTTTTAACTCCTCCCTCGTCTTCGTCGCAACGAGAGACGGGTTGTACAACCGTGGTGATGCAAGACACGCTGTCATTGTTGTTTTCTTCTCCCCTTTTTTGGGGGGGAGGGGGTGAACTCATCAAATCCCATCCCAATGTGTTTTTTTGTCTGCATTTGAACTTATTTGAAATCTAAAACACTGTTGGGAATAACTGCGTCTCTATCCACACATGTTTTTCTGTCTGGATATGTTCTTTGATGTGTGACACCCTTCAAACTCTTTTGTTTTCCATAAAGTCGACAAGTGTACAGGAAATCATGTTAAATCCTCAAACCGTCTGCTGGGTTAGAGAGGTAAAGCGTGCCTGTAAAAGGAAGGAGGAGGGAGACAAAGAGAGCAACGTCAAATACACGTGTATTCAGAAATCGAGCATAATTTGTGATTTTGAAAATAATCAACCGTTTTTGTTTTTGTGTGTTTCGGTGGGTCTGCTTTGTAGCCGTCCTGCCCGAGTCACCAGATAGTGTCAGCAGAATGTCATTTGCAGTGTGTTTTTTTCTTTTTCACTTTGCTTTTCACTGCATTAATAAGTCTGTATATTCTTGTGTCGAGTACACAGTCGTGTAGTAGTGTGTGTGTGTGTGTGTGTGTGTGTGTGTGTGTGTTTAGCCATCAACTAGAAATGAATAGGGGCAGTGGAGGGTATTTTGGACGAATGACTGACTCAAGACAACCACCACAGCTGACGAACACACACACATGCATATATATATATCCACACACACAAACACACACTTTGAAAAAACACTAAAACACTTGACCTTTCACCTCCTCTGGAAGTCATTTTATTGGCTGTCATCATTTCACCCTGCCAGAGCAAACAAACCAGCCCTTTGTTTAGGAGTTCTGGCTTTGTTACTGTGTCAATCTACTGCTGGCTTTCGTGTGTGTGTGTGTGTGTGCAGTGTGCTGGCATGCATGTTTTTGTGTGACTTTGTGTCTATTTACATTGGTTTCCTGACAGAGAGGAAAACGTTTTTTGATTGTCTTGCTGTGCTAATGTCAAACAAAGGCTTAACTTAGGCCAGCAGTAGCGAGACCGAGCGGGGCCAACTAACAGGGTGACAGTCGGGGTGACAGTCGGGAGACAGGTGGACTGTCCGGCCAAGAGACAGACAGACAGGCAGGCAACAGCGAAAAAATGCAGGCGCTGAGGATGGCAGGGAAACAGGGCAGTAAACACAGCGAGAGCTTGTGTTTCAAGAGGAGATTGACTATCGGAGCGCTTTGGTTAATTCCTCTCATGCAATGATAGAAAGTAAATAAGCAGACAAAGAGATGGAGGCGCAAGTAATGTCGGAGAAGTGGACATAAACAACAATGATACAAACTGTGGTAAATTGGTGATGATAAAACTTTTTGATTGCAGCTGTTCATGTAACAACAATATGGAGCTGGGTGGGAGGAAAGCATACATGCTCTGTGTGCCGACATAAATGTACCAGAACAAATCCTGTTTGAGCACATTTACCTTTGTGCCTTGTGCATAATATGTTTTGTATATATTATGCATGGTTAGGTATTCATGCATGCGCAGATACAAGTTTTAATCTGTGCATGTATAGTCACAATATTTGTGTGTGAGTTGCTGAAAAGGAAAATCTCAACCCAACTCACCTCTCCTAAGGCTATTATCCTCTGAAACCAACACGAATGGAAAGTGTAACAAATTGTTAAATGAGCGAACGTGTAAAAAAGGGTCTTTCTCCTACTGGAAGATAAAAGGGTAAAGGGGAAGCTGCAATTCACATTTAGCCTTTTATTATTAAGAGAGCGACGTGCGGGCTGATCGTATCCAAGTTACCTTGTTCACACTTCAACTTAAATCTAAATTAGGGAGAAGATGTAAAGACATTATGTATCATACCAACTTTTCAAATGGAGTGCCAGTTCAAATGTGCTTTAAAATAATAATATTTTTTCTAATCTTTTTGTGCTTCTTCCTTTATGATTTCCACATTTATGTCAACGACAAGACGGAAATACTTTGCTTGGAATGAAGAAGGTGATAACGTTTTCTCTTCAGATCATTTAGATTTTACATCACTTAGAAATAGTTGTATTATACAGTATATGGCTGTATTATAGTCAGGGCCAGATTCTGACCCACTAGATCATTCTATGAATAAGAGAAAGTGTGAAATGAATCGGTCTCACAAGCTTATGTCTCACGCTGCCTCTAATAAAAAGCCTGATTGGTTGATGCTTTTGATCTCTTTTTATTGCTCACCGAGACACACTTTCTTTGTCTCTTTCTCTATCTCCTCTTCATTTCCTCTGTCCTAACCTTTTTTTTTTTGCATTGGTTTCTGTTGGCTGTAGTGATTCAGGGCAAGATATATTTTATATGTGACAGCATTTTAAATGAACTGGGATGGAAAGAAACATGTGAGAGTATTCCTGAAAGAAGATATGACCTGAGAAAAAATAGCAGTTTCTGGAAAGCAATTATTTTTTTCCCTTTCGGTATACATGTATATTTGCTAGTATTTATTTTCCATTTTGAGGTATTTCCATCCAACAATTCTTCTATGTCTGCACCACAGTCTACGCCCCTCTCTCCTGATAGTCTAACATTTAAAGATTAGGTTTTTTTTTACGTTGAGGTCCCAGAGTCTGACAGATTCATTGTCTCATGTTGCACTGGAGAAGTACCAAAATATCTCTTATGAAAGCTTGACTTCCTGTACAGAGGGCTTTAAAACAACATCCCACTGACTATCCCACTGAAGAGACGACCCACATGTCAATATAAACTGATCTCATACACGACAGTGTTTCTTTCTCTTCTTGTTGCCTGAGAAAAGGCTTGAAGTACAACCACATAAAAAGAGATAACTGATTAACACAGAAAGTGTCCGAGAATCTTTTTAAGCGAGGAAGGCGGAACACAAGCTTGTTTTCAAAGCGGACGCAGTGCAGTCACAGCACAGCGAGACGTGCAGCCGTGCAGAGAGAGATCTCTTACTGTTACTGTGACTTTGCCAATAGGGCTCCTTTCCACACGTTAGTTGGTGTTTACTTCTGACAAAAATATATTGTTTGTGAAATTTTAGTTAAGACCTGTGCTTTTTGGCAAAAAGGTATTATATGTCTTCATCTATCGTTCCACCCAGCTAACCATCCGTTCACTCATTCACTCATTCCTCATTACAATCAGTCGGTCAGCAAAGCGTGCAGCAGATTGTCTGTGTGTAAAGAATACCTTACAGACAATCAATATGGCTTCAATTCATTGCTCAAAGATAATTTCACGCTTTCAAAACCCCATTGGTTATATTAATACATCTATTAAGACACCGGGCCATGAACTCGATATTACTCAGCCTCAGAGGGAGTGGAAGTGTGCCATGACCAGGGCTATAGCTGCGTGTTAAATGAGACTTTAAACTGTTAATCATCTTGGTTAGCTTCCCTCAAAGATGAGGTCCAGCACTCTAATGGCTAATAAGACTCTAAAATACTCTCCGCAACGCCAGAGGAAACGGGCAGTTCCACTGCAGACCCGAGTGCAGTCAGCTCTTGAACTTTTGAACTTTTTCACCTAAATGGCGGCAGCAGCCTTCTTCGCATTCCTGTGGTATTGGTACTCCTGAATGCTGAACATTTTCTAGTTACAACGTGCCTTTTCATCTGTTCGGAGCAAATTATAATTACGAAGATGAAACATCATGATGAAAGCCACTGCATTGAACATCTGTAAAGTCCAAGGAATTGCCTGTTATGCTCCTTGCCGGCTTTTATATTTTCAAGTCTGATTGCTATTTATGACGTGGAAACTGGTGATGTGGAGGCAAATCTTTTAGAGAAAAAGAGACACAAAAGGAAGAAGCTTGGAGTGTTATCATAGAGACCGAAGGATCCTGATGAAAAGAGTTGTGGGAGGAGCAGACATGAACAATGATGAGTGATGAAAGTCCCAATGATTGATGAGTCCTCTTCCACGGCCGATAATGGCAGCTATCACTTTTTTGACTTGATGCCTTCAGGCCCTTTTTTTCTTTTTTTTTTCTTGTCACCCACATACACACACCCACACACACTCACACCCCCCCCCCCCACACACAGTTTCTGGTATTTAAATGCAGTCAATGCCAAAATGGGCTGGCTGAGTGCTGTTTTGGGAGTAGCCTGATGAGTGAATGATGAGTGATCTACGCACTCTTAATGGTTACTTTCCCCAATCACAGACTAATATATATATACATATGTATATATTTATTTATTGTTCTTGACATAGTTAAAGGGATAATTAGCTTTTCTCTACATTATGTGCACTTGAGGCCAGTAAATAGGGATTTATTCAAAAAGAAAACAGGGATTTGTCTCGTTGACGCTGAGTGGAACTGGCAGTACTATGCAATGTGTGTGTGTGTGTGTGTGTGTGTGTGTGTGTCTGGTTTGGCATATGTCCTGTCTGTGTGTGATGTAAAGACTTTCTGCACGTTATAATTTACTCTGATGTTGTTGAAATGTGTGTGTGTGGTGTTGAAAGGTTGTGTGGTCTCTTGTCAAAGCTCTTTGACCAAACGGGCCACTGCGTGTGTGCGTGTGTGTGTGTGTGTGTGTGTGTGTTTGCATGTGAGTGTGAGTCCTGACCTGTGAGAGACAGAACACAGTTACAGCAGCAGGGGTCTTCCTCACTCTTACAAAGCCACACACCTGGCTTCCATTACACACTACTCCCTCTCCCCCCGTCTCTCTCTCTCTCTCTCTGGTGACTATTGTGCAGTGGGAGCCATTCCGATGCCATAATGGAGGCACTTCTCCAGCTCCAGCTTCAAGGCATTGTTGACCACTTAAAAATGCACACGCACACATGAAAAAAAAGTCAGCCACACAAACGGCATACACACACAACCACAGTCCTTAAGTCCAGTCCTTTCGAAAATGAAAGACCATTTCCACCCATTATTGAGTGACCGTGGACCATTTATCTTTCCTAATGTCACTGAAGCACCACACGCAAACATTAAAGGAAGTGCCTTTCAATTACCCAGGTAGCAAGCTGCTGAGGTCATTGTTATCTTTTGAGATTTCATGTTCAGTGTTGGAAGAAAAAATCCATTAGGCGTTCTACATTAGAGGGACCAACGCAGTGAAATAGTTAACAGGTTGAAACTCTATTCTACTGTGGGGGGTTTGGTTAAGGATCATGTCATCTGCTTGAGCTCTTGAATATATCGGCATTTAACAGGCTGAATCAAAAGTAAAACTGTTGAGTTGCATCGTGTGTAGGACCAAGTCAGGATACCTTTTTATAAAATCCAACACTCAATACAAATTTATAGAAGCAAAACACAGTAAATAGGAAACAAAAGAAAATTGTTAGGGTCATTTTTAACTTTACAAAATATTGTCATGAAAAGATAGTTCAACTAAAGTATTTCAATTATTTAAATGTTGAATTTTATTTTTTTACAAATTCTTAGTTAGCATTTCTAAGAGTTTGGGAGACAGATGAGCGATTCATTACTCACAAAAGAGACGGACAAACCCAAACTGTGAGTGAACTCTGTGTTTGTGCTTGCAGGAGATGTTGACAGGGCCCTGACCCGCTCCGTGCTGCACATAGAAAACACATGCTTTCACACACTGGTACCAACACTCGAGATTTCTCGAAATGAGTTATCTATGCATCTACAGTATGTGTGTGTGAGTGTGTGTCTGTGCTTTTGCTTGTGTGTCTCTATGTAAAAGGAATGCATTCATTTGCTCTCTCTCTCTCATTTTGGCACACACTCGCGATCCCCCTGACACACGTGGAAGGTCACACATGGGGCATTCCAGGGAACTCTGTGATTGGGCTTAATGACCTGAGGAACAACGAAAGGCCTTTCAGCTTTCTTGTTTGGCTGTCACTGCTGCATTGCTCATTGACTCCCACAGGAAGTCGTTAAAGCCAAGAGTCCACCCTGATAGGTCAACTGCAGCTGCAAAGGTTCCCCAAACCAGGAAGCAATCAGGTGCTGATTATTAGCATGATGCCACGTGTGATTAGGCGTTTTCTGTGTGATTGTAGCTTACCTTTTTGCAGCTGCACCAACAACAGGAACGATGACACGGTAAAAAAATGGAATTAACTCTATAGTTATTCCCCTGTTGTGTGTTCATTTTATATTCCTCAAATATATTAAGGATTGACGTGGTTAGCAGCTAACCCGCGGTGGCTAGCTTGCTTCTTTAGTTAGTTTAGCAAAATAGTAACCGGTTTTATTTGCAAGTACTTTGGAGAGTTGTTACTGCGTTCCAAAACGAATGCCTGAGAAGAAACGGAGAGGTCTGAATGTGAGATGTGTTCAGGCAGCCTGATGGCGTTTGTTGTTGTTGTTGTTGTTGTCGTCTTGGAGACAAATCTGTGTGTTTGCCCGTGAAGGCAGCGCTATTCAGTTGTGATCAGTTCTTTCGCAAGGCACATAGCCTAGTGTCGATCAAGTGTTTCTCGTAAACACACACATGGACATCAACGCACAAATTCAGTTGCACAAAGAAGCACAGTTGTGTGCAGTTGTGTATAGCGAGACACACACACACACACACACACACGTCTTCTACATTTTAAATGCTCAGTTCTTGAGTGCACTACACACATTTTTGCAATGCGTTCATCAGCTCACACTAGCAGATGGATCTTAAAGTTGCCAAAATGAGGAGAGCATCTTGAGAGGCGGTAATTATAAGGCGTGCACGCGCACACACACACACACACAAATACACAGGGTAATGATATGGCGAGCAGGGCCAGAATCGATAAGCACTGGTATCCTGTGGGAAATGTAAATAACGGTATACTACCCTCAGACCAAAGTGTAGATTACTATTTGAATGAGTATCTGAGGGACACAGAGAGAGTGACGTACACAGGACGAAGGAGAGAGACGGAGACACTGCAGCAGAAGAGCAACGGGAATTGCTGAGGGAGGCGTGAGCGACGGAGCAATGACATTAAGTGTGAAATATTTTAAGGAGATGAAAAAGCAAATAAATATTCTGGAGACGGATGAGAAAAAGCGAGTGAATTTCTCAGTCCACTGTGAGTGTCTGGTTTTGGATATGTGGCCCATTTGTCTCGCTTCAGACACTAAAGAATCGCATAGCAAAACATGCAGCCGTGCAGAGCAATGCAGTGTTTGCTGTGTGTAATGGAAAACAAATCATCTCTTAGGAGGTACTGTTACTTTTCACACTAAAGAATGTATCTATCGCTCTCTCTCCTCAGACGTTTCCCTCTGCGTTGATCTGCATTCTAACGTTGGAAATAAGTTCTGTTTCCGGTTGTTTTCTCTCCTTCACGCCGGCACTCAAATCCAAATCAAACGTCTCAAGTTTGACACGAGCCAGACCGGGCAAGTATGCGAGGGTCCGCTGTGTCTCATCACCTTCTCCCTGCGAGTTGACGGCTTGTAGCCGTTACAGATTTCCATTTTTTTTTTTTTTCACCCATTCATCGCTCCGCTGCACATCTACCGCGCTTAGCTTTTCCAGCCGTATTACATCAGCAGAGAGATTGTGGTATTAAAACATTGAACTAACAGTCAAATCTTGATTTCCTATTGAAGCCTTTAACCCAGATGGAGACTGGAATATGTTGGGAGGATGGATATGAAGACGATATCAGTTGTGATTAATCTTGGAGTAAAGTTCTGAATAATCTAACAAAATGTTGTCCTGTCTCTTTTTGTTTTTTTTCCCCCGTCACCTGGCTCTGGTTTCCCTCCATGTTTCCTACTCCTCTCCTGCTGAAATCATCCACAGGTAAGAGCATTTCCTTGAGTAAAAGTTGATGCGTCAGGTCTAACATAGAAAAAGCGGTATGGAAGTCTTGTTTCGCACCTCCTGCTCACGCTGTGGAAATCCACAAACCAGGACATTTTATTTTAGAAAAATCTGGCAGTGCTGCTTTTGCAGTTTGTCCGTATTCCAAAAAGTCAACTGCGGAATTTTAGATAGAGATTTCTAAGCTGCGCATTTTAATATTTGAAATATGCAGTGTTGACTGCTGACTATTGCATTGTGTCCAACCCTTTTGATCAAAACATGTGCTTCAATCGGCTAAATTCCCTTAAATAGATTTAGAAAAAAAGTTATTTCACAGAATTGTTCAGAGTCCAGGGACAGAGGGCAGTCACAGATTATTGTGTCCGTATTAACATTGTATTCCTTTAAGGATCTTCATTCATGCATCTCTACTAGAGTTGTAATATAATGCACTTTAAAGAGAAATTCTATTCTGCAGTAGAGTTCCACACTCTTTATAGTGTTATATAAAGTGTAGTTGTCCTGCTGAAGCGTACACATAGTAACCCACGACATCTCTCGAGCATGGCAAAAGTCCAACTCCTATTACCTTTGAGCTCTATGGCAGTACGGGATTCTCAGAGAAATGGCTTTGGACAGGAACAGTGGTTCTAGATCTTCAATTCCCTTTGAGGTGCGTTAAGGTTTTGTTCCAGCTTATCCCTCCGTCTAGTCGACTCGGCTAGTGCTGTCCAGTGAACAGTGAAATGGACTTAGCAGCTCCTCCGTACTGTCAGGTGTGTTTGATCGCTGAAATAAATGAACAGATGGCTCACAAACCAGCAAGGGGTCATGGCGGCTCCACGTGTATGTGTGATCGCCCGTATGCATAGAAGGCTGCGACTCTGCGTGTACATGCACGCATTTTCGGTAGGTGTTCATGCGAGTTGTGACCGTGTGCAGTTTGCGTGCATATGACGGTGTGTGTGTGTGTGTGGTGTGCATTTGCATTTAGGCCAAAGCTGTCTGTATTTTTGGCATTCTTAGTACTTGGCAAAAGCTTTGGTTTTTAGACTGTGAGGTCTGGCAGAGAAGAGGAAAGTAAAGAGTAGGATGAAAACGGGGATCAAGAAAATAAAATGGAAAAAAGCCATCTTGGGAATACAGAAAATGCGGGCACACTAGGAAAGGACTAAGAGAGAGATTAGAAGAGAAGTTTCCAGGTAAATAAGTTGTAAGCGAGAATTGATAAGTAAATCATCTTATTTATGGAAGTGAAGAGGGGAGATAAAGACAGGAAAAATAAAAGGGGCTGCGTTTTAGAAACAAAAGGTAATCGGTGAATGTATCCGTACTTAGAAAAACAAGGCAAGGAGGGAGAAAGAAACCAGTTTATTACAATAATGATGTACACTCTTTACTGAGGACAAACGCAGGCGGATGGAAGCATGAGGTGAGACTTGGTAGAGCAGATTTGACATCATTAAAGAGATACAGAACTATGGCGATACAAGACAGACGAGGAAGGAAGGAAATGAAAGGTACAAAAGGGCAACTGGGGATGAAATAGAACATTTAGGGGAAGATGAGGAAGTTAAGACGGATCACAAAAAGGGTGCATGAGGTGCAGCATGTGCAACATGTATGATTGTGTGTGTGTGTGTGTGTATAATATATATATATATATATATATATATATATATATATATATATATATATATATATAATTATATTAGAGTCGCGGGACACTTTTTTTTTTCCCAATTAAAAAAATAATCATCGTAGACAATTTCCTACTCTGAAACTAATATGTGGAAAAAGAGGAGGGACGTAGGAGAGATGCTGACGGGAGCTTTGACATGAACAGCAAGTGACCCAAACAGGAGCTTAATTAGCATACGTGAATTACATGTGCCTCCCCTGAGGAAGCATTCTCGCCTCTCCCCTTTTCCTCTTCTCTGTCTCCCACCTTTTTCCTGCCATGACTCCTGTCACTTACTCATCCTCTTTTTTGCCTGGCCTCATAATCTCTAATCTCTTGTCTCCTTTCCATCGTTTTTTCTCTGTTTTTAGTCTCCCCCTCTCTCTCTGTTCTGACTGTTACCTTTTAGGTTATAACCAACCTCCTTTATTGCCACCTCACCTCCCTACATGCCTAGTCTCTCTGGTTGCCTGGCAAATAAAGGTTGCCAAGCAATTGTTGACTGTATTATAGCACACTTCACAGATATATTATATACGTGCTCTGTTATCTAAACCCTGTGAATAATCAGCCAGACTGAGCGAGTATAACGGCGAGGTAGCCGGCCAAAGAGGGCAGTCGGCTTTGCAGCTTTTCTATTGAACTATAAGGGATCCCTGGTGACCTTGAGGTTATTGGATGCAACACGCACGCTCAAGCACAGCCATGTACTCGTCTGACCCTGAACGGATGCCATGACCCTTCCAATAATGCTGAACATGCATTTCTCTTTTTTCTTTCCTTCTCATTTTTTCTCTCCTCACTTTAGCATTAATACCTCGCATGCTAAACACACACACCCAACAACACACACATTAGGCCGTTCTCACAATTTTTAACTATCTAGCTCACTGGCTACAACAACACACCTCATCTCCAAATGTTTTTTTTTGACAGTCTGAATCAGAGCAATTTACATTTATATGGAAGCCATTTCTTGCCCATATTGGCTTTGTCTAATACTAAGAATGGATACGACGCTTGTATCCTCCACCCGCCCCGCCTTATAAGATGTCGGGATCTGCAGAGGCAGGAAGCAGGACTCGACTGCAGAGTTTCAAACAAAAAGACTTTAATGGTCAAAGTCAAGATGCCAAGGGGCAAATCGCAGACGAGGACCAGGAACACAGGCGGAACCTACATTCAGCAAGACGAACCGACTACATTCAGAACATGCGTTCAATGACGAGACAAGAGACACACAGGACTTCAATACACTGGGGAGGTGCAGGTGATTGGACACAGGTGGAAACAATCAGGGACACGGCAGACAATCAAGGGGACGACGGGACAGGACCAGGCAGGAAGTGAAGTTACCCCAGGGACACAAGAGGCAGGAAACTACAAAATAAAGCAGGAAACAAACCCAAACTGTGACACAAGATACTGCACTAATAATATTACAGTACCAACATGCCTAAGATTTTTTTGAGCTTTGTGTAATTTTGCTTTTTTGCAGCTGATTGCAATTCAATTCATGCCAAAAGAAAAGAGAATTATGGAAGAGAGAAAAATACAAATAAATAGTCATATCGTGAATTCCAGGTCCTAACCGACAATGTGGAGCGGCGGTCCTCAAAATGTAAGGAATTTAAAACGTGACGGGGAGAGGCTGTATTTGGTTTAGTCTGCGTTCATTTCTTTTGCTGCTATGATTATGACCGATTTATGTAGAAATCACTTTTCTGCGGACAAAAGCAATAGCAGCTCACGGTACTGCACTTATCAAGAGGGACAATCTTCCAGTAACAAAGTCCCCATTAAATGGGCACAATCATTTCTTTAAAGAAGGACCGTTTTTTATTATTGTGCATGTTATTTGTGAAACCATATACAGCAACTATTCCAAAGCAGCGGCCTTGATGGTATACGTTGTAGGTTCCTTTTTAATTGCCACTATATTAAACTGCAGAAAGGCCAATTCATAGAGTTCCAGCAGACATGTGTCCATATGCACCATGGATATATTCAAGCGTCAATGCAAAATAAATCTGTTTGTCTTTCTACGGGTTCTATTCTTGCACAGTAGATATGGGCATCAGGCCTACGTTCATGTGTAACTGCATATTGCTTTTAGTGTTTAGTAAACACTTGCGTATTACAGGCTGTTTCTCCTTTCCCATCCCAACGCAGACATCAAACGCGTGTGGAAACCATGTGGCTCCGGCCTCACTAGAAACCTTAACAAGGTGCCCAGGCAGGGAGCGGTCCGAACAAACCCTCCCTTTCATCTCCCTGAGCTCAAGTACAGCAAGGCAACATCCCAATGCGATGGATTTCTACTGGATTTGTTGCGTTAAAATGATTACAGATAACTATTTTAACAGAACTCGTATATCCGCAGCCTAATGCCAGAGCTTTGATGATCCGTTCTGCTTCTCTTAACTTGTCCGCTTAAAGAAGAAGAAGAACGGCGGCTTCGACAGCTCTTTGAAACTCGGTACACCGCATGTTTCATCTGTGACCTTCGGTTTCAAATCACTGTGCCGTCTTTACTGCTGTCGACTGTAGTCGGTTTGTAGGGAACAAAGTCGCATCAATAAGCGGCAGAGGTCCCCAACTTTTTTTGCCTCCACAGATCCGTTTCATGTTGGACAATATTTCTTCACGCTGTGGCTGATGGACACAACAGAATAAAAAGAAACTATTGTCATGAAAGCCGGCTTGGCGCATGAGAATTAACTGAAGCTTTATTTTTTATTGTAGGCTCTTCTTCCGTCCCCTAAGTGGCCTTTCCCCCTTTTAAAAAAAAATGTTTTGCCTCTTTTCGCTAGCTTGAGGGCCTGGGTTTTCTGCTAATCGTCACGTGACTGAGACGAGCGTCTTGAAATAAAAAAATTCAAAATAAGTCAATTTAAAAAATAAAATAAAAGTTACTCATTGTTCCTGTGTGGCACGGCACCAAATGGCCCACGGACGGCTACCAGTCTGCCACCCGTTGTTTGGGGACCGCTGCTTTAACCTATTTTGTCATTTTCCAAATTCTCCATCTCTCATTTTTATCCGTCTTCATCATTCAGTGCCTCCCTGTCTCCTCCCCTCTGTTCGGCTCTGGTGTCCAGAGGCCCAGGGGCGGATTTAAAGCGAGAAATGGTTTCAAAATGACAGGGAGCACAAAAGGGAGTGCAAGAGGGGAACAGACAGACATAACCTAGTGTCCCTGAGAAGCTCTGACACGGCATCTGATCCAGTGTCGTCCATTACCCGGCACCATCGGAGACCAGTGTCAGGAGCCGCCTTGACAATCAGTCCCAAATTGAAAATGTCTTCTGCTTCACACGGGGCCCCGGCTGCCGGACTCCCTGTATAGATTTTGCAATGTGTGTGGAGCCAAACCGACTGGAATATGTGATGGCATCTATTCCTCACTAAATTAATGCAACATGAACGGAGCCACAGACCAAACAACTTTCTTTGATAGAAAATTGTTCCCAATGAATATAAATTGTTGGTCTGGTTACCAACGATGAATTGTCGTTGACTTTCCCTGTGTTGGTGTTGTCTTATGGGTGCACGTATCACGCTTTGCAAATAGAGCCGAATTACTTTCTTTAGAGAACAACCAATGTATCTTCAATGGAGGCCTTTTAAAGAACAAACAAAGAAATGACTCAAAATGTAGCGTGATTCATCTGTGCAGATGATTTATTGGTTGAGCTCTAATCATCTGCATGACTAGATCCCACTGGGGGGGATTGCGAGAGTATAGTTGGTATTCATTCACTAAGATGTGTTTGGGACATTTAGGTGAGTTCCTTACAATCTTTTAGATGGCTAAATAAAAAATGTTATGAAAACTGCCACAGATGCTAAAGATTTGTTGTAATATTGGGTCTCTGGGACTCCTCCGTGAGTTGTTTGTAATCGAGCTCAATTGAAAAACTGAACCAGTGTGGACATATTTAAATCTTAAAGGATGCTGAAAACTCTAAAATTACATAAAATGATCAATGTCACTGTGTTGTTGATGCGATCTTGGAAAACATAGGTTTCACTGAGGAACCATATAGTCGTTTGGGATTGGTGGGATTGCGACCTGTTTAGCTTCCTAACACCATCTTTAGCAAAACAACATTTTAACTACTCATAGCAAGATGTATTTAATTAATAAAATGAATACCAGTCAACAGAAATTCACTAAACTAGAATGCAAATGGTTGCATCAAACTTTTCAGATGAAAGGATGAAACCCTTATTTTTACGAAACATTACCATTCAGGACGTTGCTGTGGTTTTCCTCGTGTTCAGAACTCCTCCTTCAGCTGTTCAGAGAAGACGACGCGCACCCGGCATGCACACCACACTCATTATAATATATAACATGGCCATTATCATATTCCTAATTGCACCCAAATAGTGAAAGACACAAAAGGGATGAAGGGGGACGCCGCACAACGCGCCATAGCGGGGTCATTAATCTTGTATCCTCACTGCACGCACACACGCGTCTGTCAGATGTGCACTGCAGTAATTAGGTCTTTCAGGTTATGATAATGTTTGTGCTGTGTTCGGGTTCACCTGCTCACTGGTGCACACAATGACATTAATCACCCCAGTCTAACGCACATGCTGATCCCACCACAGTCTCTTTGCGTGCGTGTCTTTTATGTGTGTGTGTTTTTGCCTGTATAGAACCTGGGCAGGTGTAGGCGGGGCTCACTTTTCCAAAGAAACTATTCTTTGAGAATTTTGATTAATCAGATATTTGGGTTAATACTAAAAGGGTTTTGAGTGGCATAAACTTCTGCTAATCTCGAGGACAGGGATGATCTGAAATCATCCCTGTTGTCTCTGAGCAATACACTAAATCCCTCCCTAGGAGTGCTGCTTTGCATAATCCATGTCAACGTTTGTAATGGGACGAACACAAAGAACACGCAAAGCAAGGTTTCATCATAGTGACTGCCAAAACTGTGACTTTATGATGGAATGCGGTGGAATGCCGCTGGTCAGGCTCATCAGTGTCTCCACACACTCGCCATAATAATGTCCATTCTAATGTCCATTCTAATGTGGCTTCGAGCGTCTTTCAAGGATTTTCACTGAGGTCTTTTTAGCAGACGGGATTGTTTTTTGCCAACAATGAACTTAAACTTAATGTTACATTATGACGATTTTCATCATGTATGAGGGAATGTCTTCATACAGACACATTCGCACTTTGTCACTTATCCATTTGGTATGTTTTTCACCCTCAATCCACTTCCTTCATATCTACAGGAGGCACTCGTACGTCTTACACAGATTCCCTGTTGACAACTGGAACTCGGTACATGTTAAGGCTCTCCTTTGTTAGCACTGCATAACGATTTCACTGATGCTCGAAAAATGACAAAAGACAACACTCGGAAGTCTTTCTGCGGCTTCTGTCCCTCTTCATTTTGTTATGAACTGGTTTGTCAAGGATACATTTTCAAAATGGAGCCAATATCATGGCATTGCTCTCAAAGGTCTAAGGCTCTTCTTTAGTGCTCTCGCTTGTTTAGTGCAGAGAGGGGAAAGTGGTTGTCCAGCATACCCGATTGCACAGAGTGAGCACGGGGATCAATGGCCCTGGAAAAAGGGCCGGAGAAATAACTTGTAAAGATCATCTCCAAGGACTCAAGATGACAGCCTCTCACTTTTCTTCCCCTTGAGCAAGATTTTTTTTGTCATATCTCCTCCTTTTTTTAATCTACCTGCCCTTTATTCTTTTGTCCTTGCTTTACCAAAGAAAGGCACAACGCACACTCTGACTGTTAAAGGTATAATAGAAAATAATTTGGAATTTGTGGTGTATTACAATAAACGATACACCGGCCTTAGATCTTTCCTGGATCCATGTTTAGTGAGCGTGTGTGTGTGTGTGTGTGTGTGTGTGTGCGTTAGGCAGGAGTGGGAGGGAGTAGAATATCTTCTTGTTAAAATGACCCCAGACTGTGCCTTAGAAAATCTGTCACCATATTACCGCTCTCTGACAAGCACGCCGGGGCCAGCGAGACACCTGATGTAAAAAAGAGTCTTTGTTTGTTCGCTGTAGAAATGAAATATCACTTCAATTACACCACTGATGCAAAACAGTTTGAATAATCCTTGTGGATTTATTTTGCTGTGTGTTTTCATTACACATAATGTTGATCGGGACGCACGATAGATCATGAATAATCCACGTCAATTTCATTAACTTTAAACCCATCAGGTAACTCTATTACAATGAAAGCTACGTCCTCGTCAGTTCGTGAATAAGCTGCAGTTTATAAATAGGACGGTACATTATGGAAAAGGTCAATCATGAAACACAACAGTATTTCCCACACAGTGCCTAAACATCCATCCGTTTTATGTAGATGCTTAATTTGCGCACTGCTGGACGGAAATGCTAAAAACGTATTAATTATCACAAAACATTTACACTCTGGGCGATCAGGCGATTTGAAAGCAAAATGCAACAAAGTGCAACGGAAACGGACAAAACATTTAATCATTACGACATGACACACATGATTAAAACGACCACTCATTCAGGGAAATAACGGCTGAAAGTAACAGCTTATTGCTCCATCCTATTTTAGTTGGCAGGAAAACGGAGTCCCTTTCCTTGCATCATATCTAGAGAACGGTCCATGGGAATTTAAATCCATTTACTACATTGTCGTTTCCGATTTTCTGCAAATTATGTTAAAAATACTACTAAAAGAAAAAAAAAAACACTTTTGAATGCACCAATCATTTGACTTGATTACAAATGTTCCTCACATTATAACGCGTATACAAGCATTTCATTCCCAAACGCCGGCTCTCTGAAGACAAGCATATTGGCTCACTCGGCTGCAGTTACCTTTTGAGTTTACAAGCCTGAATAAGTTAAAACCCCTCCATCGGCTCTCTGACAAGGCGACCTACTGCAAACACATTCAGTCATGCACTGAATCCTCTCTGGTAGCCCCCCCCCGCCTTCCCACCTCACGCACCGTTTCACCTTGTGACCTTGGCCTCCACCTGCACACAGGTTCTTTCATCATAAAGCTCATTTTCTTCATGGTTCACTTAGATCCACACAATTGCACACAGAGCATACACTTGCAGATACCACACACACACACACACTTAAAAGCATCATCACCTTTGAACTAATGACCCCAGTTAACTAACTAACCTCTGGTTACATGCCCTGTTCACTGCACCTCTTGATGTGGGGCCTCGCTGTAAAGGTCCAGTCATGCAGCACCGGTAGCCCCGAGGCGGCTTCAGCTTGCAGCATATCGACAAATCTAAACATGTCATCGGAGTGACTCAGTCACTCCATCTCCACAGGATTTGAACTTCTAACCTTTTGGCTGGCGGAACTGTGTTGCCATTTCCTGGCTTCTCTTTACATTGTAATGGCCGTCTCTAGTAATCTTCTGTGCACATGTGATTGTGTAATTTGAGAAAAGCATATTCAGATGTGTATAATATGAACTTGATTCAAATGAACTCCTTTTCCCACATATAAACGAGCCAAAGGACATAAAATGCACTTTACTGTTTCCACATTTGAACCCTTAACCTCCTCATATATTTGACCATGTGCTCCTAATGCACAGCGGCCCTCTGCACTGCCACCCGGCTTTTAAGGCTCCTTCATCTAGTCAAGTAAAAGTTAGTGATGCATACAGTTCAAATCTTTCCCCATTAACCTAATCTGAACTTCCTATTTATCCTAATGACTTTGTTAAATGCAATTCTACTGTGTTTAAGAATAGCTTGAATGGAAGTGAATCATGGAATTCCTAAAATTGAATCATGTAAGATTTAACTCCAACCATGTTATCAGCACAGCAGTTTACTTAATGTTAAGTGATTTTTCTAACCACCCAAAACGTTTGCTTTTTCACCACCTGAAGTCTTTTGCCTTTTGTTTGAAATGCTGTTTAACACTGTAAACAATCCTGTTTATTTTATGGGGGAATAACTCGTGTGAGTGTTTTTATCAAAACCAAAGTGATTGGAGGGAGTAATTGAGGTTTTATATAACTGTTTCCTAATCATCTCAAGGTTGAACAACTTGAAAAGAACTTGTCCTGAACCACTCCGATGTTTTCTCCTTTGTTGTAATAAAGTTTGAGGGACATTCTTTTTCATTTATTTTTCACGGTCACTAGGAATTTTCTCAAATAATTGAGTTAACTTTTTTACCAAATAAATGTCCTCTTTTAATTGGCTCAGGTCTAAAAAGAAATATCAGAAAGCATCAGCAGCCCTTACTGAAGAGTGTGAGAACACGGAGCCACAGGGCTTCAACATTCGTCCTTTTTAAGGGCCCGCCCCCCCATTCGGCCCCAAGTGGATGGGAGAGATAAAGAGAAATGATTCACAATAAAGATGTCACTTCAAGGTGGAGAGACTTCGCCAGCAGACGTTCCTCTTGTTCTTTTATAAAACCATTTTTGTAGTCTCACCGGTCTCCCGCAGCTTGAATTGAATCGCACAGCCTCGCTGCTGTTTAGTGCTCTCGCCAGCATCAACGTGTTGCGTCTGGGCCTCACCACGAAATGGGCCAGCCATCCACCACCAGTCAACAAGCCAATGACGCGACCGAACAGGGCCTCCCATAGCGTCCTGGCCCTCACCAACATGGGTCTGTGCATCTCCCCGGAGGAGCCCACCGTGCACTGGAGGCCGTGTTGGTTAAAGTGGAAGTGAGCAACTAGGACGATAACCTGTACTGTAAACATTCCCTGTGGCTGAAGCAGGAACGATCCTCGTCTCTCAAGTACTGTTTATAGCAGCAGGAACAGGGGAAGGTCATGTTTGGAATTCATGTTTAAACCATCTTGGTCGGATGATTATTTAATGTTCTTGCAAAAGTGCTTGCTATAAAAAGCAAGCATACCGTTGGCAGAGCTCATGTGCTGAATCATGTATGAAGTTAATCTATCAAGCGAATGTGTTTTTACCATATTGATCCTCATTTAGTGTCAATTCTGAAATTAAACTAAAAAATAATCATTTCCTCTTCGTAAAAATTCTACTTTTAACCTAATCAAAGTTCAGCCCCTATCCAGAACCATGTTTTTTTAAGTCAAAACTCAATTTTTATTACATTGAACATAGTTGGAACGTGGGATTTAAAGTCACGGATGATCTCCAAACTTCAAAATGGGAGCCTAAATAAGAAACTCTTTCTGTTCTCCGTGACTAACCATCCAGACTCAATCAAAACACTCATCATAACCTGTCTTCATCCACGTCACAGACGTCTAGCAAATGAGTATGAGATTAAATAAGACGGGGAGAATGTCAATATAATCAGTGTAAATCACCATAATCCAAAATGATAATTATTTCTAAGTTTTAATGTATGCCATTCAGATTGATGTTGTTGTTCTGAGCCCGGCTGAAGTACGTCGATACCTTCAGGTCCTCTTGAGCTGCGGCTGATACATTCTGTAAAAACCTCCATGACAGGTGTCGTTCATGCCCTCTTTCATTTTTCTGTCATTTGAATTGATCAGTGATTCAGTTTCTTAAGGGTTTGGAATGGGGAGATTTTGCCCCCAAGGCAGATGAAACCAATTGCAGGTCCATTGTGTAATTCATAAATGCTTCGGATTTGAGCAAAATCAGGCTGAAAATAGATTATGGCGGTTTCTCTCTCTCTCTCTCTCTCTCTCTCTTTCTCTCACCCACACACACAGCCTCACTCCTGAGATGGTTGCGCCCCTGCTCAGTAACCACTGCTCTAGTTCCCACAAGCTTGAGCACAGCTCATTTTAGAGACTGGTGCTTGTGAGGGAAGCAGACCCAGATAAAAGTTAATTAGGACTCCGGAAGCAGAGGATCGGGCGACGGCCAAAACAATGGGGATGGTGTCAAAGGAGTGGCTTGACATTTTAGAGTTGGGCATTTTGGACTCTCACCATGGCACACCAGAATTCCCCAGGTTGGAACCATAGGTTCCAAAATGGCATTCTGGTTCTTCTTGCATTCATCATCAAACTGAATATGAAACACGAGCGAGTTCATTAGCCTGCAACCAAAGCCAGTACTTTCGAGGACGAATGCAACACTAATGGGGTTTTCTATGTTCGGTTTTGAGCAAATGAAGTTCTTTTTTTTGGTTGTTCATGGTGCAAAGTAAAAAAATGGAGGGAAGACAAATAATACACTGACAATTTCCTAAGTGTTGTTACATCTTGTGAAGAAAAATGACACTAATTGTGAGAAGATGTGGGAACAGTGGTGGAAATAAATGGCAAAGGGAGAAGCTGTGGTGTGAAGATTGGGGAATGAAACAAAACAGATTGAATTGGAGTCTTTGATTTATAACTAGGTTTACCATCTAAAATGGAATCTGCATCATTGAGATGAAGAAGGGATTGGCGTAACAATTGTGTGGTGTCTGAGTACGCAAGAGAGAGAGAAGCATGGTCAGTAATGTGTCTGTAATAAGGTCAGAGGCAGAAGTCCATTATGAAACCCCCTCGAGGATCTATTTATAGTGATCTGAGGAGGGAGGGAGGGATGGAGAGAGCAGCTCAGATGTGAGGGGGAAAAAAAGGGTTGTGGATGAAAAGTTAAAGGAGGGAGGAGAGAGGGAGGCTGAAAGACGGAGGAGAGTGGAGGGAAACGGAGTGTGAAGATGCAAAAGAGCAAAGCAGAAAGTGTTGGGGAAGGAGCGAAGATGGTAGGGCGAGAAAAGGGGATAGAAGATGAGAGTGGGAAGTGTGGAGAGCTGCCAGAGAGAGAGAAGGCTGAGCAGAGGAGAGGAGGACAGCAGGGGAGATGGAGAGTTTGGCGAGGGAAAGGAAACTGAGTCGTGCGGTCGGAACGCATGAGGGTGTTAAGGAGAGATGGTAGAGCGGAAGGATAAGAAGGCAAGAGAGAGACAGTGAGCCTCCAGATGGAGAAGCCATAAGCAGTGAAATGTCTGATCCAATTTTATCTTCAGCTCTGAGTGAAATAGCTAAAATATGGGTAAGATCTTCAAATGAAATAATCCTGTAAGCTGTTCTTTATCATTTGAGTTGAGGGCCATCTTTACTATTTTACTGTATGCTTGTGTGTGTGTGTGTGTGTATGTATGTATTTATCTACCAGTGTATACTGGACAAATACATCCTTTAATAAAATGGGCTCAGAATAGTGTTTTGATTCCCCTCAGAAGGAAACAAGAGACTCAATAGGAGGCAATAAGAATAAGGATGTAAGTGATAGGAGAAAGGAAGGATGGATTACATGGAAACACAGAGGAGCTAAAGAAGAAAGCGCGAGGTACATGAGACAGAGGCGATGGAGTCGTGCACAGGGAGTGGCTGGGTTGGCAGGCTTTGAAATGCCCCCCTGGCGAAGCTGCCGAGGAGAGAATTACGGCTGAACTAAGGTGCAAAGAACAGAAAAGGGAATGGCTGACGCAAAACATGAACTTTAACAGATTCTCTAAAGGAATCGGCAGAGACGAGACGGACCAAGATGAAAAGGGGGCGGAGACACGTTTTTCCACAAGCAGAGTAAAAAAATGAAACCTGACAAGACGGATAGACCTGCATATAAAGATACTGATGGATGCGTGATAGCATACACACACACACAGCCAGGTGGTTAGTGCGATGGGTATCCTAGATTTCCACACAACCAGCAACTTTTGGTCGTCAGCCGCCCAGAAAAACCCCCTTCTATATCCAATAGAAGTCCCTCCCTGGCCAAAGCTTTGCTATTGTAACGGAATGCCCTGCGCTGGCTGCTTGTATTAATAGCGATGGGGAGCTGCGATAGTACTACATGAATGAAAGCAAAGCTTTGCATTTCCATTACGCCTGCAGTAAGGGAGACAAACTCCATCTGGAAGATAACATTACACAGTAACTCGCAAAAGTTTGTACCCCCACAAGCTTACATAATTTGATGCATATGAATGAGATATTGCAGCTGCATGTGGATATGTGGGGTTCGTGATTTAAAGAGAGACCTGGACCTTTTCAGATAACCGCTGTTCATGATAGACATTTCTTCAAATGATCATAATTATTTCCCCCTCACTGTACATCCTTGCTCACGTATCTGTTTCCTTCCTACCCAAACGCATTTCTTTTGTCGTTATGCAATGTTACTGCATTATTCAATTCCAGCAGAGCCTGTGATAAAACAGTTTTCTGCATTACATCAGGGATGATTTGGAAACCGCATCCTTAAAAGTTTGATTAAAAAGAACAACTTATGTAATCCATTTTTGAGGCTTGCTGTGGACTTTCAAATACGATGACATTCCTCTTTTCTTTAGTTGGGGGTAAAGTCTTGTTTTCACCTGGTGTGACTGCCAGAGGTCAAGGCAAGAGACTTGAGCCCAGTTCCACATATCAGTGACCTAGTTCAGAAGGATACGATGGATTTAAATCCTGATACATAGCTGAGAACCGAAACAGACTGGCCTCTCTGAGATTGCCTCTTTGGGATCCACCCACGAAGCGAGTCATATGTGAGACACTAGACAAACTGTAAGCCAAGCCTCAACCTTGAAAGAGAGGAACCGATCTTGACCCATGCTTTGGTCCAGTGAGGTGCATCGGTACACCTAAAGCTGACTCCGAAGCTGGAGATAAGCGCTGGCTTAACAGTCATTTCAGGTCGAACGAGACGTACTCGCTGCCCAGTCGTCCATATGGAGCAGCGTACTGTACAAGCTCTTTCACTGGAAAGGATCACATGCAGGAAGATGCTTGAAGCAAGGAAACGTGCTTGAGGGGAGAAAGTAAGAGAAAATGCATTGAAAGAGGAATAAGGGGGAATAATAAGAGGGAGTAACAATGGATGTAGCACTGGTCAATCTGGACAACCGTAGATGCATATACATCCCTGCGAAGTGCAGTAATGTTTGGCAGAGCTGGTCATGGAAAATAGCAACGTGAGATCTCTCACACTGCCTACCTGCAAACACCCACTCATCAGCTGCTCCTGTGCTGTGCATGTCCTTAAAATGACTGTGCCCACCTGCATATACGTGTGGTGTACAGTATGTGCAACTGTGCGTGTGCTACTTTCAATCTCACTCTCAAGCAGCGCCTGAGATTGTGTTTCGGCTTTGAGACGAGTGCAGTGGAGGGTTGTTGTTTATTTTCTTTAGTTCCTTTTTTTTATATTCATTCAAGCCTTTTATTCTTTAATAACTTAATCTCTCTTTGTTTTGTCTCCTAACCCTGATTGTTTTTAACATTTTTGAAAAAAATTATTAATAGGCTTGTTTGTTACCGTTTGTAGCATAGACATGATTTAGGAAAAATCAGATGATCCATGGTAGAGTCCCCTTAACGCTGCTATACGGCATTAAAGACTTGGCTATTGAACATTCAGATGTAAGCCATACATTTAATATTTAACTAAGAAAATAAGATACACACCTAACAGCATTCAAAATATATTTGCATACATGCAAATACAAATGCATAAACCCATACGATAGACTATAGACAGTATCCCTGTCTTAAAATTGCACGTAAATTGACAACCTTCGTGTGTGTATGTGTGTGTGCGTGTGTGTTGAGTGAAAGTTTTGTGTTTGTGTACTGTAAGTGGTTGGAGCCAATATGTCTCTCTACTGGTGTGTGTTTGGCTCTTTGAAAGTTATTCAGACAGAGAATTCATCGCCTTCACATCCCAATGTCGATGTAAAAATACATTTCATCATAACATCATGATCACCATATCTTTGATTTTGTGATGCTATCATTTGCTTTTGTCTGTCCCTTTTTAATAAACCCTAACTCTCACTAAGAAGGCTATGTATTATGAGGAATTCGTCACCCTTTATACTCTTAATTGCTGTATGTGGTATGCATTATACGTACGAGGCCACAATAATACTCTGGATTTATTACTCTCTTTACCCCGTTCTTAAATGAGGCCAGCTGTGGCCTGACAGAGTCGCCTCTCTGCCAGCAGGATCGTAAATCTAGTTGCAGGCTTTAGCTGGGGCCTTGCATGTCATACACTGTGAAATACGAGGACGCCAACCAGCTGTCACAGACTTCACCCACATTAAGATACTCCAGCTAGCTTTCATGTACTCTGTACTTTGATGAATCGCATAGCATCGCCCTGAAAGCCTGCTGGATGTATAATTGGCTATGACAAGGAGTGTGCTGTGCTATATTATGTCTTCCCAGGGCTATTTCTGTCATCATGGTTTCCCTTTAAGGGATTGGGTGTATACCCATGATGGTGAGGATATCCTAAAGTTTAGGATATCCTCTCCCATGTAAAATATTGCAGATCTTGTATTCGGTTAATTTTACAACAAAATATGAGACACAATCCAATGCAGTGCAGTTTAACACACGATCAACCAAAACTACTGGATCCAAATTCTGATTAGAGATGACTCCTAACAAAAACTCACTATGATAACCTTGAGATAGCGGGGCGCCCCCCTTTCTGTTGGGGCGACTTACTGGTTGTCTGGTAAAACAATATTTAGAATTGTGTCTATACAGTTTATTAAATAAACAGGACAGCACTAAATATATGATTTTGATGTCTATACAATTACTAGCACTTCTACTGCTGCTACTTCCGTTAATAAATGCGAGTGCAATGATCCGTTTGGTACCGTAATGGAGCGATTCAGTTCAATTTGCATGTCTGCTTACATTCCGAATAATGTGGCTTTTATCAAACTACGATAGAAGACAAGAGTCTGATTAATGGTGTCTTGATTCAAAGAGGACACGAGTCAACCGGATGAGGGGTTTAGTTCCCTGGCATGCTGTGCCTAGTAGTTCCACGTGTGGTCTTGTCATCGATCTGTGACCTGTCATCTGAAAACAATTCTGGATGAGCACAAGAGAAAAGACGACAAAAAAAAAACCACATACTTGAATGAGAGGGAAAGCAACAACAGATTGGTTAAGGTTAAAGGTGTTTGATTACTGGAAGTGTTTTTGGATGTTGTTTTTTTGTATCAAGTTGCTGTAAACAGTCCCTGAATGCCTTGACATCACAGACTGTAAATGGAAATTGTTCCATTGAGTGGATTGATTTATTCTTTTGTTGCTCGCAACAGAAAAAACCCTCCTTGAGTAAAACAGGCTTCGCGAAAATGCAACGGCTGAAAGAATTACCAGTAAAGGACTTGAATAAAAGGCCGATATTATTTAGGTTGAAGAGGCTCATCTCAATAACTGCTCTTTCCTGGTGTTGTGGTAGGTTCCATCGCACTGCTAACAGGGATAATCTAAATGCCTTCATGTATAGAAAAGATTTAACTCTGAGATAATTAGAGACGAAACTGGGGAAACTTACCCACATGCACATATACATTGTTTAGAGCATCTGTGAATCGTGGAAGAGTAAAGACTTGAGCACTCAATCCCTAACGTTAGAAAAACAAAACTGCTTTTGTCTGTTGGGAGACCAACAGACAAAAGCAGTCAGCTAATGGTATCCATTAGAAATGGAGATATCTGATCAGCAGAACTGGCATGTGCGACCGTAGTATCTGGGCTGCATGCTAGTGTGTCATGGGGAAAGGGCGTTCTTCGATAAAGAGACGCCTGTGGGGTTTGAGTGTGTGTTTTTTGGCAAAATTGCAAAGAACATTTAGAAGGAAAATAGACCACATCATATATCTAATTCCAGAGCAATGACACACTTGCTCCCGGTCGTCCTCTTATTCATTGCTCTCCTCCATCTCTCCATAAACTCCTTAGCTACCTATTGGAATCTTGAAAAGGTTTAATCTATTAATTGTGTTTCTGATATAAATATAAGAGTAAATGAGCGTTCCTGCTGCGGGGGATGAGGTGGGCAGGCATTCTGTGGGTAATATGAGCACCAAGAATGGGCATTTGTATTTTCCTGTGTGAAACAGTCAGTGTGTGGTTTTTGTGAGATAGAGGAAGGAAGGAAAGAGGAAGAGAGATGTCAAGAAAAATGAGAAATCTGCGAGACTTTAGTGTTTTTCCTCTATTGTGTAAATATCTTTGCACTTTTGTGTTTTTATATGCATAACTCTCTTTTGGTGACAAACCACTTTCCTTTAGCTGATGCTGGTGCCAGTGTCTCCGTTAGCATGTATGTTTTCACAGCTGCTCCAGATTGTAACTTACTGATGAATTCATGATTTCCATGGCTCTTGCACTGATACACATCGTAGACCACTTACGACAACCCAAAACCCTAACAAACCCTTACATACAGTCACTCGAACCCTCAGTCTTACCCACGAGGCATCATCACCCTATATGGCTACGTTTGACTTGCTTTAGGACACAGCCAGCCTTCGTCTTCAGAACAGTTGATGTTTCAAAGGATGGTTTGGTGTTAGGAATCAGCTTTGTTGTTGAGGGGCATTGAGGGTGGAGGTTTTTCTTTTAGGCGAAATACTGCCCCCCCATTTCCTCACTCTCAATCAAAGCTGCACAGCAAAGATACAAAACTACCGACTCTGCACAGAGCCTCCTGGTAACACTGAGGGTTAAAATGATAGCTCACACCATTAGTGGAGACATAGCATGTACGGAGGCGAGTGGACTCCTATTAATGGTGGAATAGCTCCATCATATCCATGATAGCTCTGCTTTCACTAACATTGACATTTTGACATGATTGACCCCTACTGATTTATCAGTAGCCTACCTTTTTTATCTGATATCCAAGAATTGATTGGTTGGGCTCGTATGTTTTCTGAAGTGGGCAGGCCTACAGACACAAGCAGGGGAATAAATGTGTGCTATCACTCCTGGTGCGTATTTACTACATGGTGTAAATCGAACCGAGACAAATCGGTAATGCTACAAATCATCCATTACTGATGACAGCATTCAGGCAAGCCAATTATGAGGCGGGCTGTTGGGATCAGTAGTTCTGCCAGGAGATCAGAAGAAAGCAGGGGGGGCAAAAAGGAGGAGATGCAAGAGGATGAGAGAAGGTTTTGGAGGAAGTCGGAAGGAGAAAAGCGGTCGCGGGAGTTGACACCCGGAGGGGTAAGCATAGAAAACAGTTGGCGTTTCTGAGATGAAGCCTTTTGCTCGTAGGAAAAGTTTTCTCCAGCGCTCCCCCCCCCCCCCCCCCCCCTCTGCTCCGTTCCACCCCGCCCTTCTCTAGCTATCATGTTTCTTGTGCCAATCAATATTTTATAGCTGTCGCTTCAGAGTAATGACCCCCCCCCACCCCCACCCGTAGCTCTCTGAATGACAGATGAGGGTGAGAACGGGTGTTGGGGCTGCAGTGAAAGGAAAGAGCGGGAGGGAGGGGCAGGAGGGCGGGAAGCAGAGTGGCGTAGAGACCTAAAGCAACGAGGAATAGCAATAGAAAAAAAAAAGATGAAGGCAGTGCAGCGAGTAAAAAAAAAAAAGAGCCTATCGGAGAAATGGGTGAATGTGAGACTGGATATGTGGGGTAAAATGTCCCAGTAAATGATATGATGCTTTGAATAAAACTCCGCTTCATGACATCAAAGTGCGGATGCTGCCTCCTCATCCCCCCCCCCACTCCCCCCACCCCCGATCCGTCTTGTTGTTTTACCTAAGCTGCTTTTAGCTCGTAGCCCACAGCGCTATTCTCCAAGATAAGGGCTGCACTCACAGTTAGGTTAAAAGGAATGTGTTTTTCTGTGTGCACAGGCTTATAAATGCACAACTATTTGTTGCTGTTTTATGTATATTTCGCCGCCCGCGTTCACATGAGTTATGTGTGACTGTAGCATTGGCACATTGGAGATTAAAGAAACCTTGAAGCTGAGTGATAACGTTGACACTGTCACAGCCCACCACAACACGTACACGCATCTGAGACGATCATTGGGATTATGGAGCCAAGGGAAATCCCAAGTTGGCAGTAATTGTACATGCGTGTCTGTATGTGTGTATGTAAGAGTCTGTGTGTCTGCATAGATTGTTAATACATGTGCATTGTGTCTGTGTACATGTGTGTCCATCGAATGGAAAGAAAGGCCTTTTGCTGTTTGATTGAGGCCACGGGTGGGCGTTGGGTTTGGACACACTGAGAGGACAGTGCAGGAGAGACAGCAGGTCGGAAGAGGATAAAGTTCCCGTCTCAAATAAGCACTTCCACACGTTCTGAAATTTCACACTAGCGTTGAAAACTGCACCATTTCGCTGCAAAACAAACTAATTTGACATTGGAATCACTGCCATTTTGATTCACTCACAAAGTCAATAGTGCAAATGTGTGTCACGTTCAATTTCAATGATCTATCTCCCATAAATTAGCACTATTGATCAGCAGTGACTCATCTTAGAGTGCAAAGAGAGTTTCAAATGAAATATTCTATCATAGCGGATTAGCTGTGGCGGACCCTCCACACTCTTATTCCCCGTAGAACTATGTATTGATCAAAAAAAGGAATGCTTTTCAGGCCGTCATGATTCAATGGTAAAGATACCATAACATAGTGATTACCGTAACAACATTTTAAAAGTTTGTTGAATCCTAATGGAGGAAGCTAAATGGCATCTGCAGAATGTGTTGTCGTGATTTGTGATGTGTCTGCCTGTGCGACCTGAGGTCACCAATAACGACGCTCTCTGCGTAGCGGAAGCCATAATGGCCGCAGCAATCAGGGGCTGTTTAGCTTCACATTTTATGGCTCAATAAAAGTTGAATTGCACTGCATTCAGGTTAGACATGCTATTTATTGGTGATCAAATGACTACCACATTGTCCTGTTCACACTCAGCTGGACCTCCGCGACGATCCAAATTCTCACCTTTCTCTTTTTCTCTTCCCGCAGTGAGAGATGACGACGATTTCTTGAGCCTCAGCGAACTCCCGGAAACCTTCCCCTCCGACCCTCCGGAGCCCTTACCTCACTTCCTGTTCGAACCCGAGGAAGGCTACATTGTCAAGAATAAACCCGTCAATCTCTACTGCAAGGCAACGCCCGCCACGCAGATTTATTTTAAGTGCAACAGCGAATGGGTCCATCAGAAGGACCACACGGTGGAGGAGAGGGTTGACGAAAACTCAGGTGAGTGAAGTCTCGCGCATACAAAGTGGTTGGAGGCAACATGCAGCCAGAAGGCTGTCAAAATGTTTAGTTTGTCAGGAAATCTCTGATGGATGACATTGGTGACAAAAAAAATCATATGAATTGATAAGCATTTGAGTTGATGATGCTGTCCCTTTACTGTCAGAAGGGCTCAGTCTCCTGGAAGTTCGATAACGGTTTGATAATGTTAGTGGATGGATTTACATTGTAGTTAAACTATCTAAGTTGCACAGGTGTAAATAAATGAATGTAATGCATGTCAGGTCTCCTTCCCTGACTGTAAGTTGATCTCTTGTCCGGCCGATGTTGAGATCGGGCTCTGTATGATTTACACACAGAATCACACATCCAGAACATTTTTTTCCCAGGTTCGCTCAACGGTGCACTGTAAGCAAAGCGGTTAAACCTATTAGTCCGATGTTTACTGTTCGTGCTAAAAAGCCAGGTCACGTGTCGGCCAAGTGTACATAGCTGCGCCGCCGTCATGGCTGTCCTGCGATGTTCACAGGGCAGTTTAATGCGATCCACTGTCACGTACTGGACTGCAGCCAGTTCCGCACTTCTCACTTGACAGCACACTGTATTATTCCGCTGGCTACTTAATGATGAATCGTGCTGTTGCTCTGGCAGGATGACAAAGCCCGACGCAACCTGGTGTCTTAGTCTTACGGTTAGCATGAGCTCAGCTTATGGGTCCCCCGCATGCTTTTGACGAGCCTAAATCCCCAAAAGGATTTAACTTTTTGAAACTATGTAGTGTCTTGTGAGGAGAATGGCCAGCAGGGTCGACAGTAGAATGTCTACAGCATGTCGCCGTTGGAACCGCTGTTTCTTTGATGCAAAATGCTTTACCTATTTGTGCCCTCACTCTTTGATATTTCTGTCTGCGTGTATCGCATCACGATCGACTCGCACGCCGACACCTTGTATTACAAATCAGACCCTGGAGCCAGACATTTGTGTGTGTGTGTGTTTTTATGGCCGTGGTTTTCTGATTGAGCCAGATACTGTGAACCCGAAGTAGAGATAAACGACAGAGAAGTACAATTTGATGCCCCCCGGTTCAATGGGAATGAATAGTTATGGAAGATGAGATCAAATGTAACAAAACCTCAAGAAAGTAGATGGGAGGGGAAACTAATATAGATGTAGAAGTGCGTTGTGGAGTACCATGTGTATATACACACACACACACACACACACACACACACACACGATATTAGACAAGACAAGATATTCCTTTGAAAAGGTACAAACTCCTCATATTACATACACAAAAGCATCCATTAGCATCCTACCCGTCTCTCCCTTTACTTCTATCGCCTACTCTTTTCCTTACTGACTGACTGAATCACACAGAGCTGCCGGTAATTTCCTCCCAACAGGTGCTCATTTGCTCCAGACAATTCTGTCAGGATCGGTCTACGGGGTGGAGGTACAGACCGGAGACACAAGCGCAGACTTGCAAACGAAACAGGATTTTAATATCCAAAAGGGCAAACAAAGGATTTCCAAAAGAACAAAAACTCACAGGAGGGACAGGGACACGCACCACCAACTACATCAGCCGACGTTAGACAATGACGCGACGCTGGACGACAGATTGACAGGACTTAAATACACAAGGGAGGTGCAGGTGATTGGAAACGGGTGGAATCACTGAGACAAACACAAGGGGAGACAGGACAAGGCAGGAAGGGAAGTTACCCAGGGACACCAGAAACGTAAAACGTCACAATAAAAGGACCAAACCGTGACAAATTCGTCGACTGAGGAAACACTGGTCAATTAATGACCCGTGGGTTTAGATTCTCATACTTTTTCTGATGGACAAAGTCATTTAAGGATCCGGCTCGCCCCTGGGTTTTTTGAACAATAGCAAGTCCAGTTCTTCCCTTACATTTTAGTGTCTTCCAGCCACATTCACAAAATATAAATATTTAATGTATTGATTTTTAGTAGGTGTTGAACTGAAACTCGGGGCCAGGTTAATACATGGCTGTGTTGTATGTCAACTTCTTCAGATAAGCAGTAAATGATGCTCAAATTATATTTCACAAAGTCATTGGTAGTCATTTGATCAAGATAAAATCATTTCAATAAAGAAATGATGCTGCATGCTACTCTGTGCTGCTCTAATCATTATTCATACAAATGTATTTATGAATATGAGTTGAATAAACTGAGGGTAAAAGGAAATATCAAGAGCCGTTCATATCTCCAGCATTTTCCACGGGAATGGCTCCATGCCCTTTCATTTAGAAAGTGTATTCATGCTTTCTCTTTCTTTTTACAAAGAATTTGCAATGAACAAAGTTTCACACAACTGTACTGTCTAATTACATGTTTTTCAGAGCTTAACTAGTAGTCACCCAGTGAAAAAAAAAACTACAAAAAATGAACACAAAGAACACAAGAAAGGGAATATTTATATTCTATTTAGATGAGACCACCGTCATTCCTTTTTACTTTCATGCAAAGCAAATAGGTCACCTTTCAACAACGAGATGAGAAGGAGATTGTGAATTATGCAACGTTGTTGTAGGATGGAAAGCTTGTGTCTTTGCCCGGTGAATGCACCGTGTGTGCACACTGTTTATCTGTTTATCGTGTGAAAACCTGAACTCTGTAAGCTGTTTTCTGCTCCTTGTTTCCTGCTGTTTCACAGAAACAGCTAGAGGCCATGGCGCCCATGCTGCTTTTATTATCTCCTTCTTTTCAATCCCTGCCTCCCTCTCGGTCCAATCATCTTCCCCCTCTTTCTCTTTTTCTTACTTTGTCGTTTCTCCATGCTGTTTTGTACTAAACTAATTTGTACTGACTGAAATCGGAGAGAGCAGAAGTAGATAAAACCTGAGCTGGAAGAAAGCAGTGGACACAAGTGGGGGATGATGGAGGGAGGCTGATGCAGGGGGGCTTTGAGAGGGCTGCAAAGGCCAACAGATATCAGCGAGTCCCACTGAGGGGGAAGATGATAGCATTCCTGCTGCGCTGTTTAACAAAAAAAACAATCTTTGCACTCATCCAACTCTCCCTTATATTTTTTTTTTTGTTACGACTAAAGGAAAATTGATTGTAATACCTACGTACAATTGTCCAGTTGTTGATTGAAATACAAAAATACATCTTTGCATGATTTAGAGAGTAAGAACAGAAGGTAGAAAATATGAATTGAAGAATGTGGAATAAAAATAACATTGTAGAAGAAGAACGGAAGGTCAACAATCTTTCTTTTGTTGTTCATCTGACACACAACTTGCACTACAATCTGTTTGTAACCAATATAATGAATTAGTATGTCTACTTAGGTTGCCACCCAGGACCTCAGTTAGTCTAAAGACATATGGAGTCTTTTTATGGATGACGTCAGGGTGACATGGGGGTTAATCCATATTAGAGATCAATATTATGTTTTTCGACACGTAACTGAACTTCAGTTATCACAGCGAAATGAATTACTAGCATTCAACTGAGCCTCATCTGGAGTAGTGGTGGTCCAGGTGAAAGTCAGGCGAGGGGTGGGGGAGAGGGCCTAGGCCTTGGGGGGTCACTGAGGTTAGCCTCCAATAGGATTGATTCCCTAAACAGCCCTATTTCCCGTCACAGTATCCTTGCCAAACACAGCTAACTCAACCTGCCGCTGGGCTCACCACAACACAAGGTACCACCACTGAGCTAAGGAACCAAAGGAACATGTAGCAACAAAGGGGAACCTTCCGTCCTCTCAAAGCTGTATTACAGTGGTATTATTAGCAGTGACTGTTGCTTGCCGGCCATATCACCTGAATTATTGCAATTTAAGGTGAGCGACAGAATAGTTTTGTGTAGATTGCATATATTCTCGTGAAGGTCATCTCCAGTGTTTGCTTAAGCATCGTGCGTACGACCTCCAGTAGATCTCCATTAGCCTTGAGGAGTGCTAATGACATATTGTGTACTAGGTTACTTACTTTGTCTCCATTAGCCTCCACGATTATTACTTTGCCAGCACTGACCTGTGACACATGCACACATGCACATACATTATTGGCACACACAGTATTGGCTTGGGTGATTTGTGACCTCTTTCCCTTCTTTGCTGCCATCTCACTTGTATTGATTTCCTCTTGCTTTTCCTTCAGCTCACCTCCTTTCTCTTCCTCCTCGTGTTTCTTTTCTCTACTCACTCCCACCTCGCCCCTCCCTTTCTCTCCCACTCTCCTTAACCCTGTTTCCTAGCTGAAGCTCTCTCCTCTCATTTCTCGTACTTCCCTCCTCCGTCTCTTTTTATCCGTCTCTCCCTCTCTCATACAGAGATTGTTTGATTTAAATTATTAAAAAGCCATCAAGATTCATAAAGGAGGTCAATTAGCTTCTGTTTCAGTGACTCCTGATCTGCAAAGGAGCTCTGTGTTCGTGTCTGTAAGTGGTTGTAACTTTTGGCCAATGGCATGAATTTGCTGTATCTCTGAAAGTTGATATTTTATTTTGTGTGTGTGTGTGTGTGTGTGTGTGTGTGTGTGTTGTCTATTTAGACATTGATTTCCAATGGACTTTCTCTTGCCCTGGAATGTCCAGGTTCACTGCTTCTTCAGAGCCACTGGAGGACAAAATGTGTACGCTCAATGCCACTCACATGTATACTATCAATGCACACAAACATGGACCACGAGACACTGTGATGATCAATCAATGTCACTTTGGGAGCTATTAAGGGAGCAGACACACACAGACACACGCATACGCATGTCTACATGCGCTGCTGCCTGTGTTGAGTGTCTTCAATTGGTCACAGACCGGTGAGTCTGTCCTGTCAGTGTCCTGGATGATTTCCCTCCACAGGCAAAGAACTCAGTCAACCCTTGCACGCTCCCTTTTCCCAGAATGCCGCTCTTCCTGTTGTCATTGCGCTCTTTCAATTTTGCGTCAGTTTTCTGACTGTCGCCTGTGGCGACTATCAAGGTCAGAGCTTATGATCTCCATCATGTTCATATTTATCAAACCATTAAATGATCTTCAAAGCTGCTCACCAACACTTTAGCGGAGCAGATGGTTGCAAAAACGGACACCCGCATTTCTGAATCCGTATGTCTCTTTGTCATTTACATACAGGAGAGCGAGTGATCAGTTGAGTGGATTTTTTTCCAACAATAATGGAACATTATGCACAGATGGAGTGTCTGTCGCACGGCTGTTTGTGTTATTCTGTCCATACGCTGGATGGATGTCTTCTGACCTCATGCCTTTGTCTTTGGTCACTCTCCCTCTGTGCGGCTGATGAATTAATAATAGCTAGCGTTGACTTTTTCCTGTATCCTCTGTTTCTTTTCCCTGAAGGCGTGTCTGTTTGACCCGTCGCTGATCACATTAAACACCACAAAGCTTTTGAGTGCTTCTTATCCTTTTCTCCACAAACCCCCACCTGTTTTTCTGTGGCTTTCTCTCGTATGTATTTCTCTCTAGAAAAAGTCTGGTTCATCTGATTTAAAGTAATAAATCCTTTACTAATCAAAAGTCCAGTTAATTTCAACAAGTCTATTGATCAACATTTTGTAGATTACCTTATTGACTTAACGTTTCAGCTTTTTATTTCACTGTTATTAAATGCGGACAGAGTAGCATGCAGCGTAACTGTTATTCTGCTTTTCTTACCAGTGATGCTGCTTTAATCATATTTTCTCTCAAACACTACTCCAGATTTGCCACAATAAAAGACTTCTGTATTCAAGCAGCTGCCCACAATACATTTTTATTATTGCTCTGACAAATACAGTGGATCTTTGGGAAAACTAAATTCTCTGCTCTGAGTGATGCGTTTGGAGGAACATTACATATTTTCACGTTGACGCAGTTTTAGCAATTGGTTCCTATTGGGTAGGATAACAGATATAGGTAAGCTGTAGAGAATTGTGGCACCTCTGCTGACCATGGATTTATTGCAAGCAAAATAAAACGGTATTGAAATGTTGACATATTTAGGAATGCAAAGTTAGTATGTTTTAGGAATAACTTTGGAGTTAGTTATAAAACAGAAACAGAAACCTACTGGTTGTTTGAACCCTGCCCTGTAACACATTAAGTCATACGGACATCATGTGAACATGTATAGCATAACAAACTGCTCTGCAAACCCACAGAGGCAGAGAAGGATTCGCATATCTCTACTCTGCAACCTGTTCAAATCATTGTTGTTCGCTCCCTTATTCCCCATTCGTCAGATAAAAAAAGTCCAGACCTGACAAAACCTAATCGTCCACACTTCCACTTCCTTTCACTCCCCAGCTGACAAGTTGACTTTGTTATACGCATTGACACTTTAGGACTAAGAGTAATATTTGGGGCGTTTTGCAGTTTTTTTGATTGATAGAAATGCCTGTGACAGTATCCACTGGTCTTGATTCTCGTCTTCCATTTTTCATCTACTTCTTTCCCCTCACCTCCCTCAGCTGACAGCTGTGTTTTTTTTTTAATGTGAAGCACTGTCATGCTACCCAGACCCACAATTCCACGTGTGTCTTCTCTTAAGAAAATTATATGAATGCTATAAACAGTGTATACAAACAAAATATGACACGGAATGATCGGGAACTCTCCGTAGCTCTCTGCTCAGCAGCACCATGTGTATGCATTAGCAAACAATGGAAACAACTGTGTCTTTACTGGTTTCAACAGCACTGAATTTAAAAAATACAAACCTGTTTGTCCCTCTTCGGAAGTCTCGGCACATGCACACAACCCAAGGCAAGCCAGCTGCGGCGTTTCAGTCAGATGACCTCAGGTGAAGCCCACGGTTCAACGTGCTGCGGTGCATCCACAAAACCCGGCTGAAATCTGTGCTCTCAATGTTCCGATGCGTCCGACGTTATCCACGCTAAGCAAAGCGGTACGTTTGGTTGTGATCGTAATCAATGCTGTATTTGTACGGGGTCCTAACCTTGTTGCTTCCAAGTCTCTTTTTATTCCAATCACCACAAAATACACAACCAATAATAAAGTCCCACATTTTATTTCTTCTTTAACACTGCTCTGCTTCTTTAGCTCTTAATATATTCCCAAATCCTGTGTCCCATTAAGGTCCCATCCTGCGTGTAATTCTCAGGCTCATTTTTTATCTCTCACTTTAATTGCTTCACTTCCCTTTCCTACCTCCTACCCGTCCTTTTTGTCCACACGTTGTGGCTTTTGCTCATCAGAGCTGCCTGCTACTCGTCTCAGTGTTATTCTTAGGTTGCTTGCTGGTTATAATTGCCCCTTTAGCTGCCGTGTTCTTGGCCTCTACCTTTCTTGCTGTGTCCCTTGGCTGTTTTTCTTCTAAGTTGTGAAGCCGTAACAATGTCCCCTGTTTGCTAGTTGGCTCCATAGCCGATATCCACTCACACACTTTTTTAATGTTGTATTTGCTCTTTACCCCTTTTTGCTTTCCCTCTCTGCCTGGCTTTTATCTATTGTACTCCCAGCAATAACGGCTGTAGGCTTTGTACTCTCTGCTTTACTCTCCTCTGTGCCATCAATGTTTTTTTTTTTCAAATTGCCATATCTTCAATTCCCTCTGTTGCTTTCCACCTCTTCGTCAATCTTAATTGTTTTTTTGTTTTTTTTCTAACTCAAAGGACATGTCTCCCCATCTCCCAGCTTGTGGCAACAAAGACTTTAGTGTATAGTAGCTGGGATTTACCGAGCGTTTCATGAGTAGTTGGCCCAAGTCAAATTTGTGGCGCCCCATAGAAAGACTTTGCAACACTGCCGAACCTGTACTAAACTGCAAAAAACGTTTTTTTCATATTATTTGGCCTGCTTGCTGCCCAGTTCTACCCATTTCTATCCCCTTTTCCTTTCCGTTTCACGTTTCATTGCCCTCTCCCGCCTCTTATTGCATCATACTGCTTCCACTCAATATCACGCTATTCTCCATTTCTTCCACCAGTCCACTGTTTCTGTGATTTTTTTTTCTCTCCTCTTTCTTCCCTGTTTTGTGAGCTTAACACTCGCTTTTATTTTCATTAGACCTTCCTTGTTCCCTCCTCCTGCCTTTTTCTGAAAGTCATTTTTCCTGTCATTCATTTCCACTATAATTTCCCCGTGTCTCTTTTTTGTCTCCGAAGTTGTTATTATTGGGAGTTAGTCCCTCCCTCTGAATGTCCTATTGTCCTCTGCCGTCCTCTGCTCCCTTGCAGTCCTACTAGTTTGCTGCAGCTTTCAAACCTTAAACATATTCTTCACTGCTTTCAAAATACAACAGAAAGGAGGGAACAGGAGAGAGTGGCTGGTGCAAAAGAACAATCTCGCAATTTGTCCATTAAATCCAGAGTTAATGTACTCAGTAATTTGCTTTGTAAAGAAACATTTTGTTAATATTGTATGAAAATCCTCAACCAACATATACTGTTTTCACTTCTCCTTCTTAAACGAACATAAAAGCCATATCACCAGAATATGATACTAATGGCATTTACGTTCTCTTGAGTATCTGTAATTAAACTAAGTTTAATGACACTATTCTCTAGCTTGACTCTAAACCTCGACCCATTGAAGTGATTCACCAGCGTCTTGTTTCTCTCCGCAGGTCTGGTCGTGAGAGAAGCCAGCATAGAAATCACACGGCAGCAGGTGGAGGAGCTGTTTGGTCCTGAAGATTACTGGTGTCAGTGCGTCGCCTGGAGCTCGGCTGGAACCACCAAGAGCCGCAAGGCGCACGTCCACATTGCCTGTGAGTACAAAACTGTACTGTACAATACACACGTGTGTCTATTTGTCCTTCCCATGAATGAAAAGATAGCCTTGATATGAAATAATCATACACGCACACAGCTAAACATAATATTGAGATAGTTACAGATCTTCTTGATTGGTTATTGCTGAAAAAACAACAATTTTATTCTGTTAAAAACATTACTGCCACATTTTTACAAAAACGACTGTACTTGGGTGGAACCATAGTAAAAAATAGTAAGCTGCCATTTTGGTTTGTAACTTCACCATCAGAAGCGGCCTGTTATGGTCTTGTGAAACATTTTATTTGACAACTGGGAGTCTGTGACTTTAAGGTCACCAGCAGAACTCAGGCCAGATGAGACCCAAGCCCGCTCGATATCACTCCAGCAGACAATGCTACACCGTGATCACCTCCAGAAATGATTTCAGGATTGATGGACCTAAACAACAGTCAAGGGGAAATAGAAACGGTTGAATCTTGCTGTGAGAATTCACCAGTTGACAGCTTTGCAGCAACCGAGTGGCGAGGGAGTTGAGATGTTTGATAGAAGTCGCCAAAGAAAACTAGTTTGTTCTTTCAATGGACGTAACCCTCATATAACGAAATGGATTGTCCCGTCAAAGCTCCTTTCCCTGTTCTGCGAATTGAACCCACAGCAGTTGTTTTCCAGGCTTCACGGCTGTGGTCGATTCAGCGATATAACACAGCTGGGACTCATCTCGGGTTCTAAGTTTATTGAAGGGTCAAGCAGAAAATAAATTCCAATAAAATATATCCGTGGGATAGACAGGTTTGATTCTCCTTAAGTGAACGCAAAAGAACAACTGGGACAGTTGGGTCCATTCGAACACTCAGAAAGCTGTACACATTCCCACGTTTAACACCTTGGGAATCATTTTAACACAAAGTCGTATTTGTTGTGAAGAAGGAAATCCATAATGCTGAGTCTTAGTTTTCATTCGGGCTATTTTATCTGTCTTTAATGGCTCACACTTTCACTTTTGCGGGGCATAGATGTGTAATTTAGGTATTTAATCCACACTAAAACAATAATTAAAGTAAATATATAATTACCTAGATCATAATTCACATTTAATACATTTCACTTATTGCTCAGTAATGCAAAGTGCGTACGTAACCTATGGTTAGCTTAAAAACCACATCTGCGCATTAAATCTGTAGACCACTACATCTTTATTTAAATTCGTCCTGTACCAGGTTATTCAGATGTAGTAAATTTAAATCTGTACATTCGTGAAGAAAAGGAAGCTTGACTCGAGCTTACACAATGTTCGATGCGGTATTGGATTTCTGTGTGTTCCTGTACTTCAACAATGTGTTTTGCATTGAATAAGGCTTCTACGACCATTTTAATTTAGAACAGAGCCTTCTTTCTCTCTGCATTGCTTTGGTGTGTGTGTGTGTGTGTGTGTGTGTGGGGGGATGTTTTTCTGCCTGTCAGCAGAGAGTTAGTGACACAGTCAGAAAGATCCTTTTACTGTAAGCTCCACTAATAACATTCACGAATGCAAACAGCCCTCCTACGGGTGCAATGAAAGCTGTGTCACTTGCTGTTTTGGTTTTCGCTGGGTGTGATACACACTGAGGTACAGATGCAGGAGAAGTTCTACAGGCTTTTGACTTTAAGATAACGCATGAATGTAGACTCCAGCAGCACGGATACGTACACATACTGAGATATGAAGCCCCCCATGTTCACTGGTTGAAGTGTATATATAAGTGTTTACACGATTTTGTGTGTGCATCTGTGCCACAGTAATATTTCCAGTAACATACATGCTTCTGTAGGACACTTGCTACCCCTAACCTCGATAAAATGACTTGCAAACTTACCTCTTATTTACTCAATTTCAACCGATTCCAGGGCTGCCCAGTTTCCAGTGTTCCGCACTAAACTCTAAAATGTCTCACATAGGCTATACAATATTTAAACCACATAAGACCTTGGAAGCTAGGTGGAGGGATGGTGATGGAGGCTGCCTCGAGGAAGGCTGGAAGGGCCAATACATATCAAGGAGGAAGAAAGATGACTTAACTCTTTTAGACTTCATGCTGTTTTTTTATTCATTGGTGCATCTCGTTCTTTTCTTCTGTGTATTCTCCTTCTGACTTTGTCTGCCTCTTCGTCCTTCACTTCCTGTCTTTGTATTATAACAGTGATTTCCTCCCTTAACCAGATCTGATTACGCTCAGACCCCTTCTTGTGATAACCTTTTACTTTAAATCGACCCAACCTCCTGACCTACCCAGCTTTCGCCTCCTATTTGGATCTGCTGTTGTGATTAAAATGCTTGCTGGCAGCTAGAGCTTGCTGAGCAAAATGTATTTTCTTACCGCACCATGCAATAGCAATTCAGCATTTCTCTCCTGTATTTCCATCTCCACTTCCCACTCATTTTCGCTCCGCCATTGTCTTTTGTCCATGCTCGTTGGTTTGTTCTTTTACTTTCACGCCCTTTGTTTTCACTCTCCAGCATCTTCCTGCTGATGTAATTACTGTAGAATTATCGTTTTAAGGCATAATATGAAGACACAGTTTGTAGCTGGAAAATGGCAATCCGTATTGTAGCTGTCAAACACAGTTGGAGAAGGGCACTTTGGCTGGGTTTCGAGTGTTCGCAGGATGATGACACAAACACACCCCTACATTCGCGTATGCACAGCATTGCAGGTGCGCACACATGAGGGGAGCAAAACGGCCCAAATGGCAAGCAGTGTCAGTTATCCTCTTTGGCCCTGCAGCTTTCAGATCCAGTCTTTCTCCGTCAACGGATTAGCAATATGTCAAGGTCACAAACATTGAAACACACCCACACGCATGCACACACACACACACACACACACACACACACACACACACACACACAAACAAACAACCAGAGACGCACACAGTTCAGATGATGGCAATTGGTTCCGCCACCTTGTACTGAAACGTGCGAGTGCAGAGCAATCAGGAGTTCAGACGCTCGGGGAGACATCAACCCGGTCGGCTTGCTGTGTCAACTGGAAAATATCTGTTGGTGTGTTTCTTCTGTTATGTTTATGATGCAAATGTCTCAGCTGCATGAGCGTATGTTTCCCTTTAAGCATGGACCAAGGAAAACAAGGCTCGACAGGGATTTCTTGTGTCAGAGTCTGAGCATTGATTAAAACCAAACTCTGCTACACCACACACTTTACAACCATTAAAGTGTGCAGTTGTAACCCAGCAACTGGGGGAAAAAAACTGCTATATGTATGCCAGTCTCTCTGCTATGACACTTGCTTTGCAGAGCACAAACCAGAATTCCCCAACAACCCAATGACATTTGGCCTGTTTTGGGGCGAAATGGCAGCAGTTTTACCTGTTTAGTAGTTTCACACGTACCAAAACACAAAATGCTGTAGGTGGAGAATTGTGTGAGAATGTGTTTTTACCTGGATGACATCATAGTGAGAACCCATAGTGCTAGTGAGTGGATGTGTGGTTAGAACGTCTCGCCATGGATGTAAGCCATTGAGCTTTATCCCAGATGTCTTAAGCGTACTGCTGGCTTTTAAAGAGGTAAGCCAGAGTGTTGTTTTAACCACACAAAAGTCCAAAAGTTAGTTTACAAAGTCCACGCGTGGTGAACCATAGGGTTGCCAAGGTGACTCCCTAACATTTCAATGTGCAATTCTCCAGGTCCAGGGTTAGAACAAAAAAGAAATCCCTTAGCGATTGCATTTTGTTCACCTTTTTGCAAAGACCGATTCAATCGATGCGTCGCCAGAGCTGAGGAACTCTATGGATGCTTAGTATGTAATACTGACTCTTCCAACTCGAAGAGAAGAGCATCCTGCAGAGTGCCAGTGCCATGTCAGCTTAGAGAGTTGTGTACTCCATGGAAATACCATGTCTGACGTTGAGGGCTGATCACAGGTTGTGAAGTGTTGGAAGGACAGGGTGGAGTGTTTATTGAGGGAAGTGGAAAGAGACTCTAAAGTCACTAAGAGAAAATGACTGTCTGCTACCACACTGAAAAGAACCGTGACTATAAACTGCTGAAGCTCAAACCAAATGGTAAATGCTATGAATTCAGCATATATTGTCAATTATAAATTATTTTTTTAACCATATCTATCAATATATTTCAAAACCTTTTTAGATAAAAACACTTGTGTTTCCAGTTTAACATTTTAAGCAGCACACAATAGTTTTGAAATTACCGAATTTCATGGCTCTGCAAAGCCGGACGCCATACGTCATGATTTGGGCTCTGCTAAGCCAGAGGTATCATTGATTCCGTTCCTTGCCATGATGTCCGAATGAGCCTGCCTGTGACTTAGGAAGGGTATACTGTTTTTCTCTTCCAAAGAATCACACATTGCTCTTTATTGCTTGAGCAGCGTCGCCGGAGGAAACCGTTATGGTTTAGAATTGGTTGCATGCAGGCAAAGCCACCCATTTTGGATAATTGCCCTGGAATGTGCTTATGTAGCCCGAGGCAATGAACTCACCGCGTACATAAAACCGCTTTAAAAGAGCAGTGGAGCAGGTTTGAGAGGGATGCAAGTAGGGAGAGAGGAACAGGGAGGGCGGGGGGACGACAGTCTTCTGAGTAGATACTGACACTGCTTTATTGTGTACAAAGCATATAAGGTGGTTCACACTCTGTTACCCTCTTTACTTTTTAAGTTGTGCAGTGAACTAATCTAATCTTTTGTTATATTTATGAAGCTGGATGGCGTTGGGTCTGTGAATTGAGCCGCCCTTCCTCCCATGTGCACACGTTTCCCTTAGGAACATATTTGTACACGTGCACAACAGCACACGCCTTCCATCGAGGTGGATTCTTGGTCGCCCGGCTCCGTGGACACGCTGTCACGTTCCCCCATTCTCCAGAACACATTCCCAACGCATAACCGTATTGCTACCAAACAGGAACAAAGTTTTTCTGTCACGGCCCGCTAGTTTACCACTAAGTGGCAATATGTGTGTGTGTGTGTGTGTGTGTGTGTGTGTTTTGTCTGCTCGTCCCTCGAGCGGTTTTCTTTAATCTCCTTTAATTTCATTCTCAATCTTCATGGAAATCAACTCTCGACACACGCTGCTCATTTCACCATCCCCCTTACTAATTAAGACGGGGAAATTGTTCCTGGAATTGGCTCGCTTGAGAAAAGTACGTCTCAGCCCCTCAACCGCTTCCTCGTCCTGTGTAGCGGTTGTTGGTTTCTTCTTGGAGTCTGTGTTGGTGGTTGTTGTGTGCCGTGCCTGCTTCTTAGTCTCCATCCCCTGTGTGCGTCTCCCTGTGACAGTATCTCACCGTCTCCGCCGCTCTCTCTTTGTCTCTCTGTTTCCGTGTGTGTCTCTGCGTGTTGTGTGGGTAGCCATGTGGTGGATTTAGGGCTAGAGCTTTGGGTGATTACTCCCATAATGAACCCTCATGCTCTGTTCAGGCTGTCATCCCCCGCAGGGATTGACTGTATTATGGAGTTATCACTCAGCCTCAGCAATACTCTGTGTCCTCACATCGCTTTTTTAAAACAATTTAGTTCTGCACGCGTAAAACGAATGGCGGTTTTGAAATGAAACCTCATCATTCAGGTGGGAAGTCCTCCTGGATAATTTGGGAAACTTTAGGCGTTTATCTACAAAACTCAGATGGCATTATAACCATTGTTCGCTGTTGACAGCATGTATTACTTACTACATATTAGTAATGTCTGATCAACCCTACTTGATGAATTTTTTGTGACGAACGCTCGCCCTCATTTAACTACCAAAAACAACACCTGAAAGATATGTATCCTTATAGGTTCCAGTGCAAAACTATGCACTGCGTTATTTAAATAACTACATTCAAATATATATACTATATTCTAATGGCAACCTTGCACCTCTCTTCCTCAAATTGAATGTATGCGTAAACATACTTTGTAATTGTAGCTATGTACACAAGTGATGTTTTATCCAGATCATGTAGAGTCAGGTAAAAAAGTAAGATCGTAAACCTTTTGAGTTGTACCCACAGGCTCCAATGAAAACAAATCAATCCCCTCCATATGGTCTCATTAAGAAATCCATCGCAGCATCAGATCAGCATCACCAACAAAGTTTTCTGCTAATTCCCGCAACATTGCCACCCCTCTTGGGTTACTACTTGTTTTGCGGCCTTTTTTTTGTGCGGCAGGCTAATTATTGCAACATGTGTTAAGCCCAGCTGGCGATGTTGGGATGTATGCATTCAGCTTGCTCGTTGGCAGCAGACTAGGGAGGTGAACTAAAAAGTGAAAGATGATGTTAAGAGTGAATGGCAGCGCAGCTCCTGGCGATGTTAATAAAACTGAGTACTGAAAAAAAACGCCCGGAAACCGTTGACGAGCCAATATGACTCACATAAGTGGATAAAGAGGTGTTTCCCTTTTGAACCACTAAACTAAAATCCCCTCTTCTGTCTAAGAAAAATGGATTCGGCATAAAGACCCGTGAAACAAAACTTGCCGTCCATCCACCCACCAGATATTTATTCGGGTTTTTACTCGCGTCCGTCAACTCCTTCACTCCATCCTCCTTGCTCTCATCTTTTCTGTCAGCATTATTGAAATGTATCGTTCAGTGTCTTGAAGTCTGCTGCTGTGAGTGTTTTTGCCTCCGAAATGAAGACGGCTGAGCCCACTCTGAAACGTTCTGCTGAAGAAATGGCTCTGCGTTGCACGCTGCTTTGTGATGCTGCCATTTACCACGGCATGCGGGCCATTCATTTTGAATGATTTATTGTCTCTGGCCTGCTTGAGATCCCCACACTCTGGCATGTCTATACGGAAAGACAGCAATTCAAATATTGTCCGGAGCTATTGGGAAGTGAACATGCAACAAAGCAGCCTGTGTTTAGTGTGCGAGGCACTTAAAGCATGATCAGTTTTATGTGTGTGTGTGTGCGTCTGTGTCTACACTCCTGTTTCCATTTGCTGGGTCTAAGAATATGCACCTAAGTGTTTTTCCTAGTTGGGTACATTTCTAAATAGACAGGAGAGTGGGAGAAGTCAACATTTGTATGACTTCAACCAACAACTCCGTAATTACTGTGTCATTGTTTCTACATGAGGTAATGAGTCTGCTTTTCAAGGACATGGCTCCATCTCCCAAATGGGCTCCCTGACCGCTGAATCGCTTCCATTGGGGCTTTTTGCTTCCATCTGTGTGCTGATCTTTTTCACTGGCTACTTAGGCGAAAACGTCACCGAAGTATCATTACCATATACCATATACGCTCACTTAAGTTAATATAGTATCCAGTATCATTATGATGTTTTTGTAATAGTCTCTGCCTAGCAACCTGTCCTACAGCAGTTACTGAGTTCCTTGCGCCTCTCTGTTTCTTTCCACAGACCTGAAGAAGTCATTCGAACAGGAACCTCTAGGGAAGGAAGTTTCTCTGGAGCAGGAAGTGCTGCTGCAGTGTCGCCCCCCGGAGGGCATACCAGCTGCTGAGGTACGTGAAGCATTTCTGAGAATCTCCATTTGAGGTGAAATGTCAAGCAGGACATTAGATGAGGAGAATGGATTTCTAGAAAATTATGAGAGAGAGACTGGTGTATGTGTATGTGAAAATATGTAAAAATCAATACAATCATTGGGTCAGCTGAGAACGACAGAAAGCAGAACATTGATGGGTGCATGGACTCTTTTTCCACGTCATTAGTTGAAGAGCATGCTGAACGAAAATTTTGACCCTTTTGCAAAGCCCTTTTAATTGTATCTGAACTGGTAGGGCTTAATACCTCCAAAATAAAATAATGAAGTAAAAATACTGTCAACAATGTAACCTACAGATACAAATAATGACTTAAATTGCACGTTTGTCCTGATTTTATAGAATTCCTCCAACCTGTTTTCAAAAATATAAAGCATTGTATCACGTTGCGTAACAGCATTCGTGTTGAATTGGCACAGTGGAAAATCAGGGGAACAGAAGTCTTGTTTTGAGTGGCAGCAACTTGAAAGCACTTTTGCAACGAGGTAACAGTGATCCAAAGTTAAACTTAGACTTAAAATGTCTCCCGAGAGCCAATTTGAATTGCAGCACACTTCTTGGAGTGAGGGATTTAGGCTGAACCTCTCTTGCTGTACCTGAGCTTTGCAGGAAATAATGAGGATAATCAACGAAAGTCGTGGCTGCTTTTCTTCAAAGGGCCCGGGAGAAAACTATAATCTACCTTTTTCATTAGCAGATATTAACGACAAATGAACAGCACAACTAAATTAGTTTAAGGGGGATTTGGATGTGAGGGCCTAGTAAGATAACCGCATCATTTTGGCCCCAAGATGGTGACTTTTGCTGAAAAACGGAACTGACTTGATGAGCTGAGAGGTTTCCAGCAATTAAAGGGATTCAAACCGGTGTGGATTTCCATAGATAGAATGGCTGTAAACAACCGCATACTTCACAAACACTCAATGTGAGAGAACATTGTGTTACGCGTCACCAGATTGTCAGCATAGAGACGTTTTATTCATTCACCCGATGTGCCGTGCAGTGAACCCCCGCTTTGGGGAAGCCACACGTGTCACTTCCTCTCCCCGAGGGCCTTAACTACAGTGAAGAGGCTCATTCGCAATTCAGATATTTACTTTTCTGGTTTCATCTGGCTGCCTTCCCTCCTGAATGGATTAAAAGACATAATTTAATTTAGTTGGTCGCTTGGGAAGAGCAGCCAGGCACTTTTGGAGAGGGCTGCGCTACCGGATAAGGAGTCTTTGAATCAGGTTTTCGCTCCTCAGGGTTTGATAGTCGTTTTCAATTGCTTCTAAGTACACAGCTCCCTCGAGAGAGAGGGGGGGCACTCAGACAGACCGCTCTACAAAGTGAGCGAGCGTGTTTTCGGGGAAAAGGGTGAGGTGAAGGTGGGGCAGAAGAATAATTATACAGAAGGTTTGGAATAACAGAGTGATCTTTTCCCGTCCTTCCATTTTCAAAGTTTAAACACGGAGCGACAATGTTAAAAAAGATTTTTCCCCCACTAAAAAAAGGGATTCCAGGGCAGACAACCATGTGAAAGCTGATTGGAAAAATTAAGATTTAAAACCGGCTGAAGACCTGTGTTTGTAGGCTTTTGTTTTTCTTTGTTCTCTCTGCCATTCTCGCTTTTCTACTTCATTATTCTCAAAGTAGCGTTTCTCCATAGACGAGCATTTGGGAGACAACCAGCTTTTTTTGATTTGATTGATGGCTGCGGCGTCTTCTGACCTCTCTAGAAATGTCCTAATATTAGCGAGGCAGATCGCCTTGTCGACCAGTTGACCACTGTTGTAAAGTTGTCAATGTGACAACTTGTATTGGTCTGGGTCAAACCAATACAAGGTTGCAAAGGAAATGACTCCGGACCAACCGATGAACCCTTATTTCCTTTTCTCCTTCCTCTGACAGTATATGGCTCTTGTCATCAGTCGCCTCCGAGTTTCCCCCTTTCTCTTTCTTTTAATCTGAGGCTCCATGGAGACACAATTTGAGGCATTGTGAAAATCCTTCGGACTGATGGAAAGCCTTTTAAAAGCTGACAGTTCAACAGAAAAAGCTGTGTGGACACAGTGGGTGAATTCACAGAATGCAGCTTAATGTTCACTTTCATTGAAAAAGTAGATTCTTTTTTTACAACTTTGCTTTTCTAAGCTCACATGGGTTGATTTCTACAAAAATGTTACATTCGAGAAAGAGTCAACTAATATTTTAACGTTCATGAGGATACTGAGGCAGGAGAAGAGATTTATCATGAAACCTAGTGAGTAGGAATCACCCCACGCACAGTCTACTGGTTAGATGTATTTGTGTTTGTGTTTGTCTGTAAAAGAGCGACTGCACGTATCTACGTGAATATTTGTGTGTGTGTGTGTGTGTGTGTGTGTGTGTGTGTGTGTGTGTGTGTGTGTGTGCGCCTGCGTCTGTCTGTGCGTGTGAGTGATGACCCCAGCTGCAGTGGAATAAACACATCAGTGTGTGGTGACAGGGACTCCACATGTCTGTATCTAACACTCACCCACACACACACACACACACACACACAGGCCACACATGCACACACCGAGTCAGACGGTAACTGGATATGTGTCTGGAGCATCATCAAGTTCCCGTCACATTCTTGACCACTCAATCACACTTAAATTAGAGCGAGTTATCTACTTGTAACGGCTTGTGAGCAACCTGTACATTACCTCGTTTTAGAGACGGCTTCCAGTGAGAGGTTTATGATACACATATTACTATGTTCATATCACAATAACATTTCATTGTGAAATGAAGGCGGGGTTGGGATTTAGACTCCGGCTCCAACTTCTAAATCCCGCGGCATTCGGCACTGTTTGTCCTGCTCAAGCTTCCTGGAGCAGCACTTGCATCCAGCTGGCAGCTCTAAAGTTGCTTTCACGTGGCTGATCACAGCCAGCAACTGAAAAGTCTGTATTTATAGCAGCACATATCCACCATAGAACCAGGAAGTCGCTGGCACACTCCCAGTATTTAAACATGTGTTTGTGCGAATCTATGAGGCGCAGCCACACCTCAGCCTCACACACACACACACACACACACATTTAGCCTCCATCACAGGGAATATCAATGTCTTTTTTTTCACTAATGACTTTCTGCGTCAAACGGTGTGGAAGGAGTCCAGACTTCGAGCATTTAGTGTGGGCTTGTGTGTGTGTCTCTGTGTGTGTGTCTGTGTGTGGGCGTCTCTCAGGTTAGCGTGAATGACTCTTTGTGATGCAAATCATAGCAGACTTTTCTGTCAGATGGCATCAGCGGTGCAGTATTGCTAAAGCGCTAGCGGCTACCTCGCTCCCACGCGCTCGCAGTCTACTGTACACGGACACAGTTCACTTCAGGCGCTGCAGCCCGAGTTGTAAATCTGTCGTATGATGACGTTTACTTGCAGAGACTATCTGGAGGTCACCGCATCGGTGGTGGTGGAGCGCTTGAACTGGCCAGTGGAGGTGACAGTGTGAATTAAACCTTCTAACAAGGAAGACGTGCTGTCGTACTGCGCCCGGAGATGAAAGCAGATCTATTGAATCCCTTTAGCGCTCAACCGCTTTCAATTCTCATTGACTAATGCTTGAAATGCTGCGAGATGAAGGATATGCAAGTTCTGAATACATTCAAAACATACAGTCTGCTCCCTCGGAAGCTGCCAACGCTTACATACAAAGCTCTGTAAACGGATTTAAAGGCAAAGCAGATCTTCTATCCATCGAAGACACACTACCAGAAACCATTTTCTTTCCTTTTATTTCTGAGTAGATAAAATGTAATAAACCCAAATGGATTCGGATTCTCTATGATTATAATCTGTTTTATCAAATGAAACACTGGATCTTCCCTTCACTTTGGAAAATGTTGTGACCACCGTACCGGAAGAATCAGACGTGTGTGTGTTTATGTGCTCAAAAACAATTTATATAATGCTGCTTCGCCAATAGCTCCTTACCTTAATCCTCTTTGAGCGAGCACTGTAAGCCCCACAGCTCATCTCCCATCACATTTTACCTTGATCCTCAACCTCTGTCAGAAATCATCACCCTAATCCACAGATTAGTCAGCAATCTCTTTTTTTACCGTAGAGAATGATTGAAATGCCGTTAACATTATTAAAATGTTGGTGCGACGGGTCTATAACCGCAGAGTAATTTACAAATACGCCTCCTGTGCTGGAATGGTACTTGTCTGCGTTGTCGAGAGCGATTTCGTCTCAGCCCATGAACACATTTCCTTTATAGTCCTTTATTCCTTCTTCCTGGAAAGAGGCGCATTTCTTTTATTACCAGTTTGTATTTTTGAAAAGATTGTCACACTTGCATACAGTTACACCCGGATGAGGGGAGATACACGGTGCATTTGTTTTCGGGGCTTTGAGAGGCCCGTGTCAGTAGAGATAAGCCCCAGATTCACACAGCAGCAGACTGCACAACTGCATTGTTCTCAATCTCAATCTTCTCACTGTTGTATCGGCCTATCAACATGTTCTTCTCAGTCTGTGAAACTTTTACCCAACCCAGACATTTACGGTACCTTAGCTTTCTCACAACTGGAAAAGACTGTAAGTGAGAGTACATCTGTCAATCCTCACGGTCATTTAAGGAAACTTACAATTTAGGTTAAAAAAAGAGGGACGCTTCTCATTACATTTAGACACGCTGGCTTTTGTCTCGTAGCTGACGACTGTGTTATTTTCCTCCGTGCGGGTAGAATACAGGAAGTATGTAGGCCAGCAATCATGTGCAGTTTCTGTGCTCTGTGGGTTCTCTGAGGGTTGCAGCTTTTTGAGACGAGAGGCTTTGTTCCTCGTGTGTAGAGGTTTGAGTGGGTGCTTGACTCGAGTAGGACATGATGAAGGCGTTTGCGTGGATCCCCTCCACACACCCTTAATTAGGAGGAACTACTCTCTACCCTTTCATTACGCCTCCAAAGGCCCCTCGCAGCGCCATGCGACAGTCCACCTTTGTCATTAACCCCGTTTTAATCTCTTTCTGCCGGTGACACGGAAAGGGTATTAAACGTGCTGCCGTTGACCTGCTGACCCTTTTCTGTAACGAATGCTTATCTGTTGACTGTTTTTTTTGCCTGCGTTATTTTAAACCTCGCAGCTTTCCCTCTCCGCTACATGGATGCCTCCGTTGCCAGTTGAGTCTTTTAACATTCCTTCACACTTTTTTCACTTTGTCCCTCTCGCTTTGTCACAATGGCTGCGTCTCGCGCTCCTGTCTGTCCTGACTGAGTGCCGAGACAAAGCCTCGGATTGATGGTGACATGACAGTGGCGAGGGCGCCGCGTTGTCAGGCGCTGAGGCCGCGCTGCCCTCGGCAGTCCTGACTGAGTTGTCATGGATGAATGAGGGCACTGTTTCGACACGGCGCACAACAGTGTCGGATGAGAAAGCGATGTTCGGTTCTGTAAAGGTTTATGAGTTGTTAGACCTTTACGGAGTTTTTTTTTTACGGAGCACAACATTTTGGGGAATTTCGTAAAGGTGTGCTCACGGGCCTCTGAACGGTTGTTGAACATGTATTGTTTTTACAATGCATTTTAGACTTCAAAATGATCTCTTGATTTTAGAATCAAGAGATCATTTTATACACTCGAGCAATTGGAACGCTGAATTCCTCATTTGTGAGCAAAGACTTAAAAGCTTTAATAAGGCAGCGCTTTGAATAATTGTCACCAATTAATTGCTTTTCTATTACATCAATATTCAGTTAAGTAGTCTTCAGTGAGTTACTATAAAAGGTCACAGTCAGAGCAATTCTTATTTTCATAGATGGGACTGTGTTGAGAACCAAATTGTCTCAGATGATGACCGTGTGGGGAAGACATTATCTTTAATGACTTGTGATCACAATTTATATAGATATTTTAATGACAGTTTTAATACATTTTTACCCTGTCTAATGTGTTTAGTAGTGTTGAATCAACTATGAAGTTTATGCTCAGCTATATTAATGACGATACTGTTTACCAACTAGAAATGTATCGAATCATTGACTTATCAAACGCCAGGGTGATTTCAGAGGAATAATTCTTTCAAAGGTAGACGGCTTTGTATAACCTTGTGGAGGGTGTAGAGCACTAAAAGATAAGATGCTCATTTCTTTTGGGAACCATACAGAGAGAATATGCTTCTCATGATGCGCATGCATTATTTTAGTCAGTCAAAACTGTAAAATCAATGCCGCAGCTTCATGTTCAGCAATGCCAAGTTGTTTTAAAGATTCATTGTCCACTAATGCAGATTCATATTTGTCCGGATTTTCTTAAACGACAAACACATCTAACCTCATAGTGTACTGTTAAAAAATATCAAAATCATTCACTTACTCACCAAAAATAACAACTGCAAAAACCCAATTTGGAATAAATAAGTCCTCCAACAAATGCCAATGTTGGTTACGGTCGGGCAACTAACCAACATTAATAATTGAGCTCTGTGTCAAATACATTCAAGACCCTTTCAGGACCCCGACCTCTGTGACCAAACCACATAGGGAGAATATTCTGTTTTGCACTTATCATACTTCACTTTACATCTCACAACAAAATGCTACACCAACAAGCAGGGAGGTCTCCCATCGTTCAGCTGACCCGGCTAATAAAGCAAAGCTGATTTTGTTATTGGGCGGTTTTAATAACACTGGAGAGCTTGAGAGTCAATTAAAAAGGATTAGCGTGCCCCCAATCAGCTCAGAACCTCTTCATGCTTTAATAATTATGGAGTGTCATCAGCACTCCTACACTGTACAGTGAATCATCTCTGACATGCGCGCACACACACACACACACACACACACACACACACACACATACGCACACACACAGAGAAGGTAACTTCAATAAATGACTGCACACAAGTGTGTCTTAGTAAAGTTCTGAAATGGTTACTTTCTGTCTCATAACGCATACACACAATATAATTTATCATTAACATGTCTCCATGCACAGATAACTTTATATGTCATTTTGAGGAGTAAAGGTTTTTGGTTTTTAGTGCATTTTTTATTTCTACCCACATTGACCCGTAAGCATTCACGTGGCTCCTCTATAATTTAACAAGCTGTCAATCATTTCAACGAGTCAGTTGAGCGGAGTGTGTTTAAAGTCTTCAGGAAACTCCACAGGCTCTCCTGAAGGAGCCTCCATGTGTCTGCTTGAGTTCAAGGATTCAGACAAAAAGTTGTTATGGGTATTTGTATTTTTTCTGCTTTCAAATAAAAAAAATTATAGTTATGCTTAGACAGAAGAAATTATTAATCTATCAGAATCTTAGTATCAATGTTTGATTGTTTTGTGCAAAGATATTCAGACAGTTTCCATTACAGTAGTTTACAAGCTCACATGAAATCTCATGCTGCTAAATATCTCAAGATCAAATATCCTCTTGTGGCATTCAGGGCTTGCTTATCAAGAACTCAAAGTACACCAAGGTGAACCCGAGAAACAGGTTTATTCTTCCAATTTCCTAACTTTCAATTCTTCATTGAACTTATGGTGATATTTATTTGAGGTGTTGATTTCGACTCTAGCTGTTATAGGTCAGCATCTGTTTGGATGTCTCAGCTGTTGAGTAGATTTAGATGTTTTTCCGTCTTTCCTCTTCCTCTAATGTTTGCATCCCAGGGTCTCATTTCAACTTTGCGTCCCCTAACTCTCATTCGCCCCAAACTGTCATCTCTGTTGTTGTTGTGTTCTTCCCTCCCTTCAGCCTGGGAGCTTTTCTGTGTACTCTGTTTGTTAATAGATTGCATGTTCATTCCAATATTCTCTAAGCATTAGTAAGCTATTTTTAAGAAAATGCATAATTTTTAAGATATTTGGCAAATAATTAAGTATTATAAATGGACCAGAGCGGCTTTCAAATGCTGATTTAAAAAAATCCAATTACAAGCAAACAAGCTTCAACACAGTGAAAAAGGCAGATAACAGTTATCGTATGAGCACTCCATTAAACTAAGACTCCTAGACTCGCCTGTTTACGTGTATGCGTATATATTTCCAACCACATGCACCATGAGGCAAAAGTGCAGCCAATCTAACGATCGTCTAAAGCGGTCGTCCGTCACACTGACCCCCCCCCCATGTTTTGACACATAGAGGTAAAATATTGTCCTCACCACTTTCCTTTCTTCTTCAGCGTTGGGCCTAATGGATTTCCCCTACATTCTCCCCGTCTTCTATCCATTACTTTTTCTATCCATTCAGCACCTCTGTCCAGTTCTGCTCCCCCTCCCTCCATCTTTCTTTGCTTAATTGTGACAGCATGGAAATTCCAAATTGCTCTGCTTCTCCCTCATACTCCCTCACCTCCTCATTACCTTTTCATTCCACCGCACTCTTTCTCTTCCCCCCACGGGCTCCCTCTCCTGCTTCCTCTTCCCATTTGTTGATGTTGTCGGGTTAGTTCTAATGGATCACCCCCAGCTATCTGCTCCTAGTCTGCACTCCCTGTTTCCACATCCTCCTCCACCCTAATCACAGCCTCCTTAGCTCTCGCTCCTTCACCATCGCCGTTGAAATACCTTTTCTCTGTCCGACGCTCTCTTGAGATTTTTCCCCATCCATCTCTCGCTCTCCCTTTCTCTTTGCACTCTTGAATGTTGACACGAGAGGGTGAGTCTAATAGATCACTGTGAAGCATCTGCACCTGTGTTAAATCTCAGAGGTATTGCTGTATGTGTGTGTGTTTGTGTGTGTGTGTGTGTGTGTGTGTGTGTGCGCATGTGTGCACCTTAGAGAAGCAGGCTTTCTGTTCAGCACATCTGTGACCTCCTTTGGCGTTTTTTTTTACCGCTCCCTTTCTTTACTCTGCTCTCCTCCATCTCACCTGCTTCTCTTTGTCCTCCCCTTTCTTTGCTCACCCTCTCCTTCCCTAACGTTTGGAAGCTTACGTCCTGCACTGGGAGCCAACAACTTGTTTTTAGCTCTCGTGACATACTGTCGCCACACATTATTTAAAGTATGTCATGGTGGCTTGCAATGTCAAAGCAGAGTAAAATAATACCTGCGTATCATATGTGTGGGCCATGCATCATTCAGTTGAAGTGCAGTGGCGTAGTAGGTTATGAATAGACCTCTGTAGGCATGTCCAAGTCCAAGTTTGTGTCCTTCTGTGTCCCAGTTCTGTCCGCGTGGGACACCTTGAACTTCCCTCAAACTCTGCCTTGGGTGTGATATTAATTCCTAGTGTTGTACAAGGCGTCCTCGAACTTACGTTAAGTTCATATTGACGTTGCTCTTATGAGAAGAATTTTAAAAAATCTCTTCTTTTCAACAGTACAAGAGCATGTAATAAACTACTGCTTTTACTTGAACATAAATAGATATTAGAGCTGTTTAATTAATTAGTTAGGTTTTTTAATCTATTTTGTCCAATTAATCGCACAAAAATAACCTTTATCCTTTAGATGAAGGCTGTCTGTCTTTTTTGTAGTCCTGTTGCCTGGGAGCATGGCAGGAAAATAACTCCTATACAATGTGTAAGTAGTCTCTGCAATGAAATCTCCTAAAAAGCTGAAACAGACTTTTAGATTTTTTTTTTTTTTAAACGTCATCGTCGGATGATTGTTGACCGCGACCCAGTTATGTCAATGTGGTTGATTAGGTCTTTTTATCACTCGACCGGATCCAGTTAATTAAGCTGTCAGACCCTCTCAAATCCCATGTTGGCACGGCCACAGAACGTCACACACACACACACACACTGGCATCCGCGCCCACATGCACACTCTGCACACGTCCGTTGTGTGTATATATGCGTGCACATCCACCATGACCCGACGCTAACCTGCACAGTCTGCCCGGTCTGTCCAGTTCTGGCGTGTGTTGCATTGTGGTTGGGTCGGTGGCGTCAGTAAACTCCCCACAGTAGCAGTGGGCAGCCGGATTATCCTAATCACCTCCCAAGTGAGGTGAAGATGCAGACAGAAACACCAGGACATATGGCCAATTAAGAGAGGGTTGTGAAATGGAGAACTTATACGGCGGGTGAAAGAATCATCACGCTTAACATAATCAATTTGATTGAGTGCCAATGTTGCTGTTCCTGCTTACTGACTGAACGTAAACACCGTTGACACAATGTCATTGTTTGGGGCGGTCTCTTCTGTCTGTCTACAGGTTTTAGGTAAAGGGCCACATACTGCCCACTTTGACCCAGTGGGACAGACCAGGAAACCGTTGGCAATGGTCCGTCCTTGTCAAATTCCTTGTATGTGTCTCACAATAAATGTTCCTGATTCCTGATGGGCAGATGGGGTTCGCCCATTACAACCCATTGGTTAATATTCTTTATCTGCTTATGTCTGACTGCCCGTCTCTCAGAAGGCCTCTTGTCAGCATTGTTTACTCTCAGGGTAAATTCCTAAATCCGTCTTACGACCTGAACTGGACACATTTTGTGAATGCTTGCCAACTGCAAGGGGCCCAACTCATCAGCCAAAAGTAAAGGGAAGATTCGGTTGGGTTCAAAGTAACGGATGAAGTGCAGATGAAGAGCGTGCAACGAATTGTCAGGTACAGAGATGCTAAGAGCAGAGTCACAACATTGTGTAGGACTGTACAGACTACTGACTACAATGAACCCAGTCACGCACAAAACACATAACCGCACACAAATGAAGGGTCGCTTCTGCCGCCCTTCCTCGTGTAACTGATTGTTTACTTTATTGTGAACACAGATGCGTCGGGAGAATCTTCTTATCAATCAAAGGAACATGAAGTGTTTTATGTAGCCATTATGTAAAATAGAAAAGTACTTATTACTTTTATACAGACAGAAATGTGTCTTAATTGTCTTGAACAAACTTGAGGATACAGCTGCAGCGAGGTTCAGCAGTTCTGGCCTCGTGTTCACAGTGACCATCATGGATGAAGTATCAAAGTCAAACACTTCCTGCTGCCTCGGAGTTTAATTTGGTGCATTAATGTCTGATTTTAATTAAATTGCCACATTTGCATTTTGGAGATCTTTTTTTTTTTTCACCCAATGATGGTTTCTCTCCTCCAATTGTTTTTAACATAAGAGTCCTTTTGTTCATCTCATTACGAAAGCTAATTGTTTTGTCTAATATCGTCACACACACACACACACACACACACACACACACACACACACACACACACAAAAAAACAATCTTCAGCATATTCATGTGTCCTGTTGGATTACATTTCTATTATCTTTCTTCGATTTGAGTCCGTAGATGGTTGATAAGCCAGTAATGGCCTTTGTTACTTCACAAATGAAAAGCTTGATTACTAGTTTACTTAAATACACGTCAGGAGGTGGATGATGTGTGTAGGTGTTTGTGTGTGGGTGGGTGACATTTTTTCATCCTCTGACAAACACACGCAGACAGTTATAGTCAATTGTCTGGGTTTGTATCAAGAAAGCTGATGGCAGCAGGAGAGAAGATGGATGCTGCGCTCTGCCAACAGCCATCCCTCATCCTCGCTCTCTTTCTGTCTCTGCCTCTCAATATGTTCTCTTCCACCTGCTCTCTGTCTCTCCAGCCTCCTGCCACTCCATTTTTGTCTCTTTTTGTTATTCCTGCATCCTCCTCTATATGTTTTTTTTTTATTTCTGACCCTCTCTCATCGGTGCTCTATGTCATTTTAGTTTCTCACCTTGCTGCTTTGTAGTCCTCCTTTTTCTCCTTTCTTGTTCGTCTCTGTAGGGGCTTCTGTTCTGCTGACTGCACTGCCCGGGCTCCTGGGAACCACGTTGGCATATATTTCACTGTGTACATCTGTGTGGATTCATTAGTTTGTCCGTCTGAGCATACGTGCGCATACGAGCGTTGGATAATGGAAAACAAGCATGCCTATTACAGCGATGGCTCTTCAGATGCCGGCCACAGCCGCGAATAATGAGCGTGGCACATCTGGCAGGGTGCTTTTGTGTGTCTCTGAGTGTGAGGTGCTGCGAGAGAGGCCACAGCGGTGTAAGGTGTTATGATTGGCAGAGTAATTATGCTTCTCCGAAGTCTACCCAAGTCCATTGAAACCCAGCGTAGAAGTAGTCCTCGCAGGGACAGCGGCCCGACGTGCACATCTTCTCAACGTCCACAATGCGCCGTGCAGAGAAAGTCAATTCAGGCAGCCGGCAGCTTTAAATTGGAGACGATGAAAAAGAATGTATGTCTTAACAATTGTTCATGTAGGTGTTTGCCATGCACACCTCTCAAAGGGAGAGGGCCTATAGCAGCCCAGAGAAATGAGTGCTACCATTGCCGTATATGTGGTTAATAAATCTCAACCCGTAGCAAACAAAGCAGGTTTGTTGACTGAAGTCCTGTACTTTGCACGTGCACTACTGAACACTATGATGCCTCTGGACATAATCCCAGATTAAGTAATTTTCCCCTTAAAATATAGTTGGAAAAAGAAATGGTATCAATGCTGTTTCCCTTGGGTGTGCTTAGGTAGACATTAAATTACACTTTGAAAAAGCTCCACACTTATAACTCGGACGCCATTGACTTTTTTTGTTTATGAATCACCCTCAGGATGATTCAGATGGTTTATGCATTCAATGTTCCATACGAATGCATAATCCAATTGCATTGGCGTGTTTTCACCCCCTCCTGCATTAAACAAAGATAACTGTACTCCCTTTAGCTCTTTATCCATACCTGCCCACTGCCCGTGTCCTCTAATGTCCAACATCTCGGCCTCATTCCAAATGAAGTGGAAACGCGTGCTTGAGTGGGGGCTGGAATCATCGCAACACGGACAGACGCAGCCCACGCCCACGCGTAGGTAGCGCAATCACTCCGGTAGCTCTTTAACCCACTCATCTGTGGTCTGGAAGGCATCCAGATAATATAGCAAATCAAGGGGATGGTTATGTCAACACTCCAGTGATTCTCTCTCTCTCACACACACACACACATACATTACCGCTTGATTTCCCTGTCAATGATTGTAGAATCAGATTTTATTGTGACGGGTCTATTTTGTGTTGCGTCTTACCATTATTGTGTATCTTTGCATTTGTGCCTGGTGCCACATTGAAAAAAATAATGTGGTGATTTAGTGGCAGATTTTATCCAGACACTTTATCTCTGCGCAGTTATCAACTCCCATATGATGCTCTTTGTTGTGGCTCTACAAAGCGTGTCGTATTTTAGCATTTTTCATAGACATTGTTTGTTGTGTGTGCTGTGTTATCTCGCGTCTTGCTCTGTGGTCTGCTATTTGTTTTGCTTTTGTAAGATTTACAATATGTTTCTCTCTTTGACACACTGTGATGTCTCTGTTCTTGGTAGCAGATATACTGCAAAGCTTTGCGTTTTAAACATGTTTTGCTGCTGCAGTGTACAAACAACATGGAGTTTGTATCTTTATATCTTTGCCTGCTGTTATCTTGCACAGCATGCGACCAGGCCTTTGTTTCAATGCTAAAGAAAGATGCATATTGCAATATCTTAACAATAACATTTTCTGCAGCCTTAAAATTGCACAGCAAACAATGGAAGACAAACCTACTTTTGGCTAGTGATCCGGGGCACATGGTTTGAAATATACCTTTTTGGGCAAAAATGTCTGAGCCATTCTGTCGAGCAAAATCAAAACATGAAGAATGAAAGTGTATACTTTATTTGTAATAACATAGAATGATTCTTCTTGCACCTTTTTTGAAACCATTGTTGCAGTTGAAACAAAGAACAGCTTATGTTTTTCCACGTGTCAGTGGGTCAAAGCTGGTGTGTGTATGTATTACCACAACCATGAAACGCCATTATTTGATATCTACAGCATGACGGCAAACACAATCTTCAGTGTGTGTGTGTGTGTGTGTGTGTGTGTGTGTGTGTGTGTGTGTGTGTGTGTGTGTGTGTGTGTGAGACAGCCAGGTGATGTGGGAGCAAGAGTTAAAATAACAAATACCCCCTCTACCCTGGGGTTGACTCGATCCAATCACCCCCCCTCTGCCATTCACACACCGAAACCCTCCCACCAGCTGCGGGTAATGACGCGGTGGAAGTGGCAGCAGAGCCACCACATGTGGCCCCTTTGTTTGAGCCCAGCGGAGGACACATCAGTCCAACCTGCTACGAAATACAGGCTTACTCAAATGTTCAGCTTATCGTCACACAACAGCTGACGACAGATATTAATGTAATGTTAATTTCCCTTATAGGAGGTGTCATCAGACAAATGGATTGTCGTTCTAAATTCAATGGCAAGTCCCAATATTTGCTTTGATGTGTTCGTTTTTAACACACAGGCACGTCACACAACTATCTCGTATGTCCCTATTTTACGTCGCAGTATAATTGGCCTGAAACAGTCGAAGGTCCTGCAGGTTAATTCATTTTGAAGGGTAGTTTTGCTTACTGGGTTTTGTAGTTTATTAGTGTTGTTTGGAGAATGAAGGGACTAAGAAGCAGATGTAATAAACTGCATACTTTCAACATGACGTGAGTCTTGAAGAGATTAGAATAGATGATTTACACTCCTTTATGGTGGAAGCATTTGAATCACGGTCACTGCCTTATTTTCAAATTGAAATTATATAATTGAAATAACATAATATGCCAGTTTATCAATTTTACAGGAAATCCATGGGCATGAATTCCCTATGTTACAGAATTGCAGAGTACTGTCCCAACATTAAGCAACGACTTGTGAGATGTGGTAAAAGTTATGACTGTTCATCCTTCACAATACTTCAGGTCAGGGGTGAGACACTGCCTGAGGACTGCACGCTTGGAAAACCTCTCTACTCTACTCTAAACCGAACAAAGGATGCATAACTCATGTTGTTGTAATGAACCAAATCATTCCCCACAATTCCTAAATTAATCTTTTTCAGATGTAGAAGCACACTGTGTCAAATGAATTCTGAAATCATGTTATTACCAAAGAGGAGGTAACACAATGACGTCAAACGTATATATTGAACGTATACGTAATATATCATTGAAGCAGTAAAATGTTTTTAAAATCAAGTAACATCATCCAACCTGCACTGCCCAAATATGTTCTGCTTAAACTAGACCACAGTTCCCAGTCTGCAGCTGGATTAACTCGTGTTTTAGCTGTGACTTTTTAAAGATACAGGTTTGTGATTTGAAATGAACATTGTATTAACATTGTATATCATTTATTCCCACCAGCATTTGGTTGATGTGCTTATCTATACCAACTAGTGACCTTATGTCTCTGAAACAAGATGCAACAAATATATTCCATTGTACGGTTTTCTCTGTGGCAACAGTACAGCTTATATAAACACCCTCAGCATGAATAAATAAAAGGATCCTTATTACACTCACGTTTTTGCTTTGGTTTGCCACAGAGCACCTAGACTTTTTTGTACTTGTAGAGTACATAGATTAACTCCTCTGCTGACAAGTCACGCTGTGTACATTTATATATATATATTTGTTTGTTTGTCTTTGCTTTTTCTCCCAGTATAACCTTTACTTTGTAATGGAAAGTAAAAGGTCATGGAGTATTTCACTTAGGATTGAGAATTCAAGGCTACAGTGAGCCCCCTGGCCAAAGAGCATTGCTGAATCTTTAAAGATCAGAGAGAGAAGCAGGTAGAAGAACCGAGAGGGAAGAATGACAGCCGAGCTGGGGAAGGCAGTAAGCTGAATAATAACAGTTTCCTCTTTTCCTCTTTTCTGCATCTCAGATTTCCATTTCCTAATGCGAAGGGTGGAGGAAATTAAACAACGTGACTCAGACATTTATGCGCTAGCCATAAAGACAGGTTGGATTTCGTAAGGTTTAGACTAGTGAATACAGCACTCCGGAAAAGTGAGTAGTCTCAGAAATAGGACAGTTTCCCTCTGTCTTACCCTCCACCCAAAGTACCTTGTGAAGGCATGTTCGGACATATTCCTCCTTTTCTACAGTGCCAACATCATCGGCTGTGAAGGGCCCAGTGTCTTTGCCTTTTACAAGCTTTTACAGTGTTTTCTATGACTTGATTCAGTAATTTCATCATTTCTATTTTTGTTTTATATCCATCCTCGCAAAGTACTTTATTTGCTTGTGAACATTAAATGTAATTTCTACTAAGAACATTTTTTTAGATCAAGATTAGTCATGACTTGAAACGAGAGACGAGTATTCACCGCCGATCCTCATTTTATTTATTTATTTATTTATATGGGTTTTAATGGTGACATCTTAAACCAATCCAAAAAGTCTACACCAGCATCCTATTATAAATCCTTCCTTTCCATCTTGAATGTCATCTAGCAGAGAAACATCTTTTCTTTTTTTTTCTCGGAGTAGATCAGATGTGAAAAATGACATTGTTATTTTATAATTCCTCTCAGCTGGCAAAGGGGTTGGAAAAAGGAAACTAGCTCAAGATGAATGAATACATCTCTGGTTTAATTAGATTGTTTTGGCTTCGTGGCATGCATCTCTACAAACAGACAAAGGCCATAGTTCTATGTCTTAATGCTGACCTGATGTCCTCCTGTCCCCGTCTCTCCCAGGTGGAGTGGTTGAAAAACGAAGAAATAATTGATCCGGCAGAGGACAGAAACTTCTACATCACCATCGACCACAACCTGATCATCAAACAGGCGCGTCTCTCCGACACAGCCAACTACACCTGTGTGGCTAAGAACATAGTGGCCAAAAGACGAAGCACTACGGCCACTGTCATTGTCTACGGTACGTTTACATGCTCCGGTCTTTGAGGGTGTCTGTGTGTGTCTGATGTTGAGTGTTTTAGTCAAATGACACCGGTTTAGATGCTATCCGCAGCTCCCAAACAAAGTGTCTGATCAGCCGAGCCAGATCCCATCTGCCACGTGAAATTAGCTCTTTGTGATTTGGCCTGATATTCCCACATCACCCTTAACCTCACCCAATTTAAATCCGCCATTCACTCCTTCAGTTCTAAATTACAACACTCAGGCTTTCCAAATTTCAGAGCTTTCAGCCAAGAGTCTGCCAATCAAATTAATTGTGTAGCATATGGCATGATAACAGCTGTGAAAAACGGCAACAGAAACTGAAAAAGTTTGCTGTGAGGGGGGGGAAAACCTTGCACGCTGTGTCTGCCTGCGTTTCTCCCCATTCTACCGAACGGCAGCCGGAGAGAAGAGAGAATAGGAAACATTTCCAGCAACAGCGATGTATAAAAGAACACTCACACTTCCTGCACATGCACAGTGTTTCTCTCAGATTGTAACCCTGTTTCTATTCACTGGGAGAGTGTTTCAATCAAAAGTAACCGTGCAGGTTTGTGTGCGGGTTTGATATAGACAGTGAGCGATGGAGTGTTTTGACACTGATGTATCCTTACGGAAATAGATTGTTCAATCTGTGGTTCAATCTTCTCGGCTCCGCAAGCGCCCGACTGACACCGTTGACAAGGGGAAATAGTAGCGGGAAAAAAACAAAAAGCAAACGCAGTAGTTGTAGGATGGAGGCGAGACAGGTGAGGACAAAGGAGAGGCAGCGGAGGAGGCAGTGGGAGAAGGGAAGACAACCCTAAGAAAGTAGATGACGAAAGTGATTGTACCGGATTTTACCGGTCACTCGCTCTCATGATCCATTTCTAATTGGGCGTCGGCATCGGAGTGGACGTCGCCCACTGGGCTGAGACAGAGCTGTCGGGATGCAGAAGAATTTCATTCCACCTCTCCGTCAACTCTCTCTCTCTCTCTCTCAGGGTGTCACTTTACAGGATTTCCCTTGTTTTGCTCACCTTTATTGTTGACCGCTCTGTGCTGCTGCATTTTCTCTCGTGAAAAACAACATTAATTCAAATAATGAAGCAGAGAGATGACAGGGTGCAGGGGGAATCTTGTAGAGGTCCAATGAAAACAAGTCAGTAAAGATGCACAAAGAAACAAAGAAAGGGAAACATGGATTCAGACAGTAAAGTGCAAATAGTTTTTTTATCAAAAAACTACCATGTACCAAGTACAATGATTCCCTAATAGTTATTTGCCCTCTCCCTGCTCTCTCTAGCAAGGTTCTAGTTAAGCAATCGACGAGCAGAAGTTTGGGTGTCAAACCGTGTAGCCTATAACTGCGTGGGCAGGCATACGTTAAGTAGAGAGTTTGAACGGCGGGAAAACATCGTGCGACAATAACTTTGAAAAAAGGAAACAAGCCTCATGATTAAACTGAACAAACTGCCTCCTGGTATGTGTAAAAACACACACTGGACCCATGGAGACAAAAATTGCACATTAAAACCACAGATTTACCGATTGAGCATGATACTGAACTGAAGAATTCCTTGAAAGGGCAGATGCACATATGGCTGATTAGTGCATATGTGGATTACTGTATGGATTAAGTTGCTGATCTTGGTTGTAACAGTAAACGGCGGTTGGTCTACATGGACGGAGTGGTCTACGTGTAACAGTCGCTGTGGACGGGGCTTCCAGAAACGCACCCGTAGCTGCACTAACCCCGCCCCTCTCAATGGAGGACTGCCATGTGATGGACAGGCCATTCAGAAACTGGCCTGTACTACACTTTGCACTGGTGAGTGAGTTGTAATCTGATTTGTATCTTTATTAATATTAGGGGGGTAACGATCCATCTATCACATCGATGTATCCAACTACAGCGATCTGTGCTCGGCGAGTTGGCCTTATGGACGACATATATCGATCTAACATCGTTTTAAAATGTAATAAATCGATTGTATCGATACTAGGAAATAACCCATTGGATTTAGTCACGTCAGACTTTATATGGATGTTTTTTCTTAGCACTTTTAATGATAAAGGCTGTCACGGACTGAGCCGACCCACCGCCGTCCCGAGCCCCGATTCAACTTCCGGGTTTCACGGCAAAGCTGATGGGATGTTTCACAGGGATTGAAATAGAGGGGTTTTGCCGGGGTTGGTAGGGGGAAACCATTTTTGCAAGGGTGTTTTTTGTGTATATCACTAATACAGGTTTTTTTTCTGCTACACTGCTACAGCAGGGTTTGCACTTTATTCAAATAAAATATGAACGCATTTGCCATTCATTGTTGTTTACTTGTTTATTTATATTCATAATTAATTGATACCTGATTCTATTACAAGAATCAACAGGAATCTAGGAAATTTATTTCAGTCACACTAGTTGAATTTTTGGCTAAAAAGTTACTGGATTGATTTCAAGTCAGTGAATCGTTTCGGATCGCATCGTTCTAAATGAACCAATATCGTCCTTGACAACCACGAATCGTGATACAAATCGAATCGTTGTTAAAACGAATCGTTACACCCCTAATTAATATAGTTCCAATGTGTGAGATTGTACTTTATTTTACCCTGCTACGTTCCAAATATTTTTTCACCTTTTTCCGCCCTCTATATATAAAGAGGGCGGAAAAAGGTGAAAAAAAAAATATTTATATATGCATATGTACGCTGTTCTTTATGGATATTTTTTGTTTCTCCTTCGTCTCGTACTTTGATCCATCCCTTCCCTCCAGTGGACGGGGTGTGGACAGAGTGGAGTAAGTGGTCGGCCTGTGGGACAGAGTGCACCCACTGGAGGAGGAGGGAGTGCAACGACCCAGCACCTAAAAACGGAGGCAAGGACTGCGATGGGATGGTGCTCCACTCCCAGAACTGCACCGACGGTCTCTGCATGCAAAGTAAGTTGAAAAAATGGATGTATTTCTTCCACAAGTTATGTCATGTTTACGGTACCTAACTATGAAGGATGAGTATGCAAACCAATGGCGTGCATTGTTCAAATGGGGATTGACTTTAAAGTGAATTGATCCCGGATGAGGAAGCCATTGCTGTGGTGATGCATGGTCAGATGTTTTGCCAAAAAACAGGAGCAAGTTTTTCTTGACAAATGAATGTTTTCATTTTCAACACCAATCCTGACATATTCATCAATAAGCATAGTATGCATGATATGAACCTTGAAGGGGAAAGTTGAAAATTAAGTAATGTATTTGGCTGATTGAAAACTCCTAACAGATATTGTTCCTGAATATGTTAGAAAATCATTATTCTGTCCGTGACACTTTAGTCGAGGGCTTCAAGGCATATCATGTAACCGCAACGTGCAGGGTTTGATTCTCCATTAAATGAAGTAAGTAGAGAAATGGTCTCTTTTACCCTCTTCTTAGACGAAGAGTTTCATTAGTGTCCAGCCAACCCAATTAAGTCAGAGGGCTTTGGCAGAGCTGTCAAAATGGTTGTGCAGAGATACCTTGGAGACTTGTCTTTAAAACTATTGGACAAAAGTAAAAACTTTGAAAGTGTTTTTCATCTTTTATCTAGCTTGTGTGTTGCAGTAAAATTGGCCACTTTTCTTCAAATTTCTTGCCTCTTTCTTCCCATCGTTTGTCCTTTTCTTGGTCTTTTTATTCCACTCTGCAGTAACCACTGCTACTCTGTTCATTTAATCTCCTACCCTGAGTGTTGGCTTTCTTGCCAACACTCAGCCTTCTCTTCTACTCAGACCCCGTTGTTTTAAGCCTTTCTCCAAGAACCCACTTGGTCCCCTTTCCCTTTTTTATTCATGTTCGTTCTTGCTCTGCTTTGCGCATGTTTGCACCCGCTTTTCACCCTTGATTCTTCTGTACACATTATAGATTAGGGGCGCTCACATTTTTTGGGCTCACAAGCTACTTTAGCGACTCTAGTAGTCGGGCGAACAAGTAATAGCGGTAACCAGATGGAACGCTGCATACCGTGAGCGCAAAACAAATCAATATGAAGAAAAAAACCAATGAGCCGCTCATCTGTCAGAAGCGAGCCTTCGTAACCATTACATACATTCCTCGTCATTGTTACGTACTCTGATGAGTCGGCCAGGGTTGCTTTCGAGAGTAATGATCGCTAATTAGCGCTACCAAGTTTTCACTTGGCTCCTGCGGTCGACCACGCAGGCATGGTGACCCGACGTGATGTATTTTTACAATGGCAGGTGATCCAGCGGCGTTGCCTTGGCGATCGACCTGTGGGGCGCCCGTGTTGTAGATGATGTACAGGTTTGGCTTTTGATGGTCATCATGATTGACCTTACTTCTACCGCTTTCTTCTTCATTGCTCATGGCGAAACGCCATTAATTCCTGTCCATAGATTGGGGGGCTTTACTCCTTTACTCGTAGCTTTTCTATTCTTCCGTTTTTTTCAGCATTTTAGGTTTTTCGGCCTAACTTCAAACTCCAAATCAGAAAAGGAGCCGAAATAAATTCCTTCTCTTGGACATGGACACTGTACAATACAATTTTATTTGATCATTTCTATAATTTCTCACTTTTTTACTTTGAGATCAGCGACGGGCATTATTTCTACTTAAATATCTGTATATATTTGTACATTGTGTATATAACATTTTTAATGCTCTGCTATTCCGAATTGTGGGAAAAACGGTATTTTTCTATATTTTAAATACAAAACGTATGTATTTTGTTTTCTGGTACCCATATTTTGTACATATCCGAATTTCTGAGTGGTATTTTGTATCAAAATACATTTTGATTTGTTTTCGCCCATATCATATCAGATCCCCGCTATACATGCAACACTTGGTCTCTTTTTTTGAGAATATATGTTACCACTGCTTAAGATCCACCTAGTCTGATGGCCCTACTCATTTCATGATTACAGTTGATGATTTTCAAAAATGTATGTTTTTAATCATGTCATATGTACTTTGTGTTATTTTTCTTGAACTCAATTATATCACTTCCCATTGGAAGAAAATAGCAGAATTTGAATCTCAGTTGAGAATTCCTGATTAAGTGAACGTTAAATAAGTCAGCAGCACAATCAGGAGTCCAGTAGAGAAGAAGAGAAACGTGTATTAAGGATTTGGTAGAAGAATGCGTAGTAAACAATACAGCTGTCCCTACAAATTACACACTGTTTCTTGAAGAGTGCATGCAAGTGGGACGTACGAACTCATCTTAACAGTGCAGTTTAAACCGTTGACCCTCTTCATGAGGCCAAATCAATCAATATCCCTGAGCACTGATGAGATCCACTTAGGTGTCTGTGGTGAGGTCCCACGTGCTCAACTCAAACTGCTGCGTACACATGTTACTTTTTTGAGCACTTTCAAATCACTGCGTGCAGAATATCTCCGCTGGCGCGAGTAAAAGGGGCGAAAAACACTGCTCTTCTGCCAGCAAAACTTTTACCTGCTGCCTCGCTCTGTGGATTTGATTTTTGACAGGAAGTGGAAGATTGTCGTCCAGAATAAGCAGAAGAGACTGCTGGCTTGCAGAATGCAAAGTACAATGGAAGCAGTAGAACGTCCGCCTAGTTTGTTACATAATGCATTTGGCCAAGCACTGAGGCGTAATCTCTCTATCTTGCTTACTAAGTAGCACGGCGACCTGGGTGTTACAATGCGCCCATGATATGCCGGGCTCCACACATTCAAACCTGCCCAACCCAGCCAGTTGACTGATTGGTCTGGCATCACAACATTAAGATGTGGTTTCTTGGTTGAAAAAGCAATCGATCGCCGTCGTCAGGCGGTTGCCAAGTGTTGTCAAGCTGTCCTGCGCAACATGGACATAATTTATAGGCTGGATGTTGGACGTTGCTATTAATGTTGTTGAAAAAAATCTAAACGATAAAATGTTTTTTTTTTTTTACTTTGCTCCACTTCTTAAAACGCACGTGTTTTCCCAGTCAACTTTAGATGTCGTAATATTAATATAGAGTTGCTCTCTCTTGTCATCTCCCACAGAAATCAGTTAGAATAGAGGCGATGTCAAACTGGAGATGAAAACCGAGGTGAAACGTGACAATTCTGTCCGATCTCAGACAAAGAGATGGTCAAGGCCATGAGCGATGGAATGATGTAATCCATCAAAAAGCTTTTGCCCGCGTGCACATTATCGACGGAGGTTGCTGCATATGTCCACATTATATACTGTGTCCGTGCTCCATAGACAGACAGGATTCCCTGAGGTCTGTGAAGTGTGGCCACAGAATCCTGGATGAAACCTAGCGAGGTATAGATTCAGGCTCATTTCCCCTGATTGATTTTCAGTCTTTGAAATGACGCCCTAGACCTGGTTTTATGTCAACACTAATGTTTCAGCTGTTTCCTGTTGCATTTACGGAAATCCTTGCAGTGCGTGTGGGTGTGTGTGAGTGATTTTGTGTATGCTTGTTGGTGGGGGTTTCAGCTCACACAGTACATTTGAAAGGCTTGAAGTGATTCTTGTACCATTTTTCCATTTGATTGAAGAATGATAGATATGATTGATCAGAAAATGAGTCATTGCCGGTATCCAATCGGACGGTTACACTAAAAATGTTGTAATGTTTTGCAGCAGTGAAGCAATTAGGAGTATAAATAATTTGAAATGAAAGGGAACACATTGGAAAGACTCTCACATTTTAACTGCAGTTCTTTGAACTCAATTCACAGCCGTACGGTGCCGGTTTTAAAAGTGGTAACTTTTAGGTTTTCGGGTTTGTGAATGAACTGATAATGTCAATGGAGAGGTTAACGGTTTGGAGAGGTACTCTGTAATTGACTTTGAGCTCAAAAAGCATTTCACTCTTCTCCTAGTCTATTTTTCTTTCTGGCACTCTCTCCCCCAACACCTCCCACCTTTATATCAATCTCCTCCACCATCTCTCGCTGACGTTTTTTTCTAGAGTTGTCCTGTTAAATCCTGTAGAAATCCATTTGACCTCACTCTCTTTTTGTGCTTGTGTGGGTATCAGCGTGTAGAGTAGGTGTGTACATTTAGGAGTGTTGGTCTTTAACTTTTTTGTTAGACTTGTTGTTGTTGTTTTATATCTTTTGGCCTGTTGACATGTTTCTAGATTCCTGGAACAGATTCAGTCGGAGCTCCGCTGTGTCAACCTTGAGAGCACAAAGTTTCACTCTCTGCTCACTGCAAACTTTTTCTGTCCCTCCGCCCCCCCGGACAAAAACATAAAAAATAGTATTGTTTATTCATGAAAAAAGTACACGTAACTTTTCCCTTTAACAGTTTTATTACGTTTTGTAAACATGTTTTCAGGTGAGTTTACTTGGTGCTGCTGACCCCCCGTTTGGGAACCGCTTGCTTACTCTGTGTGTGTATCTGTGTTTGTTAACACACATTTGTGTAAATGTGTATGTCTACATAACTATTACTAAAAGAAATATCCTGTGTGTTCTTTAAAACCACAGTTTATAACCAGAGACGCTAATTGTCATGCAAGTTATTAACTTGAGAGATCATTGAATTGTGTTTGTTGTGCTACACAAATAGCGACCATCAGTGTCAGTTACTGCAGAAAATCTTCCCGATTCTTCATTTATTTGTATAATCATTTTGTAGCATTTCATGGTAGTCGTGCTTGGTAGTCATTTGTCCTTATCTCCTCTATCTTGTACATTTTACAAAGCTTCAGTTGGCTCTGACTAAATCATGTACGTTACATTTTCCTGCAATCAATTTCTTTTTTTTTTTCTTCTTTTTTTTAATGATTGGAACAATACTCTGTCATGTCATGTTGCTCCTACTGTCATACATTATTTAGATATGAATCCGCATGGCATTTGTTGCACAGCTGCAAAGTAATTCAAGTAAAAAATAAGACAAATCTGATGAAAACAGTACGGAAATATGCAAATGCAGGCCCGAAGCGGTGTAGCCAAGCCCACCTACATGGCACAAAACAAACAGCCCACCATGCCGGTTATCCATGGACATGTCTCACTGTTAATGACCCTCCGTAATCTAGTCAGTTTGTCTTGCCCTTTGTTGTTGAGCCGTGTGTCTTCCAGCTGGTCTGGCAAGAAGCTTTCAAGCACACCATGTTGCTGTGTTTGCCTTTATCAATTATGAACCAGCACTTCCATTCTACATCAGCACCTCAGCAGTTTATCTGTGTTACACTCAGCGGAGCAAACGGCATAACACAGCAGCAACCGTCCTTTGGCTTTCTGAGGATTTTCTGTGTCCATGTCCTGGCATGTCTGTCCCATTTAATTTGACTTATTTGTTTGATTTTGATTGCTGTGTTCCTCTCCCTTCCTCATCCATTCCATCCCCTTCTTTTCTCGTCCCAAGGTTCATTGTTTCAGAAGTCAGCTGAGACCAAAGAAAAGAGTGATTTGGGAATCCCATGTAAGTTGATGTTTTATGTTTTATCCTCATCCATTTCCATTTGGTCTTTTTCATTTCAAGCATTGACCTTTGGCTCATACTTGTATTGTTAGATGTCATTGTTAGTTACTTGATGAGAGATTTTCTGTTTTCCTCCGGCTGTGCAGATCAAAGAAAGGTCCTCTAACAGCAGCTTCTGGTTCTGAATCGTCGCTCTGATCTCAAACCACGGACTTGTGTTAGAATAAGCCTACCTGATGGAAATAAGAGCGTATTGCCTAAATGCTCTTGCTAGTTTCTTCTAAAGGGATACATCCTGATCATTATTAATGGGTTTTACTTGAACGTAAATATATGCATGACGATATAGCTGTATTTGAACATTTCCTTTACCATTCTCTTTGTATTAAGTCCCATTTTATCATGACTTTTCTTTATGCTTGTCAGGTCTTGGTAAGACCAACAAGAAGATTATTTAAAATCTATCACAGAATCCCAGAGTTGTGTCTGCAAAGTGAACGCACCAAAGTGGCACCAGTTCAATTGATTCCGAGTTTGTTGCAGCTGTGGTCATCTTGGAGAGTAGCCAGCCAGCTTTGGACTCTTGCCAAAAGAGCCAATTTGCCTTAATTCTGAACACTTTGTGTTTACAAGCATATTGGCTCACAGAGCACTCATTGGAGTGCAGTTACATTTCACTGAACTGAGTGAAGTTTGGCTTTTGTTGCACTAATTTGACCCATTGCCTTTAACGAATGGTTATTAGGTGAAATGCATCACTTATAGAGAATCAGAGAAGAGATAAATGTTCAACTGAAAGGCACAACATGACAGTAGGAATGCAAGGAATCCTTTTTACAAACACAATTAATTAACAGACAGAAGAGAGATGAGATCTCTGCCAGTTAGTCAAAGCAGTCAATGAGTGTAGGTGATTTGTTCTAATGCCTCTCGTTTAGGGTCCCTTGAAGCAGTTTCATCATCCCAGTGTTTTTTAATGAGAGATGGCTAGACAGATACCTGCATGGCGAGAAGTGGAGATGACATATGTATCTAGTTATTGCTCATTTAGCATGAACATTTAGAGGTTGCATGAAACGCATTAATCAACAAGCTGGAGTATTTAAAGATTGAAGATCATTCATTATCATTATGCGACATAGGATTGCACAACAAAACGCAGTTGGAGCCCATTTGCAAACATGAAAAAGCAAAACAGAAACCGTAGTACACTCCTGCACTTCATGTTTTAAGTGTGCATTGGGGGAATGTAAATAGCGGCAATCCAACAATTATCTTGGCAGATAATATGGACAAAATCCTAACATTTTGAGCAACAAGCATCATTGATAGAGCCCGCCTCCTCTCTTCCTCTCACTGGGATCCTTTGCTCTCATCTCATCTAGTGCTACTTGAACCGGGATTCCACAATGGAGCCAGGTCTCTGTAAACATGTAAGCACAACAGTGACTGTGCTCTTGTTGCAGGGTTAGCCTGAATTTCCGGGTAACCGGTCCTTAGGTTGAAGCAGATCAGGTAGTGGAAAATGATTATGTCCTAGCTCAAACGCAATGGGTCATATGTACCTCAAAAAGTCCACTTCCTGTCGTTGACTTCGACCGTCGACATGAACCCTGTCCATATCAGGGCCTTAATATATATCTACAAATATAAAGACATCAAATATGTATTTAACAAAATCAGGTTCAGGATCCTTTTGGATATTTTCTGCTCCAGTAGCTGATCCATGAACATACAGTATCTGCAGGGAGGTTACAGGAAGCAGTCTAGTTGGTTTTTGAATTTAGGACAAGTGGGACCTGATTGTTGTCTTCTTTCACAATGTACAAACCCTTCATGTCCAAGTGAGAACAGGGCTATCATTTAACAACTGTTTGCAAGTTTTCAAAGGATATGAAAAACAGCATTATAAATATAGATTTACATTTTCCCCTCTTCTCCTGAGGCTCAGACCTCAGATTAGCTGATGCAAGGCGTAGAAGGTGGCGTAGATGTAGATGCGTGACACGTTTGTGGCCGGCAGACATTGACAGAGCTCATAATGTTACTTTGAGTTGGGTTAGACAAGGTGCACTCAAAGGCTCGCGTTCAGTCCGTCCACTAAACAGGTGCAACCTCACTGTATTACAGGGCTGTTACACGGTGCAGTCGAATGGCTTGATATATCTGAAGTGAGTTGTTTGTTGTCATGGAAATACACCCTCTGGCTTACGTGACTAAAGTTACTCCACTTTTTTCCATCCCCTACTACAGAAGATAAGGATAGACACACTTAGAAATGACTACTCGCGTTCCCTCTCTTTGACCGCTCATCCAGGCCAGTAACTGCGAGCTGATGCGTGTGCGATTGCCAGGAGGGCAGTACGGGTGGTTGTTGCATCTATTTGCCAAGCGAGATCAAAAAAAGCAGTTGAATGAGTTTCAAGTAGTGACTGTCCAGAGCTCTGCTTTGGATGCGGATCGCAGAGAAGATAGAGACAGATAAGCGGAGTTATCCATGTTTCCCCCTCCTTTAAATCCTTTCTGTGGCGGATCGGACAGACTCCGTCAATGACAAAAAGCCCCGCCAATCGATAGACAGCGATCCGCGCTGACTGAGGCGCAGGAGGAGCTCGTGCACCACTCGCGCATGTGGGTCATCGACTGCGTGTTAGAGACTATGTGTATATAAGTCTAAAGCTTTTTTAGTCAGATAGTTTGTGCTAATTACAAAGGCCATTATTATTGGACGGAGCGAGGGCCCGCATGACATTCAGTCCGTTCGCACATGCAACAACTACCTCACTCAGTCACCATGACAATACCCTCCGAACAAACCACACCGAACAAACGGAATGTTGATTCTGAAGCCAAAGCATATTTGCAATTGATCACACACAAACAGGCACAACAACCTCAGTGTACAGTACGAGTTATTGTGTGGTTTTGTGTCCCAAGATGTCGTTCAGAACATTATCCTTCCTATATAAAGCTGTCGGATATTTCACACACCTTTTTCTTTTTTGATCTCTTCAATATTTTTAATCTGAACCGTATTGAGATGGACTTGCAGGCGAGTGCTTTGGAAGAAAAGCTGCTTGTCAGATACAAGGGAGGAAAAGCACTGAAGCCGGTTGTCTCATGGATAAAAAGGGAAATTGGGCATGTGAGCATGTCTGCCCAACATTCATCGTGAGTGTCAGTGCTTGCAAGAGTGCCCATGAAACCTGGGTTGTACCTCTTTCTGTCCTTATTCAGATATGTGCTTCCTCCTCATTGCATCACTGCAGATTTTCTCATTCTGGCTTCCAAAAGCAGAGCCTCGGTCCATTCTTAGGTAGACACAGAGGTCCAAACGCAGTGTTCAGACATCTGGGTTTGGTCAAAAGTGCCCACACAAGCTGAGGTAGTTTTTAGCTCCCATCTTGTCACATAAAGACAGCCTACGACAAAGGATGTTGGACAACTAAAATAACAATTGAAGAATTAATGAGTTAAATAATATACAAGTTAAGTAGAAATACGTGGAGCACAAAGAGTTCTTCGTTGCTCAAGAGAAGCTACTGTATTTTTTTATATTTATTTATAAGATAAGAATAAGCTCAAATGTGAATCCATCAAAGACATTCTAATGTAGAGTAGCCTTCAATAACTGAGAAATGAACGCGTATTGTAATGTAACTTGGACGCAATGTTGTCACTACTTCTCAAGCACAATTTGTCAATTTATCTGTCTAGTTTGCCAGAGTTTAGGTAATGTGCGTGATGTTTGCTGGTAAGGTTGAAGCAACAAAATAATGAAAGGACAGAAATACACAAAGAAAGTGGGTTAAAATAAAAAAAACAACAACACTTGATACCCTGCAGTTACATGTAGGTTACCCAGGCAGGTTTAAACTCTAACGGGACGTGGTGTTTCATTCACCACAGGGAGTTTGGGACAGGAGTGTGCGTTTTGCAGCGAGAGGATCAGACAGAAGGAATGTCTAAGAATGGATTTCTAAATCCACTCCTATAACACATCCACATACACCTTGTACACAATATGCACATGATTTAAGAACAAAGGCGGCCATAACTGTCACCCCACCTGTTCTGAATTTAATCCATAGACCAAGTTGAAGTCAAAAATACGAAATCCTTCCCTAGGAGGATTATATACATATATATATATATATATATATATATATATATAAAATTTGTTCCATGTATAGTTTGTTCCATGTATAGTGAGAGGACCTGGATATCAGGGCATTTCTCTGCAGCAGTGCTGTTGGCTCTCAAACATAACACAAGGATATTGATTATTGCATATGAAAAAATGCGTACGAGTTACATTTGGGATCAAAGAGTTGTGTATTCACATGTTGCAGACTGACACGCTAAGATATTCACTTTAAGTAAAAAAAAAACAGGAATTCCCTTATTTGACAGCCTGAAATCAGGAAATACATTGTTGGAAAAAGAATAAACATGACTAATCAATAATCAAAATAGTTGCAGTCACTGACGTCAACGTTGAATTCATTTCGATGACGTTTGGAAAGCCATCAGTTTTGTACTTTTGACTATTTACCATCTGGGTGAAACAGGCCATTTTAGACTCCATTGAAGGCATCGTATTCTGCCTCATTTGTTTTCCACTCAGACAGTTTACCGGCACTCTACACGTAATTGGTTGATTCTATCACCGATACAAACAAACCACAATCAGACGACAAACAAACCAAAACAAAAGAACTACGATCTCAGTGGAAGCAAAAAACTAAACTCTGCCGTTAAAAAAAGCCCTGCCACCCTCAGAATCCATCTTCCTTCGTCAACATTATCTCAATGGCATTCATTTAGATTTAACTGATTAATTGACAATTTATTGCCACCAGAGTTAGTGTCAGAATATGGCGAAGGTTGAATAAGACAAACATCACCAGGATATCAAGTTTGAAATTCTTTTTGCTGGTTGTTTTTCGACCCGATCACCGTCGCCGCGCTCCTCGACCTGCAACACGCACGCTGGCAATACCCATCAGCACAATGTTTTTTAAACTTCATTTAATGTCGACATCACAGCGGCATTAGAATTGTGACACACAATTATGCAAAAATAACTAGATCCACTGTGTTAATTAACACCACGTGTCCACAGGAGGCTTTTTTAAAGGATAAAATAATAAATAAAAATTTAAAAAAGAACAAAAAGACCCATCCACAAATACATCGATCGATACGTACACGTTATTTTGTTTACCAATGACCATGTCGGGACTCCGAAGCGTCCATTTAAACTTCAAAGAGTCAAAGGCTTAATCAAGAAGGGAAGAGACATTGTGGCGGCTCACAGCTCCCCCAAGTGGTAAATGAGACTGTCACCATCAAGAGTGACCTCTGCTGCAGACGTGTGTGCCACGCTCAGGCGCATGCGAGCCTCATCAAAGGAGTTCTTTCATGCTTAATCAGGCTCATGCTTTCTGAACTTGTTCTGATGTGACAACAACAAATCCTCTAGCAAACGACGCAGGCTGTTTGTAGCTAAAAGCCAGTTATCTGCCTCTCGACTTTAAGGGCAGATTAAAAGGAGCATCCCTATACTTTTTTGTCTTCCTCGTAATGGCTTCAGACAAATCCCCTCCTACCACCTACAGAGGATGTAATTATACGAGGGGGGCTTCAAGTGTGCGACTCCTCACAGGCGTTTTTTATGTTAAATATATATATATATGTATATGTATATGTAGGGTTGTTTGTTTGGCTGCTTTGAAGCTGGAGTGTGTTTTGCCAAGTTTTCCTTTTATTTTGCCGTTATCACCTCTCTCCTCTCCTCTGTCTGTTCCTCGCCTCTCATCTCATTTATGGTGCCCTACTTGTTTCCTCTCATCTTCTCTGCTTCCTTATTTTCTTTTTTTTTTGTATGCTTATTTTCTTTCTCTTCTTATAACTCTCCTTTCTTTCCACTCATCATCCGCTTGTGTGTCCTCCTTCCTGTGAGTCTCTCCACTTGGCCTTCCCTCTTATTACGTCCTCATCATTCATCCTCTGTGCTCTCCACTTTCCTCTCCCGTCCTTTACTAATTTTCTTTTGCGCATCATCCACTTGCTTTGATCACGCCTTTTACCATTTGCATTACCCGTCACTGAAAATTGTGTTAGTCTGCTTTAAAATATGGTAATGAAGGGAAATTCCGCTACTGATCTGGCTGAAACACCATTACCGTTTCAGCCAGATTGAAAAGGGATGTTAGGACTCTTGTAAAATAATTAACAGCCTAATTAAGTTTTAAGAGCTGCTTCCATTCCTTTTTTTTAATGAAAGAGGTCTCTGTCTCTCTCTAACCTCTGTCTAGACGAATGCTCGTATTACACAAGCACTGGGGGGCTTTCTGAAACCCCGCGGAACCTATAGAGGTTGTCATTTGGAGTCTGATAGGTGGTCTGAAGCACAAGAACACGAATATCAACTTAATTCAAAGCCTTTATACATTTCACATCTCGTCTTATGAATATTAATGCAGTCCACTGCTGTAATTGTTGAAGCTGTGTTTATTGTCATTATTTCCCCTCGTGATATGCGTTTATTTTTTAGCTGATATTTTGCCGCCTGCTTGACAATATGTCTACAAGGGTGTCTTTCCTCCTCTGTGTGTCCCCTCTAGCGGCGCCGAGCACGGACGATGTGGCACTCTACGTGGGCATCGTCATCGCAGTGATCATGTGCCTGGTCATCTCCGTCATCGTGGCACTCTTTGTCTACCGCAAGACGCACCGGGACTTTGACTCCGACATCATCGACACCTCGGCGCTGAACGGAGGCTTCCAGTCTGTTAACATCAAAACGGCCAGATCAGGTAAAAACAAGTTGATGAATTATTAACCTCATTATAAACTTCTTCAAAAGCTGTGTTTCACTGCCGTCTCTGGTTTAAAGATTCAAACTAGGTTTAACTGTAATCACCACCAAAAGAGATGACGGTCACTTGAAGGCCCCTGAAGTCTGCAGGTTTTTAATTACATAATGTGCACATTGGTGAATGGATAAATTGGTGAATAGGTAGATAGATAAGAACTGCAGACGGATGGTGGACATGCAATATCAGATGTGACTAGAGGGAAATAACTAAGTCAGTCCTCTTCTCCAGGCTTCCATGCTAGCGTCATATTGTTTGCCTCCCCGGCCTCCGGCTGTCAATCTCGGCTGCTTTGGATTAATCTCTGTCTCCACCAGACACCCCTCTCTTCCATCAAGGTGTCTTCCTCTGGCATTCTTCTTTTCCTTCTCACTTTTTCTTTCTCTCCCTCTGCATCTGCACATTCAGGCCAATCACATTTCCTGTTTATCAGCATCCTCCGCTCTTTGACTCCGACTTGGAGTCTCTGTCTCTCTGCTGTCACAGCGACTCCTGCGGCAGCAGACAATCCCTCCCTGTTTGTCTTCCCTTTTAAAGTGGACCCATCTTTCAATCTTCTCCATCTGTGGTGTCATGTATTTGTCTGTCTTTGGGAAATGGATAACGCAATATGAAGCACGCACAATGCTACACCTGCGTGCATGCATTTGATAGCTTACTGGAAATGGTAATGTCGGGCCGGGAATGCGGAGGAATGAGAGATCAGCCCAGGAACGGGCTGATCTTGACTTTTTACTCTAAAGAATCTGCATTTGTCTAATAGTTGACAAAGAAAACGTGACTTAAACAGTTGTAAAATGAACCAATATACCACGTAAACGTCTTCAAAAAAGCTTCAGTATAGCAGCAGGTGCAAAAACAGGCATGCCCATACATTTGCATGAATTATTGCTAATTAGACGGCTTAAAATAGATGATGAAATATCTGAAGCTTGTACCGAGTAATGCTCAGGAAGCGGCATTTGCTTGTGCCAACACAGACTTCTTTTTTTTTTTTACTTTATTGAGGAACCCACAGGCAAACAGAATACTTAAAATAGTTTCCATAATAGTTGTGTGTACAATGTGTTAGTTGTCATTGAATGATTAGAAGACAAGTCTTGCTATACTGGAAAAACAGGAAAGTGAGGTCAGACAGGCGGCAAGTCAACTTGGTAAACAGAAAGTTGAAATAATTTTGTGCGTATGTTCACATGCACGTGTACGTCCGTGTGTGTTGGTGTGTGTTTGTGCGCAAGGTCAACTGCTTTTGCACAACTTCAGATTGGGTGACATTTTATCAGCAAAACATCGGGATGCTTCTCACTCAGCATCTCAGATTATTATTAATGAAGAATTATGTCCCTGCATATTTCCTGAGCCCCTCCTCTTCCTCTTCCTCTTCCTCTCTCTCTTTGCTGCTTGCTGTAAGTTGTTAATTAAATTTCAGCAGGGATGATTTGGCAGAAATACCCGCTGGCTTTAATGGTAAACAGACGGGGGATAGAGATGTGACATGCATGTGTGTGTGTGTGTGTGTTTGCATCGATGGTGGTAGGGGTGATAATCAGGGATTTTTAAATTAGAATTAAATGGATGGGTTCTTGGGGGGATTGACAGGGTTTCATACTCCGGCCTCCCAGAAGAACACATCTTGTATTCTTCTCAGTAGCAAGCTGACTGTCCTGTGATTCCAATTCCAATTCAATCTTCCACATTTGGGTTCTTTCTTCAAAGGGAGCAAGTTTCTAATGCAGAAGTAAAACTCTGCATCGTCTTAGTGCCCTTTCATTAGATTCATTTAGTATTAACTGCATAGGGTTGTGGCAAGATAGCATTAAAAAAGCGTCAGAAGTGACGTAACTGTACGTCTCCCAGGGTCACAATCAATGTTCTTTCTTGGTTTGTTGATATTTCCAAAACAATCCGTAGGACTTGGCAGCATAATCGTTCCAATTAGCTAGAAGAACACTGTGGCAGACGGACCTAACTAAAATCAAGTTATTGTTGTTCAAATGTTACTTTTTATATATTTTTTTGCTCGTTGTTGTTGAGGATTTCCATTAATTCCCATATGCTTCATGTGGTGTGTGTGCTTCTGTTGTTTGCATGTGTGGCCTAGGCAGTGTGGTGTGTGATGTGCTATTGTTATTCAAGAAATGATTGCTTATGTGTTTTTTTTAGTGCCCATACTTAACTTTGCAGATGTGTTTTATTCATGACGGGGCTCTTGTGTGTGTGTGTGTGTGTGTGTGTGTGTGTGTGTGTGTGTGTGTGTGTGTGTGTGTGTGGCACACCAGCGTGTGCTTGTGGTGAAAGGTTTCCCCATTAGTATCTCCAGAAGGAGCAGTGTAAAACAGCAGTGTACAAACAGCAGTGACTCCACTGCCCTCTGGTCAATTTGCACATCAGGGTCTTTTTTAGTCAAATTTAAAATTGGGTGTAGTGAGTACTTCAAAAAAGAAGTGACGTTGTTAAAGTGTGACAACTTCATAAAGAGTTAACACATTATGTATTATGTATATGTATGTTCATAATATGTTGGGTATACAATTGAATATTTAGATAGCTACATTTGTGAAAACCGAACAATCGCTGTTCATGTTGTATTCTCTGTCATTAATATTTCCTCCCCTGCATCTGCTGCGTTCTCTCCATTCAGCCGATCTGCTGACAGCCCCTCCGGACTTGACAAATGCAGCTGCCATGTACCGCGGCCCGGTGTACGCCCTGCATGACGTTTCAGATAAAATCCCAATGACCAACTCCCCTCTCCTGGACCCACTACCCAACTTAAAGATCAAAGTGTACAACTCATCCGGTTTGGTCACACCACAGGACGACCTCGGAGGGGACTTCACATCCAAACTCTCTCCTAAGGTAAAATAATGCATGTATTCCAAGAATGTGAATGAAAGCTACTGAGTTCAGTAGGATTTTGAAATCCTCCTAAACCGATATACCACGAAAGGTGCAGTGATGAAACCACTCGCTTTCTTCAGGCAGTACAAGAATGGAATCCACTATGTGAGCTTTACAATTGGATATCTTCTCCCTTCATGTTGGTGTTTTTTAACTGTGGACTTCTCGACCTTCTGACCCGAACTTGCATCGTTCATTTTCAGGATCTTCTCTGCTTTTGTCTGGTGTTGAACCCGGTTTTTGTCATCTTTGTGTGACGTAGAGTAAACTACTGAATGTGAAGTCCTTATTTCACGTGTCACCGTGGACATCTTAAAAGAGAAAGTCAAAGTAGGTCATATTTTACCACCTAGCCTGAGGTGGTTTAATGGGTTCACTGTAAATCCACCCTGTTCACCCTGCCAGCCCAAGGGCAGCGCTTCCAGGCCCATGCAGATCGTCTCTCTAGGATTCCACTGGTAACCAAGAAAACACTAAAGAAGCATTAACTCTGAACCTTTCATATTTAAGCCTCCACAGGAAATATTTCACATGATTATTTTAACATCGTAGAGCTAGCTGAAGTAGCGTTTGTGCTAATAGAATTCTACGGTGAATGTCTTTCTGCTCGCTAACAACGGACAAACCAGATATTACGCCGCATGCATCATTTAAGACGAGACTTTGATGTTCATCCGGCCTCGGCTGAGCAGCTTCACTGTCTTTTACGAAATGCAACTCTTATGAATATTCCTCTGTCTTTTGATTCTTAGGTAACTCAGTCTCTGTTAGATAACAGCGACACCATGAACCTCCGCAACCAGAGCTTGGCCCGAACGCGAGACCCTTCGTGCACCGCTCACGGATCCTTCAACAACCAGGGAGGACACCTCATCGTACCCAACTCTGGTGAAGATCTACTCTGATTCAGCAGTTTACCATTGATCCGGTCACTGTTTAATGATGATGCAGTGACCAGACGAGATGTCTTTGTGTTCAGACACAGGACACAAGGCAAATGTTAGTCAATAGTAAGAATGACATAAGCATAAGTAGTGGTGAGTAATGTGGTTAGCAAAGAAGGATTCAAGCTTTGAACAGATCCAACGTACATTTTCTGTGTTGGTTTATGAATAATACTGCAGTTGCAGCTTCTTAGTTTTATTGGACTTATACGGGGATTTAAAACCAGTAGGTTGAACAAAGATAATTAGTAATGCATAGGAAGCAGCTCACAGAAGCTATCAAACAATGAAGCACAACAAGTTCTACATGGGTTAAAAATGATGATTCAATCATTAATCCCGAAAATGGGCATTCAATAATTCAGTTGTGCAACTGAAAAAAATTTCAATTAATCAAATTATCCAGTGATGAAAGTCATTATTTTGGTCCCCGCTCTGCCCACCTGCAGGTGTGAGTTTGTTGGTTCCAGCGGGTGCCGTTCCTCAGGGAAGGACATATGAGATGTACGTGACTGTGCACAGGAAGGACAGCTTGAGGTAAGTTTTTCTCCCTCTCTCTTTCACTCACTTTTTATCTGCGTGGCTTTTATGCTTCTTTGCGGTTCCTTGTTGCCGCCATGTTTCTCTTCATCTCTGCTTGTCCTTCTGGGATTTTTTGGTATTTTTGTTTTTCTTTTCTAACACTTCTCCATCTCCTTCCTGGGCGCCGGCTTCTCAGGCCGGTTTGTATGGTTGCGTGGGGAGGCGTTCGCTGTGCGATATTGGCTTAGGATGCACAGCAGTGGATACTTCATTACTATTTCTAGCACATAGTTCATCAAGGCACACATTGTTTAGCAGGGTCAGTTAATACTGTGGATTTCCTTTAGAAGTGCTATAATTAAATTTAAATTTAGAATAAAGATTATAAGCGAATTGGTTCTTGCCCATGAATTAATTATAACCTACTTATCACGATAATCTGCAAAATAATCCACCGAATTTACAGCAACCTTTACTTAATTTTAGAATCATTTACTCCCCAGGTGTAGAGCTCATAATCCTCATCGTTTTCTTTTCCACTTCATGCACTGGGATGGTTCCCAAAAACAAACAACAAGTTGTTTACAGCGTACGGTAACAGACTAGTGGTTTCATAAGTGTTTTTACATCTCACTGTTGAGGGAAATGGTTAAGCCTTGTTTGTAGAAAAAGAAACAACATTTTTAAATGTGTCTCCAGAGCGAAACATTTTCTCATTTAGCCTTTTAACTCTGCTGATTAGTTCCATTATGAAACCGTTTTCTGCAAGGTCCAATGCAATATACTTATGTAATGCTGTTTGCACAACAACTTGCAATTAATCTTCATAGCATTGGGGGGTATCGCATAAACTGAGCAAATAAACCTAGTAGCGATCCATCAGCCTGATTTAATGCCACAAATGTGAAGAGGAGAAATGGGTCTCTTTTAATTGTTTGGGCTCTCTGCAATAAGCAAGCTTTAGGATACTTGTTGCAGTTCAGTTGAGGCTACAGTAGTTCTGAAAGTCAAACCTCCTCTGTGTCCTCTGTCTACCTCACTGTCAATTGCCGGTGAGCAAAAATCTCTTTTTCTTTGCGAGCCCAGAGCCTGCGGTTCAACACGTTAAGATCAAACCTTCACGTGTCCGTTTTCTTCAACTAAGCAAATATACGTAACCATCGCGTAATAAATTGCAGTGTAATCCATGCAGGGTCTGCATTCAGTGAGACAAATAGTTTGATTGTACTGCTTTTATCGCTTGCCTTCAACCTACAGAATGTGAACCCATCAAGAGTTCATAATGAACCCCGTCCACTGAATCGATAATAGCTCTAGAGATTAGATTATTTTATTTCCATATGTGCATTATTCCCAGTCAATACATATGTTCAGCAACATGAGGCAAGATAATTACTAATGGATAATATACATTTTCATATAATTATGTATTTAAAACAATGTTCAAGGATGTGGGTTTACTTTTCAATTTACTAATGAAAAAAGTCTAGACTTCCGTAGAGAAAACTAATGGATAATAAATCCAAGAGGTCACTATGTGTAGGATGACGTACTCTGCTTCTCATATATTTTCTCCATTTACTGGTACTCTTTTGCTGTATTGTACTTTGCTCGTGGTAAGAACTCATTTATTTGCAGCCAGTGAGCTGTGAACTACTGACTCCAGCTGAGGCTCGACTGAAGCCGCGCTGAGCACCCTCATCATCCTCTGATGGAATGTTTGTGCTGCTCGGCACTCACCGCTTTCATTCTGACGTTTCCATCCACTGAAAGTTGGATCTTACTTGAACGTAACTGTCCTCCATGGCTTCTGTATTTGGCTGGCGACTTTTTCCATAAATGAAAATGAGGAAAAACAAAGACTAACAGAAGTAAAGGCAATACATGCAGTTAGTGCTTACGTGAAGGTTTGTCTAGTGCAGCTCCATGGCGACTCGTGATTCATCCAAGTAATTCATCCTCTCCAGACCCCCGGTGGAGGACATCCAGACGGTGCTGAGCCCAGTGGTGAGTTGTGGCCCTACGGGGGCACTGCTGACCAGACCAGTGATCCTCACCATTCACCACTGTGCCGATAACGTCCACGAGGACTGGCTCATTCAGCTGAAGAACCAACTGGCTATGGGAGAGTGGGAGGTGAGAACATTTGAGATGCAACACACACACACACGGTCGCATGCATTACGTACACCTTACAGCTAAATACAGCACATTTATACATTAAGAATAGCCTGCAATACACATACACACGTAGAGAGGGACTAAGAGGGAAATAAATGAAAGGAAAGAAGATTCAGTAAACACAAAGTGCCTACAGGCCAGTCGACAAGCAGGGGGCTGAAGACTCCTATCAGAAGCAATTTGTTATGCTCCTGCCGTCCTCTTCCTCTGTCATCTCTCTTCTTATGTGTCTATCCCTCCTTTTTTTCTACCCTTCTCCCTCCTCCTGAGTCTCAGCATGAAGCCTCTACCTCAGTAATCTCTTTCTGCGTGTGAGTGTGTCTGTCTCCGTGCGTGCGTGCGTGTGTGTGTGTGTGTCCTTGTGTGTGGGTGTCGGTGATAAGGCTGTCTTGCAGCATCGCTGTGTCTACAAGGCCTCCACATTCTGTCTTGTGCTGCTTATCAACGCTTAACACAATGTCTCTGCACAATTAGCCATGCATAAGAGAGTGTGTGTGTGTGTGTGTGTGTGTGTGTGTGTGTGTGTGTGTGTGTGTGTGTGTGTGTGTGTGTGTGTGTGTGTGTGTGTGTGTGTGTGTGTGTGTGTGTGTGTGTGTGTGTGAGAGACGGACAGAGAGGGAGCGTTTGGTGCAGAGTGGGTAAAGACAAGAAAAATGAAACGTGGAATTTCATCAGGAAGTCGATTTGTTTTTCTCTTATTGCAGTAGAGCCTCCATTTCCCATCACAAACTTTTCTCCAAAACAGGGAGAGGGAGGTAATTGAATTCCTCTCACATCAGGGAGAAGCAGCTACGGTTGTGGTTACCAGTAATAACAGATTCATACCATATTGCTTTCCTACCTCTTTGGATTGATTTGGCTTTCTCATCTGTAGGAACAAAACTCAATCTTTGTATCACGCACAGTGGTGCAGATCCACGCCGCACACAATTTACATCCACCGACATGTACACACAATTACTCAGTTACATGTACACTTGGATATGGGCATGACTAATTGGAAAATCTGGAATAATATGGAAAGGAGCAGCACATTTTCCTGCAAGACAGAGCTATGTAGATTTAATGGAACTCCGGCTGGACAGAAATGGAGAAATAATCTGAGTAACAGCCATAGATAATCAGCGTGAGATTACACATACATACAAGGGTTTTATTCAAGTGGACACCTTGATAAACTTTAAAAAGTCATATTATGACGTCTGTTCAAATCTCAATTCTGTGTCTAAACAAGAATAAAGATATACACAATGTGGTGTATCAATAATCTAGGAGCTTATTTTTCTAAAATGAATTACTAACAGGGAGAGTCACACACAGTTCATGTCTTATCAAAAATACCCACAAGCCAAAAATAATTAAAACGTAACTTTTTAATTGTTGTTCTGCTGAACAACAATTTCTGTTAACACAGTCCTCACATCTCTCCCCCCGATCAGTAATGGCATTGCTATGCATCGACAAACGTCTGTTCATAATAACAGAGAGAATTCATCAGTGAGAAACCACAGCCTGTTTATTAAAGGGATGCAAGTGGAAATGGCTCCAAATGTGGCTTCATTCTGCAAATAATGCCAGTGTTCACTCATTGCCCGGGCCTCAGTTTGTCTTCTTTACTTGGCCGTCCCCAAGTAAAGGGGACATTTATTTGCACACTTAGAATGTGTAGCATTCTACAGTTTCCTTCTCAGCACAGTTGGGTGAGTGCTGCTTAGACAGGACACTATTCTGTACTTCATGTGAAAGGTATAAAGCAGATGTCGAGGGTTGCTTCGACAGCAAAAGGAAATGGATCACTATACACGGGTGCCGCTCCCAAATAACAACCATGAATGCGAGGAAAGCGTTTTCTCGGAACGGTTTGGAAGGTAGTCCTCCTTGGAAAGTTTAGAAACGAGCCTGAGCCACCCGTCACAGACCCAGCGTGACGCTGAGCAGGTCCAGAAACACGCGTGACTCTGCTCGTGTTTGTGTGGGATTCTTCCAGGATGTGGTCGTAGTAGGAGAGGAGAACTTCACCACCCCCTGCTATGTGCAGATGGACTTGGAGGCCTGTCACATCCTAACGGAGACACTCGGCACTTTCTGCCTGGTGGGCCAGTCGATCTGCAAGGCAGCCGCTAAGAGGCTCAAACTGGCTGTTTTCGGACCCGTGTCCTGCACAACGTTGGACTATCACATCCGGGTCTATTGTCTGGACGACACACAGGATGCACTCAAGGTAGAGTATGGACACTAAATGAATTCAATTGGATGTTGAGTCCCTGCCTTAAATTAACCTTTTTTGATACATATGATGGATGTATCATTCTAAATGCATTTGACTTACATATGTGCTACCAAGTTCTTCAAATGTCTAGAACAATGAAGTTAAAAAAGATTTGTTTATATTTCAGGCTTTGTTTTCTCTTGAAGGATTTTTTTCTCTCTCTTTTCCCATCTCTTGTACTTGTACTCGTCCGTGGCAATGTGCTTTACAAATACATCAATACATCACAGCTTGAATAGGAGTGATTATCTAGTAGCAAATAGAGGTTTTCTCATCTCTACTTTTCTGGTGCTGAGCTGAGGAGCAGTAAACAAAAGAATTAAAAAAAAAAAAATTGTGAGGGACCAGGGATCGTGAAGGCGAAATCTCCTCTGTATATCTGCTGTGCAGCTGCTGATGGGAGGGAACAATTCATAAGGTTCTTTATCAGAAGTTATTCTTTCATCAGTTGGAGGGTTTCTGTGCTTGTTTCTTTTATTCTTTTAAATGTTTGTATTCAGTTCATGAGCTGAGCTGAGCGAGTAATTAGGTGTTAACCATATGTTCCTCTGTAGGGCACAGTAACTCGTTCAGTACTGTCTTGTTGATACAAAGAAGTCATTTTGAAAAGTATGAGCAGAAAATCCCCACAGGACTCTGTGTGCAATATATTATTAAAACAGCTGCAGCCCAGCAAAGTAAAATATGCTGTTTCCTTTGGTTTAAAAAATGAACAAAACATGAAAAAACCCAAACCTTTGCGTTGAGTATAGTGCATCAGCCTTTTAACCCGTGTCCCTGAGTCAGGTAATAGTTCTTAGGACTAAAAAGGTAGTGCACAAGAAAAGGTTGTGATCGTTGCCCTGTCATTCTAGCAGAATTATTTTGTCCTTATAATGAGGACAAAACTGGGCTTCCCATCTTAAATAACATCATTACTGCTATGCATATTATTTTCAGAAGTAATATAATGTATTCAGCTAATCTTCCTTATCAAGCGGAGTTATTTTATTTTTATGTTTTACATTCAAGATATTATTTCTCAAATATCACAATAGCCGGATTTAGACTTGTGGTGCATTTTTAATGAATGTTTTTATTGAGCATCTTAATGCATCTCCTATGCTGAGTGTACCGGTAGTTAGCAGAGCTGAGCTTTCTGGGAATACAATTAAGGAGCTCTGTGCCCCGCATCTTCAAGAGTGTCATGGTGCTGTGTGCTTCACGGGAACATTCAACAGGGCCTGCCGTTATTAAGCAAGAGGAAAAAGGCGTTATGCAATCTTTATAGATGTTCTTTAGTTGCCAACAAAGAGGCAAAATTGAGAGATGTTAAGTCAGTGTTCTGTATGTTTTCCGCGTAGGAGGTTCTTCAGATGGAGACCCAGATGGGGGGGAAACTTCTAGATGAGCCAAAGACCCTGGACTTTAAAGACAGCACACATAATCTAAGACTTTCAATCCACGATGTGCCGCACACTCAATGGAAGAGCAAACTCATTGCAAAATATCAGGTGAGGGGGATCTGCACTTACATGAACACTCGAGGGTACGCGTGTACCCGGACAACTGCAAACCCACAGCAAATACTACAAGTTTAAAGTTCAACTTACCTTCATAATGTTTTGGTCGGATGCAAATATCGCCTCCATGATTAAGTTGGCTGAATTCCCATTAACAATAAGATTTGTTTACTTAGTAAGAATTGCCTGAAAATGCTTTTACTTTAACAGAACAACGTGTGTGACATTCCTGCTTTTTCCAGGAGATCCCGTTCTACCAGGTGTGGAGTGGCAGTCAGAGAACTCTTCACTGTACCTTTACTCTGGAGAGACTGAGCCTCGCCACCACAGAGATCAGCTGTAAACTGTGTGTACGGCAGGTGGAAGGCGAAGGGCAGATCTTTCAGCTCAGCAACACGTTAGAAGAGGTACAATTGTAGCAGAGAGATCGACAGACTGTTTATTGGCTGTGACAGCAACACTGCAGAAAAGAACTTCCACCCGCCAGGGCCTCGGGCATAAATACTAAAAAAAAGGATGAACACAATCAGGAAACGGAGGATCTTCTAAGGTCTAAGTTTAATTCCACGCGTCAGTCAGGGCTCCCGCTATGGCTCTGTGACTCTGTTTAATCATTCATACCGGGGCTAGAGGTCACATAACATGAGTGGAATAACTCTTCTTTGATTTTGCCAGTTCATGTAACCACAAAAAATGTGCGTGTGTGTGCGTGCGTGTGTGTGTGTGTGTGTGTGCGTACACTTTTGGTCGAAGGTCAGTCAGTTCTTTGGGAATGTGCTTTGAATCCTCCCATGGTGTTCATGGGCGACAGTGTGGCACTTTAGAATATTTTAACCCCTGTTACAACTGGGTGAGTTGAGTTTTGACTGCATATGATGCAACATTTGACGAAGCAAGTTGGGTTTTACATATTGTGTACTTGAAAATGAAACTTAACAGTGTGTATCCAGTTAAATGGTTTGTGTGTGTCAGGACCACACATTCGCACAGTGAAAGGAAGTACTGTAACATTTTTTTTTAGACATACGGTGCCCTGCTCACCTCACTGAGCCAAAAATTAATAACTAAAAAACTAAAAAGCCTCATGTGGGGCAGAGATCTGGCTTTGTAAGAAATACACATGAAAAGAAAGGCTCTATCTTGAGAAAGGCTTCTGTTTGAATGTCTTGTCACAACAGTCAATATTTGTGATGAGTTATAATCCCTTTGAATGAGGTCATACGTAGTATTACAATACTTTAGTAAAGTATAATTGGAGCCTCATAGTGCGCCATCCTGACTGTTTAATAAAATGCTGTAAGAACCTAAACCACTTAGCCAGCAGCATCCTGTCAGGTGATCGGTAAGAAGTAAAACAGCTTTAAAGCGTTTATTTCATTAGAGAAACAGAGATCGCCTGTGCATCAATCAATCAGTTCCCAGGAAGCAGAGAGCTTTCTGCGGTAAATTGGGGCTAAGTCGACGCAGTAGAAAGAAATCATTCACATCAACAGCAGCAGTTGCAGTTTCCTTTTGCCAAGCCGCCTTCATTCAGCCGTTGACTCCTTTCAGCCTGGGAACGGCAGATTAATGGGATCAAGGCTTAGAAAGAGAGCGACATGGAGAGCAGATCTTTTGTATTTTGCTCACTCTTGCATTAATTAGTAGACCAATTGGTAATCGGTCACGCTGAGAGGGACAACCAGAACCCGTTACACAAGGACTGAGATAGAGACCTATTTCACCTGCAGAGACTTCTTGATTTGTAAGCACAGGAAAATGTTTTTTTTTGTTTGTTTGCAATTGTATCACATAGATGCACATTTTCATCCATATTTTAATTTTAAGGCTTTGAAGAATCTCGCCAATAGATTCACTCCGGATCTCCCATGTCCATGTAATAATGTACACATGAATATGAAGTTCACAATAATTCTCCATGAGTTAAACCTTTCAAGAATTTGATTTAACTATTATGAGTCTGCCCCCAACCAACATTTGACCCGTTTCTTTCTGTCTTGCCACACTTTTCAGGATGTCCAGTGCATAGACACATCCTTGATGGACCCAGCCAGTAACATCACAACCTTAGTGGGACCCAATGCTTTCCGCATTCCGCTCTCCATCAGACAGAAGCTGTGTGGCAGTCTAGACGCGCCACAGACCAGAGGCAATGACTGGAGGTTGCTGGCACACAAACTCAATCTCGACAGGTGACGCCCACGCGATCCACAAACACCGTTTGGATCATGTGTTTCCTCTCGGCCTCCTTCGTGCATTTTGCTCAGCTTTGAGCGTCATACGATCAGATAGACACTCCCTGCTCAAATGAAATGGCAGCTCTTCAAAAATAAAGAGAAGACATAAACATGGTGGCAAAATAGCTTAATCATTTATACTCAAAAATGTAGAGGACAGCCGCTCGCAACAAAAGTGCACAACCCATCGGCACACTCAATTTCCAAACACATTGTTATGTTAAACCCTATAAGTTGAGTAAACTCCCGTGCACCTACATTGTAAAGATGCAATTATCCATTTGCATCAAACGCATTTACCAAACCGCTAGTCAGAAGATAATGGGACTCAAGTGCGTTTTCCCAACAGGCAGCCAGCGATGTCGTGGGCCTTCGAAAGATCCCGATTATTTGTATAAGACGGACAGTTAACCAAAGCGACTGTTTAAAGGGAGCATGATATCGGGGATCTTGTATCCTCTCTGCTCTTGTAACTCATTCCTTTTCCCCCCCACAGCCGTCTCTCCTCACATTGCTTTGTGTAGATATGTAAACCGTGAAATCTGAGCTGTATGAACTACTTATTTAAGATAACTACAAAACAAAATGATGGAAACACACACACCCTGTGACAGATGGATAAAAATATTAAGTTCACTTAACAGCGGGATGCACCTTATCGCATACTGCAGGCAGATGGAGGCTGAGACTAAAGCATGGAAACAAAGTTATGAAGAAAGTTATGAAAATAGCTTATTGGATATTTGAGCGGAAGAAGAAACCGACATCCAGTCAGTGGTCGTGTTTAACAGCACCAGAGTGTTCCCACAGTACAATCAGAGGATTTACGGAGGAACAGAGTCTCCTTATTATCCACAAAGAACTCAAAGCCGATGGCTTTTCCCCTTCAGGGCAGCGTTGAGGTCTTTGTCACAGCCTGTGACTTTCAACCAATATGTAGTTGACTCTCAGCAGCTTTAGAATGCACCGTTCCTTTGACTGTTCTTATTTACATTTGTCTTTATATTTAGTTGTTTTAATGTGTGCAATGGCATCATATGAGGGGCTTGGCACAGACCTTAAACAAGCAGGTGGCTTCAACAATGGCAGGTACAGTTTATCTCTGTAGAAATGGTTCACTTCTTATTTATCAGTAGTTTAGTTTAAACAAATATATCTATATGAATAGATATTTGTTCTGTTTACGTTTGAATTCAATGAACTTTTTCTGAATTACTGATATATTATTATAATACACTTCATAATGGCTCTGGTGTGAGGTTGTTTCACATCTGGATCCGGATGCCTATCAATCGCTCTGCTCTCCTTGGTGTCTGCAGGTACCTGAACTACTTTGCCACCAAGTCCAGTCCGACGGGCGTGATCCTGGACCTGTGGGAGGCTCAGCACTTTCCGGACGGAGACCTCAATGAACTGGCCGCTGTGCTGGAAGAGATGGGCCGCCATGATGGCAGCCTCGCCTCCATGACGACGGAACATTTCTGAGGCTTTGTGGTTACCGCGACAACGACAGAGCTCTGGAGACGATTGCAAGCAAATACAGTTGATGCTGAGGCCAGGGCAATGGATGAATTCGATGTGAGCAAAAGAAAGTGGTTAAATACCAGGGTAACTATGCCTAACTATGGTAACAGGCGGTGAATGCTCGAGCTGGTGTTGGAAACTACGTGTGTATCTTTGTGTGTTTACTAGAGCAGTGTTGCAGTACGCTGTGCGACCGAAGGAGACACAACCCAACCCAGAACACAAACAAAAGTCCATCGGGAACAAACAAAACATGCACGCGCCTGGTGGAACACCAGTTGTTTTCTTGTTGCCGCTTTATACCGAACAAAAAGAAGCAGAGAAAGGAGGCAGCAGAGGCACTGACCTTGAAAACCTTTATACGTAGGAATGGAACAGAATCATAAAGAAAGGAAAGGTAAACTGATTACAAACAGATAGGGGAAGTTAGAGTGAGGAAAAAGAGGGAGTGAGTCACAGACCAGACTCTTTAGTAAGACAAGAGTAAACTGAGCGACAGGATAAGCTGATTACTAAAGGGAGGGAAGACATAAACATACACTGATGGATGGTGGAGGGAGCGGCAGGTGATCGTCTGTACGAACAGGATGGAAAACAGATAATGGGAGGAGGGAGATACGGAAGCGATCCCTCACTTGTGAGCTGTACGTGTTTTGCCAGTTCAGTTTCTTTTTACATTGTTTCCTAGAGAAAGCTCGATGTATTCTGCTTTACACATGTGAGAACTTTCAATCAAGGATTTCCTGTGCAGATTTAAGACCACATGTTTTCACCTGTTTAACTAACATCATGATGTTTGAATTAGTTCTATATTAAGCATCGTGTTTGTGGCTTCCTTCTAAAACTGATATGAAGCGATCTGGGTCACAGCAGAGCGAGAAGCACCAAGTCTAAGGGCAACTGAACTCGCAGTCCACTTGCCTTTAGCTTGTGCCTCTGAAATGTCTTAAAAAAAGACCAACAGTGACAACACTCCTGATGGATTCAGGTTAACATCTATTTTTTGTTTTCCATTTTTAGCTGTGTATGATTCTGAAAGAAGGCAACACTTCAGCGGTTTATTCAGTATTTCACCCACGATAAACAGATTTAAACTGCCGGAAAGTCATTGTCACACGTAACATATTTTATGTTCATTTTATTGGCATCAGCATTTACGGAGTTCATTTTTTTTTGTGTGTTAGCTGTAATGCAGACACAGTGTGGGGAATTTCTAGCTATGGCGATTACATTTGGTTAACCACAACCTCCATTCCAGGAGTGTCTCTGTTTCTGGACATGGTCCGACTCAGAAAATACTAATAGGAAAACAAAAAGGGATGAACTAGAAAATAAAACACTAGTATTTTTAAATACAGTCATCTACAAACTACCATAGTATTATGTGATAGTGAGATTAATGGCTCATATCATCCATTACCATTAAATGTACGTAGTATACTGATTTTATCAGACATTTTAATTTACTATAATATATTTATAGCTTATGAATACGCATTTCTGACAGTATTTATGGCTTTTACCATCGGATGCCAGATGTATTGTCCGCAGTCGGGCCTTGTGTGATTTTAATTGTGGTCACCACCTTGTCTTGATTATGGTCACTAGCACCATCCTGTGGCTTCTGGAGAATAACAGCATTTTTTTTTTATTGTCTGAAATGTGTAAATACATTATTATCATGTTCATTCTAATGACCTTTTTATTGTCATACTAGTGTTGTTCGGTTGTCATTTTTGTATTATTTACTTTGTTATTTTTCTTGCCATATTTATGATTTCATAGGTGTGAACTGTATGTAACGTAGCAGTTGAATGCCTTTATCTAAAACAATGTTCCGTCAGCAACACACATTCCAACTCGTGCTGTATTTGTTGAAAAAGTTACATCTCAAAACGCCAACTCAAGGAGCCTACTCTATGTAAAATGAAGTGTAAAATATTTGTGTTTTGCTGAGCATATTGTGAGGCAGGGCTGGTCTTCAGACGAATGCGTAGACACAGGTCAACAGTGTCTTACTAAAAGGTTAAACTCCAACAACATGCTTTGATGGAGGCCTTATCGTCTGTGACTTTCAGGGCTTTCAGATGCCTGTGGACAGTTCTATTCACCACGTAGAGGACAAAATTCAGTACTTTCAGTACTAAGGGGATACATATAAAATATTTAAAAACTGGAGTTAAGATTTTTCTGCTCCTAACAATGGAGAGACGCCATATGAAACGGAATGATGGGTGTGTAAGAGATGCTGAGGAGGATATCGTAAAGATGACAAAGTTGACCTCTTTGTGCTGATTATCATCTGGCAGCTGAACTTTGAGACACAAATTTGACATTGATTCCCCATAAATATGGAACTAAAAACAGGGGACCTCTTGTATCTGTGTAAAACCAGACCCAATGGATTATTAAGTCTTATTAACGAAATTAGAAAAAGGTGTGTGGTGAGTTGACGGTTGATGGATGCTATATATGCTACCACAAATTTCTTTTTATGAATCTAAAAGATCAAAATATTAAGTAATCAATTCAGAACTTTTCAAAACAAAATCAACCCAATCTCTTATTAAATGCAGAATACACAATCCACTAAGTGCGATGAGAGGATTTGTTTAGAAATTTAAGTTTCAAGTAACTGTAACCAATATTAGATCCTTTGCATATTGAGGGTCTTGAATTTACGAGCAGAAGAGATCAACGGAATAGCCTGAACAAGGGGGGTTCTCACACGACGATGGCAAACGCTAGGCCTCCACAAGGCGATTCGTCTTGATCTGCAAATGAAGAAAGTATGTAAAAAATATTTTGTATCCAGAATATGTACAGTTGTGCACCGTGCACTCGAAGTGTTGAAGCGCTCTGAGTGGTCAGAAGACTAGAAAAGCGCTAAACAAGTACAGTCCATTTACCATTTACTGTCAGCTATATTTGGCAAATCTGAGAATATATAAAAGAGCAGTACAGTTAGAGACTTAGTTTGTATGTTTCTTTTTTTGTAAAAGCAGTGTCTACTATGCAAACTTGACATTGGTTATCATAGCAGTTTATGAGTCTATAACTAGAGCTGTGCTTGTAAGTGCATTTTTATTTTATTACCAGGGGTGATTAGATTTTGTGTCGGGTGGTAACGGTTCACTTTTGCAATTTCTGGCACGCTTCATGAATCTTGCTCAATCTTGCTGAATGCTCGCCGCTCTATCTCCTCTAACTGTTTTCTGTACAAAGTGTAAGAAAGAATTTTTAAGACAATTAATAAATTATATTTATAAGCAATGCTGAATATGTGTAGCGCCTATGGTGGCTTATTTCTACAGAAATACTCCAGGAAGTGGTTTGAAACTTTGATTTCTCCCGTATACATGGTAGCGTCTGCTGTGAGGTCCGAAATGTATGAATGGGATTAGAGAACGGTTTCCTTTCGAGAAACCGTTCCGTTCCGTGAAAATGTTGCATGCACGAGGACAGTTATGCCATTAGCACACGGTATCACGTTTCAATTAGTTTGGGAGCAGAGCCATGGCAGAGAGGTAAAGAAAATCTGAAAAGCTTGTCGATGCCAGACCTGAATGGACGAACCCCGTTTCTTCCCTGAGAACTGCAAACAACAAATCTGTGTTCAGATTGGATGGGGAAGTGGGGAGGGGGGGTGTATGCTAAGCTGTGTGAGATTCGAGAAACAAATCAGGGGGAATTGTATTGAAATAAATCAAAACCCACTACGGTTTGTTTTTGATTTTGAGGTGTTTTTTGAACTTCAATGATTCAAATTTGGAATGAGTGCATAACCACTGCATTTGCAGGAATATTTGGAATCAAGCAGCACATTCTTTAACCTTCTTGTCTTGTCCTTCTCACGCACACAACAGACGATGCAATTTTGTACATCAAAACAAAGAGAAAAATTCTAATTTGAAATGCTAAAATTCCAATCTCGATTTCCTTAACATGGAGCTCCATCTGGCCTGGCCTGGAAAAACCCACACACGGAGAGCAGAGAAGGACACATCTACTGTTCTTCAAACTAAGATGAAGAGCAGACTTTTCAGCGGGATTCTCCTTCAAATGCTGTGACTCCTCTGTATTCAATAAAGCGGTATCATAGTCATAGTAGCAAATAAGGCATGAAAAAGTCACAGTAGTGTGTCATGAAAAGCCTTGAGAAAGGCTTTACTGTGATGCAGTAAAGTAGTGTATGTGGAAATATGTCTTAGAAAGGTCATGAGAGGTCAAAAGGTCAAAGTATGGTATGTTGAAAAGGATTTTGAAAAAGTCAACATCATCAAATATTATAAAAATGTCCTACAAGCTTATTGTAAAGTAGGATGAAAAAAAAGTGCTTAAAAAGTAGTATTTCAAAAACAGACTAACAACCAATGCAAATGGTTAAATTGAAATAAAATGATTCAATATGTGTTTCTATGCAAAATAATCACAATAGACGACAATAAAACAGTCACAATTCAATTTATTCACGGTGTACACTTAGTTTGGGACAGATGAGTGTTTTTTAAACATTTAAACCACTGCCTGTATGTACCAATTTGTACTAAAGAACCGGATCAATGAGGGAAAATTGATAATGGAATTGCTATCATGCAATTTGTATGTTTTGCATGTTTTTCTTTAATTCATATTTACAGGTTCCAGACTAAATATGTAGTTCAAAAAGTAGCCTGAACGGACAGAAACTATAACTGTCACTGTTAATATGCTGTGTGCTGAGCAGCACCGGAGGACTGCAATGGATTATGTTTGTTTTTAGTTTTTTCCTAAGCGATATGGAGAAATGTAATTGAAAGACAAATATGAATTATCGTGACAGAAGGAAACTGTGGGAGGCCCAACAGTTCGCTGTGATCACAAAAGGTTTAAGATTTACCCTGAGAAACGTGTCCTACCGAGACGGTGCAGCTTTAATACTTGACCGCTTCCTCTTCGTCTGTTAGAAGCCAGACGATGATTTTTTAATGACAATTACCATTTGGTGCCAGTGCAACAGCTGCAAATTGTCTATCGCGGCGATTCAATTCAACGTGTAGTTTAGCCCGGTGGGGGTGTCCACTGGTTCATTCTAGGGTTAGTTTGGTGATGGCTGTGAGGGTTTTATAGGTGTTTTTTTTTTTTTCAACAATATTATGTGCATGACTGTGCGGCCTCTGGTCCAGTTGACTAGAGCACGCAGATTTATTTATGGGAGCCATGCAGTCCCCCCGTGGCATACAACTTGTGATACAATTAAACTAACACTGGCAAACATTCCACACAGTTACAGTAAATCACAACATAATCAAGCAAGAAGTTATCACTGCAGTTAGTGTGCAACAGTTTCTCATTGGCTCGGCCGTCTTTTGTGCTGCGGGGCACCTACGGGTGGCCTGGTTCTGCTTCAACCGCCTCATTACTGAAAAGCCCCCCCTCCTCTGACACAGGGCAGGGATACACAGAGGCCTGTGGAGCCTCTATTCAGAATATATTTGGAAAACTTTGTAAACTTTATTTTACACTACGGTTAGTTTCACATAGAAAATGAGCTTTTTCAACTTTCATATCCTTTCACAACTCAAAAATTGTTTTCAGTGTCTTCAAATGTTACGAGCACAAAAGCACTTTGAAAGCCTCAGAAGTAGACTTTTCTTTTTTTCTGCCACTTGGTGTCAGTCATTGTAAAATAAGTCAATTTGAGAATGACAAAAGTGTGTGTAGAACATAAAGGCAGTAGTGGGTTGACAGTGTTTTGATGGGAGGTGACGTGCTGCAGAAACGGGCCGCTTCATAGCACGTCCTTTTTTTGTTCCATCGATTGTTCCTCCGTCTAAAGGGCATGGCAGCTTTCATAGAAAGCAGTGATATAGTATTCCACTCACTGATCAGTAGCTCGTTTGCGTGGTTCTGCAGCTACAGTGCCAATTTAAACTCAATCACGTCTGAGTTAGTTTGAAATGAAAATGTCGCATCTTCTCTGATGGACAAACAGGGCCACACGGGGCCAGGCTGTTTCGATTAGTTTTAGTTACAGTTGCACGACCATCGGCGGCCTGAAATACACATTTTCAAGGGACTTGAGCTGTGGAGCGTCTTGTAGAGAGTGTGTGTGTGTGTGTGATCCGGGCATCTTCAAACTGGGGATCTTGCTCCATGACCCGCCTACCGTTCCCAGGAAATGCCCTAATGCCAATGCCCTTTCTGTGTGTGCAAACACACACCTGGCGGCAGCTGCTCACAGCTTAATGTCCTGCGATTCTGACATCTTGGCGAGTGTCTTTTTGAGCCGTAGCGCCGTGAGGCGGTTGGCCGGGTTGTGGGCCCAGGATTCTGTCATCAGCTTCCCCATCTGTCTCAAACACTGAGGAGTTACAGATTCACGTTAGGAAGATCGGCAAATTCCGTACGCGTGTGTATGTAGCCTATCTCCGTGTATTTTACCTCATCGCTGGTCCATCGATTGGGAAAGGAGGGTCGTAGTCGCTTGATGCAGACCACCTCTCTCATGTCTTCATATGAAGGGTCCGTAGGAACTAACTCGTGGTACGGCAACTGGTACTCTTCAAGAATCCCTTCGACGAAGAAGAAGAAAACGCGCTCTGTCAATGAGTCGTCTCAAAATCTCAAAAAGCGACACGTTTGTGTACGTCTGGCTTTTAGAAGGTGTTTGTGTAAAAACTCTACCTCCTGAAACACAACGACGGGCGATCTCCCAGAGAATGAGCCCGAAGCTGTACATGTCGGCCATTAGGTACGACTTTAATTTACTTCTGTCCAAAGTCTCTTCCAGAACCTCCGGAGGCATGTAGCGCTTTGTACCCACTCTAGTGTTGTGAGGAATGTCGACCTCATTGGTGTCACTGCGAAGGTCAACGCACAAATATTAAAATCAATGGGACATGAACGTTACTTAATCCATAAGTACATGATATTTTGGACTAAGACCAGAGCTGAAATCCTGCAAAATATTGATTTAAATAATCATTTCATAAATGATTTCTTCATGGCAAAAAACGGGGCCGCTTCCCTCACCTGATGAACTTGACCGACAGTCCAAGGTCCGCTATGCAGCAGGTCCCGTTTCTTTTCACCAGTATGTTCTTACTCTTCAGATCCCTGTGAGCGATGGAAGGTTTGGCCTGGGTGCCGATGATCCCGTTGTGGAGGTGGCAGAGGCCTCTGACAGAGGAGTAGGCTATCCGCAGCATGGCTTTGTTGTCTAGCGTGGTTGATTTCAGGTAGTCGTACAAAGAGCCATTTTCATGGTAGTCCGTGATTAGGTAGAGTTGGGTCCAGGAGCCTGTACCTTTAATGTCAGCAGCTATAAAACCTGGGAATAAACACAGAGTTAAGAGGAGTTAAACAGATCCCTCACTTACTAGTCCGGTACTAACTATTCTTTCTGGGGTCTGCACAAAAATATAGACGAATATTTCATTTCACTTATACCTTCATGGACATTACTACTTAATCAATTGGTCTATGACATCACAACTACCAAAGAAAGTCTGTCTTTACTAAATTATCACCTCTCATTTAAGTAGTAATTACTTTTGAAACTAATGCAAAGTCTGTATGCAGTACATGTAATCCATTAACATTATATACTTATATATTTTATATATATGTTTATTTTTAGGAAGATGTCCTGTAGACCTCAATCAAATAATGCTATCTTGGCACAGCATTGACTGTGGAAGTATGTACTGTCTGCAAACAGTATGTGATCTTTTGGCCCACTACTTAATTACTATGCAACCTGTAGGGTTTAATTATACAAGCTTTGGCTGGCAGTCTGTTGTTGTCTTCTTTATAATTTGTTGGGGTGTATGGTCTCTTGGCTATAATTGATTTGTTTTGGCAGTGAGTGCAGTGCAGAGCAGGATAGTTAATAATGGACACAGTGCCAGTTCAACTGTGGCGTGTGTTTACTGTTAATTCTGCAGTCACCTCTCGATACACCAGTTCATCCACCCGTTCATCCATAATTCAGGCTTGTTGTGTATAACTGATACTAAATAAGAAAGTCTTATTTATTGACAGAAGGTTGCATTGTGTCTAAGTGGATATGGATAGAGACTAGCAATCTGGCTATCAGGAACGATGGGGAGTAAAAGACACAAAGACAGACACCAGTCTTACCCAGTATGTTCTCATGTCTCATTAGGACGGTCTGGTAAATCTCAGTCTCTCTGAACCAACTGGCCTCCTCAGTGGTCGTGAATACTTTAACCGCCACTTTTTCTCCTCTCCACCTGCCCATCCACACCTCGCCGTACCTCCCCTTGCCTATCTGCTTCACCATATGGATCTGCTTGGCTATTGTTCGCTGCACCTAAAGAAGAGAGAAGATGGAAAATTGGTTGGTTTTAGCACATTTAGCTCCTTACGTGTCGAGTGCAACCTGAAATGAGGTTTTGTGGGCCTCGGGTGGGTATGAGACCTCAGCTGCAACATGAGCATCTCACCAACAGAGGGAGCCCCGAGCCTGAGCCAGAGCTTTGCGACTGCTCTATCAGGTCCCTCAGAGATTCTCCAGGGGGGATGTAGGTCTCGTCCTGCTTCAGACCAATACTGTACCTCGGGCGAGACTCCTGACGCCTGTACCTGTAAAAACACAATATTTCCTTGTAACACAGGAAGACAAAAAAGTACCATATGGGATACAAACTCCACGAAATATGCACTGTAATCACCTGAAGTAGCAGAAGGCAATAATGACTGCCAGTATGACGCTGCACACAATGACTGAGATCGTCACGGCCACGTTGTGGATATTTCCATCTACATAGACTGGAGAGGGGAGGATGAAAAGGTGAAAAAGACGTATGCGGGGCAGCAAGAGAAGAAACGTGAAATACTATCAGAACAAAAGAAGTAAGTGCAACTAATGGACATTCCTAAGAAGAATGGTTACGTTTTGTGGTCCAGATACTTAAATAAAGCCTGTAAAAAAACAAAACTCAACCTTTAAGTGAAATAATACGAAGAAATCAATCATTCCTACAAGTCACTGGAACGAACCACCGTCCCGTAAAAAGCACAAATCATATTGCACTTATGAGGAAGCCCTCAGCCCAGTCGACGAATTATCTTCCTCATGCGCTATTAAAGGCTTTCACATCTCGACACGCAGCATCGTTTGCAAGCTGCAGGGCACTTCGACAGTCACTCCTGCCGTCTACCCCATCTAAGCCATCTTTAGCTCTCTGACAATGTCACAATATCTCTATCTCTGATTCCTTCACAGTTCTCTGCCCCGTCCATATCAATGCCACGCTGTTGATGTAACCTGTCAGCTAAGAGAACAAAAATCTTTCTTGTGTTACATAGTCCAGAAAGAGTTGTGGACGGATGAGATAAGAGCGACAGAAGAACTTACGAGGTGGTTTGAGTGGCGGCAGTGTAGGATGCAGGTTTTTGTTACAGTAATCCTCGTCTGTGCAGCACTCCAGTGACCTCCGTTGACGAGAGTTCCCATTATCCTGCAAGACACACGAGTTTGATTTGATTTTCTCTTTTCGTATTTGGTATTCAGTGGTTGATTAAACAGTTGAATTTTATTTTGTTTTTTTCTACTACCTGCCTCCTCATGGTGTGATCTTTTTTTAATTTTTATAATTATTTTATTTTATTATAAAAATTGGTATATTGCAATTTGCATTTTGAACTACTTATCTAACCTTTACCATTTAATATATACAACTGAGAATTAAAAAAAAAAAAAAAGAAACATAAAAGCTTTACATATCGCTGTGTTGTTTGTTTGTTACTTATAGTGAGTCCACATAGTTAGGCAGCACTCACCCTACACTGAAACTCTGATCCCCGGAGGCCGAGGCATCCCGCAGTTTGGACCAGCACCCCTCCCTCGTCCTCCACCATCGTGAAACAGTGGCCATCAGTCCTGGAAAACATGCGCAGTAAGTAAAGCAAACGCTGAGACAATATCATGTGTGTTAGCGAGGTTGTTTTATCGTTAATGCGCGCCCTGCGGTACCTGCATGTATTATTGGTTGAATCTTCGGGGCAGTGGTTATAACAGTGACACCACAATAGTCGTTGGAGGGACAAAGAAGGAGCTGTGCTGCCACTTGTCTCCTTCCCACTCTCCCCTGACTCCTTACTGGATGCTCTTAGTAGCATACTGTCCAATATATTGCCTATAAAAAAATAGAAAATAGGAGACGTTTGATTAGGAGTCCAAGAGGGAAAAAACTGTTGAAGCCACATGTATGAATCTCAGATACATAATACATTTAAACAGAGGAAAAATCATGAGTCCTGCCACATACAGGTTTTCATTCATTGAAGCCATCAAGCATTAATTTAGGCTCATGCTACTAGAAAATGTTTAGACTTGAGAATGTCTGCAAAATAGAAAATATCCCTGCTAAATTTGTAATAGCAAAACAGTGTGAAAAAGTCATGTGAAGTTAGGTTTTAAGTTATAATTAAAAAGCAGGGATATATACATGTAATATTGGTTAATTAACATCAAAAAGGTGTTTCTGCCGCTGCTTTATAACATGCTCTTTCAGGCCCCCTCAGCATCCATCCTCAAGGTTTATTCTCTTTACTCCCCGATCTCTTCTGTGCTGGCAGGTGCTTGCAGGGAGTGACGAGGTCAGAGGAAAGATGGAAAATATCTACTTAGCTGGATTCACATGATGAATCCAAATCTTGACATGGGGCAGCTGACTTAACTGAAATAATCTAACTTACCATTGTGAATCCACTAAGATGTGTATATAACCCAAAATAAAAAAGGATGACAGCAGAATGTAGTATGATATGAACACGTGATACTGTGTCATAGTGTACTTAAAGCTTTTGTATTCCCTATTATCCCATTTCAAAAGGCCACCTGTGTGTCACAGAAGTCTCTTTCCTTCATGGCTTTAAATATTTGTATTTGATGCACAGCTGCAAGCGCAGCTGACCCCCGAAAAGCAAGTCCTTCCTCTGTGAAATAAATGTATCTTCTTGAGTTCGTGGTGTTTTTAGTCCGTAAGTACTCGCGCAGAAAGTTGAAGGTAATTTCTACATATTAGGGGAGTAAAGCTGGTTTGTCCTCCAGTGGAACCAAATAAAATCTAGTTTGTTTTTAGCACATAGACCACATCAAGAATATGTGAAGCATTGGAGATACACAAATGGGCTAGGCATAGATAAAAACAATGTTATGGCTAATAAGATCCAGTATATGTCTTTTGCTTTTGCTTTTGGTGCAACAATTCAAATGTCTGTACACTTCTTGTATTATAGTTCCATAGTAAAACACAGCTCAGAAGCAGGGGAATTATTTTATTATTTCAGTTTCAGCTTTTGTAGTCAACTTTCATCTTTTTGAGTTGGTGTTAATTGTGAGGAAATCCAGGAGTATTGTTACGGAATTGGTTGAAAGTTCTCTGACGGTCCGATACACCCATATAAAAACAAGAATTGCTTCCTCATTAAGCTATGCTGTACACTTTCATTATCTTTAATAAACTATTCCATCATGAAACATATTTTAAAAGTTAAAAACATGAACCAGCTTTTGATGGCATCCATTGGGGTGTGGTTAATGAAACCAACTAAACATCGGGCAATAAGACCCCATGGGGAGATTATCTCTGAAACAAGATTGGATTAGGCAAAACTTGAAAATGTGTTATATATTTCCAGAGCTGTCTGTCAAACGTCAGATCATGGGTGTAGTATCTTCCCTTTCATCTGAACTTGGCTGTCTTCCACAAAACATCAAGGGACTTCCTCTAAGGATTAAACGCTTGAAGCTCCCTTGTAGGTTGAAACAGCCAGACCCCGACGCACACCAGCAATACTACAACACACTGAAGCCAAAAGACATATGCACACGTGCTTCACAAATGTCTCTCCCCCCTCTTGATCCCTGTCCCGGATAGCTTACGTGCTTCGTTGTCAATGTGCTGCAATTGTTTTGACTGACATTCAGGAATCTGTACTCACAAAAAGGGAATTCAACTTTAAGTGATACTGACACAAAGTCACAGCTGATGCTAATAGAAATTTGTTAAATACATTTTGTTACTCCTTGATCATACTTCCGCTATTATCAAGTAGCAAAAGCTGTTGAATGCACGAGGTGTTCCTGCTTGTTTATTGTATTTATATTGATAGTAAAACACCAGCCATTGGTTTTCTAACCCACGACTTTTGTTATTAGTCCAAAGGCCCATTTCGTTTGCAAGGACAATGATAATAATGATATTGTATGCCTCATTTAAAGTGCTTCCTCATCTTAACTGTAGCTTCATAAATCCTGTTCACCAGATTTTATCATATGCAAAAAGAAAACTTTTAAAACAAAAATAACCGCAGGGATGATGCTTTTAAATGATCATAGTTATTTGTGATAGTCCCTTTGCTTTGTAGATGTCTCTCTTGCACACGCTGATCCGATGTTGACAATACAGCGAGAGAGGGGCTGTGGAGTTTAAAGGGGTCACACTAACAATTGACCGATTGGAGAGAAAGGGAGCGAGGAAGAGTAGGAGGGGGGAGAAGAAAGGGGAATTAACAAACAAGATGTGACAGAGCTGCGGGGAACTGGTGGGCAGTTTAGCAGCACACAGAGGGGACTGAGCAGAGGCCACTGGCCTTTTCCACTTTCTCTCACTCTCCTCCCCCCTCCCGCCCATCACTTACTCCAAATACGTATTCACTTTGAGTCTCCCCGATGCCAACCTCCCTCTCCCCACTTTTCCTTCTTTGTCCTTTAGCCCTTTCTTTAGCCCATTTCTGCCTCTCTACAATTTATTCTCAAATCTCAGCAGCGTCTGGAACTCCTCCTACCCGGACCTCGCCTTCTCTTCTCTTCTCGTCTTCCACTTTCTTTGCCCTTTCCTCCCTATGTGGGTTCACTGGATAGTCATGTGAGGTGCTGCTGTGCTGTTGACAAAACACAAAGCCTTTCACATCCATCCTGCACCTGGGATCCCTGGTTACTGCTCTCTGTGTGTGTGTGTGTGTGTGTGTGTGTGTGTGTGTGAGTGTGTGTGTGTGTGTGTGTGTGTGTGTGTGAGAGTGTGTGTGTGTGTGTGTGTGTGTGTGTGTGTGTGTGTGTGGGCGGGGGGTCGTGCATGTGCATTCGTGCATGTGTGTGCAGGCATGTGAGAAAGAGTGGAGCAAGATAAAAAAAAAAGGACCAGACAATAAGAAAAGGCCCGGCCAGGCAATATACATGGAAGCTGGGTGACGTTGTGTAACGTTGTTGTGTCTGTCAAAACACTCTCAATATACAATTAAATCTGATGTCCGTTGGAAATGTCAGGCAGTTTTTCTGTGAGCCTGTCCCACCTGTCTGGGGGAGGGACAGTGACCAAGGTCAAATATTCAGCTGTTTCAAAAGAGCCAGAAAGCTCTGCTCTTGAATGCTCTCAAATCTTATCTTCGAGCGAAAAAGATTGTATCCATGAATATGAAATAGAATTTTAGAGCAAGCGGGAGAATGAAATCTTATAATTATCACAGTCTGCTCCATAGGGAAGCTTTTCGTATTGTAGGTGAGAGAAATACGCGTGGAAACACGAGGCATTAGAAACTATTGGCCCTGTGGTCCGGCCCCGGCAACCCCTCATAAATAAACTACAATGGCCAATAGGGATCCAGTCCAAACCACACCAAGTACCACAAATGTCAAAACATACTGATCCAGAACGGGCCGTATTCCCAGTCACTTCATATAATGGTTTCAGGCTTTCATGGCGGTGTGAGCTTTTACGTCTCCACTGTTCTGCGTTTCTCAGGCCTGATGCCGCGATATAGGGGCCAACAAACCCCCAAATGCAAAAAGGATTCTTTTCAACAGACGCCCCTTTGTACAAACTGAAAACAACAAAAAAATGAAGAAGAAAGACATTAGGATGGACTTAGGGGAGAAAAGGGAGGGAGAGGGATGTTGTGCATTAGATGGCGAGATGAGATTTTTAGACAAACAGACAGGAGAAGCAGAAGAGAGAGAGAGAGAGAGGAGAGAGAGAGAGAGAGAGAACACATTCATTAGTTTTCGTGGCCATGTCAAACAAGGCCGGCCAGAAAAGCCCTTTCATCGAGGCCATGTAAACACTACCCACCTCCCCCTTCCACTCAAGACACACTCGCTTGACAAACCGGCTCCCCTCCTGCCCCTTTCTTCCCTCTAAGCAGTAGTTCATCTTTGCGGTGTTTGACAGTGGCGTCGGTACAGTGAAAGAAACCTTGGAAAGCTTTTGCTCCTGCTCCATCTCTCTCTCTCTCTCTCTCTCTCTATCTCTCTCTGCCTGTGTGTGTGTGTGTGTGTGTGTGTGTGTGTGTGTGTGTGTGTTGACTTCCATGTTCTTGCAGCGCCCGGCCTTATCTCCATGTCCTTCTTCCTGTCGATGCTGAGATGAGCTGAGCCATCCCACATGTCCAGGAATGTCTTAATGAAGCCCACTTTGTGATCTGAACCCTGGGAAGCAGAGGTGGTTTCTCAAACTGTTTTGGGTTGAACTTACTCACTTTCAAAAGAAATCCACCTTTGTGTATTTCTCCTTCTGACTTTTTAGTGACCCCCGTCCTTCGTCCGCCACATTTTAGCATGTCTATTAGCTGAGGCTTTTATCCAAAGCAACTTACAATAAGTGCATTTCAACCATGAGGATAAAAACTAGAAGCAAGACAAAAAAAAGAATAAATAACATGTATCAAATTAACGATTAAGCTGTGTAGAAAAAGGCGTTTTACCGATCCAATAAGCTCTGCTACCAGAACCAGCCAATCACAAGACACAGAAGTGATGGCTTTGACGGAATACAGCTTTTGAGATGCTTCCTTCAGCCAAAACAGTTCGGCGGGATGTTGTGAGAAGCGGTTGGATTGCATTCAGCCTTCCTGTCTGCCAACTAAACAACATCGTCAACAGCTCTTCAAACATTCCTTCATTATGTCACTCCGACGAATGATGCAGTAATGAGCCAGTGCCCGGCTCTGCTTATAACGCTGCCATCTGCCAGCTTTATATTGAGGCCATATGGGTACGTCTATTGTGTGTGTGTGTGTGTGTGTGTGTGTGTGTGTGTGTGTGAGAGAGAGAGTGTGTGTGCGACAGTTACACAATGATTCAAGAACTCCGAGTTCATTCCAGAAGGCCCACAGTTTTGGAATGCAAGGAAATTATGAAATGGTCCCTACAGAAGGTATGAGAGAGCAAAGCAATGAAAAAGAGACCAGCTGGTCTCTTCATCAAAAGCTTTCTCAAGGCCTCCTACTCATCACAAAGCTGCTTGTATCAATTCAAAGACACTGGGCATCCAGCTGGATCAGCGGGTCTGATATCATGGTTGCATTCCGCTTCTGATTCCGCTCCTAAATATAAAATGGTGAATGCTGCAAAGAAAGATGTTAGCCATGTCCTCCATCATTAATAAAAACTATTGAAATGGTAACCAGGGATTAAAAAAAAAATCTGAATCACAGGCTTCCAAAGAGGCTTTAAGTGTTTTTAAAAAAATATATATTTCACCTTGGCTTAGTATCATTACATTTATCCCATTATAGTATTTGTCAGAAAATTACCTTCTGTCATGAATCTCACTAATTGCCACAGAATAAAACTCTCAACATCTGCATGAACCGCAATAACCCGACAATTGATTGATTGATCAATGAACTGCGAGTTGAGTTTTACCAATTCGTTTTATTGGTGGTTTTAGCCACTCGACCAATTTCTGAAACCCTGCTTTTCTTCTTGTAAATGTCACACACACATGTTCAAAAATAAATAACCACAACTGTGTCTGTACATACAGCATATAAAAATAAATCTCCAATAATGGTCTGACCGACCAAATATCTGAAAGAATATTATTCATATCCTTACACATTAATGAACAACAAATTGTGTTTTTGTGACTGACTATTGCTTACATGTGCATATGCACACCCATTATGTAGTAATAAGTACTATACTGTCCATTCAAAGCTATTTTGAATACAGCGAATATGCTATTCCTGTGATATACTCATGTGACCCATTGTTCCGTCATAGAAGTATTCAAAAATCACGTCTATAAACTGAAACTATGCAACCGCCAAGTCAATCGGCAATCGCTGGGCCCCGGCAAATAAAACAGCCCACGTTTAGAATTCCAAACTGTGGATTTAACGGGGCCATTCAAAACACATAGATACACTTTCACAAGCTGGAGGTGCTTTGGTAAACGGAGAATGACATTGTTAGAGGTACTTTTCAACAGTTTGCTGCGAGAAACGGGGCTCCACCCAGAAGTGAGGTCATGAGCACACGCGTCTGTGTGACAATACTGAATCGAGACATTTATAAGACAAAGGAGCTTACAACTAGTCAAAAAAATGCATATCGTAAGTATTGAAGTATTGCAAACTTTAAGTACACAACACAAAGGGACATTAGAAACAATGAAGCAATTCATGAATGGAGGTAGATGTGCATACAACACTGACTGAAAAGAAAAAACGGATACATGCGAGTCTGGAATTTGCGGAACAACTTAATGGCTCAATGGACAAAGTGCAGAGCAAAAGTTCCACTTATGTCCACAAATGAATGAATTGCAGTGAATGCTCTGATCTCTCGTACACGGTTACCACAGTCAAGCTGTTTTGCAATTCTTACAGTGTTTCTGGCATATTGTATGGAAGCATTCAGGCAGGACACCAATTCCTGTTCACTGCAGGACCAATCCTTGTCAAACCATTTAGGCATTAAATGTGTGTAATTGTCAGTCTAAATGGTTAAAACCTGTACCAGACCATCCCAAACTGAATTCAGATGATGAAAGAGGAGTGTTATTCTGTGGCTCTGACACACAACACGCACATAAAAAGTGGTTCAACTATGGGCTCCACTGAAACGTACGCAATGTGAAATAAAACGGCAGATACTGTCGCTTCTCTTTCAGGACAGACCCAACGCGCCCTCGATCGGGGCAATCCAAACAAACACGCACAATCACACTGCAACACGCACACTAAATTATTATCACGTTGAAGTTATTGCCACAGACGGCAATTGTTTTAGCCGCTTGATAAGTGAGCCGACTGACAATGAGAAGACATCTGAGTGTAGGTGGGGGGCTGTGTGCTTGTGGGAGTGAGTGAGCAGGGTGTGCATAGTTTGTGCGTGTGGGGATGGAGTGAGGGATGACGGTGTTCACATTACAGCTGCCATGTGTTTATTTCCCAGTGTTCTGGTCTTTGGCGTCTCAGTCATCTCCACAGGCTTAAACAATCACTTTCCATCCATTTAGAGCCTGCGTGTGTGTATGCATGTACTGTGTGTGTGTGTGCACTTTGGGAGGACATTAGTGCCTTTCCTATTAATGTGTGGATACTGTGTGAAATGTGACCAGTAGTGTGTATTCATTAAAAATCCACGACGAGGACATCGCTACACGTATAGGTGTGTATGTGTGTGTGTGTGTGTGTGTGTGTGTGTGAGAGAGAGATTGTCCCTGGTGTGTTTTACAGCCTGTTTACAGTTGTATGCGTCCCCCCGTCTCCTCCGTGTGATTAGCTTCCCATTAACCAAGTCACATATCACCCATCAGTGGCTCCAGGCCTCCTCTGTGCTATCTCACTGGACAAACACGCACACGCGCACAACATGCACTCCCATCTCAACATCCATTAGATGCGTATCATAGCGTATGATGATCGTCTGTATTGCAAAGCCATTTGGTTAAAAGTGAGGCTGAATTACAGCGTGTGGATTTATTCATTTCTCCCCACCACGTTTAGAGGTGCTGGTTCATTCACTCGCTCACTCTGCTCTGCGTCCCTTTGATGCGATCAACTAATGAATCACAATTTATTGTTTAAATATATAAAGAATTAGTAAAAGTGCTTAGCATGTGCTTCACTTGGCCATTATTTAACTGTGAAGTGTATGTTACTAATTAGAGGAAGAATCCGGAATATTGTTCACTTTTATTGAATGACCCTTGGAAATCTCTCTCTCTCTCTCTCTCTCTCTCTCTCTCTCTCTTTCTCTCTCTCTCTCTCTCTCTCTCTCTCTCTCTCTCTCTCTCTCTCTCGCTCTCTCTCTCTCTCTCTCTCTCTCTCTCCCCAATTTCCCTCCCATATCCCCAAACGTGTCCGTGGGTGTTAAGGAGGGGGAGCGGTCTGTGACTGTGACAGCCAGCCTCGCTGTGCCTCACCTGTCATCTGTCCATCAGTGTTTCACGTTGCGCTGTACGTTCAGCTCACAGAGGGATAATAGATCCCACCAGGAACCACAACTACTTTAGTATTTAACAACAATAGTATTGCTTGAATATCTAAAAGCCAGACGCACAGCACTACGCAGCACTGCCAACTTTAGCTCCAGCACGGCACTGTGGCCAAGGAATGAGTCAATCTTAAATTCAACAATTTAAATCAGAAATCTCACGGCAAATTGAAATTGATTTCCCTTGGAAAATATTTTTAATTATTTTTTAATTATTATATTTTTTTATTATATTAAACAACTTTTCCTGTGAAGTTGTCTGCTTGAGCAAAACAGGTTCCCTGTAGACAAATCATCATGATCAAACAATCAAAGATCGTTTTGCTTATGTTTACTTGTAAACATTGTCCAAATTCCTGTTGATTTGTTCATTGTTTGATATCAACCAGCCTCACACAGCACTGCATTGGACCAGGCGCAACATTTCATTTCAATCCGGGTGACATTTTCCACCACTGCCGACCGCAGCTGGAGCCAATAAATACCTGCGACTACTGCGGAGTCATTTGTCCCGGGAATGAATGCCAATGGTTACCTCTCCCACTGAAGAAAAATACCAGATGTTAGGGAGTGGTAGTGGGTTTTCTGTCCGGTGGGAATGGGGCTTTACACACACACACACACACACTTCCCCTGCTCCAGCTGTGTCTTAAGAAGTCGGGGCCAGACCGGTAATCTTACTGGGATAGAAGTTACTGGATCTGTATCCATTACAGGATGTAATACTCCTCAATCCCAAACTCTCCTCGCTTCCCCTTACCTTCAACCTTTTTGGAGGTCATTTCAAGATCACTTTTTTCCCCTCGCACACACAACTGTGGGCTGTGTGAAATATCGCGTATCACAGACCCATATATATGTCACTGCTTTGTCACTGAACCCTTATATCTTGAATTCCTGCCACTAGCGTAGCCTTTTTCTGGCCCCGCCTGGTTAACAATGCCCCCGTACGGACCCGCACTAGGACCACGGCTTCGGGCCCCAGCTGTGTTAACCAAATCATTTCAGAATCAATTTGTTTTCAGCGATCTGACAGCAACACCTCACCTTAGTAGTAGTTTTAGGTATCAGTTTCCAGTTGAGGAACTCAACGCATCCTGTCAGCTTACAGGCTGGAGAGCAGCTCTCGCACCTTCTGCCTCTCTTTCCTCTAAAACCCATCTTTCTTATTTTAAAGAAAAGTCAAAGACTTCCTGAGAGCCCAGAGTGAATCCCTCCCGTGTGGCTGCGATGAGAGTCACCGATAAAGGATGCAGTGGGTCTTGTACATCACCTTTAACACCATGGCTAACACAATTCCAAGTAGATGTGTCCCAACAACTGGCATAATCAAGCAAGTGTTCAGTGACTCACAGAGAGAGAAGGATGCAGCGCACAGATTTGGGCAACAACTTTGTGAAACCTAAAAACAGCCTAAGAACAGAGCACTGTTGGACGCGGCCGGCGGAGATCCCGGCACACTCTGGTCAGTCGGGGGAACACAGTTTTCAAACAACAAGCGTGAAGCGATTATTTTGGTCTCAAGACAGAGTGGGTGTTTTAATTCCGTTAGAACAAAAAGGTGAAATTGTGCAGTCTCATTAGCAAGCAGTGACAAAAGCAAAGCAACTGGCGAAGCTTTGACTGTGAAAACTGATACAGCGGTGCTTATTTCCACCAAGGACAATGCAATGTAAGCTATCACGCTCACTCCACACTTCCCAGAACTCACGTTGAAGGCTGCAGTCTGGCGTAGGTGGAAGGTCACAGAATATCTTTGTGTGTGTCTGTGTGTGTGTGTGTGTGTGTGTGTGTGTGCGCCTGAGGAAGATTTTTAAAGCGTGCACAAGTGTCCACATTCCAAACGGCTCTCATTTCTCCTTCAACAATAAATGAACACATCAATTTGTTTGAGACAATGGCGTGGACAAGCCGTCAGGCTAAGCGTGTCTCATGCAGAAAGCCATAATGTCTCCGGTTCACCTGCGGCTCACCAGGTCTACCACTCGCTCTCCCCAGCGCCTGTGTGCTGCTCTAGAGTGGGATAGAGCTGCAAGAAATAATGTAATAATAGAGAAATATAAAAAAAAGACCCGATAAACCCGATAAGTCCCTCTCACGGTTGAATCTATTGTCAGGATAATCAATCATCTGTATGTCAAGAAGTGAATGAGCCTGTTGCTGGTCCAATCAATCAACTATGTGTTAATAGGTCACAGAGTTGCAAGCAGGCCTCGGGAAAAATGCTATTTGAATATGGTATTAACTACAAGGAACTGCGTGAGCACAGCTGATTCGACTTTAAGGACTGAGGCGCATTTGGTGGAAGAAAACTCGAGCGGGCTCAAACTCCAGTTCACATGGAAACACAAACAGAAAGCATCCAAGCCCAGATTTTGTGTCTTTGTTCGCAGTGGCTGCTTTTTGTGGGATGCTCTTACTTGGCCTAGTGTAAAACTTTATTATTCTTGCAGTATCAAAATTAGGCTTTTTGATTCAGTAGATTATACAGACTGAGCAAAGAGTGAGGGCAGGTCCAGCATTAATCTGGGAAATTGGGGTGAATGCTGGAGCACTCAGAACCCAGATTAACAATTGTGTCAGTCAGTGTTCAACTCAGATCCAATGGATATCAGGAGGATTTCCAGGTCCAGGTGGCAAATTAATGCTACATTGGTCTGTTTAAATCAACTGAAACATCACATTTCTCAACAACTGACAGCAAACTGCACTTATGGAGATTCATTTTAATACAATGAAAAACTTAAATACAAATGAATTTTTTTCTTCTTTCGCACCAGTTTTGCCGCTTCTTGGAATTAGCAGTGAGTTGAAATGCGTGAATACCCGCTGCATTCCAAATACCTGTTGTTTCTTTCAACGCTAGGTTTTAAATGATAAAACAGAATCGGTGAGAAAAGAAGACAATGGAACGAAGAGTAACACACCATGGAACCCCATAGAGAAGCCAACTCAGCCTGTGACAATGACAGGAAAGATGGACGAGAAAGCCAGAGGTCACAGGATGACCCCAGCACACCGAGAATAAGGTACGGGCCTCTCAGCTGAAACTACACCTCCAATGACTTTAAATAGATTCCAAATAAAGAGGGAAAGAAAAAAAAAAGCATGCACAGCCATTATCACATATAATGGTTTTTAATCCAAATAATGATATAATATAATAATGATGACCATTGATAAACCTACGTGCTGGAAAAACAACAGATGCAGCGCACCAAACCTTAATGACACGCATCACAGCATTAACCATAGCAGACTATTAAATCTGACACTCTCGCCAACACCTCGCCGAACACACTGCAGATACCAAACATGGTCACAGACAAAGCGGGCGATGAGGCCGACGGTAACAATGGTGCTCTGAAGGCAATATATTTTTCTGTTTGTTGTAATTGGAAAGCGATTCCCACAGCGACTCCTGACTTGAAGAAAAGTCATATAAAGTTGCAAGATAATTAGAACATTCCCACATTTCAACTCTCAACGACGCAATGCAATTTTGTTTGGACGGTCGCGGTATGATAGCTTGTTAATTTGCCACATTAATAGCATGGGGGAAATCTGTCTCTGTAAGAATAGTTTTTTTTTTGTCTCAGATGCTTCACACATCCATGTTTAGGAGTCATTTGAGTTGCTTTGTTTTGAAACTGACTTCTAAAACTGGCTGTCATCAAGAGTGGCTTAAAAAAAAAACACTGCACAGCACAGATTTTAGCTGCAACCTTCGAAAGTAAGTTTGAAGATGTAAAACCCAGAGCAGAGGGAGAGAGAGCAAAAACAGCACGACGCTCCACTGTGAGGAAATGGAGCACTCACAGGACAACGATCACAGAGCGAAGCCGAGTAAACGGCCACGACGTTGCGTGTTGGAAAAGGTTTCGCGGGGACTCACCCCGTGCCTGAGTGTGAAGACTGAACAGTCCGAGCAGCAGCAGCAGCAGCACTGGCATGGTGGAGAGCGTCGCTCCGCTGCACTCCTCTCCTCTCTTCAGCACAGTCCACCCCGACAGGGTCCTCCACCAGCACTGCGCCTCTCCCTCCGCGGGTGAGTATGTAAGGGCCAGTGAGAGCGGTGGGAGGCTCCCCTATGTCAGTGTGTGTGTGTGTGTGTGTGTGTGAAAGTCCACACTACACAAAACACACCAGCAATGGCAGCAGCAGCAGCAGCAGCGGCAGCAGCGGCAGTTGATCGTCCTCCAACGCGGTCTGACAGTAGCAGCCCAGCTGAGAGAGAGTGAGAGAGAGAGAGAGGGAGAGAGAGAGGGAAAAAGGGGAGTTAACCTCACTTGGCAAGTAGGGAGGGCTGACCTGATCACACACACACACACACACACACACACACACAGGATATGAGTGGGGAGAAAAACGGGGGGCAGGGAGCGGACAGGAGCTGGATAGGGTTTAGTAAAAGTAGGAAGGGGTTGAGGGGGGTATTGAAAAAAGGATTTGGGGGATTCAGCGCCTATAATATCCATGAATAATAATGAATCAAAGCTATTCATTGACTGCTAAGATGCTGTTTTAGCAGTTAAATGATGGGCAAAACATTGTACAGAATGGAACAAGGAAAAATAAGGAAAAACATGAAACGACATGAATGAGACACCAAATTCATCGCAAAACCACCCGTCGCATTTCTTTTTCCATTATTGGGTTATTGGGGTCTGGATTTGTGTGTGTTTATTACTGGGGCTATTTAAGGTTCGGACGCTCAGCAAATGTTTGAGAAGCTCTTTTCCAGAGCAGCAGGCCAAGTGGCAAAGTAATTAAAAGCAAGGATTTCAAGTCTGCTGAAACAAATTTCTGTTCCGACATAAGAGGGGTCTAAACTTGTAACGTGCTTAAAATGCGCTCCCGTCTGAGGGAAGGCCGGAGCAGGTCGATGACAAACGACCTGCACCAGCCTTCGACTCGTCTCTCCAGTTTATGTTACCAGTCGAAATATTCTTCTTCTTGATTGAGATAGAGGTGTTTTGACTAAATGAAACGCATCTGGTAATACCAGGAAATCTCTCCATGCAGTGATGTTTGATGTGATCCGTTGACACGTCAGGTAGCTCAGGGAGAAAAGACACGTTAAAGTAGCTGTCAGAGTTTACATCACCCACGCCCAAAGATTTTATACTAATGATTAAATGAGACACTGTAATAGACCATTTCCTCTTCAGAGCTGTCCTCTTGCCTGGCAGGCATTTAGTGTGGATATAACTGCATCCACAGAGCTGAAGCAACACTGCAAAACAAGCAGCTCTTTTTTTCACTCAACATAAAATGCTGAGTTTAAAGTTTTGAGGTTTAATATGGGGCCAAACGTTTATTTTGTTGTCTCGCTTGTAGCCGCCGCTGTTCCCTGCACTTCTTTTCTTTCTCACACTGCTTCGTGTTGTTCATTAGTGACAAACAATAAGCGGCGTGGCTCCCTCGATCATCAATGAGGGGAAGAAAATCACTTGCAAAACAAACAGTCCGACCCTATTCTTCTTCTTTCTCCATTCATCTCCTCCTCTCTTTCCCACAGGAACCTCCACTCAGCACTGATGGCAGTGTCAGTTCAGTGTCACGTGATCCAGTCAACGAGATCCAGATGCAGATGTCTCAGAAGCAATGCATCCCTGATTCCAGCAAAGCAGCTACTGATATTTAGCACATTTCTAGATTTGAAGACTAGACGGATGGAGGAAGCCGGCAATAAAAAAAAACAGTAGCCTCATTCTTCGTCGGTTAACAATAAAATAAAAATTGTACATATCAGGGACGTGTATTTTACTGCTAATTCATCATTCAGACACTCGGGTGACTCCAGAACTCTTGGGTTCAATGGCGGTCATAGTTACCGCTTTGTTTCAGGGCGGATGAGAACATAAAAATACTCAAACGTCGTCCAAGAAGAGACTGGACGGCACCGTTGTTTTCAGGAGACTTTTGTTAAGCTGTACTTGCCTGGCCGTATGAATGTGTAAAATCATCCTTCATCATCATTCCTGCATTCACTCGCTTTATTGGAAGCCACCAGCTCCCCTCCCCCTCCACCTTTCTTTCCCTTTCCTACTCCCCTCCCCCACTGAATGTCATTTCAAGCATGTCTAACGTCGCGGGAAGCCTTTCAAAAACTCTGACAGCATTTGCCCCCAATGGCTGCAAAGCCGTATGTGCGAGTGTTTGTGTGTGTGTGTGTGTGTGTGTGTGTGTGTGTGTGAGAGAGCGAGTAATGAACGTCAGTGATTTTCTGGATGGCAGGTTATCGTGTGTAAATTGAGGAATGACCCCTTTACTTTAAGGTATCGCACACACACACACACACACACACACACACACACACACACAGTCTATTCGTTCGTAGTGTCGGCCCCATGCTGGGCCGGTGATGAATGGCTGAGACCCTCACAACCGAGGGATGAGCAGTGAAACTCAAAGTAAAGGAAGACTAAAGAAAAGACGTCTGACAGGAGAAACAAAAGGAACGATCAGAGAAGGACGAGGTTTGTCCGAGGCGCTTCGAGGGAAATCTATCTGAAGGACGGATAATAATTGGAAGTGCGGGAGCTCAGAGAGTAGAGAGCGGCCTATGGGAAGAGGAGGAGAGGATGAAGGGCGAAATTCTAGTTTAGGCCTAAAAATAAGTTGCTTAGACATTTGATTCAGGAGTATAAAACCACTTTTTGACTGACTGCTTCTGGTTTTTATGTTAATGGCATTCAAGCTCCCTTTACACATTCAAAAAATGTGTCCTTGGGAGGAGTGAGGGTCAATACGCTTTCAATTCAAAATGAATTCGCCCTTCACGTTTGACAGCTCGTCATAACACAACAACTTCGCGTGTCAGCAGCTGTCAGTGTCAACACTTAAAAGCAAGTCAAGTTTGCTTTCAGAATACTGAATGTCGCTGAGGCCATAAAAAAAAACCGTTAAAACACATTCACTTTGAAAGTGATATAAAAAGGGACATTGTGTTCGTGAGTGCTCAGGAGGTTTAGCGAGCAGTCTTCCACAGTGTATCCCACAACGACGCCTCCAAGGCCACGCCCCCTGGGAGCAGGCCTTTCATTTGTGTTTCTCCTCTCATCTTTACCAGGATCTGCCGTCGAGGTGCAGAGCGCTGCTGAACCAACGCAGAGCCGAAGCAGTGGCTCCAGGTTGGATGACTGTTACTATGGCAACGTCTGATTCCTCAAATGCTGTCGACCGGCATCTTAAAGGATTCCCTTACTGGTTCAGAAAATGTCGACGCTGTCTTGGATAAATCGTTGAAAGAACTATGAACGCCTGAAAATGAAAATGTGTCACTTAAAGCGAAAAAAGGGCAGTTTTTTGGGTCAAAAGGCAACTCCACAGGTTTGAGGTTGGAAACATTTCCTTAAGTGACGTGTCAAATGAAATTTCTGTTCCTCACAAAGTCGGCTTTTCCAAATTTAACAACAAACGGCTCACCTTGACACCACTGTGTTTGTTTGGAAACGCACCCAGCGCTCTTATGGACATATAAATGGACTTAACATACTTTACCAAACCTTTTTCTTTTTCAAATACCTGATCTCTGCTGAGGGATTTCCATCTGCGCCAGAGGATTTAAACACCAATTTACCTTTTCCTGGTTCACTTTTAGAAGCCTTATCCCTTTATTTGATGTGTGAACTGACTAACAGACAAGGGATTAACTACATTTGGAAGAAACACCTCCGTGCCACAGCAGCACATCTGCTAATCCCCAAGCAATGTACTTCAGCATGTCTTTAAACTAACAAGCAGTTTAACATAATCTGCTTTAAGCCTGTCCATTCATTCCGATCCACTGGTGCATTTACATAGCAATCCGTTCTGCCTGAATGGTCTGTGGAGAGCGAGACGCATTGAAGGAGTCAGAGAACGAGTATGAGAGTGCGGGGTTGGAGGTGTGGGTGTTATGTGCGTAGTTCCTCGTCCTATTACAGCCCATTTGTACTCTCGTCTTCTCTGCCTCAAAGATATTAAGTGGTAGAAGTGGGGTTTTCCGAAAAGTGAGTTTTGTACCGAGAAATCTTATTGTAGAAAGTTGTTTTGAGGAGGACACCGAGGAACTGGTGTGAAAAATGTCTGGCCAAAGGCAAGCAGAGAGTGCATGGAAAACTGGTGTGAGTGTGTGTGGGGCCCAGCGGAGAGTCAAAAGAGCACGACGACGAAGGATGTGTGAGTCAAACGGCAGCCTACGAACAGTGTTAAACCTTTTCACCCCGAGTTGCAACATGCCAACAGAAACCGCAGACCGAGACCCACAGGAGCCTCCAGCTACTCCTGTGACAAACACACCCAACCCCATTCATCAAAACATCCCACAGAGTTGAGTAGGGAGGATAGGAGAAGAAGGGATAAGTGCTAAAATCAGGAGAGGCATGATGGGGATTGTGTGCGTAGGGTCCACCGCTGATCTCCACACCGATGGTTGGTCATTGACTTTTCTTCTTGGACACCACCGATGCACAGTGACAAACAAGGCCAGATGAAATTCAGAGTCAAAAGGTGGATTGTGTCAAACTGATGCTGACATCAAAACACGGGTTTGTTAAAATTCATAAAAGAACTCACTGCACTGTCCGACACACAGAGGCTTTCAAGACCTCCTCCAATCTTTAACAAAAGTAATGATCTTTCTTATTTTCATATATAAGTATATACATATACAATAACAAACAGACACACATCCCTTCCATAAAGGAGGGTTCTCTAAGTAATGCACTGCAAAAAGAAAACATACTTTACCAATGAAACATAAACTAAAGCTACTGCACCTAGTATCACACATACATACATACATACATCTGTACACATACACACACACACACACACACACACACACACACAGAAGGTGTCAAGCCAATTAAAGTTAATGAAGGTCTAATGACAGACCAGGAATTGCTTTTACAGCCTGTTATTATCATTGTGAAACCACTCACTGTATCACTTTACAACCCCCATAAAACGAGTAGGAGGGACGGGTGTGGTCGGGGCGAGGTGCAACAAAGCTGAGCTGCAGGACCAGAAATCCAACGCTGTAACCACGATATACATTTTCAAATCATCACTCATCGCTTTGCTATCTGAAATGATTGCTCGAGTTCCCCCTGAAGCCATTTGGCAAGTGGAATATTTTCTACAGGGATTTCAATGATATTGATTTCCTGTTACTTTGCTCTTAGCCACAGAAACGTTTTACGAAAGTAAAAGCTATTATTATACAAAAGATACATCACTGATATTTGCATCACTGATATTTATATAGTTTTTTAGAGGTGGTACCAACGCCACAAGGATCGCAATAAAAAGAAAGGGGAAAGAATAAAGAAGGAAGTTGAAGATTTCTGAATTCTACATCAACACCAAGTTCAACACAAGTTCATTCAGAGGAGGCACATGCCGGTCATGAGGCAACACAACTGCAGGATTCCGGAGTTATTGAGCCGTCACAGCTTCAGTTCAGGCTTTTTGAAAGATGACCAACCAGCAGCAACATCTTAGCCATCGAATTGAGAAAAACGTCACTGTGGAGATGTGTACAAAAGAATCCATCAAGTTGTTTACAGTTATTTTACTTTCTACGATGCAATAAGACATGGGGTTCTGGTAGTTCCAATCACTCAAAACCTGGTCAGGTTTAGCTCTGAATGGGTCGGGAGGACCACCTTGAGTGGGACCTCACACTTATAAAAGAGCTACACATGTTACCACGGCCAATGACAACTGTTCCTCCAGCCAAGAATAGCAAAGCCCAATAAAACTATTCACTGCTGGTTTCTCCTGCTGGCCCTCCTTTTCTCTGTCCCAAACGCCTGTGAGCCCCCGCACACACACACACACACACGCACACACACACACACACACACACACACACACACACACTCCTAACATCTATCACTGAGTTTTGGAGCTTCAGTCTTATCCTTAGACATTTTAATTGCCTTCAAAAGAAACACACACAATGAATGAAGAATAACTAGAGTTTGAAGGAAGCATCAGCAAATTGCAGGTAACACATGCAGTGTGATTATCAGAAGGATAAGCAACGCTCAAGTAACCAGTAGCTCGATAGAAGAGGACAGCGGATTATAGAACAAAGAGCACAGAGCGCGAGCTGGGACCGAAGAGGAGAGGCCCTGTTGTGGTAGCTGTTTAGGGCCAAACAGAGCAAGGTGACACAGGGGGCAGGAGCTGACCTACAAACCGCCAGTAACCCCGACACCTGCACGAACACATGGAGACACACGGATACAAAAGACGTGTATACCCAACCCACACAACCCAACACAAACTCAGACACTAATTTATTTGCACATCGTTGCCCAACGACACCAGTTCCTCTAGACCGGCCAAAAGGCCGCCATTTGACCAAGCAATAACGCCATCTGTGAGGCAAAACAATCACATACTTGCTCCCAGGGATTGCGAAAAAAGTGTTGTGCTGAAAGACTTCAAATGAGAGCTACTGTATGTGAGAAAGGGGAGATGCGAGGGCCAGAATGAAGTGACAGGAATATTTCAATGAGGCAAAAACTGCAGCAAAATGTCAGGAAATATATATTGAGAGGAAAATATATTGAGAGTAAGACGTTCAAAGTTAGTAATTAACGTTAGTAGGTTTAATTCAGATATAGAACACTGGGTAACCGTTTCAAAATCCCAAAATGACTTACAAATCTCAAATTTGAAACCCACGTTCAATTGTCTTATCTGGTTTTCAGGCAAATTTGTATTGAACTTAGTTGCTCAAAATGAGCATGATTCAATTGCAGTTGTCATATTAATATTTTGGTATTATTTATTTGCTAGCTTGCTAACGCAACAGGTACACATGCACTTGTTAAGATCTGAAGTAGCTCCTAATTGTTAAACCACAATTACCTTTTCAACAGAGAAAATGATTAGAAACAAGTAACTTGTTTTAACAGTGTCGGTAACACATAAATACAGTGTCCCATCGAATAAGGTGCATCTTTGGGGACCTGATGCAAATCATGCAGCTTAAGTTTCTGATGTTAACAAAGCCAGACAGGAGAGGGGGACAACAGGACACAGGGAGGGAGGAGAGAGAGTTGGGCAGGAATCGAGTCGGACGGGGGAGGTGATGGGAGCAAAGCAGGGTGTCGGAAGGGTGGCGGGGGGGGACATGGGGGTCTGCTAGGGGTGAGTGGCGCAGTGGGATAAGAGCGTGGGGAGTTCATGCCCCCGCCAGGCCCTTTTCGCACTGCACTAACAAAGAGATTACAGTGAGAAGGGCCTCTGCGCCGCTAACAAGCAAGGGCGGACACACACATTTCACAGTTACACACATGCACACAAAGCGCACACACAGTCACAGACAGACAAACGAGGCAAAAATCATGAAAAACGTGCACACGCAAACACAACATGGACACAATACACTGACTCACACAACCTAAGAGAAGCATCACAACATAGTGGCGCCACCTGTCTCCTCTTCACCAATTAATGAGCTCCCCGCTCCCGGGATGCTACAACGAGTTGGCAATTAGCAAGAAAAAGAGAGGGGGAGGAATGAAATGAGGGAGAAAAACAGTCAACAGGAGGACAAAGAGAGGGATGAGTAACATAGGGAAGAAAGCAGAGAGGAAAGATAAAGATAGAGAAATAAAGGGAAATTAGAGATGATTTGAACAGGCCATGACATGAAGAAATATGCGTATTAACCCAAAAGGAGTTAAAAAAAAATCTTAATTATCTCTTAAATAAGTCGCAGTCATCACTCAATGTCAAACGATCGAAATGTGCGAAAACAGCAGAATGCAAGAAAATGTGGGCAGACAATGTTGATTTGTTAGCTGATTTTTGTGCGTGCTTATTCATCTTGGTATAATGGAATATAGCAAGAAGAAGGGGGTGATTAAATGAGAAGTACGGTTGAAAAACACACACTCTTGTGTTCACCACCTGATAACAGGCAGTCTTTCATATCGCCTGTCGACCCCCATGACCCCTGAGACCTAAGTATGAAACGACAACTGAGGGACTGGTCACGCATTCGCAGACAGTGATTTTTCATGCAGACACACACACAAAAGCTACGAGGTCTAGAAATTCTTACTTCAGAAGAAAAAACATATTACGAGTTTGAAAAAGTATCGCAGACATTCAGAGGCCTGAATTCGGACCCTTTGGGAAATGGGGGCAGTAACTGAATGGATGAATTGATGAATAAATATGGAATTGGACCTGTTTTTTTATTCAATAGTTGGTTTAGTTAGTTTAGTTTAAATAAATTAGCAGGTTTACATGTTGGTTTACAGTAAATTAGCCCCCCTATTTTGAATTTTGAAGCTTTAATGCAGTTATCCAGCTGACGGTGGCAGTTGATATTTCAGTCTTTTGAGATGCAACTCCATTTGAAAAGCAAATCAAAAACAGCTTGATATTTTACAAGTGGCAATAAGTGAGGATTTAGTTTTCAGCATGTGTGTGAGTTAAGGAAAGAGAGCATCCAACCACTACCACGTCCACAGACACACACGCATGGGGCAGGTGTGAGGTCAGTGTTTGGGTCAATGCCCTCGGTCCACCTCCCAAATATAGAGCTTCCACTATTCGTGGATCCTTGAGTTCAGCGCATCGTATGACCGCCATGTACTGAGAGAAACAGACATACCAACCACACAAAACATGCATTCACTCCTTCATGCATACACTCACGTTATCACCGCTCCAGTGCAAGTATTCACACTCGTGCAATGCATTGATACATGTATGTAAATGAATGAGAGTAAAAAAATACTCCAAACACAAACACAGAAACACATGCAGACACACTGCGTTAGACAGTATATGTTACCGCAACAAGTCATTAAGATCTCTAGCACATCCCAACCCCCACCGAACCTCTGCATACCCACATCGACTGTTTTCCATGTTTCTCTTTGGATGTTTCTCCAGCTCGCCTTCCCTCCTGCCACATCTCCCTCTTTTGGAAGACACCATTCACAGGCTCCATTCAGTGTGCAACAGAGGACCTCTTCTATAGCTGAAACGTAAGACCGACACGCTGACCCCCCAGGGTGACCTTTGCTCTGCAAGCTAACGGCCCTGACACTTAGAAACATGCCTTTATGCATGTGTGTGTGTGTGTGTGTGTGTGTGTGTGTGTGTGCATTTACTGCACGGGGAAGCTGCATACCGATAGTCTTTGCCTCTGCGGTCGATAGTGTGAGTGCGTGGAGTAGTCTCCACTGCCACGCCATTTATTTTCTTTTGGAGGGTCCTTAATCCTTAGTCTTTAAAGTGTTGATGTATAAGGCTTTGTGTGTATTATTTTGCATCCCAAATCCCAAATCATGTTCTGGTAGTTTTATAAATTCCTGCACCTCAGGCTTATTACACTGTAATAGCTGTACAGCTGTAATAGACAAGCAGATTTAGTAACTATTGTAATACAATCACGTGGCTGACAAAACCAGACGGAGGATATAATGGGACATAATGCGTGATATCCTGACATCTGTAACACTTCTCTAAAAACAGTGCATTTCAGTTGGTGATGTTGGTTTATGAAGGATCCGTCTGGAGTTTGATATGAACCTGTATAAATCATATCGTATGGAGAGTCTGTAATTATAGAATTGTATCTAAAAATATTCTTTATCTAGAAATTGACAGTATTATATTGTCTAATCTCTTCATCATGCTCTTGATTATACAATTAAGTCAAATCAGTGGTTGGCTTCAATCCCTTTTATATTCTTCTTATTTGTCTATATCTTCCTGACACTAAGATTGTTTTATTTTTTTTTAAATCCCAATGAACACATTTTATGGACACACAGTTCTGAATGATTTTTAAATAAATCAACCATGTCTATGCTAGACGTCTTTTTCATTGTTACCTCCCGACAGGCTGCTTGAGGTAATGATGGTTAGGGTATAGATGAGGGGAATATGTGGTTAAAGTGTTACAGTATAAACAACAGCTCAAGTCATTCAATTCACTTCCCCGATGAGCCTGGGAGACCTTTGGCGTGTGAGTACTGGGGATAAATGAATGCATCAGTCCTGACTTTTACAAATGCAGCGTGTCCTTCAGGTTCAGCGGTGAGATTTTTTGGTATTCCATCAGTGATTTACAGCATGCGCACATCAGCTTCATCTTACCACTAAGCTCCGACCGTATGAAGGTTTCGTTTTATTGCAACTAACTTTGAACAAAACACAAATTGTGAATTTATAGATTTTGTGTCCACTTCCCAAACCTTTGGTTGATGAGTGAATGATTTTATTAGTGGGCCCTCGAACCATAAACACAGTTCTAAACACTCACCTCGGTACTCTGACAACATGTGTAGTGATCCTTGTGCTGAAGTTAGATTTCGTTACAGTAAATGTCTTCTCATCCTGCTATGATCACATGCACTTCTGTGGTCCATGCAAATAGGAGTCCGCGGATCATTATTGGTTATGCTAGAAGTTTGCCCTGTGACATTTATTAAATGGCTCCTGTCATCTCATTAAAATACCAGGAGCTCTCCAGGTACACATGTCCAGCTCAGTATCCGATATCCAAACAGATGAGGCTCTGAACAAGTAAAGCACATCATCACATCCACAAATACACACACACACACACACACACGGCTTATCCTTCAACAATGGCACATTTGTCTAACAGCTGATCTGCACATGGTAAGCGATAAAAGCATATTAGGCAGGACACACACACACACACACACACACACACACACAGACAGACACACAATCATGTGAGGTATTGCATTTACATAATGATTAGTTGTGGGTGAGTCACCTTCTGCGTGTTGTTTCTGGTGGTGTTCGATGCAATTACTGTCGGAAGAATAGGGTTGAATCCACAAATCGTACACGCACACGTGTGTGAGTATGTTTACAGGATGTAAATGTGTGCATCCAAACACATACACAAAAGGGGCAGTTACTTAAGTTAATGATGAGGAAACATACCCAAACATACACAAAATATTCTTGTCAAAGTTAAGAAAACTTTTGTTGTTAATGTAATTGTGACAATAAAGTCACCCTCAAGCACATGCTCAAAGCCCACAAACACACACACACACACACACACACACACACACACACACACACAGAGAAAATCCGACCCCACTGCCCCTCCCCATGGCTTAGAGAAATTACTGCCACCTGAAGCGGAACCCTGTCCATCATGCGGAGGCCCCCCGAAAGCCCCACAGGTGTCCTTTAACATGTCCAAAGGTCCCTTCCTCCCCCCTCGGGCCTCCGTGTGGCCATTCATCTGGCTGGAGGGAAGGACATCAAAACAAAACACATCCCCGGGGGGAGAAACCCACAGCTCACCGTGCACATGAATAACTCTGCAGCGAACACACAGCTTGGTAGCAAGACAATCACACTGTTAAATGTAGATCTCTCATGGTGGACTTTTGAGGGTGTTTTTTTAGAGAGAACAATAACTTTGTAATTTCTCATGTTCCACCCTTTTTTTTTTTAATACATGCCATACAGATTTTCTCCAATACCATAACTTTAGCCCATATACCCTGCTGTTTAGGGAAAAATACCAATAACCAGATTAAAATGTTGCTAAATGAGACTGTTTAAATGGGAGAGAAATGGAGGAGCACCATTTTTTCAAGTGAAAAGGAGCCAAGAACTGGCCAACTCCAGTCACTCGATATAAATAGCCTGTGGGTTGAAACCTTAATATGCAACGCAACGAATAAATGCTCTTCAAATGTAGCCCAAGATGCATTGTTCTCGACACGGGGGAACAAATCAGTCAAAGCTGAATACAATAAAAGGGGTGATGGGAAAACAAAGAACTACAGAGAGAAGAAGAAAGACAGTTGTGAAGGTATCCAACAAAAAGACAAATAAAGAGACACAGGTAATCAGTCAGGAAGGCGAGGCGAGCATGACGGCAGCTACTGTCACAGACGGACAGAAACACCCACATGAGACAGTCCGACGTTCAGGATAAACACCAGAGCTCTTAGCGTCGCCCGGGAAGGAATTCCTCTCTTTGATGTCAGGCCATGTGACCTCGCAGCGGTCTGAGGAATTGAGGATCCGTCCAAACAAACGTCAACACCGCTAACACCCTCAAGGTCGTTTCTGTGTGTGTGTGTGTGTGTGTGTGTGTGTGTGCGCGCATGTTTCAGGATGAATTCTGGTGTGGACATTTGGATGTGTGCATGTGCTCAGAGGGAGTCTGGAGGGACGTGTGCACCAGACCGGTGGGCTTGGTTTCTCGGTTACTGTTGACTATTATCATTTCTGTACACGCTCAATGCCAAGAATATCGAGGTGACAGTGGGGGCTTAAAGACTTGCGGGACATTTTTGGAACAATGCTTATTGGCTTTTTGACAAGACAATTGAAGCCACCTGTCCAATAAATATTAAGCTAGAAATGATCTTAAGGTAACTTCCTCTAAACCAGCAGAGAACCCTGGAAGTGACTGCTTTTAGAGAAGGAATAGTCCAGCATACAACACCATGAACAACTATTTACTGTTTTGTGTACTTTGCCACAGATTAAACAAGCAAGATGCAACAAGTTCATTTGTTTCCCCCACTTTCAAGTCTTTGTGGTAAACTAATGACAAAAAAACAGCAGAAGAAACCATTAGTAAGGACATCATATTATCATAAACAAGTAAATTACAGTCACTGATATAAATCTTCACTGTGCTTTTTGGAGTGTCGCCACCTTACTTTCATCACAGCGGCAGGCTACACAGTCACAGTGTTCTCTCTGTTTTGGCTCATCACAGCTGAATGACCACAAAGACAACATTGCTACCCTTTAAATACGATCCCATCTCTGCTGGTAAACAACGGTGTCCCGTTGCAGTAGTTTATTTAGAAGTCTGTCCCAGCTCAAACAGGGATTTCGGCCAAGCCCGTCTCTCCCGCTTTTAGACCACCAAGTACTTTCTGCTGCTGAAGACTAGAAGGCTGCTGAGGCTTAAAGGCAGCTGGACGTGTGTAGGAGGTCGATATCGAGACAGAGACATAAAAATGTGAGACAAAGGGAGAGAGAAAATGTGTGGCAGTGAGGCTTAGAGAAAATGAACATGACAGCAGCTCAGACAAAAGCAAAGATGAGCAAGCAGCACTTAAGATGTTAAGGAGAGGTTTGTTAGCTTTTATTTGCTTGAATATTCTATTGATTTGATATCAACAAGTGGAAGAAACCTAAAAGTATGGTGCCCCCTTGGGGACAAACAACATGCGTCCCCAGTCACTGCAAGATCCACAAATTTGTTTGTTTAAATTCTAATATTATTCAGGAATGTTGACTGCTATATATTTGAAATCCTTATCCACTTTACTGATCTGATATAAGTACTATTAAGACCTAAAGATTTATTGTCAGCTGCTGAAGGGAATGATTCACCATCTTTACAGCGTCTCAGGTACTACTACCTTGACAAAGCCAAAGACTGTAATGAAAAGTGACCTATTTCTCTCAAGAGAAATAATGGCCACCAGATATTTTGAATTATAAGAGAATATTCATGGTCAATTTAGTTGGTATCCACAACCAATGCTAAACAGAAGCTCGAGCTCTAGTGAAATGTAAAAGAAAAGCGATTTTTTATTTACGAGTTCATAGACCTCACATATAGCCGCTTCCCTCTCTTTGTTTACATTCTCTCTCACACACACACACACATACACACACACACACACACACACACACACACACAGCTTCTCCACTCTACGATGTGTGTGTGAGAGTGTAACAGGTAAAGAACGCCGGCATGATGGAAAATCTTGTTGCCAGCACGCCTGCGTGTGTGTCCATACAAAGGTTCATACATGCATTTCCTCGTGTGTATGTGTGTGCACATGAAAATGTTTCAGTAGTTTTGGTCTCAAAGCTTCCAGTTATGCTGTTGATACAGTATTTACTTAAAAACAAGAGTGGAGTTGATGCACCGACATAAATAGGATTTATCTAATTAGTTAGTTAGGATTGCAATGTTTTATTTATTATTTGTATTACACATTTGTTATTGAGTGATATTAAGCATTGGTAATGTGATAAAATCAAGGATTTTGTCCTTATAATTTGAGTTGAGACATGTGTTAATCTCTGACCATGATCATCGTTTGGATTATTTTGTCTTTGAATAACCAGGAATTTCCTTGAGGCATAAATGCTTTTTTTTGAGGGCGATGTGGTCATTACCGCACATTCACAATTTAAATATAAATAAAACTCCCCAGAAATACAAAAGTAAAACAAGAAAAGAAAAAGACTAATTCCGGTCGTAATAAATCAGTTGCTTTTATCCAATCATAATAACATACTTCATGTAGTTGGCCTTAAATAGAACAACAGTATTACATATTATATGTTGGACAACAATATTATATAATTAGATAAACGCCTTCCATCCCCCTCTCAACATGGGGATACGAAACACATCATATTATAATAAATGTAATAAATCTACATATTGACACACTTATCATCAATTACCAACCCTGCAGCAAATGCGGATTAAACACATGCATTCTAGTTACTGGTACTCTCTTTAGAGTCACACTTTAAATGGATCAATGTACTCTGTATAGTATTTTTACCACGACACAATCAACAAATACTGTAAACATTCCATCCTCACAAAGGTCTTCAGGGTTAATAATCCAACCCTCTAAAGCATAAAAGGGGCGCCCCAACCGAGTGGAGTTTAAGTTGTACTCGCTGCACACATGGTGAGACACTTGCATGTGGACATAATCAGCCAGGACACCCGCTGATGGAGGCAATATCAGCTGAAAAACAATCCCACAAGGATCCTTTCATCCACCTCAGTCCGCTAACCAAGCGGCTTCAGCTCAATAAACTGAACTGAAGGGTGCCGTGTGGTCCTCCTTTAAGCATCCATGTGTAAATGAGAAGTTCACAGCACCTGTTGCTTATGAATGAATGGCCCACTGTCCTCTCAGCAGAACAATACGCACTGGTGGAGAATGTAACGTTATGCTGCGGCTTTTTCTGGTACACATGTCGAGCCCTTCTACCCCCACACATTAAGTCCGAGAACGCAAGCGGTGCATGTATACGTGCTGTAAAAGACGGGCCTTGCCTCAGTGACAACCCGCTATTTCCACAGTTCATGGTCATCACAGATACTTCACAATATCATTTTTCTCTTGGCAACTGCGACTCATTCACCCGTATTGATTGCCGGATATACGTTTTCTAGCATGTCATTATATATATATATATATATATATATATATATATATATATATACACATACAGCTTTTAGGGTGCAAGTTAGATATTTCAGGAGACTCTTTAAAAAATATACAGTCATTTACAGTATATGTATGTATGATATGGTGCATTTAACTTAATGTTGCTCTTGGCAAGTTTGAGTTTTAGAGAAACAAGCAACATGCCCGACTCCCCTCCCTGCAATCCTTCTCCTTCAGAGGCATATTTAGGAGCGCCCACTTTGGGCTATTTTGGTCAGCATGGTGGTCAAAAAGAAATCTAATTATTTGCAGAGAAAAGGTGGTCCCTGTAGTTCAAATTTCTCTTTAATGAGGGCCTTGCGCTCCTCAGTTTGCATGATGACGATAATGGAGCACACTGACCAAGTACTGTTACTTTATCAAATCTCATCGGTATGTTTCAGTATTGGTGTTGTCTTTGATACTACTGGTCCATTAATCATTATCTAATAAATCTAACTAACTTGTGCCGAACAACTAAGTGGTTTATTTATACTGTCCACAACTTTGGAAAGACATGTCATGGTGTACAGATAGTAATATTACTATGCACTAATATCATGCATCACCGCAATTAGGACAGCGAGGAAAACCAATTAACACAGGTCATTTACATGAGATGTTTTCTAAAAAATGTACTTAAATGGCATCTTTATATATATATATATATATATATATATATATATATATATATATATATATATATAATGGAATGATTCATTTTGGTCCTACCTGTAAATGAGGGTTATTCCACTGATGGGCCTGGTCACACTGCTCTGCAATCCCTGCACACACAAGAAGATACAGTAAGACAACAGAGGGGCTCCTTTTCATGAACATCACATAATGACCTGTGTAAACGACCTGCAACTGGTATTTCATATTTCATATTTCATATTTCATAACACAAAGCAGTCGATCACTGAGGCTGACGGATGTATCCTGGAGCTTACGTCACCACGTACACCTGCTAGCTATTGTTGTATCCACACGTTTCCTCAAATACATAGAAAAGCCATAACTCTTACTCGCTCAGCTCTTCTTCATGAGCAGCTTTTATGGACCTTATGCATTTTTCCTTGCTTTATTTGATGGATCAAGTTAATGGAACCCAAATTAAAAAATACAAAATGGGCTTTGAGTGACTTTAAAACGTTGTGTTTTCTGTAACACAGACGCACAGGCTGCTGGCCAGGAATATTAAATCTTGTATGCTGAGGGTCAGGTCTTAGAGATCCCCACCTGTAAAGTTGGAAAATGTTACTCAGATAAATATTCTTTACATAAACATGACTCTCTGGGCGGATCCATTTATTCATCTCTAACAAAACACTCCAAAACACTGTAACTGGCACTGGGTTCATTTCAAAACGTTTCTTTTTATTGCCACCATATAAACCACTCCAGCCGTACGTTCATGTGAATGTGTGTGTGTGTGTGTGTGTGTGTGTGTGTCTCTGTTCCGCGTGTCTGCCTGTGGCCTTTAGCATTTTCCCCACGTAGTCAGAACCACCACTGAACAAAGAGGTCAATTCATATTAGGTGTTAAGAAGGACAGATTGATTTATGCACAAACTTTAATACAGCTCACAAATCCCAACATGTGGAGAAGTGAATCAAATTTACTACATTGAATCAAATAAAAGGTGCCATTCAAATCCTCAAATCATATTTAGTCATTTCTGAGTAAAAATAATCTGGAATAATAGTCATTATATCTCACACACATCTCCAGTCATAACAGGGTGCACTTATCCAGACTGAAATGGCACTCATGCTCTGATAATGGTGAAAATGTGAGACATATTTAGAAAAAGAAAACACGAAGATGATTCAAAATACTGGATAGTGTTCAGATAAGTGAGACAGACCACAACACATAGTGGCTCCAGGCTGATGGAGACGTTCATAAGTCAGTCTTTGTTTATGTCGTATGTTCTCAAACAAAATACACTATCTTTTCGACCTGACCTGAACAGTGCCCGGGCAAAACAACCTACATTGTGACAAGATTAAGAATGCTCGCACGCATTAGTGGTCGGAAGGTTTAAGACTAGGGGTGTAACGATTCGTCTTAACAACGATTCGATTTGTATCACGATTCATGGTTGTCGATATGATTCAAGGACGATATTGGTTCATTTAGAGCGATGCGATCCGAAACTATTTACTGACTTGAAATCGATCCAGTAACTTTTTAGCCAGAAATTCAACCAGTGTGACTGAAATAAATTTCCTAGATTCCTGTTGTTTCTTGTAATGGAATCAGGTATCAATTAATTATAAATATAAATAAACAAGTAAACAACAATGAATGGCATATTCCGGCGTCTTTATGCCTACCGGCACTTGCTGTCCATGGGCGCCGCCGTCTTTGTTTACATTATGTTCATGCATGTTCCCGGGCGGCAGTTTTCTGTGGGCCGTGTAGCTAGCTTCAGCGCTAGCAGTCGCTAAGCCAGGACCCCCAGCAGATGTTGGTGGCAACTCACGTTTCATCGCCCCTCCTAGACTGTCCACGGAAAAACGTTGTCCTCCCAGCACTTGAACCGGACGAGGATATCCGTACTCGTTGCCCTCCTCCTCCTTCTTGACATATCGCCAATGCCCGAGCGGTCGACTACGTTATTAGAATCCGACTAAGTTTTCTTCTGATACCAGTTGTAACGTTCTGTGCCAATAAAGAAAACTACACACATCCCCGGCCCAAGTAATAGAGTAATCAGAACAATATACACATTTAGGAACTTAAGACACGCTACATTATTTTCGAGGTGGAAATATAACCACTATTTGATTGGTTGGCAACTCTAATTTTTTAACACTAACGCAAATAGTTTCCCTGGTAACGAGTTACTTTTATTGTAGAGTAATTCAGTTACTAACTCAGTTACTTTTTGAACAAGTAGTGAGTAACTATAACTAATTACTTTTTTAAAGTAACTTGCCCAACACCCCTGTTTAAGACAGAGACACTGCCGCAAACTCCCAACATTAACGTCAATGGGGTATACCTTCAGTTCACCTGCAAGTCAACATTTGAACAACGAGTACAGCAATCAACAACTTTAATCTACGCTACACCTGACCTGCAGCACGTGCGAGGCAGAAAACGCCACTGCGGGTGTCAGCTTACACTGCGGCCTTCAGGCATCAAAAGCAGGCGTGTTGTGGCGAGAGCCAGGCGGCGTGCCAGACAGTGAGGGGGGGATTACTGCCTAAATCACTTTGTTCATTGAGTTTCTGCAATCTGTCAGCTCTCTGACTGCTTCTCTATTGCCAATTAAAACAGAGACAGGTAAGATGACTCAAGAACAGTGGCGTGCAGTGGAAACACATGCGGACGGAGATTGAAACGTAAACACTTTCTACTGTGTGTCGTCCTTCACAATGTTTCTCTCGATAAGCTCCGCCGTTTCTGTTTGTACACACTGTACACACATTGTTGTATTTTAGTGAATGACGGATTCAAGCTTGTGTTTATTCACACAAAGCCATAGACACACACACACACACACACACACACACTCACTCACAAGGATGAAATATAAAAACTTTCTCAGTGTTGTCGGGCATTGTTTTACCCCCCAAAACTCAGATATTGTGAGTACAAGGACTTTCTAGATCATACATTTGAACGGCATTGAAAGAAATCAAACTTCAAAGCCTGTGAGGAATAAAAATAAAATCAATAAGGAGGCGCAAAGATTTCAAACAACCACATGTAGAGCCACAACAGAAACATGTCAATCTAATCAAGCTAGATCGAGCAGAGGTCAATGTCTTGTCGCTGAAATACTGTTTGCATACACACATCCACTCCAAAAAGGTACGTCGAAGTTGTCCTCATGTCCTTCAATGGTCCTTTTTACATTGAAGAAATATCCTTCGGTCTGGTTGAACCATTGTGTTTTTTCTTCTACAAAACAAAGCCTTCATACAAAATAACACAATGGTTTGAGACTTTCCGAAGCCTCAAACCACGAAAGACCATTACATTGATATAGAGGACTAACAAACCATGCCTTTGTGGGAGGCAATAGCGGGGCTGTGGGTATCCTAAGTCACTGCATTCATAACATTATGATAACTAACTCAATGCGAAATTTGTCACGTCCTCTATTCTGATCTCAGACCATTCTACAAGCCAACATACCACCCACCTTCCCCATCTGCAGTAAAACAGTACATCTACAGAGGTTTAAGTACATTTTAGAAAACCATTAAAAAAACACATGATCAAATTCATGCAAGTCGGAAACTAGCTGAATGTATGAACAGAAGATTGATTCATAATTATGGGCAAGAGGCAAATCACTCAGCTGGTCCTGGACTTTTACCCCACACTCACACTCTCCTGCTCTCAGAGGCACTTCTGTTAGGTGGTCTCACATAAACACATACAAACGCAAACACACACGCACACACACATACGTCCCTCTGTCCCGTTTAAACCTGCACGTCTACCTGGCTGTTTGCTCGATGCTCAACGTCAAAATCTACAGCAACACTGATCGAACCTCAATACAGTCCGATTTTGGGGAAGTTTGCCGTGTTGGCTGACGTCAACTCTGCCCAACGAGTCGCCCATAGTTTTTCAGATATCCTTTCCGACCACAGAGGTGGATGCAGAGCAGACATTTCTGGTGTTAAGTGTTGGGGACTTAATACAGTGAATAATGGACTTACAGTCAGCGGGTAAGCGCAAAAACTCACCAAATGACGGTTATTTGCTCACAACTTCACATCCACACAAGTGTTAATATATAGCCATGTTATTTTCGCACCTTTCTGGTTTCATCTGTCCCTGAGTGACCAAAGAAAAGTGCCTTCTGAGCTTTTATCCTTCATCCCCACAGTGGAACATGTTAAAGTCTCTTTTTATTGATGGTGGAATATGTGAGAGAGGAGAGAGGGAACCAGAGGGTAGTCAGGCATTACAACCAAACTGAACAAGTCATATGGTTTATAAAATCCAACCGGGAACCTGATCACACACACACTTCATTTAACTTGCATGATATATTAAAGTTGCACAGGGCTTGCGTACATGTACACGCAAACACACACACACACAGACCCAAAGAGATAAGTGGTACACAGAGTCAAGGCTGTTCAGGTTTGCTTTTTTAATGAAAAACATTCCCAGGTCTTTTCATAATGGCAATATCAACGGCGGGAGCACTAAACGGGAAGGATTCATTAGGCAACGTCTTGTCAAATCCGACATAATCCAGACAAACAAATTGTGGTCCCTGAACTTTTTCCCTCTATTCCAACCTTTTGATATGTAGTTTTTCCAATGCAGATAGTAGATGAAATGCTTACGATTGAATGTCCTCACTAAAATTAGGTCACAGGTCCCGCCCCTACGTATGCCCAGTCTCTACCATGTGTTGCTTTTCATTTTCTTTATGATATTGTGACTCAAAATACCTGTATTTATTCTGTGACCTAATGACAGCCCACAAGCGTACACACCAAAAGTGTATCCTGTCAGTCAGCGTCTGCAGACCCCCCTGCTGACTACACCTGCCTGAAAACGTCAACCGTAGTTTGCACAACTTTGATTGACATGCTGACGTCGGTGACTGACGTGATGTGTTTCCCTAGAAAACCCCCCCAGAGGTGTGAAGTGCAGTATGGAGTCATGAACAGGTTAGAGCGGTGACAGTCTGTCTGTGTGTGTGTGTCTGTGTGTGTGTGTGTGTGTGTGTGTGTGTGTGTGTGTGTGTGTGTGTGTGTGTGTGTGTGTGTGTGCGCGCAGGTCACTAAAGACCTGCACAGTTTTAGGAGGTGTCTGAGATAGAGAACAGCAGTTTGAAGGATATGACTCATTACTACTGGCTCAGTATGCACCTTCTCTACCTGGAGACTCACAACAAGGAACAAATGTTTTTACCTGCCTGGTGACCAAGTCTGGTTCTTCACCTCATCGCGGTACGTTATGTTGTGTGCAAAATCAACGTGCAGGGTTTACATGTTTCAACAGACTTTTGTCCCCTTGCAGAAGGATGTCTTTGCTTAACATATTCAAGCATTTAACAGTTCAGTTAAATGAGCTTTTATTTCACAAAAACAACAAACACACCCTGCAGCATAGCAAAGCACAGCCCCCATGAACCACCATCACATGCTCCTCCTGAGTACATCTGGGGGAATTAACCGCTCGTGTCTTAAATCAGTTAGAAAATCAAATGTTTTCCAAGCAACTGAACTTGCAGGAAGTTCAGGTGGTTCTGTCTGAATCGAGCAATCAAAATATCAAATGCTGCTAAATTGGTGATGCAATAAATCAGCACAAAGCAACAACACTAAAAGAGCGGACTTTTGATGGCAATAATTACTGTGATCTCTTTTAAGCGCTTTCAAGAGATCCCTTTGCAGTTGAGCAGCAGCTATGTATACAAGGATATTATAATGTGATTATGGTCAGTAATTAGAGATTAATTTGCTTATGTGGCTTTTGTGAAAGAATTACAGTCATTTCAGTTTCTAGAATTAGAAAGTGCCAATAATGTTAAATTATTCAATAAATCAGCAGCCTTTCCACCGACGTGCACATGTTGTTGAGCACACGTTTCGTTCTGTTCAATAAGTATGTATACACAAGTTAAATAAACCAAAACATATGTCCATTTTGTCCATTTTGTAGCCGTAGATAACACATTTAAACCATGGTTCAATGTATCATACCATATTCTAGAAATCCAGATCTCATTTAGCGAGGCACAAGATCATGCATGGTGTTCAGTTGCACGTCTCGGGCAACACATTTGCTCAACATTGCCGTGGAGTGTCACCACTTAATAACATCTCCGACAACGCACACATAAATGTGATGTGATTTCATTTATACAGTGAACAGGTCCATCTACATTTTGCAAAACAGCATTTACTACCTAGACACAATCGCCAGCACGTGCTGCGAACGCATCCCTCTCTCACAGAGACGCAATCAAACTGCACACGGCCTTGAAGTTGATTGGCAAATAGATCGCGAACACTGCTGGCTGGCAGTTGTTGATGACACTACAAAACAATAACTGAAATAGTTTTGTTCGAAAGCATCTTTCATTTGGTCATGGATAAAGCGGCTAATGGGTCCAGTAGTATGTGCGATTAGCTGTGAACAGACAGAAGCTCGCACACACACACACACACACACACACACAAACACAAACACATAATCTCCTCCCAGCCTGGCGGAGATAAAAAGCAGACAGCAGACACAAGTAGACAAAAAAAAAACATGCAGAGGTAGGAAGGGCACGGTCAGGGCAAAACACGCAAAACTAATTCATACCGGTTGAAAAGAATTTTTCAAGTAGAGCCACTTCACCCTGAGAACGCCTTGTGGCAACAAATACCATCCACAGCCTCTAGATTATCCTTAATTTCCTGCAGCATAAGGCCTGGTTATGCACCACAAACAAGTTTTCATTGCTTAATTACAAACATTTCTACAGGGTCAGGAAAAGGTTTGCAATCTGCTCATGAGATCCGTTTGGCACAGCCGCCTTCGTGCTAACCAAGCGTGGATGACAAAACTCAGCATCTTATGCCAAAAGAACCATTAATGCATTTCCTAATCGCTATAAGCGCTTTATGGCCGTAACAGAAAAAGTACCTGAATTACAGCACAGTTGCTAATAACATCACATATGGAGGGCAGTTAGTGAGCAAGCCAGTCGTGGAAAAGCAGTCACCTGAATAGATTACTGTCTAACTTTGAAAATGTATGTATTTTTTGGCATACATTGATATCAATACTGACCTCCACATATTGATTTTGGAAGCGTTCTACGGAGCAGCACCCGCTTCGTCTTGGGGCCCTGGAAGTGCTGTCGCAAACTCATCATCTCTCATGTGTAGAGAGTGAGTACCGAGTGCTGCATGCTTGTTATTCTACAGAGTCGCATGGTCACGTTGTTCTGGCGAAGTTGGTGAATGTGTTTTGGACAAAATAAAGTCACTGTCACTTGCTGTTGGGCTGTGACAAATCAATCGTATCAAGTGTCCACGCAGATCTACCGCCACTAATAAAATCGAATTATGTTGAAAACACGCTGTACCTGTTAGCTTTAACACGTACTTTGAAGTGCTTTTTTATACCTTCTCAACGTTCAAAGTATTAAGTATTACGTGGAAGTGAAATAACAAGTCAACACGAACATTTCAACATTATTTCGTCTTATAAAACCTGTTGGCTGACCACTAATTTTTCATCATTTGCTACCTATTTTAAACCTCACATGTTCTCAGACAACAAAGGACAGTGTCCTTCGGTGGATTTCCCCCCACCCCCCTCCCGTGTCCCCCTTCAGGCAGAGGCAGGCCTCGTAAATGTCTCCAGACGTGAGGACTCTGTCCACCATCTGACAATGATTAGGACGAGGCCTCGCTGAATGCAAGTAGAACTTCACACTCAATTGCTGCAACACACCTTTATATGCAGCAAAACTAAACACGCCACCCACAGGTTTCTGGATTCAGCAGCCAAGTAATGAAGAGTATTGTATGATGATATTTTCTTTATTCCACACATCAGACAGAATGTGCCAAATTGAAAACTTTGATAACGTTTGAGAAGTGGGCCAAGCAATCTAAAATGTTACTTTTATTGGCAGCAGTCTGAGATACTTGTTTAAGCACCAACACAGCAGATAACATCACATCATCACCAAAATGCACTACTGTTTTACAGTGTAGAAATGCTAAGAATCAAACTAAGTGAAGAGGTACAGCGGAACATTCAGGTTTAAATCGTTTGGAATTAAAAGTAAATCTTTTTGGCTTAAGTGTGTATTACGTATTAATAGTATAAGTGTGTATTATGCAAGTATTCCTTTTTATACACAAACAGCAGCTGCACAATATCGATGTCCATCTTGTATTCATTCCTTCTTTGTTCAATCTTATTCTCACACACACACACACACACACACACACACACACAATAGTTTCTCTTACCTTTTGTCACTCTCCTCCACTGAGACATCTGATAGTGATTATAGCAAAGTCTCAGAAACACAACTCACTTAACTCGCTACTCTTAAGCGACTTGGTACCACTGACATAATTTGTTCATCTACACGTATAATTACCACACACACTCACACACAAACAAGGGGCCCTGAGATCTGGCAGAAAGACAGTCGCTGAGGCTCACGAACACAATCATGCAACCACACAAGCTCACTCCTGCCCTCTACCCTCATTCCTCCGTTTCAGGAAGGACCCTCATCCTGCCCCCCCTTACCCTCCCTCGCTCCATCTGCAGTCCCCTGGAACAGAACAGTCACGGCTGTGTGCATCGTTGATTAGCTAGAACCTGAACCCAGTGGCAACACTGCAAAGCTCAATGTTCTTTATTGTGTGTGCTCCTCCGAGAAAGGGAGCCTCTGACAACCCGGCATTCCCCATCTTATTACCTTATCGTTTACCAGGGTAAACCCGTATCAAAGCCACTTTCATGCTTACCCGTCAACAAGATTCAACACAATGCAGAGATTTGAAGGCTTGAACAAAGAATAGATGAAGGTTACAGGATTTAGAGAACTAACAAAGAATAATTTGCTTTTGCGTATCGACTTGGGTGGAGTTTTAAAAGTGACTCCTATGGAACACAAGAAATGGTATATACTTTAGCAATAAAGAGGCTTAAGTAAATTCATTTGAAGCAATGATATAGATGCTTATCTATCCTTAATGTGGGTACATTTACACAAATGGCGTGCAAAAGGTTTCCTGGTCGCTCATCTGGCAGAAGCATTACTTTAAACCTTGTCCAGTCTCTTAACCTTTTAAGGCCTCTCTCAACTATGTCCCGTGTCATCTGCTACCGTATGCTGAGTAGACGAGCCAGCTCGGAACATAATATATAGCAGCCAGGAAGTGCGGGGATTTCGTTTTTTCATACAGGAAGAAAAGGGGACACAGTTCAGGGGCTTTGACTTGTAAAAACACTGCTCCCAGCGTATCACAATGTATATAAAACCAGTGAGCATGTGGTGCAAATGTGCGTGTATGCATGCACAACTCTTTGGTGGTGAATGTAAGCCCAGAGAGATGATAGTCAGACATGTGAGAGTGCCAGTTTTTCTGCGGGATAATGCGATGTGTGTGATGCTGACCTAATATCTAGCCATCTGCTTGATGGTGTTTGGTTGGGAACCAACAGGGACTCGTTAAGTGAGGGACATCTGGCTTCTCTTGGACGCTGTTGCTCTAGATGTCTTTCTCATTTCGGATCTGGCTGCCCCCCCTGATCTGGGCGAGCTGATTTGGGGTTTGGCTTCAGGTCATTTCCTTTTTTTTGGATATCACCTAATCAAATCGGCAAAACCACAGCCCTCCCTTACAGTGTCTGGCCTGATGGGATCTAGATTATCTGTAAGCCTCACATTTACTTCCTGTTAAAAGTCTCCAATTGAACTCCACGTTAGTCACCACAGAAAATACACATTTGCCAGAGAAATATTCTTTCATGTAGCAGATGTCAGCGCTCAATGAAGTCCCACCTGCATCCATCTATCAATAAACGCATTCAACTCGCATCACCGTGTCGCAAATGACACAAGGCCAAACCTCCCAGAGGCATGCTTCACATTTTAATTTGCTTGTGAGATGGATATGTATAAATCCGGCGGACGTGTACGTGAAGAAACAGTCCCCTCGAGATTTGATTTCACCTGCATAAGACTCACTCTCTCAGGAGCAAAATTGAATTTGTTACGTATCCGATTGAATTACTCTGAAATCATTACTTTGGAAAATACATTGACGAGTTCATCATGAATTCTATCTGCAAAGGCAATGCAAACATAGTTTTAGAGGCCTCGGGGTATCGAAGGTGTAGCAGAAAACAATGTATCTGCAGCAGATGTAAGGCTTTTGGACCGAGAGGAGAGAGAATGACAATAACAAGTGGGTTCTTGGAGCTTTGATTAGACACATTATACCTTAATCCTTGGCCAATCTGCACAAATCAAACATAGCCATTCATCATTACTGAACTGAGTGCATGCTTTTGGAATATAGGACGAGTCAGTCTCGAAGACTGCGAAGGACACAGACCTACAAACCACAAAAGGTGGTGAAGATAATACCTTTAACAGTTACTGTGAGTCACATGCTTCTTTGTCCATCATCCAAAACCTTATACTAGTTGCCTGAATGCTTGTTCAAGGCACGGTGAGAAGGCCTGAGCAACGTATACCCTTCATTAGTTATTCAGTTTAAACTAGATGAAGTGCTGAGATCAAGGCCTTTTCTGCGTGTAGTCGATGCGATACAAGTTTTGAGTAGTGAGAGAATGTCTAGACGTGAAGAGGCGAAGCCACTTCCCGAAACTTAAACAATGACAGTTGGCCGTTGACAACTGTTTCTTCCATCGTTGATGGAATGGCACCTCAAAGGAGGCACCATGAAATTCGGGAGTCTCAGCTTTGGAGGGCAGGAGAGATGAAATTGTACCAAAGTGGATCCAGATGGATATCTCCTTTGCTTTTCTTTAGTCCCCCCACTCATCACTCCATCATTTCTCTTTTTTCTCTCTCCCCCTTGAGTGAACTAAAGGCCTGGTGATTATTTTCGGTAGGAACGAGCCAAACCAAACACAAGGAGACAGACTTTGGTCTACCAGATACAGAACAGCCTCACAGTTCAAAGCGAAACCGTATGCGAGTTCAAGCGCCTTCAGGGCTCAACCTGTTGGCGTGATCAGTGATGTTTTTATCAACAAAAACACACGTTTTTGGATTAAGTCATTAAAATGTACAAAGTCATATACAACAGGTGATGAGAGATTAGAGTGAATGACCTTGCACACGCATGCTGGGTGAAGAACGGCAAGAAAAAAACAAAGAGGAAAGAACGAGGAGTGGCTGCGTTGGGCAACCTGTGTGAATTATAGAGCAGTGAGAAAGAAATAACAGAATCATGAGATCACAATCTGGCTGGTAGTACGTTTCAACATCCGTCCTGTGGGACACACGCCTTGACTGATCCGGCGGGCCATTCGCCAAGCTAATAAATCACAATTTAAACCTTTTTCATGCCATTAACCTTTGCGGCATTACAGCCGGCAGCCTCGGCTTCGCCAGGAGGTTTGTCACAGCAACTGTTCACTAGGATTTTCTCCCGGACCCTGGAGGCATCCCAAATAAACAGACAGCTGTAACATTTCCAGTGTTGTTTCTAAAAGTGGTGATACTGAATCGTTGTTGCGACAGTCAAAAGAAAAGAAGAGGGGAGGACCGGGGGAGGAGTGGCTGAACTGCGTGCCCTGTGAGAATTACAGAGCACCAGGACAGAATAACTCTATCATGAACGTCCGCCCTGAGGGGGGGAAACAGGGGAGTAATGGAGATGAAGATTAGAATAATGAGACTAAGCAGGGCCGTGCTTGTAAACTCACGACTTCATACGCATTATACACCTGAAAAGAAAAAACCCTGAGACAAAGAACATTCACACATGCACACGACTGCTGCTGCCAGAGCGTCTTTGGTTCATCTCCTTCTGCATACCGGCCGTATCAGTGTCTTCATCATCATTCACCTACAACACAGACGTCAAGCCGGTAGGAACATTTCCTGTGAGACTCCATCTTGTCTCTGCAACTCACGTCCTCCACTAATAAGTACCTTTCTATCCAGAGAGGAGTATCTAAACAAACGCACTATACACTGGTCCCTCCATTAAAAATAAATAAACTACTGCAGTGCTGCAGTGTGAAGAGGGCCAAAAGCAGCAATTCAACTGCACGCTTGAGATTTTGAATACGTTTTGAACAGTTGCCTTAGTTGTATTAAGTTCTAGCTGTTGCAGCAGAAAGGTCCGACCTGCGTGCGGCCTCCGCAGAGCGTCACAGTAAGTCAGCAACACGGATGCTGCTGCAGGAAAACTCACTGTTTGTGTACAAATAGCTGTTTGTTTGCTGAGTAAATCCCAGGATTATACTTTGCGAGGCTCAGTTCAAAATGGTCTTCAAGCTTTGATCGTGTCAAAAGCAGGACGGGAAAGGGATCACAGTTTCCATCCAAAGGGAAAGATCAAATGTTTAGCTCATCAGAGGATAACCGTGGTCGCCGGATGGGATGGCAAATATGTCACACATACATGGAAGCACACTTTTGCTTCTACTTAACTTAAAGAAAATTAAGTCATTTCACAGTAGAAATGCACGTAGGATAAACTTTGGGAGGAGATGACCACATGTGACACCATATAGTGCATTTTATAGGATAAAAAAACATGCTTGGGCTTTTTGATCCTCAGGCAGCGGAGTGAACTTGTTATCAAAATGTGCCTTACCTTTAGGAGGAGTGGTATCACCTTAAATAACAGTGAACCTCGTCACTTCCGCCTTCAAAAAAATTTGAAACAAAAATGTGTCAGGATCTCTGAGCTGTTTGAGAGAGAGAGCTCGTGCCTTTGTCCTCCTTAAGCTTTTAATAATGTTGAAAGCCTGTAGAAACCTCTTTGTAAAACACCCCATAATTCCGGTGAAGTTAAATGCTGAAATGTTTAAACAAATCAAATTGACACTGTAATTAAAAAGGATTGATAGATCTTTAAGCACACGGCCTCGGGCTCTGTTTTTGATGGTTATCAAATCCATCGCTCAGTTGAGGAAATTGGATATTAGCGAGGCACGACAAGCAGTGCCCAGGTTCACGGGGCTTTTACTCTCCTGAATGTCTTTCTCTTCTTTGGATAGTTTTGCCTCCACAGAAACCACGGCGGTCACGATTTACAAAGCAAGAGTCTCCCCGATGAGTGAGGAGGCGTGACGGGTTACACAACCATCGCCAGGATCAGCCGGGAAACGCCAACAACCCGACACCTTTCTGGAAATTTTGGTAAATGTTGACTTGAAAGCTTGACTTCACAGGCTGCCACAACTGCTCACGATGTTGTCAGATCCAAATCTAATTCACCTAGTCAACTTTTTGAGGGCTTCATAGTTGGTCTACAGATTTCTTTAATGTTTGTATGTGAGAAAGGCATTTTCTTATTTAGATTTTTTTTACCTCACTTCAAATAAATCTATCAGAGCCACGAGACATTTGAAGTAGCGTGAATATTGCTCCACAGGCCTTTAACTAACCTTTAACTGCATCGTCAGTGCGGTCGCACTCATCATCAGACAGAAGTTTAGTCTGTTTTGACAAATTTGCTATTCTTCGCACGGAGATTAAGCACCGTCAACGTTATCCGGAGTTCCAGCACCAAGAATCAGACACCTTGTCTGTCGTCACGACACGTGTGCAGCTCTTCAGTGTCCCAACTGCTCTCTTTCTGATACACACACAAATAATAGCAACAGCAAATGAGCGAAAAGGTCTTTTTACAGCTGCTACGTGAAACTCAATTACACAGCCAATTGAGAATATGGCTGTTTCTCCGACTTGCGTGATGTGACGCTGACCTAAATAACACACCTGAACAACTCCTTATACTTGTTAGATCGACAAACCAAGAATACAGTACGAACACACGGCAACACGCACACGTCTGGACGTCTGCTCTTCTCATTCGCTGAGAGTCTTCCTGCGTGCTGCCCCCCGCGCCCCGCCAGATGAGGTGAGGTAAGATTTGGAGCCCCAGCGTCCATCTGGATATACATTCACACATGCATGCTCATGTACACACACACACACACACACACACACACATACAGATTTACTATTGTCATAACCCACACTGACAAACACCTGGACCTGGTTACTAGAGGGAGAGTTGGCTTGTGTGTGTGTGTGTGTGTGTGTGTGTGTGTGTGTGTGTGTGTGTGTTTGTATATAAACGGGGTGTATGGGGAATACCGGGGTTGTAGGTCATTCTGCGCTGGAGGCTGCGTTGGGGTTCATTTTTTTGTTCTGCTTTCTGATCTCTTGAAGAAGGGGGGGAGAGGGGAGGGGGGGTCACTTGACCGAGTCTCAAGTTCTTCGCTACTACAATATGAAAAGCCATTCCCCGCAATAAGAAACAAAACCGTGACAGACAGGGTTTCAACTTTCAATGACAGTACCTAAGTCACGTGATTGTTGGACTCTAAATTGACCGAAAGTTCTAAACACTAGCTATCAAGGTCTGTAATGCACTTATCTGCTTTCTGACTAAATGGGTTAAAACAAGCTCCTGCTCTTCATGTTGTTTCAGAAAATAGCTTGTACACATATCGTCATCACCATATGAAATTGATCATGCACACACATATTTACACAGTTAAACCCACCGCATGTAACTAAATGAAACACATCGCACCCACACCGTTCAGTAACGCAGGCTACCTTCAGCGGGAAGGTCGACATTTGAGGATTCATCACGTAGCCCGAAACAAAAATGTTGCTGCCCTGAGAATATGAGAATAACGGTGCTGATGTGAGGCCACGGGCGGATTAATCAAAATATCACTGAAACTTCTTCTACTCTCAGAATAATGGAGGAAAAAAAACGAGCAAATTTTCTGTCACTTTCGAAGGTGTTTGCAAAGTCGCGATTAAAAACACACATAGGAAAAGTAATACAAAGTAAAGAGTTCGCCGCTTTTACTAGAAGTACTACTCACCTTCTACCACGTTCTTTAGTCTTTAGTTTTCTTACGATGGAGATGAGATTGTAGCACTCGACGGGCTGCGCACAGATGCAAATCGATGCCTCTCCACGATACGAGTTGGATAGTTTTTTCCTCGTGTGTGAGAGAGAGAGAGAGAGAGAGAGAGAGAGAGAGAGAGAGAGAGAGAGAGAGAGAGAGAGAGAGAGAGAGAGAGAGAGAGAGAGAGAGAGAGAGAGAGAGAGAGAGAGAGAGAGAGAGAGAGCTTTTTATCTTGTAATAGCGGTGGGGGAACGTAGAGCCTCGTTGGCGCAGTAGGCAGCGCGTCAGTCTCATAATCTGAAGGTCGTGAGTTCGAGCCTCACACGGGGCACATCTTTTGGAGTTGTTTAATCGGTCATAATCATCGTTTAATTTATACACACAAGTCTTCTATAAATCTTTAAAAACTAAAGAAGCCTGAGATTACCAACAATAGTGTAATATCTGTCAAAGAATAGTGCAATGTGTTGTCCAGAAGGTTGACTTGATACCTGTCAAAAATTAGTGGCTGTGAGGGAAAAGGTGACAAGGAAATTTCCAATGGAACGGAACATCTTGTCAAATCACCCCAAAATTTCTGAGCCATGAGTTTGCAGGCCTGCAGTCATTCACCTGCATTGATGTACTCATCATAACCCCATCTGTTTCCATTTAGCTGCGCCCATTTCCTAACAAATGAATAGTTTATTTTGTAGGCACTGATGACTGACATTGTTGCACACAAGCTTTCCTATTGGGTGGTATGCTGTCGACGTGCACCGGAAGGTGTGAGGGCGGGTCTGTGCGCTATTCCAATCAGGTTTGAAAGCCTATTTTAGATATAATAACGGAATACGTTTAAAATTGTATCATTGTATCAGTAGGTGGTTTTCCATCGACAATTGATTAACAAAATAGAACAAAATAGAGATTAAGGCAATGGGAAAGGACATATTCATCATGCGGTGTCCTCAATCTTTGCAGGAAGTTTTGTCTGCAGAAATAGTACTAAACTGTCAGAGAAGAAAGCAAACATAAGGCCACACAGGATATTTCTTTGGGGGGTTCAAACAAGTGTTATTTATTAAACAAATCAGATTCATTTGAACAGCTTTTTAGGTGAGACATAACCCTGTGTATGATAACAGATTATTACCATACACTGTGCAAGCCCCCTTTAGCCTTATACCATGAACACCCAGTGAGTTTTGCTGCCTTTTATTGTGTTGTTTAAAAACTAAACACAAAAGATGAAGAAGTGTTCCCCTCAACCACAATAAAAAGGAAGTATCTCTGAGTCAACATGTTCATACTTAAAACAGGGAACCACACTCACACCCTGAAAATGAAAAGGTTACTCAAACAGGTAAATATATATTGTCAGTTTAGCGGTTTCCATTTCTACTACCAAAATATTATACACAGATTACAAGACAAGGATTAGGTTTTTACCTCCTTTTTCTGCGAAACAGGACCGAAAGAGCTACTGACTTGTATTAAGCAGACGGAGGACCGAATCGACCATTAAAGAACGTAATTTTTGATAAACTAAGACAAATAAATAAAATATGCATGTAATTGAACTATGGCACGCTGTATCTAACACAATTACTATGCACGATATTTCAAGATATGTCAGTCAATAATAGTAAGGAAATAGAAAAAGAAATATAGAACACTTTCTTAAGTGCCTCAACGTTGTATATGATTAAATGTGACTTATTAGTTTGAAAATTGAAAAAGATATTATCATATACCAACACAACACAAAGAAAAGAACAAATTATTTAAAAAGTATCACAGATAAACATCCGCTCAGCAAATAATTTCCCGATATCCTTGTTTCTTAAAGGCATTGTGATTTAGCAGGTTACTTGGACCGTCTTTGGACGCTGAACTGTAAATGTGATGATCTCACCACTGTTTCTCTGAGAAACTATAAAAGGAACTGGATTAAGAAATCAAGTTTAATCACAAAATGTCAGGTTTTGTTGAGGATTTTTCATATTTCTGGTGAAATGTGAAAACCCAGATTATTTACTTCGTATTTATATAGTCGAAATCACTGAACAAGAGTACTGGTTTTACATCGGATCTCTGTCCAGAGAGAAAAAAATGATTTGGCATTAACGCAAAATGTTATTCTTCTGACCTATATGCCTGTAGGATTATTGCTTGAATTTCATTGTTGCAAGAACAATAGAAAGGCCTTTCCACCCCGATGAGGGACTAAGTAAGGCTAGAAAGTTGTGATGGAAGTCCAAGATCATATCTTCAGTGTGTGAGCATGTTTCTTGCAAAGAGGTTTATCTTTCTTGGAGAAGAAGGTCTGGCCCTCGAGCGTGGTGCAGCACAACTGAGGAAAAAACGTAAAGTAAAGTAAACTTTAAATAAGTAAAGTTGTCAAGGAGATAAATCACCATGTCCTTACAAATAATGATTCTAATTCCAGAACGTGCATTTATCAAATCACGAAGTGCTTCAATTAACTTCCCTGAGGACGTTGCAATCCTTCACTTACGGTGCAGACGAAGCAGGTGTCGTGCCACGTGTAACCGAGGGCCTCCAGGAACTTGTCTCCGGCCTCGATGGGGAACTCACAGCCATGGCAGCTGGTCCCAAACATACTGTAGAAGTCTTTTCACAGACAAAGCAACATGGCATTAGATACATTGCCAGTACTAAACAACAATACTTTCTTTGTTTTTATAGATTTTTTTTTTTCCTTTATTCTTGCCACCAAAATAAAAGTCTGTTTATAACAGAGCGCTGCGTGCGTATTGTTCTCATCACTCACCTTGTTCGCAGTATGGTTCTCCATCCTCCAGGTGGAAGGTGTTGTTTCTGATTGGCTGCTGACAGCAAGCGCAGAGAAAGCAGTAGACGTGCCACGTCTGTTTGAGGGCATTTATCACCTCCTGGGAGTCACAAGCAAACAGTGCGGCCAGTTGAATGCTCGATGCAGTTCATTAGGAGCATTGTTTTTTGTGTGTGATGAAACAAGGAAATTAGATCTTTCCCAACTTTAACTGTGAGAACAAGACAGGACAGGGAATCATTGTAAAGTTGGTGGGAGAGTGAGAAAACCAGTTAATAAGAAGCTGTAAGCTGGTTGAAGATGTGTGAGAAATAGAGGGTTGAAAGGGATAGAGGCTAAAGAGGTTAGAACATGTGAGGGATGAATGTCAGATCTGTTAGGAGAGCAGAGATTTTAGCTTCCTGGCACTCTGGGTTCATGCTACACCTGCAGCCTTGAGGCCTCTAAGCCTAATTCTCACAACACCAGAACATTTACCACATTCCTCGGGTTCATTGGTGGTCACTACAGAAATGTCCCGCGGCCGTTCTACGTTGGACCATCTACGAATTCATGCTGCAGGTTTGCGGTTACACTGACCCTACATGTGAGCTTTTCAAGATGTCTACCCCTGAAAAGGTAATGTAGCTTTATTAAGTGGCGTTAAAGTGATATAATATACGGCTCAATGCAGTGGAGTAAAAAGTCAGAAGGAGGTACGAAGAGAAGATGGATGGATTCCATAGTTACAAAGCTTTACCCATGTCTTAGTTTAAATGTTGGATCAACGTATATTCAAACTCCCCTTGAGACGTTTAATGTCAACTTAAAACAATGAGCACTAATAACTGAAACATCTTACATTTGTGAGTTTCTTTATGTAGTCATGTAGGCTGTCAAATGTTATGCATCCATTTTCCCCACTTTGAACCGCTCCACATGCAAGCTGGCCCATAATGGGAAAACAGTGATGAGTAAAAATTTGACACCTGCTTAACGTAGTTGCTGTAAAGCACTCTGTCCAGAGGGTTACACACTGTGGAACATGCGGTTGAGTTTAACAGAGCCTCACACACAATGCAAAGATCAGCTGCACTGTGGACGGTCCTGCCCTAAAGTCTTCTGACCCAGTGTTTTCTTTCCTCGCACTGAAAGACCTTTGTTGTCATCTTGGTTATCTGCACAAACACACGCAGGCACACACGTACACACACTGCTGCTCTACGCGGCTACACACACACACACTCACTCACCCCCAGTACTTTGGACTGGCAGCGGCTGCATGTTGGGGCCAAGAAATCTTCGTAGCAGTGTTCACAGTAGACAGATCCTTGTTCTTCCACAAAGCCTGTATCTGCCAGGGATATGCGGCAGTGGGCACAGTTAAATTCCTCCTTGTGCCATGATTTCCCCATTGCTACTAAAAAGGGTCCTCTGGGGGGGGGGGGGGGGGGGGGGGGGAAGAGCAGACAACACGAAGAGTGTTAGTCACTTAGTGTCATGTAGTTAGTGTGCTGGGTTTTCATTGCCTTGTCCTCACACAGTCACTGGAAGGCAAATGGTTAAACGATAAACTAAAAAAATGGATGAATATGGAACCAAATTCTCTAAATTGTCTCATTAAAACTCAGCATGTTTCAACAGAGTAATCTTATCGAACAAGATGTGCGATATAAAGATTGCAGACTGCAGGTGCAGCGTCACACCCCTTCCACTTATGTACACTACAGTTTCATACACAGATCATATACTCAAGATGAGTTACATTTCATTATTTTAAGTGCCAAATTGGGACACAACACTTCCTGTTGTTTCATTATATCAGTGTGCACAATGAACAAGCAATGAGCCTGATGTGACAGAAACATCATCATGAACATCAATTGTTTTCTCTTAAAACTTTAACATGGGACAACAGAATCGTTCCATCCTGATGAGTGAGGTCACACATTTTTCATAAATGATATTCATTCTGAAGATTGCTGAGCAGGACAATGCTTATGTCATTATCAAGTTCATCAAGTTAAAAACTCCATAGTCGCTTCACAGATCCCGAAGTGAGTAAGTTGATAGATTACAGTATCTGTCGCTCACCTGATCACCATGTTGCAGTGGCCACACATCGGTGTCCGAGTCCCAGCAGGGATGTGTTCTGCCATCTGGACCAGGGTGTCCTCGTCTTTTGGGTGGGGCTGAGGTAATGGTCTGGATGGGACGGGACATCTCGGCGCAATGGCACTTCCATTACCCTTCATACCAAAAGATGGGGTAATCAAACCGGTCCGTGGGCCGTGACCTGAAGAGGATCAGAGAGGGGAAAGGGGTTATATCGGTTACAAAACAGGCAGCAACAGAAGCCAACGGGAAGGAGAAGCAAATGGAAAACAAAAAAAGTGAACACTTTTCATCACAAAGGATCTGTGTGCATGTGTGCGTTTGTGTTTTCCTCCAAGGTGTGTGAGTTATTTGACCTCTACCCTCTTTGTCTATACACCCGGCAGGTGACGTGGCGATGCATGCGGCTGCCTGACTTCACCACATCAATCTTCCTTGAATCATTTACTTCACCATTCACACATTCCCATGGCATATTATGACAGACACACACACACACACACACGTAGACCACCGAAATGTTCCCTGAGCTTAAAACTACACCCACACCTGGCTAAACATGTAGCTTGGCCTTTGATCTCCAAACGACGGAGGAAGATTTGTTTTTGTGTGTGTGCAGGAAGGCGAGGGCTACTTTTAGAGCTTGGCTCTACCATAACATGCCATGTTTAAGTGTGTGTGTTTGAGCTGAGGTTAAACCCATAGGCTGGGTACAAGAAGTGGACATCGGGACGTCACCCATTTGGTTTGTGGACTTCCATTTGGAACCTTTTGTTCGGCATTTCCTCCATCACATTTTGGCAACAAGGAGGGACACAAAAGGGTGGATGTAAGGCATAAAGGTTTTTTGAGGGTGACAAAAATGTTACGATGACTTCCATTGACTAAAAAACGCACAATGACAGGGTTAAAGTTATTAGATGGGGAAAAAAGGAAAGTCCCAGACAGGACAATGCCATTGTAGCAACCTGTCAATCACAAAGCAGCCAACGTTTACTATAAAGTTCCATTATTAACCAAATGAACACCATGATGTACTGAATAACATCCAAATAAAGCTTATCAGACTATAAACTCATGTTTACAATGTTTGGCGAAGTATTATTTTTCACTTGGACTGTTAACCGGCAGGTTGGAATTCAGGGGATAATTCTCATGGCTTCTTCTTAGGTGTATGTTCGTCACTAAAACGTCTCTTTAACTGCAACTTTGGATTAAAGATGCATGAGTGGTTTACTGCTCCTAGGGCACTGTACGGCTAGTAGTGTCGTTTAATGAGCTGGGTTCATGGGAAAGTGGTTATATTTACAATTTTTGTTGAGTGGCAGTTACATAACGGTGAAAACTGGCTTGTGTCTGACTTTAGTCTGGATGGAGTAAAGCACATAGGGCTCGATTCATGGAAACATATTCACAAAAAATCGGAATGTATATTTTGTAATCATTCATACAATCTCTGTCTGGGGGCTGAGTGAAGATGGAATTGGGCCATACTGCAGCCCTGTGGCTTGCCTTTAAAAAACGATTCCTAACTCCCGACAGGGCCCTTCAGTAAATATTATCTTTCTAACGGAGTAGAACTGCCACACGTGTGTCTGAGCAAGGCGCCACAGGCCGAGTGGGGCCTTTACGCCCTTTAAATGGGCTTCCACAGAGAAAAGAGAAAGAAAGTCTGCAATGACCTGGTTCACAAATACATATGTCACGCTTCTAGCACAGAAAACAAGTCCCTTTCCCTCGCTAACTGGCTGCAACAACATTTAATCCTACAGCAGTAAATCACATTTAAAACCAAACATTTTTTTAATTTTGATTATTTTAACCTGTAGGTGGGATACGTTAATACATCAGAATACATTTCTAAACTCCTCAAACTGTCAAAGATATATTTTTGACAATAATGTTCCATTCCATAGATTTCATGCAGTAATAGGCTTGATGAACAAAAATGTATATTAATCAATGTATTATGGACAGATGCCAATTGTGGCTTCCACGTCGATCCTTGAATCAGACTTTGAACAGTGGAAACATTTGGTGGCAGGTGGCATTAAACGACCGGTGATCATTTTGAATGTGGGAAGGAATTGAAGGAAATGAAAGCTCGTCAGAGATGAGCTGCCATCACACGTGGTAAACACACACACACACACACACACACACACACACACACACACACACATGGTGCTTACCCTGGATTGCAACTGGTCCTTTGATCATGGTCTTGACAACTGCAGACTGGTGGCTGTTGAGTTCTGGTTCCTCTCGTTCCTCACTGTGCAGAGACAAAATGGAAATTACTGGTCAATCCATTAATGGTTTTTACTGCACATGAAACTCAATTTGCGCTGCTTAGGTAGCAAAAATACACGGATGCTATTTGAATCCTGCTCTTTCTGTGTTTTACAAAGATGTTGTTTCCATGGCTACCAGAAAAAAGAAACGCTATGCACAGTCTCCCCTTTTTCAAGTTCCTGTCAAAATGCAGTGTGACGGATTCCAGACCACCTACCTGCTGACGGAGCGGGGACCAATATAGCACCAAACAAAACACAGCAAGGCGCTGTAGCCAATACAGCACAGTGCTCAACTTCATGGTGCACTTCCTACTTATGACATTAACAGCCGAGCAGAGTCCAGGCCACAGACCTAATGATGGATAGGAGACGAGCAGGTTTGCACTGCACGCTACACAAACCTCCTTCAAAAATGATGCCAGTATATCAATGTAAATGACTCAGCAGAGAGTAATGGAACACTGTGGAGTGAAATAAATCACCCCTTCCAGATGTGCTGCAGACAGATGCCAGACTGCCTGCACTGATGATGGAGGGAGGACACAGGTCTTATAGTGCAGTATGAAGTTGATTATATTCAGTGGATTAATATGAGATTTGCAGGTATTGTTGCAGTCTCCCCTTTCATTTCAAATGTCTCCCCTGAAAGTACAACTTTGGACCATTCGTTGATGTTATGAAGAGACAAACTGAATGACTCCCCAAGGCACTTCCGTGCATGCAAAGAAATAAAACCTAATTTCGCATTTGGGTCAGAGGCCAAGTCATTTTGAGAGACTCTGCAGTACAGATTTGGCAGTAATGTTATCAAACGATGCCGGAACGCTACATTTAAGTGAAAGAATGGAGAAAATTACCTCATGGGATGAAGAGATAAATGGGTTGGCATACTCTATCGTGCAAACGGTGCTGTGGAACATTTTGTCTCTAAAGAAATCTAAACGTGTATTATTTGTAGTATATTTTTGGGTACTAAGGCTAAACATTGTTTTCATATATTCTTTTGAGGTCTCAGATTCTCTTTTTTTTTCCTTTTCATTCCCTGTGCTTACAGAGACGCCGCGGTGCGTCCAGCTGTCGTGGTGGAATGGAGCAAAATGCCAAACTCCCCATTGCCCTTCGATACAATGCAACATGAATACCGTGAGTAACCTTGTGTCTTTGTATGTGTGTTGCTGTTGTTTCATGTGTGCCAGTTGAGGGGCTTGGATGGGCCAGTAATCTCTCCCCAGACATATTACACCCATGATGCATAATTGCAACTAATGCCAACAGTTGGATCACTGCTGTCTTCCCCTTTCGCTCGGCTGGTCGCAAACTCATGAAAAGCAAGTGTTATGACAACTGAAGTCATAGTTACGTTGAGTTTTGCCCGTTAGTTTTGCGTGAGTGAGAATCACTGAGAGAGAAGAAATGAGGTAGAGTAATGGAAACCATGAGGTGAATTAACAGGCAGAGAGAAAAATACAGGAAGAATATTGTACAGTTCTTTGAGCTCCGTAGATGCTGTGTGTTTGAGTCTTCCTCCTTTCCTCTGCTATGACCTACAACACAAAATGGTCACTACAGAATTCACCAACTCTAAAAATCATGAATTCAAGCTTTGTGAATAATTACTGTGGAACAGCAGTTGTGGGATTTGTAGTCAAATGTGCAACTTACGTTGAAAGGAGAGAAGCCTAAAGAAATCGACATCATTGACGGGGGAAGAGAGGACGAGGTCTCCCTCTCCTGTGGGCAGACTGATGCCAAGACACTTTTTGGTGTAAAAATAAAGAATATCAAAGAAATTTGGAAAGCAACATACACACAAAGTGTCAATCCCCCCCCCCCCTTAATAGTTGTTATTGTAAACTACGGAGAAGATAACACCAGCACAATATGAAGCTTAACCGAAGGAGCACATGGTTAGAAAAGGCATTGAATGATTGGAACACAAGCTACAGAGCAGTGACAGTGATTGGGAAGAATGAACCCTACAGACTGTTGTGTTAGCATTGATTCCAGCTAATCGGCCTGGGGCAAATACAGTTCTGATTTAGGTACTCTCTAAAGGAACGAGACTGTCACACTGGAGCACGTTGCTCTTTATTCTCATTATCTGCATTCATTTTGTGTCTGACGGGAGGAGCCAATACTAACTTTGTACATCTATGGCCAGAATAAGAGAAAGAGAGTATAGACAGGAGGCAGACAGTGCACTAGCTCCAATTTCACAATCTCATTTAATCAACGAGTGTGTGCGCTCTAGCAAGGCTTTTCTTTTTTTGCGTGTCTATTGATGTATTGACATTGAAATCAAATAACAGCTGAGACAAAACGAGAGCCAGCCAGATGAAGGCAAAGAGACAGCTGTTACTTACCCAAGTAGTGAAAAAAATGAATGTGTATTAGTGTTCAGGTAAGCAGCGTATGCATGCATCTAAAAAGTACCGAAAGAATACAAATAAAATGTATTCATGCAAGTCATAAAATTTGGACGGTATAGATGGTCCAAATCAATCCAATCCAACTAATGAGTGAACCCCAGCTTCTTAATCACTGCTATTAGAAACCCAAATGCTAGAAAAGTAGCACCACCCTGTAAAGAACAGGAAAGACATCCGTATATAGGGACATCCATTCAAATTGTTTTGGTGAGCAAGCTAACGACATTCATTTTCATCAGCTTTGGTAATTGGCTAACAACTGGTGACAAGTCGAGCAGGAAATAATGTGCTCCCCAGTTCTTCATTCATTAGAGCCAATTACAGCAGAGCTCGTTAATATTCTCCACCAATCAGGCCAATTATGTGTGAAGTTAATTGTGTTCTGCAAGACTTTTATTGGTTGACTCATGCAGGTCCCGTTGCTCTGATTCAATAGTGGCCGGTTACAGAACTGACCATCTGGACGTACTGGGCCACATATGAACCGTGTAAGCTGAAGAGATAATTAAGGAGGAAGGAGGAACAGAGTTTATATTTATCTGTCTCCCTTGTTCTGGCTCAGAGTTATTTTGTTACATTAATACAATGTAACATTATGTATCACTACCCTGACACTGAACACCCACTTTTAATCTCTGTTAGGAGGGTTCTGCCAGAAGACACATACAATTAACCCCTCTGTGTGCTTGCATCCATGTGCTTGTTCTATCCACGGCTATCGCTCGTCCTGCCGCCACAAACTGCAGAACATTTCGGGTCCCCTGTGAAGACTCAATTCTCAAGGACATGCTGACTCCTCACTGTTTAACGGCAGCTTGGAGCGTCTCCGAACCCCCCCTCCTCTCTGACTCTGAAGCAACAGTTGGGGCATAACAGCATGTGGTGTGTTTAGCTGGGCCATTGGTGTTTGCAGGGGGATTAGCCAATTATGGGTGGAATTCATACTCAATACAGTAGTGCAGAATACCTATTCAGCATTACAGACTGTAAATAAGCCTTGTTCTTTGCTGATATGAAGTGGTAATGAGAAGAAGTATAGTATATTATATAGTATAGTATAGTATATTTCAGTCCTCTAACTGTTTTCGTATGTCATGATTTAACGCCTTTGACACTCTAGCTCCAACTGGAACTTGTCGGGTTTGAGTATTGAACAAATGGTCCACTAACAAAGCTGACTGCCGTCCAGAAGCTCTCTAAACCACACAACCGATGGTCTATAATTCAGCCCGGTGATATTCTTTGAATCACATTCAAACCTCACACACCTTGTCTTTCATGTGCATCCACACACGTACAAGCACGTGCTATCACAAAGACATCCAACCCACTCAAACTCTCCCTCACTGTCAAACACAAACACACACACACACACACATTTCATACGTCATGGTTTAAATGTGTGTGTACTAGACTGATCTCTGTGAGATGCTGCCAACTCGTCTCACAGTGACCACAGAAAGTCATGAGTTGTGTTCACAGAGACATTTATATGGACCTTGCCTTGTATTTTGGGTTTGTTTTACCAACCACGGCTTTTTCACTGCAATATGTGGCATGTTCACTGAACTTACAGGTTATTTCAACTATGTAATAAAAGTAGGTGTATGTCGGTCATTACATTTTTTTTTTATTATATTATTTATATCTTACTAAATATAATATATAAAACAGTTTCCTATCCTTCATCAGGATTCGTGATCTTTCTGATGCAAATCTTCTGAGTCCTATAATTGTGACATCACATCACATTGGTGAATATCAATGAGTGCATGACTCTACACACGTTGTACTGTTTTACTTGAGAAGTATATTGTTATGTTATTGTCACTTTTTCCTGTACTCAGACATGGACAAAACTGAATTAATTAACATTCGAAGAATGATGACTAATGATCTCAATTACTTTAAACTAAAACTGTGCCAAAGAACAGAGCAGCTTGAAGCAAGAAGTCAAGCTCTCTCCTGTTTACAAATCCGCACATAAAGTGAATTGAAATTTTTTCACAGAAAAAAACGTTTTGCAACATTTAGTAACACTCTACCTAACAGGTTTAGTAGAAAGAATATGATGACTTATTGATATACAAGAGAGACTCGAGAAGTATTGATGTGTATCAAGTATTTAAAGGTTTGTGCAGCATTTGTGTGAATAAAAAGGTGAAAACTTTTCATTTTTGCCTGGCCTTCAGAGATGCGGTAGCTTGGCCATATAATGAATGTTCATCGACAGCCTCAGTAAAACGACCACTGCACACAGAGCTTTTTGAGTCTATGCTGCCCTCTAGTGGTGTGGAAGGGGAATTTCTAGAACAAGGTACCAAAAGCAAAGCATATAATCAGGGTGCGATTTGTGGGGAGGTAAGGGGGGGTTTCCCCCCTCTGGTTTTCCTATCCCCCCTCTGCTAAATTATTTTTATCGCCGGTGGGGACAAGGATTTCCCCCCCTTGACAGCGATGAATGCTGTTAACTTAACTGCTCGCCTACTTGAAATCTAACGATCTTTAGTGTCAATACGTCAGAGGCCCATCAGGACCACATCATCTGCAAAAAGCAGCGATGTAATCCGCAGCTCCCAAAACTGTAGACCCTCCTCCCCCCGACTACGCCTCGATATCCTGTCCATGAAAACCACAAACAAGATTGGTGATAAGGCGCAGGCCTGGCAGAGGCCAACCCCTATCCAGGAGTGTGGTTCCGGAGCCAAGGCTGTGCGTAGCGGTAAGCCTCACCAGATCCAAATGATAACGCTCCACCTCTCGCACAAGCTCCGGCTCTCCCCCCCCCCCACAGAGAGGTTACGTTCCACGTCCCCATAGCCAGCCTCTGCCGCCCAGGTCTGTTCCGTCTAGACCCCCACTGTCACTGCCGAATTGTTGTCTCTTTTAAATTGTTTTGGTATTTGACTTTGGTTATGTTTAATCTTTAATTTGTATGTACAAAGAATTTTTTTAATTTGTAGTAATTAAAGATGCAAGTATTATGCGTACGTCTTTGTCTGAAATTATTGGAACAATTTTTTATAGCAGTCTAAAGATGGAGAAATGTTTTTTTCGAACTTGTATAAATAGCCTACTGTGATAGTTTTCCACGTCACAGATTTTTTGGTGCCCTCCCCAGGCATTTGGTTCCCTACGCGCTGTGCGTGATGTGCGTGTGCGGAGCGGCGGCACTGAGCATATCGTCTTGTCAACTAAATTAACATTAAAAGTTTTGTCATGTTGTGATGGGGACTAATCCACGGACGGATTCTATTTTAGTGTATTTATCAGTTTTAACAAAATATCCCAAGCTCAATCCACCGTTCTTCTGTGGGCTCAATAGCCTTGTGCCAAATGGAGGCTTCACACACCAGTCCACTAAGGGATGAGAGTGAAATCTGGTCAGAGGTTCAATTATACCATGCAATGTAATATAATAAAAACAAATATACACAACTATATAAACCTTAGTTTATAACACATAAACATCAAATTGGCCACATGTGTGAACACCACATGGTTAGTTGCATATAAAAAGCCTTTGCGTGATTGCTGTTTTGGGGCAATTTAACACGATGGGCGGGGAGGTGGAAACAAGTGGAACAGGTTCAGAAAATGATTCATACCATTTATGCATGGCCTCCCCACTGTTTGTCTTGGATTCAGTGTGACAGATGGACAAGTAAAGAATGGAGGAACTAAGGAAGAAGGAGAAAAAAAGGAAGGAAGGAAAGGGACACCAGAGACAGAAAGGAAAGAATACAAGGAACACACAATATAGTTTTATTGGCTACAGTATTGGATTATTGGATTATTTTAAAATTAAAACACAGTCGATACATTTCAGCCAATAGACACTGTTTTCAAAATACAATACCGTTATAATCTCCAAAGAGGTAACTATTATTAAATCATCAGAAAGTAAACACAGGGCTTTCATGAATGTAAAGGCACTGGAGAGATATTTTACAAAACAGGGGCCTAAAAAAATACCTTTGTATTGATACAGTCACTTTGCACACCACCAAAGCTTAACAACCGACTTGCTCGTACCTCATAGCACACAAATGTCTTTCAACAGCTAGGCGGTCCTCTATATTCCAGCAGATTTCTTTTGTAAATGAAAATGATTCAACAGATGAAAACACACCATTACAGCTATTGGTTTGAAGAGTCTCCCATGACTGTGTCTTTACAACAATCCAAAATACATAAAGGGACATTCACAACTGTCTAATGCATTGTGAAATAGACCAACGCCAGATTGGCTACATTGAATGGTATCAGAAATATTCTTAATCGAAACCGCACATCTTCTGCTTTTACAACATCACACTTGTGGTACAAAAGCCCACGAGGAGAAAGCAGTGCAGTGACGGATTCCTGACTGTTTAGTTCCCGTCTCATTAGATGAGAGGGGATACAGGAAAAGCTGCATGGTTTGTCTGTTTACACATTTGAATTTCTGAGATTTCAAGGCCCCGTCATGTTTAAGAATGAACAAAGACTGACAGATTCATTGAAATGTTGTGTCTCTGTTCTCACAACCCATGGCAACCGGTGCTGTTCGCTGTCTCCATCACAGCCAGCACACACAAAACCCTCATGATACTCAGCCGGTAACACATCTTCAGCTCAATACATTATCTTCACTATCCAAATACATTTTTGGTTTACTAGTATACTAGAAACCATGAACCTTGAACACAGAAAGGAGCATTCAAATGTCGTGACAGAACCCAAATTCATGTAAAATGAGGTCAGCCCGCTAATAAAAGTCAGTATTTACGTAACACTATACCTTTATGGCTGGAGTTAGTGGAGTGGCTGACCACGTAAGCAACACTTTATTAAATGTCTGAATGAGGCCTGCACACACACACACACACACACACACACACATAGAAACTTCACTAGTTCTTTTTTTGGATGCGTTTACTCCATTATTCTTTAGCTTTTTCTCCACAAGTCCATACTTTTTTTTTTCCTTCAGCAGTCAGAATCTTGACCCACAACTTGCAGGAGTCAAACTGACACAGTGCAAACATAAATGCACGCATGCAGACAATCAAACCCCTTCCCGGCCTGCCCCCAACCCACATTCTAGCGGTCTACTGGACATTGAGGGTGCGAGCAGACACTCCGTGGTGCCAGTCCCTCAGCTCGTTGTACTTAGGACCAATCACCATCCGAGTGGCGGCCTTGTTCAGTCTGGCATATACAGAAGAGAGAGAAAAAAGGAGAAAAACAGTGGAGTCGATGCCCCGAGGTCTGAGATGAGATACACTTTTTAGCCTTGGTATAAGGCAGCTGGGAAACAAAGAGGCTGATAGATGGACAGAGACCTTTTTGATGGGGTGTAAATGAGCAGCGTTCATTGTTTAGCTGTTAAATGAGAGAGCTTACAACCCATCCGTCATGTTGAGGCCAAACAAAGTAGAAGTTCTAATTTGACAGCAAAACTGTTAAAAATATGTTTCTGCAGACAAGAAAATGGCCATGCTGAATCTGGCAATTGATCAGCACTTCCGAATTTGACAGTTTAACCAAGTTTAAATCAAGCTGACATTAATTAACAGCTGCTTTAGAGAATCCACAGATGATTTGTCTCATGCACAACTGTAAGGATGCAGTGATTAAAAAATATGATTCATTTATGTTCATAAAAGTGAGCTTTACCTGTCATGATGTCTAAATGCGGCCCATAGATCAGTGGCCAGAATGGACTGAAACCATTTATTAAGTCAATCATGAAACAACAACGCCCGCAGACAGAGGGGTTTTCAGCATGTTAACAAAGGTGATCACAAACACTCAACAATCACGTGTATCACCGCAAATCAAAGCAATGGACACACAACGAACGGCTCACATCAAACCGACAACAAGACCAACAGTCCAGCCACGACTATCAACAACACAATCACAGGTTATGACATGCGGCACTGCAAGGCTGTCACATCCACCAGTCGATGCACAACCAACCAGCAGTCGCACACAAACTAAAATGAGGTTGCACTTGTTATTGGTAAGGACAGGTGATAACGCTGTCAGCTACCAAAATGCACATTTAAATCTGCCTTCAACAATCTAAGAGGGGGGATTGAATTCCGTCCGTTGTTCTGTACAGCGCACAGGTATCCGTCTGTCTGACTGAACGGCTCAAACGTGATGCCTTCTTTGGTGTGTAGACGGAAGAGGCCGCGCAGCATCAGTACCAAATGCCGGGCTTTGCCACAGAGATCTACAGTTGGACCTATCGGTGATCTGTGTATGCAAACTTGGCCTTTAAATGATAGAGGCGCCCGACTAAGTGGGTTAAAACAAACAACCCAAGCTAATGCATTGTTACTCCGCACAATGCACTGATTCATACAAATTACAATAATAAAACTGACGAGGGGGAGTTTGGGGCTATTAAAACCCCATGAAGTAGTTTCATTGCACTTACTTTGTCTTCTTGGCTTCGTCAGCTTCTTCGTCTTGAGCTAAATGGGAGAGAATAGCAAGTCCATTAAATCAAATAATACGTTTTTGATTTAGCAAGTGATTAAACAGCAAGCAGTAAGTATCGTGGTGTTTGTTGTATTTAAAGTTGTCTTGTGCTCAGTTGTGTTGAACCTTTAGCTATGGGGACACTAACGAAATACTGAATGATGGCTATGCACGCGCATGCCCGGGCGCGCTTCAGTGAGTAACATACCACGCTCGGTACCGGTGATCTGAGCCAGAATCCGGAAAGATCTGGACTGGGTCGTCCCGCCGCGGGGACGCCAGTCCTCTGTGTCCTCCGTTATGCGCTTCCTGCTGGCATCAGCATGAGTGGGCACATGGTAGAAATTGATGTCTGTGTCAACAATGTGTTTCCTGGGAACTCTGCAGGGACATAATAGAACACGGTGCATGACATCAGCGGATATAGTTTAAATCTGCATTTAATACAGGTTACAGTAAGAAGCGCGGTCCATCAGAGCGTGTATTGAGATTAAGCCATGTTTAGTCCTTCTATTTCAACCAAAGATTTAAACTGATATACATTGCATGTATTAGAGATCACATCTGTATCACACAGTTAGAGGAATGGAATAACTGCTTAAATTGCAGGTTACATGAAGTGTACGATGTGGGACATTATAAAAATAATCCCTACAATTTGTGCGCATTAGACAACCAAAGGGGTCAAAATCACAGAGCACTTTGTTAAATGCATTTGGTTTCTAGGTCAGAACCAATGTGATACCTAGGTGGTTGGGGTTTTCTGAAAAAAACAACAACAGAAAAGCAGGGCAGAAACAAAATAAATAGACTGAAGAAAGGCAGGAGAAATAAAACTGCAAAATTCACAGCTAGACGCAATGTCAGAAGACTTACTTCAAAATACTGTGAGGTCCACTGGGGGGATTAAAGTAGAGGAAGAGATACAATGTAAAACAATTGTTACATTATTTTTTTAAAAGGATCCAAAATGAGAAACGTAAGAAAATAAACACCAAACATATGAGCCCCAATCACTTATACTGTACATGCAAGAACGTCACAAGGCAGTCCTTCTTTCTACCACATGGTGGCACTGCTGGATCAGTTGGGTTTCTATAGAATTTAGACTTTATGGACAGTGACCATAGATTACTTTATTTCAAATGAAATAAAAAACATCATAATACATGTTATATAATTGATAGTATTTTTCTATTTGAATTTCTTTAATCAGCTGTATTTATTTGATTAATATGTTGTTGTTTGTGTTTTTTAGATTTAATACAGGAAGTATCTGTGTGTGTGTGTGTGTGTGTGTGTGTGTGCGTATGTGTGTGTGTGTGTGCGCGCGTGCGTTCGTGTGAACCTCTGTTGGAATTTTTTTTTTGTGTGATTTAAAATATATAGTCAAATATACAGTAGCCTTAGGACGTTTCACACACACAACTTCACTAAAATTAATACACGTGTGCTGCGGTTCTTTAAACATTAAATAACCACAATAATAAAACATTTTTATCCCAAATATTTCTGAGCAGTAATATTATTAATAAAAGCATGCAGATGCCACAGTGAAGTAAACGCATAGGTACAGACACAGGTGAAAGAGTAAAAAAAGATGGCTGGCTGACGAGCACTAATATTCGGACATGCTTCAGACACTAACTTTGTGACTCGAGGAAGTGCCGCAGTCTGCAAAGCAGAAAATCAGGGTTGAAAGGAGGGAGAAGTATTGACACATTGAAACACAGTCTGTTATCATTCAAAATAACCCCCTCTGAAAGGAACCACACAGCTCAGTTACAGTACAGCATGCACACAGGCATGCACGACGCTGACGTTGTCACCTCAGCGATAGAATCAATACAACGAAAGGATTAACTGGAATAAACCAACTACCGTATTTTCCGCACCATAAGCAGCTAAATTAAATGATGTGCACAGAATCAAAAAATGGGGGAAAAGGCGGGGCTTATAGTCCGAAAATTACGGTACATATGCAAATTGCCTCTACTGTAGATGACAGCATGTAACTATCGTCATGGTTGGATCGTCCATCCATGGAATTGTAAGTGAAGAGGATTTAAAGAAAGATTAGAAGAACAATGAGGTAGAAATAGTTGAGGTGAGTAAAGCAAGTTACAGCCATTCAGATACTTCCAAATCCAAAAATGATCTTGGGGGAAAGTTATGTGGGGAACTAAAAGGCAGCTTGTGTGTGCGTGTGTGTAGGTGTGTGTGTGTGTCTAGAAATGATGAGTCATAACGGGAGAATACTCATTTAATTGGAATCGTGAGAGCAAAAAAATAAAAAACATACCTAACTGGTTTTGTTTTGAATCTCCAAAAGACCAACTAAATAAAAATGTGACGCGATGAAAGTGTCTGTGAAGAGTTACAGTGTACGCATGTATCTACTAGATTCAAGGCTGGAAACTTTATCGACGGAATGATTTGCTCCAGCAAAGAGCAGAGAGAATGCCACACAGCTCTAGTTACCAATGCCGGCTAAAATATACACAGTCAGAGAGGGGTTGAGGGATTGGGGGGGGGGTGATGGTGGGAACGCTGATGTAAAGCGGTGAGTGAATAGAAAGTATTAGCTGAGGGTCAGTACTTTATCATCTGTGGCTTAGATATCAGTGTTTCCAGACTGTCGCAGTAGCAACAGAAGCTCTCTAACGTTTCACTGTGCACAAATACAGGAGATTTCTGTTTGGTGACATTTGAATGGTGAATGGCAAGAAAACGTAAACCACATTGCCAAGTTGTGACCGTCACTTTTCTACAATACAAAAAAAAAAAACCCACAGAGGCATCCTAATTAGACTTGGCTTGCTCACCTCAACACGTGCACCTCAATAGTGCACGTTACTATTTCATTCTTCTTTTTAAAACACCAAATATACATGTGAGTTTGATTTCATGATGTGGAACTACTTTCAGGATTCCAAAATAGAGTCTGGCGAGCCTGATCATGAGCCTGCGTGGAATGAACTATGTTCAGTGATGATCATGAACTTTGACATTCGTACTCTGCCACCACCAACAACTCCATAGACATTTTCACAGGCCAAGGAACATTTCATCTCCCATCTGACAACTTAAACAGAACCAAGCCGTAAAATGTTGCAGGGAGACAAAGTGCAGTGGAGCGACTCATTCACTTGATTGGCTGGATAGAACGGCACTCACCCGTTAAACGGCAAAGGCAAGGCTCCACCCTGACTCTCCAACAGGCCCCTCATCTGCCCCATGGCCACCTCACATGCGTTCTCGGTGGAGTACAGGCTGATGGGTGTGTTATACACTGATGGCTGCGGCGCGACGAGGACAGGGGGGGAGGAGGAGGAGGAGGAGGAGGAGGAAGATGATGGGTAACAGACAGGAGGCGGAGGAGGAGGAAAAGGACTGCTGTTGCAGGAAGCGGGAGTGAAGGCAGAGGATGGGGATGGGATGAAGGGAGGGTATTCGCTCTCTGGTGCACAGCCCCCGTATAGTCTGGGGGCTTTGTTGTGGCCGATGCTGGAGGGGCAGGATGCGTGAGGGTGGGGATAGGCTGGTGAAGGGGGATGGGTGAGCGCCACTGGCTTTATGATGTCTGATCGGTCGTCCTAACGGCATTAGAGAAGAGCATGCAAACAAAAACCTATCACAACACCAAACACAGTATACTGATGCCTGCCGGTTTGTGTCTTAATAGGCCGTGTAAATGTCTGGGGATTGGGAGGCATCAGTATACTCAACTGTCATTTACAATAAAAACAAAATATACAGCAACATTAGAAAAGAAATACCCAATTAAATGCAGCAAAAAAAGCATGTGTGGCATCGTTTCAGAAGGGGGATGCAAGTCAATGAATCAGAGCACCTAGTACCCCAGGTGAAGAACCTTCTTTATCTTTTCATGTGGTCACACTGTAAAGGACCTGTCAATAACGAAATAACTTTTCGTGCCTCTGTTATTTCTATCATTTCATAGTAACCCTAAAGTAGGTTAGTTGGTCATTTCTGAATTATTTTGAAATGTATAACTTATCCCAACGTCTCTTTAAATAATTTAAGGTATATGTGCACATATATTAATATTATTATCCATCAAGAATGTTTTCATCTGGAGTACGTTACGTTAAACAGTAACATTTCATGACTTTTTTGTATCTGCAAATAAACATGCGGTGCATTCAGATGAATATGATATTCTGCCGTGTCAGTACCTTGGGTGCCACAGGAGGAGGTTTAGGAGCACTGGAGGCCCTGCAGATTAATAAGGGAAACAGAAGGCGTTATGATTCCACAATTTATTTCCTTTTAATATTTCTTTTGAAAGAAACATCTGCTGTTTTGGGGTTGAAGTGACAGTGTGGTATAAATAGCACAAGTCGTTCTTTAAAATGTTTGGATCTTGCAGAGGCTGAGAGAAACTGTTATTATGATGAAATATAGCTGAACCTACGCTATTAGCATAGAAACCGGTGGGGTTCTTACAGCTATGAAAGAATCCTGTCTTCTGTGTTGGGCTGTTAAACATAAGTTGCTATGGCTGGACGTCCTCTGCCTTTTTTTCCTTTTCCTTTTTTATCAATCAGTCTTTATCAATCTGATATTTGTGAAAACTTTTTACAGCAGTTATTCATTAATGTTCACCATTTTGAACACTTGATGTAAGTCACATTGAATGTTCTAAAGAGTGAATCTCCAAGAGTTTACTAAGTTACACACACAGGACGAATAAATGTAACTGTTGCAATGCATCACACCTTCAATAAGCTAGAAAACACACCAGTGACTGTAAATCAAAGGTTAAGTAAGCCGTGCAGTAACTGAAGACCTGCACATCTCAGCAGCCCTGCATTCCTTTCAGAGCAGCCCTTCAAGACACTTCCAGAGGGAGGTCCATGTCCTTCACCTCTGTAAATTTGAACCGACAGCCTTCTGGTAGCTGGAAACACATCAGTCCACAGAGACTGCTGCTCATACACATGGCCTTCTCCTGTAGTTGGAGCAGCAGTGACCACATTTATGCTATCTAAACCAATCACAGTAATTGATATATGTGAGATCCATAAGAGAGGGCTGAGATAATCCTCACAACGTCAACCATCACAGAAGGCAAGATGCAGCAACTTCTCACCTACATCATGGAAATCAGGGTTTAATTAAAACATTGCTTTGAAAGTCAGTGCTGCTTTCAAGGAACGTAATAATCAACCTAAACAAGGTTAAAACATTGAGCAGGCCAAATGTTTTCTCTCATATGTTTGTCACCCCCGAGAATCAGATAAAGTTCAATCTTAGTAGGAAGGAAAAGATCTGGGTATCAAATACAAATACAATTTCAATGGGTCTAAGTGTACTACATTACTCGATTACCCTGCAGCTATAACAGGAAACACCAACATGGAAATGTGATGGAGTCACAGGGTGAGAGGGATACAAAAAAAGATGCCTGCTGCAAAGTGAATTAGAACCAGAGTTTAATTTAACTTAAAGGCTTTTAAACCTTGTCTCTGAGGATTTGCACACTCGAGGGGCCTTTCAGGGTTTCAAACAAGCATCCCACTGTTAAAATGACTTTTATGTTGTCATAACCTGTAAATATGTTCGATCCTCCCAACAACTGTTGTTGGATTGTTGGATAACATGTAACCTTGCGTGCTTCACGTGCTCTTGGAAACTTTATATTTTATATAACAGCTTTTGGCAGGAATTTAAACAGTAATACAGTTTCTGTGGCATCACATCAAAGTGCATTGGCTGAAGACATTGAAGATACTTTAGGAGGAGTGCATCCTGAGTCTGTATGAGCACATCACCATCGCACCGAATCCAAACACGACGGGCAAAGAAGCCGAGGTCAGCTGAAACACCAGTAACAGATCAACACCTGACTATAACAAAAAAAACTCAATCAGCCTGAATTGTGAGGGGCTTCTTGTCCCTTTACAGCATGCTTAACAATCGCTCTGTTCTGTTGCCACACACACACACACACACACACACACTTAAAAACAAGTAGGGTATCTAAAATGAGAATGCCATCAAGCCCTGCAGAGAAGACTGCCACTATGTTAAAAGGTTGAGTTTGTACTTTAACAGTTAACATTAGGGCTCATTTTGTTGTGGTCCTATTTGCATTTTGTTGTTGAATGTCTCCTTGGTTTCCATCATTCTGATTGCCAGGACACACTACGCCTCAATAAATACCACTATCAGATATATTATTGTTATTTTTATTATTAAGGCTGAAGGTTTATGAAACTCATCATTTTCTTTCCATATCTTTGGAATAGTAGTCGGTCTAACGTGCCAACATGAACAGCCTTTATTCCTGCTTGAAATCTCTTTTTTTTTTCTCGTATGCCTTCCAAGTGAATGAATCATATAGCGGATGCAGCCTCCTCTTCATCTCCTCTCAAATCAACCGTGCCCTCGCAGCTGTTGGCTGTTCTCAGTTGTGCATACGTCTTTAATCTCTCGGGTCTATTCATACTGAAGTGAGATCATAGAGCGATGTTTCCAGGGCTGCGCCCTGACGTGCCAATAGCTTCACCAGCCAGCAACCAACCGGGCTGAATCAATAAGAGATTGTTACACGTTCATGTGTGTGCATGTGTGTGTGTGTGCGTGTGTGTGTGTGTGTGTGTGTGTGTGTGTGTGTGTGTGTGCGTGTGTCATTTTAGGTCTAAAAAGGAGGTAGGTCAACAACAAGAGGCTGTTTACAGGGAGGTGACACTGACTGGGCTCTGTTAGTGACACCAGCACAAGTCCAACACACATACCATTGCACACAAACACCGATACAGGCACTCACGTTAAAGCTGCGCCTATGAAAGAATTTTTGCAAGTGGAGGTGTTTCTGTCACCCGTAGCCTGTCAGGAATGAGTATGTTTTACATTTTCTGCAAGACACAAAAACTTTATACAGGCACATACAGCTCCTGTAGATTCTATTCGTGGTCTTTGTTTGTGCTCTCTACGTCATCACACCTGCAAAAAGGCTCCAAATGAATTCACACACTTTATATTTACAGTGTATGTGTGAACAAGTTGAACTAGATCCATTTTAAATTGCTTTGTTTTCAGCGTATTACAATATTGAATGAATCCTTTCTAAGAAAAGAGGGTGGTGCACAGGAGAGAGATTTCCTTCCTCACTTTGGAAATCAGGGATCTTCAACAGCTTGGTCATTTATGTAAAGGCACAACTGCGCCTGTGCGTCATGAACAAAAACGTTGCTTTTAACAAAATATAATTACATTACATGTCATTTAGCAGACGCTTTTATCCAAAGCGACGTACAATAAGTGCATTTCAACCATAGGAATACAAACCCAAAGAACAACAAACAACAAAGTACTTTCAACCAAAGAAAGCCGATTTACAACTTGTTACAGATAAGAGCCATTATAAGTACAATTTAAGTGCTGCAATTTGTTAGTGTTTAGTCAAATTGCAGTCTGAAAAGATATGTATTTAGTGTACGGCGAAAGATGTAGAGGCTCTCTGCGGTGCTGATGTCATCAGAGAGTTCGTTCCACCATTTCGGAGCAATTAATTTAATTTCCCATTTCCAGTACATTTCTCTCTGTCTACTCATCCCCTGTTTACTTTTCAGTCCATCTCTACACTTTTCCACCCTTCTCTGCCGCGTTTTAATTATCTCCTCTTCTTACTCACTTCTTCCTGCCTTTCCCCTCCTCCACTGAGAATGAGGTCATTGTTCTTCAAACGTAAGTGACGATGCTAATTGGAACAAAGCCCACTGAAATACACACGCAGGTGTCAATCCAGAAGAACTTAAACTGAAGCAGACAGCAGACGTGACGAGAAGAGAATATCGGGGAACCGATAGGAGAAGAGTGAAGTGTAGAGTGAATTATTGCCACGTGTGGTTCAGCAGTTGAGTGTCGACAGTGTGCGTGTGTGTGTGTGTGTGTGTGTGTGGTGTACGAGTGGTTGGTGGTGGAGGTGCTGGTGTGAGGCCATAGAGGCAGAAGGAGTGAGTGTAGAGGGATGATGACTGAACAGAGATTGTAACTCCTAACTTCACAAGCTGGTGTAACATTCCTTTAGTGGTGCCATTAAATCCCAACAACTGTTATGTTTTGCTATTTCAAATCCAGTGTGTGAGTTTATCTAGAGCTGGCCTTTAAATAGATCCGGACACTGAGTCTGTCTCTCTTCATCAGTCCTCGCACAGGGAAAAGTGCTGTGGGTAGGTGTGTGTGTGTGTGTGTGTGTGTGTGTGTGTGTGTGTGTGTGTGTGTGTGTGTGTGTGCGTGTAAGCTCCATAGCACCGTATCTGTGTGTGATCCTGCCCATTCCTTATCCACTGCCTCCCACCAGTATCTCCACACTGGACTGGACAGGCCCTTCAGCTGGGTATGACCTCACACAAAATCCTAAAAGAAGCTTTGAAGCTGACCAGACCAATGGAACAACATGTAGTAAAAGTAGCGCTGTTTTGCTGCTAGACTGTGAGTCATTTCAAATTAACGAGAGAAAATGTCAAGTATGTTAGAATGATCTGCGATTGTTTCAAAGATTTTGTTTTCATCCGTTTTTTTGTCCATCAAGGCAGGCTACATATCCCCAAATCTGTGTTGGAATTGAAGCGTTTTATATAGGTATTTTTTTTCTTCTTCTGCCACAGATAAATATTGTTGGACAGAAAGACTGAGGTTATGGGTCAACTATGGTTGTCCTGAAATAGGCCCTTCTTTCTGTTCTCAATACAGACTTGACTGGAGCCTCACATTCAGGTCAATACCTCCTAGCGTTTTAACCTGGATATTGGAACATGGATATTCTGGTTTGTATGTGGTTTTAAATACACTTTCCTGTTGCTAAATCTGTGAAAATATGTTGACAAAAGCAACAATAAGGAGAAATAGGGATATTTGATATAATTAACAAAGACTCTAAATCAGAATACCATTAAAAAAATGCATTTACATGCAACACAGCTGCTGTGTTTCCTGTTGTAACACAGCAAAAAACAGGCACATTTTATAGCAGCCTACTTTCGAACCATAACACACAGCAAGGTACCGATACCCTGAGGACTCTTAGAGGCGGACCATGAGAGGAAACAGGCACGTTAGGCCAAGGAGAAACGTTGTGAAGGCCAACAGCACTGCATCCAAACCCAACAGAGCCCAGCGGCGTTGGGAGTAGCCCTCCTCTAACTCACTCACTCCACAGAGAGAGTAGTAACGGCTCAGTCCTGAATAAATAAGGGTTGGACCACCTAAACTTAAATGTGTGTATAAATAAAATAGAAGGCGCAGACTCAGGGAAAACAAAGCCACTGTAAATATTTTAGTATGTATGGTTTGGGAATGACAAAAAAACTAAAAGCGAGGAAATCGTATGCAATACATGGACGTTTTTACGACAACAAAGAAGAAGAGGTATACTGCACTTAATCATGTATCTGGTCACATGCTAAAGTTCACATCATTTAATAAATGGACTACGTGCTTTTACGGCTTACCATTCTTCTTAGATGTTTTTCAAAGGCCATAAAAGTAACTTTATGTAACATTCCATTCATTATCTTTAAGGTAGAGGATGTCTTTTTTTAAGTGCAACATTAAGGTTTTAGGAGTAAGTAAGTCTGACTTGGCTGAACACTCTGGAGACCGTGGGCAGTAAAATAAGTTGATGGGAGGACAGGAATCCTGTGTTGTCTTTTGAAATGTAATTTAAACTTTTACAGCTCGGTTTTATAGCAGACTGACCGAGAAGTAAAAAACTTTACAGCCAAACAGCTCACATGGAGGTGCTATGAGAGACGGAGGCGTAGCGGAAAGGGCTCCCACAAACACATTGCTGCCATGTGATCACACACCCAAGTACCAACATACAATATTTACACAACCTGGCGGGTTTAAACCCCTTTTCACCAAGTGTTAATGGCTCTTGACCTGGTAATGGGAAGTCATACCTCTGTGAACGCTTCGTGACGCAACGTGATCCACATGGCTTACAAGATTTAAAAGTGCAGTTAAATAAACAAAGAACTCCACGGACCTGAATCGGAATGTGTGGCCATCCTGTTTGTTTTAAATGACGTACGAGGCATCTCAAAATAGAGCTTTTTCTCACGCTGCAGCCAATGGACCAAAAAAGCTACGACAATCTTTACCGGAACCATGAAACCAGAAGAGAAACATTATACACATCTCCAGCGCAGAGCTGGCCTGATCAAACAAAAGCCGTGTCGGTGCCGCCAAACTCATTTAAAGTATTTCCTCATTTTAGGTTTTTGGGGTGTCTGACACAGCAAGGGGTCAAACACGACACCACCAAAGCCCTGGTGTGATTTCATGAGACTCGGATGAAGAGTGCATTGTTTCAAAAAGGGTCCATGTCACACGGAGTCTAGGAATCGCTAGTAGGAAGGTGCTGGGGCTCTGTAGGGGAAACCAGTGGTGCAGGGGCCCCAAACGGGACATCTACAGAACAGATTCAGGATGAACGAGACTTCAGTGCTGCGGTTTTGTTAGAGCGGGCTTGCTACATGAACTATGGGTGTTTCCGGCAGAAAAATGAACAGTGAAAAAAAAAGAAGGCTACACTTAACGTTTAATGTGAGTTAGAGAACCCGATAGGGAGTCGTATTTTCTTCTCTGTGCAGTTTTTGTTGCTGCTAACAGTCAACACAATAAATCAGAGAGCAATCCAGACTGGGAGAGACAGCGCTCCAGCTGGATGCAACTGTCCAACTCTGTTTTTGTTTACTTGCTCCATTTCTAATATTTCTCTCTCTAGTTCTTGCGCAAATACACAAACAAACACATGCTCACAGCTTATACTGCAACTCTGTCTTACACCCTGACTGTCATCAGCAGCTCAGTGCTAGTGAAATCTAGCTTCTTGTTCTTCTCTTCTAATTAGTCCAGTTGATTCTTTGTTCTGTTCCCACGGCCCGTTTCTGGAATCCTTCGCCATCGCTGGCTGGCTTCACGATGAGGGCTCTTGCCTCGTCTAAGATGTATTTGGCAAATAACAGAGAGAAATAAAAAGTTAAAAAAAAACACAGAGACAGATGAGTTTAACACAATGTTCTTGGCCCCGGAACATCTACGGCTACGTTCACCATATGTTAATGGGATTTCTGTTTCCTTTGGCAAAAACAACAGACTAGCAGGAGACAGGCAGACACAGGTGTGTTTATCTGCAGCTGCGTTGTCTTTCTACTGGGATATAAGTGGCAAATACTAAAAGCTCAGTCAAAGATGGTCATCGGTTTTAAATGATCTTTGGCAAATACTATTGTCCAGTGAAAGACAGAGACAGGTGAACATATTTCAGCATCCGTGGCTTTGGAACATTTTTGGCAAGTATCAGAGCCGAGTGACAGTGGCAGCTGAGCGTTGGTCTGTGAGTACAGAGGATCGGCAAAGGGTTTTTGGATTTACTGCTTCAGCACCAGTCTCTGGATTTCTGACGGACCCAGAACGATTCTACACTTAGACCACATTTGACGAGTTTCATTAGGCTTATTTTATTTTTTTTGTATTGAAACCAAAGCATGGGCCGCATGTAGATTAGTGTGATGTATGCTGTTGGTAAAGCCAGGCTCAACAATATATAAATATATCAGCATGCCGAACATAACCTCAGAGCTCTATGGTCAACCGATGAGGTCCATCAGTCCTCTGACTGATCCAAATCACATTTACCCAACCAAGCACATGTTCTGCAGTCAGAGGAATAGAGCGCAATGGTGAACAACAGGTCATGAGTTCTGGTTCCTGCTTTTTGATAAAAGACATAACACGTAGCTGCTCGTAGCATAATTGATCCCCTCACAGACAGGGGCTACCCTAGCGTTGGTTTTTAATGTCTTAATATCTTTTCTTCACTTAGAAGATTCTGCTGCTGCTTCCCACCTCTACATGCCCCCTCTTGGAAAACCGCCTGCTTTGCTTTACTCTGAAACACTTCAGCAGGCCAAATGTGTTCCAGTGTAGTTGAATTAACCCTGGTATCTCTGTTGAAAAGTGGGAATCCAATTATCTCCATCCTTCAAACCAAAGGGGGTTCAAACACGCTGTTCCAGTTACACACTGGCCAGTTCCAAGTAGACATGCGGTCCATCCTGGATTTCATTTCAGCCAGGCTAAAAAAAGGCAATAGATCATTTAATTAAAGTATTAGTCTAAAGCAAATGACCCATTTTGATTTCATTGCAAGGATAACAAACTTAAAGAGAAAAAGACCTGAACCTCTGTGCAGAACGAAGTTTGAGGATCTCAATGATCTTTATTTAGAGATCACGATGAAAACAAAAGTCGAACTTATACCCCAACAGAGCATGTTATTCTTATTTGCTCAAGAACCAGAGCCAACTTCTGGACTCAAAATAACTCCAGCAGCTGCCACAGGATCTGTGCGTATACCATTCCACATTGTTCTCAGGGTCTCACTTTCATTTTGTATGAATGTAGTGTGTGTATGTTTGTGCAAAATGCTGAGTTAAGCTTAACTTCCCAGTGATACGGGTGTGTGTATCTGTGTGTGTGTCTGTCTATAAATCAGTGCCAAGTGTCTATAAATAAATAAATGTATTTCATATTTATGTATTTATTCATGTATCTATGTATTTATTCATTTATTTAATTATGGCTAAAACGGCATTCCATAAGAATCAGCCTATTAAAAACCTTAATTATCCTCTCTGAGATCCCTTTTTTCAAAGTGGGCATTGATTTGCAGCGCTGCCTGATGTGCCAACAGTGCACACTGTATGTAGGTGAGTGCATCAGGTTAACTGCATCCGGTTTGGCCTTTTGAGCTGTCCCGTACCCGTTGACATCTTGAGATTGTGTCATCACTTGTGAAAGCGCTCAAACACACACATGCTGAAAACAGGCCCTTTAAAATAGCTCAACTTTTGGGAATAAAGCAAGCAAGACACAGACACAGGCAGCTGAAGTGCATAACAGTGAAATGCAAAGGGGGTTTTGTAGAGGCAAGGGTTGATTGATTGTAATGAGCAGCTTAATACTTTAATGTATCTCTAAAGATAATAATGACATCGCTTAAGAGGCTGAATAAAGTGTTGAAAGCTTGTTATTGCACTACAGGCAGACTGACAAAGTCCTCTGCTGAGGGAAACAACTTGCCTCTGAGTTTGAGGCTCCTCAGCGATGACCTTAATCTTTACTTAAGATCTTATGCTGTTCTTTCTCAATGTCAGCTTCCAACTTTCCCTTTTTTGTCCCTTTGCTGCCTTTTCTCTCTACTTAATTTTTGTCAAAATTCTCTCTGCCAATCTTTTCTAATCTCTTGAACCACATCCTCCTCTAACTTAATTCTGGAATGGAATTAAATTAACGTTGGTACGTGATAATTCAACTGGTAACCATAGTATTCACATTCATGCATTAGCCTGACTAATTTGCAGGCAATATATCCCAGTACTATTCCAGTTGTAGTTCTTCCTGGAGAAACAACTTTATTGAACAGGTTTTCCTTGTCTCGTTCACACATCTGCTGTCCATCTCTTCTCCCATCACTTGTTTATTTGGAAAAGGATAACAACCTGTCTGCTTTGGAAATACACACTCACAGACACCGCATAAATTGTTAACGTTTCTCTGTATCTTCTCACTGTTATCATTCCTGTTGCTATATGACCCAGTGACAAACCCAATCAAAATGTGCAGTAAGGAAAAACTGAAAGAGTTGACGCCTTTAAAAATGGAAAGGTGCGACAAGATTGGTTCTTTCCATTACGTGTGTAAATCTATTAAAGTCCAGATGTGACCTGTGCATGACTCTTTTTGAATATACGGCACAGAATGTGCAAACATAAAGAAAGCTTAAAAGTCTGATCCTATTTCTTTTTGTGAATGGAGTCAGGAGAAGATAATCTGGACCTTAAGGTTTCCTATACAGCAGAAGCTAGAGCCGGGTATCCCCAAAGCAACAGCCTGCTCACACTGCCTAAACAATGTAATTCTTACACTTACTGAAAGAAAGCTTTTCCATGTGCTTCCAAAGAGGAATGAATCAACCCTTGAAGGGGCGATTTCTGCCTCAGATACAGAGCGATGCAGAACAGATCAACTCTTTAGTTACCTAATTGAAAACAAAGGTCATCTGGGACTAAATCGCTGAATCACTTTCTTTACAGAGTTAGATGAATAGACAGGTTTGTTTAGATCCACCAACCATCGACTAAATCCTGTAATAAACCACATTTGTTTCATTTGTACAAACAATGAACTGTGAAAACAACAGGTTTCGGTTTTTCAGAATGTAGGTACTTGACTATTTTTCGGTTGGCTTCCTTGGGCAGATGTTTTTTTTACCTGTGGACTGTGTCATAACATTTAACAGACAGGTGGTTTCAATCCTTTAATCTCTTTTTTTGCAGAGAAAGCGAGTCAGCCTATTACCCAAACTCTTCCTTTAACAGAAGATATATTGTTTTCCAATCGTAATAATAAAATAAGGTTTGACAGGTTTGAGTTTTGAGTCTTGCAGAGAGCCACGCTCATATCAACCTCTTTCACTATGTGCCAAACGTTAGATGAAGCACAGAAATCTTGAATCCATTAGTTGTCTCATCCAAATGTCTAATGCAGCTTTGGCGATAGAAATTATGAAATCAGACACATGTGTGTAAGTATTATTCCACTGAGTAAATCCTGAGCCTGACGACCCTTTGGTCAAAACGAATCACCATAATAATCGATAAGTAAGATACTTTTTTTTAATGTTTTTGATGTTGGCTTTTTTGTGAATTTGGAACAGCTTAAACGGTATGAATCAAAGAAAATGATATATAGCGTCCACATTGTTGTCAGCCAAACATGGTTGACTTTCTTCAGATCAAAAACTTTTGTAATCCCTCCAAATATGCACTTCCACTTTGACAGTTAAATCCTCCATTGATGAGCCAATTGGTGTTGTTGTTCTAAGGCCTATTTCACTCACCATAAAGAATTAAGTTTGATCATGGGTCTCTTTTGCAGGAGCCCACACACTGATCGTAAATTACTCTAAGCTCTTGTTATCTGCAACTCAACCCCAAACATCTTTGGTTCTGTCATCATTTGACCACAAACAGGACAGGACATGCTCAGATCGCCCTGAACGAGGGAAGCAGTGAAAAAAAGAGGAAATTCAGGTCGGAAGGACGGATCGCAAAATCCAGTGACAGACAAAGAGACAAATCAAAACACACAGAAGGAAAAGAAAACTGAGCATTTTAATACTTCAGCTAAGTCAAATTTGATTTCATCTGCGCCTTTTTTATGGTCTTGTATCCGAAAAGAACAAGTGTAGGGGCCCCTGAGCATTTTTGTTTAAATGAAAACACATGCGCGCCTGCAGGTGCTGCCAAAGAACCAGACAATCCAAACCACATGAGAACCAAGACACACACGCGCACAGACAAACACACACACAAGTGCTAGTTGTAAATCAGATCCACTGTACGACAGGATTCCCCCAAATAGAGAGGAGTAGGCCTTTCTGGAAGCAGGGGGGTGCTCTAGCTGTGATTTCAGTTATTCATCCTTCCTTCAGGGACGGGATATCAGGCAGAACTGATGGTGTTGCTGCTTTGGTGAAGAGTAACTCTTACAACAACAGTGAGCATCTGCCTGTATGCAGGAAGTAGGAGTGCAAAGGGGAAGCATGGAATTCCAAATTTCCAGCCAAACGGGTAATTTGGGAGTGTTTGTGAAGGGAATTTACTGCTGTTGTCATGGAGATCAATGGCTTCCCACTTACCTGTACATATTCAATCATTCTAAGCTACACACACACACACACACACACACAAACACACACACACACACAGACGTATGTGAGCTTGCGGCTTACTTCTTTAGGTTGAGGCTGAGGTTTCCACTGCAGCTCTTGATCTTGTTCTGGGCCTCCAGGTGGTTCATGCCCTCCGTGGCGATGCCGTCAATAGACAGAACCGTGTCTCCGATACCCATCCCCCCTTTGGCCGCCTTTCCACCGTCTGTTAGCTTCAGAGAAACGAAACAGATGCAATTATCGACATAACTCACCAACATCCGAGTCGGGATAATTAAAGAACACACTCGCTGTGTATTTATCACAAGACGTATGGATGCATTCGGTAGCAGAAGTCTTTGGGCAAAGCTGATGAAAGACTTAATCCTCCACCGCATGTCGGTGGTTCTACTGCACATTCACTGATGCGTGTCTAATAGCAGGAGTCTGAGTTACCTTTGTTCCTACTTTATGACCGTCCGTCAAACTGGGCTTACAGCTTGTTAAGAGAAAAGAGAAAGATTCAAAATGTCTCTTATCCACAGCGTGTGTGGGAGGAACGATCGCAGCCATAACGCAGTCATTGTGTCCAAGGGATCCACCATGTAGCCATGTTCTGTTGGCGTGTTGTTTGATGAGAACTCTCACACTCACCATCAGCAGTGTGACTGAGAGGTTGTTACAAGCTAAGCTCATTTTGAAGCTCACTTAAGAGGCCAGTAAAAAGCAATAGGCCATTATACTCGGTACACATGCAGTTAAAAAGGTGACAAATAGCTAATGGTGCAAAGCTGTGAGTTGCAGACACATAGCGGTTTCATTGGCTCTGAGGTGACAGCCATTACGAGGCAGACATATCTTAGTTTGCACACGTCATAAAATAGTTATGCTCTCCGCGCGTTCACTATAGTCTGAGATTCTGAGGTATGCCTCGAATATCTGTCTCCAAACAAAGTTAAATTGCTGCACTTCCAGCTGGTTAACTTGACCCAGATTCAAGCCACGCAGAGGAATGCTCAATGAACAACAGGGCTCGAATGTGTGGAAATTATGTTTTGTGTCAATTATGCTCTTGACAGATTTGGTAAATATGTAACTTTACTCCTACTGGGGGAGCAAGAAAAATTTTTTCCACACCCATAACTGCTGTTCAATGTTGAAACCACTTATGTGGAGCCCACGCCGAGTTAAACCCCATTACATTTGTAATAGTGTTCTTTTTTATGTGTTGAAACTCACCAGGTTGTACGAGCCATTTGAGTACATTTATACCGACTATTTCTAAATGATGTAAGTGTTGGTGACACAAATATAATGTTGTCATCGGTAGAAAAACAAACAGGAGAAACTGTTTCAGTCTTGCATGAATATAATGTAAGGACACTGTTTTATTGTGTTTCTAGTAGCTGACTTTCAGACCTGCAATACTGTTTCGGGCTCCTTTCATTTTTCTCTTTTTATTACCGTCTTGAACTCCCCGTCACCAACAAACAGGACAATACATTGGTGGCAGAATGTGTCACATAAACCAGAGACATTTTATCCAGCAGGCTGAGGGAGGACCGGGACCCATTTGGATGTTACGCTCAGTATCTCTTGTCTTCTGATGACACTAAAGCACATATCCAAGTCTAATGCGATGGTCTCATTTCAACCTAAAACAAAATACATTGTTGTCATTCAGATTTTTCCAACCAAAATCTTAAGTGTGTTTCTTATACTGACAGCAGTAAACAGTAACAGTAAAAAAAAAAGCGCTCAGAAGATATTGAAGTCTGTGGAGAACAAAAACGCAGCTGCAGCTTTGGACCATTCAGGACCATTCTTGGTCAGAAAGGGTCGTCCACATGTGACCAACAGAGAGTGAGGTCATTCGTTTCTTCTTTTGACACACACACACACACACACACACACTGACAGACACACCACTTCACTGAACACACACACACACACACCCCCCCCCCCCCCCCCCCCCCACATGCATCACTTCAAGTGCAGCCATTGTTTTTCTGCTGAATGAAAAGCGACAGTAGGGAGGTGTGATGTGGGTTCAGTCCTCCTGGGTGTGTTCTGTGTCCTTGTCCTCGGCCTCTCTCTTTGTCTCTCGCCGCTCTCACACAAAGACAGACAGACACCGGCGGGCCTAATTAAAGAGGCTCTGCACCCGGATTAGTGTGAAGGCTCTGTGGCCCCAACCTTTTATAGTCATATTAGCCCAGCACACACACACACACACACACACACACACACACACAACTTCACTCATCGCCGCTCACAGGGCAGGAAGAAGAGAGTAACGAGGGATCGACTTGAAACTGAAACGGAAGGCAGAAACAGAAGGGAAGGAGAACAGAAATGCTGAATCAGTGGGTTCTGTCTTCTCTGCGCATTGTTGCCAATTTCCAGGGGTGTGTTCATGTTGACCACTGGGGGACCACTGTCAGGGACAAAATAGTCAATTATATGTTTCAAACTTTGCATCAATATAACCTGCATCCATCCCAGAGAGTTCAAGCAATTGTGAACAACGGCCCGTATAATTAACAGAGAGTGAAAATGTTTGTGTTATTTGAGTATCTAAAACTGCTTTAATCTATAGTTAAAGAAGGTTTCGGAGCTTAAGGTCGTTTCTATTTTCATATCAACGGCAGGACAAGAAGCTATTGAGGAGGTCAGAAACAAAAATATCAATTACGCATTTAATGCAGTACAGCATCTACATTAATACTCTCCGACAGCAGCCGAACTCAGGTACCAATGTGCAGGGGCCTCCGTCAACAGCACAACACAAATAACCTTCTGAATACAAACATCCCAACACTGGACAACACATGAGAAACGTGATTCAACGGTACAGGAATGCTCTAATATCCTGTCAGAGTTGAGAGTTGATCTCCGTTTGACAAAGGTGACTAAAGTTGCCACAGAAGCTTGCATTAAAATCCCTCTTCACAAAATCAGCTGACAATAATAGAGATTTTCTCGACGGATTCAATTTCTATGTGTAATGCAAAAGTAGAATTTAGGTGCAGCATCAAGATTGAAGACTGCAGATTAAGCTTTTTCTATTTTTTTCTGGAAGTTAGGTTAGATTTAAGAGCTAAAAGGAAAGTGTACATTGTACTCATACATTTACTCATTAATCAGGTATTTAGAAACCAAGTGAAAGAGTTCATATTTGCATCCAAACACTCCAACGAATGAGAAAAACACATGCAGCGTGTTAAAGTCCTTTCAAATGAACCATTATGCTTTCAGCAATGTCGGTTTTCAACACGTACGCTGTCTAACTTAAGTGCTCTGAACACATAGTAATAAGTGTTAGCTGGGCTGCTGAAACACTGTTCTGGGTTGAACAAACACTGACCAGTTTGAGTGCTTTGAACAATGGCTGCTTTCAGCACAAGGAGTGACAGATTGAAGCACTAAAAGCAGAAGACCCGAGTACCCAGATTGTTTCTCATGACACAGAAATCCACAAAAGCGACTACCATATGCCGGTCCTTCGTATTAAGTACAGGCTTAAAGGGGCCCTTTGGAGTTTTATTGTAGGCAAGGTTTCTGTGTTACTCATCAAAACAAATTGTGTATTTGTGAGGTCTAAAAAAAGTATTGAATGCATTTACTTCCTCATAAAACATTTGCATTTTTTGAAAGCACATTTAGTCTTCTTCTTCCCTGCTTTTGGTGGGACATTACTGTGTTTTATGGAATTTTATTCAAACTTGTAGGTTAGTGGAATTATGTCCCACAAATGGCAGGAATGCATAGTATAGTATGTCTGTTTAGCTAATCGAAGGGTCAAAAACTATATAACTATATTTACTCTATGAGAGTTTTTAGATTTGTCAGATCAAGAAAAAGTAATCACCAACAGAATAAACTGACTCACTGATGACGGGATGTTTCCTTCACATGGAAATGAGGTGGAGGAGTTCCAGTGACAGTTTTACATATGTAACAGAGGACTGTATTTTTATACACTCCGTACAAGAATCAAGAAATCCAAATGACATTTTAACTGCACTTTGTAAACAAGAAACGAACAAACCAGCCCTCATGGTCGGACTCAATGATGTGATTGTAACGGCACTGTGTCGGCGACGCTGCTGAGCACACACTCAGTAACACGGCCGTCGTAGCACAAGTGTGGATTGTTCTTATTCCATATGAACCCATCGGTGGAACACACTTACGGGGGCTGTGGTCCGTTTCGAGTTACAGAGTTAAATCGTGTTTAACTTATAATATGTTCTAATTAGAATGATGTAAGTCAAACCATTGATATGAGTGCAAATTACTTATTATTACTCTGTATGTTTTCAATCAACATGGAGACTGTAGGAAACCTGGTGGAATGTTTAATAAGGTGTGAATAACAAGGGGGTTTTTGGTCTATGGGGCCGTTGAAAGAAGCCACGTTGCAAACACAGCAGTGCCTACAAGCTTCCTGAAATGAACCAAATTGCCAACTTTGTCTTCTATTCTATACTACTTCTATTATTCTCTATGCCAGTAGGAATGAGACTTGCACTGAACAACAAACAAAGCATCAAGACCAAATACCCAAAAGCCAAACAGAAAAGAGGAAAGCTGCAGCTGTTTTCCTTCTACCGAACTGAAGGGCTTCTATCAGTTTGTGCAACAATATCATTGTGAATACACATGATACCAGAAGTGAGGCCTGGATCCTGAGAGGAAAGCACAGGAGACATGGACAGATTAGCAGCTACTGTGGAAAATAAATTATAACCACATTAAACAATAGGGATTCAAGTCGTTTCATTGGGATTTGACTGGAGGGGACGTTTGGAACTGGCTCGGCTCCTTTGTCACTGTTGTAAAAGTTTTCTGGCCTCAAATTGTTCTGTTCCTTCCAGTTATACTAAAGCAGCTCCCTTCAAAAAACATCTCTCAAAGGATAATTGTTTCAGTGTATTTTATTACTGTGTCATTCAATTGATTGGTTTGTTTGTTAGGTCTTTTCATGTACTTTAGTAAGATTGTGTGAGCCTGAATAAAAAACCGTTTCAACAGATTCACAGTGTGATTTTTCCATTTAATCATTGGTTTCTGTATCGCATGTGTGACAGTGTTGGGGCTCTTCACGATGGATCAGTGAGTCCATTACCGGTGAAGACGTAAATGTGAGGTCCCCAGCTGGACCAGATGTCAACTGTCAACATACAATACAGAGCAATCCTCTTCTTTTCTGTCCACTCAACGCTGCAACAATGATACCAAACATTACAAATCCTCACAGGTAGCTAGTAATGATAAGAAATGTGTGACATATTAAAAAAAAGCACAAAAATGGAACGTAACATCAGATCTCGTAATAGTGTGAGGGTGTAGGATGAATTATCCCGCTGCTGCAACGCAGTTGGGGCGGTTACGTTGTCCAAATACAAAACGTGTGTGCCAACAAGTGCACACACCAGCCCTGACAGGTTGGACTGTGGGAGAGGAAATGGTAAGTTGTTGGTTCTGGCTCTGGCTCTATCTTACCGCGATAGATAAATGCTCAGAGGAAAACACGAGGCCTGTTTCATTAAGATAGCTTTAGGTAATTTAAGTCACATGGAGGAGCTGTCAAAGACTATGTTTAGAACTGAACAGAAACTAAACAGTCTTTGAAATCCGCCCATCAATCTGGTCAGTTGTTATCATCGCCTGTTGACACGGGGCAGGCAGGAGGCAGCGAACGCCCAGTTCCAAGAAATGCATTCTTCCTCGAAAAGGTAATTGTGTAGATTATTGTTCCAGTCATCTGGCTGTCTTCACAGCACAAACTCTATCTCCTGTGATTAACAATCCTCTACGTCCAGCTTAGCGGACAGCTCTGGAGGAAGGATTCATGCAGTGAAGACAGATGGAGGCATTATTATCCACCCTTCCTGGCATAATGTTGCCTTTTTCTTTCTTCTTGGGAGTCTCTAAAATACCCAAGAAGCACTGTGGTCAATGTTCGGCCTGGACCCTGAAGCTCTTAGCACAGCGGTACGGATTCACGATCAATTTGCCTCGTGAGTAGTTGCAGTAGCAAGGAGCTGACCTGAGGAATGACCCTTCTATTTTAAGTATCTTAATGCATTCGCTCCTCTGCGCTGCCTTCACTTAAATTATTTTTAACAGTGGATCCGGTAAGTGCACCGCCCTCCGAAAGGTCTAAATATTGATTCACCGTGTTTCAAATATTACTGAGAGGGGGCCGCTTTTTTCTGTCTCCAAGCAAGACCGACCTGTGCTTGAAAATCCTTTGATCCTTGAGTGGGTTTCGGGATAAATGTTTAATGGGGATTTACCGGAGTACATCTGCAGGCAATTTTCTACAAAACGTTTTTAGCAGCTAAGCATCTATTTCATGATTGCTTCACTGAAAGGAAACGTATTAGCGTAGTCTGATGTGTATTGCTGCAATTCTGTAACTACTACAGCTCACACTTCCATTGCGCTCTTTAGGCCAGAAAAAACTCAGTAGAAGAACACCAGTATCCAGCAGTTTTGCTGAACAGTACCAGAATAATGTGTAATACCCTACTGAATTAATGCAGGTTATCAATAAATATATGAGACTAAAACCCCACTCTCTTAGTCTGTCTGCTTTTGCAAAAATCTTTGTTTCCCTACTCCAAAGATTTCCTTTTATGGACCACGTCAAACTGGGTTTCTTTGGTAAAACCTTTCATTGGCACTTTGAGAGGCACTATAGAGAATATTGGCCTGTTATTAAACACCCTTTATATACTGTAAAAAAAACAGCAGTTACCGGGCAGAGCTCAGGACTCGCAGTTACACCTTTACTCGACCCTCGGTGCAATGTGATAATGCCTTGGCTTTGACTTATGCCGTAAACAACACACACAGTCTTGTCTGTATACATGCAGAGCTTAGCAACAGCAGCCGTGAGGCGTGAAGTGTGGTTTGGCACTTATTACCACTTTGTGGAACCAACTCTGTGGTTGGACTGGCAGAGAGCAACATGTGTGTGTGTGTGTGTGTGTGTGTGTGTGTGTGTGGAGCACACGGCAGCACTGCCTTTATCCACATGACATGTATTTAATATGGAGAATAGGATGAGTGTCACACAGCTGGGAGCCAATCCAATAGCATTTGGAGACCTTAACCTTCTAAACAAGCTGGTGAGTTGGGATGTTATGGGAGGGTAGAACTTGTGCCGAAGCTCTTGTTTACACCTTTTGATGCACAATCAAGCAACCAGTAGTTGAGATTTCAAATTTGGCTGATTGATTAAATATAAATTGCTGGAATCTTTGATACGTTGATTCTAATCCTGAATTACCTTAAAGTATTAAGACACACTCATAATCTATACTATCAACCAACGGTCCACTTTATAGTCTGAAGGAGATCATACAAACACATGTCCTGAATAGACCATATATCTGTCACAGTTTATTCACTGCTAACTTCTCCAATGTGATCACAGCCATTTATTTTCGATCTATCACGACATCATTTTTTATCGAAACAGTTTTTTCATGTAGAATCGCAACGATTGAATGATTGAACGTTGATGATTCCGTAAACAACTGTTGTTTGAGTTTCATTTTTTTCTCTCCGCAACTCAGATGGAGCCTCCCACAGGTTTGAGTTCGGGCATACAGTCCCAGACTCAAACACACGCACACAGACACACAACTGCGGTCAGAATCCACATGGCTTCAGTTAGTGGGAAAAGTATCACATCCAAAGTATTAACACAAACATGGCAACCCAAAGCAGCCCCAAAGGGGATTGGCACAGGACCTGGCAAGCCGTCCATCATCAGTCTCAAGTTGCCGTTAGTCTGTCCACGGCCAGTTCTCGTGACGTGTGTGCGTGTGAATACACTGGAATTGTGCTCGTGGTTGTCGCACATGCGGGCTAAACTGTTCTCGGTGTGTGCACGTGAAGCTTCACTGTCCAAGCAGAACGGATCGGAAGCTCGAGCGGGATTATCCGTTTCAGAATCACAGTTTAGTTAAAGTGTGAATGACCCGCGGACTGGGAGCAACAAGAGGTGACGTTGGGAGTAGACACAGAAAGTGCTCATCTTTTTTAATCATTCATAGGCCATGGGGCATTGCTGGGACGTCATTCTCCAGCTGTGACAGAAGAGTCTGGAGATATAACAGGACATGTGCTTTCAACGGCGTTGCACACTACGTGTCGGGTAGATGTATGATCACGGGTTTAAGCGTGTTTTAGTCTTACCCTGGAGATGGTGAGGGGCATGTTGAAGTCCTTGCCTCCCTGCAGCCTGAAGCCCCAAGGGGCCGGGCCTAAGAGCATGACGCTGTAGTTGCTGCTCATGGTCTCCTCGGGTGATGTCAAATGCGCCGACGAGTGATGATGCTGACGGCGTAAAATGTGCTGTGGCGGGATGGTGATGATGTCAGAGGGTTTTGGTGACTGGTTGAGGATTTGGGTGATGTTGCAAGATCTGAGGGAAGATATGAAATGTGTTAGATTTGTCATTGTATGGTATATAAATGACAAGAAAAACGTTCTGATAAATGACAAAAAATAGATCAAGAGACTAATACAAATTGAGGATGTGGAATGCAAAAGGTAAAAGTACAGTTTATACAGCAACTTAGAATAAACGCAAAAGAAAAACACATATTCAACAAACCGTTCATTATTTATGTTATTATGCATCATGGATGCACACATAAACACGTGTACATGCAAACAATACTTGAATATGCTGGAGCAGTTAACTAGCCTGAAATACTCCAGGGAGGACAATTAAATGTCTAACATTGATTTGATTCTATAACTATTCTTCATATGGTTAATAAAAAAAACTGTACCTCTTTAATGGAAATTCCAGAGAGGAAAATAGTTCCTTCACAGGCAGGTAGACAATGTAATCTGTAGTTTCCCTTTGGCTATTCCCTTCCCAGCAACACACTGCATGCATGTGTGTCAGAGAGGCACAGAGGGATGCAATGCTCTTATATACCAGCTAATGATAGAGGGGAGGGGAAAGGTGGAGAAGGGGAGAGACGAAGGGGGAGGAGATAGAGGAGGGGAATCAACCAAGGGGGGAGTGGGTGAGACACAAAAGAGGAGGAGAAATAAGGGACATGATATGAAGACATGAGATTAGGGGATGGGAGGAGACAACGCTTTGAAAACCAGGGGGAGACGTAAAGGGGGGGATTAAAGAAAAGAGTGTAGGAGCAGTTCACAGAGAGAAAATCACGAGGGGAGGGAGAGAGGGGCAATTGAGAGGACAGTTTATCTTTCATCCAGATATTTTGGGAACATTGACTTAATGCTGCTGGCTGCTTGATTTAAGGTGGAACTAGGTCGCAACCTAAGGACACGTCCCAAAGGTTTTGATCAAAATGTGTCTCAGATGTCTCTCAAAAGAAATGTTCTTATCCTTAAATGATGCATTGGGGCGATTTGATAGAAGCTCAGAATGACCTTGGTCTACTGCGCTGATGCCCCAGTACGAACGTTTTAATGAAGCAGTGGATAGTCTTCTTCTGTCATGCTGATTATTTAAACATTTTGCCCCTCCCTCGTCACAAAAATCTACAGGGATAACCAATTTTAACTAATCTCCTTCCGAATATCTGTATGCTAAAGTGAGGTAAGCAGTCAAGGGCCAAAGTGCAGCAGCATCATGTCCATCTTGCTTCTCAGTGCTCTTATTACTTAGCGGTACATCCATAGAGCAGGCAGTTCTTCCCCTTACTCTGTAACCCCCCGCCCCCCTTTCAGCTCAGACAGAGCAATATTGACTTTAGACTGATACCCCAGTGGCTCGATTAAAGATTAAAGATTCCTTTCTTTGGCCCTGATCAAACCCTCTCACTCACTTTCACACTCACACAAACATTCCCAGTGTGAAGAGATTAAATGCACAAAGTCGCACACATAAACACAGGATGCTCTTCATTAACCTGCTAATGGACGTTCCCACAGCGAGTCAACTGCACTCTTCTCCAGCAAAGCCAGGTTTAACAACAACCCAGCACACGCTGGGCGGAGCAGAGATGGTGGAATCATTACTCCCGCTTCCTCTGCAGAGCCGAAGGGGGTAAGTGTGCGAAATGCACAGAGTTTGTTGAAAGCTGTGGCTTAGTAGCTGCTCATGACTGTTGTGAAAAGGACAAACCACATCTTTGTACATGGAGAAGACAGACAGGGTTGACGGGTGACTCCTGGTTAGCACACCTTCAGAGGTTACCTTTAAGTGTAGTAACCAGATTAGACCCAGCAGGCCATCCTGTTAAATGAATCAAAAATACACTCCTGGTTAGCTACTATATCATACGTTCCTTCCGTCTGTACATTAGGTCCCACGCTTAACATTGCTATGCCTAAGGTCAGGCATATTCAGGGTAAACAGAGCTCAGCAAGAAAACTAAGGGTTAGCAAGGTATGTGGGATCTTTGGTTCATGGCTCTCTTGTAGGCCGGCCATGTCAACATGGTAACTGTAGTGCACAAATAACCTCAGTCAAATGGTTGAAGGAGGGACTTTGAGAAGGTCTTTATGGTTGATATGATTGTGTAATTAGGTGACACAAATAATGTTAGTGTCTGGTGTCATCCAGCATTATATTCTAATAGATCTGTGTCTGCAAGGATACTGCTGCTATGCTCCAACCGTATTTGCTGAGGTCTGCTAGTATCGCAGCAAATGCTCCAAAAGCCAAACATTTTATGAGAAAGCTCTCACAGCTTGAAGGGAAAAAATGCACAGATCGTCTCCCTTAGAACAACCCCAATTTGTATACAATACTGCTACTGCTAAGGAACAGCTTAAAATAATAGATAACCCAAAACTGTTGAGTTGGGTCATTATTCAATTTCCATTTCTGTGTTTTAAGAGTGTTGGTTTGAAGTGCCATGAAGATAACTTTCTAAAATATAAACCCTACTATGGGCACACAGATGTATTTATTGCTTGTATTGTCAAGAAATTGTCAAAAACAGCCAAAACTGCGACAGAGTGAACAAAGGAGATTTGTGTTCCACAGGATAATGATTTCAAACACTAACAATAGAGAGTGTGATGTGGCTCAAAACCTCAGATTCCCTGCCTGTCCTTTGTTCTGTCAAAGGGTCTATTCCAGTCCCCATATGCTTAATGACCACAGCTTAGCCCCCAGACCAGCACACACCCTCATACACACGCACGCACACGCACACACACACACACACACACAAACACACATTGAGACAAGCCGCACCCCTTAAGGGTATAACAGTCTGCCCCTCTGAATGACATTTAATGCATCATCCATGAGAATAAAAGGGGACCCCCTTTTTCTGCCAGCTGGCCACACAGACACACACACACACACACAATCAATCTCTCTGGTGTGTACATCATAGTTTCAGGTCAAAGCTACAAACCATTGCAGCAGTTTATTATCTATATTTTGTTGAAAGGATTTTTACTCATTCAGAATATTCTAAATGAGTAAAAGTCCTTTCAACAAAAGCAGTTTATTATCTATATTTTGTTGAAAGGATTTAGTGCTACTTTCCAGCCATACAGTTGGAAAGAAACACCTACTGGAACACAGGGAATAAAGGATACCCAATAGCATGAGATTAACCATTGAATGAGGAAACAGGTCCTCAAATGAAAAAACGTATATATGGCCTGGACTTGGCTCAATTAAACCACCCCTCTGTGGGTTTTCCTCCCTTCTTGTGTTTCCCACATAAAAAAAGAAAAACAAATCGCCACCTTAACGTGGTGGAGGAGTTTGAGTGGCTGAGTGACCCTGTGACCTTCGTTGTCTGAGGCAGAAGCCCCCTGCAGGGCGGCCCGAGGACAGCAGGTCTCATGGAAGAGTCCAGACTAAGAGCGATTCAAAAACCCTGATGTTTAGCGGCCCACGAAGCACAGACACCCGGCCCGGCCCGGCCCGGGACAAACAATGTGGGCCTGCGCCACCACGTTGAGGAACGTGAAACAAAACTAAACAATAACACTAGCAGCATTGAACGGGCCTTTGCCTCGCCTTGCATGTCGGGGGGGGCAGCGGTCAGCCGGACACGTGGTCAAAAAGTGAAGAAAGAGAAGAAAAAAAAGACTGGCGCAAGCCGGGAATCATACCCGAGTCCATGGCCTCCTAATCAGAATGAACCTTACCTCTAAGCTACTGTCTTTGCTGCAATGTTACTAAAATATGCAGGATCACCTCCATTCACCCAAGTTTCACCGATAGACTGAAAGGCGGCTCGGCCCCTAATGACAGTACAAAGTAGTGTTTTGTGTCATAATAAGCCAGTAATGATCAAAAATATAATTAAGATACCACAGAGGACTCGTCACAAAACAAGTGCCTGTAATTGTTAGGTGATTATGTCTTATATTATGTAAGTTATTTTAACTAATTTAACTGAATATACAAATGTAAATTGTAAGATTTGGCATTTTTGTGGATTTTGTGGAAGTCTGCATGGAAGATAACAAAGCAAAGCTACACCGATACACTATCCTCAGAAGACTGTAGGGAGGCATTTTTGTTTAGTCAGGGATAAAAAGGATCCTTAAGTTTAGGAAATAGGCAGCACAATACAGTAGCATGATATTGCACATTATTCAGTACACAAACATTACTTCCACACACAGACAGACAAACATGTGTACGGTTATTTATAATAGGGAGAGTATTTGTTTGCCAGCCATCTAATCAGTCTGACCCTTCCAGACTGATATAAGCCTATAATCCCACATGCCACCTCTTCAATACTGCACTGTTAGAGTTAGAGGGCAGCAGTCTAGTCTTCCTCGAGGTTTAAGGGAATTCTGTTGGGATTTAGTTTGAGTTACTGTCACACATTACACACATAACTGTAACAGTTATTTTTTGGTAATGCGTCAGATATGTTCTAATGGCCGGCTTAGAGAGACCCGAAATTGACCAACACATAGACCTTTTTCACTATTTACTCTTTCTTTACATTGTTAGAGATGGATGGTGAAAGGAATTAGGTCCATGCCATATAGGATTTCTTGGAAACAATAATTCCATGGACAATCCAAAAATGAAATTTGGTCTCGATTTAATGCGATTTGAAGATACAGCCATCTCCATAATTGAGTGTACTATATATTACCACTGAAGGCCTGTGTGGAATCCAGAGATGGGCTTACTCTCTGCATCTCCTGTCTGTGCTCAGTGACCGTTTATAACTTCACACTTTCACAGTGGAAAGTATTCCTCCCTGCATACCGGCCCACCGCAGAGACAGCCATCTCACAACAACGATCTGTTCATCCTAGGAGTCAAACCGAAAAAAATGTGACTTAAGCTGCGTAGAGAGATAAACACACAAACACACACACACACACTGCTCAATCTGTCATTCGAGTCTGGGTCCAGCAAAGGGAGGTCAAATGCAAGGTTTCCTCTGAGACCTACAGTAGACGCATTTCAGAGAGCGTCCCCCACTAATGATCAGCTGTTCATAGTTGTTCCTCCCCACGTACTGTTTGGAGGCAGGGGGTCAAACACTGGAGTCGCTGAGTGCTCCTTTTGTGGAGCACCACCATCAAGCATACATATCAAAATCAAATGAGCAGATTGTCGTGAACTTTACGAAACACATTCCGGATGAACTTTGAGATTTAACTTCACAACAGCGATGACATTGAGATGAACAAAGGTGTTGTTCCTGTCCTCCTGCCTGTTAGGGTTTTGAGCTTCTAGGGCGTTGACTGCAGGTCTGTCCCCTAACGTCAATGACTAAAGTCCAGACCTGGAGGTACAATGAGTTACTCATTTGATTTCTGTTCTCTGTTTTGGCGCCCTCCTCTCCGTTGAGAGTGAACTTGGATAGACTACTTTTGAACCAGACATTGGAAAGACCTCCTGCTATAGTTTAGGCTTCCAGCTTCCCAACGGGAGGGAAGCTTCAGCCCTGGTTGGCATTGAAAGAAATGACAAACATGGTTAAATTGACTCTAAAAATGGCTGCTGCTAAGCTTTTCAGTCCAGTGTTGACGGACACTTTTCCCCCTCAAGTTCTCCATTTTTCAAACGCAATGCATTAGAATGGTGTTAGAGTGGAGCAACTACTTGCAGCTGGAGAAAAAAACAGACAAACTATGTGCAGTGACGAGCCAGTTCCAAGAACATCTTGAAAAACAGTCAGTGCTTTTGTTTATTTCTGGCCAGTGGTGGAAAAGGTTTGCTGTAGTTACATTAGGTTTCTGCAATTTTGCTATGATTGGTCCATATCTTAAATCATATCCTGCATGAAAAAATGGCAAGTTATATAACATTGCAAGGCACATATTGAACAGTTCTAATACTTCACTTCCTCCAGCAGAGAGCAGTTGATCAGCTGACGGGGGACAGAGTTTAGTATCCAGAGGCTCTCAAGGGGAGATCCAAGCATCTGCTTTATTTAGCACAGACTAAAGCCTGACCAACGTCAATACTTCCCACCCCCACACACACTCCTCCAACACCTCTTTCTCTTCATGTCAATACACCACAGACATATTCCACCGTTGTTTTGTTCTGCTGCATTCCACTCATTTATACTTACTTGCAATGAAAATAGTTTCAGTGTGTTAATTCATTATTTTGCCTGAATTTCCTCACAGAATAATATCAATCAATTATCACCCTGAACCAGAACGCTGGGCGTAGTCTAGTAAAAGGGTCATAAAGGCAGAGCAGCACCCTGCCAGGCTGACTTGAGGTGTGTTGGGCCTGTTGACTGCTTACTATGTAAGGCCTTGTGCTTCCCTGCGACTCATGTCCGCACGTGTGTTATAAAGTTGTTGTGCTTTAGGACAGAACGGCTTTGTACATCGTGTTTTACCATTAGATGACTCTCGCAAACACTAGCTGCAATTTTTAATACAATAGGCATTAAAACTTATTTAGCTGCTTCTTTAATGAGGAACACATAGCATTTTCTTTCTACTACACAAATCATGACATTTTGCAATTTCTTTCATTTTCATCACATGAAAAGTATACATGTATACATAAGGAACTATTTCCCTCTAGTGCCCATTTGCTGCCATTACATTCAAACAAACTCCATTGACACATATTGTGCTTCTCACTCCACATTTCCAAACGTGTTAAAAGTTTACGGTTTATAGATAGTTGGTTGTCTTGGGAGGGTGACGCTCTAAACATGCACTTTGTCAGCTAGGTGAAAGTACCCACATCCACACAGGCAGACAGGGCCCAGTCCAGTGATCTGTTGAAAGGCGAGGACCCAAAGCCTAATGGCATCGATGGGAAGGTCAAACAGGGCAGGAGCAGTGCAGATGTTTCCTGAAAAACATGTGGGGGTCCAGGTGGCATCACTCAAAGCACAGAGTGAAATGGGCTACTATAAACTGTATAGTAACTGCAGGAAGTATATCTTGGGAATTAGGTGCATGGGGTCAAAGGTCACACTTTAGCCCCCACTACAACACTTAAGGTACTTCCCAAGAGTTACCTCCCTCTCATCTATTTAACGTATTACCAAATAATGAAATGAACAAAAACAGCACACTTTATAAGGTATATGATTTTAAAGTGATGTGACCCCGGCCCTTTGGGGAGAGCTTTACTCTCCGCTGCTTGTCCGTTTTTTGGACTATTTGACTTGTTCTAAACGAGGCAATGCCTATCTAAATTAAAATTATTTTTCAGGATGAATCATAATTTTCCTGCAGGTGACTCATGTGGGGCAAATCTGAAACTATGTATAGTTTACGATATCACTGATGTCATTCATCTTCCAAAGACAATTCCAGGCCACTGATTTCGGTTGACCTTATATAGAATTTTTTGGGGGTGTGGACCCTCTCTACTTTAACCACAGTTTGTGTAGCAGAGACCAGAGACCCTTTCTTAAACCTCTCTGTAGCTGCCATGCAGCTGCAGATACTGCAACAAGGAAAAACACTTCCCTCGAATGTTCCCGTTCCTTGTAATCCGTTCGATTTGCAATCACTGAAATACCAGCGTAATCACGTGAGCTCCTTTCAGATTGATGAAATGGTGACGAAAATGTGGATTCAGAGTTTTTAATCAGCAGATAAACAAACATGAAATAGTGCAATCCAACATTTCCTCAACCAAGTTGACCTTTTGTAAAACCAACAGATGCACAAGTATCAAATGTTAAAACGCAGATGATACAGACCCAAATTGTTGACAGATGGGGTTTTTTCTTCATTTTGCAGTAATTGCTGCTGTTTAGTCTCGCAGGAAGAAATTACACACAATTAAACAGTTAACAAGATTGGTAGCCATTCACTCACTGCAGAGATTCGGTTATGAGTCTAAAAAGAAACAATTTTTTTTGAAGTCTCATTCATTTAACATCCCATAAAAATACTAATTCAGCAAGCTTTTATTGTCATATGTGCGCTGTACATGAATCTACATTACTGGCGCTTCGCTGTCTGGCAACAACGCAGTAGCTTTCCCGAGGAGCAAACACACTGTTTTGTGTGAATAGGAATGTTGTAAAGGAAATAGTGGAGCATTTTCTACAAAGCACTCTGACATGTAAAGTCACCACGAGGAAAATGTTAACTCTTTGTCGTTCTATCAGACACGGTTGAGTCTTTTGAGTTCTTTTTACCACCGTCTCCCTGCCACACAAAAAAGCTGGAGGGGGTCCGAGCAAGAAACCACTACCACGAGACAAGAATTTAATTTTTACTTTAAATACTATAAAAAAAAAACATCTTCACAGACTAAAGTTATTGCTGTGCTTTATTTCAGCAACTTGTGTTGGACATGAGTGAGATTCAGATTCAGACACGTAAAAATACGTGTCTACATGAAAAACAAATCTGCGCGGGTACATTTATTGTCATGTGAGCAGCTCTACAGCCTCAAAGACTTCCGAGGAGAAGTTTAGGCTGACAAAAACATTGTTCTCCATTTCCTCAATGCTGTCCTCTAAGCAGAAACTGTCATGCTGGATGAGGCTGCTCTCGGACGTGGGACTGATGACGATTATGCGCGGGACACCCTGGGGTGACCCGCTGTCAGTGGATGGCATTTTCCTATAATTCAGGGAATCGAACGAGTTGCTCTTGTGGGGATCGCGGATGCTGCCTTTCTTCTCCCAAGGATCTGAAATCTCACTGGTCAGGCTCTGGCTGCGTCTCCTTGTAAGGACCAGTAAGGGGAGAGAGGCGACGGTGAGAGAGCTGGAAACCAGTTTATGCTCACAGGTGCTGGATGGTTCACCAATGCTGGATTGCTGCTGGGAAGGTGGGGAAAGAATAGTTTTCTCAATAACCCAAGAAACTTCCATGAAAGTCCAATTCACCGGTTCTGTGTGTTGTGTTTCTCACCTTCTCCGGGGCCTGGGTCTCTATTTTCTTCTTATAGGACCTGCCTCTGGAAGACTGTCTGTATGATGGTATGCTTCTGAAGGAATCCCCTGACTTCCGCCCCAAAGGCTCCATCTTTACATTTTTGAACACCTGCAGGACATTTTCAAGAATAAATAACCTCAGATACATGAAGCGTGTAATTTAAACTTAAAAAAAAAACTTTACTTTAAAAAAAAAACTGTACTTAAAAAAAAAAACCTTTAGGCACATAACATATACTGTATATGCCTGTTTCTTTCGCATGTTGGTGAGTAAAAGTGTAAAGCAAAAGAATAAATTACATTTAAGGTAAAGATTACTCATGCTTCATTTAACAAGAAGAAAATACAGGTTAATAAAAAGTTTACCGTGTCCGGGCAGGCCGTAATAAAGTGAGTCCTTGATGCTGTGGACTGTCTGCTGATGATGGAGTCCCTGTAAGAGGTCTCGCTGATGGAGGAGGAGGCGTCCTTTCGAGGAGGTGACAGAAATCCTCAGGCAGGGGAACTTTGCCGCCAGAGTCATCCTGAAAAAACATGGAAGACGCAAGCCATTGAAAAAATAGACATGATGAATCTGCCAAAAATAAAGAGGGAAGGTCAAACAGAAAACATGTTTTACCTGTATTTATTGTGTATGATGGCATAGATGAAGGGATTGTAGATGGCGGAGGCTTTTGCTATGATGGCTGGGACAGCCTTGGAGTAGGGAGACAAGATGTCGGCGTGACTGAAGGAGACAGAACAACAGGAGAACAACTGGTGTCACAACATCACAACTCAAAGTTCCCTTTGTTCTTTCTGTATTTGGTTTCATAATGGAAAGAGGTATTCAGCCTAAATGTGCCAGCTTCCACTGGTTCAGTCACCCTGGTGTGTGTGTGTGTGTGTGTGTGTGTGTGTGTGTGTGTGTGTGTGTGTGTGTGTGTGTGTGCGGTGTGTCTAGTGAATGTTATGATTGGATCAGCAGAGGATTTAAGAGCAACTTCACCATCTTTTGATATATCACTCATCCAGGGTACTTGACACTTTGACGTTTTAGGGAGGTTTTTTCCCTAAATTGTCTACACATTCACCCATAGTCTGGGTCAGAATGTAGATTTACAATGATAGGATTTTCACATCATTGCCAAGCTACATTGTAGCAGAGGAAAATGGCTTTGCTAAATGTTTCCAGCCGAGCCTCATTTGATTCTTAAATCTCATTTAATTATTTGATTAATTAATTACTGATTACGGATGGAAGTATGATTACATCAAGCATCTGTAGTTTGGACTGTGGCTGCTTCAAGAAATGCAACGAGTTATAAATGGAAAGGATGGAGGTAAAGACAGGGTTTACATTATTTTTGGAATCTTATTTGTTTGTAAAAATAAGTATCAGGGAATAATGCATGTGGCATGCATGCATGTGTTTGTGGCTTCTGTTTTGAAGCCTTAAGTTTGGAATTTTGACCGTCGCCATATTGTTTTACGCAACCAGCGTACAAACAAATGCTGAATTAGACATTTTTAGGTCACCAAAACAATTGTAATGAACTGTATGATCCAAGAACACACTGCAAAACAATTAAAGTTTTAAGACAAAATCACAGATGTCAAACAGACCCGACAGTACCAGCAACTTGTTTCACAACATAGCCACGTCCTACAGCATACCCTGATTTATTGTCCATTTTACCCTAAATGGAAGCATAATTTACCAGATCAACCTGATGATGGATTGAAGAAGACTACAAACTAACAATTTAGAACAGAAACTCATACCTGCTTGAGCTATATCATTTGGGTTGCATATAAAATCACATGCACTTCCATCATCGCCCCAAAACAGCTTTTCCATATAGAAACGTGACTATGTAAAGCCCACTGCACACAGCGCTTTTAATTTAAACATTTTAGGGATACTATTATAGAAGGAATCTGTATGAAACAGAGAATACAATCCAGAAAAATGAAATCACACTAAAACCATTACAGCAAAAAATTTGAATCGATGAAAGAAGTCTTACCCAGCCCAGGAAATGAGTGTGACGCAGGCGTACGGGGACCAGGACAGGACGTAAACCACGATGACGACAAAGGCAATCTTTGCCAACTTCCACTCACTCCTCATGGACTTCTGCTTGATCAGGGTGGATTTCCTCACCTGGGTCCCCATACGCTCCACATCCCTGTTCGGAGGATTGTTATGGGAGATTATTTAACAGTGGTGTTTTGTCATGCTTCTGCAGTGCACAATCAAGGACCACATAACGGGAACGTGTTCTCTAAGATAAAAGGGTCGATACCTGCTGGTCTTCCGAATGGCCAGAAACATAAAGAGATAGCAGTACAAGATGATTCCCAACGGAATGAAGAAAACAAAACAGCACAGCATCATTGTGTAGCTCCGATTGGCCAGTGTGTACGTAACATAATCCCACGTACAAGATGTCATCAGGCCCTCCGGGATATAAGAGCCTAGAGGGGGTAAGTGACATCACAGAACGTTAGATTTTGTTTTCCATGACTCCAGACTTTGGCTTTGTTAGACGTAAAGTCCGAAGCACAGTAGATTAAGATCTCATTGACATGAATGAGTGCAGGCGGATCGGTTACATCGACTATCACATCGGTTCTTGCTTGTTTTTCTCACAGCATTTACTGCTTCAATCATCTTTGGCTCTGTGGCAAGAAAAAGAGACACAACTCACTCCAGCCAACAAGAGGAGCCAGACTCCAAGCCAAGGAGTAAAGCCAGACGAGGAGGATGGCCAGGGTGGTTCTTCGTTTGGAGCCCCAGTGAATGGCCTGCAGAGGCCTGGTGATCACCAGGTAACGGTCGATAGAGATGGCCAGTAGGTTTATCATGGAGGTGATGCCAAACAGAGCTCCACAGAAGGCATACATCTTACAGCCTGCAGAGGAGGAACAGATACAAAACTGCATCTTATGACCTCCTCATAAAAGCACAATCTTTCATCTGCTGTAAAACAAAGAAGAGTGTTACCCATCTCTCCAAACGCCCACTCCTTGTAGAGACAGTTGATGAAGAAAATGGGGGACTGTGTGAAAGCCATGAGGAAGTCACTGACCGCCAGGTTCATGATGAAGTAGTTCGGCAGGTTACGGAGTTTCTTGTTGCTACACACACACACACACACACACACACACAAAGTTGTGACAACACACAAGTGTTTTGCACTTGGATTTATTAACCGAGCTTATGTGTTCATTTGGGAAGGTGTGATTGGTAATGTGGTTGTTATAAACTGCAGCAGAGAAGGTAACACAATACACCGATACATCTATTTATTTTGTTTGTGAAATTATATTACGTTTTAGTAGTTAGCATGTTGTGAGGCTTGAGTCTTTTTGTTAGAGATACTTAACTCGGGCGTCAGTCAGCTCCTCTATTTGTTCTGTTTGTGTTGTGCTTTCTTGATGGCAGGGAAACCGTTCAGTTAAAGGCTTGTGTATCTTTCCTGAATGCATAACTAAAGGATTATTTAATTGTCTGCATGGATCAGAATGAAACTCTTTATTGAAGTGGTCGTCTCTTTCCGAACCGTCATCCACAGTAGTCGGCCTGAACAGCTCTTTGTTAATTAATCTCTGTTTCTGCTGAATTAAAAAGGGCTGCTGGTGAGGTAATCCTCTCAGTATCTTGAGTATCTAATTTCTCTACATCATGTATTAGTGTTTGTGAAAAGAAGGTCCGTGCGTGCATATGCCTACTTACTACGCTTTGCTACTACGCTTCACTACTTACTACTGGCTTCATTCCTGGAAAATCATCATATCGAGTGACATCTCATCATTAGAGATCATTATCTCCCTCACTCTCTCTCACGCTGCGTAGCCTGTAGGGGGGTGATTGTGCATCTCTGTGTGTGTATGAATGAACTTTCTTGCAACACATAACATCATGTGCATTACTGAGTCAATAAACACATTATCAGCACAACACAATGAAAAACCCATCTAATCTAGCCATGGTAATGGACTGATGCAATTTAAAAGCTTCCGACAATCCCCAGACCACACACGCATGGACACACACTTTACATCTCTGACCCAGTTTATGTTAGTAGCATAATAAGAGGTCAACAGACCAAATTACAAAACACATTCATCCTCTGGTCTTCGCAATAAATATTTAGAAATTAACATGCACACATTGTGGATTTTAATGGACTGTGTGAATTACAGTAGTAACAAAATGTAAAGACACAGTTTAACTTGCATCCAAAAAATCCCATCACGGTGTGAGAAGCATTGAACGCTTCAGTCAAATATCACATATATCACTAAGATATCCTTCGTGTGGTCTCATATTTCTTAAGGATCCACGTCCTCAAGGATACATTACTCCGATGAACTCCTGATTCTACTGGCGTCGTGTTTCTGATGCAAAAAATAATCCGTATGATAATCCCCCCTTTAACTTTGTGGAATTTAAGACACTGCCGAAATAAAAACAGCAATAAACGCTCCATTGTGATCGGGATGCGTTTGCCTCTTAAGTCAATCTCACACCTCCACACACCCCAGTCCCTCTGTGTGACAAGCACGTCTTTGAGTGATTACAACATCCCCACCAGGCGCTGATTAAAGGAGAGAGACGCACATCGAAAATAACTAGATGATGACTAAAAAAATGTAAATCTGAAAAAAACGAATCCACTTGATCCAACCCACCTATAGACGGCAAACATAACCAGCGCGTTGCCACTGATGCCCAGCGCCCCGATGACGAGGACAAATACAGCGACGATGTAGTGGGCCTGGTCAGGCACATCCACCTTGTTGATGAAGCTCCTCTGGGTGTGGGCGTTGTCTGGCTCCATGCTCTCAGTGGACCACATGGCTCAAGCACCTTATCAGGACTGCCAACCTGGCAGGGTGCAGAGGGTTTAGAACGTTGCTTTGCTCGTGCCTCGGCTCCATAGTGGTATCATTTGCGCGGGAGATCCACGGGAGATGAACAGTGTCTTCTTCAGGTCGTCCTACAGTGATGTCCACATGGATCCAGGTTTCCTTCAGCCAGAAAAGCCCTTTTTCTTCGTAAACCATCCAAGCAGTTGGCTACTTGGGACTGAACATGGGGAGGTGGGGATGATTTCCACCAAATGTCCAAATGTTGAAAAAATGAGCTGTAAAAAATGATATATATTTTGGAAATGTTATATGGATTAAATGTCACATAATTCTAAAAACGTATTTATTATAAAAATGTTGTCAGTCGAAAAAAAAAGAAAAATCCTCTTTTACTTCTTGGTCCAGCGTCCCGTGTTCGGTGCTGGCCGCCGTCCGTGGCCTCGCAGTCACCAGTTAATCTCCAAATGTACCAAATGTTGAGTCCATTCTGTTAATCCACTTTGGTCTGCGTTCAACAATTTGTCCTGCAACTAACGTTTCCTGTTTGACACTTGGGTGACTGAGTTGGTAATGTATATTAAATCCCCCACTCGCTGCACATTGTCACTGTCCGTCCACTCAGTGTCAGCCTGCTGCCTCCTCGCCCATCCAAACCAGCTGTGCAACAAGCTCTGACTCAGAGGCCTGTCTGTGATCATCTCTATGTGATACGCTCTATGTGTCCCCCCCTCGCTCTCCCATGCTGCTCTTCGTTGCTCTCTTAGCCCTCCCCTCCTGTGATGCTTTTGCTTCCCCTCAAACATACTGCCATCTCTCTCTCTCTCTCTCTCTCTCTCTCTCTCTCTCTCCCCACGCTTCATGTAATACAGCCCAGCCTTGAGCTCTGACCCTTCCTTACATAACGGACACCATGTCCACTAACTCTACCAGCATTAACAGGCATTTAAAACTGCCAGCTCAGACTTTGTTAACTATACGTGCACACCACAATGCGTACACGTCACCTTTCGTGACTATTGATTCGCAGCAGCACGCATGCACAGCCATCCAATTAACACGCTGGCCAGCCTGTGGAGCCTCTCGCAAGCTCTCGTGCATGTTCACTCGTCCAAACAGTGCCGCTCGCTCTGCGGCAACATCGTTGTGTTTGCAGTCAGAAACTCGCAGATATTTTAAGATCACTCATGAAATCACAATAATTGGTCTTCCCATTCCTGATGTATTCACCACAGCTCACAAGGCATGCATCGTCCTGCAATGCAATGGAAATACCGCTGTACAGTTCATATAAATGAATACCGGTACATTTAAATGCTTTATCTAAATCTCTGGATATGGTATAACTGCGGGAAAACTATAATTCTAGTTTGTGACTTTTTGCATTATGGTGAAATCATCAACATTTTTTAAATAGGAATTGGTCAATTGATACACAATGTCAATTTAAGAAAGATTCTATTCAAACAATACGATAGCAGCGGAAGAATTTCATTGGTTTTGGTGCTAATAGCATCATGATCCATTACAGAAGTGCAAACAGGCATTTTGTTAAGCTCTTTTCTCAATAATGTTCTGTGGACTGCCGACGGGACGTCGGAAGGAGGCATGCCGCATCTGAGGGGTATTGCTTTTTATGGTGCTGGATATGTTGTAAAGGAGATGAAGGGAATAAAGGGAGGTGAAGGATTCAGAGCTTAGACAGATGTGTGAACTAAGCCGCTACAGCAAGGGATAGCCTTAATCTGCGCACTGTGCATGCATGTGGATCAGTGTTTGATCTGATAGGAAACAGAACCCAACGTGTAATTGTTTGTCGGATGCGTGTGCGTCTTTCCACGCATTGTCCATGTGTTCTTTTATATATGTATGTGTGCTCTACATCCTATTCCCAACGCACACACAAGCAGATGTTCTCAGTGATTTACGGTTCTGACTTTTGATAACTCAGCACAATTGTTGTTCAGCTTGACAGAACAAGTTTAATCTCTACTTGCATAGTAATTTGTTTACCAGATTAAAATGGACTTAAAATGAAGTCCATATCTCTCATCCTCAAAGTTCCAACTGTCCGTAGCTTCCCCTCTGTTTCACTCCACGCCACCTGGATGAATGACCTTGTCTGGGTGGAAAAACGCATCAGTGGCATTCAAAGAGCGAAGCAAGTCAGAATTCCACATGTCAATGACTTCTATTAGTATTGAACAAACTGGTGGTGCTGTTGCTTACAAAGAGCTCGGGTATGAATCATCTGTTGTAGTTAGCTTTTGGCACACAATGGAAAAATACTAATTACTATTGAGTGGTGCTGGCCATGTGACCAGGACTGTGTCCCCAGCACAAAAGTCAGTTGCAGATCAATATTTCACTACTGAGGGAGATCGATAATGTACGAAGCACCAGGAGGATGGTGAGGTGGGATTCCATGCATGAATCAAGTTTAGCCTATTCATGATCTTGGGAACATGAAGTTGTCAAATTCCTCCTTTTCCTCCTGAAGAGGCACCAGGGGTAGTTGCATAACCTGCAACTCTCTACTTGCTGCATAACCTGCAACTACCAACAGAACAATATGTGTTCAATATGTAGCAACGTACTTGTCCTATACAATCAACTTTGTAGATAATGTATCACCATTTGTGTTCGGGCGCATCTCAGGAAGCCGGCAATGGTTATTCGGATGGAATTACTTACTGGAGTTGAATTTAGCCGTTTTGCCAATTTTCACTCTTCCTTCCTCTAATTGCGTCACTGCAAATGGATATTCACTCTAAAAGTGTACATTTTGGTAATCAGTCCCATGTGCAGATTTCTATCTAATATTCATTTCAGAGATAAACTCTATTCATTTTAGTATTTCATTTTTTGCGGATGTCCTTGTTTTAATAGAGAATAATCAACTTATCAATTGCTCCCTCACCCCTGCCCTGACCTCACCCATCGCCAAACTCGTTGGAAACGCAAATTTACAAAAAAAACCTTTATCATTTGTGTTTTTCCGTGATGAAAGGCTGCTATTTGTATTGTCTCTGGGATTCAGATACTCTCTCATTTCTATTTAGCGGAATCTCTCTTTAATGCAACTCATTAACTTAAGTTTTTCATTGGCTGTATATAATAATAATAATAATAATAAATTATATATTATTATATATTATATTAATATTATATTAATATTATATTTATATAGCGCTTTTCAAGAACTCAAAGCCGCTTTACAGGGCAGGATAAATTATAAAAACAGAACCAAACAAGGAAAAACAAAAAAAAAATAAAACAAAATAAAACAATACAAAACAGGATTCAGCACAGATGAGGAGGGAGGAGGTCGTGGGGCTAGGTGTAGGCAGAGATAAAGAGATGGGTCTTGAGGCGGGACTGGAAGATGATGAGGGACTCAGAGGTGCAGATCTCTTGGGGGAGATTTCCAGAGTTTTCCAGAGCCTGGGAGCAGCTCTGGAAAATGCCCTGTCCCCAAAACTGCGTAGTTTGGACTTTGGGGTACAGAGGAGACCGGGTGAGGCGGATCTGAGGGACCGTGAGGGTTGGTACGGGAAAAGGAGGTCGGTGAGGTATGAGGGGGCCAGGTGGTGGAGGGCTTTGTAGGTGAGGACCAGGGTTTTGTAGGTGATGCGGTGGGAGATAGGAAGCCAGTGGAGTTGTTTAAGGACCGGAGTGATGTGGTGCCAGGATTTGGAGCGGGTGATGAGGCGGGCGGCTGAGTTCTGGACTAGTTGGAGCCGGTTGATGTTGGCAGAGCTGATACCGAGGAGGAGTGAGTTGCAGTAGTCCAGTTGGGAGGAGATGAAGGCGTGAATGAGTCTTTCAGCAGCGGGGGGTGTGAGAGAGGGTCTGATTTTGGCGATGTTGCGGAGGTGGAAGAAGGAGGTTTTAACGACTTGACGGATGTGAGGCTCAAGGGAGAGGGTGGAGTCAAAGATAACGCCAAGGTTGCGGGCCTGGGGAGATAATGGTGCCGTCGATGGTGAGGGTGGGGTTGTTGGTTTTGCTGAGTGTGGATTTGGAGCCGATGAGAAGGAATTCCGTTTTGTCGCTGTTGAGTTTGAGGAAGTTGTGTTGCATACATGTTTTAATAGCTGACAGGCAGGAGTTGATGTGGAAGAGAGGAGGATTGTGTGGGGATTTGGTGCTGAGGTAGATCTAGGTGTCATTGGTATAGCAGTGGAAGTCCAGGTTGAAGTGGCGGAGTATCTGACCAAGAGGGAGGATGTAGATGATGAAGAGGAGGGGGCCGAGTACGGAGCCTTGGGGAACACCTTGAGTGACTGTGGCTATGGCAGAGGTGTGGTTATGGAGAGAGATGAAGTGGGATCTGTTGTCCAGGTAGGAGTGGAGCCAGCTGAGTGCAGTACCTTTGATACAGGAGGTCTTTTAGTCTGGTGAGCAGGATGTTATGGTTCACGGTATCGAAGGCTGCACTCAGGTCGAGGAGGATGAGGATGTTGGGGGAACCAGTGTCAGCAGAGGTGAGGAGGTCATTGGATTATATATAGATTGTGTGCTTTCTAGCTATAATACTCTAAGCTGGTTGTTCAAAGTCTTTCCCCTCTGGCTTTAAGTACTGATGTCAGGAAGTGAAGCTGCTTGTGGACCAGAGATGGGAAATGAGAGTCAGGCAGGAAATTACAGGTATTTGAGGTTTAAATTTGATGCATGACTTAAGCCTCTTAAGGAGCTGGGTTTTTGTTCACCACCATACTGGTAATCTAGGTTATAAATCATAGAATGTGGAAAAAGCACATGACACAATCTCCGTTAAATGGATTGAATTCAAGTCAATAACGAGCCAAACAGTATAACTGAATCTCTGCCTATCAATCCACCTCTTTCCCTTGTTCCCTTTACTTATCCCACTTTAAAGGAATGCAATTTATCTGATGCATTCCTTTTATTATGAGAAGTGATGGATTACCTTCATCATCAATGATAAAAACATATAATACAGGTCAAGAAGACATTAAACGTGGTGGTGACAAAATGAAGCCTGGTAACAATCCAATACAATAAATAGTAGTGGGACAAAATCCAAGGTAAAACGTCTTGTATTGTGTTCAAAAGGCTGAATTGCTTTAAATGGCCACTCAGGTCGGTTAAAGTGCCCCAGGTTTTCTCTTTGCAGGCGTCCACATGTTTTGTTATGTATTGAAATAGGACTAAGAGATGAACGCTATGGAAAAGACTGCATGATCCATTATAAAGGTACGTTTCATTGCTGAGTGGGTGGATATTGCTGGGATGGGCAGTTATTTATACTTTCACTGTGATATGAACCACAGCAAGACAATATTACAGTAGAATCTATGTGGAAACTCTTTTCAGGCTCCAGTTTATTCCCACAAAGATGACATATGTTTGCAAAACAATAAGTGACTTTCAATAGATTCAATAGTTTACGGTCCAGCAGAATGCAGGAAACTTTTCCTTTTACACCTAATCCTGTAATGTGCAGGATCAGTGACTTTACATTACAAGCTTTTGAGATTTTAAATGAACAACAGAAGAATCAGTAATTTAATTTCTATGACGTAGATATGGCTTGTGGAACTGAGTGGTGTCCAGCTGTGTAGGGTGGTGTTACCCTTCAGGTTGGTGTTGGAATGAGTAACTGCTCAATGTAAAACATGTCATGAGAAAGTATTTAGACTTTGAAGGCAAACAACTTATTTTCTCGATTATTTTCTTTGGGGAGTGTAGTTCCTGAGGAAACCTTGTGTTCGGAGGAGGGATGTGACACTAATGCTCCCTGGAGCGTTAGTGTTTCCAGCCAAGCCTCCAAAAGCTCACCTCTTCATTCTGGTCGAGTGAAAATCACTTCGCTACAGCAGTTACTGGTCCGCACTGCATATTATTCTTTAGACAGGTCTTATCTCAACATTTGAAGGCCGAGGCAGCACCCTGTGGCGAGGCAGCATGTCGTCACAGGCACCATTGGGTTTTCCACCAACAAAACGGAGCATCTGAAGCATAATGAATCAATTAGAGGCTGCAGCACTGAGAGCAGAATGGCAGCACAGGACTGAGACTAGGGATGGAAAATACACACACGTTCACAATATTTATATTCATTTACATTTTCTTCTGTGATCCCTTTTCCAAACATGAAATACATCATTCCGTTTTGCTGTAATGAAAACCAAATGTTCCAAGTTGTCGATTTCTTGCTTAGAAATGATTGTGGCTGAGGAAAGTAAGACTTTTTCAAATGAAAATCACATGACCACACGACAGTCTCACATTTAAAGCATCGGGTCTGGTCACTTTTAGCAAAAATGAGAATCAGGCGGGAAGCAGCACTAAGTGAGCTGAGAACATCCTGAAGAACAATTAGTACCATGTGATGTTGAGACAGACTTGCTCATTCTCTGAGCAAAAATAGTCTTGTGAAATATAGATCATTCTTATTTATTAAGTCTTTGATTCAGTCCTATAAAAAGAAATGTATTATTTATTTGTAATCTTTAGGCTTAAAGGATTAGTTTTTCATTTGTAAGAGTATTTTTGAGTGTCTTTAAAACTTTCAAATCGTTTTTTAATGACAAAACAGGAGTAAAAAAGGAGAGGAAGAACAGCATATCTCTTAACTTAGAATAGAAACGAAATAAGTGAGGTTCTGTCCCCCCGTCCCAGCATTTCACACTTCCTATCTGTTGATCATAAGTATTATTCCTTTTACATATACAAGGAGCTGACACTCTGATAATGTTTTGTTCCACCTGACTACTGAATCATTGATGTGGCACTTGCTAGGTTATTTGTTCCAAATGCACGGTAATTGTATATTATGTTCTTTTTTTATTCACAGCAACCAAAAAAAAATATATATATATATATATTATATATATTATATAATATATATATATATATCCCTATTTGGCTGGACAAAACAGAGAACATAGGAAATAGAGATGCAACATCCCCTTGTTTGGTAACACAGGTTCCTCATGTTCTTTACGTGAGCCACGACAGATTTGTTGCACAAAGTCAAAGGTCAAATTGTTGTTGTCTATAGTTAATGTGTCTTACGGGTCTTTCTTTTCAGCCTATTCCCTCTTTTCAAAGCTGTATAAATATTGCACATCTTAAATGTTAACCATTGCATTGCAGACATCCCCTGTATATTGATTATTATAATTATGTCACACAGAATTTTGTTTTGTTTTAATCAGCATGTTGTAATGACAATGATCATTTCAACTGCTTTATGTTTTATTGTTCCAAAAGATTTAGAGTTACTGTGTTCATGAGTCACCGTTGACTGCTGAAAATATTTCTTTCTGCTATTTGGGAAGGTCGACCCTTAAAATTAGTCAAAATTAATGTTCTGAGAAAATAGATTAGGGTTGGAACACAGGTTATGTAACTGTTCTGATAACGGCGCTAATAGAGAGGGAACATACAGAACTATTATATATACACTATCAAATAATAAGTGAATGAAATGTGGCCTCCTCAGAGCGGTTTAGAGAGGTTACCTTTAACCTTAAACTGTCATCAATAGGATGACCTCAACATACCTTAATGGTTTTGTCTATATGAAACATCTGAATTCAGTAGTGTGAACGCTGTAGTTTGATGTAACACCAGAAAAGTTAGAAAAATGTCCTGCAGTTCAATGTGTTTTTCCTCTGTGTGACTGGAAGACAGGACAAAAACATTCACTAAATAAATAAAAAAAAAGGTACAATAAAATCCTCCTGCAATGAGCAAATGGGGTGGTAAGAGGTACCATGACAAGGAAGGTTATCTGTTGGCAACTGACATCACAAGGACAATCTTAATCTGTGACTTGCATTAACACGATGAAGCCGTGACAGAATCTAAGCAAGAACATTTTCTTCTTTGTGTCAAACCGAGAAAGACATTCCAGAAAGCTGAATACTTCACAGCTGGTTTGTGCTGTTGGCTAAAAACCAAACCACTCTACTTAAGAAGCACAACGGAAAAACGGTTGCCACTTTGGTGCCACAAAGCAGCACGAATGCTTTGAACTGTAACGTCAATCATCCAACCTTGGTTGGGATTGAAATTACCTCAACACTGCAACTGCAATATTCCTGTGTCTTTGTCTGTGGATGAAAAATGTTCTGTATGAACAAGTCGCACAATTCCTCACAACAACAACCAACAATCGCAAGTGTGGCAATTAATAGTCCTTGAATAAGGTCCTTGAATAAATGTGCGTGAACGCCCTGTGATCACATATGCTGGGACCGAGCCACTTTCTGTTTTGAATCTGAATTTGTAAGCCAAATAAAATGTAGAGCACCCTCATGTATCCGACGTGATTACCATTCAGTACTAAGTCTCCTTTTTGACAGGGAGAGGTCACAATTTAATGAACATTTCTTGTTAGTAAAATAAATATGTAAATGACAGCACCGTGGAATCATCTTTTCATCATATAACAACACTTGTCTACTCTCCTTTACACAAGCAAACAACTCTTTTTGTATTTTGCGTGGCATTTTAATGTTTCAGCAGAGCGTACTGTGTTTTGAGATGAGCACCCTCAGCCGTGATGCTTCCTGCTTATCCCGGTTTAACTCTACCCGGGTCAGTCCCTTTGCAGGATTCTGGATTATCTGACATTACTGACACGTGACGGCATCACAGATGCTGCACCAACATCTTGGTTGGCAGCTGTTTGACAAGCATGTTTCAACACGTGCTGCATTTTGTCCAGCGGACGCTCCAACCATTCAGCCCGTGTCACGTCACACATTCACACGGTGGATTGCATCTGACGAGCCTTACAGATGTGACAAACGTGTTGAAATCCCACAACGACCAATGACTTTCTTTCATTCTCCTCAAAATAAATTCAAGAAGTAAAATTGTGTAATAACTGACAATTTATTGTGTGATTTGTTCCGAGCTAAAACTCACAAGGTGTATGCTCCTGATCTTATTTTGACAATATTGCCAATCTTTTGGGGGAAACAACAATTAAGTTCAGCAAGATTAATGCGAAAAAATGCACAATAGCTGGATCATTTGCAGAAGGTTGATTTTAAGCAGCTTAAGCATTGCAACCAAAGGAACAATCTTGCAACGCAAATGTTTAAATAAGAGATCATCAATTTTCACAGGTGTGACAACAAAAGCTCAGCTTTTTTTTCAGGCTGAAGTCCTTGGGCAGTGGTTTGTTTTTTAACTGTCAAGCACAATTTCTCCAGGATTTTGGCTGTATATACAGGAACATAGATTCTGGGCAGCTGACATCTCTTTACCCTTCAAAATTAGCAACCTTTAAAAAAAACTGACAGCATTGCACTTTAAAGAAGGAAAATGTAGTCTACGGATAATACGGCACAAACAACAGTACGAGTGCAACAAAACAACAAAAATCCTCTACAAAGAAGTTGATTTCTGCTAGCTGCTCTAGGTCACGCTCCTGGAAAACTTGCAATGACTCTTGATCCCGCGGATCACTCAGTTCCTCCAGCAATCAAATAAGGGTTTGCAGTAGAAAAAAAATAACGTTCCGATAGTAATCATCCCATGAAAAATAAGAAATTGTCCTTCAAAGACCTTCATAACCCAAAACGCTTAAGCTCACAGAGTAACTGCAATATCCTCTGGGTTTTTTTTTGTTGCCAAGTTTCAAAAGAACAATCCATCAACAAGTTGTGAATGTTTAAATAAAAACGTACAACTTGTCAAGTTAAAGGTGTTTTGCACACAGGAACGTACACAGGAGCCACGTTAGTCCCCTGGTGACTCAAAGTAACATTGTTGTTATCTTTCACACTTTGAGTTTATACCACCTGAGCCCTGAACAGGAAGGCCAATACGTTTTATTGTTTTAGTCAGTTTCAAGATGACAAATCCGCCGGTATGAGGTGTTGAAAATGTCCCTGAAAACGCGGCATCACACGCGTAAAAGCCGTGTGCTAGTTGGAGCAGGTGTTGATGTTCTTGCCGTCGGCGGCGTCTTCCACCAGTGCTAAGTGATAATCAGTGGAGAGTGTGAAGTGGGACACGCAGCCCACCAAGCCCCCCATGTACTGCCTGTTTGTGTGGAGAGCGATCTCTTTCATGCCACCTTTCGAGGGGAGACACACAAACGCAGACGTTAAAACCACTGTTTGATTCAGCGAACACACACGGCACTTTGTGGGATCGGGAGTGGTGAAAGCGCCACGTACCAACATATAAGGGTCCGTTGATATTGAGTTGTCTCATCTTTCCAGGTGACCTGCCTGTCTTTGCTCCGTAGTCGTCCACCGTCAGCTTCCCCGACTGCCCATCCCTAAACAGACAAGCAGGATCGCATTTCACCTTTGTTGTAACAAAAGAAACAAAATCTGTCCTTAAAGTCCTTAAAAAGACGTCCTGTGTTTCGTCATTTTCTGTCTCTGAATGTTGTGGACCAAACAGCAGTTTACCAAATGACTTCAACGTAAAGCTTTTGGAATCCATATTTGTATATTTAACAAATCACATCTTTGTGATATGTGTAAGGCTTCGATCACTGGAAGAAACACATAGTGAGTATTTCAGTTTCTTTTAGCTCACTGATGTTCGCCAACCTGTTTGCAGAGAAATGTATCAAATAGAGAAGGAGATGATGCGTCCGCTTGTTCTGCTGTCCCCAAGTGGTCACAACAAACAAAGCACTCGGTGCAGCTTTACTCTCTGCGCTGCCAACTGACACAGCTGTTGTGATTGACACAGGATTGACAGGATTTTTTAATTTTTTTTTTTTGAGAGCTTACCTCACAGCTTTGACTCGGTGCCACTTTCCATCGGTAAAGGTCCCGTTGACAGCGACGTGAGCCGCACCGCTGCCGAGGTTATAACTGTAACAACACGGAAACAAACACAAGGAGTTCACATGTGTATGGCACTGAACCAGATGCATCCTGGGTCTTTCTCCAGGTCGCGGTCCTGCCAAAGACTCGAGGTCTTTTTTTAGCTGTGCCTGTGCTGGGTGCTTAGCTCTCGCTGCCCTGCGGTGGGATCAGCGTCTCTCCCCATCATCCTCAGCCTGTTCTTACACTAAACTTTCTCCTCTTGCTACAATCTGACCTTTTCCTGCTTGCAACCAAAAGGGGAAAGCAGGACAGGGAAAACATTCATGTGTAATAATAGATTTCAGTGAGATTTTGTTTTTCTCTACTGTTTTATGCAAACACTTACCTGAAGATCAGAGCGCCATCCTGAAGTCCCATAGACAGGAAGTCGCTGTTGGGTCTCATTGGGCTGTCTCCTCGCCATAGCAACAGGCCGTCCTTGGCTGTGCTCTTAAAACGCATGAAAAGATTGGTTCTGGACCCAGACACCCTGAGAAATAATGACAAAATGACGTGATTAACATAACATTCAACTTTAAGGAAAATATATTATATTAGAAAATATATTAGAAACCCTGTTTCACAGCCGTATAACTACAAACCTTTTCAGGACATCTCTGTTGTCATATGTCAGGTAACTTCGACCAATGAACTGAGGGATCTCAATGGCTTCAGTCACAGCTGGGTAGAAAATACATTGTATTTACTTCATAGCGTCACAAGGTGGCAGCGTTGGCAAGTATTTACTGAATCTGGCTAGACTACAAGTCTGGACTCATCTAGGAAAACTTACTGTTCAAACAGTAATTCCCGCACTCTGAGCGGTGAAAGCATTGAAACAGAGAAGGCATAGATGAGATGAAGGTATTAGGTTCACCAATGTATCTTTTTGTATTAAATTATATGACAAGAGAAAACACATTCAATCCCTGAGAAACTGAAAAATAACGGGACATGGTTAAAGTCACATTTCACACACAAACAAAAATATCATTAATTTCTATACAATTGATGGAAATTTCTGTCTGTTGTATTTACATCATGCAAAAACCCCTGAGTGTGCCATAAAATACATGGTGTAAAACATGTCTTTAATGCATGCATAGGGCAACAATAAAAACCCATATTTGGCTGAGTACCACTCATTGATTTTACTAATATGGATCATCTGATACCTTTAATATGTCTGTTGCTCGCAAATCACAAAACACCAGACGGTGAACTGGAAGCTCTTCTCCCACACTCACCGTCGACGTGCCCTAACCCTAGGGGTTAGGGTTGGTTATTAACCTTTGGGATGTGCTGGCAACCGTTTGAACTCGACAAAACCCTGTGCTTATTCTGGATGTTCACCAAGAACACTGAATGAAAAAGCCCCCAAACATGGTACTGTGCTAAAAGTAACAAATAGTAAAAAAAACTGACCTTTCTGGCAGTGCCTCCCATCATACCCTAGGGGGCAGTCACACTCATAGCTGTCCCACTTAGGCCTGCAAGTCCCTCCGTTGGCACAGGGACTTTCTACACATGGATGAGCTGAGTTTGCTAAATTAAATCCACCAGCAGAGCCAGTTGTTATCGGCACCGTGCGGTCGTTGAGTATCAGCTGTCGATATAAAAAGAAAAGAAAAAGGTATGAAAATCATACATTTCAGTCAGGATTTTGAAGAAGATGATATATGCATCATGAACCCAATCTACTTAAAAACTTCTTCTGTTGACCTGTTACCAGTAAGATGGAGATGTAATGAATGGCAAACTTATACTTATATCGCATACCTTCTGGATAATTCCTGTGAAGGGCTTTATCACGGCTGCTGTCCTCTTGGTTTTATCATATTCTGGTACCCCACCGATATAAAGAGGTGAGCTGCAGTTGATCTGAGTGAAGGCTCCCTTCATAGTTAATCAAACAGAAAGATATTAATTAAATTATTATTATCATTAAATGAAATTATTTATAGCAGGTAGCAGAGGCAGACATTTGTTGATCAAGTCCTTTGCAAGGTAAAAAGGCAATTTGTAATGAGACAGCTTGAGTATGTTGCTTTGCAGCTGCCAAATTTGTAAATACGCAGCCCCGCAGAACTTAGTTAGTATACAAAGTTAGTGAGTTTGTGGTGACATCCTTATGCCATTTTGAGACATATTGCACCTGTATGCAACAAAGAAAAATCATAATACCTCAGCGATCCCTTCCATTGGTCTCTGACTATCCACCTGAAGGATGCCACTCTTTGCTGTGCGAGACACCCTCAGCTCGTGCCATGTTTCCAGACTGATCTTCTCTTCACTCCTGTAGCACAGATCATCTCACACATTAAAAGGCCATCCAGTTAAAATATAAAAGGAGAAAGTTAAGGATGCATGAGAGTGCATCTATTTAACACCTTATTGTAGCTGCTCCAGATCCGCAGTCAAATCTGAACTCTACATATCCATCCACGAGGTTGATAGCCAGAAAATCTCCACTGCCCACGTCATCCGTGTACAGCAGCGTCCCCTCGGGCTTCAATGGCTGAAACGTCAGCTCAAACTCCATGAAGGACAGATAGCTCTGAGAGGACTGAGGCCAAGGGATGACAGCGTACGAAAACACAGTCTCATTGAAGAGAGGCGAGGACAGGGAGAAAGCTGAGGAGTTGGGAGAGAAGACAAAAGAGCGGGAATGAATGCCAGAAGGAGGATTTGGGGCCAAGCCGGAAGATGAGGTGTGCGCGTTTCAGATGTGAAGAGGAGCAAGAGGAAGAAGATGATGGAAGATGGAAGATGATGAGGAGTGATGAGGGGAGGAGGGGGAGAAAAAAAATGTTGTTAAAAAAAAGCTGGTCTGACTTAAAATCAATCCCTCTGCATCTGCACGAGATGAACGATCCTCAATCCCACCGATTTTCCTTCATTCATGCATTGAACTGGTCACAAAGTGAAAATGAAAGTTGAGTGGACTCACTCTCCTCACAAAGTGCTCCCCTGAAGCCGAGCGGGCACAGGCAGATGAAGCCATCGGCGCGGTTTGCAAAGCAGACTCCCCCGTTGGCACAGCTGACCAGGTCACACATGCTGTCGCTGCACTCACCTTGTGGCGGAGAAAGATTAGGTGATTATGAACCGGACTCAGCGTATGCATCTGTTGTAAGTACTTTCATTATTTCTATTGATGTTCTCACACCGTAACTTGGTGTATAACTTGAGAAGAAAAAGTTTAAGTGCAGTAGAGAAAGTCAATCAAGAATGGTTTACTATTCAATATAGTATATATATAATATTTTCTTTCTTTGATAAGATTTCCTTGAAACAAACTCCACCTAAATTCAAATAGAGACTATTTACTCAATAATCACTAAGGAAGGGTAAAATGCATAATTTCCTTCTACAGTGCATTAGCTATTCCTAAACCACTTGCCTGAGTAAAAAAAGAGAACAAGATCACATACCGCCGACGGAAGCCAAAAAAACAGTAACACAGATTGCACATGCCGTATGCGTCACCTATATCAGCTCCACTCAGAGCTCTGCCCAGAGGCCAAGGTCGGAGGTCAGTTGCCTTGTTGTTGATGGTCAGACTCTGAATGCAGCCGAGAAAGCCCCGGTTTGTCCCCGTCGCCTTGACCAGCCAATAAGCACTCGGGGATCCACCCACATACAGCGGCGAGCGGAAAGTGATCTTAGTGTACTGGCCCTGGTAGAGTGGAGAGAACCAAATCTGCGTGATCCTTTAACTGTGAAAAACAGAATGTTCCACAAAATGCATCCAAGCCACAAGAATTCCAATGACTTTAGTGTTAAAAAAAAGCTTTTCTATCTTTAAAGATGTACTATTCTTTGATAAGCCAAATCTAAACACAAAACCTCTCCTCTAACTGTTCCATTGTGTTAAGAAAAGGTAATCGTATCAGTTCTATGTGGCGTTGTCACCTGCGAGCGGCCTGATATGGGGGTGTCGTTGTCCACACGCAGCCAGCCGCTCATGCCATCTCTGAAGACAGTGACCGTGTGCCACTGACCGACCACAACGCGACTCTCACTGACTATCTGAGCTGCTCCTGTACCGCAGTCAAACCTGAGGGCAGATATTACATGTCAGGGGAGAACCTTTCCAAACGACAACGATGTAATACCTAAATGACATCCCTGTATCCAAAACCCATAAGAAAGTCCTATTTCTTCACCTGTAGTGAAGCTTGCCTCGCACCAGAGCTACAGAGGTGAAGTCTCCGCGCCCACGTTCATTCTCTCCACAGTAAAGCAACAAACCATCGTCAGACTCTGCCTGTACCACAGAGAGACTGTTTGAAACTTTTCACCTTATCGAATGACAAAAAAAATTGGGAGATGAAACAAAGGTGCTTTACCTTGAACTCGAAAGAGATCTGAAATGTCTGGAAAGAGTTTTTCAAGGGTTCAAAGGTCATGTGAGAGTACCCAAAGAACCTCGGAAAGTTCACAGGTACCACTGAAAAAGGGATGAAACGGTGATAAATTGTGGAGATTGAGATACAAACGTTTGAAGCATTACACATAGAACAGTTTCACTATTAGTCGTAGTCATGAAAGGGGTAAGGAGAGGGCACGGCACGCAGTGTGGTTTGGATTTTACACCTTGGTACGGGAGATGCCCGCTCTAGCAGGCCAGCGACCGCGGCAACGGACAGCTTTACGAAAAACCGGTGCCCAACTACGCTTATCTCACCCTCAGAGCAGGTGTCCCCTCTTCGTCCAAGGTTACAGTGGCAGCGTGATCCTCCAGCGTCGTAGTCGCTGAGGCAGAAGCTGTCGGGGGGGCACACGGTGTCGTCGCAGGTCCGGGCATACACACGAGGAACGTCGCCTTTCCAGGGGGACACGGTTTGCGTGGTAGAGGCGGTGGACAATGTGACGCTAAGGTGGGTCAGAAGAGTTACAATGATGATTTAAGAACCCTTAATTTCTCCTTCCTCCAGAGGCAAAGTTCTGTAAATGCACGACTTTGCCCAATTGAGAGGCCATATTCTCAAGGTTTCCTCAAAATAAAACCAATTCCTTCAGTTAATCAGGAATCAAGGTAAGATTGAGGGGTACATCTTACCTGTCAATGGTCAATGGGGCAGTAGTTGTGGTGTCATTAGTGATACTGGGCTTTGAGGTGGTTGAGAAAATCAGATCTGGGAAATCTGGGAAGATGGACGAGGTTGTGGAGGAAGCTGGAGCGGCAATAACGTTGGTAGGAGCCATGGTGTTCATGCGGTAAACAACGTTGCGACCCAACGGGGGATCAGGGCGGGAACGCAGCTGTGACTTCCTGTTGTGCTTTGATTGATTGATACCTGGGAATGGCTTCAACTAGAAAGAGGAGGATTATAAGATTAAATAAGCCTTAATTGTGTTCCTGTCCTTTTGCGGTATGAAATAACCCACCTCTTCAATAAAGATATCGTAATCAGAATCATCAAGGTCGAAGCCATCTCCGTCTTTGATCCTTGAATCTGTGATGTAACGGCCGTAATCACCACTGCCAACATCTGATGCCCCTATTCAGAACGTCAATAAATATACTGGATGGTCAGCACATGTTGTTAAAGTTCAAGGACAGATATAAGAGATACAGGATGGTTGCAGTGGGGTGGTTGAAGGGTTACACTAAAGCCATTGCTGCTTTAAACACGGATGATGCCGCGGAAACGCATGAAAGTGGCTAATTTCATACAATCAGGAGTGACATTGGCTTTTGACACAGGTGATCCTTTGTTTTGTGTTTCAAACAGAACTTCCAATGGATCAGCAGCCAAATAGTTAACATCCCTAGTTTCTGCTTGAAGAACACTCCCATCAGGAGGAATACTTATCATCACAAAATGACCTCAAAATGGTAACGACAATGAAAAGGTCCCCAACAAACAAGCAACAACGGGGTCCGATTCATAAGAGAGAGGCACAGATGAAGTGACTGGAGGGTGACTCCCGAGTCCTCTGTGGGTAAAACAACAATAACAACAGTTCACTGATGCTGGGACACAGACGTTGGATAGAAGTGACAGCTTCTGGCCCAGCGGGTCTACCACTCAGACTTGTGGACAATTGATAACTATAAATTTAAAATAGAGCATATATAATGACTTCAAAATTAAAAATTAACCTCCAATTTAAAAAGTATGAAAATAAAAGCCATAGTGTGCATGTTCTATGGAACACCGACGTTGCCATCTGCCCTACCTTCACAAAGCTTCAGCTCTCATCCTCTCCACACACACCCCCACCCGCAATATCAATTACTGCCTTTCAGCACTGTTTAACATGCTGGCAGGTGAGGAAATTGGAATAAATTAAGTTGTGGATAGCAAACCCTGAAAACAAAAGAAAGATCTCACAGGAACCTGACTATTAACTCTGAATGGATGCCAAGACTTAAAGTGCTAATTAACCCCTAATGACAGTAAATCCTGAATACTGAGAGCTGGCGTGAAGAGGGGGGAATGTCCAAAAAAGCCCTTCTGTTGTGTAACAATCCCCCTCAGTCCATACCACCCAGTGTCCAACCGCTAACACACTTACATGCCCACACACACACACACACACACACACACACACACACACACAAAGAGTCAGAGAGTCAGTCAGAGAGAGCGCAATAAGAAAAGTATGTCAGTCAGTCAAGCCCCCCCCTGCTGTTTGCTCAAGCAGTGGTGCATTGTGTGTGTGTCTGTGATTGTGCATCCATCAGGCGTGTGGATGGGCAGGGAAGGGGTCTGGCATCCCGTCGTTAATCCTGTCTGATGAGACTCGGGCGTAACCCGCTTTTATCCCCTGCTAAGAATCCACGCTGGTCTCTCGCTCGGTTTCCGTCCGTCTGTCCGTCTCCCTCGGATTCTAACTGGCTAATTTATCGCTGTTTCATGCAACTTTTGAACGTTACCTCCCTTTCATGTCCGTCTTTCTGCCTCTATCTCTGAGGGGTCTAGCAGGGCAGGACGTAGTTCAATCAGAGCACATGGAGCCGCCGGCCCACACGGCTTTCTGCAGTCAACCGTGTGGTTTGCAGGTCACAGAAAAAGGACGCCTGCATAATGTGATTGTGTCTACATGGCTGTTTGGTTTTATTAGTCATATCTAGACACAACGCTAAACCCTGATCTGCACAAACCAATTGCTTGCACACAAGCAGAATATTATTATTATTTGATTTCAATTGTCCTTCATTCGTTAAGACATTGCTATTATTGCATGTGTGTTACATCTGTGCTACACGTGTGTGTGTGAAATAGTGTGCGTTTTAATATCAATCAAGCCCGATCACCGCCCTCCCCCAGCAGCCGACGACATAAAATATATGATTCTGTTGCTCTACATATCCTTCATCCGAAGCTCCACTGACACACAGCCAGGTGCTGTGCCACATTCAAGCTCAGAGTCAAACAGTCTTTGAATTTCTAAATTGATGCTATGAATTGAATTTTAAGAAATGAGGTAGAAGAAAATACTACATATATTCATTTTGAAAGGTAGACTGAGATCTTAGAAAAGGCAAAACGTGTTGATATGATAAAGCTTCAGCTAAGTTGTATTTAAGTGTAAGTGCTCTCTTTGAATAATACCCCTAATGTAATTGTTTAACAATATTATTAGTTCACAATCTTGGGAGAAAAATGTGAATGATTCCAAAGTATATTTGAGTGAACATTTGAATGTGAAAAATTGATTTTTGTGACAATAACTTTTGGCAATGGAACAAATGAGCACAGTTTGTTTAGGTCTATGTGGGCGTATTGTTGAATCCAAACTGAAACTGACTTTGTTTTGAAATGTGGTTGGAACAACGAGGGAGAGGAGACTAAGCCTTCCTGGCGGTCACATTGCAGCTCGTTGGCTCAGAGTTCGGCCTTACCCAGAGTGCGCACAGGGCTGTTGATGTGGCTGGGGGGGCTCACTCCGTGCACGTTGGCCGCCCTGACAACAAACTGGTACTCCGTTTCTGGCGATAACCCCTTCAAAACCATGGAGTTAGTCTCAATGGGCTCGCGGATGTACGTCCACTCTGTGTCCATTTCCGGCCTGTGGAAGAAGAAAGAAATAGTACAAAATACACCATACGATTAAAAAAAGACACAAAAACATTCTGTTTTTTGACACTTCTTGCTGGAAGAATGAATATTGTTACTTTGTAAATCAACAAATCCAACTAAAAGTGTCTCTGTGGTTTAGTGACCTGATGGAATTCATACACAGCTAAAATACTCATTTAGGGGGTCAAGCAACACATTTCTCTCCACTTTGGACCCGGTTCTAACATACTTACTGAAACTAAAAACTATGCCCCCTCATACCCCTCGTGGCATTTATTGGTCTAGTCTCTAAATTATGAGGCTAACACCAAACATAACCTTTTTCAATATGTACATTTTTATTCATTTTACTCTGCAGAAAAACAAGGGAAATTCAATTCAAAGAACATGTTTACTGTATTCTGTGTCTGCCAATATTTCCCAATTAAAAGATATATACATATATTTATATATACACATAATTTGCTACATTACACAGTATAACATTGCACAAAAGTGGTCTTTAAAAGATGATTTTTATTTGATAATATTTTCTGACAAAGATCATCATTCTCAAAACATTTCATCTCAAGTCATTGTTTTGAGGATGATGATGGTTTTGTACAAGAGCGAGTAATTTAAAAAATTCTAAAAATAACATTTGAGATGTTTTTTTTCATTCTTTCTATGATAGTTTTTTTGAAGCCCTTTATGTCTTAAAAGTATGTTCTGCTATTCATTTGAGCGTAGTTTGGAAAAGTTCAGAAAAAGAACTTAAACTTAAATCATGAACTCCTGAACTCTATTTTTTTCTGGCTATCATCTCCAGCCTCCATCTCCAGTTGCCATGTTTATGTGATAATTCTGGATGCCTGGAGCCACAACTATCTATTGAATAGAGTCATATTCACCACCAATCAATGTCTCTCTTCAGCCAGCCCTCTTTTGAAGTAAAGGGTGAAATATTTAGCTCTGAGATGGCCTTTTTGTGTCGAAAATGCCCCTGCATGCACAAACAGACTTTGATTCATGTCTGCTCTGGCACAGTACGTGACAGTTTCTCTGCCTCCGTCTCTTTCTTTTTGTCTCTCTCTCTCTTTGCTCAGTCAAGGGATGCTAACTGCGCACCACAAAGCTTGTGTCCTCTTGTATCTTTTAATATTCTCACTTTTTTTTAAATTCTTATCAGGTACTAGATACTAAAATAGTATCTGCCAATTAATTTGTTTCAGACACATAATGAGAAGAATCCATGCAACTTAGCTCAGACTTCCTTGTCTTTGTAGCTGAGGACCCATCCAGACAATAGAGGTCCTTTATGTGTGTGTATGTGTGCGTGTGTGTGGACACCATAAGACTTCTCGTGTCTCCACTGGTCCTCATGTGAGACACAAATGGTTGGGAAAGACCCTCAAAGGCCTCAGGAAATCACAGCGATGTAACCAGGAAGGCTAAATGTGTAAATGTTTGTAAAAAGCTGTTTCAAATCTTCATCCATGTGTGTGAATGCTTCTGATGATAAACGCAGATGCAAGGGGGAAATAGTTAGCCTGGCTAAAAAACAAGCCCTCTAGCACCACTAGCACCACCAAAATATGGGTTAGCTTCCTCCTGTTGTGTTGCTGAGCTAAGTAAACCAGTATTTTCTCAACTAATAATCTGCAAGAAAGGGTAATTGTATAAGGAAGAAGGCAGTATTATTCTGGGAAAATCCTCTCTGAATTTTGACTCTGTTTTCATTGTCTAGTCCAGTGGTTCTAAAACCTTTTACACCAAGTACCACCTCAGAAAATATTTGGCTCTCCAAGTACCACCATAATGACCAACACTATATAGTAGCGTAGTAGGCCTAAGTATTCATCAAAAACAAGGCAGAGGTTTTATTCCTAAAAAAAGTATATTTAATATTGTCAGCCATTGTAACATTTTACAGTTTGTTTCAACAGTAAAACTGCGCTTAAATATAGGAAGAAAAAAAATGAAATGATTATTATTTTTTTTAATTTAATTTATATTTATTTCAGTGATCCTTTGGCGTACCACTAGAGGGAGCCCCGCGTACCACACTTTGGGAATCACTGGTCTAGTCCAATAAACAGACGGTGTATAAATTAAGAAAATTAACAGTAAGATAAAAAGGCATGTGCCTCTTGGCTTTCCTCCCACAGCCAGTGATGGAACATGACTTTTCACTTAGGCCTTTTCTCTCCCTCTATGAAGTGGCCCCTTCAAATCCCTCTTCACCTGGCGAGTGGGCTAGGTTGATGGCGACCTCGGTGTAATTCAGTGCAAATGACCTGTACATACAAGCCTGTCTGAGTATTTGCAGCAACACTGAGCTGGTGAGGTTTCATGAACATTTGGCTTCAGTAACTACTGTTATTGGGGGTTGACCACTTAACTGACCTGATGTAAGCCACCAGGAAGTGAAGGACGGGAGCACTTCCCTCGCTCTCTCCTTGCTGCCATGACAACGCCAGCTCTGTGTCAGATACAGCCATGACAACAGGCTGAGTGGGGGGCGATGGGGGCATGCACATGTCTAGGGGAACAGAAAAAGAAATGTAATTCAGTCACAGTCATTAGCAATACTGCGCTAGCAATGATAGCGGTAAAATGGATTCCTACTACTCACATATTCTTACCATGTGAGGCGGTGCCGATGTCTCTGGGCATGCTGGGTCTACCCTCCCCGGCCCAACCGTACGCTCCAACAGTTACGCGGTACTTAGTGTTTACTTTAAGGTTACTGATGTCCACGTCCTTGAAAACGGCATATAAGGTAAAAATAGATAAAAAAAAAAATGAAGCATCAGCGTATGAGCAATAATGGTTTGAGGGTCAGAGAAAATACAAGTGGCTATATGAAAGAAGGAGAGATGTGGGGAGAAGAATGGGGAGATGACTGAAGTGGAAAGTAAATATCTATTGATGTCAAGCCTGATAAGAAAGCACTGACCCGGTTTAATTTATTTTTAAAAAGGCTAAATGATACTCACAAAGCTTGCTTGTCCATCAAATTGCCCCTTTTGAGAAAAAAGCAACAGAAGTACACACTGTTACTAAGTAGATGATATTAGGATCTGATGATCTATTTAATGATCATTATCGCCAAACATGAAAAAGTTATAGGTGTTTCATATATTTTAAATAAAAAAATGCACCACTCTTGGACTACTAAAATAATGCTTATTAATTGGAACAGTTTGTTTGTCATGTCATGGTATTTGCTGGTTGTAAAAAATTGATTGAGATTGCCAGCCTAATTTTTGTTGTTGTTTTCTTTTCTATTTTTAGGGATAATGGTTGCTTTTGCACTAATGAATCAACACTGCAAACAGCTGAGATTTCCATTATACACAAAGTGGAGGTTAAAGTTCACATAATGATTATAAGGGAAATATTCTATCATGTTTACCACTAAATTCAAGTAGCATCGTTAAAACTCACAGTGGTCAACATGTCCAAGCTGAGAGGCACCTCCAGCAAAGACTCTGTATCCATTGGACGGCCATTCCTCATCTCTGTGTAGAAAACCTAAGAAACATGCACAGTCAAAAACGCATACAAATTCAAATTGACAGTAAAGGTCTCAGATTCATCACTGCAGCCGTTCGTGAATCTATGTTAGAATGTTTCTGTATTGACAAATCCCTTTTATCCGATATTAAGTCACAGCCTTGACAAAGCAAATATTCCCTGATTAGGAGGAAATACCATGAGGGAACAGGATTATTTACTTTTAAAGTGATTGGCCAAATGAACGCATATGCGTATCAACAGGTCGCAGGGAAGCGAGCTGACTAATCCTCTTAGTACAGACATATGGTCATGAGTAGAGTACGCTCATACTGATCCACGCTGCGTTAATGTTTGACTCAAAACTAACAGAAGAGAGGAGGCAAGGGTGGTAGGAAGGAAGGAAGGAGGAAAGTAAAGGAGGAAACTGGGTTATGGTAAGGCTTTATATCCCATTGCAAAAATATGAAATCAATATAAAAACATGCAAGACAAAAACAAAAAGCACAAACATTCGGACCCATATGAAGTAAGCCTAATATGTACAGTGCAAATCTACGCTTGCATATCAGTAAATGTATAATATTTCTATCAAGAATAGCAAATCCCACTTCAGTGACCAAAGCCCAGCGTGGAGCCAAACACATACTCCAGACACTGAAATAAAGATGCATGACCTCCACAGCAAAAAGTGCCCCATAAAACCCACACATTTGGCAGTGAAAGGTTTTCCATCAAAACACCAGACATTTAGTGGTGTCAATCTGGCCCTCAAGGCCATCTCGCTGGACATTGGGTGTGACGGGCACTTTAAAAGCTGGGGGGGAAACGCGGGGACACGTCAACAGCTTGCGGCTTTTTGTCTGTTTGCAAACGGTTTGCGCTGCCTTAGAATGTCTTTAAATGTCATCTCATATGACATTCTCAATCTCATAAACAATATGTTAAATACTGGAGGGGATGGGAAATATATGTGCTTCAGTAACCCATTAGATGTGTCGTTGAGTCTGAGCTTTCAAATGAAAAGGAAAAGATTCCATATGTTATGGCTACTTCTGTGTTGACATTGAAAGGGAACCTTGTATCCAGTGATGGTGCTAACGTGTCGCCGGGGCATCTTCCATCGCACGCTGAAGGCGGTGCAGTTGACTGTCTCCAGCTGGATGTCCAGCGGAGGACTCAGGCGATCTGGTTTGTACAAAGACACACAGAGATGATCAGTGAGGTCAAAAGAAGATAAAAAGAAAGAAAGAAGTAAGGAAACGTGTCACTGTGACAGGTTGCAGATACAAGCGCTTTGTTCTTAGCAGTGAAACTATTTCAGAACCAGACACGATTGATGTTATATTTACATGGCAGTTTAGCAGCAATATTTACAGAATTATAAGATTATTTAGCCTATTAACTCAATCATTTACAACATTACATTACATTTATAACAGCATACAGATTCAAGACTAATTCAACTAGATAAAGCTTAAAGCTTTTCTAACATGGATGTTTACGTTACACATTTGTGGCTTGTAATTATCATGAAGCTACAGAGTATTCTCCCCCAGCTCTACAGTATTTTATGATCTTTTTCTTTTCTGCTGTTTTGAGTCTAGTTCTCTCTCAATCCTCTCGTTAGCAGTTTCTTTAGCAGTAGGGGACTCTGATGAAGCTGCTGATGAAGCCGCACCAAACTAAAGAATGGCTGGTGAGTACAGGGAAGCTAGATATTTCCCATTGAAATAGTGTTGGTGGACTGCAAAAACCCACCAAAACTGAGGGTGAATTAGACGAATATTTGATCACGCAGGTCCTAAACTCAACTCTAAATGAACGCCAATGTTTCAAGGTATGCGTTCATCAATGCAAATACATTAATGTCCTGCTCACAGCTTGTTCCTCATGCCACAGTTGGCCCAAAAAGTGTCAATGAGTGCAACTTTAAAACCTCATCAGAGTTATTTTTAGACAAAATAAAGCTCAATGAAGTTTCAACAAATATCCCAAATGTCCGATGATAATTTGAACACTCTTTATTCTGTACTCTGTATTTCACCTTGTAGTCTTTAAAGAATAACAAGGGGGAAAATGGCCCTGACCAGCAGCCCAGTGAGCTGGCCTCTAATATCATCTACCTCTGATTTCAAATGTCATTATTTCCATTGTTGCATCATGGGTGCTTGTCTGACACTTCAAGAAAATGTGATTGCGCCTCAAGTGCTCAACCGTGGCACAAAAAGCATCTTAGAGACTAAATAGAAAGAGCTCTGGAGGTGTATCTCATCAACACTACCTGGCTTTAATGAAGAAAAATGAACAGATAACGACCCTTATAGAGTAATACGTGTCTTATGTCATAGCATTTGCACAAAGGGCAGGACTGTCACATCCTTAGAAAATACTGTGTATAAAGATGATATATTCTAAATTCATATTATTCATAATATTATATTGAAGCACATTCTTAGGGGGTCTGGTCTAGGTGCACAGATTACCCTGGAATAAACTAGGATATAGAAACACAGGGTTAATATAGCAAGACAGAGCTCTGTAAATGGAAATCTCATGTAGCTACAACGCTGCTCTTTTCAAATTTGCTATTTGTCTCACGTCTCCCTTCTTCTGCCTCCCATGCCGACCTCCTGAATCCTTTCAACAGCTACAGTATTCTGCTTCTTTTCATTCTCTTTTTTGAAACCCTTCCCCGTGCCCTGCTCTTCCATCCGAGCGGGTAATTCAATATGTCAGCTGAATTCCCTGATCATCCATATCTCCCCAGGGGTGCCGACCGGTGAAGGTACGGGTGAGCTGAACTCAGCAGCAGCTAGAGAGGCCACTTCTGCCCAGTCAAATACGCCGCATGAGGGTACAAGGGAGGCCACTTTTCCCAGGTCGGGCCTGGTGCAAACTAAATACATTGGAGCCCACTGCTAAGGTGAAGGACACAGGAGGCTTTCAAGCCATCGTGATAAAGCAAAAAAGCAACACCGCGCTCACACAGAACGCAAAGAGCCCATGTCGATTTTCCACAGCCACCCAGCACGAGTACGGCCGATTAGAAAACCGCCATGGTCGCCCACTTCCGCAGTTCTGTGATACTTTCTCTGAAATGACTCATTGCTCTCTAAATCTGTCACAGTTTAGGGCGGCTGGAGGGACTCAATCGCGTGGTGACAAGCAGAGCGGTGCAGTTTTGATGATTTATTAAGAAGCGCAGCTTACAGGCAATGAGTGCGAAGGAAAGCAGCTCGACGCGGTGAATCCAATCAAAACAGCAACGCCACGACAGAGACGAACCGACAAGCAGCAGTGCTGCTGCCAATAGGGACCGTCTACCGAGAGAGTGGAAACAGGTGAGCAGGAGGCCTGGTGAGTGAAGACTAACGAGGGACAGGCGGGACAAGGCGGGGCAGGGCGGGGAAATGTATAGAAGGCAGGAAGTACAACGAAGATGACCATCAAAATAAAACAGGACGCAAACCCTCGGCATTACCTTTAAACATGTTTCATTGTTTGATCGACGTTTCTCGACAGCAATTTCAACGAATTTGCAAGAAGCTAATATCTCTTTAGTTTTAGTTGAAAGTGTCCCTCCCAGTACCAATACAATTCATTTAGTCAGTTATTATAGGGCCTTGTTTCAACTTCATCAGGTGTGTTGACGAAGGCTTTAAAGTGGTTTCAGGCAGCATTTGGTATTTCAATACTTTAATACCACTCTAATAATTAAAGGAGGCCCTCGACGTTGTTGCTCGCACTTGATCAACAATGGCCCAATATTGAGATACCTTCTTTCAGGCACAAACACCTGCTCTATTGCTCTGATTCTATAACACCACTTTCAGTCAGTCAAGTTGAAGCAATGCTCTTTCCAGGTCTGAGTCATCCTAAAGTGACCACTAAGAGACATGCTGCTGTGCTGCACTTCAGCATGGCTCTGGTAATCGAAAGGGATGGAGTGTGAAATATTGTCCCCCTGAAAAGAAAAAAACAAGTTCATCCTATTGGTTACCTTTTCCTTTTCCAAACACTGTTGTTTGTACTGAATGACGGGATAGAAAGGGTTTCATTTAAAAGGCATGACTTTCGTGACAATTTAATACGTCTAGAACCAGCTCACTGTAAGTGTAGAGCTACTTAATGATTCTATAAATATTTCAACAGTTTATTCTGGGGAGAAAGCTGTCAAAACCTTGAAAAGGTAAGACCACCTTGGGGAGAGATGTCATTCAAACTCATTCCTTGTACAACCAGTTTTGTTGTTTAAAAGGACGATGTGATTCATCTGGACATCGAGCCCGGGTGACATTGAGCCCTGCCGCTAAAAAAAAAGTGTGAAAGGCCTCAAAACAACAGAAAAAAAACAGTACAAATGTCCCTAGAAGTCATAACGACAGAACTGCAGACATCCTCTGCTTGGCAACCAAACTGTGAGTTTTCTGACAGACAGATAAAATATTAGACCTTTATAGCCTGTGGCTCCGAAAGATTTTTGGAGTAATATGACACACAGCCAGCGAGACAGACAGCAAGAGAAAAGGAAGTGATGGAAAGAGGGAAACGTGGCTGGAAAAAGTGTTCTGGGTGACAGAATCAATGACGAGAGAGAGAGAGAGAGAGAGAGAGAGAGAGAGAGAGAGAGAGAGAGGGAGAGAGAGACCGTGGTGATGAAAAGATAACATCCAGGTATTTCTAGGCAGCACATTGGCATCGCGGTTGATTAATGCGCTGTGGATCTGGTCTTTCTTTCTTTGACAAATATTTCATATAATTAAAAATTGGCTAAATATTTGTTAGAGAAACAATGTGTTAAGGAAGAAAATTCTTTCCTTCACCAAGTCGATTCTGTGGACAATTCGGAGGTCACAGATTATTGTTAACGTGCAGTTCTGCACTGCTGATCGGTGGCTAAAAAGCACCTTGCAATGAAGGGACTGGGGAAGAGATTTTCTTTAATAATTACTCCTATATAAAAAGAGGTGGGGAGTTTAAATGATGATGATGAGTGTTCCTATAATTAAAGTTCATGTTTTCCACCATTTGTTGCCATAAACGAGAAGGTTAAGCACTTTTTTTGTGAATGAATGCTAAAATATATGTGTCATTTGATAACACAAATGTGTTATTGGTTTATTTATACAAATAGAAATGGCAAAAGCTAATTCTGCCATTCGCAATATTTTAAAATATCATAATTGTTACTATTATTTGATCTTTGTCAGCATAGTAGAAGTGAAAAAAGGGTCAGTGGGGAAAAACTCACCAGATCTCCGAGCATTTGATCTTCTTGCACAAAAGCAAACGCTGGCTGTGCATATTGCAAAGAGAAGTAAGTATAAAAGACTCCTCTCTTTACACGTAGATTCCATGTCTTCTTCCGGTCAAAAGTTTGAAACGGTCAAACGGACATTTTATCACACGTGCAGACGTGCCAGTGACTGTAAATGGAGCGAGCCCCTTTGTTGATAAAAGTTTTCTCTGATTAAAAAAAAAAAATCCTTATCCAGCTTGTGGGGCAAATGCCATCCGAAGACAGTCAAACGCGGAAGAGGGCAGCTACGGGATGACACTGATAAGATTACAGTCTGCAAAAGATCAGTGGGTTGGACACAGCTCCCGCGTCCCAGCACACGCGCTCACAGACGGCGGAGAGGGCTTCGCGCGTAATGCGCAACGACTAAAACAAATCAACACTGGGAACGATCATCTTTTTTTTTTTGTTTTGAACGCGTGAATCTCGCCCTCGTGTCACGCCCCGATCTGCGTCTCAGACCCCGGTCGAGATGGTCAACGAGGAGCAGCAACGTGGGGCCATTTAGAGCTAAGAGGATAAGGAGCCTGTAATCCGCACACTGGACGCAGATGGAGAGCAGGGGAGCCGCACGGGCAACAGACACTGCTGTGCGTGCGTCCAACAATGAGCAGGGAGCGAAACAATGCATCCATTAATCGATATGCCCCCCGCCAACGCGCATGTTGTTGGCACTATGTGTGTGACTGCAACGGCCCGGCTGATTAAGTGATCTGTGCTGTCTCAAAGACACAAAGAAGCAAAGTGTGCAGGAGAGGAGGTCTGTGAGCGTGGGTCAACTCTCTGTGCGTGTACAGAGAGAGCAGTGTTTGCAGGAAGGAGAGCTAAGCCAAATCATCAGATGCATTCTTATTGTGAAGGAAGGTCAAAGAGGGAGAGGACCTAACAAAGGGCGATCGGTGCCAGGCACTTTGACCTCTGATCGCGTTCATTTTATTAGACAGAGGTTATAAGGGATATGGTAAGAATTCCCTTTTGTCCATTAAATGTCCTGCACTAGTCCGCTTTAAACAATGCTAAATAGACATGATACATGGAAACATTTGTGTTCCATTATGTTACATGAGATTAGATAATATGAGACATTGTAGGATAGAAATCCGACCCGCAGCAGGTTACATTTGCCATCTTGTCACTTACACTTCATTTTCTAACTCTGCTATAGTCTACATTCATACAAAACAATATGACCAATTCAGTAATTACTCAGGCATGATATACTCAGGCATGAGTAATGAGTAATTTGCTCAGAATAAATTGAAAATCCTTTTCTGATTCCACACAGCCTTGGAAAGACTGAGCGTCATTCTTCTTAAGGGGCTGCAATACACCGTGCTAAGTACCTCATGTAGTTTTGCATGTTCACTATTCTCATTTTTATAATGACCTGAGCACAGATCATACTCATTAATCATGACATTACCATAGATGTGGAATATTAGGACATGGAAGATAAATATAAGACTACACAGAATATGATTTCATTGAGGTTTTGACGTGACAGCTCATATATTTCCATATGACCGCGTTTTAATTGTAAATAGCTGCATTTTTTATTTTATGTGTCATTTGTTCACACGCACACACCCCACAGACACACACAGAGGGGGATATGCTGTTTCAGAGGACAGGGGGAAGCTTGCTCTATGAAAAGATCTTTAGCATTTTCCTTTTCTTTTCTTACATGTATTCTCTTTGTGGAATCCAATTACGTGACAGGAATCTGAGGTCAACAGGCCCATGAAACCCCCTCTTTTATATTTCAGTAAGGTCCAGCTTGAGACAGACATATGACAAACATTGTTTCTATTGATTAGCATCACACCTTAGTTCAGTTTGTAGTTCCTCTGGGTTCTGATAAAAATAAGATTTTAAGTAATAAGTGATTCTGTGGACAGTATTTTGTTCCGTCGGCTCGGCTGTGTGGACTCAACTGAGCAACTGGGGGAAGCTCTCAGGGATCCCAATAATGTCACCACCGAGGCTGACCACGACCAAAGTCCATGCGCTGTCTGAGCGGATGGTCACTATGCTGCAGGAATGGGAAGCTCACTGGTTCCATCTTCTGGACAAACACAAACAGTTAACTAAACGATGACCTGCAGAGCCAAACCAAGCCAAGTAAATCACACAAACAACTTCCTCAAACGCACGACGGGACAAATTTTAATAAATAGAGGGTTTCTAACTCTTTAATTTGATTATGAACAAGCAAATAAACCAGACTGCTGGTTTAGAAAATTGTTTTTCTCCATGAGAAGAACAGCCGCCTGTATGTCAAAGGTGTGTGACGTGATGTGTACGCATTTGTTCTTTCTCACCGAACCACTAAGATCATTATTGATGTGAAGGAAAAACAATTTCAGTGTTAATTTGGATGTTGTTTTGTCCTTTTACGCACTTTTGTTGTGCTGTTTTACCCCTACAGCAAAAACTTTTGTAAGTAGTTTTTAGGTTAAAATATTTAAGACATATTTCATGTCAATGGCTGCATTCCATGTGTAGAATAATCATGGTAATAATTAGAAAGAAATTAGTCTGTAAATTGATTTTAAACAGAGATAAAGAAATGTATTTTTCTTGAGAAGTTGTTACGTGTAACATAACAGTTGTTGTTAGCAATGTCCACTAGTGGCAGCATGTAAGTCCTACATGTGTATGAGCACATCTGGAGGTTTAGTATGTTCAGAGAGGCATTAGGAATCAGGGATTGGAATGTTCTCCACCTCTAATCTGACATTTAGGTTTTACATCGCCTGCTAGCGGGCAATAATGTCACACTCATTGCCTAACTGGAGAGCAACATGGAGTAAGAAGTGCATTTGACCTCATCTTAACTCGCAGGGGCTTAGCTCTGCAGACGGCCTCCACTCTCACAGCTCCCGTGGCCTGATCGCCCGAGGCTTCAGCAGCACCAGAGTACACATGGTGTGGATTACGCTCGGAGCACCGCTGTGGCTCCCCACAACCATCCATCCGCCATCCACATCCATGAATGGTGATAAAATCATCTGCTAGGGAACGTCTTACTTACTCTTTACTTGCTCTAAATAAAGGTCTGTCCGATAAGTGACATGATTAAGAAAACTGAAACTTCTACACCAATCGAGTCCGACAGCAGGCCCATAATACTTACGTGGTGATGGGATTATGTTAGTATTTGCTAAATGGGAGTAGACAAAAAAAGGTTTAGGTTGATGGCAATGCCATTTTGCAGTTATTACATCATACATAAAAATGGACACGAGTGCGTGTGTATCAAAAATCCATGCAACAAACGAAAACGTCAAACTCATATAGACTCCAGATGGAAACTCAAGGGATCCCAAAAGTCATTCGGATTCCATCATTGATGATGTTAAGACACTTATATGAGTAAATGAAAGGAAAAAAAAACATTGCTTATTTTTTGGTAGTGGAGGACCAGTCCGGTTCCTGGCAACTCATCCAATAGTTGAAACAGATATAGATTTTTATGTCCTGACCGACCCGACACATTTCTCTCCCTGGAACCGTGCATCTCGCTCGGCTATAAACCAGCGCAGATGTTCCTCCCCTGTAAGGATCCCACTGTAACGTGTAAATGAAGAAAAAAGGACACAATACCACCAATCTCCCCGTCAGTGTGGAGATTGTCAGGATATGTTTTTTTTCTTCTGCTAATTACACAGGCAACAGTGTCCCACATCAGACCTCCGTTCCAGCTGTCACCTCCCCGCTCCCAGCTGCAGCTTCAAGTTGGCCGATAATGACGGGTGAACTGACCTTTGCAATTAGTCCAGTTACATGTGAGTCAAACTGAGCCCCAAAAACGGCTGACAGATTAAATTGCAGATCGGCCCCCGATAAGCCCTCATGCCTTGCAAGGAGGGGAAATGACATCTGTTTGGTGTATTTGCTGCTCGCATGGCTGTAATAGCTTGAGGATGAGGTATTTCCATACAGTTAACTGAGCTATGGGACGGGAAGCCTCTTCTGAGTGATGAGGGGTCCAACTTCTAAAAACATAAGCGGTGTTTTTTGCATGCCTAGTGATTATAATACAATATGGCCATCAAGCACTCACACAAACAGGGTTCATCGTGAATCACTTTAAGTTTGGCTGGACGTACATGTGCGTGTCTACATAAAGCTCTGCTGGACACAACAGTGCGGACATGCGGCATGTATTTTGCATCAACCGTATAAAGTTGAACTAGCTTTGAGGAAACAACTTCATTCAGTTCTGCAAACGGCAAAATGTATCTTCTCCCTGATTTTGCAGGAGAAACGGTTTGCGCGCACCAGAACACTGGTTGAGTGTTCAGTAATCAATGCAGAAGAAGAAAGAAAGTGAAGCATGTGGCTGATCCTTGAAAACAAATCTTAGCAGGGATTTAATGCGTCATTTAAAATGTAGGTCATCTCCATTTAACTTAAATGGACTTGGGGACTTTGAATAAAAGACAATCGTCTAGAATAATTATCATAAAAGGAAAAGGTCTTCAAATATTACAGGTGTGCTGTGGTGTACTAAAGAGAAATAAACAACACTGGGAAGTAAAGTATTTGACCAGTAAAATATGTAGCTTGAATAGAAGAAGTTTAAATAATTCTGGTATAAAGAATTAGCCAAAGGACATGCACCCTTATAGAAAGTTATGTCCAAACTACAGGTATTAGACACATAACTCCTCTCTAATAAAAAACATAGCAATAGAGACGATTGCTAGTGTAATTGGAAACATTGAATGAATACATAAGATGGAATTTACTTCGTTGATATTCTTTCTCACTGGAGGAGGCTGTTGTTCAGGCGAGGCCACAATGTGATTTAACCTGCAGCTCTGTTCAAAGTGACGTTTTTTATTGACACCCACTACGGCTGGTTGGCAGCGCAGACTTCCAGTCACTTATTGTTCAAAAGGACCACTTGTTAATGTGCAGTACATGCTGATCCATGTAGTTGCACATTTCTGCAACAATGTGTTACAGTATGTTGAGTACTCAAACAAAATCTGAAAACCTTGACAGAACACATTAGCCAACACCATTTTAAATGCCTATAATGTTCTCTTGCATCTTTCCAGTAAGTTAAACGTAGGCCTTGTGCCAGATAATTAATCAAATGCCACTTCACATCATGGATTATGCAAAACCAAACCAAAATAACCCTTTTAACTGGCAAAATTCCCAGTTCAACTCCCTGTTGCCGTAATGGATATCAGCTCACGCTCCCTGGATGATAAATGTCATCCACTCATCAACTGCAGAACAGCGGGATATTCAGGGCGCTCTGGTCATAGTAGCAACACAATCTATTCAGCCTGTTTTCACTGGCTGATTAGAAACACATTTCCCATCCAATGTCAACCAAACACAAAGGGCAGGATGTGGAATCAGGAGTGTTGCTGTTGGAAAGTGTGAAACTTCCCTCTCCCTTTGAGCCATCTGAGTACACACACTGATCCTCTTTCATAACTTGAACCCTTCTAGCCTCACCAATTTTGGACCTGAGAGTCAATCATGGATCTGGACTCCATCCAGCAGCATGGGTGGAGACTGGAAGAGACAAGAGGATGGACCATCAGACGTCACCATCGCCTCCCATTTCTCCAGTCAGACGTCTCCTTCGCCTCGCGGCTCACTTGAGGGCGGACGGTGATCAGGGATGAGCGATATGGAACCGTGCGCACCGAATTATCTGTAAATTGGGAGTCTTTCAAGCGTCGTTGGATTCGTAAACTTGCGCAAGGGGGGGGGAATCCTTTTGCTTTGCCGTTTGCGCCTCTGCCTCGTTGGATGTTGCGCCACGCTGCACGGCTGCGCACCGATCTCCATCGCATTCTGGCGGCTGGAGCCCCGAGCCGAGCGCGCCCCCGTTTCCTCTCCAACCGCCGCGCGTCTTCAACATGCTGCCGGTCAGATGATACCTGTTGATTTGTCAGCGCGCCATGTCCTTATGTCGGACTGAGCTGGACCATGAAGTTATGGGACAGCCTGACCTCTTGTTTGATACTGCTTAGCGTCGTGCACGCCGGCCGGCTGCTCCGGAGCCGACCGCATTCCGCGTCCACCGAGAGTAACGGGCGCGCCCCCGAGATTCCCCTGGAGCTCCCGCCGGTTCAGATGCGGCGCTCTGTCTCTTCCCCGAGCATCAGCCGCGCCGAGGCTGCCACGGCGGGTTGGGGAGAGACGCTGGCGGGAGGAGAAGCGTGTAAGAGCCTGTGTGTTTTTAATGGAGTGTCCAAAGTCCCCAAACAACATCCGTAAAAGTCATTTAAAATTAGCAGGCTGGCCGAGTGTTGCATCTTTTTTTTTTCTTTCTTGGAATAAATATTGTCTAATAGGGTGAATTTAGGTATATTGGGACATCGGGTAACTTGGGACAGCATAAGGAAAAAGCAATTTACTTACTCCTGTTTGATGTCACCTATCTCATGTATCAGCATCCCTAACTTTACCATAGGCTTTTCAAGGCAGAAGTAAAACATGTTTTCCTCATGTTGTCTCGAATTACCTGATGTCCCTGACATCATCAGGACAAAAAGGCATCTCTTAACCAATGAGTGTTTCCATTTTCTTGCTATACACAATGGCAATAGTTGTTATTTACCGTCAATCCACTATTTTTATCTCAAGTGATATTTGCCACGGGGCTACATGGCATCCTTGAATTTAATGAAACTCGTCGACAGTGGTGCATAAATAAGAATGGAATCTATTTCTAACTTCAAATTTCCTCTCTAAAAACCACAAACAATATAATTTCTGCATGTGCATGTGCAGTTTCTGCCAATGATGAGCAGTGAGTTAGGGCGTTAACAACATGTTCTATCAAATATGAAACGCCTTTCTATAAGAGTTTGTTGATGCCTTTCAGACCCCATGGAGGAACCAACCCCAAACGAGTTTGAGGACATGGTGGACTTCATCAAAGTGACCATCAGTAGAATGCGGCGCTCTCCCTCATCCTCTCCCTCTGAGGAAGGATTGAGCAGCAGGACTCGAAACAGAAGGGGGAGGAAGAAAGGGGGAGCTGGGAGGAAGGCCAGGGTCGGACAGGGCTGTGCCCTAAAACAGATCCACCTCAACGTGACGGACCTCGGCCTTGGCTACCGTTCCAGCGAAGAGATGATATTTAGGTACTGCTCTGGACCCTGCAGGAAGTCCGAGACAAACTATGACAAAATCCTTTACAACCTCGCTCACAACAAGAGGCTTCCCCCTAAAGACACGCCTCCTCAGGCTTGCTGTCGACCGACGGCGTTTGACGACGACCTCTCGTTTCTGGACGACAACCTGGTGTACCACACTGTGAGGAAGCACTCTGCGAGGAAGTGTGGATGTGTGTAGGCAGCGTGGGCTTTGTGTGGTTTTACATTTGATTCAAACTTTTGGAGTTTGCTGTTGAGTGTTTTTCTTCTGACATGTCTCGCTGTGAGGAAACCTTCAGGCAGTATGTGGGGACACATAGAGACGCTGAAGGAAACGTTAAGGGGACGAGGTGTCTTGAACACAGTTTTTGTCCCAAAGCAATAAACCTCATCTTCCTCCAATACATCTACAGTTTCCTTTATACGGTTTACACCTCACATTGCTAATGTGTATGCTTCGGCAGATTTAAGCTTTCCCCTGTATCGCACATACAGCATGGTACGTGGAAAACATACACATATAAAATGTATTTATGAAAATCTTGAATTTATTAACTTATTAATATTTATTTCTTGTTTTTATAAATGGGTCATCAGTTATTTATTACTGTAGTGGGATATCTCAGAGTGTGCCAAAGGTTTACATATAGTAAAGCGTTAAAATATTGTGTGGTTTACATTGCAAAACAAATGAATAGGTGCTCCGTGGAGTTGTCTTGTAAACAATCAAAGTTACGAGTGCAGTCAGTGTTTCTCATCCAAATACATTGATTTATAACAAAAGAGTTTAAAAGGTTTTCCTTCTGCAACAATTTGCAAATCAGATTTGACAAAAAAATATTTTTAAAGTGGACGCTGTATGAATTGTCATCACCTGTTTTATCAAATGAAACACTGTTTTTTTTCTTTTTCACAGGTGAGCTATCCTCAGTGGGTTAGCTTTTGCAACGTTGCCGTTATTTTGTTTCATTCGAATGCATTATTTCCTGTTTTTGTGTTTAACCACGAGGAGAGAAAAGATATTAAAAAAATCTTGCGCTCCTGATTAAAAGAATCGTTGTTTATTAGTTGCTTAATTTGTGTCCTCCCCTTGGATGAATTGCTGTCTAAATGAAACAAGATTTCCTTGCTTTAGAAACATACGGTAATTACTTTTAAATCGTTTAATTATTAATAAATATATCGTACACAGTGTAGTGTATTGCTTACACATAGGATTTTGTGTTTCAGCTGTGGAGGAGTTCAGCAGGCAACATTACACCATAGAGTTTCACATACACTTACATTAACAGAAATGAATCTTTTTCACCTTTGTGAGAAGGGGAAAGAAGAGCGCAGAGGGACATCAGGGATCTACCTTTGTAATATATGAAGGAAGAATGGAATTTGATGAGATCGATGGACAAAAACAGGCCTTTAACACAGAGGAGTGTCCACACCCACACGACAGTAAAGCATACTGCCTAAGAATAAAAGCAAGGTGAGACAAACAGTAATGTAAGGAAGGGAGATAGATGAAAGACAACACAGAGAAATCCACATGGACGATGAGCTATGGAGTTAAAACTAGACGTTGACAGAGGATAATGAAATCCAGTGAAGACAATGATGTAGTTAGAGAAAATGAGAAGGGATGTTGCTTAACTAATGTGTACGGTGGATATCTGATCCTTCTCCTGCCCTCTCACATTTCACAGCCCTCCTTTTGCCCGGCTATACAGGGGGAAACTGGGCTAGCCAAGTCTCTCGTATTTTCCTAAGAAACTGATTATCTCTATAAACAACCCTGTGATGCTCTGTCAGACATTTTGCAACCAGAGCTAATACATCAGTCAGGCTCATGAGCCGGTGATTAATAGTTTGACATCTGACGTTTCACTGTTAGACGTATTTGGTTCCGCAGTTCTGCTCTGCAGGGACTCAGACATTTGAATTCATTAAAAATGTTACATCCTTGTGCTTGGAATTTTAATGTATTATGATGTTGAACATATCACCATGGTAACATTATGATAATTAAAATCTGCAGCCAGTAACTATCAGAATGGGAACTCACTATATTAAAGTCATAGAAGTGATAAAACAAAAATTATCTTAAATCAATATCAGCAGCATGTTGAATATTATGTCTAACCTGGAAATGGAGTACAGGAGTCAAGACTTGACACATCCACTACTTTCATTTCAAAATATCCACAGCAGTTTTTAGCAAACAACAGAGAAAACCATTGGAGCTGACAGAGAGTCAGAGGATAGTGTCATTAGTCAAATGAGTCCACTGCTCTTTTGTTCGTGGTGTCAGGGGAGCTCGTAATGAGGGATAATGTTCCTTTGGAGTGTAATACAACACAAGTGCTAGCGGTTAAGAGGATGGCTTTCCAAACAGGTGCCACATATCGGCAGAACTGTACGTGTTGACACATTCGTGTTACGTCAGGAACGGGATTGGTCCACCTGAAGAACAATATGGTTTCTCTCTTACCTGCGCTGATTCTGGTAAAACTAAATTCTTTAGAATTTTCTAAACCCATTTTGCATACAATACTTTTCTTGTGCACTTGTCAGAACCTCTGAACAGTTGAATCCATTGAATATTAGCTAATGAGTGTAAATAAGCACAGTAAAGTTCCTTTCTGTCATGATTTCCAAACCAAGAGAGGCTGCTGTCAAAAGTCAAACCGTCTCACTTACAGGAGAAAAACCAACATTGTTGATGTCTCAGCAGGATGGTTTCAAGATTCAACAGAGATCACCAGGGATCACCACAGATTCACCACAGAGCACCAGGAATCACCACGGATCACTAGGGATCACCACAGATCACCACATATCACCAGAGATCACCAGAAATGACCAGGGATCACCACAGATCACCAGGGATCACCACAGATCACCACAGATCACCAGGGATCACCACAGATCACCACAGATCACCACAGATCACCACAGATCACCAAGGATCACCACAGATCACAACAGATCACCACAGATCACCAGGGATCACCACAGATCACCACAGATCACCAGGGATCACCATGGCGTAAATGAACAAATAATACAACTGAAATCTGTGACCCCTTGGATTTAAGTGGAAGACATTGCACCCTTGTGCCAGCTGGTGTGAGAAAAAATACCGATGAAAAGGTGGTCACGGTAGCATCGGACGTGTCTCAGGGCTTCATGAGAGATCTCAAACCACTAGAAGCTGTTTGTGCTGCTGCCCTGGAATCCGTCAGTGAGTCAGACTTCATGACGAGGCAATTGTAGAGACGACCACAGAAGGAGGCCTCACAGATGGAAACAATACAGCTACCAATTCAAGACAGATGACGACAGCACAGTACTGATGCTGTCTCCCCCGGTTTTTGAGATCAAAAGGGAATACAAGATTTGTTATGTTCTCATATTTACTATTGAATAAAGTACTATAAAGTCCATGGGGTTTTGCACCACGGTTTGGGTAAATTAAATTAGAGTCTAAAGGTATCAGAGCCACAGTGTAGAAAACAGCCTTTGGACTGGCTTCAACCCAAAGTAGAGCCACAAAGGATTAACATAAAGCTCTAACAGCCCTGCACTGAGCCAACTGGCCTATTGCCAGACCTCCAGTCAGGATCACCACCTGAAGCCTCCCCATCACTGTACCACACAGACATGTAAGAAGGAAACAATCAATAACCATCGCAAAACACTATAACGAGTTTACCAAAACCTCTAAACTGTCAGCGTCTCTGAAAGAAGTATTGAGTTTGGTAAAGATTTAATATTTCGGGAGCTTGCAGGAGTCATTGTGGTGAAATACAAAAAACAGGGGGATCTGGGTATTCTGGATTTAAGTCACATGATTGATTTGTACTTCATTGAACTTGAGTCGGCTCAGACACAGATGCAGAGGGAAATATCAGGTGGTGTGAATGTAACACGACCGCCTGCGTGTTCTTGGGTGAGAGGTGTTCGCTCAGATGGTTAAATATTCAGGTGCAACCTGTGAAGGCGCATTACAAGGGACTACCTGCATGTAAACCCTTTTCCCGATGAATGGCCTCACACCGAGTGTACGCAGAGCCGAAGGTTTTCACAGGCAGATTTGTGATGTGGTTTTCGGTCCACTTCTGTTTGTGTGCTTCGAGTTTAATATGAGAAACCGCTCACAGGCAGACTGGGCAGGAGCCCTGCTGGAAGAGGAGCTGTCCGCTCCGATGTGTCACACTACATTAAGCAAAGAGGAAACTGCTGAGATGATGTGACGGTGTGATCCTGAATGGCACCACCATACACAGTTATTTTGGCGTTTATTGAAAAATGCACTGGTTTTAGTACAGTGGCTTGAATAATATACTTTTGTGTCACTACAGAAAGACAAATATATTTACAACTTAGTGTAATTTCTACCAGTTAAATCTATTTTTGTCTGAGACCACCTAAAGCGCCTACAACTGGTTTCTCACACCAGCTTTTAATTGTGAACCTTGCTTGAGATTTGTATCCTCCATCATACAGTCGACCTAAAGCAAATTGTTGTAGATAAAACTGAACCATTTAGACAACAGACATCCCAAGACATCCCGTTTTATCATGCCAAATAAAAATACTGGCTAGAAGGAAAGGCTAAATATCCAGTTGGATGTAGTGGGAAGGACAATATAAACACATCATTTCTATCGACCAGCGAGCAGTAGATAATAGCTTATAAACAATGTGCAACAGGCAAACATCCAGCAGACGTTTTTCAAAAGAACATGGGGTGACATATTTGTTATACCTGCTTATGAGGGTAAAAGCAACACCAGTAAATAATCATCCCTCGTCCGGAAGAAAATGAATATGGTGTATTTATAATTACATAATCATGTGTAAAGATGTTTAAAATATGTGCCCCCAATGTTAGCTAAATTTGAACGTATTTTGAAGTCCTGTATCACAATTTGGAAGGCATGTAGCAAAAGGACACAAGAGAGAGACATAATATATAATATATAACATTTTCATATCATCCATTGTCAATACACTTGTGTACATTCCTCTTATCTTTTAAACATATGGCCCAGAAGCACCTCTGCTGCTACGCTGAGGTACAGAGTGGAACTGTCTAATCTCCTTTTCAAACACAGTAGTGATGTGTGTGTGTGTGTGTGTGTGTGTGTGTGTGTGTGTGTAAGACCCTTGGAGGCAAACCAGACCAATGACTCACCATCGTTCTTCCTAGCCGACCTCCCTTCATCCCTCCAATTTCGCTGTTGATGTCCTTTAACTTCATCCATCGATGTCCCCAACCCCTCGGTCCCCCTGGTTTACTGTTCTCTTTTATCCCCAGTGACTGAGATGTGTGTGCAGCTCTGTGTGTTTGTACATGTTATTCCTTATGCATTTGTGTGTGCGTGTGTGTCTGACTGTATATTCCCTGGTGTTAAAGGGAGAATCCTCTGACTTCCTCTATAAACACATCAGTGGTATGCAAAGGAGTAGCAAGCGCCTCTGACTCCTTCACCATGTACAGTAACCGCAGCTATGCCTCGTAAATAAGAAACATCAGAAGTTATTTAAAAGTCTCAAGTGGCTATTCTGGGAAAAACAGTTCTTTGTCATTTACGTGTTGTAGAGAAGCATTTGGGCTTCAGTAAGCCCTGTAAAAATCGACCGAGCAGAACAGTATGCAGGATCAAAAAAGATCCTTTTTCAACAAGCAAATATTACTCTGTGTTAACAAGCATCACCACACAAGTTACTATTTTTTTTTTTAGCACAAGATCTAAACCATATTCTAAGCTAGAAACCTGATTCACACCTCAATCTCCAAAACCCTCTGCACATCGTTTTTGCTTCACTAAATACCAAGCAGACCAAGAAACAGGAGGGATGTTGCGGCATGTGAGGGCTTCGGAGTGTCAAGTTCAGTCTCACAACCTTGTGATCGCAAACGCAGCGAGCAGAAATGTACGAACCTCTGGCTCACAGCCTCTATAACCTCTCATAGCGTAGAACGACCATCCAGGCCTGAGTGAGCAGAGGCAGAACTGATGGAAATCCGATGCCTCATGCTCAGTTGCCCTGTAACACACATCATCATTCTAGACGGACAGAAATCCAGACAGCTTGCAGGCGTGCACATTCAACAGGCAACGACACATGGAATGGACATGGACACACACTGTGAGCCGCTGCGGGGTCACTGAAAAGCGGAAGGCCGAGGGTTGGACACTAACATGCTCTATTTATTTTCCTTTGATTCATTTAAGTAATGTCACATGGTGGAAAGAGTCCTTCGCCCCGTTGAGGATTTAAAATTTTGCCGCCCAAGACACTGCCACAGGTGAAAAAAGAGGAAGAGAACGAATTCGAGTTTGATCCAGAGTTGACCGTCATCGTTGGGAATGCTGATGAAAATGCGTTCAATGGGTGCTTTGAAGTAGCTGAAAGGAGCACAGTTGACAACAGTTGCTGGGTGAATAGTGTAAGAGTGAAGAGAAGTCTGTGGATTTGGAGAAAGACAAAGGACACCCAGAAAACGATTCTCGCAGATACCCTAGTTTTGACACTATGTATTTAATTGAGGATCTGGTCCATGTCTTTCTATGTTCAGTTCCCTACAGAGATGATCTATTGGGTTTATGTCAGGGCTCTGGCTGGGCCAGGCAAGGATGGTCACACTTTTTTAGCTTTGCCAATCATCTACAGACACCCTTTCAACTTTAAAATGTTGACACAAGTGTAAACTATTTTATACACTTTCTATACAACAGCTTTTTGATATCTATTTCACTTTTTCATAATCAATGATTATTTTTTATTATCTTTGCCCCTAATTTATCCCTACTCACTTTTAATCACTCCCTCTCTGTCTGTCTGTCTACAAATCCCTCCCTTCCTCCCCCTGTCTTTTCCTTCCTTTCTCTCTTCCTCTGTCTCCCCCTAAAACCCAGAATTTCAAAATAAACCCACCATGGAGTGAATTATTACTATATACACACACACACATACACACAGACACGCACAGTCTGTCATACACATAATGTGAGAGTGTGCGTGTGTGCGTGTGAGAGTGCTTTGACTGGCAGAAGCGACGCTACAGGTCACGGTGCTGGAAGTACATCACCCATGTGCTGCTCACGGGGAATGCTTTCCTAGTCCTAAGAGTCATGACCTGTCTTGAGCGTTGTTGTTTGCACGAGTCCAATTGAATTTAACAGAGCTTTTCCCTCGAGGAGTTTCTGCTGTGATATGGCGAGGCACGGACACATCTGGGTACCTACTGACCACTGACCACTGCCTGCAATCGGTCAATAACTCTTTAGAAAGATCAATTAGGGCGATCAGTGGCGACAGCGCCACGGGGGCTGGGGTGCCATATTGAGCTGTTTCTGTGAGAAACACATGGGGTCATGAGGAGGAATGTCAGAGGCAGGGTGTGACATGGTAATAAAGGTTATGAAGTGTTAATGCCCTCTCTGCATTACTGGCCTCCCTTTGATTCGTAGAATTAGCCATTTAAAAGTTGGGCAGCTGAGTTAATAAAGTTGGGATCCTTCAGATTTTAGTCCTGAGTTAATTTTGCGACATATGTGGTTACCGTGGTAACAGTAGAAGAAGATGCTGCCTTGTCTTTTCAGTGCAGCCAAACAAACTTCATTGATTTTAATAAAGGTGTCAGTCAATAAGCTTGTGGACTGTGTCCTTTATACCATGTGGATTAGCCTTTTGCTGTTTTGTATATTTATCTACAACATACATGTATGTTTTTCGGGACAAAAAGGAGGAAACAAGGCCATGCAGTAATTTGGCTCTGTCAAAATGAGCTGCATGGGGGTAAACAACAAAAGCTTTTCTAATTCCCCCAAAAAGCACCATCTGCAAAGCAGATGAGCTTTAAGTGACAGTGGCATCACTGTGGGAAACTCTTCCTGTTTGGTTTCCTGGCTAAATATGTGGATTTGTTGGATAAATTGTCCTGACAAAAAAAAGAATAACATTTAGGAAACTCATCTTTCACTGCTGAATTATGAGCGAGCTGAAACAGAACTTCACGCTGAGATTGCGTCCTTTGTGACCTGTGTGTTCGATGTCAACACAGCACACCGATCAAAGGAATCAAAAAGAGACAGTTCAGAGAAAATTAATAATCGAAGCAGCGGAATCCAAGATATCCTGACTTTTAGTCCATATGGTCATGTGTGCCGATTCCCATCATGCAACGTGAACGGGAGATCCTGAGTACACAACAGTGAGCTCACTCTTCACACGGGCCAGACTGTTCACTCAGATCTACTAACCCGATCATGTAAAAGCGTGATGGAAAAACGCCGGTCCATCCGGCCAGCTTTGAGTCACCGCACAATACAACCAGATTTTTATTGTTTCAAAAAAAGCAGAGAAAAGTTTTAAATTCAGAGTAGCAACTACATTTCCAATCTGTGTCTGGCAGAACTCATCTTTAATTCATAAAGAAAAACTAACCCTAACAGACAGTTCTCTATGTCTGCCAGGAGCAAATACAGCACATAGTAAACCCCGTATTAAAGTTTTGGGTTGTTCGGGTTTGTTATTTGTGGCCGTGCCGTGTCGAGATGTCCACAATTGTCACTCTTTTTAAATTGGAATCTTGTTGTTGCAATAGTTGCCTTATTTCTGAGTGCGTTTGTGCCCCAGCCACAGCAGCAGTAGATTTGTCTCCTTGAATCTGAAGACAATTAGCCGCCGGAGCAGGGATCTAAATGCCAGAGGTTGTCAAAACGTAGGTCTAGTGGAAGACAGATTTCTGCTGCAGGATGGTGTTTTGACAGGGAGAAAGCAAATAGTAGAGCATGGAATTGGAAAGACAGAGCGTACTTCCGTGGCACATGTGTAGAACAGATTACTCTGGTGGCGGATGAGTGAGATTAACCCCTAATAAGACTCCACATTATCACCTCGCCACGAGTGTGTCTGGCTGTCTGCGCTGTGACAGATTAGCTGCTGAAAGCCTTGTGGTGCAAGGCCACGCAGCCTCCCCGTCACATCTCCCTTGTATTAGAGGGCCTGTGAGAACTAGTCTCACACACACACACACACACACACACACACACACACACACACACACACACACACAGGATCTGCAGAAGAGGTGGGCCTTTGCCCCTTAGCCAGGTTCTGTTATGGGGGGTGTGATGGGTGGACCCAAACGCTCGCACACAGCAGCTTGATTCCTCGCCAAAGTCCTTTATTTTCTGCCACAAAGGAAGGGGAACAGGGAACAACAAAAACCTAACCAAGCAGACAGTCTGAGGGAGAGGAAAAACACAAAACGCTCCGAGTCGGGAGGGAAACTCCACTGACGTGGAGCCGTCCGAAAAGGGAAAAGGCAGAGTTCCGGTGTGGTAGTCCCGAAGTCCGACACCAAGAACAGAAAAAGTCACGCCTGCTATCCTTCGAGCTCTGCAGGACAAAATAAACACAAGGCGAGTGAGGAACCGAGGCGGCTGACAGCACCTGCGATCAGCCTGGGAGCTGCAACAGACTGACAGCAAGCCAGGGAATTCTGAGGCCCTTTATGCTGCCCCTGGCGATCCCCTGGAACGAGCCACAGCTGAGCTCTTGAGGAGGGGCGTGGCCGCGGGCAGAACACAGGTGGAAAAAACTAAAATGACAGAACGAAATTAACCGACGCACAGACAGGGAAAAAACAAACCAATAAACAGATCAGGACCCTAACAGGTTGCACCTGTGTGAGAGTATACATGCAGTGTATTAAAAATTCATGGTGCGTGTCTTTGAATGCCATGATCTAGAATAGGTCCACACAGGCTGAGGAGCACAGGCATCATGGGGCAGCAACATGTGACTCACAACATGTGAAGAAGCATGGAAACGGGTAAAAACACAAATACAGACACATGTTTATGCAGAAATAAGAGCATACATTCCTGTAGGAGGACGCACACACATTAAGGCCAGCATGTAGATGCCTCTGGGGGGGTACAGAGGTAGACAAATCATCACAAAAAGTTTTCTCACACACCCAAAGACATGGACACGCACTCTCAAGTCAAAGGCTTTTATGGAGGCCACCTGTCCATATGGGATCTGATAAACACACCACAGTCTGTCCTGTTTAGTTGAATTAAGCCTCTGTATTAACACCAGCCATGATCCATTTCACTTCCTGCAGCGCCCCTCCTCTCCTCCCCAGCAGTCCCATCCAACACACACACGAACACACACACACACACACACACACACACACACACAGGGGTTCTCTCTGCAAGTGGTAGAAGTTATCCATCACATTTTTCATGCCCTCTCTCCATGGAGCCACTCACAATCACCTCATCTTTCTGCATCACATCTGCCAAAACATTTCTCTCACACTCGGCTCCCCCACCTGTAATAAGTCTTTCATTTTACAGTATTGACACAATGTGGTTTTTAGGGTCAGGGCATTGCCCTCTTATGCCCCTTCTGACATGTTTGGTTGCTAGCATGTTGAGTTATACTGTGATGATGTATTTGCAAAAACTATTGGTTAATGTTGTTGCGTGACGACAAAGTAATTTCGTGCAGCTAAGCAGAGTTTTTTTTATATTAATGTAACAAGTTGCGTTTAAGATAACAAAGATAACAAGATATAACAAAAAATTCTCACCACCGGAAAAATAGTATGGGTAATTAAAAGTTACTTGACTGTTTTAACAGTTTTAGGTTGTAGGACAATTCCTTCTTTTAATGTGGATGAAGGGAAAAAGATGCACTTACGCAAAATCCTGAATGAACACCTTCCATGTCCACCAGGAGCAGCCGAATGAGAAAACACTTGGATCTGACACACAAAGGAAAAGGGGGCATTAAATTGCAATCAGATGGCCACAGGATATCTGGAATGGATGTGGAAGAGAGGTATGATGAGCGATGTTGACCATGATGAGGAGGCAGCATGGGGGAGAAATATGGCAGACTCCATCAGATTCCTCACTTCACTAATGAGCCAGTCACCTCATGTGGAATTGAAATGCTCCAACGTGTAAAGCTAGGAGGAGAGGAGCCCAAATGCCTGGTACATCATTGGAAAGTCAAATTCATATATTCAGATGATTGGGTTTGGATAAATTCTGTTCTGATGGGGTTGCTGCAGGAATGCTGTATCAACTCCACCGTACTTTTTAATAACAATTAATATTTTTTCTGTTGTGCACTGTCTTTGTCATCAAAGATGCAAGCAGGAAATTTAACACAAAAAATAAATAAAAGCCTTCATATTAGCTGTTACTGTTTGAAATCTTTAATACAACATGTAGATGTGAATGAGAATGCAACATTAACGCCAACCGATAGTTCTGTAAACATCCTTATGTGCTGCCTCCTACTGGCCTCACTAGGACGAGCTGCAGCATGAACACAGCAATTACGTTTTTACTAACAATATATTGACTCCAACTTAATTTACTAATTTCTCTTTTTGGTATGTAACAATTATTTATCAAGCGTTTCAGTGTCAAATGGGGCCGTGTGAGGTGCAGAAACAATATTATAAAAAGCTCAATGTTCAAAAGCCATATTTATTTTGCACATTCATTAATAACAAAAATGAATACAATGTGGCAAAAACCTGGAGGACATGCATTAAGACTTCAACGCCGCCATCTTGAGGCTGCCACTTTGTCTTTAACGCACTTGTGTTGTCATAAAGACATCGCTGTTGTAATTAAAAACAGAATAATTTATACAGAGATAAGTGATATTTTTGTTAATCTAAAGGTTTTAATTAATACATTTCCCAAACTTTTTCAGAACTAATAAAGTAACTTTTTTCCCTAGTGGGAATCGGACTAAAACAACAAATGCAAAGGCCTCCATCGTCTCCATCTTCCTTTCACAGGCCGCTCGCCTTGGACGTGAAGTTCTTCAAAGTTTCCCTCAGCTTCTGCATAGCGGCTTCATCCTCCTCCACGGCCTTAGAGCAGAAACGCTCCACTCTGCCGTGCAGATCCTCCAGGCATTTCTTTTGTACAAGAATCACACATGCACGTATTAGAAGAACAGACACATCACGAATAATGATGGCATCAGACCGACATGCAGCAAAAGGCGTACGATGTCCTGAAATCAGTCACGTGACCCACTCCGATAGTTCTTATTCTGATACGTTACCACTTTCCTCACTAAGCGACCGGAAAAATGACAGATGTGGAGTTGTAAGAAAGTTACCTCTGTGATAGACAAGTGGTTAACAGCGGTTGCAACCACAGACGCGAGGTTGTTGGCTACGGTTCGTCTCTCCTCGTTGGTCTCCTGCAGCACCAGGTGGTATCTGGAGAAAAGACCAGAACAAGAGACCCATCGGTTAGACAAAAACCTCTGGGATCTTAAAGCCAGTTTTGCTAGGATCACAGTAAAGGAGGTAGCTGAATGGGGATGAACACGCTAACAACAAGGATTTTTAAGCTCCGTCAGGATGACAAAATGTGTGCGACATAAATATCGTTGATAAATATACAATATCCACTCACTGCTGCTGCGCTGCCTTCAGTTGTTGCACAGCCTCGTCGTAACCATAAGTGACCTTCTTTTCAAGAATCGTACGATGGTTTTCCACCGACTCCACCTCTGCTGCCCAGTCCTGTTCCTCTTGGGCAAGCTCCTTCACACAAACACACAGGACATGCATGGTTACTACATGAATAATGCACCTGCGCACACTACGTGCATTACCAACATGTTGAAATGTTTCCTCATAAGCGTTATTCAGCTCAGAGGAGAAATAATTCAGTGCTGAACTAGCAAAAACAAACATAATTTGGTCTAGAGCCGGTTAGGTGTGCGTTGCATGTGATATTTAGTGAGTTCAGTAAAGCACTGTACCATCAGAAGTAGAATAAACTACCTGCATGTCAGAATCCAATCGTTCATCCACCTTACGGATCTGCTCTCTCATCTGTTTTAGGTCGTTGGACTTGTCCATGATGTTGGAATTCACCTTGAACACACACATTCAAAAATAACAAATGGGAGTTTATGTTGTGTAAAGGTACGCATTAAAAAAGAAAATAGCAACATTTTGTTACCTGTTCAATGGACTCCTCCAGACTGAGTTTCATGTTGGCTAGTCGACTGTTCTCTTCCTCCACATCACTGACCAGCTTCCTCAAGAGCATCTACAGTACACAGCAGACATTAGAAAGAAAAAAGCAACAAATAACGACAAACAACCTCAGCATTGGGAGGGTAGTGGTAGATGTGTTCCAGCTGAATGGAACTGAAACCCATCCCAATACAAACGTCGTACAGATTTGATCAAAGTACCTGTATCTGAGTCTTGCCAAGTCCACATTCAAATAGCCTGATCTCAAAATCATGACCACAGGCGTTTTCTGCAGACACTGGTATCAGCTTCAGTTTACGGGCCAGCTTCTGGTACTCCGCCACCTTCAACTCCGCCTGGGTTTTAAGAAAATAACAAGTTAAATCGAGGCCAAAATGTTTACACCCGGATGAAAAAAGTCTGTCAATACCGACACAAAATATCCGTCAAACCCCAAACGTGATCACATTCCCCATCTTGAGTAAACGCTGCTAATCCTGCTGCTGTGTGCCTTCAGTACCTTCCCTTTCACTTTCGACAGAGCGATCTCCTCCATCCACTGGTGCTGCTGGGCGTCTTCCAGAGACTTGCTGAGACTGGTGATGGTCTGTTGGAGTTCTCTCTTCTCTCGGTTGATCCTCTCCACATCCGCCGGAGTAAACTTCTGGTTCTGCAGGAGGAGCTGCAGTTCGTTCTGCTCTCGTTTCAGAGACTCCAGTTGACTGCCTACAAAAGGGATCCAAACCTCAGTTATGATCTATTGGACCCTGAATACTATTAAGTTAGTAAATAAGAACTTTGCTACTTGGCTTAGCATCTTTAATGCATCAATGTAGAATTGCAGATGCTTATTTATTAAACACAGAAATGTTAAATGTTCACAGGAGGAAGTTAAACTGAAAAAGGATCTCAGCTAACACACAGACGTAAACTCCTCATCAGGTTTGTGCGTCCATAGTGTGTGATTTCACTAACGCAGTTAGCAGTAATTCAGACATCTTGACAGGGACTTAACAAGGAGATCCAGTCATATCAAATGCATACGAGCCGCGGTGAATCCTTGGAAGGAGCAGGCTGACGGGCGTGGTTATATTTACCGGTAGCCTCCAGCTCATAACTCAGTTCTGAAGCCCTGTTCTCCAGGTTGCCTTTAAAGGACTCCAGGTCGCTGCCATAACTCTGGAGCTTCTTGAGGTCTGCCTGCAGCTTCATCTTGTCCATTCTCTTGGTCATTAGACGGTCCTGTCAGGGGGGACAGAGAACTTCAACGTCCAATTTATCGTTACTCATAACAAACATGTTTCATTTGAACAATTGGGTTGTGCACTCAAAAGGTTTAAGACTTTTGCACTTTTTTTCATTGTATTTAAGAAATGGTGATTTGAATATAAACAAATCCTGATCCAATCTGTGTAAATATAACAGGTCTCCTAACCGCGTGACTCTCCCTCTCCAGTCGCTCAACCTCATCACTGAGTATTCTGTACTTCTCCTCCATCGAGGCCAGCAGGGCCTCGTCCACGTTGTACATTTTCTCTGCGAAGACACAGAAATATTTTTAATGGGAACCAGAATAAAACCTATAATGTTAATCAAAACTAACAACTAACATTAGGCTTCTTTACCCTTACAATGCGAAGCTCGCTATAAAAAAAAAGTAAGCTCATCAGAGAGAGGCTGCGCTTACTTAGTTTATTGATGAATATTTCATCCACATCATCAAACGTGTCTTCGCCCTGCATGAACTTGGAGTAGGCCTCGGCAGTGTATTCCAGAAGGAGCTGCATAAAAGATCAAAATTAAAACAAAACTACATTATTTAGATGTGGACAAAAAAAAAAAAAGAGTAACCATTTAACATTCAGTTAATTCGAGGACAGCACTGTAATAAGGAGGTTTTTGGTGGTGGATTGTTGATGCCGTGTGGTCACAGAACAAAAGTACCTTGTTATACTCGGTCCCCTCCTCGATATTATCGCTGTCCTCACAGAATTCACTCAACAGCAGCTCCTGCTTACTCAAACTCCAATTGATCTAACACAAAGAATAAGCACAGCACTAGTTTTTACAAGTTTTCATTCAAACAAAGAATTACACATGTTTAGTTTGTGCTGCAGGCAAAGCCAATTAACCTGGTTTTATTCCACTTAAATCAATGATCGAAACCATTTTTACTTCTCACCTTGACTTGGTCAATAAGCCACATGAGAGCACCGAGTGCCTGAGGCCAGGTGTGGGGAGCTCCAACGGAATACATTGCAGACTTGGAGAGAACAAACGGATACCTTGGATCAGAAACAGAGTAGATAGAGAAGTAGATAGTCAGCAGTCTCAAGACTATAAAAAAGGAGCCAACATCAGGGCCCACAAACAAAGGTACGGTACTTGCATGTTTTTGATATATGTTGTACTCATTTTTGAGATTTTCCCTACGTCATTTTTTGGAAACAAAGCATATTTCAATGTAGACCAATTGAGACAATTCCAGTGGTACTACGCTTTCTGAATACAAATTGCTCGGCCACCAAGCTTCTTTTTAAGGATGATACCTCAGGGCTTTCAGGATAGCTGGAACCTCCTCCTCAACTTTGGAGTTTGGCATCTCAAAGGTCGGGTCGAGCTGACGGTAGACAAACTCAAACACCTTCACAAACTCCTTGGTAGAGGGAGACTGGAGGATCTTGGCTGACAAAATGCCCGGGTAACCCTGCTCTGTCAAGAACTGCAAAAACATGAGAAAGAATTTCAGCGAGAGACGAGCCACGATATTTCACACTGGTAACTACCACCAACCAACTGTTCTGCTGCAAACAAAGGTGCAAAAAAATAGTCAAGCTACAATCAAGTCAAGCTAAATTAAAAAACAAATACATCTGCACAATACTAATGGAGTAATGAGAATATCATTCCAGAACTGAAGGTGACAGAGCCCTTCAGACCTTTGTGTTCATCACATGTGTCAGGAATGAAATGGACCATATGCTGCCGGCTGCCTGACTACCAATACACCACACTATAGATCAATCAACATATCAAGTGTAGCAATGTTATAACTAACTGAGCTACAGTATGTGTGTATTTGTGTGGGTGTAGATTACATTGAACAGGTAAGAAGGTGTTTTACCTCATGCAGCTGTCTGATACATTGTTGAACAAAGGATTTATCATGCAGAGGTCTGGTATCTTTGATCTTCTCGGTTCCTCCAAACCCTGACATGGTGCTGGTGCGAGGCATGCTGGCTCCTGTAGTTCTGAAGGCAAAACAGCAATACATCACCACAGTTTCAAATAATATTTATCATAATTTGACCAATTTACATTTATATTATATGTTATTAATATTGCAATTGTACTGGCAACAATCTGATTTTATTGCTGCCTCTGCCCTAAGTTTTCAGTCTTCAGTGGTTCTTTACATCGAAATTTGTATATTTTGGAAATATGAAATACTTACCGGGCACCAAAGAAACTGGTCCGCCTTTCTGAAGTCATTGATTGCGGTTTGGGGATGTTCAGCTTTCCAAAGGAAGGCTGTTTACTGTAAAGAAAAAAATATTAACAAAAGGTTGTACTTCATTTGTTAAATCACATTTCCTGCCACAACCCCATTTATTATAATTGTTTTTAAATGTTTTTAACAGGGAGAAGCCTCATTGAGATTAAACAGGCAGCAACAGTTTCAGATCTATGCAACAGTTGGGAACAACATGTTAAAATAAGACTGTCCAAGCATGTACGAGCATCTACAACTTGATTAACTTTCCTTTAACGACTTAAAACAAGACAAACTGCAAATTAATCTCCAATAGAATTCTACGCCGTAGGAGCAGCGTAAATCAAATCAATTTACCTAATTCAATATGGAAACTTGAGATGGACAGCAAGAGTCTTGCAGATTCGTTAGAGGGAAAACAGTAGCTTTCAGATTTCTTATCGAATGATACATTCAGTTAGATATGAAGAAAGTAAGCCATGTATTGCCTTATAAGGGCGTGCCTGTGGTGAAGTCTAGAGAAGAAGAATCCAGGCAAAATAACCAAAGAGTCGGGCTTTAAAAGCACGCATGCATACATGAAACCTCAACCTAGTCAATCACAGACTTAAATGTAGCAGCAAATGATCTTTTCCAGCCAAAGAATACCGTGACTTATTTCTGGGATAAGAAATACAGTTAAAATTGAGTGATTGTGAGGCTTAAAAAGGAGAAAATGTGTGACCAGCATCAGCCGATACCCGCCACACATGTGCGTATCTGAAGAGCGGACTGCGTAGGTTGCACAGGAAAGCAATAGCGATCCTCCAAACGTTATGAGTTTATAGTATTTTAGCCCACCTCTTCGGCATTGTGTACATACTCATCCCTCAATTCCACATTGCTGGGACATTCCCATATTGCAGTTTGTCAGTTTCACAGTCATTTATCATGCTTCTCAAATTGGTGATATTGATCTCCTGTTTTTATATCTATCCAAACGTTATGAGTTTATAGTATTTTAGCCCACCTCTTCGGCGTTGTGTACATGCTCATCCTGTTGCTGTCTTGTACGCGCATCGGCAGCTCCGACGGTCTGCCGCTGGTTGCTCGACTCATCCTTGCACTGGACACAACACATATGACATAGAACATTACTAAAATAGAGCGCCGATAACGGCCACATTTGGACCAGATGACAATAGCCTTACGTTAGATAGGGCCACAACGGGCTAACGTTAGCGTACGTTACTGTCAGTTAACGTCAATCCTGGGAGGTAGCTTAGCTGAAGCTAGCCAGCTAACGGCGGTGTTCGTTGCCTTAAAGTTGCCATAAACTTAATTAACGTTGGTTATTTTCCATCTAAACCGAATAGGCGTTGTTCGGAAGTTGTGCTCTTGTTTACGGTTGGTAACGTCGTTAAATTAACGGCAGCAGTAGCGAACCGAAGCTAAAGCCACAATAACAGCCAGCTAAACAAATAACACATCGATTTAACATGCTTATCTAGCCAAATTCAAAACTTACCGCTCCATAGTTTCCCGTGGAAATGTTGATGTTTACAAAACTTCTAAACGTCTAAACGGACGCGATGCCGAACAAACCCCGCCAAAACAATACAAATGTTAGACGGCAATGACGTCACCAAAATACGGAAAGCCAGTTGTTCCAAATAGATTTCGTAACGCGCTTTACAGAAACACAGCTCAAAAAATAAATAAAAGGAAACATCTTTTTCCTGGTAAGGCATCAAATTCAATTGCACTTCTCTGATACTGTCCCAAGAGTATGCAGGAAGTACCTGGAGGAGGAAGGAATTGAATGTCCCTTACTACTGACCCGATAGAACACCTCTGGGACATTATGGTTCTGTCCATCAGACGCCACCAGGTGGCACCTCAGCCTTTGCAAACGCCTACTGGGATGGCTTTGCCTCTTTAGCAGCATGCAGCGACGTTGTCAAGCATGCATACAAACACGTAGGGGCCACACAAGAAGCATTTTGAGCTGCAGGATTTTAATATTGGCAAAATGGACTAGCCTGCCTCGTCATTTTTTCACTTTGATATTTGGGGTGTCAATAAAATTCTCTAGGCTGAAAGTTTAATTTCCATCAAAAGTTGTGGCATCCTTTCATTCCTAAGATTAAACTTTTTTTTTCACATGTAGATCTGATTTGTTTTGAAAGTGTTCCTTTAATTGGGGGAATAAAGTGGTGTATGGCGCACACGGTTATATTTAACTTCTGAATATGATCTATAAAGCAAAGGAAAAGGGGTTAATTATGCCTTGCTGTATAAAAATATTCAAAAGCTAGGGCAAGTCGACATGTAGTTTGTTATCCCATCCAAAAAAAAACTAACTAAACGACTGTACTTGGAGATTTGACTTGGCATAAACTGCTGCTTGAGCTGGTATAAACATTCAAAAATAAAACAATATAGTAAGAAAGGCAGTTCATGACAACTACCATAGTGGCTGAATACAACACCCTAAGGGCAAATTTAGTTTCTCCCCCAATACAAAACATTCAAATAATACAGAAATCATGACTCTGACATATATGTACACAAACACACAAAAAAGGGATTGTCTTGCATCATGTTGATAGTAATAAGTAAATTACTATTGGTTCAGGCCTGTTTTAGCAGTATATAGGTCCAGAACTTTTCGTTTGTAAAATGAAAACATTAAATTAACACTTTGAGCAGAAAAGTGACAAAGAGAAGTAGAAAATTTATTGCAGTATTTGTTCCACCGAAAGAGTATGAATCCCCTTTCCTCTTATTACTAGGGTGACCTAATACAACAAAATCTACATTTACAAAATATCCTCCTGCAATAGGCCACATATACTGCATGCGTAGTTCGAAATAGAATAAATTATGTTCAGAGGACTCTGCCATTGTACAGCATGGACAAATAAACGTGAACAAAAATAAAAAATCTTATTTTTTTTCTTTTTTTTCTTCTTTTTCCTTAAAATATCTAAAAGCTAAAAGGAAAAAAAAAACAGGGTGCTAGTATATAATAAACTCCAAAAACACTTTAATAAGAACATCAAAAAGACTAATTTCCAACATTCACTTAAGGTTTTATTCTTTTTTTACAGCTTTTTTGTCTTCAGAGATATAAACATTTTAGGTTTTTGTTGTTTTAAACTATGATACAGTGGGAGTAGAAATGAGCGACTAGAATCTGCTGCACAACAGCGAAGGAGCTCCACAACAATGTTGACGAAACATTTCCCTCCAGGTCTCTTTTCTGATAGCCTTTTTAAAGGGATAATTTGGGTGAATTATTCCTTTAATGCCTTCCGGATTCTATCCTCTGCACTTGTACACAAACAAAACGTGAGCAGTCCCTCTAATATAATAACTCCTATGTTTTGTGTCATTTTTGCAAGAATAACTCATGTAAAAGTATGTAGTGTCAAATATTCTTGCCCTCTTGTGTTTTCTTACAAAAATGAGGGAGGAGAGGAGCAGGGTAGGAATCCAGTGAAGTTTGGCTGCGTCGTTGGAGGTGGCAGGTTGAGGAGGAGGAGCAGGAGCGGGGAAGAGAAGGATTTTGATAAAGTAGAAATGGAGAACGGGGGACCAAAAAAAGAAAAAGGAAAACACCACACGGGAGCCATTAGCTAGCTCCCCCTTCTCGCGCTGCATACAGTGAGCGTAAAGTTTGTACTACTTTGTTGCTCAGTTTGTGGTTGCTGGTCAAGGCAATCTTCTTGTATATGATGTCCGATTCCTTAATAGTGTCCACCCAAGGCACCAGTTTGCGGCCGTCGCGTTTCTTGGCCTCTGCCCAGGGGCCCGAGTAGGAGCCGGCCATCCAGTGGATGCTGTATCCGTTGGAGTTCTTCTGGATGACTCGAGCTATTTGCGGTCGGTCCTTGTATTTGGGGCAGGAAAGGGCGATCACATCCATAGCTTCCACAGTCTCATTCATGGAGTCAGCTGCTCGCCTTGACTTTCGAGAGGACTGCAGGGAGGATGAAAAAAAAAAAAGAAAGGTTGCACCATTTTCATGCACACTTTTAAATTGCACTTTGTGAAAAGTTTGTGTGTGAATTTCTCTCACCCCTGGTGTCCTTTCATCGCCTTCACTGTCATCGTCATCGGTCTCTGGACCTGCCTGATTGCGCGGACTGGGTCCTGACATGGGGCCAGAGCCTCCCAGCAGGGCGCTTATGGCTTTGTTTCTGATGTTAGCGCTGGCAGATGCTTCTCCTTCCTCATCCTCCTCATCTGGGTCCAGATGTTCCATCAAAACCTTGAACTGTGTGAGGTGAGGAAAGACAAGAAAATGACTGAGTTGGGATTTTTACATTTAATACGTCAGTAATGAATAAATAAATCAAATTAATCTATATTAAATGAATGAAAGGTATTGTAATTTAAAAACTAGCTTTGAGAAAGAAAAAAAAGACAAAAAACTATTATTGGCTAGGGTGGTATATTTGATCAATACTATTATCTATAAACAATATAGCCCAGCCTTAAAATTAAAGACTTTTAATTGATATGCTGCAGTAAATAGGCCTGATAATCACTCATCACTCACATCTAGGTACTGTCTGACAATCCGCTTCTTGACATCTGTTGACAGCGTGGCGCGAGCCATGTTGTTGGCGATGAAGTCAACGGTTTGTCGTGGGTGGAAGTGAACGGTGCTTTTTCTGTTCACTGCCTTATCGTACACCTTGGCCGACTCAGTCGGAGAGTACTTCTGAATTTTACTGTGGAAGAAAAATTAAAACGTTACAAAAAGGTTCGGGGTTCCCAAAGTGGCTGGTCAAAACAAATCTGCACTTGTTTTTAGATTTGAATATATGCATTTCTGGTTTTATTATGTTGATCTTACCCATCAGAGAATCCATACTGGTTCTTTAAATGCTGTTTGAGCACAAGCAGTAACAGGATGCCTTGAACAGCATTAGCAAAGTCCAAAAGACCTGTGGGATTGTCAGGGAGGAGCCGCATTACTTTTTCCACATCCTCCAGATCCAAATCCTCCAGATCAGATTCGGACTCCGAGCTCTCCGGGCCTGCTACAGGTTTTCTGGGCTTTTTTAGCCGCCGTACCACATCGTCATTGTCACTGTTTTCTTCTCCATCGCTTCTCTGAGAATCGCAGTTCATCATCAGTTCATCTTCTCCTTCGGACGGGTTCTTCCACTCTTTTACCTTTTTCTCCTTACGCCTCGGCTCCTTTAGCAGAAGCTGGACACGAGAAAAACACGTCGATAAAAAGAAAAACTCCATATAAATACTATGAACGATTTAATCTAAAAAGTATTTAAAGATTTGTTCACAAGACAGACGCATACTCCAAATTCACACTATTATTAAACATGCTATTCTACCTCTTTGAAGGTCTGCAGCAAGTTGCTGCCAGACACGGACAGGGTGATATCTATGTGGTGCATGATGAAGAGAGGCTCCTCCTGGCTCTGGTATGGGAAATAGGCCAGGTTGTCTGCTACAAACAGCAGCATGTTTACATCAGTCTTCTGCAGAAAGAAAGAGACGAGGGGACGGACAAGCGTGATCGAGAGCCAGTGAAATAGTGACTCATGGTCAAAATAACCTACATTTCTAAAAGCAAAATATTGTGATTCAACAACACATTCTCCACAATTTCTTTACTAAAAAGGTACTCTTTGAAAATCTGTTGCGCCGTCCAAATCCCCAAGCGTCATATTTAACACGTTTATTCAATCACAATTTTTGCAGGGACAGATTGCTCGCAAATGTGTTCAAACAAATATAGACAATGTGATTTTCACTTGGCACGTTGCTGGTGAGGAAATAACACTTTACAATGTGTGACGATGAGTGCAGGCTCACTCACAGAGCTGTCATCGAAGAGGCTCAGCAGCGAGATGAGGAAAGCCCTCCGGTGCTGCCGGTTCGTTCGGATCATGGCAAAGAGGTGGGAGCAGAGCGCAGAGTGCGTCTCGTCCTGTCGGAACCCTCGTATGATGGTCCTACGGGACGACTCAATGGACTGCTGCAAGTTGTAGGACATCTTCATCCCAGCCACTGCCTTCATCTGAAAGAATGAGTTAAAAACATTTCAGATAACGTGTTGAGTCAGCTGCTACCGCGACGATTAGTGCCAATAAAATAATAACACGGAAATTTGTTCCGCCATTTCTCCAGAACTATAAGAACTCCATCTACATTGTGAGTAAAGAAAAATAGAATTTGTGTATACAATCTGGCTGTATTGACTTTAACATGCGTGTTCCCTGAGGTTTGTCTGCAGGCCACCCATGGAGGAGAACATTCCCACCACAAGCCATTTGGTTACATTTGTTATTGTCATAGATATCCTTCAAGGTCACCAACATTCTACCACCGGTGCAAAGATGATGCTGGATGATCGAGGTATCGAGGAAGTTGCTTGAATGAGCTAGCATTAAACGCTAACTCACATGGATGAATCCCGTGTACTTCTTGTCAATCTCCACCAGCTGCTGGTCAGATTTGTTCCTCATGCTGGGCTCCGGATCTGTTCCCATTGCAATGAGGTAGGGTACACACTGCATGGGAGGGACAGAAAAAAAGCATGGGTTTAAATTTCTGTTCCTCAGTACATGAAAACGTAATCTCGGTTATTGTTACTTGTATAATGCTTACACACAAAACATTATCACAAACTAAAGGATCAGAATAAAAATGTGGGGGAAAATACAATATAGTGTAAAGGCATGTTATTAAAATAGGTTTCAGATCATTTATCATTCCTAGCCTTCTGGCTCTTACCTGTACGGGATGGATGAGACCCTGGTTGAGTGTGAGAGCTATTACGTTGAGAGCAAAGTGCCGTACACTGGACTGGGTGTGGAAGAACGCCTCCAACACCTGCTTCAGATAAAGCTGCATGATAGAGCTGCTCATCCCTGAAGAGATGTCTCCCATCTCTTTCAGATCCTCCTGTTTGGATAGTTTCTTCCCTGCAAGAGCACAAAATACAGGTAAACGGTTTAAAAAAATAAATAAAAAAAAACAGGTTATTAAGCCCTCTGTGCACTACAAACGTTGTCAAAGTAGGGCAACAAGTACAGCTTCCCTTACATTCTCTGTCCGCTTCCTGCATCCGCGTGTCTTCCTCCTGAAGGTATGTCTGCAGGTTTTTGAGGATTTGGATTTTGAGGTTGATGGAGGAGGCACTGTCAGCCAGGATGCCGTTGTACAAGGTCTTCACCTCGGGCATAAACATCTGGCTGGGATGCATGATCACAAGGAAGCCTGAGGGGAGAGATCCACAAACAGCAGAGACGTGTGAGGACAACAAACAAGAAATTTCCCCATGACTTTCTTGTTCAGTGGTTTGTATCCTTATGGTTGAAATGCGCTTATTGAATGTCACTTTGGATAAAAGCATTGGCAAAATTACATGTAAATTAAACAACAGCCATCCGCTGCATGAAAATATGGACTCGGAAAAACCACAACCTGTCCGCCTTTCTAAAGACAGTAAATATGGTGACCTATACAATTGTCAAAGCAAAAAACGGTGTCTTGCCTAAGCCGATGATGGCTTTGGTCTTGACCTCCTCGTCCTCATGTTTGGTGAAGTATATCAGCAGTTCGAGAACTTTCTCCTTGATAACAACCTGTGCACAACACAAAAAAAACACATAGTGTGAATCTAGCTTTATCTGGCTTTAGTTTAAACAATTACAAGATCCATCTGGCTTTAGTTTAAACGATTACAAGATATCTGACGAAATCCTACCTTGTTCGTGCCCTTGAACTCTTCAAGATCGAAATCAAAGTGCCGAGCCAGGGCGCCCACGGTGAAGAGTGATCGCAGCAGGAAAGGCTTGTTTGCCACCAATGTCGTGCTGTTGGGATCCTCGTGATGTTGAACCTTCAGCTTGTTAAGTGCACCTGAAGGGAGAGATAATACAGTTAAACCAAGGTTATTGGTGTGTCCTGGATTTTTTCCTTTGATTATCTTTTTTTTTGCCACACTGGTGGCTCTATCAAACAATAGTCTACTTTTTGGTTAATTGATTGTTAAAATGCAAAATGTTGGTTTTCTTGTCATGGAGTCTGACAAAAGTGACACTTCAAAGCTTAAAAACTGCAGACTTCCAAACGATGCATACAGAATCAGTTATCTCACCATAGAATCTGTTGAAGCAGGCCCACACAAACTTATAGTTGTGCGTGACTTTGTTGACAACCGCTCCAAGACAGCTGACACAGTGCTGGACCACCTGGAGAAAAGGAAAGGAGGCATCATGTCAGCTCTTGAACACCCATTCAATTTCACATTACACCGAGCAAATCTGCTTCATCGGATGCAACCTAGTAGAAAGGTTTCCCAGAAAAGTTACCACCACGCACAGTCATGCCGTATTTGATGATGAGCTTCATGAGGTCTTCTTCAATGGTGGCAAGGAAGGTTTCACTGGGGTGCTCCATCAGAGGGACCACCAGCTCCAAGATCTTTGCCACGTTGCAGATGACCATGAAGTCATTGGCAGTCTGCAGGGGAAACCGCATAACAGTCACTCCTGGAGAAGCTCCCACTGATCAGGCAGCATTGATGGCTAGAATGGGGGTCCTTAACTTCACCAGAATTAGGGAGTAAAGGATCTATGCTTATATAGACACGACAAGAGACCTTTCGGAAGAATTAAGCATCAACTAACTGGATTAGGTATAGACAACTTACGTTACACTTTGTGGTCAGGTAGGGTTGCATGGTCATGGCATGTTTGACCATGAGCTGAGCTCTGATCTTGCTGAATAAGTACAAGGTGGTGATACACGCGACCAGCCGTGTTGAGTTGACACCTTTAGTGTCTACAGAGGAAAGAGGACATCCATGAAATCCACTTCAACATCAAACTTATTTTACATCTTTGATTAACTCAACTATTTAGGTATAGATGATGGTTTACCAATAACTTAAATGATAAAATCTCAAACCTGAAAGAGACTCCTCGTATTTGAGGATGTGCTCCACCAGGTTGTCAACTAGCTGAACGCAGGCCTTTTTCGCTGGCTTATACGACGCATCCTCTTCAGATTTGAGAAGCTACGGCAGGAGAGATCATGATTATTTCAAAAATGTTTTAAACATTAATATACTCCATCAGTCAAAGCCTCCCCAGATTCAAATACTTACATTCTGAAGAAGCTGCTCAAACCAGTCATAGCCGGTGTCTCGACACGCTGCAACCTAAAGAATAGGCGAGATAATTAAAACTACTCGGCAAAACCTCATCAGCCGAAGATGCAGTTTAAAACCATGTGATCATTTCATGCGTTTTTTAGACATATGTCATAATTAGCATATTCCTTCTTGAGGATACGTCAGCAAAAATGTTTAATCAATTGATTAACATTGAATTTGTGAGGAGAATGGGAGCAATGAACGGACGGGACGAACCCAAAGCCACAATGCCTTTTCTTTTTATTATTGGATACAACAACCAGGCAGTTAAACTTACCACATCAGTGATGTTGAGGATCTTTCTGGTCATGGTCTCCTTGTCATGATTCGGAGTCGGCGTAAACCACAACTTCTGGAATGTTTCATTCACCAGTTTCTATAAAAAGCACAAGTTCACGCGCCATTAGTACTGGCCCACAGTTTGTACAATTGTTCAAAAGGTTTTGGGTGGGATCTATTATTACAGACACGCATCTTAAAGAGGCAATGATAAAAGAATGGAAGTCACATCTCAAAACGATTCAAACTTTGGATGCACAAAGGTGTCGTTGACCCGTACCTTGATACCTTCCTCATCATTGACCCGGCGGATCATCCTCACGCACATCTCGGTGATCTTACTGAATGTTGGCTGCTCCAGACAGATGTCTCTCAGGATCTTGATCACCCGTTTTCTTACACTGATACCAGTGTCCTGCACACACAAAAAAAAAAATATATTAAGGGTTTTGTGCCGTAAACACCTTAGTTTTCATAACATGCGGAAGAAACATCTGCAGGGGGTGTTATCACACTTTTCTGACAATAGGTGGCAGTATGAGACTGTATTGAAGAGTGAACTTCTCATGAACCCTCTTGAGCATTTCCATGACAACAGGCACAACAATTCCAATGTGCTCACCTCTCGGATACACGTCCAAAAGGGCAGAGAGCTTGTGTGTTGTACCTCATATGCATGTTAATAGCTTATAGTATCATGGCCATGATAATGATAGCAACATGCATTCTAGGATCAATACTATCAACTGGCTTCCAACTTAATGTTATTTAGGTAACGCAAACTTAAAAACATTCAAATTAGCCTTTAAAACGAAAACTTTCAAACTCAACTTTTCAAGGGCTTTCGTGTAAACCAAAACAAACAGCCTTTCTGCTTCAGCAGAGGAGCAGCCCAACACTGATAACTTTAAAGGTCTACCCGACAAACACACACACGCGCACACACACAACTGAGACCGCGCTGTAACGCACATGAGCAAAATGTGAATAATTGAATCAACACAACAATTTTTCATACTGTAAAGTAACACAATGGGAGGCTTGGGCAGTAAGAATCAACCTTCCAGTGCAAAGCACAAATGTAAAAGATAAAAATACCAGAATAAAGAGCAAAGACAATGTTTCGCAGTATGTTATCTTGTCGTCAGCACATCAAGTGTCCTGGCAATGCCCTGATTATGTTCTGATTAATCATAAATATCACGGTGAGTCGTCAACATCGTACCACAATTGACCCCAAATGTATTTGCATATGGATACAACTGCGCATGATGACGGGGGACACACAACTGTCATGTGCCTATCAGAGATATAGTCGATGAGCTGACAATGAGCCACTTACCAGTATCCTCTCGATGAGCATGTCATAGTACTGCTCAGTGAGCTGGGGTCTGCTCAGCACAAATTTGCCCAGCAGTTCCACAGCTGCCTCTCTCACGCTGGTAGAGTTGTCCATCAGACGACCGTGGACACCACGCTGCATGTCGGACTGCAGAGGCGGACAGAAGAGTGGATCAGTCTATCGCAAAAGTTCACTTGGACGCACAAGTACAATAAGAACGACTGGAACAGAGATTAAGACAGCATTCATTGTGTGCAGTATGTAGTATTTTTTTTAAATCTTCTGACAGAGCTGAACATACCCTTGCCAGTATGCTGGGGTCCACAGCCACAACCTCAGACAGACATTTCATGGCTTTAGTTCTTACAGCGATGGCACTTTCCCCAAGGACTCGCAAGATCTATAAAATAAATAAATCAAGGCACCAGCCGATTACACACAATTAACTTTTCCGCTTCAACATTCGACAAGACAGACAAACCAGCGGACCCTAATGGCACCTGTGTAATACAGTGTGAACGACTTATAGAATGTTTGACGTTAATTCTGTGATCACTAAAAAGACAAAAGATACTTAATATAACTCTAAAGTCTTACCTGTGTTAAATAAATATCAAAGCTCTGGGCGAACGGCCTCATGGAGGCCAAATAACGCACAATCAGACAGGAGTCCTCATAATCCACAGTGTCAGAGTTCATTCTGGGGAAAAGGGCAAAGAGGACGGATTCTATGAGAATTAAATAGTCATCACATAGTCAACTGAAGGCAGCTGGCACAGCAAAGAAACTGATGTAGGTAAAAAAAAATATACATTTATGATATGAACACAGTGCATAACAGATATTCATAAATCTTTACTTAAGCACGGCGAAATGAGACGGCGTGGCCTTGATGATGTTGCGCAGGAACTTCTTGCGCTTCTCGGCACGCTGCATAATCTCCCCGGTGGTCTCCATCTCCTTGGCGTGTTGCGGTCCGTCCGATGAGTCGTCATCCTTGGAGTTCTGGGTCCTCATGGACTTCTCAGCCTCAGTGGTGGCGTCGCGAAACCACTGGGCAACGTAAAACTTTCTGGCAAACTAGAAAACGAAGGTCTCTGCATCAGTTAGCGGATCCATAAAACATTGCTTATCTGAAATAATTACTAAAAACGTAAGTGATACACCAGAAGCCAGATGTGTTATGCAAGCCTTTAATGTAGAAATGTATTTAAGAACGAATTTGAGCAGATTCATTTGTGGCTAACAATTTAAACCATTTGTTAATCTGTGCTTTGTTTAAACGAAGGGATTTTTTAATGTGGCTAAAAATATACCATTTAATGTAATAAATGAAACTTCAATGTGACTTTCAGATATCATGAATTTAGAGCTCCAACTGTGTTTACAGTCATCACTTGCAAAACGTCCTCGTGCAACTCACCACCAGTGAGGGGTCCGTCTCCGCATTCTCTTCCAAGTAGTCCAGTAGCGCCTTCTGAAGCTGCTGGGTCTCATCACTACCTTGAGACTAGATGAATCAGAGAGGGATCATATAACACATTTTCAGCTCCTTCCCTTTGATGTTTGTTTCTCACAACAAATCCCAACTATGTTGAAGCGACAGCAAGGTCATCCAGCGTGACGTTTTTCTTCTACCTGCTGCAGGATTCGATCGATTGATCTCTGATCCATCTTGCTGGTGACGCCGTCCTTCCTCAAACGGGCGGCCACAGTGCCCAGGTAGTCCAGAGATGCTACCCTCAAAGCCATCTCGGTCTGCTTATTACTAAACTGGTGTACCTGATGGGAGCAGAGACGCCACAGGAAAGTAAGAAAGAAAAAAGATTAATAACTCCCTACGTGAGTGTATTCACATACTTGACTGCCACAAGTCAGAACGTAATTATGAACGTAACTTTCCCTAGCTATTAATCTGGATTATCTATTCTGAAAAACACTCAAGCACAAGTAGGTGCATCTCCAGTTTGAAGGATGAGCCCGGTCATACTAACCAGCAGGCGACCAAGCAGACTGAGCAGGAGCTCTGCAGCAGGCCACTCGGGTTTGTTAACGGTCGACAGCAGGTCCTGGACAAAGTTCTCAAACAATGGCCGGTAATCTTCTTCTGCCTGCTTGCTGCCACATCTTAGGGATGGAAAAGGACACGAGGAAAAGGGGAGAAAAAAGGCCCAAGGCAGAGAAATGAGAAAGAATCAGTGGTAAAAAAAAAAAAAAAAAAAATCAAGGGCCCAAGGCCCTAAAATTGAGAAACCAGAAAATAAAAACAGTAAATGAATCGGCTAAGACTAAATAGTCGGATGGTCCCTGAATTGTTGTGGTTCGTCAGAATAGTTAGACATTAGAATTGGAAAAAATATATCCTAAATAAATAAAACAAAAATAGTTGTAAGGGACACAGATCGGGAGATCTCGGGTTTGAGAAAATGTGTCCAGCGGAAAAGCGTGCCGCCTCCGCTTTCCACAAGGAAAAAGGAAAAAGGGAGTGCGATTAACTTAAATGTTGGTGACGTTCATTTATATGTAAAATGAATATCGCAGCACCAGAAATTATTGCACACAATTTCGGATAGTGTGCGATAAGTCAATTTATCGCATATTGCAACAGGCCTAAATGCATAACCTCATGTAGCAATGCACCAAAAGATACAAGTTAGTGATTACTTAGCCTTTTCTCCTGCATCAGTCTATACTGTGCACATGTTAATAACAACTTATCACAGCTTTAGTACAATCTACCAGTTAAAAATGCATATTTGAAGGCAGTACAGGCTGGAGCGGTAATTACTTTTTTAAGAAGACCGAGAGGAAGTTCTGTGCCGTTCTCATCGCAGTCTCATAGGAGTTGGTTATCAACACATCTTGATCCACCTAGAAAATGAATTAAAAAAAAAGGACACAAAAAGGATTTGTGAGCAAAAGACAGGTCAAAATGTGCATATGTATTCGTTTAAATTGAAACATTTGCTAATTTGTGAGTCTGCTTTCCATCCCACCTTGCTCTCGTACTCGTCAAAAATGTCTCTGTCGTTGGGGAGGTGGACAACACACTGGATCAGCTGCAGCACCAGAGCCGTCACCATCTGGATGTACAACGGCTCGCCATCCTGGTCTGAGCTGTTCAGCCTATGGACACAAGAGGCAGAGACGCATGCCGAGTTATTATTATGCCCATTATGCCGTATCCCTGCAACACCCCGTGGCCATGAACCAATGCAGATTCATATGAAACCAAATTACCTGAAATTCCTGAGGGAGCGCTTGCTGGTGGGCAGTCTGGCCAGGGACGTAAAAATCTCCTCCAAGATCAACTGTCGATGCTTCTCATAACGGGAGAACACCTAGAGACAGAACACAAAGGTCGGTTTGTACCTTCAGATGTTGTCAAAACATGCAAGTCAAGGAATTAACAGCAAAGTCAGTCTTTTTCCTAGGCAAATCTCAATGGCGTCTGCTGATAAACAAAAGTAGACTTACTGCTGTAACTAGTTTAATGGCACACAGCTGCAGCTCACTGACATTCTCCACAAAGAACGGAGTGATTCCCATGGAAGAAACCTGGATGAAAAAAAGAAAAAAAAGAGAAGGGCACAAGTTATGATCTGGTTTGCAGATTAACAGGCAACAGGTGCTGTATACTATTGGTTGGTTAAGTGCTTGAAGTGTGTACCTGCAGGATGGTGGTATCCGTTAGAAGCTGGATCTCGAGGAGCTCTGAGATGTTGCTGACAATGTCGCACACTTTGTTGTACAACATGACGATCACGCGTTGCTTGTGCGTGGAGCATTTTGCCCGCTTCGCCTTGGAACTCAACAGGCCACCTAGATGGACGAGAGAAGCCCTTCAGAGTCAAATATCATAATAGAGCTGACAAAGGACATACATTTCTTAAATTCCTAAACCTTAAATAAGCCGTAATTTCTGCAGCAAGTCATACCTTCTGTGCTTCTGTATAGCAACAATTACTGGACAGGTTTACGAACAAAGATGATGAATAAAGGTAGCGACATGTTAATCAGCCACATTCCAAAACTCCTCATTTCCATTTCACTCAGTCCCCAAAGGCCCTGGCACAAGTCAAAGCCTCACCTCCATGAGGGTCCACCCTGTAGACCGGGTCGTACTGTGGGTACAGCGAGTTCTGAAGGTGGAACTTGGTGTATTGCAGCACCCGCTCTATGACATCTTCTATGTAGACGGCCTTCGGCATGTGCAGTGAGGTCATGATGTGGAGAGCCGTTAGACACGCGTCTGCTGACTTTGTGACTCTCTCCATTATCAGGTCCCTCCAGAGTTTTTCCTCATCTTCAGCGTCGGGCTCCTGAAGTCACAAAGGAATGTGAATATCTGTACAGTAGTAAACTAATATTCAAAGGTTTTCATTCATTCCAGCAGCATTTTCTAAATTGTCTACATTATTTTCACCATAACGACTGAATGGATTTCTCCAGAACAGATCATTACAAACTTCTCATGTTACACCACCACAAAGCATGTCCGGAGAGGGAGACAGGGAACTCACAGTGGCTCATCATGGTGGAGAGCTTGGAGCCATCCTGGATGTTCTTTTCCAGTATGTTCAGCAATTTCACCAGCTTGTCTGATGGGATCTACAACAACAGAGACGGATATTTAGGCTTCCAACTAAACCAGCACCAGGCGTCGATAACGGTCCATCCTTACAGTAATATACTATAAACAGTACCCTGCTGGAGATCCCCATGGCCTTTATCTTGGCCGACTCGCTGCCCAGTTCACTCAACTGGTGTTTGCCAAGGAGAAATTCTTGAGGTATCTCATCATCATCGGCCGCTGCTAAGAGAAACACAGAAGAAAAAAGCACCATAAAAAAAAAACTGAGATTTGTTGGTTTTGATTACAAAAGAGAATTTAAAAAACCTCAGCCCTTATATTTACCCATGGCAGTGAAATCCACATCCTCCAGATTCTCCAGTATGTTGTCGATGCTATTCAAGAACCTCTTGAATGTGGACGAGTCCATCAACTCTTCGTGGGTGAGCTTGGGTTCATATGCTTTCCGTTTCTTCTGTTTCTCTTTTATCTTAATTTTTCTGGCAACTGAGAGAGAGAAATTCTCATCTTAATATTCCTGTTTTGTGTGTGTCAAGACTGTACTGTAGAGAGAGATTGATTATGAATGATTTGAATACACACTTTCAGTCACGCTGGGTGGCGGCGAGTGTTCGTCGGAGGAATCTCGGTAGCGGCTCCCGGAGCCTCGTCTGCCCTCCCGGTTTCCTCCACCACTTTTCCGATGTTCCCCTGAGCCCCGGCGGTCTCTTTCCTCCACGTCCCAGGACCGGTCTTTGTCTCTGCGCTGGCGCTTCTTTGCAGCTGTAGAGATTAGGTATGAAGAAATTTGAGAATTTTTCCCCAAAGCAAAACGAAAAAAAACCTAGAGAGCAAACTGGCTGCAAGAATTAAATAACTCACACTCTCCGTTGGCATCATGGTCTTCGTCTGAGCTGACCTCGGCATATTTGGGCTTCTCATTTACAGTGCTGCGTTTCCTCTTGTTCATCTTCACCCTCTCACACAGGGGCATGGTGGACTCGATCTCTGCCAGCAGCTCTGGCGGCAGCTCCTTCAGAACCGACGGGTCCATTCCACCTGGAACTTTGACACATCACAATTTGAAATGATTGACAAAACAGTTTTATCTAAACATGGAATGTGTAGTCAGAGCAAAACTGCTTGCGGGACACAACAACTTCTTCTTACCTTTGCTGGACCTCCCTGAGGAGATCCGGTTCTTTCCAGACTTGCTGTGTCGAATGATCCTTTGGATCTGGTCAACCGAGAGCTTTTTCAGGACCACTACGGGCTTGGGCCTATTCTCAAAGTCCTGCACCAAACCGAGCCTCTCCAGCTTGACCTTGGGCTGTCCCCACGTTTGACTTTCATTTGACCCATCGCCGTCCTTGTCTCGTTTGATCTGATGGACAAAAAGAAAAAGACAGGAAGGAGTGAGAAAACCCCTTTGCATTTGTAAAGTTTAGGGTTCAAAATTCACACTTGGATAGAAAAGCATGAGCCTTTCTAACGAAGAAAAATTCATGTAGAATTAAGAAAAAAAAACGTGAAGAATACCACCGCAATCTACAGGAGATAAGATATTCTGATTCCAGTTTAGTTTCCAGTATAGGTTTGATACCCAGGAAGAATCCATCTCAATGTCTTAAACTGTACTGTGTAATGGTCAATCACCACATGGTGCATTGTCATGAATGCAGTGCCGAGGCAGCAACTTCCCCCAGACACTCAGGGGGCAATTAACTTATCACGAGCACGCTAATTAAATCCATTTCCATTATATGCCGAAATTACACTTGTAATAAATTTGTGGCTGAATGTGTCGGACTACCAGTGACAATTGGATCCGACAATAGATTGCAGCAGATCGGTTAGAACCATGTTTCTATCCTTCAGGCTTCCCAGCGGGTTTCGTCTCTTTCCAAGCGGCCACATTCTCAGTGGACATGACAACAGCACCTACATGCTACGACTGCAGCATTAAACTACTGGCAGCGTAATCGTACAACAATCTTTTGTACACTTAACAAAAACTACAATTTTTGTGGCTAGGGGGTTGCGTCTCAACACTGCATTGACAGTAGATGCAAGAAAGGATGAAACAAATACAAGCTCAATTGCAAAGAGAAAATGAGCTTTTATCAGCAGTCCAGATATTTATGGCTGCATGATATGCACGGTGAATTTTTCAATTAGACATTTACCCACATAGCACATCTGAGCAACAGCATTGGAGGATTTCTCAAAATGGTACTTGCTTTTGTTTGCACAATGGACAAACCAATCAATAAACTAGTTTAGGCAGATGGTTAGGTGTGGGTTAATGTATTCACATAACTGTATCCCAGTAACAAACGGCTTACAAATGGAAAAACAAAGACATAAACAAGATTGAACAGTGGTGTGATTTGGTTTTTGCGAGATTGCAGGCAGTGACAGTTGAATGATCGGTAGGTGGGTAGACATTTGGTTCGGGTCAGCCCAGATCACCTTGGGGATCTGGAAGTTCTTCAGTGTGCCACTATGCCCTCCAAGGAGCTGAGCAGGGAAAGAATCTGGAAGCTTAGCACCAGAGGCGGACGACGCCGGTTTGGGACCATCGTGCCTATTTCCGCTGTGACCAGGCTCCCCGGTGGAAGAAGCCCGGAACCTATCTCTGTCACTTCGACACCGCGAGTCGGGCGAGCGCCGGTCCCGACCCCCCGTCTCGCTCCGATGCCTCCTATCTCTGTCGGACTCTCTGTCTCGGTCTCGTCCGTGCTCCCCCCGGTTTGAGGACTTTGGCGGTTCTCCCCGTCTGTCGGAGGACTTCTCGTCGTGCCGGTGCTTCGAGGACTCCCGGCTGTCTCGCCTGCCGTCAGTGCTTTTCAACGTTGTTCTTGATGACTTCCGGTCTTCCGTCCGGGTTCAACCGCAGGGCCGTGTCGGAGCCCTCCGCTGCGGCCGGCCCACTAGCGGGTTCCTCAGGCCAACGTTGGGCCTCGAGGGCTGGAATAGGGGCAGTCGGACAGGGGTCGAGCTGGCCGTCAGCTCGGCCCGCCTGCTGGAGTTCGATGCTCACCATGAGGGGAGGGCGGCTGGCACCGTTCCCAGCTGCGGTGGCCTCCTGCGGAGTCAGTTTGCCAGCATTGCCCCCGCCTGTCGAGCCGCTGCCCGGGGCACCTGTGGGGCCCCCTGGTCCTCCTGCGCCGGGCTCCTGGGGAAAGGAGTCCTGTTTTCTCTTCTTCAGTGGCTTGTCTGTGAAGCGAAGGAGGAAAAGATCAAATACTCTTGTGTGATTTTGTTCAGCTTGTGTCCATACGGTCATGTTTACGTTATTCCACATACCTTTATCTTGAACCTCCTTGGAGCATTTCTCGCTGGCCGCCTCTCGTTCTATCCTTTCAATTTCAGCGAGGGCATCCAGCTCTGCCTCGTCGTACGGGGAACTAGGAGGCTGGAGACCACAAGCTTGCTGCTGCATCCGACCTAGATTTTGCTGGAGAACAGGCACCTGCTGAAAGCCCAGATCTGCATCCATGTCAGAGTTATCGTCCATTCCCGGTAAGGCATCACCTGGGATATGAACAAAAACAGCGTTACAAGGTTGAACGAGGGCTCCTTTTACTTTTAAAGGCTGTGAAAACTGAAAAATGGAGTTGTAAGGATCTGCATAACAAAAATATGCACATTCAAAGAAGATTGCACTGTTCCATAACTGTGCTTGCCTGGAGTATCAGACTCATTTGATTTGACCCTGGACAGCTTGAGGGTGAGTTTTGTAGAGTCCTTGTTTGGAGAGCTCACAATGTCGTACAAATCTTTTTCCTCTTTCACCGCAGGGCCCTTCTTCCTTTGCTGGAGCTGCTGGTTCTGGAGCGCCCCCCCCTCCCTCGGTGAGGGCGCGTAGGGAGGTGGCGACTGCAGAATCAGCGGGGGACGAGAACCGGCTGAAAAGAAGCAACACACGAAAAGAGTTAGTTACCCTCCAACGGCAAGTGCAATTCCCACCGAATCCCTGTGGCCTTGAATCCCTTTAAGAGGGAACCGGCCTCAAACGGCTCTGTGGCTGTGATATTGTAATCATGAGTTTTACAGAGCCACAGGAGGCCGTTTCCTAAAAGAGAGCCGGTGGACACAGCGGCGTCCTTACGTTTGGCCGTTCCTTCGCTGCCTGCTGGGGAGCAGCCAGACTGTGGAGACCTCAGAGAGAAGGAAGGATTCCTCATGGTGGCGTCACCCTCCTGGACAACACACAGGCAAGACCAGCTTTCGTCATATTGTCATAAAATTAAGCTTCTCTCGTGACTCCAGTGCGGAGGTCCATTATATCTACGAAACTATTGGGATGGCAACACATGGCACTGATTATTTCAGGTAATTCAGAATCACAATGTTGACTTAATATACTAATAATTGTAACACTAATTAAATTATTAATATTAACAACAACGAGGGGATATCAAGACTCTTCCAGAAAACTATTGTCCATTTAGAAAGTGTATAACTGAAAATAGCATCAAAAACAAATAAGTCCATCAACCCATTGAATATCAAAGGCATCAAGAGTAGTCCAAACCTGAGCAGGCCTACAAACACACACAAATATAAGCCAGACGTATGTGGCTCAACAGGTTTTTCATCAAACATTGAGTGTGCTTCATTAGCATAACCACTCCTTCGAGTTTTAGAATTGATGGTCCCCTTTTTAGCCTTAGAGCAAAGTCTTGCATCTGAATAAGTTATAAATCTACCCGTGCGCTTTTGTCAGCCTGAATGCTCTGTTACCAGTTTTCTACTCGAGCAGACAGATGGAAACCAGCACAGAGAAATCACTTGCATCCCTTGTTATGATGATTGGTGAAAATATTTATTTGGCTCAGCATTACAAATCTTCCAATCCACGGAAGAAATAGGAGTATTTAACACCAGACATTGTTTTTCTGTGCCTTGGGTATTGAGCTGATAATATACTCATTTTTTGGTCAGTCGTACCTCGGTGCTCAGTCGGTGTACTATGTTCATGTAGTCCTCCGTGCCATGTCTGTCTGAGTGGTGGTTGGCCATCTGCCCCGTTACTTTGCCCTCATGGATATTTCGTATGCCACCTGGAACCATAGGACTGGCCACAGACACTGCCAAATAAAAACAACAAAAAAGAAAAAGTCAGAAACTGGTTTCATGACATGCAGAAACCGCTCTGGTTTCTGCATACAAAATGTAACTCATCTCACAAGCTGCATACATGGCAAAAATGAAAACGTTGTGTGCAACCTGCATGCTTACATGGGGTAGTCATGCAATTGCCCACCTGAAATTTGAATTTGAATTATTCAATATTATCCATACAACTATATTTGTTCTTGTTTTATCATATTGCGACTTTTCATTTTCCCCAACATTCAAGTTTCAAAGTATCGCACACTTGTCTGTTATTGATTGAATCCCCGGTTAAACATGTCAATCAATTGAGACAGAATGCAGTTGGAAATATTCAGTCTGCTCTCACAGGTGACTTAACAACGATGGAATTTGGTCCACAAAATGATCCAAATTCCTCAGCAGCTAATCACAGGCAACCAACAAAACACTTGCAGGCAGAAAGAAAAGACAGAAGTCAAGACATTTGTTTGTTAATTTGGCCACTTGACAGATGCAGTATCTAGATGCTGTCTTGCCAGAAAGCTAGAAGGTGTCACACAAAGCCTAACTAAAGGTACACATATATATATTTCACGTACATAAATAAATATATATATTTTAGGAGACACTATCAAACTTTTAAAGTATCCTTCTAATTGTCTATTGCCAGGCTGCTAGTCTTTACTTTTGCTGAGGTCTTCCAATGAATTCTACAGTTTATGTACATCAGATGGGCACGCATACACAAAGAAACACACATACACACACACACATATAACTCCTCAGCAAAGGTCCTGTAATGCATGCACATAGACAACACACACACACACACACGTGTCCGCTCACCTTGTTGGATCTGTTGGTGTTGGTTATAGCTGGGTGGTTGTTGATGGGCATACTGCTGTATGTAGCCCGGGGCAGGGCTCTGGGGAGTGTAGGGGCTGGGTACTGGACTGTTCTGGCCCATGTACCGACTACTGGAACCAGTCGGGGGAGCCACAAACCGACTGGACAAAGTGGAGGAGAGAACAGCGACAGAGAAAGTAAGCATGCGCGTAGAAGGAAGTAGTAAAGTAACCAACATTAAATAACTTAATAACTTGTTTTAGCTATCAACAAATTATGATCCTACTTACACATACAGCAAAACAGAAATTTAAAAGAATTAAACAGTTCCATGGTTGCACTTTATAGTAACAAAATATGAATATACAGGTCTGCTAGATTTTGAAGCCTGACCCACCTCGGTGGATTAGGAGACATTGCAGCCGGCTGGAAGTTTGCAGGCTGTGAAGGGCTATGTAAGGAATTTTGGGTGATCTTGTACGTCGGTACCATCGGCTGCTGCATAGCATCTGTTTAGAGATTAAAAAAAAAAAAAAAAAAAAACAGTACTTGTTTTTACAAAGATGAAGATAAAGGTGTTGCATGTCATAATGTGCAACAGGTAGCTAGCGCTGTACTTTTCTCCCTGAAGATGCCGGGGTTCCTGGCCAGCATGGTCTGCAGCAGCAGTGGTGCATCTCCCTCGGGCTCATCGCTACCCGGGTTATCCTTCAGCTCTCTGAAAACACATGCAAAAAATAAGTTAGGCCACACTACAAAATTGGGGAGAGCGAGAAAGGTGGGTGGCATTACTAATAGCAATATGTAGAAACAAGTGAGGCATGTTGAAATTGCTAAACATGGATATTGGGAATGTATGGACAAGTTGAAATTTAATAAGCACAACAGCTTCATGGGAAAATGTACAGATTTACAGCCTTTTCCGATTAAATAAATTAAGTTTTTTGTCATAATTTAATTAGTTTTACATGAAAAAACATTAACACAGTATGAGAAGACAAAAAATTATAAGATATTATTACACACAAATAATTAATAAGCACCAAACTGGATTGTGTGTCATGAAACTACAGCAGCACCTTTAAAGATAAACGGAAACTAATTTTAAGCTAGTGAGTTTTTAACTTTCAAAAATGTTATTTTATATTTGCTTGGAGCAAGATCACTTCATTTCTATGGTCAAAAGTGGCATCTAGTTTATTGTTAACCGTCCTTACTCATCATTTCTTAAGTATGGTCGTGTGACACCAACACTGACAGCCAAACCGCTTGTCATTGCTACAAGCTACAACTCAGGTAGGATCGTGTCTCTGTGTAGGGCACAACGCCGGCATACGCTCACGTATATACACTCACATGTGCTCTGTGGAGACCTGGTTGAGGCCATGGGCCAGCTGGGAGGCCAGATTCTCATCCCGACAGCCCAGTAAGCAGGTAACTTCCTCTGCAATCCTTCCATTGTATAGGAGGCTCTTAGTGGTGGTAGCCGGGAGAGGGGAGGGGAGGGGCAGCTGGTTCAACACTGAAACCAGAGGAGACAGATGACGGAAGGTATACAGGGACCGGGAGGCAAAGACATCAAATGAGAAAAAAAAAAGAGGACATGATGAGAAACAAGCATCAGCAATAGAAGAAACGTGGCTGTAAAAAGGTAGAGAGAAGGAAAACATGACATGGCAAGAGACAGAATATATCACAATTGCAAATTGCACAGTTCACATGTGTTGATGTTTCAGAATTACACTGGAAGCAACAAAATCTGTGACAGTGAGTTTGGAGAACGGCTGTGTGTCACTCACAGTCTGTGAGGCTAGCGATCCCAGCAAGAGTGGTGATGGGAACATGAGGCATATCCCCATTCATGCTGAAGGTAAGGGTGGGGGAGTGTGTTGATACACAGGTAGATCAGGGGGTCGATGAACGACACCCGTCCTCACATCTCCCGAATCCTAAGTGAGAGGAAGGTTATTCAGGGAGAGAGGAAGACAAAAGAAAAACAGCATGAGTGAAGTCAGGGGGAAGAGGAATAATGAGCAAGAGAGGAAGATCTACCAAATCAGTACAAAGAGCAATAACAAAGAGGTAAAATAAAAACAAAAACGTTTTTTAATTGTTAAGACAATTAAGTAATTTCATAAAATATCAAAAAGATGCAGTCAAGCGCAGTGATTGTACAAGTATGTGCTGCATAGATACTGCTATGTCTGCCCTGATGCTGAGATTCCATTGTGAGAGAGAAATGGCACGGACTGCATCATCTGTAAGCCACAAATAAACGTATCTCATTAGATCTTGTCAATCAAGATCCACTGCCATGGATCTCACCCGTTTCCCTCATATTTCTGGTATTATTAATATGTTACTATACATTCAGTGCTCTTTGCTTGGGTTATAATGCCACTACCACGAGTGCAGTTTAGGTGTCTTACTCAAGTTTGTTCCGCAGTTAGAAACAAACAGGATTCATGCCAGCTCTTCAGAGGTCATCCTGCATGTCATATTGTGCTATCATACTTGCATGTTCTATGAGCGGCGACAAATCAACAATTGTCATAGTTCAATGACTAGAATAATATAACATTAAAAGCATTGCTATTTTTGTTCCAATCTGAAAAATAAAGTCATCGTTCAGCCTCAGTTTATGGACTTATGCTTGTTATGAGTCATTTACATGTCACGTCAGATTACTTAGCTACCCCTGAATAAAAAATCTCCAAATACAAACAGCTCAGTTGCAGAAACTACAAATCAATATGCATTCTCTGCAGGAAAATATCTATGTTTTTGTTGTAAACACAACTCACAATATTAATATGTATATAATATATATTGGCTCATTAAGTTAGACAAAGAAAGCACATCTGTGATGTCATACTGCTACGAGTATATATATATATTTTTTTAAATAATATGGAGCAGACGTGATCGTGGATTTCAGCGAAAAAGCATTTAAGTTGTGATTAACCCTAGAAATACAGTAGATACTGCACTGGATGGGGCTCTATACCAATGTCCTACACTAAATATAAACTAGTACTGTCAAACTGAATTAGTGGTCAACCGATTCAATCATTGTCAATATTTGTGTTACTACCAAACCGGTCTCATCCCCTTCACTAATGTTGAACCACATGGCACTTCACCCCCAGTTCATAATGATGAAGGTGCAGGTTACTTCATTTGGCGTGTGCCTTTTCTTGCTACGTATCCTTGAACGCTCAAGTCAGATTAGACATTAGACAAACAGAAAATCCTCCTGTAAAGTTCCAAATATCAGCCCAAGCTTCATGGATACCCCGGTTGGTACAACCAGCCGGAGGAAGGCCAGCACAAAACCCTTAACTTTCCGGTTGTTATTGCCCTTGACACAATTATAATAAATACGTTACACACCAAAATTAAGACATTTAAGTCTCAAACCCCCCTTAGGAATGTTCATATTTTCAGTCGTCTTATCATTTAAGAGAAAGCAGGCAATAATATTCTTGATTATCGAAGTCTGGGATAAGTGGCTGAAACCATTTTTGAAAAATACCTTTCTGAAGAATTTTGTGCAGTCTCGGGTGGACTCACTGACATTTCAGATAAAAAGTCCCACTCCTTCCAACTGTTGAAAGAGGACAACGGACTGCATCAGTAATGGGGACAATTTTACATAAACAGTCATTAGACAAACAAACTGACAAAAAACAGACAAATAATGCCATGAACAGCATCGCAATATTGACAGCGCGAACGAGCATTTCATATTTGCAGCCAACGTGTCATAACGGCTGCGCAACCTTCAGTCCTAGAATGCCACATTACGCAGCACCGCTGACCACGTGATCAATACATCCTAATGACTTCCACGGAACGCTACAACAACCTCGGCTGGATAGTGTTGCTACGGCAATCCGTAAACACCATGTTGTCAACAGACTTCCGCGCAAGCCGATTGTTACGGACACGCTATGGCGAATACGTGCAGCAGCTTCCGCACGACGTAAGCCAACGATTGGGAGGATCAACAGATGGATATTGTAAACATTGCATTAGCTAGCCGTAACGACAGCACGCTCCGTCTAAGTGCTCTTCCTCGGCGCGCAGGGGGCTTGGCTGACAGCTGTGAGACTGACAGGCAGGAGGCGGCACAAAGGAACAGATGCACTGGGATGGTGGCGGCGGCGGCGGCACGAGTGTGTGTGGGGGGGGCGGGGGCTGCATCCTCCGGCGGCCGTCAACCAGCGAGCGCATTCTGCAAACCTGCTAACTGCACAACACCAAACTGTGCGCCGTAGTCGAGGAGCCGAGCGAGGCGAGGTTCAACCAAACTCCGAGCGCTGGAAGTTAGCGTTGAGTGACGCACATTCCAGCCGAGGGAACGCAGCGCGAGCTCGGGCTGCAACTTATTAAGTCACTCAAAACATTTCAAAACAGGATAGTAACCAAACCCGACATTAGCCCCGTCGGGCGCCCCCTGCAAACCCGAGCACGGCGCGAACAGTCCCACAACGCCAAGTAATGACAAGCCAGCAATTAACAAGCTATCGTGCGCCTGACTGCAGCCTTCATTAAGCTGTTTATCGTAGTTAGCTGAAATGCCAGCTGCAGCCCGCTACTTGCGTTTACGTCAACCTCGCGTTGACCAGCAAGTTTACTGGCTGGCTCTTTGGCGCTCACCGCGAAGCTACGGCGTTTCTCTTTATTTAACGACATACGCTATTATCATTGGTGGCTCGACTTAACATTCGCTGATCAACAACAGTGGTGTTTTAATGGATAGCTAGTTGTGCTAACTAGCTCTAACTGTTGTGGGTTAGCTTCTAACGCTGTTCCTCGTTCAAACTAGGGCAGTGCTGTTCGATTAATACAAGGAAGCGCTTGTAGGAGGGGATGCGTGTTTAGTCTTTTACCCCCGAGCCTCGGGGGTAATGCGCCGAGTCGGGGTGAATAGACGTAAAAGCCACGGCGCGGAATCTAATGCCGTGGCAACGGCCCAATCCCCGGGCTCGACAAATGACATCCAGTTGAGGCCGTGCGCCTCGGCGGAGCAAAAACACACCTAGCTAGCTCGGCTGGCTAGTTCGCTAGCTTCCGTTACCTCCCGGTCAACGATTAACGACGCCGTAGGTGGTAGTGCAGCAGAACATTTATTTACGTTATTGTTAATAATCGCAATTTTAAAACTTTGTTGCGCCAAGATAGACGGGTGATTGTATTTACCTTTAGGATGTTGCGTCCGAAGGGAGGGGAATGTTTTAGGTTGGTTTCTGTCCGTGTCCGTATCTCTAGCTCCCCCTTTCTTCTCTCTCGCAGCTCCTCCAGAAGGAACTCGATTGGCTTGCCAGCTAGCTGGTTAGCTAGCTTGCTAGCTATCAACAATAATCCGGGTCGCACCGATTCGTTCTTTTTCCGTCACCCGAGAGTGAATGTTTCAGCGTACATTCGGGGGGAAACATTCGTTCGTCGGCGTTTCAGTCGGTCTGCGCCGACATAAACAAGGAGTGCGGCCAATTTCGACAGTAAATGAGAAATATGACGATTGTTGCGATCATCAAGAGGCTCTCCTCTCGTAGAACAAAATGCCGACCGGAAGTTCTGCCGTCTGACTGACCAAAGATCTCAGGAGTGACTCCCTCCATCGGCGCCAAACAAAATGCCATGCGACGTTTCGCGTTTGTGCCGCTGGACTGCGCTGCAATACAGCGTGAACCATCGCCCCCACCACGTTCACTTCTACCGGAGAAACTGCTAAATACATATATATCATGAAGCCATCCGTACTAAAAGAAGCCTACTTTCGGATAATGCAAACAAGCCACCGAAATACATCTGTACCTCTCTCTACTGCCACCTGCATTAATGTTCTAATGATGATGAACTGATCAATCAAAAGATTTTAAAAAATCGATATGTGTTAATTCTAAGACTGGCGCATGAATATAACAAACAACATGTTATAGTCAAGTTTGAAGGGACTAATTCCTGTTATTTTGATTTTATATATAATCATACACACTGTTTAAAGATGTCCTGTTCATAAAATCTACATCTGCAAACTCACTAATAACTATGTTACTTAAAGTTAGGGTGTTTAGAAAGTGAACATACAGGTAGACATAGATTAGCCTTTCACGAAAGATACATTATATTTTATTATATTTGACCGATGGTAGATTTAAAAGAATGTGTATATTGTATAATTACTGCCTACAAGTGCTTTATCTGAAAACGTTTGGCACACATATTGAAATTAAATACTTTTTTTCAGGAAGTGTAATCAACAAGGTTTTGATGGAGATCAAATCACTGTTTGACCTCAAGGGGTCAGCACTGGCATTTGTTAAATATAATGTTGATGAGTATTCTGAGAAAAAATCCTGTATTAATAAGTTGGCAATGGCCCTAAGTAAACTAGACCACTCCAATTCCAACGAGCAAGATCCATGTTGGTAGAGGACAATGTGAATGTAAGTATCCACTCCAGTCCCAGCTTCCACCACATGCTGTCACATTGACACTCATTAAGCGGCTATGTATCTTTGCATTACATCCTTCTGAGCAGCTTTTACGAATTAATGTCGGTGGATTTAGAACAGGTATGTCTTAGCTAGCTCAAGACAAGTGCATTTATAAAGCTCACTGTCAGTAATTCACCTGAGGGGATTTATAAGCTGCACAGCATATGACACCCTTTGTCTGTTAGCCCTTGATTAAGATAAGGAAAAACCACAATTGATATCTGGTTTGCTTATTACACATATCGGTCCTGGAGACTTGTTTTGAGTTCATAGATTTTATTTGTGTTCTTTCAGATATCCATGATAAAATGATAAGTACACAACCACTGATTTCATTTCTTTTATTCATAAAAATCCATGCAAGATAAAACTACAGCTTTTGTTCAGTTGTGTGTGTGTGTGTGTGTGTGTGCGTGTGTGCGTGCGTGTGATGTGTATCTGTCTGTGTGTGTGAAGTCACAAGTGAAATCATAAAAGTGACAATCATCTCAAGAGAGACACCCGCATCTGTAAACATTGGAACTATTCCATTTCCTCAAGTATGTAAAGGACAAAAACATTTGGTCCTTTATATCAGCCAGTTTTTGATTTGCAAAGGGAACTAGAAGGAATGTTAGTTTAGTCATGAGGTTTGTTTAGTATGGTTAAAACCTTTTTACATACGCAATCCTCAAGTAACCTTTTACAGTTTTGAATCTACAATTAATGTATACATGTTTCTACATGTATCCATAAAAGCACAGTATATTAAAAATAACCTTCTATACAAGCAACCTATACATTGTTACATATACTGAATTGACTCAAGCACAAGTGAGCTAAAACAAAACGTTTGTGGAATTATCTTACTTTACAACATGCATCCATATTAAAGCAACTAAAAAAACATACATTTGAATGATCTAAATAAAGCTGAATTGAGAAGAGATACAATTTATAGTTAAATAGCCAAACTACTGAGTATTATTTTATTTATTGAATTAAAAATATTTCAAACTGCCAGGTAAATATTTCAATCAAATACCTCATGTCCATTGCAGAGGGCCTGAGGGATCAAGTCAGCCTTGTCATCCAATTTTCAGCACTAAAACACCTACTATATTTCCATTAAAGCAGTACTGACTATTGTGCAGGTAATGACATGCTTAATCATGGTCGATGATTGACTTTAAGGAAACTACATTAAAATGTGGTTCTTTTTTTGGTTCTTTTTTGGTTGAAATACAATCGTTTAGAATTCTAATTTGGTTCTGCTTTCAAATTCATGATTGTAATGATTGGTTTAAGGAATACGTTTGAAAACAAACGGGATAGATGATAATAGTTATTATGACAGCACTCACTGATAAAAAAAGGACGAGTGCCTACGGGTAAATTACATCACGCACTCAGTAGAAGATACATTAACTCAAATAAAGCCACTTATGTACGTACAGAAGTTGGTAAAAAAAAGCCTTTTTCTCTGAATCCAGCTGGAATTTTACAACCATTTCACAAAAACAATTTTACTTACAACACTTAAAACAAAAGAAAAGCAACAACTTTAAAGCTCTTGCAAATATGGGCTATAAGCTGCTGTGGCATAAGAGCGCACAGCAATACTGACCTCTAGTGGGGGAAATTAATCATCACAGTTCTGAGAGGAGTTGGAGGTGGCATGCAGGCCATGGACCATCATGTCTTAGTATGTCTCAATGTCTTAACAGTGAACAGCTGCCTACCTATGGAAGATATTGTTCCCAGCATCATTCTGTAAACCCTAAAGAAGACAATGCAACAGACGACCATTTCAAGTCAAAGACCACACCATCTTACACATCTTGGCTAGCTCTAGATCAATTCATTTCAAACCCTCCAAACTTGTGAAGGTAGGGCAAAATAAGGAGAGCATAGTTTAGAAGTGTGATTCAATGCAGTGCAATAGTCTTCCTTGGAATGTGGACAGCGATGTAGATAAGAATCTACATCTTGGTCTCACTGTCAACGGACCGCTCTGTATCACACTCATTCTCCTGGCAGATGAGCTGGTACGGCTTCTTCTCTGCCTCCTCCACCACCGAGTTGCCCAACTCGGGGTCCTTCTTCTGCAACTCGTGGCGAGACAGATGTTCCACTATACCTGCACCGATGGAGTCTCCAAGGACGTTGGTGGTGGTGCGGAGTCGGTCCCTGAGAAAAGACGGGTAACGGGTGAGGACGGGAGGCATGCAGAAGACAAGATGCAACAAGACAAGTCATTGAAAGTGAAATAAGCATGGCGTGCTTTTAGGTGTGTTTGCATAAAATAGTATAATTGTTAAACCGGAGGCTATTTTTAATTGTCGCGGACAATTTTCAAAACACAATGAAAGAGCTTGAACTTTGTTGGGATGCCGACTATATAAAAAAAGATTGAAGGATAAGGGATGTTGAGGGCAGGTCTCCGGAAGCTATCCCATAATCCACTCAAGAGTGCACACCAAGTGGAATTCAAATTTTACTTTCTCATGACTTAAGCCTTTTCATCCAGCTTAATCCAGTTTGTCCCGAGCGCTGTCGTAACTTAAGGAAACACCTTGACTATATCATGTTTTGTTTGTTGACATTCATATTTTCAGTGAACAGCTTCCTAAGATGTCCTATAACCAATACTTACAGGAACCAATCAACTGCGATGATGAGTGTGATGTCATCAGTGGGAAGGCCTACAGACGTTAGCACTATCACCATGGTGACCAGCCCAGCCTGTGGGATTCCAGCTGCTCCAATACTTGCTGCTGTAGCAGTGATACTGATGGGGAACGAGCAGAACAAAAGGTAGATGCTATTTTCGCGCCTAAAAGTAATGAATTACAGGAATACAGGGACAGAAGTCCTGTAATAAAAAGCAGACGTGGTAGAAATATTTTCCGGTACATCCAAAACCGATTCGATTCAACGAGCAGGAATTCCATCTTTTATAAATCAACGAATGAAGGACATTAAGGAATGTGTAGAGTACTGTATATAACATACCTGATGGTGAGAATTTGTCCAAAGTTAAGGTCGTAATCATTGACCTGAGCAATAAAGATGGCAGCCAGGGCTTCGTATAAAGCGGTGCCGTCCATGTTTATGGTGGCGCCGACAGGGAGCACGAAACGGGTGACGCGCTTATCCACCTTGTTGTTTTCCTCCAGGCATTTAAAAGTGATGGGCAGCGTGGCCGAACTGATAGATGAGAGAGGGAAGGGGAGAGTGAAAAAAAAACATAGAAAAAAACACACCACGAGATGCTCAATCATACTTATCAACACTCCCCATCTGCTGCATCCTGTGAGACTTTTACCAGAGTTTAAAACCACTTTAAAACCAAACAAGTTCATTTCACTGTGCACCTCACTGAGTGTTGCATGTGAGAAAACTGCAAACATTCTACCCTGACATTTCCTATCAGTCTGAGATTGTCAGTTGGATATTTTGGGGATGAAGAAACCAATCACATACCTTGAAGATGTGCCCAGGGCAGTGATGAGAGCCTGCAACAGCCCAGCGATGAAAACAAAGGGGTTCTTCCTGGTGACGAGGAAGTAGAGCGTCGGCAGGACAACTACGGCGTGGATGAGCAGGCCGCAAATGACCGTCACCGTGTACATTCCCAGCTGGCCGCCCATGTCTGCAATGTCGTCCATCTCCACGATCTTACCGGCAATCAGGAACAAGATACCAATAGGGGCATACCTGAGGGGTGGGAAGTGTTACAGTTAATACACATCATCCAACAGTTCACTCCCCGTTAACTCCTGTCACCCATTCGACAAGCCGTCCCCGCTGGTACTTACCACATGATTATGGCGACCAGCCTCATGATGACTTCATTGAGACAGTCAAAGAAGTCTTTGAGGGGCCGGCCCTTTTCCCTCATGCTGCCGATGATCAGACCGAAGCAGATGGAGAACACCACCAGGCCCAGAGCGTTGACTCCATTAACCGTCCCCGGCACTGGGATCATCTCCTCCCGGGTGATCTCCTGGCTACCATTGAGTGTGAATATGGTGTCGTTCACTGTCATCGTCACGTGGACTACTCGCTTGGCATACTGCGTCTTGAACTGGGAAGAGGACGAGTTGAAGGGTGATTAATTCCTCAAGCATGAATATGTTCATAAATTATTTAAGAATAATATTCTAGTCTGAGATATTACATTTACCAAGTGTGTAGATCATAAAGAAAGTGTGTTTTAAACATTATAAATCTAAAAAAACACTAAAAAAACAATTCCAGGCGTGGTACATTTCTATTCTTTACATTAAAACAATGTTTTGTTTCTTAACAATATAGTTTTTTGTTTCTGCTTTCAACTTCTTCAGAAAAATGTCTCACTATTGTACCCCAGTTTGCATAAAATGTGGTCGAAAGAGGAAATTTAGGTGTAACTGAGCTGAGTCCGATGTAAGAATGGAAAGAAAATGTACATGTAATTCCTGAGGAATTGAATTTCCTGTGTAAAAGAGGTCTCAGGTAACTAGTTGAAAGCCCACAGGAAGGACAACGGCATTGTGAAGATTCAAAAGCAAAGTACCCCAGAGGCTTCAAACAAAGCGAAATGTGAAATTAAGGAACACAATATTTCATGTAATTGCAGGACAAAGACAGAGGGAGGACACGGTGAGGCGGAGTCACCTGTTTGGTGCAAGCCTCCACAATATTCGGAGGAAACATGTTTCTAGAAAACAAAACAAAAAAGGTACATTTTTGTTAGGTTTAACAAAGGACTTTTGGATTACAGAAGGTGCACACATGTTTGTGCTGCTACCTGATGAGGTCCAGGAAGGCATCCGCTGGGTTGATCTGCTCGATCTTCGGCTGTTTGATGAACTCATCCCTGGATCCTTTTCCAGGGTGGATGATGAGAACCAAGACGATGCCGATGAACACAGCGATGACAGTGGTGGTGGTGTAGTAGATCACCGCCCTCATCCCCATTCTGCCAGAAGCTCGGCCATCCAGAGCGGCCATACCTGGGAAGGACACGTCGTCTCAATGAATCTATTTCACTACAGATGGGTTAAGTGCCCCAAAGAGTTTCTACATTTTCAGTCACGCATTTGCAATCACATACAAATAGCTCGCTGTCACATGGACTAAAACCTTCTCAGAATCAAGTTCAACTGAATTTCCTGTATCAAAGTTACCACAGGAAAAGTGCTGATTATGGGTCCAATACACATATGTGGATTATCCGCCCAGATATGTATGATTGCAAAGGGCCGTACGAAACTCAATCTGACTCTGACCTTTACTGAAAACAACACCTTTTGTACAGCACTCAGGTCAGGAGAACATTTGTGTAAGAAAATACCAAAAGAGCAAGGTTTCATCCATTAAACAGATGTCTTGCTGCAAGATTCACAAGAAACAACCAATGACCCGGTTGTAAGAAAGGAAAATGCTAACTCCATGTAACCTACAATATGGGCTGAGTTTTATTCTACGTGCCTGCTGGAAAACAAATGTCAATTTCAGATTGCACAAGAAATATTTTGGCCAAAGCTAGATCTTGGTTAAGGATTGACAACACACTGCTCTAGAGAAATACAAGTTGTATATGAGGCACAGAGTAGCTTGACGTAGCATGGACCCCGGAGGCCAAACCGTCCTGCACAGCTCTCTCACAGGATTAAATTGATTGTGTCAGGATAATGTTGGGAAAAAGAAAGACAGTCACCCAGACAAAAAGGACTTGGACACAGACAAGCTGGCTCAATGGGCACAATGGTGGTTGTATTTTCAAAGTGTCGGGTCATATTATGGCCATTATCGGCTGTTATATGTGGCACTTTGACATGTGTTCCTCTCTCTTCCTCGGGTCTCAACGTGCCCGCGACTCAGGCTTTTATCTTAGTCCTTTAGATTCCTTCCCCCCCTCCCTCATTCTCTTCCCCCAAATTTCCAAAACACCCCACCTCTTGTTTCAGGGGGCCCACGTAGAAGCCCGCCCTTGCTCTTAACCTCTCCGACATCTTTGCCTGCCTCCTCTCTTTTTCTTTGCTGCACGCTGATCTTATTGGTGCAATCCTCCCCACCCCCGACCTCCACCCATTCAAATTCTCCTACTCTCCTCGTGTTCCTTTTTCTGACTGTCCTGGGAAAACTTGTTGACTTAGTCAGCCCCACACACGCACAATGACCCCCAGCCTGTCGTCCGGGCAACAACGGATCTCACCGATCCTTTGAAAAGTACGAAAGAATCGAGATTGAAGGGGAACCGAATGACTTTCTTCCGCTTATGGGGAATGTTCTTTGGACACAAAAGTAGGGGGATGGGGGGTTCGCAAGAGGTCCAACCAGAGGGCAGTTAACATTCACATAAGATTGATTGCACAGCCGGAACAAAACTTTACCAGGAGGCTTTCAGTCAGAAAATATCTCCATATGGGATTTCCGTGGCATTCATTGTGAAGTACAGAGGTAGAAAATACAATTAAAACAAACAGTGCGATGTCTTGCCTCTAAATGCTGCACGCTTCATCTCCAAAGGCTTACACTCAGAATCGTTCAAATAAGGTTTTAAAATAAAAATATAAGTATTTGATGATGGCTTTGATTGAAAGTATACCCGGACATAAACTTTTAACTTAGGGAGAACTTCTAACTAGCTTCTAATGGTTAATCCACAGATTGACACATCTTTTGTAAAACTTCTTAATTATGTTTAACATTGTCGCCTTTATCCTTCAACCTCACAGATTCGGTGCTCCTGTCACGCCCTCTAATACTTAACAACAAACGTGTATTACTTCAAATCTGTTCGATGTCAGCATAGGAAGTTTGATGGAGTGGCTTCATTCGTCAAACACTGCTCTGTCATGAAGCTGTATAGGTGAATATCTGGACATGTAGAGAGCAGTGCATCCTTTTTGTGACCGAGTGGGCTGAAGAACAGGCTACTTCAACAGCACATCAAATCATTTCACTTCTTAACAGAAAAGTTGATCTCATTTTAATTCTGATTAGGAACGACAGATTTAAGATGTGCAGGAATTAGGTGTGCCATTCAAACTTGTATCCGAAATACAAAGAAAAAAAAAGTTATATAAAGTGTGATATTTAAACACTTTTACACTCTATTGACAGCTTCAGCTGATAACGCTGTATCTGATAACCTGGATGGAGCACACTCACACCCACATAAGCTGTGTGCGAGATGACTCGGCTACAAACGGGACTGTTTGTTGGTTTCAACATGTTTTAGCTGCTGTCATGTGCCATGATGTCAGAGGGTGCTGATGTAGTGCCTAGCTGCGGCACAAAGGAGGTTATTATCGGACGTGGCTCTCTCATCCCTCCCTGAAATGGGCCTCTGGTGATGTCAATCACTGCTCAGGGATTGGACATTCAGTATGTCCCGCCTAGCTTTGTCAGTCAGTGCTGCTGACCAGTGTTTTTGGAAATTCTATTCTTCTACTTCCATAACAAGTGGAGGCTCAGCTCAGTCATAAACCTGCAGGCCTTCACCTCGGAAACAACATCGGCGCAAGTCTGACTGAGGGTGTGTGAACCATGTCAACAGTGACAAATGAACTCACTATATTCATGGATTTGGACAGAAAACCTCCGTTTGGTATGTTTGTGTACGTCTCAAATATGCGCTCAAACATGTTCTGAAATCCATGTACAAGTACAAGATGTACTGAAACCAAAAGTAATCAAGCCCACAAATCCTAGATTGCTTATTCAATGAAAATGCAATACATTTGGGTTGGCTTTGGTTATGCTTGGTCAAGGTTGAGGTCATTACAATATGGGTCAAGCATATCATCATGGGCTTATCAGTAAATGTGCCAACCGGGCAAAGGCGCAAACAACAACCAAAGGCATAAATTACAACGCGCCTATTGGGTGGAGGGGGGGCGGGGGGGTTTGGATGTCTGTACTCAGGGACCTGTAGTCTCATAAACCGGCCATGAAATCTAAAAGTACAAATTCAAATCATAGCTCAATGTCTGTCTGTCTCCCACGTATGAGTTCATCTTAACCCCGTCCACCACTGGGCCCAAAACCAACAAACAGCGTAGGCTGAACAAACAGCTGGCCACTCGTGTACACGTTGGAGATAAAAGGACATGTCGGGGTTTGTGCAGTATTAGAAGATAAAGTACAAGTCTGTGTGTGGTGACTTTTAAAAATATATATATATTTAGAACAAAAAACATTCTGTTTTGAACTGCCGCAGGAATAAGTGCTTATTTTAGATATCTGAGGTACATTTATCTAAACTAAAAATAGACAATATTTTTTCCCTTTATATTGTAGTAACCAAGTGGGAGTGCTTTGTACAAGCCTCGGTTGTGTTCAACATTCTCACATTTGTTCTGTTATTATTATTGATGCAATTAGTAAATTCACATGTGTGAGAAATGTTTCACTTCGGTCATCATGTCTAAAAAAAGGGTTCAGGTTCAAAAAGCAAAGATGATGTTTTTTTATTTTATTTTCAAATTCATTAGAATAATTCAATTACTACAGTTCTGGTGGGAGATGTTTGAGTGAAACTAAAATGACCTGATGTTCATACCTGTGATGAGGCTGGAAACCAGCAAGGGCAGAACCAGCATCTGAAGCATTCGCATCAGCAGCTCCCCGGGGAAAGAGAAGTACTTCACCTCCCGGTAAGACAGCTTATACGGTCGCAGGGCAAATCCAAGTGCGATGCCTAAAATGCGGATCAGAGGTAGAGGAAAAATTAAAAACGTTATTGGCACATTTAGAAATGGATATCATTACCATGATAACAAAACAAAAAATGAATGCAGCTTATCATCAATTCATATAAAAAATAACGTGGTTTCAATAATGATGCAAAAGAACAATGATGCAAGAGAAGTGAGGTATAATGTTCGAGGGCATGAGTACAGGATCCTTGTTGCTGAGAAGACTTTTAAGCAGCAGTGACATACGCTGCTATTTTACTTCCGCTGTGGTCGCATTTTTAAACACCATCTACTTGGGAAAATCTGCAGTATGTAGTTCTCTCATTCATCCTCTATCCTCTCAACGAGCAGTTCATCCCCACCATCAGCGCCCAGCTGGCCGACCCAGCAGCCTGAAGTGAGGAATCTCCTGGCTTCAACAAATAAACAAGTCGCATGTGTTTGTCATGGCATCGTCTAAAATCCAGCGGGCCTCAGATGTACATGCGGTGGGTGGGCCTGGCTCACTTCCCACTGGGTCAGATTCAAGGGTTAATAGCAGGAGGTCAAGGGTCAGCTGCAGGGTCAGATGTCTGCTAAGTTCATCTGAGGTCCCTCTATTCTCTCATCCGGTGTGTTTGTTTCCATTCTTCTTCTCCCGTACTGCCACACTGGCATTGGTCACGCCTGATTGATGGGGTGAGGCAGAACATCAGCTGTCTGTTCTCTTCAGGTTTGAATTGGAGGAGGTGAGGAATGACGATGGAGAGAAGGTTTTAGGTGTCTTATGGAACAAACAAAAAAAGGTTCACGCTCACCCAGAATTACAGCAGCGACGGTGAAGAGGACGAAGGCATTTCGAGTGAAAAAACCCTTCACATCACTCTTGGTGATGTTCTCCACTCTCTTCTTGGCCAACAGGGACCGGGTCTGGATCGCCGACCGGATCTGGTGGAGACCTCTTTGGTTCCTTTGTGGGTTCTCCCCGTTGCTCTGAACCATAGCTGCCTCTGTAATTCAGACGTGTGATAAACTGGAGACCTTTAAACCGGCACCTTCAAGGTGCTGCTGAACGAAAGCCGTTGCTCCTCTTCCTCTGTGTCACAACTCTCCTTTGGCGGGAGGCTTACGAGTGTCCCGACTGAAATGGAAGAACACAGTGTGAGAGTTAGCGTTGGATATTTGGGCACAAAAAACATGTGTTGAAAGGCCGTCAACCACTATGTCAACCTCAGGTGACAAGTTGACGAGTTCAGTCAGATGATAAAGGTTTGTAAGTTGCCACTCAAAAACTCAATAGAGCAAATGCAGAGTGGATAGGCAAATAATCTCAAAACTCCCCAAAATGTGTAACAAGATGCAATATAGTTTTCAACGAAAGGCTTTGTCAATGAACGAAGAACACACGTGGTTCTCTAACAGCTGTGAGGGCATTTAGACTTCCTCGTCCATGCATTTGACTAACGATAACACACGTGTGATTATTACACCAATATTGATTCACAGCCTGACCCACATGCAAAAAAACACTGAGACAGCTGCCGGTCAAATCTGTATTTGAAGAAATGATAAAATAGAAAAACATGTTGTACCTTTACACTTGAGCAATGAATTCTTCTGGTAATCTCAATTTTTTTTTCAGGGGGAAAGTTGTGGTTTAAAGCCCGACCAGCGTGCAGGGGACAGAGGAGCTCTTTGGCTGTGAGCTGGTTGGTGTGAGCAACCAGCAATGAAGAGAGACGGGAGAAAACGTGGAGAGGGGAGGAGAAAGGAAGGGAGGGGAGGAGAAAATAAAACGGCCAGTGAGCAAATGGAGGCGGTGCTGGAGTTAATCTCTCACACAGTGGTGCCTTGTGGCGAGCTAAGGCGGGAACTAAAAAAGTTAAGTAATTCAGAGGAGAGGCTGGGGGGGCTTTTCTGTCAGAGGGGAGCTTGAAGAATAATGAGCTTTCCGAGCAGGAAAGATAGAAAGGAAGTTATTGTTTCCTTCAGTCCCTCTCAGTTGTCCTTTCAAATGTTTTTTCACGCTTGATAAATCCAGCCTGATGGAAGATTCCTGTGGAGAGTGAGTCAATTGAGGTTTAAAAGTCCTCCATCCATAAAAAAAAATGGAAGTGAACCAGCTATTCATACATTTTTTTTGACACATGTACAACCGACACACAATCCACCTTCTCTGCTTTTAAGATCATTAGACATTGGCACAAGACAAAGTTCATCTTATTTCACGAAAAACATCCGACTGAGCGAAACAGAGCAGTTAAATGTTCACCAGGTGCCAGCTGCTGATCCGTAACTCTTAGCTTCCAAACGAACAATCTGCGCAGACAGTGACACATACTTTTAAACTTGATGTTTTATGGCAAACTGACTACAGATGCCTCAGTGGTTGGAATGCAAAGCGCTTGGATTGAGGACGATACAAATGCAAGCCGGCTGACGGCTTGGTTTGGCAGACGAGTCTCAGGAATTCACAGTTTAGAATGTGCAGTGTGATCATTGCTGAGGTGAAACGTGTGCATATGTGTGTGCGTATGTGTGTCAGTGCACGCGTGACTGTGGGTTAATGTGTCTGGGTATTACAAAGTGTGGATGTAAATGAGAGAATTAAAGCCGAAGGAGTTTCTAACTCCTAGCGAAGGAATCACTGTTTGGTAGACACACACACACACACACACACACGTCTTTTATACTGTTGAAAGAAGCAGAATAGTTTCCAAAGATAATACAGTGAAAAGGGTTTAGAATACTTTAACAGAGCTGGCCCTGCATGACTCTAAGACGACATCTTTACGCTCATGGAGAATTGTAAGTATCCATGCAGGATTTGCTGTAAAGTGGAGTTATGAGCTGCAGATCATTTCAAGACAGTGGAAATTTGTTATTCGAGTTGAGTTATTCAAATTTCCAACTATTTTAATCAAGCACAGACATACGCTCACGGGCCACTTTATTAGGTACACGTTGCTAGTACCGGGTTGGACCCCCTTTTGCCTTCAGAAAGGGGCCTTTTTCTACCATAATCCTTCGTGACATAGATTAAATGATAGCATCACGCAGTTGCTGCAGATTGCTGAAGACAGGAGTAGCACCCGGTGTGGTCTTCTGTTGCTGTAGGCCATCCTCCTCAAAGTTCGACGTGTTGTGCGTTCAGAGATGCTCTTCTGCATACCTCGGTTATAACGCGTGGTTATTTGAGTTACTGTTGCCTTTTTATCAGCTCGAACCAATCTGGCCATTCTCCTCTGACCTCTGGCATCAACAAGGCATTTGCCGGGTAGCAGAAACACCGATGATTTAACAATGATTTGGGAATGAGAACAGGTGAAAATGTGCATTTGGGAGTCAGGTGACCAGGATTGGTGGGACAGTCTGCGTGCATAACGTGGACAGCTGGAGACATTCATGTTATAAAAATTCCTCTGAAATGTGTGCGCTAAGGGGAAGTTGAGATTCTTCCCATCCCAGAATAAAAGGTAAAATGGGGATTAGCTGACTTCCAAACTCTGCTGTTTCTGCTAAAAAGTACAGACGATTAGTATCTGTGACACATATCTGTGTGGTGCCGTAAAAACCAACTAATAAAATAACATGAAAGTAGACAATTAACCACACTAACCTTTTCTCCATCCATAAGACAATTTGCTAAGAGTACCTTGGACTGTGTGTGTGGGTGTGTGTGTGTGTGTGCGCGTCTGTGCGTGTCTGCCTGCCTGAAATGATGATGAGTTGAAAAAGTTAATGCTTCACCGCAGTCGTTAAGCAAGAAATTATTTTATAACCATTTCCAAATAATACATCATCATGCAACTGAACATTGACAGTGTGACATCAACACAGCCAAATTCCTGTTAGCTCATCTGGAAAGCTTTAAATAAGCAACGCGCCATTCCTCATGGCATCCGTCACAAAGCTATCCCAACAAGCAACAAGAGCCAACAGCCCCTTTGTCTGGCTGTCCTCATGCAAAGCGATGGATCTGGGACAGCAGAATGGCACGATAAAGGAAAGAATGTCATAAAACCCATAAAAAGAATAGGGCGGAAATCATTCCCATGGTTGCTTTGTAGGAAATTAATTATTTTCACATTCAGAAGCTTAGGATGAGTTTATCTTATAGTAAGAGACAGATGAGGAAATTGCCTGCACCCTTGAGAAGTGATCATCAAGCCACAGCGAGCAGTTGTCTAACATAGGTTAGTAAAAAAGAGTAATCAGCATGCCTGGCTGTGTCCAAAGGTAAGGAGGTCTGCCATCACCCTAAGGCTCACTGAGCAACACGCTAGTTATTTTTTTGCTTAATCTGTTAAGAAAAAAGCAGTGTGCTAAAACAATAACATAATTTTACTAGGAAACGGGAAATTGACGTTACTTTGTAAAATAATGTTGGACGGGTTTGTTCATTCAAAGTAGAGTCTCAAAATGTGTCTGGAAGGCATCTTTAGATGTTGTTTAGCATGCAGAGGTTAAGGTAAATCTACAAGGAAGAAAGGCTTATTTATCTTCTTAATCTCACTATTCACTGATGCATTTGTTTTGAGTCACAGAGATTATACAGGTTTTTGCTGTAGTTTAAAAATAACACTTTTATGGCTTTGTCTGCCTTCTCTCATGACGGATGAAGGATGAAACAACTTTGCTGCTGTTGCATAATAATCTGAGCGCAGCGTCTCAAGGCCTTAGGTAAGAATCTTGCTCTCATGTCTGGTAAATCGATTACAGGAGGAATGTGGAACCAAGTGGGTTTCTTTTTTCCATCCTAATGCCATAATCTGTTCGTTCATCGTTGGCTAGAGGAGCCATGTGTCTTAAGTCGTATCACATGGTCTGATAAGATTGACTGGTGATGGATCAAAGTGGAAAATCTGATCATGACAGACAAAAAGAATGAAATAAGGACTTGTGTTTTTTTCAGTCCCTCCAAAAAAAAGCGAAATGTGATTGCCTTTTGCTGACAACCCCCCCTTTTCCAATTGCAGAAACATTTGGAGACAGATGTTTTGTCACGGAAGAAAACAAAAGCTGATAGTTTGGCAAATACATCAGCTCATTAGCTGTTTTTGTGCTTTAACTACAGTAAATTAAATCATCAGCGTTCTGTCAGGGGCATACTTTAAAAGACACAAACTTTCCCTCCACCATAAGTACACATATGCTGTGTTACACACAAATACAACCCTCAATTTCCGTACCACTGAGTGTGTGCAACATTATCTGGCCCAGGCTGCTCCTCCGGGCCAGTTGTTTCAGATGGGAGTGGTCCCCTCTCAGGGGAAGGACGTATCCAGGACAGGTTATAAGATCTGTGGTCTACAGTGGCCCTCGGGGGACATGTAGAACTGAGGCCACATTGTTCAATGGCCTCATTGTGCACATGGGTTTCCCATGGATCAAATGTTACGGACTTCAAACCCAGGGGTCTCAGCGCACTCGTAGAAGTTGTTCAATGAGCACGATGGGAGACGAGGCTGTTCACACACCGTTTCCCACTGGTCCGATTGAGGTCACGGTGGACGCCGACCCGGTGGTTCGGTGTGCCAGACGCATGGATCAGAAACAACTCGGACAGAACTCTGAGGAGAAAGAGCGAGAGAGAGAGAGAGATGAGATGAGACGAGGAGGTCGAGATATTCAGTAAGAGTTGTAGATTGAGCTCAGAGAGAGAGTTTACCACGAGGGAAGAAAAAAAACGTCCCTCTTGTTTACCAACAAGCAACCCGCTCTCAGTTGATGCAAGAGCAAAATGAGACAGCTTTGAGAAGACGGGTTGATAGGATTGTTAGTCGTGGAGAAAATGAAATTCCGCAACCAACGTTTTACCCCACCGAGTCACAAATAGAAGTTCAGACCTGTTGAACACTTTAATGTTCATCAGTGCAGCATCCAACCAACATCTCATACATTCCTGAATATAATGTGGCACACATGATAATGTGACACACAGATAATGATTTTATCTCGCTGGAAATCCGTCATCTTAACCTTCGTCATTGTCGGAGGGCTACATGTTAATTAGTTGCTATTACTATCTGATCAGTTTTGCAATGCACAGCGCTAATTATCTCAACCAGGTTGCCCGTGTCTTTTCTGGGAATCTGCTGAAGGCTGCGTGGCTGCAAACCGTTTGTTGCCTCTTTCTCACGGTTGATCCCATAAGCACTGGATCTTGGACAGGACAAGGCTTTGCTGCGAGCAAGGCTATCAAAGATTTGAATACGACACCCATCTCTTTTGTAACATAAACAACTGGGCAACAAAGCCGATCTTTTTGAAAATAAAAGATGAAAGCGCTCAACGGCAGTAGAATAAAAAAGAGCAGACAATAGCTTAAAGGTGAGGCCGCTATTATCTCAGCGTAGTTTGGTTTCAGTCTCCCCTCTAGTGCTCTGTGGGACTGAACTAGCTCCTGAGTTTTTAATTTGTGTTCAAGTATCATGATTGTCTTTTGCTGTAATGAATGAGTATGAATAATAATCATGACCGTGTCGAAATTGACGCTATAATCATGATCAACGGCAGTAGACAACTGGTATGAAGATCAATGGTTTCGTCACATACATATGCATTTATTCATAAAATATTGGCTGAAAATGAGACACATTTGTATGTATTCTATTTCCTTGAAAATCATTTTATTTTCTGCTTTATTTTTGGTCGATGGAATGTCTAAAATGAATGAAGTGTATAAGAAAGTGCATTTGACAATCTTTGTGAGTTGCTGAAGATGCTGAAGGACTTCATTACCTCCATCTAGTGGTGGAAAATGTTCAATAATAATTGTTGGAAAATTCACTGGGATCAATATTGCTCGTTCACAAAAACAGAAAGCAGAAGAAATCCGTGGAAATCCGTGGCATCGAAAACAGTGCTGGATCAACACACAACGCCCCATATGTTCAGTAGTTTAAAGGAAATTCCGTTTCCCAGTATGGATGAACATGAAAGGTCTGCCATGCACCTGTCCTTCTCAGTGAGAAAAGTGTAGTTTGTGTGAGCCACAGAAATTAAGATCAAATCAGAACCGAGGCCGAGAAACTACCTAAAACAACAAGATCACAAGATTAGGTCTCACTCCCACATCAGAGAATGCTGAGGATATATTTAGGGCATTAGTGTCTGAGTGGTCAGCTTATTACGCTAATCCAGTGGTGGGAAACAGATAAAGACATGAGGGGTTAAAGTGAGGATGTAGGTTGACAGATGGCACCAGTAAGTACCTGCCAACGCAGTCAGGTTTTATCTGCACTCTCTGGATCTCGCCCCGCAGAAACAAGAAAGCGGTAAAGCATAATGGAACAGACCAATGTAGTTGCCATAGTTGAAATGCTGATGAACACCGAGCGTAATAAAATAGATCTGTGAAGCAGATGGAGTTGATGGATCTTCTGTCGGAGTCACCTGGATCGCTGGACATCTTTGGCTCAGTCTGGTTGGAGGCGCTCGGTGTGTCCAAAGTGGCTGGTGACTGGTCTGTTTGTCTGAATCTGGTCGAACACCTTTGTCTCGACCTGATGAGCCAGATGGACATTTTACTGGAGCACCGCGCTGTGTGCTTCAACATGCTGGGCCCTCAGTACACCGACAACCGATATGTGTGGATGTTCCTCCACAACTGAAAAGGAGCGAAGATGTTTGAGAACCTCTGTTGCTTTTTTGCAAACTTTGTTGGTTGGAAAGACCACAAGGTAAATCCAGTAAATTCATCATAGAGTGAATTCACAATATCAGTCATTCTCATTGTATGAACGGTATGTGGGAACAATGTTTAATTTTTTTGGGGTGTAATGCCATGGTCATAAACATCTCATTTCATCATCTTGGCTTCTTATGACTACTGGAAGCAAATCAATTTGTATCTTGTAACTTTCTTAATTACTGTGTAGTGTCACAATTCAAACTGTAGGAATCTGAATGAGATGAGAAACAATAACTTGTATTATTGAAATAAAATATGTGAAAAAATTGTCAAAAATGTGGAAGGATTATGGAAATGTGAAATGTGTAAACGTGAACAGTATTGTAATGTTTGCAGCTCTAGTAGTCTGTGTGATCTCCACAGAATGTTTGTGGAATATTTTATTTTTAATAAACTATCTGGCCAATTAACATATTTAAAAAATAGTACTCTATTTACTAGTACTTGGCTTGTAAATGTCTACTTGGGGACAAACAATTCGATTTGCAATATGTCATAGATGGTTTGCAGTTCATACAGTAAATACATGTTATTGATCATTTAGATCATTTAAATCCATATTATGTAGTTAAGTATATTTGTAGTGTTGAAATTGAAATGGACCTATAACGTTGCAGAACATTCTAATAAATGCCAATGACTCATTTAGGTGCCTTCCACCACAGTAAATGGTTGGGGAGGAACAGATCACAATGTTTGTTTGGCTGTCGGAGTGTTATTACAGCAGCGGTCCCGATTCATGGTTTCCGGTGTATGAGACGACATTGCTCGACTACGTTACCCAGAAACCACCACGCGGCGTCGACACAGAGCGCGTGGAATCCGATCCTTGCGTAATGTAGTTTTAAAGGTTGTGTACATTGGTCGGGCTTTACGTCACAGGAAGACTAGTGTGACTACTGTGTCTTTCAGACAGTTTATTGCTCTACGAACTCTGGCCCGAGAGGACGCAGGTAAAGGTAAGAATCACTTCCGGTCAGTAATTTAGACGCGGAGTGGTGGTCGCCAATAAGAGACCACAGCGCGCTCTGTGAGCCTGCTGCTGCTTTGTTGTGCTTCTTTTTTCCAGGCTGTAAACATGAGCACAGTGGCTGGAGGACAGGAATAGTCAAATGATTTTGCGGTCACCGCAATTCAATTCTTGGTAGAAACAAAAGACGGTTTTTCAGATGGCGGCATCAAAAAATAATGCAGATAAACGCAGACGGACCCGACAAGTAATACATACAAGTAGCCTACAAGGCTATACGACCGATTTTTTGTGGCGACATTTAAAAAACGTTTAAAGAAAAACCTGTTTTTCTTGTTTGGAAGTCAAACTTCTAGTGTAACTGTAAATGTAAAACAAGTCAGCTCATCTAAAAATTATTCACGATTCGTATTTTATATATAACGTCACCATTTTCTAAATCATGCCATTCAGTTTCATGCTGATTTCTGATCATTCCCATTGATCCATTTATTACTTCTCATGGGAAAAACAACGCTTACACTTCAGTGCGTTTATAACGTTACACAAGTCTGCTAAAATATTTCAATGGAAGTTCTACATCCACAGAAATGATACATTCAAGTTTCACTTTAGCGGAAAGCAAAATGTGATTTCTAGTTCTTGGGCTGAAACATATAAACCACTAGAATGATCTGTTTAATTTTGTTTTTAACCCCGATCACCTCACTCAATCCGCTTGCCTCGCCTCTTTGACTCATAACTTTTTATAGGTAGACACCTTAGGTCACACGGTCTCTCCCTGTTATCTTTTCCTCTGTGTGTGTCTTCCTCCAGCCTCCAGTGTGTCGTCGTGATGGATTCTTGACGCCCGCCTTTTCATCCGTCGGTATGAGTGGTGCCGCGCTGGCTGTGGTGGTGGTGGTGGTTTTCCTCTTGGCCCTCTACCTCCTGCAGCGCTATGGAGATTTGCGCAGGCAGCAGTGCATGGTCCTCCTGGGGACGCTGCTGTCGTGGTACCTCTGCTTCCTCATCGTCTTCATCCTGCCGCTCGACGTCAGCACGGTATGAAAACACTGCAGCTGTTTTGAAGTGTGTGTCAACATCGGGGAGCAACACGGGATCGACGGGATGTTAGTTTGTTGGTTTTTGAGAACGATAGTAATGTAAATGTGGCTGAGCTGTGTGTGTTCATTTATCCAGCCTTCTGGCGTTGTACCTGTACGGTGTAGCGCGATGAAAAGACTGACTGTGTAAAGTCTGCTGCCCTTTTAGACCATCTACAAGCAGTGCATTCTGGACAATGCAATCCACCCAACTCCTGTAACTCAGGCGAGACGCACTAATCGGACAGAAGAACACTCCTCCCTTAATCCGACTGTCAGGTAAGTGAGAGGATATTTGATTTACTGACAAGGTTGGATCATTAAAAGGAAGTGTATTTCTACCATCATGACACATGATATGTGTATTCTTTGGGCTTAGGGCTGGGGGATGTACACGTTTTTTCATATCACATAGTCTATATGAATGAATTGAAGCATGTGCTTGTTGTTATCAGCTGCGATGATGTAATTGTGATTCACGCTAACTTGATACAGGAGTTCATCCCGATGTGATATAATTTTTCTTGCATCATAATGAATTATCCCCTAATACTAGAAAATAAAAAGCTGCAAATGAGTTAGGAGTTTTTACCCAAACAGCAGACAGTGTGACTTTGTTTATAGGTTCGTTTGTTAATCATTCACTTCAATTCAAGAAACACTTTGAAAAACACTTTCTCTGAAGCAGTGAAAAAAAAAAAAAAAAAAAAAAAAGTGAGTTTACATGCTGGGTTTTAAGAGTTTACACTAAAGGCAGAACACATTGTTAACTTTAAGGGCTGGTTCATGTTGTCTCACATAAATGCATCGAGTCCTGTAGACAATAATTTGGATAATTGGTTGCGAGACATTCAGGTCTGACATGTCAAACTCAGGCCCGATGAGGTTGATTGGTTATGGTTCTCACAGAATTCAAATTACATTTATAACATTCAGTAAAGTTTCTATTGATTATGTAAGTCATTTGAACACCAAATGAAGGGGAGGAACCTGCAGCCAGGAAGACATCAGTGCGGTTCACTGTGCTTCTTTAACATGAGAGCTCACTCTGTTTGTATCACAGTACATTAAAGGTTTGTGAGGAGCCGTGGAGTTATATACCAGATGGCATTTTGCCAGTGTTCTGGAGAGTTGTATATTGGACGTCCCAGTTTCTTACTTGGTAAGATATTCACACACTCACTTATTTGCATTTTGGGTACAACTGCTGTGTCTTCCACCTTTTGAATACAATTGTGTTTTGTAATATTTATCCACAGGCTGCTGTTGCCTTTCATGCAGTCGTATGCACGGTCGGGAGCTTTCTCAAGGGTTGGGAAGATTAAAACCGCTCTCATTGAAAATGCTATTTACTATGGCACCTACCTCCTTATTTTCATCTCTCTGCTCGTCTACGTGGCCGCTCACCCACAGTGGCGATTCACATGGTAAGTCATCCGTTCCTCCACCTAGGAAACATTAAATTACTATTTGACCAAATTTTGTCTGTGGTGGTTTTAAAAGCTGATTTTTATGTCACTGATACATCTGCAAAACGTGTGCAGGAGAGAGCTCCAGACCATTGGCATTACCGCCGCCAACACCTGGGGCCTCTTCCTTCTGGTGCTTTTGCTAGGCTACGGCTTAGTGGAGATCCCGCGCTCTTATTGGCTCGCGTCGTCCCACGGTTACCTGCTGGCCAAGACCTACTTCAAGGCAGCCAAAGTTGCTACTGAGAAGGTGGAGGCGGAGGAGAATCTGGCAGATGTTATGGAGGTGAGATTTTACGTTAAGAGATGCCAGCATTAGATAAGTCGGAGTTTAATTTGACTTACTATAACCAGGACATATTTCTTATTTTCAGGAGGTGGCAGGAGTCCATGAATCAGTCCGGTACAACCACTGTCTCAGGAAGTGTGTGGACACCATCATTACAAAGGTGAGAAATACATGCGCGTGTTTCATGTGCCGTTCGCAGTGTTCACAGTCCGGCTCCTCACCTGAGCGTCGTCTCATTTCAGTGTCCCACTGAGTATAAAGAAGAGATGGGAAGAACAGTGGAAAGATCTGGTGGTGAGCAGAATGTCCTTCCCACCAAAAGAGGCTTGATTAAGCTGCATAAAAAAGTAACTACCTTTTTGAACATTGCACTGTGGTTTTAAAGCAAACTGTGCCAAAATACCCAAATTCACGTAAATGTGAATCATTTGTATGTGCGTGTGCCAGGTCATCTCGGCTGTGCAGAGTCATGGCCAGACTCAGGTTCAGTGGTCTATCGTGTTAGATGAGGCCTTTCATCTAGAAGACGTGGCTAAAAGCCAGAGCAGCCCGATCCGACACTTCATCCACAGCTCCCCGTCACAACGCCACGCCAGCTGGATCCATCGGTTCATCTACACTCCCACTGTGGGTGAGTTCGGTCCAAAACGTCCAACCAACAGATAGAAAGTAGGGATGTTTCTCAACTACTTTATTTTGATACCAATTGGCAGTACTTCTGACTAGTATTTCCATTGTAATTTCCATTAGGTCATTTTATAGCCTGCTGGTGTTGCTTTGTCTTTTTTATGAATTGCATTTTTCTTACAACAGTTGTAACTTTGAGTCTTAATCGCTGCTATTTTTATTATTCTGGCCTCTATTAAGAAAGGTGACCAAGGGTTGAAATCAGTCGCTTTGTAAGGGAGCAGCAGTCGATTTGATTGTCAAACAAATTATTGAAATGCCTATACTGCTTTTAGAACTACACGGTAGTTTCAAGATTGCCTTTTCTCACACTTGATGACCTTTATCGGGAAATACCGGCACTTTACTGTTTTTGCAGTTTGTTTTATTTATTTATTCATAATGTATCCCCATATTTCCCCTACTTTAATTGCATTAGTGGACTAGGTGTCCCTGCTTCAAACTACCCTGCTAAACTAAAGCTAAATGTGTGTGTTTGTCTCAGAGTGGTACTGGGAGTGCGTGTTGAGGCAGGGCTTCTACAGGCTACTGGCAGTTCTCCTGTGTCTGCTCTCAGCAGCGGTCGTTTGGTCTGAGTGCACCTTCTTCACGACACACCCGGTGCTCTCCCTCTTCGCCGTCTTTGTTCAGATGGCTGAAAAAAACCACAACTACATTTGTATTGAGGTGGGCACGTGTTGACAAAAGAAATTGCGCATCAAGCTCGAGCGTATCTCCGTTTAAGAAAACAAATGTACAGCGTGATTCTGAAATGTAAATTCTTCCCAAAAGCTTACACATCCAACATTATGTTAAGCTTGCTCACCCACCTCACGTCGCCACTTGTTCTGTTTCTCTCCACCAGATGGTGTGCTTCGTCAGCATCCTCTTTCTGTGCGTCTGTGTTTACTCCACCGTGTTCAGGATACGAGTCTTCAACTACTACTACCTGGTGCCACACCACCAGACTGATGCTTACAGCCTGCAGTTCAGCGGCATGTATGTTCCTCATAAAAGTCATTATAAAAGATCATTATTTCACACAATATGCATTCTGACATCAACATAAACTGTGAACAGCACACCGTTCAGTCTGGTCTTCTCACATCATGTGAAGTGATATCAGAGCTGCTTCTCTTTGTTTTTTGACTCTCAGGCTCTTTTGTCGTCTGACTCCTCCTTTATGTCTTAACTTTCTGGGCCTGATTCACATGGACTCCGCCATCTCGCACCAGGACCGAATACAGACGTCCTACACCTCTGTGAGTCCAAAGCAAACATGCCCATATTGAGACAAATCACACACTTGAATTTGTTATCACAAAATATACGTATGTATGAAGGTCAAAACCAGTCAAAACAATTGGAGAACCGAGTGATTCGCTTCACTTCCCTCTGTCAGATCATGGGCTCTATGCGTGTGCTGTATTTTATATCGGACGGTTTCTACATCTACTATCCTATGCTGGTATTGCTGCTCTGCTTCGCCACTTTTTACAGGTAAGCCAATAACAACTAACAACTAACATTATTTTTTAACAACATGATACAAACAGTGCATTAGTGTGTATGTTTGGTCGTATGCATTAGCTCATGATGATTAAATGTTTTTCTTGTAGCCTGGGGTCTCGCTGTTTGAACCTCCTAGGCTTCCATCAGTACATCACTGACGACCACTTAACCGCTGACCTCGTGGACGAAGGCAGGGAACTCATCAGAAGAGGTAGTTTCCTCCCAATTTCAGTCACATTTTTAGCAACATTATTGCAGACTGGATAAATGAATTATTCCTGTCTTGAATCTGGTAAACTTATCAGTTCGTGAGCAAGTTATGGTTGAATCTATTTTTTTTTTTATACCTCATTTCACAACTAGTTGTTGCTGTATAAGTCGCCACGACGTCACTGCTTCAACGGTTTCCCTCTAATACGTTCTTTTGTAGAAAGAAGAAAAATACAGAAAGCTGAGGATGGAGAAAATCGAAGATGGGTTAGAAAAGTTTATTCTTTAACATTATTCATTTTACAAAAACCCTCCCAGTTGGTTTCCTTGCTGTTTCTGTGTTCAGCGTTAAAAGTTATTTATATTTATTATATTTTTGTTTCAGACCTGGAGGGAGCGGTATGGCGTTCACGGGGCTGCTGGGAGAACCAGAGCAGGTTATACTGAGTTGAACGATGACCAGACCAGCCGTGTCACAGAGATCAGGAACAGTGGTAAGAACAGGATGAGAAAATCCTTTAAGTCCCACAATGGTGAAATTCATAGGATTTACAGCAGTGCAGGTCAAAGTGTAAACAGAAGATGCCATACAGAATACAAGATTAAACTATGGAAACTACTAATACTTTGCAGCGTTTCTCAAAGCTACTTCAACAGTATATAATAAATAACGATAATAATAATATGTTTATTATCTTGGAGGTTTGCCACTCTACTTTCCCTTACATCCACTAAGAGGTCTGTTTGCTTACAGTGCAGAGTGTAGACATTGTTCTCTGTCTTTCTCAGTCGTCACATTCACCAGAGAAGATGGAGAGCAGGTGGAGCAGGAGAGAGGCTTACTGCGAGACAATTCCAGTGATGAAGACTCACCAAACAGAAGGTGGGTCTAATTTTTGCTAAATTAAATTACTAATTGTGTTTATTTGTAGCAGAATAAAACTCCCAACAAGCTTCCTTAATGCCACACTCTCGTTTCTGACATTGCAGATCCACAGGAGGACGTTACCTTTCTCTGTCCCCTCCTCGGACAGGCATCTTTGACGATGTTTGATACACGGGAGGCATAAAGAAGAACAAAGAAAGTTGGAACAAGCTGGAACTTAAAGTAATGCACATCTTCTTGAGAGCCTGAATGAAAAGGAATTATACAGTATCTCAGGAAATACAAAACGATTACAACTAGTATTCACTGGAAGAGAGCACTGACTGCTTAACCGGTTTTTGAAGAGCCTGTTGAATGTATTTTTGATATTTTCTGTGAAGTTTTAGTGTAGATTTATTTGATTAAGGGGGCACATGGCAGTCACACATCTGCAGTAATTTAGGGAAATCCACATGATTCATGTGGAAATGCATTATTGTCTGAGTATTTAACAACACAGGTTCCAACATTTTTTTTAAGAAAGCGGGCCACTCTGCTAGCTGTGAAAACAGAAGAACATGTTAACTGATATACTCAATGGGAACATCCTAACATATTTCATTGTGTAGTTTGTGTTTGGGAAGAGATGACTTGTTAATGTATCATTTGTAGTCTACAGTCAGTTATTTTCTGTAAGGGTGTATACGTTTTGTATTTATGCATACCAAGATGATGCATTAAAACATAGTAATCTAACCCATTTTCACATTTTATTTATATTATAAGAGGTTGTGCAAATGTCTCAAGTGATATGAACTTCAGGTAAGACTGAATAAACCAAAAAATTGTTTGAATATTTGTTTAATTTTATGGTTATTCGAGTGGCAGTAACAGTGCTGCATTCTAAAGCACTTCGTAAACTATACAACTGATCAGAAAATAGAAAAAAAAGAAAAAAAGATTTACTGCAGGAGGAATGCCAGACTTTATTTTTAATCTAGAAGTCAATCTAACCTATGCCATTTTCATATTAAAGGCATTGGTATACATGTATTGTTTAGGTGATATGCATTTTACCAGCGAAATAGTTTAAGATTCCCGTTTCCTACAGCAAGTGGGGGCAGCATCAGGATCTCCCCGGACGTTGCCAGGCTCAGCGCTGTTTGTATGGTAATAGTAGATACGCGCTAACTGCCTAACGGTATCGCGCAGATTATTGCTGAAGGAACGCCGGCTGATTCTCCCGTATGTTACCGACTATCACTCAATATACTGCGCTCAACATTTAATGAATGTGTTGCGACTTTTGATTGGTTCGGGAATTAAGTAGATTCTTGTTGCTGGTGTTAGCTAACCGCTAACCCAACTAAAGAAACCGTCAACTGGGGACGAGGTATGCTAACGTTGCTTCCACTTGAAGTAGCAAACAGAACGCTCAACGTTAGATCGTTATCGTTAACCTTCTGCGTTGATTTGTATTTCTTTTTTTAAATGTATTTGTATTAATACATTTGACTATAAAACGTTCATCTCGTGTAAACTCTTAACCCACGTCTGTGTAACGGCAATCAACACACGCTAGCTTCTTTTCTGACCTCGATTTCTCCTTTTGGGCTAACCTCAGCTGCTTACATGTCACAGCAGTTGCCCAAAGAGAGATACAGCTCAGTAGTCGGGTTACTAAGCCCGCGTTTTAACCTCTCGGTAGGCCTGCGCTGTGAAGTGCTAGCATACTCTCACTCCCGCTGCCGTGCTTGTAGATCATCTTCAGCTGAGGGTGACTCCCTGTCCCCCCTTAATGTAAACACCATCAGACATCTTTTGTCCTCGGTCATAACACAAACACGTCATGGATTACCTGTAGCCGTAGTTTGTCTCGGGATGATTTCTATTGCGTCGGTTTACATATTTTGAATATATATTTGCTCCTGTTGTATTTCATTTGTTCATGTATAAAATCAACCCGCGAAAAAGGACCGTAGCCATGTCATCAGCGACATCCCATCTTCAAACAGTAGATGCAATTCCACCACCGGAAATGACATGTTTTAATCGTGTAATTCCAGCATCCACGTGAAGTGCACTGACCCTGGCTGCGGGTTCTGTGTGTGTCCGGCTCGTAGACAGCTATGGGTGGCCTGGTGAACGGTCGTCGTGGAGGAAGGTCGCCCCCTCTATTGATCGGCGCTCTTATTGCCTGTATCCTGGTCCTGGGCTTCAACTACTGGGTGTCAAGCTCCCGCAACCTGGAGCTACAAGTAGGTTCATTTATACGTGTTTGTGTGTGTTTGAGGGGTTTTCCATAACTGATATGGTGCATGAGGTATTACCCTAAATGCTGCGTTCAATGTAACATGGATTCTGAATACCTCTTGGTAAATACAGATGGTTCTATTACGTATTATCATGTATGCATTACCTAAACATACTTAATTTAATACAATAATATTCATGCACTGTTGCTCAATTGTTTTGTTTTTAAGTTTACAGTTGTACACTAGCATTACATTGTTCTCATTTCTTTATTAACTTTATCAACTGTAAATTCATGTTATACAATATGCATTTCTTTATTAATTACATAAGCAAAAGGGGAAGTGGATTGTCAATTTTAATATCCTACAATGCCATTACCTTTGGTCTTACGTGTGATATACAGACTAAGCTGTATGAGTTGGAAGGCCAAGTGCGACGTGGAGCAGCAGAGCGAGGAGCAGCGGAGTTGAAGAAGAATGAATTCCAAGAAGAGATCCTGAGACAGAAGGAACAGATCGGCCACATAGAAAGCCTCTATAAGAGGCAGCTGGAAGGATCTCAGAACACCTGCAGCCAAGAGAAGGTGCACACATGCAGAGACAAGACAGGGGCAACATTTTCTTCTTCATATATTGTTTAGAAACTACCGACACGTACATTTGGGGCCCTCATTTGTACGTTCTGTTGTTTTGTTAGTTCACTGTAAATTCACACGTAAAAAATAACTGTTTAGCAACTGTGAATATTGATTATTTCTGTGTTTTTTTTTATTTCAAGGCCACACTGCAGCAGAACGTTTCCTCCAGCACCAAAAATATACAGGAACTCAAAGGCAACTGTCCCTCAACATTTCTTTAGCATCCAAAAGAGCTGTTTGTTAAAATCATGTGGGTCTTAATGTGTTTTGTGTGTGTGTTCTGTAGCTCAACTTAATCAGGATAGATGATGACCTGGGGAAGCTTCAGAAGGAGCTACAGAGTTGCCAGGGCAACATCAAAACCCTCACCAACAAACTCACCTATGACATGTAAGTAAAATCAATTATATTATATTACAAATAATCTGTAGCCTTGATCATTAGCTCAGCTTTAGTAATTGCCTCAATCCAGTGAATTTGTGCGTCTGTAATTCCTGGTTAACACGTAGGCCCGTGTGTGTGTGTCTGCTTTTTTCTACACATGTGTAGGACCCATTGTCAGTCCCAGGTGCTGTCTCAGAAGGAGTTGTGTGATGAGAGACTGGCTGCTGCTAAACATGAAATTCAGAAGAAAGTGGATAAGCTCACTTCAGCCTCGGTTGTCTCCCCACAGGTATGTTGCCTTCCAAGTATTGGCTGCATTAAGCTGGTTCCCATCGTCATCTCTTGTTCATTGTCACCAGTCAGCAGTCTGGGAACGCCATGCGTCATTTACACGCCATTGCACTTATTTGAAAGCATCGAACTGTTTCTCAACACATTTGTTGGTGTTTTCTTGTGATACAGAAAAACAGCAACTGGCCATTATTTTTTCTACGCGGCCTTCATGACAAACGCAGTTAACAAAATTGGTTCAGAGTGATTCTCTGTAGTCTGTTGTAGTAAGTGTAGTAAGAAAAATAGATTTTTCAAGGAAAAATAAATACATTTAAAATCATCAAGTGCCCTTCTAACTTTGTTTACTGCTTTGATGACAAAGGAATGTGATGTGTGGTTTTTGTTCTCTTCTGCAGTTCACCGCTGGAGGTTCTAAAGAGGGCGAAACGATCATGTCTGAGGTTGATGCGGCGAAAACAGTAACTGTTGCGAGCCAAATTCCCAGCCTCTCTCAGCCCAAAGGAAGTGATCCACCTGAACTACTGACCAATGAGATCATCGTGAACAAAGGTGACAGATAGGGGTGTCCTGGCTGCTTAGGCTTCTTTCCTGAATGTAGCTCTTAAAAGCATGTAGTAACAGTGGGGTCTATGTATATGTATGTGTGCCATAGTCTGCATGCAATGTATTTTGTGTGACTTTCAGTAGACACATGTAGATTTACAGTAACAAGCGTGCACCCTCACATTGCACTTGCTTCCTGCCCTCTTATTTAACAGGCCCCGATGCCCAAGTAGACCCGCCTCCGCAGGACCTCTCCAAAGTAGAGTCCCAGTCTGCTCCCTCAGCTGCTGCAGTCCAGCAGGACCTTTTGCTGCCACCAGAGGACGTTGTCAAAACAGAGGAGGGGGAGGGCGAGACGGAGACCATGGAGGCGGTGAAGAATAACCTGACCGAGGATAGAGCGCTGCAGGTGATGGAGGCTCACGAGGAGGCCGCTCGGACAGCAGGTAGGACCCGGTCAACTGAAAGCAGTAAACCAATATTTTCATAAGATTTTAATGGACACAAAAAACAATTGCGTCATGTCTCCAGAGGAAGACCCCGGGCTGGAAGGCCTGCTGATTGGCCGGGAGAGGGCAGAGAAGAGTCCCATTGGTCAGAAACTCGAGGAGCCGGAAGAATATGATGCAGATGAGGAAATTGATTTGAGTGACGTTGATTTGGAGAAACGGCAACAGCAGCAAAAACACACTGAAACTATAGGTACTTGTGTTTCAATATAATTAAAACAGAAATGTGTGTGTGTGTGTGTGTGTGTGTGTGTGTGTGTGTGTGTGTGTGTGTGTGTGTGTGTGTGTGTGTGTGTGTGTGTGTGTGTGTGTGTGTGTGTGTGTGTGTGTGGACCTATAATGAGAGTATGAGTACTGAGTCTTCAATTCTTGGTTCATCAAAGTGCAGTTGACTTTGAAGACCAGATTATACGTTTGAGTGGGGGATAGTTATTTACTGATAAAGATGAATGAATAGATCTGAAAGGGCCTCCGTATGTATTTTGTGTTGATTACCGCGCCTGTCGTACTTTCTGACAGACAAGGACCTGGAAGAGGAGCTGGCTGATTATAATGGAGATGATGAGAACGAAGGCGAGTTTGAAGCAGACAAACAAGCGGAACTTGCTCAAATCTAAGGTACACACTAAAACACACAAACACGCCCACACTGTGTTGTTCAGACTGTTTACGGCCAATAAAACACAAAAGAGCTGCCTGAAGTATCAATCTGATCTACACTTGTTCAACAATCATCGTGGGGCCCCTGCTTTGTAGGTACAAACTGCTACTTTCTGCTAGGTTTGTTTGTGCAAAGGTCAACATGATTTCCGTAAAGCAAGCACAAGATTGAACTATTATCAGTTAATACATACTCAATGCAATGTGAAACCTGATTTCACATTTCATATTTCGCATATGTCGTGCTGACTATATCTATATCGCTGGTTATGTGTTGTTGGCACAAACAAAGAGTTGCATTGCATTTCATATTTGTTTATTGTGTCTCATTAGATATTTTGCTACCGGTAGTTGTATTTTTAGCTCGCTGTAGACACTCTGCTGCTGTTTTAATATAAAATATAAACCCAGGTAGGCTTACCATAACATTGTTTTTTTCATGCACAGCCTAGTAAGGTGGACAAGGAGCCTGCTTACCACATAAGGAAGCACAACTTCAGCCGACAAGTCAATGCAGCCCTCCAAACCCAGTAAACCCAGATTGTAATCCCTAAAAGAAAGACATGTTACATTTGATTTCAGAAGTTTACCTCCTGAAAAGTTTTTAAATTGAATAATCTTAATTGATTTCCTAGCATTGGATTTGATTAAATGTTCTCTGTATTAGAGCTAGAATACTTACTGCGCCGTGTTCATCTCACAATATTCTGAAAGGGCCACAAAAAAAATTACTGAAATATGCAAATGTGATCCAACTGTGAACATTCATGGTGCTCATTGAAATGCATTTCAGCGTGTACTTAAACCCCCACGGTGCGTTTCATGGTGACTGTGCTCACACTCATTTTGAATGTTTAGGTGTTATATCTAAAAATAAAATATTATTAGGTGTTTAATTACCATCACATACTTAATTGTAGTGTTCCTTAATCCCAACTTAACTTCAAGACTTGACACCAGTTGGCTCGCGTAAATGAACATGTCAACATCCTAACAATCAGTTGGTTTTCATTATGTGACTAGATGTGTTATCTGTACTCATAAAGACTATCTCAAATGATGAGATATAAACGAGGTTATTAACGAGATATAAACGAGATTTGAACAGTGGAAGAACTGCATCACAGGCTCAACAGTATCCAAGCAACCCCTTCAGTTCCTCCTGAACTCGGCCATAAAAAGGACACTGACTTTGCGCCCGTGGTCAGCCCTCGATCCGTCAGTGAACGCAAGTAAGGGCTCCAACGACGGAAATGCACCGTAACCTGTCCAGCCGTGTCGTCTTCATGCTAAACCCAGTCAAACAGAATCAAGTGAAAACAGAAGCTTCTTTTGATTCCTATCTAGCCAAACATGCTGCAGTTGAGCTTCATAGACGTGCCATAAAAACAAGATGGTAGTTCCCTCTCTGGATCATATGCGGCTGTCATTGATATTTTGCTCAATGAGCAATCTTTCTGGAGCGTCACTTTGTTGGATTTAGTGGCCATTTTAATGGTTTAGGAGCTTTTCACAAAAAAAGTTTTAGACTCTAATGAGACCAGTTTGGATCTTCACAAGGATGCTAGTTAATCAAACATCTCATTTATTATGCCTTATTGATTCTGTGTACACCAGTGGTAGATGCTTTGGTTGTTATTTCCATAATACGTCGACATTTTATCAACACTTTATTACTGAATCATGTACTTGTTATACGTTTGATCTGAACTCCAGCAAAATATTGAAATGCCCAAGTATAAATTACTTTCCCTTTTGTTTTTTTGTTTGCTTCTTTTTTGGGTTGTAGCCATCATGTTTCTCAAGAAACCATACAACTACATGATTGCAGTGCTGATGACAGATTAATGTCAACCCTTTGAACAAGAAAGCGTTTAAACCTGTTGCACGTCAGCACTTTGGTTTTAACTAACAAAGCTCAGTCATTCATGTCAGTGTCTTGTCTCCACTTTGGTAAATCTGTCAGGATAAATGTGGTTCTAGATTTTTAGGTACCTTTTCATGTGTCTGTGTACTTGTAGAGAAAATGTTTTTTTGATATTTATAAATTTGATTAACTTCATTTTGATGATTTTTGATTTTATTTTATCCCACACTGTGGAATATGATTGTAGGTTTTATTGATGATAGAGAATAAAAAGGTTTTATTATCACTATCAAGTAATGGTTTCATGTGATTCATTTAATGTAACCAGCATATGTGATAAAAACATCACAAGTAAATCCCATGAATGGTTATACTAATGCAGAGAAGAACACAAGACAAAAGGAGGGGTGAGCTTGTGAACAACCTTTAGCAGGTAAAGAGATGATATATCCCTGAGGAGTTGGTGCCCTCTGAATCAGAGCAGAGTGAATATTGGACTTGTGTTCTTCCAAAGCGAGACTGAGTGAATGCGGATGTTGCTCCTGATAAGGTGAATATACTGGATACCAATGTTATGTGTATGGCTTGTTTGTTCTATAGTTTTCTCCACTTTTGGGCGGTGACAATAGTCAAGTTAATGACTTAATCCAACTCAGAAAAATACCTGCAAGACTAGAGGGCTTAAGTCATTCAAAATGACAGAATAAGTAAAGACAAGTATTTGTGTGTGGCAGTTGCTGGTGAACTGGACAATCGGTTTGAGGAAGAAAACTGCTTTTTGACCTGAAAAGTATCACTACCACTGATGTTGACTGTGTATTTTGTGTATCTTGGATATCTAGTTGTGTTGCAACATCGCAATGCAGATTAAAAACAAGATACTGTACGTGTCGTCCCACGTTTTAAATTTTCATTGAAATAAGCACATAAATGCATACAAAGGTTTTATATGATTGAAGGATATTCACTCACCAGCTTTATCGTTACAGCTTATCTTTTAAAACCTTGAAGCAAAAGCACCTCGGCATGTGACCAACTCTCGTTCACACACAAAAACACACACACGCAAACAAACAGATTCTCACAGATGCAGATGTGGACATTGGCAGTCATTTAAGATCAGGTGAGAGTTCTCCGGTCTAACTTCATCTCTCTCTCGGTTCGGGTGGAAGAAAAAAAAGGTGTATCAATCACTCCTTTACACAACAGTTCGCTGTGTCTCGCACACATACACTGTTCAGATGCAGAGCGCGTCAGGGCCGCTGCACACTCGTTGAGGTGAGGGTGTGGTCTTAGCCGATGGCGACATAATCAGATGATCTTGACCACAGGAAAGTACTTGTGAGCCGAGAAGTCAAACTCGGGTAGCACCTGGAGGATGCAGGAAGAGCCATTCAGTCAATAAAGTCAATGGTGCGTTAACTAAGATAAACGTAAACCCATCTAATCACAATCACCAAATGCCACTGAGACCAAGGTCCATGCACGCCGTGTTACCTTGGTGTCCTTCTTGTGGCCTCCGGCGAGGAGCTTTGTGACTACGATGTTGGGTTTGGCCACCTTCAGTATACGGTTCACCTGGTATTAATCATTAAAAGGTTATTCATTAGTTGAGAAAAAAGGTCAAGAATAGATCACAGACAAACCATTCAAATAAGCTCGGAGCAATACGGCAGGAAAACATTAAATGCTATGCTTTTGGATGATGGAATGGTTTGAAAAGCTGACATCCTAACATGATATATTTTCAAGAATAGATTCTGAGGCTGGAGAAACCGGAAATAGAACAATTTAGCACATCTCCCTTCACAGTAGGAGCAATTGTCCTTACCTCAGGGTCTAGCGTAGGTACATTTTCTAGGATGAGCTTGGCCTGCTGGAAGTGTTTGCTGGCGGCCATGTACAGGTCAGCGGAGCCCGGTGGGGGATTGTACTTCTTTAGATCGGACATCTCCTGCAGAGGGCAAGAAGGGCAAAGTCAAAGAGGCCGTCGGAATCCAACAAAAGGCAAAGAAAGGAAACCATTTGAAAAGGAAAGGAGAAGGGAATGTGATGAGGAAAAAGGTCGGGAAATGAAAAGAGTTGGAGAAGCACAAAAATAATGTTTGGTCCACATCGACAGTACCTTGAACTGGATATAGTGCACAGGCGGGGGGGTCACCACGCTGTTGAAGGGAGCGAAGCGATGCTCGTAGCGAACCTGCTCGCTGTCCAACTCAAACTGAGGCTTACGCACCTTCCCGTCCATATCCAGAGCAACCATAGTCTGCGGAGAGACACACCGGGTTTGACACCACAACAGTGCGCGTCCAATAGGAGAGGAGACGGGTCAAAAACTAGGTCTGCACCTTGTACATGCCGGCACACATGTTCTGGTACGCTTGGCTCATGGTGATCTCCTTGCTGAGGGGGCGAACTGCAGGGGGAAAACCCAAAACATCACATCGGTATTAGGACGAGCAACTGGAGCTCACCTCCACGTTCAGCCACGACGCGGCGCACCTTTTTTCTTCTTCTTGGTCTTTTTGCTGCTGCGTCCCTTCACCTGCTCCTCTATGATCCGCTCCTCCGCCATCTGGGAGGAATCGGCTCTGCTCAGAGTGGACATCAGCCACGCGTAGAGGAACTCAGACAGGTACCTGCGGGCGGGAAACAAACAAACAAACAGGTGATGGTAAAAAGTGCAGCTGTGCACAGTGAGAGTTCAGACATTGTGTGCGTGCGCGCAGTACTGACCAGTAGATGTAGTAGTACTCATGCATGCTGTACAGCTCTAGTTCAAAGCCGCTCAGCAGGTACTGGATCATGATCCTCAGGTTGTGGTAGAGGATCCAGGTGCCCAGACAGGCTAGATGCTGTCGCTGAGGCTCAAGTTTCATCAGCAAGCTGTGCAGGGCTGCGTCAACCTTCTCTGCCTGCAGAGCAGCAAAGAACCATTTAGCAGTGGGTTCAGGAATTATAAAACCAGTATTGTGAGTATTATGACAGAGGAAGCAGCAGCGCTTGACCTCGTCCTGCAGTGTGGCAAACTCTTCAAGAATGTGACCCAGCTTGTCTCTCTGTCGAGCTCGGTTGTGTCCGTGGATCTGGATCAGACTGCAGAAAGGCTGCAGGGAGAATTGACAAGACAAAAAAGTAAATAGATAGCAAACATAAAACATGTCCTGTCAACATTCAATATTCCTTGATGCCACGGCTATTATTGAACTCTTCTTTAAGGAAGGAATATAAAAGATTCTGCCTGAGGTCAACACATAATTATATTACTGGAACTAAATCGAAGAGAAAGCACGTGCACCAGACTTAAACTTTGAGCTGTAAAGGTACCATACCCTGGAGCAGTGCGTAACAAAGGAGTCAATGTAATCCTTTGCCTGGTGGTTGTTGAAAAGACAACACCTGAAGAGACACACACACACACACACACATACAAATTAGCTGGACACGGCTGATCGAGACACAATGATCCGAGTCTGCATCTCATACTTGTACACACAAAGCAAAAACACACTCTTTAAATCACTTTGAAAATGTGCACAGCATTTAAAGGAGTCTCTTGTTTAGGGTTTGTGGAGAGACTTACTTGTAGGAGAGGACCGGTGGGCTGACAAAGTATCTCAGGGCGTCTTTAATCATGTCCTGCATCAGGTGGGTCCCAAACACCTTCCTATTATCGACCAGGAACGTCGTCTGGATTTGGGAAAACAAATTAAATATTGCACACCTGATGTTAAACTGACGAGCTTACGAGATGACCTAAAGCAGGTTATTCATTATTACACGCGCAGAAACCAACTACTCAGGAGGCGTCAGAGGAAAAAAAAAAAAAAAGCTGAATAAAAATGGTGCGATGAGCTCACCTGGAGTAGAGACCTGGAGAGCACACAGGGAGACTGCTCACTGAACTCACAGAAGAAGTCCTGGAAAATAAAACCCACAATAAAACCCACTGTTCGTTAAATGCATGTACTTGTTCATCTTCTAGAACGCACGTGTAGGTACAGGGGGACGACCACTTAAAGAAGTATCTGAGATGTGGGAATGTGTTTACCAGTATGCCATGCAGGTTGGTGGTGTTGATCACATCGCAGACAGTCTTGATGCGTTCTATAAGTTTGCCAAAGTAAGCCACCATGTCCTCCCTCTTGATGATCTTGGCGTAGCGAGGGAAGGTTGGGGGCAGCAGTCTCTGGTTCACCAGGGGCTCAAAGCCCATCATGATGGGGTGGTCTGCCGCATCAACAGTAAAGGAAGAACACAAAAGGTTAACAGAGGTCAGGCATCAAGTGCTCTTCCCAATGAGGCGGCCTCAGCACCTTTCACATACTCGTTATAGCTGTGTGTGCAAATGTTTCACAGTTAAGAGGTGTGTGTTGTATTGTCTCTACGGTCAACAAGCTCAGCGCCAATCGTGCACACAAGAGAAAATGAGCATTGTTTTTTGAATGGGGGATTGAGAATATAAGGTAATGTGTATGGGCACACGTAAAGGGCAAATAAGTCCCAGACTCGGGGCAACAGAATTAAAAAACCTGAATGCTGAACCCTCATTGTGTGTGTGTGTATGTTACCTCCTTTAGTGGTGTCATTCTGTGACTGGATGCCGTGCTGAATACTGCTTTGAATCGCTGATAGGAGGTCAGCAGCCTGAACCACGAGCTTCTGGGCCTCACCCACCGAGCTGGTCTGATAAAGAGAATTATTATTAATAATAATAATACAAACCTCATTGTAAGCAGAACACCACTTTTAAATCCACGTGGTAGTTGCCATCTCATTCATTTTCCCATTCTGTGCGCATTACCTCTTTCTTGGTGAAGGTGATCAGTGCAGTCAGAAGAAGACGCGTGAACTTGATTCTATTGAAAAGTGCCAAAAACTGCTGATGCTGGGAAAATAAAGTATGAGACATTTCAGGATTATGCGTAACTGCAAAGCTAATATCCTCTCAAGCCCGATACAAAGCTACAAAGCACAATAAATAAAAAACCACACAGACCCGGTTCATTTTGGGGTATATTTCTTCCTTCCTTCAATATTATCATTCCTGTAATATTAGAGCTAGAAAGGCTACAGAGGTTTTATGAGCCTCACAATCTGATAGAATTTGTTTTCCATCTATTGTCTAAGAGGAAGATATTTATAAAGAGGGTTTGGAGGTTTACTTTGGGGCTGAAATGTTGTAATACTCACTAAATAATGAAAAACCAGTGACACAATCTGATGGTCTCCTTTGAGGTGTATTTTGTTGTTGAAACTGTATCACATTCATCATAAGCAACTTGTGTTTTTCTTTCAAATGATTTTAATGCTAACATTAGCAATAACGTACCTCCAGCTCGACCTCCGGGTCTCGCTGCTCACCCTGTCGAATCCGCGTGCTCTGAGGAATTGGCCAAGAAAAACACGTTATCGTTCTCTGCTTTCCGACGAGCCGGGTTGGATTTAAAAGGGCAAAAACTTTGGCTTCAACTTTCTGAGAACAAATACCTTAACTTTCCTCTGTAACTCATCCTCCACGTCTTTCAGCATTCCTGGTAGGGAGACCAAATGAGCGAATGAGATTACCTCGGCTTTGTTTCTCCGAGACAAAAGTATTACTCAGCATGTTGTCAGTACATGTGAAGCTGTTGAATCAATGATTTATCACAATACTGTACCTGTCACCCGCAGGTCTGTGACGTTATTGGCCATCTTGAAGCCGTAGGTCATGGCCTGGAAATCCTCCTACAGGGAAAATATGCAGTAAATCAGCATTTCCACATGTAAATAAGAGTTATCAACAGTCAATTGTAGTTTTAACTTGAATAATTAGTTAGATAAATGCTGGTAGGTAGAGCAGAAACAACAGTAAAGTGATAATAAAATATTCTCAGTGGTAAAAGCCTCAACAAAAGCTCAAACGTTGGAAGTTGCTCACCTCCTCGAACACAGCAGCCTTGTTCACCTTCTCTCGGGCGATGTCACACACCTTCAGGATACCCAGTGCAAAGGCTTTGAGGGATGGCTCTTCGATCAGGTCGGGGTTATGGACGTACAGACAGGTGAACACAGTCTGCGCCAAAGAGTGGCCCTCCAGCCATGTGATCTAGAAATAAACACAGAGACACACAGTGTTGAGTGTTGAGCTGCTGTTAAATCAATGGGAACACCGTTCCATATTATTTATTGTTAGCAAAATGTGGTCGGCAAGCCTATAATAATTTCTTCTAATGTTCTTGTAAAATGATAAAAATCTCAAATTATCCATATATCTTACTTTTCAAGGAACTTTTTTTCCTGTCTGCATTTCATCTCTCCAAATTCAACAACATTACAAAACATCTTTGACTAGTGTGAACACCTTGACCAGTGATCTTTAGTGACAGACTAACGCTGTCCCCACCTTTCAATCATTTCACTATGGGAGGAGATGGGGGGGGGGGGGAGAAAATATGCCACTAAAATGCAAATCTCTACATTTGTAACGCTCACAAAATGTCATTTACTAGTAGAAGAAAGTGATAACTCACCAAACAGCAGAAACTTGTGTCTATGATGCCAATTAGTTCAGGAAGACTAAGGTCTTTCACTTTAATGGCATCTTCCTAAAACAATAAGGTAATACAAATGATGCGGTTAACATTTTAATTAAGGAAAGTAGACAGAGCCTAAACTCCAAACAATTGACTATTTTCATTGTACGGCAGCGGTACTGTACCTTGATAGCTTGTTCAAAGTTGAGTACTTTCCGGTTGACCTGGTTCCCAATCATTCCTGCATCCATCTTAGGATCCATCATCTCTATGGCAGACATGGCCTCAAATAGGCCGAACCTGCCAACACAGCAGAACTAATGATGTCTGCGTACTATGGCCGTTCAAGGTTCAACAAATCTTACCGATCGAATAGCTAATGACGATAACAATATTCTTAAATCCTCATGCAAAAAGGAAACACAAGAATTCAATACAATTATTCTTATTCCGTTTTGTCAACGTATTAAAGTCTCTTAAACAGTGTTTAGACTATCGGGACATACAAAACTCAATTTGTAGGAAGTGTTGGAGCCAACTGTCTCTTTTGGTCTCCTTTGTTCTACTTACAGTTTGTCATGAAGCAACTCTCCAAGGTTCAACTCTGCGTGAATTAAGGACGAGGAAAGGGAAAAGGAGGAACACGTGAGTACTTTCCCAACTGTACACATACGACCCACACGCGCAGCCACTTGCAGAGCCCTCACCTTTGCATGCACCCTTAAATTCATGTGTGATATCAACCCAGTTGGCATTGTTCTTCATCTTTTCTGGGATGCCAAGTCCCCAGCCAGCATCATCATCGTCAACTGCTGACTTCATCACCATGGTGACTGCTGAAGAGGCAACACAAAGTGAAAAAAGGATTAATTGTGTGAAAATGTTACAAAATGTAAGACGTCACAAGGATCCATCGCAGCAGATCACGTCAACACAACATTCATTGAGTCACCGTTCACACGCTTTGAGCAGACATCCCTCTTTGTCAGACATTGCAAGTAAAGGTGTAACTAAAAACATTGTCAACTTACACGTGACGGTATGTTCTTAAAAACATCAGTGAAGCTGAACTGACGGTATGTTATTATATCAGGAAAAGGGAGAGGATTTACATCAAACTCTGAGCTGACTTTTGAATCTTAAATTTAGAGCCTAAAAAAGGAGTAAATGTTACGCCTGGGAGCGCTGGAAAGTTTCAACCTGTCAGTACTGTGGGGCGAGTTTAATAGACCATACTCACTTCTATATGAATGATTAATTATGGAATATTAAGTTACGAATATTTTGAAACACATTTATATGACATTTGGAAGTAGATTTCTATGGATAGCCAATGAGAATAAAAGGCAGTCAGATACGTGATATGTGTGTCACATAAACATAAGAATAATTACTTTAAGCCCAATAAATATAGCCATGGAATTCCTTCAGTCATGATTTAGAGAAGACAACACAAATCAACGTTAGGTAGCTAACATGACAGATCAAATCACGTTACCCAGTGTGTCAGCGTATTGGCCTACTTTGGCTCTATCATCTACATATGGTAACGACTAATCTAAATCTGTAATGTTTACAAATCCGACATACGCTACAAAAATGAATTCCAAGTTACTTATGCAAGGTATCAAAGGAGGTAACGTTAAGAGGCACAGGACATGTATGCTAACTATCACCAACGTAAAAGTAGCTTGTAAAACCGTGTGCTAACAAGCTAATGTTGCCCACAGTGGACGTTTTCCTATGAACAAACGTGAGTATCTTCTAAACAAAACAGCACTGCTATTAGTAATCCATACTTTCGTTTTAAACGTGCACCTACCTCAATGTGTTGTATTAACCATGTAGGTAATAAAGAGCTGTTCAACGACTGTGCAACTGGGCGCACAGATTCAACGTCATAGGCCTCCGTCAACCAGGGAAATGTAGTCCTTGCACGTCACCATGGCGCTCAAGCCTTCAATGAACAGCTCACAACTTAAACCCAGTCAGTCTAGGTACAAATCTATACACAATTTATACAACGGGGAAGTTAATGACGCATTTGGCTCATACGGTGACATTCCAATCTCCCCCTAACTCCCCCTAAAACCACGCAGAGAAGCGTGATCTCGCGTTGCCCACCGATGGCCCGTCTGACAGTTGGGACTGGTCTCATCACAACATCATCAGGGCGTTACAGACAACGCTCCAGCGAACAGTAGCCGTCCCCCTTATCTTGGTCTTGGTCAACCCTGTACGGGACAGCAATTCCTTTCAAGATAGGTTTGTATGACCCTGGTCATTCATATTAGTCTAATGCATGTTTATTGTTGGCTAATGTCGCCCCTGTGCGCTTTATTGTTAGCATTTCCCTCCGTTAGCTTGTGCGCGGCAGCAGGCGGGCGGCCGCTATTGAGTGACTAGTCCAGCAGGTGCAGCGGAGAGCAGCCTCTCGAGTCCCAGCTAAGTTATTTAACTATCTAACAGCCTCACTCAGCAGTGTGCCAGGCTAACAAGTGACTGACCCAAATGTCCTCGTGGGCTTCCCATAGTGTGCGTGTCGTGTGGGTGGATTGGGGTTTGAGGTTTGTGGAAGGAGACGTCGGAGTTGTTGTTCGACAGGCCACCGTATCTGTCCTGTGTTCGCTGGTCTCCAAAATATGTCAGTTTAACAACTGCTTTGTAGAGAGCTTCATATAGATTATGCATCACACACGAGGCTCTTCATGACCCAACATGGCAGCTCCTTCTCAGCCGGACCGTACCGAGGAGCGACCGACCCGAGGTCCTCAGGTGTGGTCGTGTCTAATGGCCCGTGTCTCGTAAAAATGGTGCTGGACCGTCAGCATTTCTGCTCTGCAAGTTTTGGGAAAGCCTGACGTGGCCTGAATTTAGGTTAGCCAGCCTAGTTATACGTTTTAAAAAATATATATATATTGATAGAAATCATTCACCTTCTAATGTTGTGAAAGTTGTTCTTGCAATTGTGTTATGTGTTTTAGTTGTCTCTATTACTAAATGTAATGTGTCATGTTGGCACACTTAACGTTTTTACGACCGTCTAATAAAACCTTTGATGTTGACTGATGGCTTTACAATTACAGGAGCATTATTTATGACTCGTCTTATCTTTAGTCTTAATTTTATTGCACCAATGTTGTAGTCATTTGCTCGACACAACATTTCTGCTGAATAACGCATTGTTATTGTGTATTGCAGCTGAATGCCAGTGCTGTATTTATTATTATTTTTATTTTTTTACTTTCTGTTCACAGGACCTTATCTGTGGTTCTATTATCTCCAGACATTTGAGATCTGCAGCATGTGGGGCAGCCTCTTTGTTAGGTGTAAAATCAGTCATCCGGTTCAGTACATCTGATAGTAAGCCGATGTGAGCCGTCTCGCTGCAGCTCTGGGTATTCCCAGCACATCCTGGACGTTTTCACCAGTTGTTTATGGGGCTGTACCTAAACGTACAGTTCAACCCATTCACGGCGACAGTAGGAAGTTTAGCTTGTTTGCCATCTGTTTTTTTTTTTGGTTTGCATGGTTGCAGGGCAGGCTAAAGCCTGAGATTACAACAGAGGGATTTCACTGGAATCTCTTTTGCCGCAATGGGCGAAGGTTTTATCATGCTGTTTTCTGAAATTGTGCAGCATGCTTTTTTTGTGTTGTTAGCAAAGTCTTTATTTTATTTCTCTTGCAGATGATGATGAAATGTTGAAGTGGTAAAAATGAACAAACCCAAAATGGCCACAGAGAAGGGGTGAGTTGCTTTGCCATTTGAAGAGAGACACATTTGTTTACATACACATGCAGATGCATATTCTTGGTTTCTTTTGTACCTTTTGTGTTTGACTGTCTGTTTCTGGATTAAATACACTTAGTGTATAGTCTGTTTCATCAGATGTTAGTTGGTCTTGTTTGAACACTCCATATGTATTTGTCATTATTACTGAAAATTATACACCAGTTTGTTCCCACAGAGCAAACCACTGTGCAGTAGACCTTTTGTATTGTATTTTTACTGATTAAGTGTAATTATTGGTGCTGGGCAAAGACAATTGTCAATGGTGAATTTTGCAGTCTGTTTATTTAGTCATGACTTCTGGTTGAGTATGTTTTTCCTTCGTCCAGAGTTACATAATTATTTATATATTTTTTACTGTTTTCCTTTTTTTTCTACTTTTGTCTCCAACACACACCCACACCCGCATACACACAGTCTCTCTCTCTCTGTCTTTATAAGGACATATCAAAAACTCTGGTCCACTGGGTAGAGTTTTGATTTCTCTCCCACGTTTGCTGTTGCTGCACCAACATCTGACCTATAACCTTGTCTATCCAGCTGAGCGGCACTGAGCTAAGATTATAAATGGGAGAGGGGTCTCTATCCCAGAAATGGTGAAGCGCCACTCAACTTCAGTGAAATTAACTAAAAAGATCTTCAATTGGTGAATAAACATGGCTTGCCAATTTGTCTTGTTTTTTGCTGTTACATTGCATTCTAGAAAGGGTTATTTTTGTAAGCTAATATTTTGGCAAAGACATTTGACTCAGTGTGGTAATATAAGTGTATTTCCACATTTGCAGGGCTGCTTTATGTTGGTCCTCCAGTGCCACTCCGTGCTGAATAAGGCGAAATTGGTCCATCATTATAATCCTTCTGATCCTTGGCATAGAGCAGAAACTCATTTTTCCAAATTCTTCTACATGAGTTCACTTCTCAATAAAGGTAGTCTGCTAGATACGTTCCTAAAGCAGATGTTTGTGTGTTTCCAGGGTTCCCAGAAACTCCAGAGTACTGATGCTCCTGGGCCAACTTGAGAGGATGAATGGAGAAGCCATGATGAGGGATGTCGAAACGGCAAGACAGGTCACTGCAAAGATATTTCATCTCATACAGACACAGGGTGAGAGCAAACACACACAGAATTACACTAGAATTACCGCATTTTCCGCAGTATAAGGCGCACCAGACGAGTATAAGCCGAAGCAGCTAAATTGAATGATGTGTACACATATAAACCGCACTGGACTGTAAGCCGCAGGTGTTTTAATGTTGAATTACCATATGTCCCCTAGTGGCCGTTAGCTGTAAAAATCTAAAGATTAGCCGCACGTTAAGGCGCAGAATCGAAAAATGGGGGAAAAAGGCGTAGTTTATAGTCCGAAAACTACGGTACATCTGCTGGAATCAAACTGAAAACATCATAAAAACAAATATAGCATTTCCAAATATTAAATTTGTTTTGTCTGCTCCTGGCTAATGTCACATACCGGTGGAATGATCAGCCCCATATTTCTCTGTGTGCCTATTGTGGTTGCTGGGATTCACACTTAATGAAAGATTTTTTTTTTAAACCTTTTTATTGACCGCCATTGACAACTGACTCTTGTTAACCGACCAGTCACAAGTGATCAACAACTGCTTCATTAGCAAAATTCCCAGCACTTAGTATCCACAGAAAAAGGTGGTCTCATTGTGTACTGGAGCTTCTGTCAATTCATTTCATACTAAATATATTATGATCCACTACAGTTAAACACAATACAAAATGAGTAAATTGCTTTAAAGGTGTCATGGTTGGTTGTGGTGTAGGACCCAAGAGCAGAACATGACAGAACGAAGGTTGAACGCTCTTTATTAGTTGAGACGGGGGCAGGCTGGGGGGAACGCTCAGCAGGCTGCGGCTGGTTGCGTCCGGAATGCAGGTCACGAGGAGTCCGCAGTGGCAGAGAACCTGAGACTGGGGCAAACCAGGAAAGCATTAACCGGGGGCAAGATTGTCGAGCGCACGAGTCGTTACATTCGTTCCAGGTTGGTGAACCGACGATCTGGCAGGAATTGCGCGAAAGGCTGGAGAACATAAGGCCTGGAGCGGATTAGCTGGATGCCTTTCAGCCGTGCAGGTCAATTGGTGGGAGGGGCAACGCCCAGACCACGACTAAGGGGAGCTGGAAGGAACAATTGAGTGAGATTCAACTCGTCTTAGTTTGAGAGCGTAGAGGGAGACGAACCTGGAGCAGCTATGCGCTGTATTGTATGTTTCCAGTTATTAATGTGTTCAGTGCACATTTTGTGCAACCAGTGATGGGTTGGTGCACCAGTAGTCAAAGTGGGGTCGGATTGTTAACTTCTGTTCTCTGATTGCTCCTTTGATAGGAGAGTAGAGAAGAAGGCTCTATATCCTGTCTGTTAGCAGGATCCCTCTCTGTCACTCTAAGGAAGGAGGAATCAGTAGAAATCTCTGTTGCGAGCATCATTGCTCCAGCTCCCATAATCCATTGCTTCCTTCCTCCCAATTCAAAGACAATTTGTAGTTAATCAATCACAACTTTTGGACGAAGAGGAAAGGCTTCTGTCTGTGACCCCGTCTGCTATGAGACCTCAGCTGTTCCTCTGTCCTCCCCTGACTGCACCAGTGTGACGGTGTTTGGCGGAGGGAGGCCGTCTGTGACCCTGTTCGCAGTTACTGCACACCTCGAAAAGGACTTTGCTGTACTCTTGCCTCATGTTCAACATTTTTGGAGCAGGAAGCAGGCAAGAGATGCCAAGACAAACAAAAAGATGATATGGAGAAGGGAAAGCCAGGAGTTGAAAGTGGGGTCCTCTTAAACTCCTACATCTGGTACGAATAAAGATTAAATTATTGTAATGTATTGTTTTTATTTGAGGGGGGCGGGGGGGGCACACACAAGGACAGGTATCCTATACCTATGTCAACTCCCTGTAGGAGCGACAGGAGGTTGAGTTTCCCGGAGGGAGTCGGGGGGTGCGGGGGAGGTGCCGATTACGAAGTTCACAGTGCCCTTTCCCTAAGCTCAGTGTTGCTGGTACGGTTGCAGAGGAGCATATCCTCCGGCCTTAGACGGATAGAGAAATAGCGGCAGAAGTTTCTAAGGAACTCCCCGAGGCAGTGAACCATCTTTTCACCCACAGCTTTGGTGAACTTTGAGACCTTTGGTATGAAATGGAGTACCGCGGCATCCGGAGATTCGGCCAATCTGTGGTCTCCTCTGACCCACCAGGTACAGAGAAATGAAAATGCTTTAGGTATTTTGACTATCACTTTTTTTTCGGTAACAAATATGTAACAAATACTTCACTTTGCTCAAAGTGGGTGAGATTAGAATAACCAGTCCAACGTCTACGACCTCCTGGCCACGGCTGACCGTTATCTGCGGTTACTGAGAAGGACGTAAATGATGGGCTGTGTTTCTCCCAGGTTTACAACTTCATGGGGAGGCTGAAAAGCATTCACATTGGCGACATATTCATGTCAGCGCGGAACTGCAGTGCGTGGAAAAATAACGGGTTTTTTAAAATTGCTTAATTGCCAACATCTACAGGTAATAGTGTAGATCGCAATTAGCTGTTTTACCTTTTGTTTTACCTCATAAATATTTGTTAATTCTTATCACAGCACATATTTTTATAACGATTGGACCGTTCTCATACATGACTATTATTTGTATAGTTTTGCCCCAGGGATGGTTGTATGTGTAAGTGTGTCTGTTTGTATATTTGTGTTTGTATATGTTTATTTTAGGGTTAGTGTCGAGATGCGAGTTCGCTAAGAGGAGCTTTAAAAAGTCTGGTATGAAAGGAATGTTTCAAGAGGTCAGAGACGCCAGTGTTTGTTCACATGCTCAGATATGCACATATTTGTGTGGGAAGTGGGTTTATAGAAAGTGTGAATTGAGTTGTCAATTATTTAATGAAGTAGGATATTTGTAGCTAAAAGGAACCAGGACAGTGGTTATATGTGTCAAGGTAATCCCCTGTGACGCTGTGATTTGTCTTTAATGGTCAATTTAACATTTACAGGTCAGCTCCTTTAGTGGTTTTGCACAAGTACAGAACCGGTTTTCTTTTGTCGTGTGTTGCAGAGAAGAGCGGAAAAGAGGTGATGTCCAAAGGCTCCAGTGGCATGGAAGTCATTCTGGCTTCACTGGAGGTGAGCTCACCTATAAACATTAAGCTTGCTGTGTAGTTTTTACTTCTGTTTGTACAAATGGATAACTAGCAGCTTGTGGTAAAGTCGTATCAATTTTCCCATTTAAATAACAATACAGCAAATAATGCAGATTCCTAAACTCTTTTTTTTTTAGGCGTAGTGCTCTCACTTTAAGAGACTCGTCTCAAAACCAACATATGCAGCAGCAACAATGCAGCAGAATAGGCTGACTGCTTTAAACATTGCATGCAGAGACGTAAGATATGCATCAATCGCTTTGAATAAACCGCTGCCCTGCTGCAGAGGACACATCCATGTTTGATTTGATATGAGACTGCATTACAAGGAGTAAAGTAAAACGATGTCTGAAGAGGTAATTCCACATGAGATACACCTGTATGTTGTGTAATTAGTGTCCTTGTATGGCTTCAACAGAACACCAGGGATGTTCAGACCACTCTGAATATTTTGTACATTCTCAGTGAACTGCTGACTGTGGGTGAGTAGAGTGACCTCCCTCCCCCCAGAAACAATTAATTGTATCGATAAAGTACCTGCATATTCCCACCATTAATTCTGTTTTCTCACATGTAATGCTGCTTTATTGGGGGTTTCTGTCTTCAGGCAGAGGTCGCAGGGTTGGCGTATTTGTGTCTAAAGGAGGAACAGGAATATTATTCCAGATTCTGATAAGTGCAAGTAAAGATTTGCCTCCAAGTGAAGAACTCATGCTGCAGCTTCACTCACTGCTTGCAAAGGTTGGTCCAAAAGGTGGGTTTGAAATCACAGTTTAACACAAAGAGTACAGACTACACCAATATATAATGTTTATATTAGGGAGCCACTAATGTTTTATTTATGGCAGGGGTGTCCAAACTTTTTTTGTTTGTCATCAACTTTAATTGACTAAGTGACAAATAACAACTGTGTGTACATTTTTAACTCTCCTGTAATGGGAGAAAGTTGCGCTGAGTGGGAGCAGTGATGCTGCGCTTTGGTCCGAAGGTTCGTACGATGGAACGTCATGGAAATGCCGTCGGTCATTCTGGTACTCGGTCTCTTTTTGATCAGCAGACATTCATAGAGAATGACAGATGTTGAGCCAAACAGACTCATCACAGACTCATCATTGTTTTGCGTGGCGTCTCATCAGAGGAAACTTGGCCTTTTCCAAGCTCTCGTAAGCCAGAAAGTGAGAGAAGCTGAGGCGGATTCTTTAGAGCATCGTCACACAGTATTTTGACCAGTTCTAATTCCAGACTTTCCTCCACTTCTTCTGTATCCTGTGAAAACTGAGCGGCAAACAGTGTGATTTCCTTGCAGGTCTGCCAACCATATGTGGTCAGTAATCTTATGGAGAGGTCTACCCTTTTCTTTCAAAAACGTATATTTGATCTCAGCGAATAAACCCACTGCAGCACAGAGCCGCGTCTGAATGGTAGAGTAGGTGCCGTGTTCAGCATCGACATCAGAGAGGAACGCTTGACATTCACAGTGGTAAAGCTCCCGTGCCCGAAACAACAGACACACTGCAGATGTAGTGATGTATTCTCTGCATGATCATGTGTGTACAGACCGAAAGTTCGGAGTGAAGGCGCGTTTGACTGGAGCGCTGAACGCCACGGTAAACTTAACCAAACAGAACCTACAGAATACCAAGCTGCTTCTACCCTGCCTGCAGGTTCTCAGGGTTTACTCCACCAACTGTAAGTCATTTTTAACTTGTATCATATTGTCTTTTTCTATTGAAGTTCAATCAGATGAGGGCCAAGAAATGCTGAGGAATATTCAAACGTTGAAGTTTGAGTGGTATTTAATGTCTGTATGTGCTTTTGAATGTTATCTCCTCCATGTGTTTGTTTTTATTAAGCGGTGAACGCTGTTTCTCTGGGCAAGAACGGAGTGGTTGAGCTCATGTTCAAGATTGTGGCGCCGTACAGCAAGAAAAACACCACGCTGCTGAAGTAATGAGCCAGCATGAATGGCACAGGCCACATCTCTTTTGTCTTTTGCAGAAAATTCTGATCCGTTGTTGAAGTTTGTTCAGCAGGTTACTGTGTAACCATGCAATTTGCTTTGTTTTTAAATCAACAGGGTGGCCCTGGACGCCCTGGGAGCGCTTCTCAAATCCAGTGAGTCATTTTCTTCTTTGCATTGAGTGATCCCTCATTTTGCCCTTTTCTCCTCCACCTTCAATAACTCTCTGCTTGTACTCAAACGTTTTTCTGTTCCCTGCTAAAGCAAGCGCACTAAATAATCATTCAACATGGATTTAAAGCTCATGCCGCCCTTCTGTTCACTTTTCTTTGTCTGCCCTTTCCCTCCCTTCAGAGACAAATGCTCGCCGTGCAGTGGATGGTGGACATGTACCTGTCTTGCTGGCTGTGTACCAGGACTGGCATCACAATGACTCGCGGCATCGCCACATGCTGATTCGCAAAGGGCTGCTTGTCTGCCTCAGGAACATCACCAACATCAAGCTCGGCAGGAAAGCATTCATAGACACCGATGGCATGAGGATCCTCTACAACTCGTCCACCGTGAGTGAGAATGTGACAGCTTAGCCAACAATAAAAACATGCAACACATGCTGCACCCACTCTCTCTCACACACGCACACAAACACACAAACACACAAACACACTCCATCTGGCCTACTCTCTACTTCCTGTGTGATTTCATTCCAAGGAGTGTCTCCCCGTGCGGACTCTGGATCCACTTGTCAACACTTCGAGTCTCATCATGAGGAGGTGTTTTCCTAAGAACCGTCTGCCTCTGTCCACCATCAAATCAGCCTTCCACTACCAGCTGCCGCATGTACCTGCTGCAGGGCCTGTGGCGCAGCTGTACAGCCAGCCACCTGGGGGTGAGAACACAGGACGCACGCACAACCATTTCACTAGAGCTCCCAAGCATATCGCAGTGTACGCGCATGCCTTTTCTAATGATGATAATGCCGGACAGACAGACACATTTAATTCATCGCAGTCATAGCTCCTGGTTTTTAGTCCTGCGTACCACACACACGCACATATTACTTGCATCCGTTCACCGCATAAATGGTTAATTGCAACCCCGCTGCACACAATGTGCCTTACAGGAAGAGAAAATCGTCAGCTCTGCAACAGGCCCTTAAAGAAGGGTAAGACATACGTAAGAAACAAGCCGTCCTCCGAATACGAAGACCGAGTCACTTCTGTTTCTCAATCACCTCACGTCATGCTCTAACTTCATATAACATGTGTTTGTGATACACATGCACATAAAGATGCTTATTGCACATTGCGTAGTGGTTGCATGCCCCATCTTATGCATTTGTGCTGTACTCGATTCATTTGCCTCTTCATCCACAGACCTTTTGACTAAATATTTGAACCCATTTGCGCTCCTCTTACAAGATGCTAAATTGTAACGATGCTTACACCACAAATAGGGCAACCAACTGTGACAGAGCTAACAGTGTCACCCTGGGTGAGAAGCTGTGGGGGCTTTGTGTCTGCGACAACGCTGTGCATCACGCCAGCGTTATCGGATTTAACCGCCAAATAAGCGGCAATTGGCTAACTGTCTTGGCACCCACACAGGAACTCGACATGCATGCAAGGTAGAACTGGCTCAGTGAAAGTTGCAGAGAGTGACAGAGTGAGCTCAGGTGGCCATTACTCTACTATCCTGTTGCTTAGAAAAGAGTTTGTTTGCTGCTCTGCAGGCTTCAATTGATTTAAAATAACACATGTCCTCTCAAAATACGACAATTTTGACAGCCCCAATTGGCAGCCTAGCAATTGCCTCGGTCTTTGTGTTGACGCTTCTTCATCCCCAAAAACATGTCAGTTATGTCAGTAGCCCAACCGTGGAGAACAGACTAACAGATTGTCGTGAGATCACCAGCTCACTGTAATTGAATAAAGAGAATCATGATTTCTTCTGTCCTCTAAATCTCTTTCCTATCTAAATCGTGGCTGCTCACATCTTTTTTTGCTCGACATTTAAACTCAGTGAGTTCTACCTGTCTGGTAGACGGATACACTCTAAATACTAAAGTCCCACCTTGCTTACGTAAACAGCAGTCCGTCATAATGTTAATCTATGTGTTTACCCAGCGGACGATGTGGTGGACGAAAGTGACGATAACGAGGAGACAGACGCGGACACAGAGAACGATACTGAGAATGAAGAGAACGACAAGGATCAAGGCGCCGCGGTAATATCCCGCGCCCGGATGCGCACGTAATTTTTTACATTTGGTCTTGCACTTATGTCCTCAAAATATCTAATTCCCCTGGATTTATAGACACCCGTGCAGCGTTCTGGTCTAAGTCATCTTTTTGATGTGTAACATAATTGGCTTAAGAATAAAGTTGGCCAGTTGTTCAAACGTCATGAATGCAAAATAGACATTTGGATTGTGTTCATTTGAATGAACTGAATGTCTAAAGAGTCTTTGATGGCGATCTCGTTGAGCTCTAACTTTCCACATTCATGGCTCTCACAACAGTGCCTTAAACTCTCATACGTCTATGTCAATCATTTCAGTATATGCATACTGATTTAATCAATGATGTTCCTGCTCTTTCAGAATGTAAAATTGAAGGTGAAAAGAAATGCGAAAGAAAAAGAACATTTTCTCATTAGCTAGTAGTTCTTTTCCCCTCTTACTTTCTCCATCTAGTATTCCCTAGAGAGCAACAAATGTGAGCAATAGCCAAAATGGATCAAGATAGCACACATTTGGTCTGAGTCTCTCTGTTTCTCTCTTCGTGTTCTTCTGATCAGAACGATGACATAGAAACGGACCTAAACAAGCTGCATCCCAAAAACAACCCTGGACGTCCATTCGAGGAGTTGAGGGTCTACGAGAGGTTCTTCTTGGAGCTTTCTGAAGACTTCCAGGTCAGTCATTTGCAGATACACATTCACACCAAAATGTATTCCAGCTAAATTGGTGTGTTTATGATTAAGCATGTGACAGTGTTAAAAGATGTGCTGGCACAATACACTTAGTTCTGCTCAAGTTCAGCACTCCAGTGTGTCAAATGAATTAGTATGAGAGTCGCATTTTTTTAGATTTTATTAAAAAATAATTCTACATCCTCTCATTTATTTTAACATGTTGCTGCCTCCACCACAAATATTCTCATTATTCTTTATTCCTACAGGGTTATAGTTTTGAGCCGTCAAAGAGTGCCTCGACCACATCGTCGTCTTTCTCCTCAACTCGATCCGCTCGGCCCATCGTAGTGCCGACCGCACAAGCCCTCTCCCCAAAGCACGTCCCCATAATGAGCTGTCAGGAGGACTGCAACCTCACTAAAGGAGAACACACCCTGCAGTCTCCCGCGGTGCCCAGCACTGCTCCTCCTGCTCCTCTAACACCTCTAGAACTGGACACCATCCTCCTCACCAAGGACCAAGACAGAAAAGAGGAGGCCCTACATTTCTTGCACCGAGACACACACAGCACTGTCCGCCCTCGCCGGGCCTGCGTCTCCACCCCAAATGACAGAGCAGGATCTGGCCCACCTGTTGGGGTGTGTCGCTCTAGAAGTGGGGGAGCATGTAAACAAAGGGGGAGAAGCAGGAAGGGGAGTCAAACAAGAAGAACCCCCAGTCAATGCCACGAGGCACATACACTCTCCACTGCTTCTAGGGGGCATAGCTTCCCGGCGTGTGGGAGGAGGAGGAGGAGGAGGAGGCGGCAGTAACTGGGGTTCGGACTGTGGCTCAGAGGGAGCTGAGGACGAGGGAGCGGTTTTGGAGGTGCCAGACACGGCGCTGCTCCTCCCGCTTCACGACCCCGACCTTTATGTAGAGATGGTGAAGGAAACGCGCTCCGTACCGCAGTACGCTGAAGTGGCTTACCCCGACTACTTTGGCCATATAGCCCCGACATTTAGGGAACCCCTTCAGGAGAGAGTGTATGGTGTGCAGAGGTGAGACATTGAGACGTTTGCAGAACTAGTTAAGCATACATGGAAGAGGTTATACGGGTTATAAGGACTAAGGCTCTTCAATGCCAAGAGGATTTGTATACGTTTTTTTAAATCTTCATTTCGAGCGTGACCTCGTGCTGACTTGGCACTTTTCAATAATAGGGATGTTTTTGTGACGCTTTCTTTAAGGAAAAGTTTGTAATTTTGCAATCGTTTGCTTATATTCTGGGGTTGCACGGTAATCATGGTTAGTCTATGTTTAAGCTGCAGCTTGCACTTTAAACTTGACTGCATATGTGAGGTCATGGTGGTAGGAAAAGGCATTTCCTACAGGTTTCCCCTTGTCATCGAACAGTGTTTGTTAATTGAACACATATTTGTCCACACATTGTGTTAATCGTGAGCTTGCTTTTGGCTCTAATCCTGCAGGTCCAAAATATTCCAGGACATTGAGAGGTTAATTCATCCCAACGATATCGTGGATAAAGTAGTCTACGACTTGGACATTCCCAGGTGAGTCCTTCTTGGTGCTAACATAAGCATCACAACACTAAGGCTCGCTCAACTCAAATTACGACAGAAGCTACAGTTTGTCCTTTTTTGATGAATGTTGAGAGCCTCCACAATGCGCAGAGCTCCATCTGACGTTGGAGACATTTTGTTGTGTTTCAGTTGTCCTGTGATTGAAGACGATGGCGAGTCACTGAAGTTCAACTCTCAGTTTGAGTCTGGCAACCTCAGGAAGGCAGTTCAAATTAGGAAGTAAGTGCTAATTATCACGTCAGTCACTCGCAATGAGCAAGACGTACACAATATGAGTGTACGTCTATCAGTTTTAATATTATGTTTATAAGCTGTGGTCGATGTTTACTATACTCAACCTCCAAACTACTTCCAACAATTTCACAGGAATTAGTTTTCAAACAAAACGAGTCAGGGATCAGTATTGTTAATGGTTAAAGTTGTTGTGTTTCTCCAGATATGAGTATGATCTTGTGCTGAATTCAGACATCAATAGTAATCACTACCACCAGTGGTTCTACTTTGAGGTCAGCGGCATGCGTGTTGGAACCAACTACCGCTTCAACATCATCAACTCTGAGAAGAGCAGCAGCCAGTTCAACTACGGTGAGATGCAGAACCACCCATCAGCCCGTCGTTCTCATCGCATACACGGGAGATTCACATGTTTCTTTGACTGCGTCATCATGGGATGGCTTGAGTATCAGACAGCACATATTCTAGATGTGTGTGTGTGTGTGTAGGCATGCAGGTCCTGATGTACTCTGTGCAGGAGGCCATCAGTGGCAGGCCTCGCTGGGTCAGAACAGGAACAGACATCTGTTACTACAAGTAAGTGCACTGAGAGAGAAGTGTCACAGCAGTGCACAGTTTTTATGCAGCATACTGCCATACTGCATAAACATATAGAGTCTTAACTACCTTATTGCTTTCTACACGTTAACGTTATTATTAGCTAGTGTTAATGTACTTAATACTGCAACATTTTTTGAAAAGCATCCTTTTAAAGCACATATGTCAAGCTCGCGGCCCGCCGCCGTAGTTAGCTGGTCATGTCTTTTTTCCATATCGATTCGTTTTGCACTCATCATCAATGTATGGTACAGCTGTAGTAGTGAATTGCAGTAGGTGATACAGGTGTACCTGATAAAGAAGACATTGAGTTTTATTTTAGTCAAGTCGTGTCTCATCTTCTCCTTAGGAATCACTTTGCGAGGAGCTCCGTTGCAGCGGGTGGTCAGAAAGGAAAGTCCTATTATACGATGACCTTCAGCACAAGCTTCAGCCATAGGGATGATGTCTGCTACTTTGCCTATCATTACCCATATACTTACTCTACTCTTAAGGTATTACTGCAATTCCACTGTTTGCTGTAGTATAGAAAGCTTGAGCATTACTGGTACAAATATCTCTAACTACAAAAAGCCCCCAGCCTCTCTTATCCATATTGTCTAGTTGTAGGGGTTTGGCTCCATGCAAAAATGTACTGCTAAACCTGTTGAGAACCCCAGAAGGCCAACAGTGATCTCTTATGTTTTCTTTGTATTAATGATTTGCCCATAAAAACTGGGATACATAGAAACTATCCTCTAAAGCTACTGTACGCTCATTATAGCAACAGTTATGTTTAATAATTACATTGAGTCTGAGACTTTTCTATCGAGGTACCTTACAGAGATTCTTATTACTCAAGCAACAATAGAGAATTCCAATCTGAATCGCATAATCCCACATGTCCCAATCACCAGCCAGTCCCACATGACAACATTGTAGTGTGTGAGGGATGGGCACTTAAATGGAAGTTTGATAAAGTATTTGTATTTTCAGATGCACCTGTCCAAACTTGAGGCTTTGAGGACCCCCCAGATCTACCTGAGACAGGATGTCCTGTGTCAAACTTTGGGGGGAAACAGCTGCCCCCTTCTCACCATCACTGCCATGCCGGAATCCAATTCGAATGATTACATCTGTCAGTTTAGTGAGTAGATCACCTTAGTTCTGTGAAGATTTGTATTTCTTCGAGAGGCAAACTCATGTGGGTACAAATTGTGTTTATGTCAGATCTCCTGAAACAATTATAACAATAACATCTAAACATTTAATGGCTATTATGTCTAGTGTAGTCATTTTTGGTGATGAAAGTTAATCGTCATCTTTTAAAAAAAATAATTTCAGCTTAAAGGTTCCCTTATGCTCAGTTCCCTGAATAATTGACAGAAATGTTTCCTTCTAGTGTTTCATAATTAAAATCTAATCCTTATCAGAACATTTTACTGCATTGCTATTGCATATTACTACATTAAAACAGCCCTTTGAGGTATCGGCGCATACCAGTTTTCCTAAATCGGCTTTCTGCCCAGTGTAATCCACTGATGCTGCTTCTCAGCCGAGAAAACTTAAAATGAAATCTGTTTCTCTTTCCCACATTCTTCTATTTGTGCCTGAGTTTGTGCTGCACTCTCTCCATTTCTACCTTTTCAGGGAATAGTCCATTGATCGTCCTGTCGGCCCGAGTGCACCCTGGAGAGACCAACGCTAGCTGGGTAATGAAGGGCACGCTGGAGTTCCTGATGGGCACCAGCCCACTGGCTGCCAGCCTGAGAGAGGCATACATCTTCAAAATAGTCCCCATGCTCAACCCAGATGGAGTTGTAAATGGAAAGTGAGTAAAGAGACGGGAAGAAATCGACGCACATTCCTTGCTTTCAAGTATACACACTGAAGACGCATACACCTGCCGAGCCTGGGCCTGCACGTTGGTCAAAGCTTCATTCAATGTTCACACCAACACAAGCTCGTCTTGAAGGATTCTCTAGCTGTTCTCTTTCCCCCTTGTATCCTCCCCCTCCTCTGCTGCAGCCATCGGTGTTCTCTGAGTGGAGAGGATTTGAATCGCCAGTGGCAGAACCCCAATCCTGAGCTCCACCCCACCATCTACCACACTAAGAGCCTGCTGCAGTACCTTGCACACATAGAAAGGGCACCACTGGTACGACCCCCCCCCCCCCCCCCCCCACCTCTCTTTAGGGGTATTTTGCACTTTGTCGCATCATCTTTGCAAAGTATGAATAACCTCTCCGAACGACTTATTAATGTTGGTGCCATTCCTGCTGCACGCTCTGCATGTCTACTACATAACACGTCAATAAACTACCACATTGGTCTTGAGATATTAACCATAATCAGCAGCCTCCATGGCCCTCTGCAGTACGCTGTGTGTCTGCATGTTGGATAGAATGCCATATTGCTCTTATACAAGATTTGTTTAGTGTACAAATGGTGATGACTTGACAAGGCGAAGCAAGGTGAGGCCACTGTTTATCCTCTGAAAAAGAAAAGAACATGAATGACAACTGATGACGTTTACATCTCCTATATCAAGGGGTACCTTGTTATAGGAGATGCATTGAATTCATTTTAGCTTTTGTGTCTGTTTCAGTTTATTTTTATTTTATAGATTATTATTTTACATAGTTATTCAAAGATTTCAGACATAGAGAGAAAATATCTTCATCCGTTTTGCCTTCTTTTTGTGTGTGTGTGTGTCTGTGTATGCATGCATCCACATTTATGCCCAGGTATTCTGCGACTACCACGGTCATTCCAGGAAGAAGAATGTGTTCATGTACGGCTGCAGCGTGAAGGAGACCGTCTGGCAATCCAATATCAGCGCTACGTCCAGTGACTTACACGAGGACCTTGGATACAGAGTGAGCACACACACACACACACACACGTACACAAACACAGACAAACACACACATACCCTGTGCCTCCACCTCGCAGCACCGCTGTCTCACCTTTACTCTCTGTTTTCAAAATGACCGTTCTCAAATCACTCACGAAGACATCACCTTTAATAAGGTATCAGAGCAGCTTGTATGTAAATGGAGCTGGTCAGGTGGGTTTGTGGTTTCTCTTTTGCATTATGGGATACAAAAAGTCTTTCAGTTAGCAGCAAGCTTATGAAGATGCCAGTTCTAGACCCGGTTTTCGAAAGAAACATGGTGGATAACAGCAGTCATTACATTACAAAAACTCTGAAACAGCTTCATGTATTTCTCAGGCGCTTCCTAAGATCCTGTCCCAGATCGCCCCGGCCTTCAGCATGGCCAGCTGCAGTTTTGTTGTGGAGCGCTCCAAAGAGTCGACGGCCCGCGTTGTTGTATGGAGAGAGATCGGAGTGCAGCGCAGCTACACCATGGAGAGCACGCTGTGTGGCTGCGACCAGGGAAAATATAAGGTACATTTTTTTATTAGACGGTTATTGTGTCTGGTTTTATTGCATCGTAGGCATTGTTTAGGTTGAGTGAGAAGGAGGTGCACAAATGAACCGGATGAAATGCCCAGCAGGTGGCGCTGCAATGCTTCTTTCCACTTTTGCTTTACCTCTGTCTTTTACCTCAGTTTCTTGCGACCGCTTTACTTTCCTTTCTTCTCTCTCGCTTTCCTTCTACCCCGGCTGATTTCCTTCCAAATACATATTTCCCAATGCCTGGGGATGCCTTTTTTTTAAGTGTTTGTCCAGATGTGCAGGAACAAATGTCTATTGAATTGAGTTGCATATCTTTGTGGCAACGCCAAGTTTTGTTGTCCCTAGCTCTGCACTGGGGAAACCGTGCAGGACGGTTGAGTCAGGGGTTAGGTGTGTGTGTGTGTGTGTGTGTGTGTGTGTGTGTGTGTGTGTGTGTGTGTGTGTGTGTGTGTGTGTGTGTGTACTTTTATGATTCTACATGACTGTGAAGACTTTGTTAGGGCTGCAAATGTGGGTGTGCTTTTGAATGTGTGCTTCCTGGAAATTAAATATATTATCATATTTCTACATGAAAAGTTTCCTGAGCAACTGCTTTCCAGCTTTGAGAAATTGGGACTTTTGAAGATGGACAACAGCCTCTTTCCGGGCTATAACAAAAAACTACAGCAGCCATTTTAAAGTAGATTTCTGTTGGAACCTTGAATTTCTTTAATTTAGCTGTATTTTGGTACCGTACCTATACTTTTTTTTTTTTTAATTTGGCATTTTAGTGTGTGACAATTCCTACCAGGGAACGTTTCTATTCATTCATCCGTGATGTGTGTCTATGCGTTCTCCGTAGGGTCTTCAGATTGGCACCAGAGAGCTGGAGGAGATGGGAGCTCAGTTCTGTGTGGCCCTGCTGAGGCTGAAAAGGCTGACAGGGATCCGCAATCACCAACACCTGCTGGATTTAGAGAGCGATCTCATTGGGACGCAGTCTAAAGTGGTCAGGTTAGTAACGTAATGCTGCACATGGATGCTGTATGTGTGAAAGGTCCCAACCTGAACCTCAGGTGAGGTTTAGTATGAAGAACTTTGGTGTAATGGACCCACACATGGCCCTTCTTGAAGCTCCTATCCAGGTTCTACCGGCACTTTTTAATTAAAAAACACTTTAATAAAAGGTTGTGGGCAGAACCGTAACTCTTCAAGAAGAACCCTTTTAGGAACCTTTATTTCATAGAGTGTATCTCGGATGATTAATATTGTACCTGGAGAACAGTGTTTCCTGTTGAGCTGCACAAACTCCCGTCTTTACTGCCAGACACATTCACCCGTTGCCACTGATGCTCCTCGGTTCTCCTCCGAAGAACTTCTCAGGAAACTATCGGAGGCATGCACTCTGTGAGCATCATTGAAATTCCATCAACGCCCAAGTGTGATGAATATAATAAAAGCTCTAGAGTGAGAGCAGGATCTGTATGAATCATTGTCAGCAATGTCATTATTTCACTAAGAGTGAGTAAATTAGTTTTTTCTTTCCATTAAACCTTTTACACCTACGCAGGTTTTTGGGAGCACCGTGAGCTCGATGGTTGAGTGTGGATTAGATGGAAATGACTGGCCTGCACGGCCTTCTCACACAGTCGCTTGTGTTGGGAATATTCCTCAACCCCTGAGGGGCTAGTGCGTTTGGGGGACTGCAGAATTCAATATGTTCAAGTTTAAGTCGGTTACTAATCTCTGCTGTCAAAACGGTGCTATCTACTCTACCTTCAACACCTCCTTCATTATTGCCACAACCGTTTCCTTAGTAGAAGAGTTCATATTGATTTTTGTTGGTTTGTTTGTCTTTGTCAGTTAAAATTAAGGTTACGTAAAGTTATGTTGGATAAGATATTTCGTTTATTTATATTTTTAATATTTTCTAATTGAATTCATTAATTATACATTAGAAGATTATTATTATTATTGAAAGCTGTACTTAAAATTCGTTGTTCAAAAATCTGAGGTGCAAACAGATCAGATTGTACTTCAGTTCAACACCGCAAGTTATGAAACTTGACCAAACCCAAGATGTGACCGCCAATCTTCAATTTTCAATTATTTTTTAATGTCACCAATTTTGCCTCTGCAGATTTGTTAAAGCAGTTTATTTTAAACTTAAAAGCACTTAACGCTTGCGTCTCTTCATCTCTCTGTGTCTCCCAGTTTCTCCCTCCTGCTCTGCTCTAATATTGATATATTCATTCATCATTTATGTGTCTGATCATTAAGGGACTCCAAAAGTGTTTTTGTGCGAGTGTCCTTTGGGATTGGTTGCTCTCATCGCAGGTTTATGGTTTTATGCGTGGGGCTTGGTATGGTACCACTTACCATTTAATAGGTCATCACAACCATGATATTGGGGCCGTTGGGAGGCATCTGCAAAGAAGTGGGTGTCTCAGAGTGAGTAAATGGGTGGATACCGGCATGGGTTTGTCTTATGAACTAAGACTGGAAGAGACCTACTTATTGAAGTTTTCACCATGTGGAGAATTATCCCCTTGAAGGAAGGTAATGAGTGATGGTAACGCATTATACATGGGTCCGTATATTGAGATGGACTCTCTATATAGATGGCTGCCATTGACCGTTACAGAAGATATAACTCAAATAAAGGAGAGATTGGGTTTGGTATTTTCCATAATGGCCTGTAATGGTATACTCACAACTCTCATTATCTATTTGGACACATATTCTTTCTATTCTCCTCATTACACACACACACACACACACACACACATATTTACTGTACATAAACTGATGCACAATTTCTCTCTGCTGCACTCACACACTGGTGGGAGATCATTGTCTGAGTCCCTCAGATCGACTCTCTCCCCGGGATCACATTTCAGACCATTAACACCATTAAAAAGCCACTAAAGCCACTAAAACCTCAAAGAATCAGCAACCATTTAACCATTAAGACCCAGAGGGGAAAAAACAGCCGTCCCATTCAGATCGCAGTGCTCAGCATCTATTTGGCCAAGCTTTCAATGTTTTTTTCATTTTAATATGTCAAATATTGTAGTTGATTGAGTGTGTTTTGCTTTGATCGTTTATTAACATTGTTTTATATTGTTTAATTGCAATTGATTGTCTTTGTTTTATTGATGTTTGATTTGTGCTTTTCCGAAATGGGCCTCTCTGCAGAACATGTTTAAGCGCCATGAAACCCATTTCAGATGGGTGTTCACTGTGAAATTAGAGGGCTCTTAATCTCTGGTGCCTCTGATTTCAGCTTAAAGTGAGGAAAAATTAACCTGACAGTCATAAGCTACTCAACTATTAATGTAGGGAAGATTTGTAGTTGCTATGCACTTTTTTATCATTTGCTTTATAATTTCTGTAATTTGGAATATTCATAGTCCCCAAGTTGGATCCAAAAGTCCTGACATTGTGGCGTTGAGGACTTTGCCCAGTAAAAGGGTTATTCACATCATTATCTTACAAAGGGAAGTTAATGACTCCTTTCTTTCCTTATCCAGCAGCAGCCCCACCACCTACGTGACGGAGGAGGATGAGCCGTCCTTTCTGGAGGCGATAGACTACAGCGCAGAGAGCAATGACGAGGACGATGAGCCTGAAAACGAGCACGCCGGCGACGTCCAAGAGAATCCCAATCACCTCGATCAGGTGTCGGACTGCGAGACGAACCACAGGGACTAGCGCTGCGGGGCCGATGTCCTCGACACGCGGCCGGTGCTTGGAGGGTCCGCTGATTCACTTTGTCAATAATAAGCTTAGATTTACACCTGTAGACACTTTCCGATGCTACTTAGGCCACATTGAGGTGCTTCCTTTCCCGGATGGATTGGTTTCGTTGGCCCACTGGAGCCAACGGTGTTGCTCCAATGAATGTTCTCACCTTTCACCGCCATACTAAAACCTTCACGTGCTGTGACCCCTGACCTCAGACACCATATAGCCTCTGAGATTCACGTATAGCAAGCCAGAGCTGCAAACAGCAGTTACCGCCGATCCTTAACTGGAACCGTAGTCCTCTTGCTCATGTCTCGCACTGAAGCTCCCTGGCCCGGCTGTGGTAGTGTCGTGGAAACGATGGCTTCTTACAGCTACTGTGGCTGGAGCGTCTCTCACCCGTCACTTTGTTTGTTTGTTTGTTTGTTCGGCGAAAATCTCCCTTGCTGGTACTTATTTTTTTCTCTCTTTCTTTAGTCTCGTCCATGACATCCTTGCTCTCCTCCTTCCTTCCATTTTTATTTCTGACTAAATGTCTAAACGTGATGATTATAGCTGCAGATTTTAAGAAAAACCTTCTCTGACGTGTGAGCTGTGATCTCACTTCCTCCATTGACCCCGCCCTCTTCAGCTGCGGTGCTAGCGGTCAGAATATCTGTGTGCAGTTTGCCTTGCTTCTATCCAGAACTGAAACTGTTTGTTACTCAAATGTAGAATGTTCACGTCTTTATCGAGGTAAACCCTGTAGTATAAAAGATATAAACACTGACTAACTCAACAGGGCCTATAGTGAGATTCTAGTGTCGTGTAAAAACCTGAAGTTGGAATGTATCATATCCCTATGCACTGTTGCACTGGTGTTTTTATTTTATTTTAAATATTCAACAGTATTAACCTGAAACAAAGCTGTACCGAACAATACGCATGAGCTTCAGAGAGCAAAAAAAACCTTTTCGCACAAAGAGAAACAAATTGAATCTTTTACAACATGTCAGTTTGCAAACCTCTGCTTCGGTAGCCCCAAGTCAAGTCCTTAGTGGTCACATTGCAGTGATGTTTTTAAAGATGTACTGGAATTAAGTTTCCCTTTTATCTGTCCCTGAGATCTCCGTGTACGTGGTGTGGAGTTGCTGAGCAGAGACCTGTGCATTAACACAGATGGTGCTTTGTACTGAGAGTGTAACGTAGTTTCTTTGATTATTTCTTCATTTGTTAATGGAGATGAGGTACTCTTCTGTTTTGTACTGTTAGTGCATGGTTGTTTTCTGTTTTTATTCTGTAATTTATTCAGTATTGTTTTCCGGGGGACGCTAACGTGTATGTAAATTGGGCTTTTTAAGTGTATGAGTGCAAGCGCGTACGCAGGAGTTAAAATTATTCCATTATTCAGCTCGGCCAATGCTCTTACAGTGTGTTTCTTCCTTCAATTTGATTATCCTCCTCTCCCTCTCCTTCACTCCTCCCGGACACATTCTCTCTCCTCCCCTCCCTTGTTTTAATTCCCTTCTCTTTGCTCTTTACTTACTTTTAGATTTCAATCAACAGCTCACACACCAAGGAAGGCAACTGTTCTTGACTGTCTAGTAATAATAGGATATTTATGCTGTTATGTTTATGTTTGTCCTCTGCAGTTTGCCAGGCTTCTTTTGTTTAATGTTTTGATTTGAGGAAATTCATTGATCGTAACGCAGAAAATGAAGACATGGGAAATAAAATGTGAATGTCTCATTTTATTATTCTTAAATTCCACAAAACAAATGTGCTCAAACTATTTAAAAAAAATATATATTCAAAAACAATTAGTTTTTAGGTGGATCAGTGTAAAAAGTCAGGGACTTGGTAACTCACAGGCCCATGTTTACATTTGAGGCACTGTTCAGTCTTTAATTGATCGTAATCAACCAATGATTCTTTTCCCAAAAACATTTTTGTGTAAATTATTGTGGACAATATTCACTGTCATCATCAAGCAGAAAGGAAACTTCATATATTTTTACCAGTCAACAGTGTGTCCAAACATTTAAATGGTAACAATATATCTATTAATGGATCTATATATGTATAATGAGAGGAAGAGTTTCGTCATCATCTATATAAATGCACATGGATATTTAGCTATTGATTTATTCTCTGCAGAGACAACAGGGCGAATTATTCCTTTTTTATGTACGTGGAAATTTCTGTTGCCGATAATACGGTGATGTTTTTGTTTCCAGGCAGACGCAGCAGTTAAATCCATAAGAAGAGGCTTCCAAAATCTGATGATGTATTGGTTTGTACTCAATCAACCTCGGTTGTGCAACAGCTCTTAGTTCAGTGCTAACGGCCATAGAAACTGATTTTATTTCTTCACAAAAGCCATCAGGATTGGTAACGCTGTCCTGTAATAACTTCAAAATATGACATGAACTCGATAATTAACCGCTGAAACACGCAACATCACTGGTACCTGTCTACAAAGCCCAGTCTGGGTTTGCTTTGAGTTGATTTATTTCTGGGTTAATAGCATAAGTAGACACTCAATCACTGCATGTCAGTAGCACAGTTGTATAAGCATTTGTTTAGCAATGTACCTCCACCGTTTAAGTGGCCCCGAGTAACCTAATCTTTTGCTGCTGAGGAAATGAACAAGGAGAGAAGAAATTAACAAAAAAACAGCAAAAGCTCGTCCTCCGAAGACGTATTATATGATGCTGAATAGATATAAATGGCCAGAAGGCTGCAGAGGAGGAGGAAAGCAAGACATGGCAGAGAGAGAGAGAGAGAGTGAAAGCAGTGAGGAGGTCGAGAGGAATTTGGAGAGGTTGACGTGAATGTTAATCTGAGGAAGGCAGGAGGGAGAGAAAAGCTCTTTTCCTCTCTAAGCCCCACACCCTCATTTCCTGTCCCTGCTGTCAATCAGAGCAGCTGAAGTACATCAGACAAAAGATCCCCCCCCAATCGCACACATCCTTCAACCACCCCCACAAACAGCAGCCCCAACCAACCAATGAACTACTCAGAGGACAGAAAGTTATATGTGTGTGTGTGTGTGTGTGTGTGTGTGTGTGTGTGTGTGTGTGTGTGTGTGTGCGCTGTAGGGTGGAGGATTCTCATGTTCGTCAGAGACCCCTATTTAGAAATCTCTCCCTCTCTTCGCTGCGTATGCATTCAAGCAGGCACCAGGCCCGGCCTCCATGCTCACACGGACGAGCCCCTTTCTGTAGCTTAAAGTGTGGCTCAGTGGGTTTCTAACAGCGTAGCCAATTAGTGCCAGTGTCCGACTTGGCTGCGTCTCAAACTCACTGGTGGTCCTACTGAGGAGCAGAATGGCGCCAATGAAAAGGTACAAGTCCACAAAGAACTGTTGTACAAAGACGTGTGTGTAAAGGCTGCATGTCATAGCAGCAGACAAGAACAGAAAAACTGTGTGTGTGTGTGTGTGTGTGTGTGTGTGTGTGTGTGTGTGCGTGTGTGTGCGTGTCTCATCTCATTGTAATTCAGCATCAGAAGTCCTCAATAAAGAGTTGAACATTATAAGCTGTTACACGTTATGAAAATAGAAGTGCTTTTAAAGATAATAAAAAAATGCAGGTGTTTCAGCTTGAATTTATAGATGTACAGGTGTATGTATTCAGAAATTATGGAACAGACTAAATATGTATTAAATTGTCCTTTTTATTTCGTTGATAACTTTCACAAGGGAAGTTGGTATAAACAGAAACAAGCTATCAAAACTATTAAATAATTAAATTATAAAAACAATGAATTTAGAAGCAAATTAGAAGTGTTGGCAATTTTGCATCCATTCCTAACACGTGTCAAAACCAGCAAATACATTTTTTTTGTAGGAATAATGCTTAAGAGTTTCATAAAAAAAAAAGCATAAAAAGACAACCCAGAAAGACAGTATGCTGCAAGTTGATGATACTGTATTTTAGGGGGAGTCAGGTCTCTGCGGGTCTTCTGGCGCCCTCCTGATTGGGCTCATTTACCTCACCTGACCGGTCGGCCCAGCTGCCTTCCATTTGCTCATCAAATCAGCAGCACATCTATCCTGGCTTTCTGTCCCATCGTCGCTACGTTGTTGGTGCAAGTGGAGTTCCACGAGGCGCTCAGTTTCTTCCTGCGGGATCGTCCCCTGTGGTTCCCGAGCCCTCCACGCTCACACCCCTCTGTGCCAACGTCCTGCCATTGTCATTGCCCATTTATCCCTGAAACAAACCATTCACATATTTTACTCCCCATGTCTGGGTCTGAACTAATTTCAACAAAGATTATTTTGTTTAGCTTTAAGTTTTAGCTCTGTATTTAGTTTTGAAATATACATTTGCGAAATACAAACAGTGAGTTGCACTGCTGGATACAAGGTACCGGTACTGCTGACTAATGGACAATATACTGGAGTGAGACCATGGAGTGCTTTAAAAGTAATATATAAAACTTAAACATTAATTCTAAAAGCAACTGGAAACCAATGAGAGGAAGCTTCTCTCTTATTTTCAATTTGACTGTATAGACGAGGCAGGGGGTTCTCTAACAATTTAATAATGCACTCTCATAAAGCGGCAGCACTCATAAGAGACTTTAGACTGCGTATCAGAAGAGAACATGTCACCATGACGTCATCCATTGCTTTGTGGACTGCTGTTATGTTACGGTTTATTGTAAGCACAAGTACACAGACGATGGAGCTACATTAGTACAAAAAAAACTGAAAAATGTAGGCAACCAAAATGTTAAAATTATTTTTCATAAAATGAAAAAAATGGGAACTGTTATAGGACAAAGACGTCTCTGAGACCGTGCAGAGCCATGGAAGCAACCTGTCAATCACAAGGCAGCAGGAACTAGAGCGCAGCCTGCTTCACTGTCTATTTTACTCTAATTGGGAACAAAATGTACTAAACGTGTTATATTGAAGAAGACTTGAAGCGAGTGATTGAGACCAGTGTTTCCTTGTAACGCTCTGAGTTTTCTTTCGTAAACATCCTTCGAACACAAAGGAACAAACATGGTGGGTTCTGTTTGCTTGTGTGTGTGTGTGGAAGAGACAATAATCATGGCTGGCGACATATTGACAGAAGACAGCATGACATAGATTACAAACACGTTGCGTTAAAATGAAATGCCCGGCAAACATTATCACACGGACCCACTTTTTTTTTCTCTTTTGCATATGAATAGCAGGAGATAGTGGATACGCACACCCCGGCACTCACACACAGACATAATTGGTAACGTAGGGAGCAGAGCCAACTTGCACCTCTCGTTGCCATGGAAACCAGAGCGACGGATTTTTCTGGAAGCACTTACTCACATCCCGTCTGTTATTCCCTTTATTTGGTCATTCATTCCTCCTTTTAGCCTTTCTTTATACAACTCTCTCTCTCTCTCTCTCTCTCTCTCTCTCTCTCTCTCTCTCTCTCTCTCTCTCTCTCTCTCTCTCTCTCATCCCAGGTGCCCATTTCCATCCCCAGCTCTCTGGTGATATGCCCTCTTAGCATCCATGTGCAAATGAGGCAGACTTGAAACCAATTAAAACGGATTGAATAACGAACAGCCTTGTGTGCTGAGCTTTTTTACTCAGACTTACGCCTGCGCCTGCCTGTTTTATGGAAGCAATGGAGACGGATTTGATCATTTCGTTAGGACACGTTGACTGCTCTTTTAACTAATAACCGCAGAGCAGCATCGCTTTACTGAGCATCTCCTTCCACTTCTGTATCTTACCCGTTGCCTCTTTTCCTCCACTTCCCCCCTGGCGACCCCACAGCTCTCTCCGGGGTGTATCAGGTTATCATTGGTCAGCAAAGCAGGAAACAGGAAGTATTGCTCCATAGACAGAACTCTGGAAATACAATAATCACACACACACACACACACACAGACCGACACATCTCTGCATCAAATCACTATGGGGTTTTAAAGAAAACGGAAAGTCTGTTTAACCTCCACAGCAGGACATCTTGTATGGACATAATCAGAAGAACAGACGGTATTAAAGCAAAAATAAAGTCTTCAGTACAGTTTGGAAATATACACAAATTAATCGAGTGTCATTCAGGAAAAGCTTTCTTTCAATAATTTAGACAGTGTCAAGAGGAACATGGTTCTCTTTATTAATCGTCATGTTTGAATGTTAGTTCCTCGTCCACATTCTTGTTTGTCCCACTGCTTGTCTCCACTACACAGGTGGAGTCTTGTCATGTTGACCTACACATGGAGGATTTTAGAGGACACTTAACTTAATATGAAAATGTTTTTAACCCAGAATCTATCTTACTAAATCCAAGGGCACATTTTTTTTAAGAAGAAAAAAACAAGACAGTGACAAGAATGTGAGGAGAAAAGAAGGGACGTACTATGTATGTCAGCTTTCTGCCAAAGAGAGGTAAAGATGGTGAAAGGAAAAGACAAAGAGACTCTGATAGTCCTGAGTCAGCGTCCAGTCCCCCCACACCAAGGCGACACGGGGGCGTCGATGGTCGGACGCCAGTAAGGTCACGTTGACTCGAGGATTCACTACACACTAAACGCACTTTGGACATGGATGCACGAGACCCGCAGCCACACTTACCATAAAACATGGGATGCAATGCACCACTAATAGAAACAGTAGCAGTGTAATGTGCTTTCCAGGGGTAACCACCCTTTACTCTTTACTCTTACCTGTGAATGTTAATGTGCAAATGATTCATTAGACAGATTAAACAGCGTCCCTTTTCCGTATGCGCTTGTGTCTTCCTCTTTAATTGACAGAAGTAATTGTCAAAGGACAGATTGATGATGGAGGAATCTTGAAGTGAACAAACGATCACTCAGCTGAGAATTAAAACATATACAAGCCACCAACGTCTTAAATATGTGACCTCCTAAGCGACCCCAGTGCTTGAGTGTCTGTCAAGGTAATAGGTAGCTTCCAATCCCATCAGGGAGAAAAACCAGTGTGTGACCCTCCTCCAAGATTTAGGACGCTGAGTAGTTTAAGGATTAGGGGCAGGCAGCGAGTGCCTGACTGCAGCAATTGACAGGAGGGTTGTTATCGATGCGAAGGTCCGAGATGGGATGAGGGCTGGATTCCTGACTGAAAGAGCTTCAAAGCACTTTGGTATGTTAAGAGCAAGGGCCCACAGGAGCCACAACACTTCAGCGTGTGTACAATACAACAAGCTCCACTGACCGTGTATACATAACACAAACCTCACAATGACACAAGCTGAGCTTGAGTTCAAGACGGGGCTCGTAAATTCCTTGATGGGTCATGAATGGATTTATTGTAAATTCTTCAAATGAGGAATAGTGCGCGCACACAATTTACCAACCTTCCTGATTTTAAAGAAATACTTTCGGAGAGAAACGTTTTTTCAACCCCGTTGCATGTTTGGTACATGACGTCAAGGAATTGACAATAAAGCTGACTTTGACTTTGATGAATACCACTGTTGACTTGCTTACAAGCAAATTCCTTTGCTTACAAGCCACCAGAACCTGGAACCTGGGAGTTAACTCGCCGATGTCTGGCTTTAGATTATGACCTCTGATCTCTGTATTCACTTCATTGTGACAATCTCCCTCACTGCAAGAAAGCTAGCAAATAATAACAAACAATTCACCGATCAACTAATTAATATGGGCCATTTGGGGAACAAGTTTATCACAACACTGACATCACATGGTAATACTGATATATGAAAGATGCTAAAATAATGGTGAGGGGGAACAGTTTAGTGATAATATGCTGTAAGCAACACATTATATAGTGTTCTTCTCATTGTTGTTATAGAGACGTATTGGTTGGCGGACTTCCGCATAAACTCGCGACGACAGGCTGTGATTGGAAAACGGGACTGGAGGGCGTGGGAATATTCAAATATCTAGTTTTGTGACATAACAAACCTTGGCGATTTTGAACAGCTCGTTCAGAGGTTGAACGCAGGATCGATTCAGAAACCTGTATTTCACTCAAAACAGCACGGATGGATTTTCTTCCAAGTTTGTATGCGTGTGGAAGCACCAGAGACACACAATAACACCCCAAATCCCAGAAAAAGTGATTTTTCCATAACATGGGCCCTTTAAAGCGCTTTAGCAGTAGCTGCATTTGATGACACACAATTGATTCATTTTAGTTCCATGACCGTAACAGAAATTCATAACAACGTTTTTAATGTTAAGCTTCATTGCTTGGACACATCATTGTTTGTAAGTGGGTCACGTTTCTTTTTCCCGCACAAATTGAATTGTGACTATCTCACTTTAGAGACTAAGATATGTACAGAGAGGTAAAAGGTTGAAAGATATATGAATCACCATTAAGGAGTCGGTTGCGTGACGCAGCGTGCAACCTTTTTTTTTTTTTACCCTTTTGCACCTGTGGCTCAGTCATTCTAATTACATCTGCGGAGGGCTCTCTTCTCCCGCGTCTCCAGAAATGAGAACTTAAGGGTTTAATTAGTCCTCCATGACCCTCATCAGAGCCGGTCTTCCTCAATAACACTCGCCTCAATCAAAAGAGAACGGTAAGTTCATGCAGGTGCACCAAAATGCAAATGGTGGTGGTGGTGGGGGGGGGGGGGTGGCCGTTATTATCCACAAAGCCACGCAGATACACTCCTGTCCCCGGTGGGGGTAGAGGTCCCCTCAGGATTAGTCAATTAAGCGGTCTAACCCTCTAAGAAAGAGTGTTATTGATTGATTATGACTATAAGTTTAATAATTCAGTTGTTTTAATAGCAGCGGTATGGAAGCAAGGGGGGGGGGGATGAAGAGTCAAGGACGGGGGTGGAGCCAGAGGAAGAGGAAGAGTAGTCAGGGGACGACGGGAGAAGACGGGATGGAAAAGGAAGAAAAACAGGTGCGCTGAGAAATGATGAGAGGTTGTAACAACGAGCTGAATCCAATAAGCCTGTAAAAGTCTGTAAAATAAAAAAAGATCAAAGACAATTGCTTGGGACTAAAAGCTTTGATAATAAATCAAGAACAAATCAAAAATCAGAATTTGTATTATTAATTAATTATGATTAATTATTAATGCGGTACACACGGCCAAGATGATACCCTTAATTGCCTTATTTTGTCCAAACAAACAAATAATCCAAGTGTTCAGTTGCTTACGGTCCTACATGTGTCAGTTTAAGAGCTCACTCTTTGGCATAGACTACAGTCGTTCATTAGTGATATTAAAAATATGAATAATCTCAGTTGCTGAGAAATTAGAGACCAATTACAATCAACTTCTGCAACAACCAGTACCCGGAAATTGGATTCAACATCTGAGAGTCCACAGGAATCCTCAGAGATGTTGTGGTTAAGAGAACTTTCCTCCACCCTACTACATCACAACTGAGACACCTCTTCTTCTGGGCCCTACCCTGTTAACCAAAACACCTTGGATACCCGTTGTGAAGACTATAAATCAATCAGTTACTGTTACCTATTGATAACACTATGGTTAAACTCCAGAACACTCAATATGTCTCCACACAACTCTTCTGTTGGGTCCTAAATGCTCATCCTCCGGCCTCCATTTTCATCACAAGCTCTAAAGCCCCGTTCTGTGAAGATAATTGTGTAAATTGTGAAAATAGTAAGACAGCAAGTCGGCCGCCTTACCTGCACTCTAAACCTGTGGCATTTTGTCTGTCGTGTTTCCTTTTGTTAAAAATGCATGAACAGACTTTAGAAGAGAGACTCTTCAGCCCGAGAAGCACCGCTGTTGTGAAAAATTCATGAAAAATGTTTTCCCCCCACTGGCTTTGTGGAGATTGAAAAGAGGAGAATTCAGTCTGATCTGGTCTGAACTGGTCCATCGATGACATCTGTGACAAAACACACACACACACACACACACACACAACATGCTTATTCAACCGCAGCAGATACATATGAAATGTGTGTCTGGTGTCTGCTAAGCAGTCTCAATGTTCACCAGCTATTCCCCAACTGTGTCTACTGTTTTTTTTTTATTGTTAAATGAATCCGTTAGGGCTCATTTCCCATGCCAGTGAGTCCTGTTTTAAAGTGTTGGTGGTTTAGCAACGGAGGTGTGAGCCAAATCAACAAACTGTCCCACTGAGGCTGCGGAGGTTCAAACCCCAAACGCACAAGCCCCCACCCCACTGACCACAACACCCAGCTGCCCCAACACCACTCACACTCAAATAACATGCATCCATAAGTCATACAATTCATAAACCAGGTAACGGTTTGGCCCTTGACACTCAACGCACTCCCACAAACAGACACACAGCGGCACGTCTCTCCTCGCCGGGCGGTGCAGGAGAGTCACTGGTGCGATCGCTCTATTGATCGCCCTGGATATGTTTTTTTTTTTTTTTTTTTTTTTGCTTCTTAAAAGCATTTAGCAATCTGGCAATTAGTTAGAGCTTAATGTAGGATGTCAAAACAGTGCTATTGATCCAGCGAGGCACGGAGGAAAGATTGATCAGTCAACTCATTACGTTGCTGGCGCTGCCTCGTCATAAACACTCCACACAAGACTCCATCAAAAGCCCATCTCTGCGTGCTTCTCTCCTCTGCGTTTCCCGTTGTTTGCTGGTGATGTTTGATCGCACTGTTTACCACCTGGTTTGAATTCAGTCCGATTGCTTGATTTTACCTAATATTCCTCTCTTGGCCTTTATTTTATTGTCTTTTTCTGTTATTTTGCCTTTTTTGTATTTATTGCAACCTATTAACAAACACTTATTGCCATATTTTGTTTCAACCTCTCTGCAAGTTCGTTCTCATTTCTCCTTCAGACGTCACGGCACAGAACGTGGAACAATGCAAGCAGTCATCGTTCAAATCTTAGAACGGGCAATTCAAGCTGATTTAGTTTGGTTTTTGTCACTTACGTCAATTTATTAGTCAATCTCTTGAAAATCAGGCAGTTGGCGACACACCTGATTACATTTGCAGAAACACGTGGCCCAGCAGTCATGTGAACAGACGCTGAGCTCATTAAAGGTGGCACAAGCGGCAAAATAATGAGGGCTGGCATTTATCAAGCACCTCACTCTTTGAATTCTGTTTACATTTTTGGTTGCAACTGAATATTCAACAGTTCATTATGAAACAGATGGGTTGGATTTAAAAGGTTTAGACAAGGAGATCAGAGAACAGATGACACTTTCCCAACAAAGCTATGAAGTGACAAATGAGACACAATGAGTTTTGGTAGTGAACTGGGCTTAACAGGAACACACTTGTTACTTTGTTATGCACTTGACATTATGGGAGATTGTGCTCATTGCGCTTGTATTAAGAAAAAGTTTGCTTCAAAAGTATATCACGTGTAGTGACTGATAAATGTTTTATAGTTTTATTTGAATGGTAGTATTCACCACAATTTTCTTATTTAATGTTAGAAAAGCTTGCAAAAAACACTTCTTCTCTGGCTCCTTCTGTGACATTGTCCATCCATCGTGCAGCTGCCGTTAGGCCTCATCACCTCATTGCCCCACCCGTCTACACCTCCGTTCAGACTGCTCATCCACCTTTTTCAATTATTCACTTCTTTAGAGTTGCCATATTGCCTTCCACGTTTCCACCGCTGCTTTCCTCGCTATTTCTGCTCTTTGCTTTGTAATATGAGGGGAGATTTGCCAAATGCCGTCTCTCGTTGTCTTCATGCTAAGCTAAGCTAAATGCCTTCTGACTCAGCTCCGTACTCCAAACGCTCACACATGACGTTTTTGCCCTGCAGCACCACTGGCGCTCCACGCGACAGCACGATAGGTGTGTTTATGTTTTTGCTCTTTGTGTGCCACGTGTGTATCGTGTTTTCCTGAGGAAAAAAACAAACCTGAAGTGAGATATATGGATGCATCATTGGGTGGGTGGGGGAGGGTCGTATAATACAAACCGCTCAGCTTATTTTCAGTGTTTGACTGTTTGAATTCATTTAGAGAGGAAATCTTCCAGGAGCATTAAAGATGTTTTTGTAAGATCAAGTCTAGACGTCTGTTGGTACCAAAATCCACACAATCTCCCTCCTTTTGTCTCCCTCCTTTCATTTCTTTCTGCTGCTCGTTTTTCTCCCACTCCTCATTCAGTCTCCTCATTGTCCCTTTTTTTCCTCGTCTGCTCCAGCCAGCCGCATTACCTCCTCTCTCTCTCCTCCTTCCCCCGGTTTCCCCTGTGCCACAACAAGTGTCTTATATTTCCAATGATGATTTAGCTCATAAATCTTGATAAAGCCACTGGCTGTTCCGTTTCGGTGCAACAGGAAACTCCTGCAGGATCAGAGGGAGACGGAGGATGAGCAATGGCCCTCATGCATGAGATTGTCCTCTTTTCATGTGTTTTCCACTTTGGGAGAGAGTCTGCTCGTGTGTTTAATTCACTGGAGGGTTCTGCTGAGGTGTGGTTCCTTATCATATCTGCATTTGCTCAGCCACCCTAATATTTGCGTCTGTATCTAATCGATCGGTTTTTGTCAGTGATCAATTATTTCTTATTGTTTTCCAGCCACCTCATGTGTTTACAGGTAATAAATTAACAATCCAAGTCAAGAGAACATTTCTCTCTGTTATGGCCCCAGGAGATTTTCAGGGAGGCAGAAGTCAAACCTGTCTCTTCAAAACATTGATAATACTTTGTTTAGAAGGAAATGTGGCAACAAACGGGAACCATTTCGGCTGTGATTTAACTTTATCAGCATACATAAGAAATGATTGTTCTCTTAGATCAGAAGAAATGAACAGCACGATTGTCAGAGCCACACACGATGCTTCAATACATTTGTTTTTTTTGTTGATCTTTGGTACATTTGGGAATTGTAAGATATTGTCTATACGATGTTACCAAACTTTTTCGGGCATATTTGTGGTATTCAACTGTAACTATAACTAATATATATATAACTGTAACCTTGCTGCCTACATCAACTTTAGGAATGTAACAGTCCATCTTATGTTTTCTTCTGTGTAACTAATGTGTTGTTGAAGCTCGAGTGGATGTTTGAAATGATACACATACGTCTTCCTTTATCCGTTAGTCTGTTTGAATTGCACATTTTTTGTTTTATATCGAAACACCAACTTGTCTGTAAAATGTCCGTAAACCCATAAAGACATATTGATTATGTTTCGATGTCTATGGCCATAAATTGCCATGAAAACACACAAAAGGCTTTACGGTTTGGGGAATACAACAACAGCAGGAGAAGAGGTGGAGGGGGGAGCAGAAATACACCACATTGTTACACCACACAGGATATTTTCAACTGAATAACGTTAAAATAAAATAAAATCGCAAAACCCCGTTTATTACACCCATACATACCACGCATACAAACAGGCTTTGGTAGAGAGACACATACAAGACATTGTCCCTGTGGAATACATGATGTCATCACGCAGGTGCAGCAGCGAGGGATTAACCACTATAATGGCGGCCTGTCATTCCCTTAAACAGCTCTAATTGGGCCACGTCATTAAGACGCAGCTTTGGCTTGTCATTGTCTCCGCTGAGCCATTGTTCTGTTGTGTGTTTCCTCTCTCAGCCTATGTTTTTCTAATAATGACACATTCCCCCCCGAGCTACAGTCGCTTTTCCCTGCTGCGTTTTAGATCTTCTAGGATGAGGCTACAGATAATAGTATAGTATTAAGGCACAGGCCAAATTACTAAAGCTTTGATGTGCAGCTCGCTTGATGGAGACACTAATCCCTGGCTTTGCAGCCATTATTGTTTAGGCTGGAAAAGGCTGAAAGTTGCTGTAAATTTGTCTTGGTGGGTCGGTCACTCGGGTCGCGTCTTATATTACTCCTTGGGTTCTTTCACTTCCCATCTAAGAGACATTTCAGGGTTTCGAACTCCATCTTGAATGCTGCCAGGTACGTTTGCCAAGCAGAGAAGAGTTTCTGCTGCTAAATTACAGGCCCCTTTGTTACCACTCTTAGTATTCATGGCAAACGCACAATTTTCCCCCCACTATTAAGACCATGAAAAGTTGTGTTTTCTCCAGATAATTTTGCGTATGTCATGGAAAATTCCCTGTGTGTCATCTTCTGCTCATTGCAGCACATATTGACTAGAAAGGACACCACAACATGTAGGTGAGCTATGTTGTCTTGTTGCATTAAATCACAATTCACATTCTCCGTGGTTGATGTAATCCTTACTATTTGCTGGTCCAAATATCTCATCCTCGTGTCGAACTGGGAGGTGTCTCATTTCTGACCACGCAGACGTGTCTCAACCGCCAAGGTTCATTCTTTGTTATCAAAACAGGACTGTACAACCAAAATGCAGTCATTGCCCCTCTGTGTGAGTGCATTTGACATGGCTGACATCTTTGGGTAAAAAAAGATTTGCCAACAGGGATGCATTTCAGAACTATGCGTCACCATTACCGGCTTAGATCCCGTCTCCCCCCCCTTCGCGCGTCCCTGTCGTGACCTTGTTGACGGAAATGACAACGTTGACTTTGATGCAGCTCAGCTGAGCATTGGGATTGTGTTTATTCTAAACCTGCTGTAGGCATGCCCGAACATCCTCAGTGAAGCCCTTCACAGCCCCAAGTCTGTTTTGTATTACCTATGACAAGTTTTGGGAGGAGCGTGTCTCATTAGCTTCGGTTGTCAAAAACAGTTAAAAATGATGTGTTATTATTGTGCAGTCATTTGGTACTTTAACAATAAAGTGCTTCCCAATTAAATTTTACTTGTCTTCCAAACAGATGCAATTAAGAAATGTCAGTGAGGGTAACGGGACAATATTGTTGTGTTTTTTGTTTGACACCAGAGTGGGACAGAGAAGGAGGATATATATATATATATATATATATATATATATATATATATATATATATATATACAATGTATTCATAGTACATTCATCTTCATAACTTGGATTGAGTTTTTTCTTTCAGGTTTTTCTTCAAGTTACGATCCGTTTAATAATGTGTTTTTTTTATTGATTCATTTCTCATTACTTCAAGACGTGAACGAGTGAGTACAATTAACCAGTCACGGCTCAAGATGCAACTTACAGGTCTGACGTGGATACACAAAGAAATTATCTTATCTACAGTAAAGTATATATATTTTCAAAAATGTTCAATAAGGAAGTCATCAGCGTATTTACAAACTTCAGCCTTTACAGAATGCCAATACAACAGTAAGCTGACAAGTTAATTAGTACAATACCCACTTAAAGCCTATAAATGTGACCAGATTAAAATAATTTCTGCAACTAGACCATATGTCTCCTTCTGAGTTTGTCTCACCAAGACATAGAGCACATCTGCCTCTCTTACTTGGTGGGTGTGTGTGTGTGTGTGTGTTGATTAAAAGCATTATTTATAAGGTGCTGAGTGCAGGGATTCTCCACTGTACATCAAGGAGAGCACTACTACCAACTGCTTACCACTCATGCACACACAAACACACACATTCAGTATGCTGAGTCTAGGTGCTTTCCCTTCCTCCTCATCACCCACCGAAACACATGAACGCACACACACACACACACACACACTCACACGCACACACAGACACACCAAGTAGTGCGGACAAGAGAAGCCAGTCTGTTGTATGTTTTAGCACCGAGGTGAATTTTGTGCCGCCTTGTGCATTTCTCATTTCCTTTCCAATGATGCTTTTATTAAAATATAAATAGTAGACAAGGCTCTGTGCAGAAATAACATATTAATTCAGCACTTAATTGCATCAGGGATTTAGATGCACTCTCCAGTCCAATTTGCTTGTACAATTTCCTGCATTGGTCCCACGCCTGCTCCTAATCTTCAAACCAAGTTTATTTTTTCTTAAGACTCTTAATTATTATGATTAATATGGAATTGATAAAGTAAGGGCGATTTGGCATCATTCAAACACTCCACGGCCTTCACTTAATTCAACTGGGTATATTTTCTATTTTCCGTTTCTTTTGCACCTCCAGAGTACTTCCTTTGTTTTTCACAAAGCCCCTCTGTTCTTACGGTGTGTGTGTGTGTGTGTGTGTGTGTGTGTGTGTGTCCCTCTGTTCTCTCCGTTTCTCCCTCTCTTACACACTTAAAAACATCACTTTTAAGTAGATCGATTTGCGGGACCTTTGGTGTGACATAACACTTTTTATTAATGACATTGTATCACGACAGACTGATCATCATCATCATTACCATCATGATTCACCGTGATCATTTCCACCAGGAGAAACTGTGTGACTGTACAAGTTCCCTCTGGTGTATGATTGTGTGTGTGTGTGTGTGTTCCCAACAGAGCAAAAATAAGTGGAGTCAAAAATGTCGCTGAACAACCATCTTGCAAAATCAGACATCAGCTGATTCAGACCAGCTGTTGTGTGCTCTGCGGTACAGATGTTTCTTCCACTTTGAGGAGCATTTTGAGGCGTAGAAATAACATTTCGACATCTCTTTCATACTGAAAAATGACAGTGTTTTGTCCTCTGAGCTACTACGAGCCGAACATCCATTACAATCCTCTACTTCCTTTTCTCCTACCAAGACAGCAGCTTCAAGGCCCCCTAAACACAGAAACAAATAGCAGACAAAACAGAAATACTGAAAAACAGAGATACTGCATACAGCAAATCACAGTTTTTTTTTTGTTTTTTTTTGCAGCAGTTGAGCAGTTTTTGTGGCATTACATTCTTCATGGCGTCGGGGCTCCAGAAGCATCCGAGCACACGGGCAATCTTACAGATGACCTTTAAGATATTTCAGCTCTATTGGCTCTGATTGTGTTGTGGGAAGGGGGAGGGGGATTAAATGTGATATGGATCACCACACGCTGAAAGTTGGGAAGTGTATCTACATAAGGAATATATTATATACGCAGAGTCACATGGTTTAGCCCAACGTCAGACCGATATTTCTGTTGTAGTGAGGCGATAGTTATGATAATGCATCCATTAGTATTGCTGAAATACTGTGAAAGCCAAGCTTTAGAGAGCAGTGTGGAGAAGAATGAGGATTTTGAGTCATACAAACGGAATTGAGTGATGCCATGAATATTAGCTGCCATAACACCAAACCTATAGACGACGGGTTAAAGTCATTTATCACAAATTGGTGAACAGTAACACAAATCAATTTCTGAAGACTCAGTTTAATCGTTTTTGCATTTGTAGTAGGATTTGTCTGGAGTCTGAACCTGGCCTACGGATCCCTACTGACTCACTCTGGCATCAATCAGTCTTCTCCACAAACGCACACACACACACCACTGGGAGAAAAGGCATCCACGCTCTGCACTCCCGGGGGCTGCTGCATGTTGTTTTATGTATGTGTGAGATCCCACGCAGCTATGCAATTTCTCTGTCCTCATTTCTAAGACAAAAGCAGAAAACAGTACAATCTAGATACTGACACAGTCTCGGACAAAGCAGTTAGCAAAGCTTATTTCTTTTAGCAGCGTATTCACATTTTGTACAAGTGTTTTTGTTCATTCCTCTCGCTGTTATTTTGTTATACAAAAAGGAAAAGAAAAAGTAGCTCTTCTAGCGACCAACGTTTAGGACTATCACGTACAGCATAGGCAGCATCCAGGAGGAAAGTTGGTTGAGAAGTCTATTTCACTGTAGGTCACTTGAAGTGAAGGGAGAGAGAGAAGTCTGTGATTGTCAGTGCCTCCTTTTTCATTTATCCAGCAGGGGTGGTTTTCCCTCCATTTTTTTGCTCTTATCATTTCTCCGTTAAACTAAAAACGTTTGATCTGAGGCATCAATGCAAAGATAGACCCTCTTTAGTCGCAGTCAAAGTTTTACATAACGCTCCTGTGGTGTGCTGACGAGTCGTCATCCAAACAAGCGCCCCCCCCCCCCCCCCCCCCCTTCCCCTCCTCCCCCCCACTACCCCCCTCCCTCCCCCCCGCCGGCGTCTTCCTCTTGGCTAACTGTCAAAAACAACCCTGCCGTCCAACTGGACGCCGTTTGTAAAAAAAAATAGAAAAAGAAACACAGCAGGTGTGCAGGCTACATACACTGTGCAGCCAACTGACCGCCAGTGAGGCCCCCGCCCCTCACGCCGCCCTCTGCCACTGATAGGGATGGATTCTGAGGGCCGCGTCGGCCCGCCATGGCAACAAGAGTGCCTTCGACCTGCCCACTCTCACCCTCTGACTGGTACCAACAACTGTGCAATGTGTCAAACTCAGTCTACCAACGTGGCAACGGGTGGGACATCCATCCCTGTTGTCTAGTTGGCTCTTTCATGAGGGCGGGCTGTTAGGAGGGACTCCGACATAAAAATACACACACACACACACACACACACACACACACTCAAGGTTATCTCACACAGTAGCTAAAACATAATCTGTTAGACCAGTGATCAATATCAGTTTGCTGTTGCGAAAGGCAAAATCAGTTATAGAAAGAAATATACAAAATTCTCCTCGTTTTATAAAGAATATTATAAATCAATCAAATCAACATCTTCAAGTTCACAAACATCAATACCATCAAGTATCATTCACATTGATGTATTTACAGTGAAATCAAACGGCTGTGACATGAAACCGCAGTGATGGTAACTCCTCACTATGTCTCCAAAAAGTGAAAAAGGTGCCAGTTGAATTGAAAAACAAACATTAAAGGTGTTCCCCTGCATGCGTGTGAGAGGTTAAATATACAGAGCGCCTGCAGGGGTTGGACCACATATCTGAGCTGTTCTGTAAGTGAGTGAAGTGGTTCTCATTAATGGGGATGTGCGGTGCATTATTGAGCCGGTTGGTAGATTGCCCGTAAGAATGTGTGAACTGCGTGTGCGTGGTGGAGCGATGAACGTGATCGCGGCGCGATGTTGAAATTGTGGCTTTACAGAACATCTGTGGGCCGAGGCAATGAAAGATTTAACTTTCCTTCCCTGAGGACATTCACACCTCTCCCCCTCCCTCCTTTCTCACTCTTTTCTCTCTCTGCCTCCATCTTTCGCCACACGACCCATTTTGGACCTTTTTCCCTGCGACCGGCTTCTCCTTTCTACCCCATTTGTTTCTCAATGTGCACTATTACCTCTCTTATTTCTCCTTTCCCCTGCCCCACCCCCCCTCCCGCCCAAAGCCCCCTCTCTCTCTGTTTTCTTCGCCTTCACCTCTCCCCTCCTCTCCTCTCTATCCTTCCTTCCCAGCCATAAAACAATAAGTCTTGAATGTCTGTGAGGAGACTGCGCTAATGGATCCCATTAGGCCTTAATGAAATATACATTACACCATTACAGTGGACGGGGCCTAGCTAAAGCACTGCACCGCTCAAATAATAAAGCATGCACAATTCAATTTCCTTCTTGTCCCGTTTTGAGTGTCTTTCATTGTCTGTGTCTGTGTGTGTGTGTGTGTTCCAAACATGTGTTTGTGTAGCAGGGATGCCGGGATAAGGTAGATAGTATGTGTGTGGGTTCCCATAGGCCTCCTGCACAGATGTGGTTTTCAAGGATGTCTGAGTGCTGAGAGTCCTGATGATTTAATATGGGTTGACCAAATGAACCACACCTTTAACAGCGCCGTCAGCAACACGTCTGACCGTGATCCGACCGCTCAAATCCCGGCATCCCATAGCAACTTTTACAAGCCCCCCCCCTCCACCCCCACCACCCGACCACGACCTCCCGATTATCGCACAGCTGCGGACAAATGAATCAATTGACCTCCGACATGAGCGCTTAAAATCACAAGTGAAGCATCTGTCACTTCAGGGGAGAAAAAAAAAGTAGTCATCGTGTTACCCTGTGCTGTATTACATTGCAGTCCAAGCAATAAAAGTAAATACGTAGTTTAAAACAGAATGCAAATATGAGTGAAGAAATGCTTATGATCATGTATATCAGACTTTTGCATGAGGAGATATTATAGATCAAGTTTATATTGTTGAAGGATTCACAACTAGACAGTATTGTACGACACCTCTGCTTTTTTTTTTGTGAAATTGGCAGCATATCCGAAGGTGTGAAACAAGATTGTGTTTGCTTCTCCTGGTCATTCCTCCTGTTTCAGTGTCAGTCCACTGTATGTTTACCAGTGTGTAAATCATCATTGTGTAGTCAATTCCTCTGATGAATGCTGACATTACTACTCATGGACATACAGCCAGAGAGACAGATCTGGGAAAACACAGTGTCTTTATGGCTCGACAAAGCACCGTGCGCCACACAATTTCATATTTACAAGCAAAAAGGGTTGAAGCTTCCGGAAATCTTCCCAAAGCTGCGTTTCCTTGAAATTTCCTGCTGTCCGACAGGAGTTTAAAGTCATTAAGTCCTGTTAATTAGGTTTTCATCTATTTAGGCCGGCATTTCAAAATAAACTTTTCCCCCCCATACAAGGTCAAATTCCTCCTCGTGAATGTCTCTCCAGGAAAGAGGGAGGAGAGGAGATGCACAAAGTTGAAGAGTTGAAGATTTCTTTTTGATTGAGTTTGATTACAGCTTCACATCCTGTACAGTCATAGAACTGTAGAACTGTAGAAGAGAAACAACACACTTCATTTAATCCAAACGTGTCACTGCTTCCACCCTATGACACACTCACACAGACACACACATACACACACATAGGCATGCAACCTTGCAACACAGACACACTAGAATGCAGCAATCATCCACACCTGGACACACACACACACACACACACACACACACACACACACACACACACACACATACACAAACACACTCTATCGTCCGCCTGTCTTCAGCCCAGTATGTCCAGGTACACAGGTGAGGCTTTGGCCAGATTGAGGAGCAGACAGTGGATTTCCTTGATGTTGAGTCTCATGTGCGGCTCTCTCTGCCAGCAGCCCAGCATCAGGTCGTACACTTCTTTCGGACAGGTCCTGGGGCGCTGCAGCACCCGGCCCTGGGTTATACACTCTATTACCTAGAGAAGAAAGAAAGAGAGATGACATGGAGCGTAGTGTCAGCAGACAATCCAAGAGAAAACATTTCTCAACAAGTCAAGCTGAGAGAAAGACACAACTTTCTGCAGGATGACGATGAGGGAGCATCTGCTGTGTGAGGAGGTTTAACCTCACTGCAGTGGTCAGCCGGGAAAACGTCACTAGGAACAGATGATTTACTGGAATGGAAAAGTTGGACGACACTGGAGCTCTCGACCAGACAAATCAAATGCAATTCTTGGAAAGCCCCATTAACAATCAAGACCTATAAATGATTTAGAACCTTGTTTGTAATCATCATCATCTTCCTGTCATGAGTGCAAAAAAGATATCTGAGCACCACATCTGGGCCAAGAGGGGAGTGAACTGTGAATTGAGGGAGCCATAGAAGAATAAACAGGAATGAAAAGGCCGTGCAAAGGGCCACAGGTTACTTTGGATGTAACCAGAGTGAATCGGGATAAAAACAGGGACTGCTGACATGGTTAGAAAGCTGTAACCAGAGTTCAGGACATCATAGGGAAGCAAACGGGAAGTCTTGGAAGACTTTGGCACAAGTTTGTTATCAGGAAACTGGGTGGTGATGGGAACATTAGTAAGAGTTCTTTTTAAAATATTTATTTTTATTAATGCATGTTTATTTGCCTTATGGAGAACATGTACATACCCCTAACAAGTCCATAAAATATTCATATTTTTTGGCCTTTCTATAGTTTTGATTACTTCCACACTGATTGATGGTATCACAGCATACTGTATCTCATTTCTCAGCTCGTTGCAGCTTTTTTTTTCTGGGTCTGCAGCATTCAATAAAAACATTTTTTATATATAGTTCATCATTCCTAGTGGCTGTATCACTGTATGCTCGAGATCAGGTAAAGATCAATCACAAAACACAAATTTGCTTCAAGGAGTCTTGAAACCCCTGATTCATGCAGCAAAACATATGTAAAAATATGTGTGGAACAGAGTTTGACCACAAATTCAATGTGATCCACAACAAAAAAGAGAACATTTTGTGGCCCTTTGAAAACCATCATTTGGTTTTCCCTCAGCCCTCAGCCCTCAGCTACACTGTGCAGGTGAGCGCAGCAAAGAACACGGACAGAACGCAGACATTTCATTTCAGTAACTTGCTCCAAGTACCTCAACATTTTTGTACACACAAACCCCTTGTGACGGATGATGTCATAGCGCACCTCATTATTGGAGAGCTGGTACCAAGGCTGTTTTCCGTACGTGAAGATCTCCCAGAGAACAACTCCTAGACTCCACACATCGCTCTCAGTGGTGAACTTTCTGTACATGATGCTTTCAGGGGGCATCCAGCGGATTGGCAGCATGGTGTGACCTCCGACCTTTGGAGACAATCCACACACACACACACACAAAAGGAGAGAGAGAGAGAATAAAGTCAGTATCGTGTAGGGTGAGCTTCAGGAATATAAACAGAATTTCTGATAGTGTCCACGCATTCTCTTCATCCATTTATCCTCTATTGTTCTCTAATATGCAACATCATGCATTTCAAATGTACGGTCACGCAGCTTTTTACATTTCTCACAATAATTACTCAGTATTATAAAGTAGCACCGCAAACATTTCCCTGCTGAAAGCTACCTGCTGAGGCGCGTGAATGAGGCAGTGAGGCAAATTTGAAGGTGTGGCTCAGCAGACTGCATCATCCCTGTGACTGTGGTCCACCCTGCTCCTGATCAGTGTATCATTTGACTCCACTGAAGGGAACACTGGTGAGAAGCTTTGAATCCCTTCAGACAGATAGTTTGTTTACGTATTCACTCACAACAAACGCACTAGTGAATTGTCCACTGGAAATGTATCACACAGGGATCCACCAGCCACTGATCAAAAAGTGATCTGGCTAAACAGACTGATGCACGATGTGGATTACGTGAGATAAAGTGTGTCAGCAGAAGGTCTTCAGAGGGAGGTCCGGCTATTGTCGGGACAGGATAAAAAACACTTCAGCCGATCAGCATCCTTAAATAGACTCAACCTGGGGCAATCTTTGGTTTTTCCCCAAGCTTGCGCGTTCTCAGGCGGGTATTGACAGACGTCTTTTCACTTCCTGAGAAACACCGTGACACAGGATTGCCTTAACGCTCTGGCTCTGCGCTCCATGGAGGAGAAGCTTGACTTCAAGAAGAAGGTCATTGAGAGGTTTGCAAAAATCAGAAGAAGAGAAGAGCAACGTCCCTCTTCAAATAATCATTGATAAACATGTTAGAAATATATAAACTTATATGTATAAATATATAAATATGTGTGTTGGCAGGATGTCATAGTTCGTGATGCTTCAGCAACCGTCCTCATTTTTTTTTTTCTTTTGATGTAAAAGTTCTGTTAGCTCAGATCAACCTGACTTCATGAATCATTTAAAAATAGCGGGTAGTCATAGTTACTAAGATTTTCAGGGGGACTGTTTTTCATGGGGATGTATTTCCCAATAGCGGGTTTAAACTGAAAATGCATTCGCAATACAATCTACATCACCACCTAGAAAATACGTAGTGACCAATAATAGATTAAAAACTGTAGAAATTGTCAGATGTAGATATTCTTAATACTTTTATTGTGTATTTAGACACTATTTAAGCACTTGCTGTCCGTGCCTTCTCATATACATGTTGTATATTTGTTTTATTCATCATGGCTGATCATTTCCCCTGAAGGTCTGAAATATTAATATTACGCCCTTGAACCACGGGGCTACATTCTCTCATGTTCATCTGACTGAGTATGTATGAGAGGGTGAAGGGCAGCCTTTTAAAAAAATGCTCTAACGAGGCTGAATAGGAAGAGAAAACAAATGAATGAGCCGGAAGCCTCAGAGTAAATCTTCCCGGCATTGCCATCAAATATAAAGAAAAGGAGCTGTAGACCGAACACGTTGAGAGATTTTCACTGAGCAGTGAATCTCACTCTGTCATCAACTCTTTCTCCGTTTGCACTTTGCTGTCAGTGGCTTCGTCGTCAGTCTTTGTCTCCTTTGCTGTTGCCCTCTCTGTGTCTCTCCTCCTCAATCTCTCTCCCTCGTTCTCCCTCAGCATTTCTAAGCCCGCCTGTCTCTCTCCTTCTCCATCTAATAAATATGCATTATTTCAGCAATAGACCGCTGCCACTGAGTGTTCTAGGAAAGCCTCCAAAAAGGAGGATAAGTAAAGCAGAGGAGGGCTCTGGGCTCTCTGTAGTGACCTCCCAGAGGCTGTGGTATCCATGGCAACGGCACCAGTTAAAAAATAAAGCATTATGGGATGTGGTGTGGGAGGGGCTGATGTGACTAACTCTACCCACTCTCACTCAGGAACCCTATCTTAATTGTCCTCTTTGTTGCTATGGAAACAACAACTCCTTCTATGTGGGTCTGTGTGTGCGTGTGTGTGTGTGTGTGTGTGTGTGTGTTTGTTGGTTTTGTTTTTTTCCCTGAATAAAATCACTTGCTCTCCTAGCCCGGCCCAGAAAGCGTGAAATGACTGATATGACTGATGTTTTGGTGATTCCTCCACTCATGTCTAGTAAAATAATAAGCTATTGAGGTCCAGCAAAAAGAAATCCCTAAATTAATTCCTACAGATACCACTGGGCTTAATTCAAACCGGAAATGGAACATGAGAATGTCAACATAAGCTTTAGATGGGACGATTTACGATTTAAGTAACTCGCAGGACAAGATTGCAAGGTGGGGTTTGAATGGAGGCGTTCTGTCTGTCTTCTGAAGCGCCGGTCAGCTTCATTGTGTAATTAGGAATTCAATGACGTCACCACGGCCCCTACAGTTCAATGCCTCTGCTTCTATTTCCCTACACAGATACATACGCACACACACACACACACACACACACACATAACGGGGGCCCAATCCTTCTCTGACTCATCTTTGCTGCTCTCTGACGCAAGAGCATGACTGGATCGACTCACCCCCGCAACACCCCCACCACACGCTCACCTACACGCAGACACACCTCTGTCTCTACAGGATGCTGAAGCTGTAGCCCTCTCGTTCTTTGTGGTCTGTCGGCGTTTCTTGCAGACTGTTTGTCTCTGACATGGTGCTGTGTATTGTGTTTGTCTTCTGCACCGTGTTGCCTCGCCTGCAGATCCCTCCGCTGCCACCTCTGCGTAGTTATGTTGCTCTATAGCTCCTGTACGGCCTTTTCTCCTTTCGGGTATTTATCTGGTGTCTTGTTTTCTACCTTTGCCATTTTCTCTCCCTCTTTTCCAGTTCTTTCTCTCCTTTCCCCCCTGCCTCCGTCTCCCACCCTGCTATCTGCCCCCCCCCCCCCTCCCCCCCTTTGCTATACTACTGCCTCAGCATACTAAACAGAAGTTCTCTGATTACTTTTCTTCCCGAGAAACGTTGGATACAACTCCGGGGCTCTCAGCTACCGCCTTAGCCCGTTGCCATGACTACAGCCTAGGCGCTTAGCTTTATTGAAGAGATAAAGGAGGGAAAGGAGGGGGCTCCTGAGTGCCTTCATTTAGGAATAGTCAGAGAACATGATTCTTTTTTAACATATTTATGTTAATGACAAAATAATTACTTATTTCAAATTGAATCTCTGCACTCTTTGAAAACAAAGAAACGAAAAGAGTGATTTTTCATGCGCTTCAGATTTGGAAAGATTGTGGCGATGTGAATCTTTTACCTTTTCAACATTGTGGTTTAGATCATGGAAGATGCTTCACTTATTTTAAATCTGTAATTTAATTGGAAACATAAATGTTATCTAGATTAAATGATGTTTTCTATCCATCCAAAAAAGAAGTTCCTGAGATTTCTCTCATTGCCTCAGTCAGTCTGTCACAGTGTCAGGGGAAGGGCAGGAAGAAAAAGACAGTCACCATCCATCCATCCAATTTATTTGATTTTGGCCTTTGGAAAGGTGACAGATTACTGCACAGCACAGAGTGGTTAAACCACACACACCTACAGCAGTCTCTCATAGCACTGAGCTATCTTAACGCTCCAGCTAAACGCCCCTGCAACACACACACGCACACACACACACACACACACACACATATACTAGACAAAACATGTACTCACATATCATTTACAAAACATGAATATATAATTTATTATATGTAATATTTATATTCATATTTTTTAAAATGCCTTAAATCAGCGTGTCATTGATTGGCACATCGGATCACTGAGGTTTCTTTAGTGGAGGCTTGAGATGTCTTTCTATTCATTTCCTTTCTTTAGTTTTCATGAGAGGACTGTATTCAAATATATTGGTGTTTGCAAAGCAGCTCTCTGCTCTGCCCGTTTCTGGTTAAAAGCAGCAACATTAAAAGAACACCTGCTTAATAAAAGCATAAATTATATTGTAAAACCAATTTCAAACAAATTGTTTTAGGCCTCATTTGCAGAAAATACTGTAGTAAACAAACAACCCTCATTTTACAAGTGCGACCTCACAAAGCATGCAACTTAACCTCTCCCCCTTTACATTTGATTACATCTGGCATTGCCGTTACATAGTTTAATATCGCTGCTCTACCCAGCATAGTAAACTTCTCACTGTTACGCCGCCAAAGTGCGTCAGTCATGCCCATGCAGGGTGGGAGCAGAGGGAGGCATGCAGGAGGGAAGAATGAAGCTAAAAAAGGGCCATAAAAGATATCGACACGTACACCTACCCTGTAGTAGTCAGTGCTGTAGACGTCTCTTGACATGCCAAAGTCTCCGATCTTTACCAGCAGGTTCTCGCCCACCAGGCAATTCCTGTTGAACAAAAGACACAAGCACACAACAAACTTTGTACGGAATAAGGATACAGATATTTTAACCCGAACTCTTACAGGATACAAACCTCTACCGTGTGTATGTTTAGAACTTAGAACTTTGCATCCTTTCCCCTTTTTTGAATAGTATTCATTGCTTGCTTCACATACCTTTTGTGTTGTTTTGCCATACGAGAATCATTCATTATTGTAGTCAATCATTGAGGAAGTTAATTCATCAGTTAATCAAATACACATATCTGTTTAAAGGAGGTTTCATGTTTATTCAGCCCGTACAAAAAAACAGAGTCAGAGACTAACCTAGTGGCCAGGTCACGATGCACAAAGTGCTGTGAGGCCAGGTAAACCATGCCAGATGCTATTTGCTGGGCGATGTGCAGCATCTGAGACTGGGTCAGCTCCACAGGTCGGGTGGTTTGGCCCTCTGCCATCAGAACGGCATCCGGACCGTGAGCCCTGCAAGGAAACAGATGCTAAATTGTCTTGTGTGCTTTTTCATTTTTTTTGTGGGAGTCATGTTGTTTCCTGTGCCGGGTTGCTTTCTATTAGTCTTAGATCAACCATGTAGAATACTGTATACCCTTCGGAACAGACAGGAGTCGAAGATGGACTCAAAATCGAGGTGGCGTGTAAAAAAAAAGGGGCTTGCCTGAGGAACTTGTTGAGGTCTCCGTGTTTCATGTACTCAAACACCATGATGAGGGGGTCGCTGTCCACGCAGACCCCATAGAAAGTGACTATGTGTTCGTGCTGAAGGTTGGTCAGAAGCTCGGCCTCACGGTGGAAATCCTTCCTTGCATTCTCACTGGCCTCTTTAAGTGTCTGCACATACAAAGGAGGGACATTTTCATCCACTGACAAATGTACACATACTGCATACACTATTGCCGATAAGTCATTTTCACAATCCATCCAGTCCGCTGAAATCTTTTAGGGCCACAAAGAACGAAAGAAAATGTCCCAGCAACTCGGCACACAGGCACCAAGTAAGGGCTGATAGAAAAAGGCCGAGCAGGAATACACCCCTAATAATGTCAGCCAATACAATGCGCAACAATGGTTACATTCATTCTGTTCCCACAAATCAGGAAATTTGCCAGGGATGTTCTCAAATGTTAACATCTGTGTAAGAAGCATAAAAGCTGGCCTCAAAGAGAAAGAGAGAGAGAGAGAGATGAAGAAAAAGAAAGTGGTACAGGATCTGTGATCCTTCTACATCAAAAGTAGAGAAAAATAGAAACATCCTCTTGTTCCATATGAATAATTGATAGTCCTCTTATAGTATATGACATGGATATATGTTCACCTTCCACCTTGAGTGTGTGTGTGTTTGTCTGTCTTTGATCTAACATCCCAGAAATAAGCTTCTGTTACACATACAGGTTTAAAGGACAAGGGGAAGTCATTCAGAAATCTCAAGCAGACGGAAATGACCAGCAACTTCTCAGCTGAATCGCTGAGATAGCGGAAAATGAGACAGACTGTAACTCCACCTACCGACATATTCCTCCAATCATGTATCATAATCAAACACTGGCTTGGCCATGTGTACATTACAGGCTGTCATGTGATACTACTTGATAGTGCTGGATAAGCACAGTATGGATGAAACCCTGCACTCCTTTAGAAATACGACGTGTATAGTAAAGCTGCATTGCTTTCCCTCTAAAAGCCAAGTTTAAAATGTCTTATTGATGGCCTTAGATATAATAAATCCTTTTCTGCGGGAGTATAAATCATTTGAAAACCAATGTCTATGACCTGTTGTAACACTGCACTTGTATGTTTGGTTATACATTAATAGACACAAAGATAATTGTCTTTTTCTAAGAAGCCATGAAGAAGCTAAAGAGACCACGGAAAACTCATCAACCGTAATCTAGCAGCGTTTGTTCTTATTAGGGGATGATTTAATAACTGTTAATTTAGCTATTTAAAACGTTTGGATTCAATCCATGCTTAATGTTAATTTCAGAGACTTTTCCTGTGAGCCAGAAACATCTAGCTGCAGAATGAATGATCACGTCTCTGAACTCAATGCTGCGTTAATTCCCAGGCTAGAAGCCATAATGTTACACTGTTAGTCATCCAGTCTGCCTGTATTCAGGTCCCTGAACGAATAATAAGTAATCAACAACCTCTCGCCCAAGAACGTAGTGACTCACATTTACATGTGCGAAGGCAACCTTACTGAGAGCGCGAGGTGCTCATGACTGATGGCATGCAGGAAGGTGCATAGAGACGCATACCTATTTCTTTGTGTATTTGCACCTGCTAAAGTGTGCAATTGGTAGAAGGCCCTTAAATGTATAATGTGCAGTAACAATAGAACTTGTTTCTGTGTTGTAGCTGACTGGTTGATTGATATCCGACTCTTGAAGCAGAAACATTAAGGCCTGTTATTGAGTGTAGGTTATTTTGATAAGTTATGTACAAGCACAAGTACAGTATGTACATGAGGAAGGTAGTTATGGGAGGAGCTCAACATGCTTTCTTCCGGCTCAAAGGTAAAGAAATGATGAGTATTGGTAATTGAATACACTGACAAATCTTTGATCTTTCACTGAAATGTTAGAATTTGAAATGAAATTTCAGAAAATTATGAAACCTCTAATAATCTTAAGGACGAGTATCGTTGGTTATGTGCTGAATGTACTAGTTATAATATGTAATATTATATGTAATTTATACGACTATATGATAAAATGACAATGCTGTCATTTTATCAAAAAATGGGTTTCCACCTGCTTTTATCACATCTCCTCTTTTTTGATGCAGCAACAAGGATGAGGAGCAAAGGCCAACATGAGGGAAATGGTTAGTCATACCAGTTAAAAACAAGGAGGAAGCGTGTGCTGAAAGCAGGTGGTTCATTAGCTCATTGGGAGAGTTAAATCAATGAAGTAATCCTAATACCTAAATGATGCAAATACATGCATCCACACTTTGACCTTTATCTTCAGTTTAAATTGAATGTAGATCATACAATGTTTACCAGATTTTAAATTCTGCACAGCAACACAGAGCAAATTGTCCCTAAATAAAGAAATGAGCTTCGGTGGGATTTTCAGGTGCATATTTCCTGAGAGCTCAGACCGAGCTGAAGCCGAGCTGGCAGCAAACATCAGCTCCAGAGAAAAAGAAGCTGGAGGATGTGAGGAAAGGAGAGTAGTAAGAAGAACTGCTGCAGAGGACAAAAGTACCGCAGGTGAGAGTTAGAGCTGAGGAATGGAAGACAGAGGAAGTGAGGACGGGGAGGGAGGAGGGGCTCTCACAGGTCATGTATTGTTAATGAGAAGATCTCCCCCAATAAGGTTGTGTTTCACCGCAGACCAGGGGAGAAAGCATCCTTGATGGAGAGATGCATGAACGGAAACATGTGATGGGAGGATGCTGCCTGGTAAACCATTCGATTTGACCCTGGAAGTCAGCGGTTTGAGTGTAATTCCACCTTCTGCTGAAAGAGAAACTCGCAGCTATAGCAGGGGCAGTGGAGGAGAGGAGGTGGCAAACATGGATTTGTCCAAAGTATCCATTAAGAAACACAAGACTATCTGCTGTAAACTGTAAATATATATTAAATCAAACGTCAAATAAATCTCTTGTGGCACATGCACAGCGTAGAGCCCACAGTAGTGGACAATATATTCAAGAGTTTTCAAAGTATCTTGTTTTAAACAAGCCTCGTTGTAATTTCAAACCACTTATTTGTCATGCGGACTGGATAAGCTTTGTTTGATGAGGTTTTTTTTTTTTTTTCAAAGTGAGTGTTTTTTCCATTGGCTTCTCTCTCTCTCTCCCTTCCTAATAATCTCACATTTTAAAACCAATAACGCAACAAAGGATGAAAACAAAGTCTGAAAGTCAGGGGTTATTTTTTCCTGTGTACTTATACAAAGGAAATAAAACACTTTAACAGTAGGATCATACATAATTGTTTTTTGTACTTTTGAAATTTTTTGGCAGTAAAGAAAGTTTTAGTAGGACCAACATTACCTTGACTGCCACCAGTATCTTCTCCTGGTCAGGTGAAAGGTTGTAACACTCAGCCAGGAAGACTTTTCCAAAAGCTCCCTCTCCCAGCTCTCTCTTCAGCACGATGTTGTGTCTCTTAATATGCTGGACAACTGAAATAAGGGGAGAGAGAAAAATTCCCTTTAAACAGTGGACGTCTTGGATTAAAAAATGTAGGTTACTTCAAGGTCACAAAAACCTACCTGAAATGTATCAAATAAATGTGAATTGTTGTATCAATGGCAGTATGACTAGATAACAATACAATTATAAGGATATAAAAATAAAGAAATAATTTTGCAGATTTATTTTGTATGGCAAGCTGTTATGTGAGATTTTATAAATTTTATTAATGTTTCTCTGTTGCAAACACTAATTAGATCATGATTTTAGTATAACGCAAATCTTGAAAATGTGTCTCTGTTTCATGTCTAGTCTACACACCTGCTGTCTCTTGATAAGTAAAGGGCAACTCCACCCGAGCTGACTTCTTGAAAATGTTTTTAAATTCCCGATGGTCATTATACATCATTTTGTTCTGCAGAAAGGCTCCCGTACTGGAACCCTGCAAAGCCGTGTCTTTTTGTATGCATGCAAGGAAACCCATCTTATCCTATAACACATGTACTTGGGTTCTTCTTAAACAAACACAAACACACACACACACACACACACACACACATAGAGGGCACAAAGAGCTGAGATTTATCTGTGATGTGATTAAGAGGTGCATTTGAAGAAAAGCTGTCCACTCAGAATATCACATTAAAACCAGAAGCCGCATCGATCTACACTGCGAGCTACCGAGGTCCAGCATAACCCAATATGGCTCTGACGGAGAAAGAAGGGGACACACAGAGAGAGATATGTATCCTACAAATTACTTTTTTACTATAGTATTTGTACTAAAAAAATGTATCGGCAAAATTAATTTTGGGAAAGTTAAAAAAATCGAACCTAAAATGTAATGATTTTGGGAATTGTACATATTTATTATTACATAATATTACATATTTACATGTTCAACATTTGTGTTGCTGTTACGTGCCACATTTTCCTGGGAGTCATTATGGTGGGAGCGAAACGTTCTCAGTGCCACGGGAGCCTGCAGTGAACAAGTGAACCGGAAGTTGGGGCGTACTGGTGTTGTTTAACAGATTATCTAAAGACACTTGCATGTTCATCCCTCAGCGAAAAGCCAAAGAGAAAGCAAAGTGGGTGATCCAGAAACACAGGCTCACTACTGCTCAATAGGCTGAACATAATGTTTAAAAGATGAAGGTTAGTAGGGTTTTCCCTTCGGCTTAGCCAGTGTTTCTATCTAAATAGATGTTTAATATTTATCACACACACACAAAAAACAGCAGTATCACACAACCTCATCTGCCTCATACCCACAAGCCAACTATACACTATTTAACCAAATAAACACTGCACCATTTCCTACAAAGCTTGTGTAATAAGCGTTCATCCATGAAAATGCCTCGCACCAATTCTCCTCCGTTAAACATCCTCAAATAGGAAATGAATAGAAGAGTGCAGACCCTGCTGTTCCCGTTGTATCCACAGCCTTTCCTGCTGTTTTGTTTTATTTTTAAATTTGTCTTTATTGTTCCATTCATACTATCTCATTCCATTCATACTATCTCATTGCTTGAATGCACAACTAATTGTCCATTCAAGTATTCAAAATGTTCCATAATTGCTCGGCATAGTAATCAAGTTATTTTATTTTGGATGGCCTCATATTTTTCTTTTTTTTCTTTATTAGTCTTTGCGTGCACACTCCCTCCAGCCTTATAACAACTACACTGTATCTCTTGTGCGGTGCTAAACATCATCCCTCTTGTCTTCAATCAGTATGCTTAATTATGATCCACAGAAATACTATGTACTACTCTGTTGATGTTTTTCTAAATTTTTGCTGATTTATTTTCCTGCTGCCTCCATCATTTATTCCTCCCTGTTCTTGTTTCTCCTCCGCTGCTGAACTTATCACTTTTTAATCAACACCGTCTAAACATTAACATCCAGCAACACCTTCTTCCCCATTCGCCTGCCCCATCGCTCTTTTTCCATCACTTGTTTATGATGGCAACGGCAAGATTAATGCCAAGAGGAATAATATTTTCCCATGTGTCCTTTTTCCCCCAAAGGAGCCCTTCTCACACATATTAATCAGCATCTTATAAACAGCCAAATCAATGAATGTCTCAGAACATTTCCTCATCTACCGCCTCTTCTCTTTGCCTTTACCTTTTACCACCCAAAATCTTCCCGTGACCCTGGAAGCGGACGCAAAACAGTTGGGAAATTGAGTCTTTTAGTTATTTGAACCAAGCACTGAGACACGTCAAAGGGACCACTATGTTTGACAGATGCTTTCAAGTTTCAACCAACAGAGACTTCACATCTTCTCTCTATCAAGTTCCTCATGCACTTCATGTGATGACTCATTTATTTCCTTTTCTTTTTCAACACACTGCTCTGCTCAGCCAACGCTGCCAACAACATGCCGTCCCATCAGGTGTGGCTAATTGTGACCTTTTCACAAGCTGAGAGTGTGTGTGTGTGTGTGTGTGTGTGTGTGTCCGTGTGAAAGGGTGTTTTCATTTACCGTACGCACATGTCGACTTGTGAATAACATTTTCCAGAACAATGTTAATCCTCATTCCCAAGATACAACAAATTAAAACCCCAGACAATTTGCCGGGAAAGAGACTGACGAAGCCCAGAGGAAGTTGTAACGTCACAGGATGAAGAAAGAGAAATCTCTCCTCCACATCGGGACTGTGGCTGCTACTGGAGAAGCTGAGGTGTTTCCACTTGAGGTTTTGCTTAAGAATTTACGTTTCGTGTTTTCTGTCATGCCACAGTTTGACAACAGGTTTGACATGCAGCTCGAGCCAGTTGGCTTAGTTCAGCACAAATCACAGTAATCGGGGGAGACTTGCAACTCCAGAAGCAGGAGTGGTGTCCTTCTGGTCCTTCAACTCATCAAGACAGCACAGAAGCGTATTATCAGAATGTAGAGCAAGGTCGGAATTTACCCCAAGGAATCCTGAGAGGTGTTCTGGAAAGAATTATGTCATCTGATAATAAACATAGGAAATATAGTAAGTTATCCTAGTCAGAGCTGCTGAATATTCTCAAACGATCCAATTCATATAAACCCATACTCCATCCATGCATCAGGTGCTTGACATATTGACATTCTTTGAAGATATAATGAATTCTGCTATGCGGGATAACACACACACACACACACACACACACACACACACACACAGTTTTTCCAACCGATGCGAGTCCGTTGGAGTTTTCCTCCAAAAAGCATTCGACACACTCTCAAACCCCCGTTGCTCATCTGAGGTAATTATTGTTAATGAGGTGGTAACTTCACAGGTAAGCTGCGCAACTGAAGCTTTGCAACGCAGCTGACAGCCATCCCCTAATTACACGATTCCATCCATCATCTGAGCGAGGGTGGCTTTATTGCTGCCAGGAGGTGGCGGGTGCCATCGTTTGAGTTAAAGCTTGCATTTGACTTTGCGCGCCACAAGCTGGTTAAGACTAATGCTTTAAGAGTTCAGCTCCTGGCGTGCAACGGAGCGAACCTTCGCCCAACTGCCTCCATCAAATTTCTCGGGTCGGAAAAAAAAGGAAGAGTGCCGAATAATCGGTCAGATACTTTCAGCATTTATGCCGCGTGTCTGTGAGTAAAAGAAGGGTACAGAGTAATCGCTGTAACGGATGCAGGATATTAAAAACACACACAGAGGTACAGATACGCAGCGGTGTGTTATTGATGCCCATTGATCCTCATACCTGTCTCTCCGGCGTAAATCCCAGTATGTCTTTTAGTAATAACGCACAACCAAAGAGGTCAACCTCTAATTATAATTGATGTCCTTCAACTGTGCCCTCAATAATAAGAGCGCACGCACAAAAACACATACACACACACACACGGTTTCACAATTTATTGCATCGCAAGGCCAAAGCTCAGAGAAGCGATTATAACTTAATAGTCCTAATGTCACGCTGATGGACCAGGTCAATATCAGTGTGCGCTCTCTGTCTGTCTATTCCACGGTTGTCTCCTTCAGATGTCCTCGTGTTTCCTTTGTCTCCTATTTCCTTTATATCCCCCTCTATTCTCGTTTCCACTTCCACTGCTACCTGTAACGGCAAATAGCCCCTTGTTGCCTTCAGCTGTGGTGAAACGTAAGTACGAGCAAAGTCCTTTTAGGCAAGTCGTGCCACTCGCCGCCATCTTTGCAACGCCTCCGGGCAGCTATAACAAGACCAGCCTCCTATCTCAATGAATGGGAAGAGAGTCAGAACTGCACTTTCCACGGGTCATCGGGACATAAAAAACCCATGTATAGAAACAGCAGTAGAATATGATAAAAATCGCTGAAAAAGTTTTACTGTTACTGCGCATGCGCAAGGCTTCACGACACCAACCTTCATTTACGTCTCTATCCAGAGTGCCGGTGTTACGCCATCGTCTCCGCTGTCGCAAAACCTCAGCTGTGCGCATGCGTCAGTGGAACCAGACGATAGGCTTAAATGTTTCCCGGCTTGACTGTTAAAAAGCAGATGATTGGCTTTCCAGCGGGAGGGGCGGGACATGCGCATACAACTGCCATCTTTGCCGTTACGGGTTTTCCTATTGAGCATTGAGGAAGTGGCACGTCTCCTTAATAGTCTCTGGTCCGAGCCTCACACGGATGTCTCAAACGTACGTATGGGCTGATGCTTAACCGATGCCACACAAAAGAAAGCCCACTCCATCAAATAGACTTCCTGTTACCCACTTTTCATCGGAAGCTCCAAGGTCATTGCCATGACAGCAGGGAAAGTTGTTGCCATGGTAATCCCCATGCACAACACGAGAACAGTGGCCTTGACTGCTTTGCAGCACGTTGCTCTACTCACACGTGTCCGTTTTAAGCAGGCTGTTTGTGCTCCTGAAGTACTGGGGGTTTTCTATCACTGGGATCTTGGTCATGCCGATGATAACTGCGTCGGGCCCCATCTCCGAGGATGAAGGAGTGTTGCTTCCGTTAGACATGTGATGAAGAGGAGAGGCTGAGTCGTCGTCGTTACTGATCACCGAAGAGGATCCTGAGAGAGCAGAGAAAGAGGGAGTTCGGTTATTCTTGACAATGACGTCCTGCATGTGAGATGGAACCGTTCGGTCCACGTCGCAGCGCTGTTAATGGTATTAAAACACAAGAGGAAGAATTACGTTGTTAAGCTGTTAGTGGCAGGGATTGAAGAGATGAGATAATAGAGAGGGGTGGGGGGGGGGGGGGTTAAGCTGTGTGTGCACTTTTCTTTAACACTGATCTGTAAGTATTGTGTGTATTTCGAAATGGTAAAAATAGTCACTAGAATGCTCGATCATCGAAGTACAGTCAAGTACAGTTTGTGTTAGCCACGTTAGCACGTGGCACTGGCTGCCGCGCACACATCTCAATGTACAACTGCACTGCGAGAAGTCAGAGGACCAACAACAGCATATGACACAAAGGTGGAGGAGGACAAGGCGAAGTTAGCATCACCCGTACTGCCGATTTGGTTTCTTTGTGTGGAAAATGAGCAACTCTGCCTGAAGCGGTCCTGCCAGAGGAGCGACCCTGAAGAATAGCAAGAGGTATTTTGACAACAGGTTGTATTCATGTTTGAATACTGTGGGGGGGGGGTTTTTAGGTCAAGCTCTGCAGAATTTAATGATGAAGTCAAGGAAATAAGCCAACGGAGGAATATTTCAACAAACCCGGGTAATCTTGGTTAGGAGATACATGAATTTAAGAATTTGTGTGTCTCCTTAAAAAGACAAAGGCCTGTTATCTAGGATCTAACTGGTGGAGAAAAGAATAAGCTGTTCTATATCCACAGAGCCAGAACACAGTGAATGCATAAAGAGGGCACGAAGAGGACTTGTTGTAAATGATACAACCAACCTTGTGTTTGTACCAGATGATAAAATGCTGCAGTAACACACAACGTAACTTAATGATAACCGGCACCACTTGTAAATCATCTTTATCACTCAGGTGCACGGAGGGGTTTACAAATGGCCGCTTTTCATGCCATTGTCCTACGCGGACTGTAATAAAAGCTTGTGAGTAATGGTCTATTTCATGCCTCTTACTAATTTACGCATTCTTCACTGATTTAAGGGTGAGAACGAGTGTGTGTGTGTGTGTGTGTGTGTGTGTGTGTGTTTGTTTGAGACTCTCTTAAAGAGCATACTTGTATGCCATCTCAGTGTGGGTTTTTATCAGCTCTTCAACGTGTGTCAGTAAAAAAAAAGAAGAGAAGAACGGATAGATTATTGGATCCGTTCGACATTCTTTTATTATTTTAGAATTGCACGAACATACAGTCCTTCTTCGGACCAACTCAAGACAACTTGCATTAGTTAAAAGCAACTATTGTATCATGAGCTGAGATTCATTTCCCATGAGCTCACGGTGCAGGTCATGTATTCCCTCTCATGCGGTCGGTCCTGCTCAATTGTAAGAGAGGTTGACATCTTTCATTTCCCGTGTCCCTGGCCTCGTATCAGGCTCTTGCCCTGCTGACAGGGCTTGATGGAGAGGGAGAAACAGAGCTTGTTTGTGTGCGAGGATGTGTGTGTGTGTGTGTGTGTGTCTGTGTGAGTGTAGGTGAGAGTTTACGTCCGTTGGTGACTCATGAGAATTGAAAACTGTGAGAGCGAGAGCATAATAGTTTTTTTGTGTGAGGGAAAGTGCACGCGTGTGTGTTTGAGTGTGTGTGTGTGTGTGTTGGGCTGTAGTGTTTTCCCGTAGCATCTCTTTGTGTCCAGGACCAGACATGTATACTAATGTGTCACTTTCAATGAATGGACTCTAAATACCAAACAGGTTTCGCAGTGAATAAAAAAAATGTAATTGCAATTTTTAGATGTAACTCACGATTATGTAAATTGTTTTCACTCATTACAAATAATTGTTACCTTGTAAAATCATGTTTACATCTCTCCAAAATGTTAATTCTTCATACTTTTAACAAAATTGTATTATTTGTACTATATCATGTTTTGTATTTTGTGATAGATTGCATCACCTACCCATGTAGGTAATGGGGAATAAAGTTTTGTTGAAAAAAGAAGGAATGTGTCCGATAATGCAGGTGTTGAAGATGAGTTATTTTAGTCTTTTAATCCCTTCCCGAATCTCCAAAAATACTGATAACGTTTTGATTTCGACAGCCCATGAACGTAAATTAAATTGTTAAGTTTCTCTGAAAACTGCGTCGGACGAAGAAATTATTGCTTTTTAGCATGATTGGTTTCAGATTAAACTGTCAATGAAAAACTAAAAGCAGTTGCTACTAAATATTGTAAATACTGTAAGACTGTATTTTATTTCATCGATGTTCTTAACCTTGCCTGTAGCAAACTGCTCGAACGTTCCCAAATCACTGGAGCAATTCTGCATTCAAGACATGAAGCTGTTGGTTTTGGGCCGTTCGAGTGGTCTAAATACTCGCCATGCTTACCGCTCTGAGATTATCCCAAAGTAACAAAGAAGGGAAGAGAAGAAAGACATGCCGCATATTAGAGAGCTGGTTATTGTCTATCAGCATGCGTGTGTGTTTGCGTTGGGAGGGGCCGAAGATCATTAACGCAGAGAGGTCCCAGGGTCGGATCATTATAAATACCGTTAAGCTGAGGGGCAGCAAGAGCCTGCGTGCATGTTAGTGTGTGTGAGTGTGTGTGTGTGTGTGTGTGGAGGGCCGGGGGGGGGGGGGGGGTTAAATGAGAATAAGACGGTCCACAGGGAGTGACTTGGTAAAAGGAGGATGATAAGATGTAGAACGGGGAGGTAGAGGGAGGAGGAGAGAGATGCACAGGAGAGGTGAAGGTATAAGTGGGGTCAGGTCATGACCCGATGCTGTTAATAGACATGGAACCGATGTTTAAACTGCAGCTCCTCGCAGTCTGCCAGGGAGACGCTCGGGTTAACAGTCAATAAAACACATGGCCTTGCCTTCAAAGTTGAACAGGTTGAAGTCAAAGTGCGTTTTAAGTGTGCATTTTGTGGGGGAGTAGGAGCGACCACACGCACGTTGGCCGCTTTGTGTCGGGTACAACGTCACTGTTAAAAATAGGAATGATGATCAAAGCAATCGAATGAAGTTGCCAGTCATTGGACATCATTTAACAAGCCATTCAAAGGCTGAATTGCAGTTCTGATTCTAGATCAGCTTTGTCCCTGTGTCTAGTTTAACAGCTGTTTCTGTCGAGGGGAGGTTGAGTAATACTGTCCTCCAATCAGATGATAACATGGGACAGTGTATAAACAGTGTCATTGTTAAATAAATGAGCTTGAGTCCACGCGGCCGGCTTCATTACAGGTTTATGTAGAGTGCTGAACGCTCGCTGTTTCATCGACATACAATAAATATACAACCTTGTCAAGATGGACGGAAATATAAAATCCACTTTGAAAGTGGAGAGGATGATAGAAAACTAAGAGCTATACTGTAAAAAACATGAGTCAAAATTATTTTTGGACACCCGTGTTGTATCTACAATATTTTGTATTTTATATAAGAAATGAGTGCTAGGTATTAAATAAAATTTAGTAGAATGCCCCTCTGAGTCATTCTGTATTACTATTATTATTGCGAGTGAACGTGATGATAGAAGGTTGAGTTACGATCTATTCTGTCCACGGAGGATGAGGGAGTCCAGAGGCTTCCCAATTAGAAAAAAAAACACTGAAGATGAAATTGTGTTGAATGCTATATTGTATGTCAATTTAATATGTGCATTGAATTACAATTTTAACAGGTATTTTCTAAAATGCCTCCAAATGCCATTGTTTTACATTGAAATTCAGCTTCTATTGAGGTTTTTCAATTGAAGCTTGAAGTCACATCACGCTAAAAAAATGGTGAAAATATAATTGTTATATAACTTGTTGTTGTGGTGTAATTGGCGGTGCTGTTACACTGCTGCTGGAACGTTTATTTAGTGCAGGTGTGTCTTCTTTTTCAGTGCGGCAAGTAGTTGCATAAAGTTTATGGCCACGGTAAAATTGTGTTATTGAAATTTCAAAAGCCAATCAATATGGATACTCTGTGAATGCAGAGTAATGCATATTGATTGATACAAACAGGTTGTGCCTTTAGAAAATAATTGCGTCCTTTTTGAAACCGTGGACTGAAAACGGAGCACATCATCGACCTCCACGCTTGTGTGTTTGAGAGAGAGTGAAGAGAGGAAGACAAGTTGTCCTGACTTATTAGTAATATTTCAAATTGCAACATTATGAAAGGTTTCATGCCTGACCGGCGCCGTTGGAACTGCGTTGTTGACGAAGTGCCCCGACTGCTTACCGGCGGCTTTCTGTGCAGGCAGGAGATCCGACGGCAACTGCTGCCGTGGTGAAACAATCACACCTCTCATTAAATCAAAGACCTTTAGCGGCGTTTGGCTGCAAGCTAAATCAGGCAAATGTTTGGGTTTTAACCATAAATGTTTCAGGTAATATTTAGGCCTCACAAAATGTTAACCACAACGTCCATTCTTTGGCTTTTTAAGTTGCTGCTGTGACGCTGGCGTTGCCGTGGCAGCCCGAGGGTTTGGGCTTTGTGGGGCGGGAGTTTTATGGCAAGTGCCTACAATGCAGTGGAGTTGAGAGGAGAACCGTGAACCGACAGGCGTTGATCCATCTTAGGCTCGCTGGGTACACCTCGGACCACCTGAAGCCGTTTACCGATGCTTGTTGCTAAGGGCGATGGCTATTATGGGATTTAAGGGACATCGGGGCCTGCCACTCTGTCTGTTAAAACAGCTTAGTTGTCTTGTGCCCAGAGAGGAACAGGAGGAGCAGTCGGTCGATTTTCATGATTTGAGATTTTTTCACTGGTGGTACTGATGGACAGGTTGACAAAAATAACAAATCTACATTTTTCAGCCAGGCCATACAATACTTCTACCTCTTGATGATGAATAACAAACCAAAGTACAAACTAAAAAGACAATACATTCCCATGTAAACCCCTTCACTACGTGCTATCTAAGCACTCAGTGGAGCAGTCAGGCTTCAGGCCAAACACAGCACTTCTGCCACCACCGACCCCAAGAGGTCTCGGTGAACCCTTGAGTCCATCACGCTGCGTGCAGACACACACTCACAGACGACTGGTAATCTGAACTCGGCGGTGTCTAAACTGTGCTGTCACCCTGCCGAACACAGGAAGTGATCTATCGACCGAGGAGGAAGCGGGACGGAGGGATGCAGGGAATCGGAGACAGGCAGAGGAGAGTGGGCAGAAAAGAAACCTCCATAAAACTATTCATGATAGGTATTTTTCTGGCAACCCAAGCGATTAACTTAAATGTGCCAGTAAGCAGTATCATTAGCACGTTTTACCCACTGAATGGGGACGTATTGGTCATGTTTCAATTCAGAGGTAAATGGCAGCTCGTGGAAGCTTTGAAATAAAGGTCCAGCTATTTCCAAAGGGAGATACAAGGTTAAAAGGTTACACAAATAAAAGAAAGAAAGACGTGTTAATTAGGGAGGGTCCAGAAAAAGAGAAAGGGCAGAAGATTAGTGGGATAGATTCAGTACGGGTAAAATTTCCTCTGAGTTGCAGTTTGTTAAATGTCCGTACGAATCTGCCTGTAGGAGCATAAAATCCTCCTCCTCTTTGGCCCGATGCAGAGGCCTATCGCATTCCCCTGTTCTCTGAACGGTAAAAATAGACACTTGCTCTCCTCTCCTTCCTACGTCTGTCTCGCGTCACGTATCTCGTGTCTCATGTCTACCACCCCGGCTTTCTCACTTGTTTTTTTCCACTCTGTGATCTTTTCTATTTTTAATATTCAACCCACATTCACCTTCTGATCCGACACACTGGGAGACCAGTGACGGCGCTCTGAGCTGGTCAGACACATGAAAACGAAGAAGCGGGGGAAAGAGGGGGCAGTGAGAGGAGTTAAGGTGTGAAAAATGAAAAAAGTGTCTTGTTGTGTTTCCGGTTCTGTAATATCAGGTCATCATCATAGCACCAGATACTTGTTCACAATAGAGAAATATTCACATAATGCAATGTTGGGATTAAAACATATTTACAAAAATGGATCATGTCGCAACCTTTTTACCAATATGTTACTAACGCTTACTGAATGGTAAATAATAAGTACATCTTATTAAGTCTACTGTGGTGTCACAAGTACATATAATCAATTAAGTACAAATTTGTCATTATTTTACTTAAGTACTTCTATTTTATGCCAATTCCAAACCTTTTGAGCTGCAGTTTGTGGTTTTTTCTTACTTTTTCTCTTTTACTGTCATTTTTGGGGCAAACATTGGGTAACTTAGCTGCCGGCCTTGAACTGATATCTAACTGAGATATTTAGTATGGAAATATTGAATGTTTTATGTCAATTATTTTTATAGAATTTTGAGAGAAAAAAATATTAAATTATAAAAAAAAAAGAATGAAAAGTGAAATATTTCCCTCTGAAATGTAAGGAAATAGAAGTAGCATGAAATAGAGGTACCCATACTGTACCTCACAGTTGGGCTTCAGTAAAGAGCTTTCTGTATTTAGATTAATCCACTGCTGTGGGCAATTTTCTGTAATCCACAAACTTACGTTCACGCCCACATCATAGAACACAAGGCTGGTGTGCAGAGGCAGGGAAGCACTCAGCGTTTGAACTTCTTTTTCGAGGTCTCTTATTTCCTTGAACAAACATGTGGTAGCGTCACGTTTGCCCCCCGTGAGGAAGCAGAAGTAGTCGACCGTTTCAACAATCGTTGCACCTCATCTCTGCCACCTTGGAGTCTGAATACTCGTAACAAATAGGAACACTTTTGCAGTCCGACATGCTCCGATGACGAATCGTCCACACTTCGGTTCCTTTCAGGCATAATCCAGCCTTAACTCCCTTTCTCAACTAAGTATTTTTTACTATTTGTACTTAGTACATGGTAAATGATTTGTAAATTCTTGCTTTTATTTAAGGAACAACTTTTGTGCTGTGCTCGTAATGAGGTTTATTTGCAGTGTGATAGTGTGTTTTTCACATTATTAAGAGAGACAAATAGATGTAAGAAAAGGGAAGCAAAATAAAAGAAGAGTTGGATGTGGTAATGTTTTCAAAGCCAGAATGGTCACAGATGGATTCTGTTCCATTAATTCACTCTGACTGAGCCTTGATAAATAGGGGAACACATAAAGACCCATTTACACACAAGGGACACCAATAAAAAAAAGCATATGATTTTTCCTCTGAAGTATTAAATATCTTTTTCTAATGAGCCTTTTAAGCCATTAGCCTCTTGAATGCAGCTTCAATGCTACAATAACTACAAAGGAGGATCATAACCAAAAAGTCGTGTCACTCTTAATGCAGCTGTTTTTTCCGTTTTGCTTTTTGGCGCTGCCTTTTCCACGACTTGACCTTTTTTTATACTAGGAGATTTTAGGGACTGTGCTGGAGTTAGAACGTCATTGCCGATGAAGATGGATGAAAAACGAGGTCTGGTAATGTAAAAAAAAGTTAAAACCTTCTCCAGGTATAAAACAAGAACATCAGAATGTGGAAAGGAAATAAAAAGGACAGAAACAATAAAGAGTAAATAAAAGTAAAATTTACTTCCAGTTCAAAACCGACTACACAATATTGTCATATTTCCCAGTGTTAACCATCTTTCCACTTAGTTCCCTAAATTTGCAATTCAGCACGATAACATTTTTACAATTTTGTGCAAAAAATCAAAGCTATTCAAACTTAAAATGAGCCTAGCATCCGGTTAATAATAGCTTGGAACAAAGACAAACACAAAGTGAATGTAAAGTAAAAAATAAACATACATCTTCTGAATGGCAATGCATATTGTGTACATTGTTTTTTAATAATACAGAGGAAGAGAAGAGGAAGAGATTGGTTATCAAAATCTCAATTTGAAGAATAAAAATTGCCTGAGATGTTTAGATTCTTGAAAAACAAGGCAATTATGGATCAATATTAGATATACTGTAAGTGTGCACCTGAAGCAAATCCTGAGGAATCCGCCTCGCTTCTGCATTTGTTCCCTTTTTTAAAAATGAATATTTTCACATTTTGGGAAATATGCTTGTTTGCTCTGTGGGGAGGAGTGGCATGAGAGGATCTTCTCACTAAACAGAAATTAATTCATAAAAACTGACTTATAATTTATCAGTATTTAATATATATACTCTACTAAAAAACAGATTACGTTTACATGCAAGTTCACACTTCACAGACACAAAGAGTTACATTCATGTCGCTGATGGAGCTGCAATTTTTGAACGTCAGAAACAGACTGAACATGTGTCTAACGAGGTTTCCCTGGATAATTAAAACAGTCTTTGTCAGTCTGTTAAACTTTCTTACGAACAAACGCCATGCGTACACGACACCGTCATGAACCAGACACACAAAAGAAAACCCACACTGCACAATCTTCGCACTCCATTGACTTTCCTTATTAGTTGCTTTTTTTAAATGAATAACCTTTTCTTGCTTCAGCATTTTTTGGCCTCCGCTCCAATAATGGCAAAGCCGTGATTAAAAAACTCTGTGAGTGCTCTGATAGGAATCAGTTTTTCAGTGACACTGGTGAAGAAATAAATCACACGAAAATGACGCTCTGCAGAGATTGACGTCTGGCTTTGAAATTCAACCCCTGATCCCCCCCCAACGTCATTCAAAAGCAACTAGGCGCCGTGTGACTCATGCGAGATGGCGGGTGGCCGTATTGCACTGCAGAAACAGCGGATTCAGTGTTATCACTTTGTTTGGTCGGCTGTGGCCTTTTTTGTAAATTAATTTTGTTGCATTGTTATAAATGTGTTGCCTTTTCACACTGATTTGTTTTTCAGTGATGCATAATTAGCCCTTGGGCGGATCTGCATTTCTAAACCACAAAGGGATTGTAAATGTGGGATTTTGTTCTCATCTTTTCTTGATGGATAGTGGAAGTGTGAACTAAAGCTTCATACTAAACTGACAGGGAAGGGTCAACCAAATGTACTCTAATGTGCACACGTGATTCAAACCGTCTCACGCTGCAGAAGCCTCAGAAAGCTTTGTGTAGGCAGATTATGCCAATAACTATCTCACTGAAGAGGGGAAGTATATTAAGTATAAACACTTAGTGCAGTGTAGAAGCTAGCATAGCACAATATCATCGGTGAACTTTGAATTTTAATACGTACTTTAGTAAAGTGTACCACCCCTTTTTTGTCTTATTAATAGATGCAGAGGCTATACTCAAGTGCACATTTAAGATAATCAAATTTAAAAACAAGTATCCTGATCTGTGTGGTTTATTTTTTTTACTCCTTCAGATTAGATTTGCTGACTAGTCGGGCTGTCTGGGGTTTGGATACACTGCACTAAACTGGGAACAGAAAAACCGTCTCCAACACCAACAGAAAGTGTCTGTTTCTGAACCCTGTAGCTCCTCTTCTTCAAACACGGCCCTTGCATCTATGCTGACTTTCTCTATGTGCATGTGTGCATGAGAGAGAGCCATCCCAAATACTGAGCGGACAGGTGCACAGATGGCCGACCGTGCGAAGTAAAATGCTACCTACGTGTGTGTGTGTGTGTGTGTGGGGGGGATGCTCATCTAAGCAATTGACATGTGCATGTAATTATCAGTTCATGCGAGCAACTGTGAACATCTCAACAACGTAGCTGCAATATGCAGCGCTGTAGCTTTCCGTGGATCCAAAATAAACATGTGTGAACAACATTACCACAGAAATGTACATTAAGAAACATAAAACGTCCAATGTAGCCCGAGCTATCGTGGTTTGCTACGTGGGTCTTGATATTTGCACACTTATAGAAAGATGTGCATGCATGACTGCATGTGTCTCTTAGAGAGCAATGGTGGATGGGAGGACAACCTAACAGAGTCCTCACTTTATGATCTAGCGTGTGTTTGTATTGGGAACGGACAACGTGCCTCTTCCCTGGTGAATCGCAGACGATGCATGTGACTTCATCTTAAGCATCCTTCGCTGTTAAAAAATATTTCCCCCCCCCCAAAAAAACACTGTTTGATTTATAGAGCTGCTGATTTTCCACTTAAACAGCGTTGTTGGTTGGAAGAGGGGAGGAAAATAAATCAGTTTTCTTGCGGATGTGCCGGATGTTTTGACAGATGTGGGTGAGCTGTGTGTGGGTTTGTGGCAGGGTTGGGCCCGTGTAGAGGTGGGAAGCGCATGTGTATTTGGGGAAGATGTAGGTTAATGGCTCTGTCTCTGTCCCTTTGCTCTGAATAATTCATCCAATGGGAGGCCTTTTAAGTGTCTCTGAAGGCTCTCTCTGATTGGTTGATCAGGCCGTTGCGCCCCGGAGCTCTACCTGGCTACGCTGAGACATTGATAATGGACACCCCCGACCACCATTTCTTTTTTATACATAGTAGTTTGTTTTGTCGGGAGGATACATGGATGCAACTCAGCTTAACTTCCCTCGTTTCCCATCTTCTCGCCCACAAACCCTCTCTAAGACACACAAATACAAACTAACACAAACAATCTTTCTCCCCTGTTTTTAGTCTCTTGTTTGTCCGTCTCCATTAGCGGGAGACCAACTCCCCAGGGATGTTCTGAAACATCGCACAGCCTGAAGGGAAACACAGAAAGCATAAATAATAACAAAAACAACAGTAACAAATGAAAACAACACAACTGTAAAATGAAATAAAATAATATTATAGCGAAAACAAACAACTTTGCAAAAGAGGCGTAGTAAGTTAAGCAAAAAGCTTAGTTTTTGTTAAAAATGTTATTTCTGTTTTGTAGCACTGTAGGATGGAGAAAGTACACAAGGCTTCTGCAAGATGAATATAACCATCATTAAGTAATTAAATGCGAAATTAAATTAAAGTGAGTTTTAGCAATAATACGCTGTGTATCAATATCCTTGTGTTATTTTTCCATCCTTCATAAAGCCACATGTACTGTGAGTAAAGAACCGCCCAGGTCAGTTCAATCTGGTATTAGAGCAGAGGTTTAGTACATTAGGCTACTGTTAATAACAAAAGGGGGCACCAAAAACGTCTTGCAATTAATGCACTCAGAAACACAATAAACTATTTCTGATATCTATGAACGCAGTTGAATAAAATCCTGCCTGAACTCTCACACGATGTATCAATAATCTATTTTAAACAGGGAAACCAATCGCAGAACTGCAAATATTAGTGCAGAAACGGGAATCTCCGAGTAAGAAACAAGGACCAAACCGCCCGTCATCGCCTGACAAATCACCAACACAGGAGTCAATGGTGCAGTTCGACGGCAAAAATAGAAAAACTAAAATGAAGTGAGCTGACGTCAAAATGTTTTTACACTAACAAGCCGTAATGTTGCCATCTTAGTGTGTTATTCTAGAATGTGCTTATTAGTGTTTTGGGTATGTCATCAGATTAATCATATAAAATAAAAAATTGACTATGAATGTCTTTAATCAGTTCAAAGTGGACCCACTGTTTGAGGCAGATAATCAAGAGTGTGAGAAGCCTCGCAGATCAACCCAAACTCCGAAGGCCGTTCCGGATCGTAAGGTATATAAGCTATGTGCATTCCAGTGCATAGAGCTCATGGGCTCTGGGTGTGATAACATTGAGCCACTGTGATATTTTACACACATCCACAAAGCTTCCCAGTGAAATATTTATTTGTTTGAGAAAACCAATAATTTACTAACATTAGGGATGAAGTGACCTTTTACCAAAACCTGAAGAATACACATATTGATCCTGCACACCTCTGAGCTGTTGGTTACATTGATTTAGATTTCCTGCTGCAGTGCATCATATGCTCAGGTAGATGATGAAAGAGATGGTGCTTGTAATCATTTGGACTGCATTTGCTGTTGGCCTTGTTTTAGAGGTGTGCCAACTCATGCAGCTGTTGAGATTTTAACATTTGGTTTAATCGTTTCTGGTACTTGTGCTCTCTCAACAGAGGAAATGGATTTGTCTAACAAGACACGCGTTTTTGAAGTAGCTTCTCATTGGCGGTTGTTGTGTTTTAGAAATTCAAACATGATTCAAACATGAAAATTCAAACATTCAAGTGTTCCCGCGTCACCTGTGTGACAGGACACAGACTCCAGTCTCCTCCATGAAATTCACACTGCTAACATACACCGACCCCTTTACTTCCTGCCTGGCTACATTAAAACCCCACTTCATTGCTTCCTCCATAGGTGTGGATTTAATACATGGACGTGAATCCTTTTAGTGTAGGAGATCCAGTGCAACTCCTGTAGCTCGTATCACCAAACTAATGATAAGAGCGTCTCTATCATCCTCTCTCACAAACTCTGGTCCCTTATTGAAACTGAAAAACCGCACTAATGAATGAACATGAAACACTGAGGAATACATCCAGATTGTGTTTACGCGTACAGTAGCTGCTTCTTAAGCCCCGTCCCCCAAACAGTGTCTGGCAGCCCTGCTGAGGGCCTGAGGAAGAAGGATGTGTAATTAGGGAGCTCGTGTGCAGTGTAGAAAAAGAAAAGGTCCGGGCAACTCTGACAGGACGGGAATGTGAAGGAGAAAACCATCGCAGGCAGCTGACACTTTATGATAAGGGACTGGGTGAAGGGAGCCAAAAACAACAACCTGCTTTCCCCCTTAAGCTGCAATTGCCATTTCAGTTTTGTGTAACATCTAGAGAGTTGGGAAACGTTAGGATTTGCCTGTCAGCAACGCTCTCTTTACTACCACTAAGCAGAGACCACAGAGACAAAATACATGATGGGAGGATTGTGACCCAATAACAATCCACCACAGACTTTTCAGGCTTTCATTTTGCAGCGGAGGTTCAGTAGATTAACAATGCTTTGGCCCTGCGGAGTAATTTCACATCAAAGGGATTTATTGGAATCGCAGAAGGTTTTCCATGTGATGGTTTACAGGCGTTTTTGCAAAAGCCGGAAAGGGGTCAGGGCTGAACTTCTCAGCTGCAAAAATACTTCCTCTATCAGCCCAGAAGAGTTACTGGCACATACAGAAAGATGACACCAGAAACAGCGAATAGCAAGACAACCTCAATCCAACTGTCTGAGGAGCGAACTGAAGAGAAGAAGGACCCGGAGCAAACGAGAGGCGATGATGGCTCTTTCAGCGCGGGAGATAAAAACGTGGATTTCACTGATTGCAAATGAGTTGACAATTATTGGAGATGAGGACTTCATTAACTGCAACTTGATTACTCAAATGACTGTCTCAAAATGATGGAATGTTATATACGAAAAGACATTAACTTTTCTGCACAACTGCGCCTGTATGGATGTAAACATCCTCAAATAAAACTTGAAAGCTGAAAAGTCAAGAGGACTAAGCAAACGCAAATATCTTTCACTGCCCTAATACAAACATAGTCAAATTACAGTTGTATTATTATGTGCTGTGTTGTGTAAATCTAGTGGTGCCAGACATGAAATTAAATCAAATGTGCAGTTGTATTTGATACATGCGTGAAGGCATTTTTGTCCTTCATGTTTTTATTCATAAACCAAAACCTGTGAATCACTAATGCTGAGAAATACAAAACATGCACTTTGTGTGACATGTTCTTGATGCTCCACATTTCATAGCAACCCGCCATGCAAACTCAGAGCTACAATGTAGACCTGGAGTCACGGAGAGTCCATTTCAGAGGAGTCCCAAAAATGTGTGACTCGCTTCATAAACAAAGCCATTACATGGGGCAAACAATGTCTCTATTATTATCCTGCAGTAATAAACTGCTTTACGATTGGACGTCTGTTTTCTGCTCTATTCTCACTCGGTCCCAGGTGTTCCTGCGTGTGTCTCTCTGTGTGTGTTTGTGAGTGTGCGTTTGACTGAGGGTAGTGATTCACTCCCCTCGCAGGCCCAGCTAGTGGTAATGATGTAGGTTTGGAGCAGCGCATGTTGGTAACGACGCAGGTTGCCGTGGCAACAGCATGCAATGAGCAAAGGATCTCGCCAATGTCATTTTATTTTTCCTTTTTTTTTTCACTCATCCTCTTTGACAACAATGATCAAGCGAGTAAGATGCCAAATATGCTTTGGCTCCAGCCTGTTGACTGTAAATATTTGCTGGTTTTCTAAATATCCTTTAATAAGTAATTAAAAGAAAAATATTACCTTGAGCTCTGGGACTACTTTCAGCACATTTCATAAATCAAATAATGGATCAGCAGGCTGCTTCTTCCTTAGCTGCAGATACTTTTCATTAGTTGTCTAATGTCAGCTAAGAAACCCATGGACAGCTCAGCAAAACGCTCCGTTTTGGCTCTGGGCCACAGACTGGACAGAAACACAGTAATAAATCCCAGCGCCTGCTCTCCGAGGGAACAGCATTTGCTGTCGTATCTGTTTGTGCATCGGCTGTTCGGTTGTTCTTTTTCAGATATAAACACATAGAAACTAAAGGCAATCTGACAGGATTTGTACGAATAGTTCCTCTACTAAACATGAAAACAGGCTAAACTCATATCCAGTATATGTTTATTTGTTGGACTCGTCGGTTTTCCTTTGAGGAAATAAACAACCTGCTTGATGAGGAATACGCTTGACAACATGATAAAAACAAGATAATCATTTTAAAGTAATCCTTATACTTTGATACACTGATAAACATTCAAGATCTTTACAGAAATCTGTAAAACATCATCTTCAACATTTACTGTGATTTAATGTGATCGGCAGACTGTATGTGCTCATTTTGTAATGTAAAGTCCTTAGAATAATCCAGTAGTTACAGTTGTTGATACGTAGCGAGGGGCTCTCCTGACCGACATAAAGTCCACGTAAATATTTTGTCTTTGAATCAGGATTTTGACTGTATTCCATGTAACATCTGTTTTACTAGCATGTTCCCTTGAAATAGGCAGGATGTTTTATCCTGGAGAGCTTCTGATGTGGTTGAGACTTCTGACTGGGTTGTAAGAAGCAGTAATACGTGTAACTGGTTAAATGTGTCTCTGGAGCTTTAAACACATGTAGGTACTCTAGAAATGTGGTTGTTTGAAATGTAAGACTTGCAGGTGTATGTATCAAAACAATATCACATTTACAGAGGACTTGCTTGCTTTGCACCCTCCCTATATATTCTCCCTATATCTCTTGCATGCATTTTTTTGGGGGTTGGGGGTGCAACACAAACACACATACACACACACTCAAACACACACCCCAGCTGCTGAACGTAGCCTTAGGCAGTGATGGGAAGTCTGGAGAGGCAAACGATCAATTGGTCAATCAATAAACCTCTATCCGTTATAGTGCTGCTCCCAATCGCTCAGCACCAATGCTCTCTCTCTCTCTCTCTCTCTCCCTTTTATCTCCTTCCCTACTGTGCAGAAAATGCTGTACAAATAAACAACACAAAAGGAGCCAGACATTGTAAATGATATTGGCATACATCTCGGCCAACTCTCATGCATATTCACAGGAACCGGGGACTTTTGTGTGTGTGTGTGTGTGTGTGTGTGTGTGTGTGTGTGTGTGTGTGTGTGTGTGTTCGTCTCTTGGTCGCTTGAGTATCAGCATGAGAGCAGCCGGACAAGGTGTTGATCGATATCTTAAGCCTCATTAACATAGACTCTATCATAAAGACATTCACTGGACTGCCAAGAAAAAGCCCCGTTGATGCAGCATGAGCGCATTGACAACCAGCAGGACCTCGGCATTTCCCGAACAACCA